>JAZBNJ010000028.1:4827500-7227500 GCA_037349165.1 Choristoneura rosaceana | reverse complement strand
TTAGCATTAATTATTACTATGTGTAATAATCTTTTAAACAATACAACATAATCATCATCAAAAGTCACTTATAGGGGTTCCACCATCAGGTAGGTATAGTAATTTGTATGAAGCACAACTATAAAGACACAGTATGCCTGTATGCATAGTAGGAACTAGTTTCTATAGGAAAATAGCATTACCTGGACTACGTCAACAGCTCAGCGCAACTGAATGATATCTGAACCGTCGACGGCAGGTTGGCCCATTTTATAAGAGCGAACAAACAAATGACGTCCCACCGGGTGGGAGCGGTTTAGCGACCAGCTTGTTTATGAGCTAATTTGGAACCGTTAAAATTCGAAATATATTAAATACAACTCATCTCCCACAAGTATGTCCATCCTTGGCTTAGCTTAGAGATTGTTTATGCTAGAAAGCTGTAATTTTCCATTATAATTTGAGTGCCATTTCGTGTCAATTTGTGTTTTTGTATTCTCTTTGTAAAAGTAAAAAATATTTAAAAAAAATTCTTTCTACAAATTACAAATAAAATCATTTTTTAGTGTAGCACGCATTAACCTCCCCGTAAAGTCGAGATAACTTATTTTTCTTGTCTAAACCAATAGTGTGGGTCATGAACAGGTCTTTCAAAACGATTGCAAGTTTGCTAAGACTGTTTCGTATTAGGAATGCGTTTAAAAACTATTAGGCTTTGAAGTGTTATTTTTGTAACAAACAGTCATGTAACCTCTTTAAATTGTGGTATTTTCTGATTCGCTTTCCGTAAAGTTTTAGCTGTACAATTTGTGCTAAATCCATCAAAAAATAGGTAGCTGTATTTTACCACATAAGTTTTGGATTTGAAAAAAAATACTATTGTGGAAATGAAACTTTCTTTGCAGGTGGTAGGACCTTGTGCAAGGTCCGCCCGGATTGTTACCACCATCTCGCTCGCTAATCCTACCGTGAAGCAGCAGTGTTTGCCCTGTTGTGTTTCGGCGCGGAGAGTAAGACAGCCGGTGAAATTGCTGGCACTTGAGGTATTCCAACTTAGGCATCTAGGTTGGTAACGCATCTGCAATACCCCTGGTGTTGCAGATGTTTATGGACGGTGGTGATCTCTTACCACCAGGAGACCACTTGCTCGTTTGCCTTCCAGCCGAATAAAAAAACTACAGCTGCACGTGTTATTTTTTTATTACAATTTTAATGTTTCAGTTTTGACAAACAGACACGAAAGCTATCGTTTTCTTGCAAAACTGACTTGGTTATTAGTGCTGATATCGTCGTGGATTATACCAAGAAATCAAAGACTTTTAGGAGTGACTTCACATCGCAACCAAGTAAGTACCTACATGCACAATACACACAATTTTTATTGTGCTACATGCGTGTAACCAGAGACTTTTCCATGAATGTGACGGTTTTGAATGACAAAATTTCCCAGTGACAGGAATGTTGACATCTCATTTTTTTTTCTTTAAGTATGAATGTAGTACAGTCAAGGGCATAAACATATTACGTTACCAAGGCGACAAAATACCTGTAGACTAAATCACAAAAAACATAGGGTATACAAAATAAATAGCTGCCGTGCCGCAATTTTCAGGTTCAAATTAATTGCAACGAATCTGTAATACCAGGTGTTGCAGATGTTTATGGGCGGTGGTGATCTTTTACCATCAGGAGATCCACTTGCTCGTCTCCCATCCAGTCGAATAAAAAAAATGGATTTTTTAGGTTTATGAACTCATTTAAATTTACAAACTATTTGAATATTTATATTTCTTAAATTCTTAATGAGGTCGATACTGACTGACGAATCAATATGCGAACGCTGACATCTATCGCTACCATCAACGTCAAACTGAAATTATTTATAGGTAATTTGGCGGCTATCCTTACTATTATAAAGGGGAAAGTGAGTTTGTTTGTTTGTTACGGTTTCACGCCGTAACGGAGCGACCGATCATCGTGATTTTTGGTATAGAGATAGTTTATGGTCCCGAGAGTGACATAGGCTAATTTTTTTCCCGGAAAAATGCACAGTTCCCGAGGAACAGCGCGCGATAACCGAATACCACACAAGTGGAGCCACGGGTAAAAGCTAGTATTTAATAATTAGTTCAATTTATTTTTATTTTAGTTCGAGACAAAAGAAAATTTTTATGTTTAGGAATGTTCCTTTAACAAGAAATACAGTAACTATAGTCCGCCTTCGGCTTACTACTCAGCACAGGCCCGGAATTAGAAGAACAAGCTTGACCTGTAGTTCCCGCTAAGGCCTAGTCCGGGTGTGAAATTTTACAAACACCATAGAATCAGAATAGAATTGCTTTGCAGACATTATTATAACAACTTAAATTAAATATTTTGTCGAACTTTTCAGCTGTTATTGCCACGTTCAAATGTGACCTACTCAAGAAGAACGTCCAAGGTGTGGAACATTACGAATATGGCCCTGAAACAATCACATATGAACTGGTGACTGCGCCAAAGCTGAACTGGGGCAATGAGATTAAACAAGAGCTAGAAAACGGTAAAATTAATCTTAGAAATAAAAATCCATAACAATAATTGTTGTTAATGTCTCAAACTAGTTTTGTTTACGAATATTTACATGAAAACAACAGAGATAACCTTAAAATTTACTTTGTTAGCAAAATAAATAAAACTGCATTTTAAGAATAAGCTCCTGAAAATATAGGTTATATCAGCGTTAAAAATATTATTAACACCTTATTTTCACAGATGCTGCCTGGATAAATCTGAGCGAAGAAACAATAAGGAAATTTAACAACCAAACGATCGATGAAATTGTGACAAAAGTGTTCCCGTCCGTTATGTCTAATATTAGAGCAGCAAATAAAGTCTTACCAGCCACTTCTGTTTTTATAGAGGAATAATTTTGCATATTATAATTATATTATAATTAAATTAAATCGGAAAAATTTTCATTACCCATTTTGTAACATCAGAATTTGAATTTCTTACAAACAAGAATAAAACTAGTACTTAAATAAAACAATTGTTTTATTTTTGCACCTACTGAGGTGCTATTTTTTTACCACAATGTAAAAAATAGCATCTTATTGTCTGTTATTGTTATTGAAACTACTTACCTGAATAATCTTGTTTCACATATATTATAACAATGAATTATTCCGATTGGATTTTTGGAATCTTTTTTTTTTATTTTAAGTCCAAATTTTTATTACTTTTACGGTCATCCCGTAAAACCTAACTCGAAAATACAAACTAGAAAAACCAAAAAAATAAAACTAGCGCTGGAAATCGAACCCAGGTCCTCGGAATTCCGTGCCGCTGGACAGCAGTGGTGTAGCGGTACAGCACGCGGCACGGAATGCCGAGGACCCAGGTTCGATTCCCAGTACTGGTTTTATTTTTCTGGTTTTTCCGTGCATCTATATTTCAGTTTCTATTTTCTATTTGTAATGAATAATTCCGTCCAGCAGTGACGATCCTGGCCGGATCGCCAGAAAGTGGTTTCTAGGTCTTTCAGAACCTACAATAAAATACAATATAATACAATAACTCTTACTTACCAGGCATGCGAGGGGTTAAATAGAAGCTCGTAAAAGGAAATGTTTCGTTTTCCAGTAGTTAAAAGTACCTATATTTCCCACTACACATTCAGGCGGCGTCCCCACCAGCCCTGCTCTACAACTTTGCGATAATAACTCGGTTTTTAATAAAAAACGGATTTCTCGATGCCTGCGTACCGAAGATGAAACTGTAGTCTGAGTCTGTAGACGTGTATACAAGCACAGGCACAGTTTTATCGCAAACTTTACAACGTAAGCGTAAGTTTATATTAGAAGTATTGGCCTTGAACAATCAACCTACTTAGAAATGTTGGTAAACCCCTGACACTGTCATTTCAAAGTTCAAACAAAACTATTAATTTAAAACGATTTAACCGATTTTTCCACAACATTGTGGTTTTATATTCGTTACACAACGTAATAAATAACAACTAGTAGTAGCTTTATAGTTATAAAACTTTCCTTTAAAATCTGGGGACCTAGTGAAAAAGGGGTTAATTCTGCAGAAGTTGAAGAGCTGATTTCGACTTAAACCCCTATACACATAAAATAGAAAATAGCTGTGTAATTTCTGCAGACTTAACCCCTTTTTCACTAGGTCCCCAGAAATTAATTCTCTTTACTACTACTCCCTACTTACTACTTAACTTTAACCTTCTACCTACTCACTTTTTTTTTCTTATTACTAGCGCTGCCTTTTGACACCTTTCGACGGACACTTTTTATACACAGATATTGTTTTCTATCCCTCAAGATGTCATAATTGCACGATATTCACACCATCTAAATAATCTTTAGGATAGGTACACACTATACAAATAGCAGCGCAGTTTTATCCATTTTTTTTCCCAAGCGATACTCTGATGAGACATAGCGCACAAAGTGTTAAATACTGAATATAATGAAATTGTTTCCGACAAACGCCGCTAGTGATGCTGCCAATTTGGCCATATAGTAGAGGATTTGTTTAAGAGTAATCTTCCCCCATTTGTTTAATGGATAAAACGCATTTTACAGTACGAATTTAGTACGATTTTTTTAACTCGATCGCCTAAACACTTCCTAGCTAAAGTAGAAAAGAAACTACAACCGTGACGCAAATTTAAATCAGATTTTTTGCAGTTAACCTCAAACTATCATGTTTGCAATGAAATGGCGCTTTTTGTGATATAAGATTCATTTATTACACAAATGGGTGAAACATAACTAGGTAGTATGGATTTTTACCCGCCAACCCGTAGTTACGCCATGAAAAAATAGGCAATCGAACTTTTATACACTTTATACTCTTCCTACTATCGATTTTAGTACTATTAAATTTATCCCTAGGATGAGTTGTGTGAATTAAAAAAAAAAAACTAATTTTTAATTATTTCATTTATCATAGTTTATTTTCATTATTTTAGCTAACAAACTCGCGATATTTTTTTTTCATACTTAAGGTGAGCCGGGGTAAGCGCGCCGGCAGGAGGTAAACGCAAATATCGAAAAGTATCATAAGCACTAATAAAGACACTTTACAACCACGCACCTAATACCTGACCTAAGACCTGTAAGATGTTAGTAGTGCAATATCAATACATTTCGATATTTTAATATAGGCGCGCTTACCCCCTGCGGCGCGCTTGCCCCGACTCACCTTACTAAATTTTTTTTTATCCAAACAGATGGGCGCAAATCCTCTCTAATTCGGATCTATATTACTGATTAAAACGTTAATAAACTCGAACTCGTTCGGGAAGTTACTCTGTCAAACACTTTACACTAGAAGCTTCGTTTCGTTTCAGATAACAATCAAATACACTTAATTGTCATCAATAGCCTTTGTTTTGAAAAATGTAATCGATTAAAGTAAAAGTTCTAGTGTGGACATTGTCCCAGTAATTGCTATCTTTAATTTTATGGCACTAGTAATGAAAGTAACAACGCAAGTTATCATATAATGCGTGCTGGTATGTTCATCATAAAATAATTACAGATAAAATGCTAAAAAACTACAGTAGGTATACAGTCAAAGAAAAAAATAAAAATAATAATAAAAATAATACAGGGATGTACGGGGTCCCTTAGTTACAAAACTAAACACTAACTATATCTTTCATCGTTTATGCAGCAAGTAGAAAAATTGTGTTTTTTAATTTGGTATGATTCCATGACATAACGAGGGACCTGATAATAATTATCAAATTACAATAACAACAACGTTAGGTACACGAGACAGTATATAAATGCAAGTTGCATGTAAAAAGAAGCAGTCACTTGAAAATTTCTCGAGTTTCAAATCATTTACATTTCAAGAACAACGTAGTGATGCAGACATTATCAGGCCTCGTGCTACTTATTTTAGTCGGAACTGCTCTGGCAGATCCAGGTAAGAGAATTATTTCTACTTAAAATAAGGATGGTTTTTGGAATCTTTTTGTATTTTTTATTTCAATTCCAAATTTTTGTTACTTTACGGTCAGTTGAGTAATACATTAATGTTTCGGATTTGTCGTGAACGTTTACAGCTACCTCGATGCACGTCAAAAGTGACAACCTTAAGTGCAAAAGGCGCCTCCGGTAGCTTAGTACTCTAGCAGTACTTTTCTATTTTTTGTGGTAAATCAGATTTTCAAGCTCAATATTAATGGATCGAAGTTGAACGGAATTTAAATCTTAATGCAGGTTTTTCACACGTCATTTATTTTTTCTTTATTTTTATTTATTTTTTTTTTTCGGTCACTTTTTTCCAATATTTAACTCATCATCATAGCACTTTCACTGTTCAGTAGGACGTCCACTATTGAAAATAGGCCTCTTCCATACACCTCCAGTTGTTTCGTTTGGCAGCACATCCATCGTGAATCCGCGGGCTTAACCATAGTTATATTTTCAGTGTTTTTTTTATTTGCAGTTAAAGTCATGGTACCATGTCTTATCACGGATTTTGAGTGCATTGAAAAAGAAACAATAGATTTCTTTACGAGAACTTCAAAAGGACTGCCAGAGTTGGGCATGGCTACAATCGATCCACTGGCAATACCTGCATTCGACGTTTTATTTGATCAGGACATTGGAGTGACCTTTAAGCTTAGAAACTTATACGTGACGGGATTAAAAAATCAGAAGTTACATGCTTTCAGGTGAGTCCCTATGACAATATTCATACTAGGTATTAACTAGGGTTCTGTATTCTTACGTGTGTAGGTGAGCTTCTAGTTTTAGTATGTCCATCCGTGGCTTAGCTTAGAGATTGTTTATTATGCTATAAAGCTGTAATTTTCCATTCTAAATTGAGTGCCATTTCGTGTCAATTTGTGTTTCTGTATTTTCTTTGTAAAAGTTAATATATTTTTCTTTTTTTTTCTTTCTAGAAATTATTAATAAACCATTTTTTTAGTGTAGATACCACGCATAACCCTCCCAGTAAAGTCGAGATAACTTATTTTTCTTGTCTAAACCCATAGTGTGGGGTCTCCTTGAATAGGTCTTTCAAAACGATTGCAAGTTTGCTAAGACTGTTTCGTATTAGGAATGCGTTGAAAAACTATTAGGCTTTAAAGTGTTATTTTTGTAACAAGCATGTAACACCCACTCTTCACAAAAATACTAGACCTCACTAAATTATGGTATTTTTTGATTCGCTTTCTGTAAATTTTTAGCCCTAAAATTTTGTGTTCAATCCATCAAAAAATAGGTAATAGGACTTAGCTGTATTTTACCACATAAGTTTTTGAATTTGAAAAAAAAATTGTGTAAATGAACAATTTTAATGTTTCAGTTTTGACAAACAGACACGAAAGCTATTGTTTTCTTACAAAACTGACTTGGTTATTAGTGCTGATATCGTCGTGGATTATACCAAGAAATCAAAGACTTTTAGGGGTGACTTCACATCGCAACCAAGTAAGTACCTACATGCGTGTAACCAGGGACTTTTCCACGAATGTGACGGTTTTAAATGACAAAATTTCCCAGTGACAGGAATGTTGACATCTAGTTTTTTTTTTCTTTATTTCTGAAAGCTTAGTACAGTCAAGAGCAGAAATATATTACGTTACCAAGGCGACAAAAATACCTGTACTTACACTAAATCAAAAAAATCATAAGGTATACAAAATAAATAGCTGCAGTGCCGCAATTTTCAGGTTCAAATTAATTGCAACGCATCTGCATTACCAGGTGTTGCAGTTGTTTATGGGCGGTGGTGATCTCTTATCATCAGGAGACCCTGCTCATACCCATCCAGTCGAATTAAAAAAATGGACTTTTTAGGTTTATGAACGCATTTAAATTTACAAACTATTTGAATATTTATCTTTCTTAAATTCTTAATGAGGTCGATACTGACGAATCAAGATGCGAACGCTGTCATCTATCGCTACCATCAACGTCAAGCTAAAATTATTTATACGTAATTTGGCGGCAATCCTTACTATTCAAAGGGGAAAGTGAGTGTGTTTGTTTGTTACGCTTTCATGCCGTAACGGAGCGACGGATCATCGTGATTTTTGGTATATAGATAGTTTATGGTCCCGAAAGTGACATAGGCTACTATTTATTCCGAAAAAATGCACAGTTCCCCAAGAGACAGCGCGCGATAACCGAATACCACACGGGCGTAGCCACGAACAAAAGCTAGTATTAAATAATTAGATAATTTTTTTTTTGTTTAGTTCCAGATACAAAAGAAAATTTTTATGTTTAGGAATGTTCCTTTAACAAGAAATACAGTAACTATAGTCCACCTTCGGCTTACTACTCAGCACAGCCCCATAATTAGAAGAACGAGCTTGAACTGTAATTCTCGCTAAGGCCTGGTCCGGATGTGAAATTTCACAAACACCATAGGATCAGAATAGGAGCTTTGCAGACATTAATATACTTAACAACTTTAATAAAATATTTTGTCCAACTTTTCAGCTGTTATTGCAACGTTCAAATGTGACCAACTCAAGAAAAACGTCCAAGGTGTGGAACATTACGAATATGGCCCTGAAACAATCACATATGAACTGGTGACTGAGCCAAAACTGAACTGGGGCAATGAGATTAAACAAGAGCTAGAAAACGGTAAAATTAATCTTAGAAATAAAAATCCCTAACAATAATGGTCGTTAATGTCTCAAACTAGTTTTGTTTACGAATATTTACATGAAAACAACAGAGATAACCTTAAAAATTACTTTGTTAGCAAAATAAATAAAACTGCATTTTAAGAATAAGCTCCTGAAAATATAGGTTATATCAGCGTTAAAATTATTATTAACACCTTATTTTCACAGATGCTGCCTGGATAAATCTGAGCGAAGAAACAATAAAGAAATTTAACAACCAAACGATCGATGAAATTGTGACAAAAGTGTTCCCGTCCGTTATGTCTAATATTAGAGCAGCAAATAAAGTCCTACCAGCCACTTCTGTTTTTATAGAGGAATAATTTAGCATATAATTAAATCGGAATAATTATCAGTACCTACCCATTTTGTAACATCAGAATTTGAATTTCCTACAAACAAGAATAAAAGTAGTACTTAAATAAAATAATGTTTTATTTTTGCACCTATAATCCAGTAACTTTGTCGCCTGAAAGTATGGGGGCAGTATGCGTCAAATCCGGTAGTTCTGAAATTTTGCAGACTTGTTTATGATGTTGGCCTAATGAATAATCCAAGTTTGGGACCTCGAGCGCCGAACGCAACTTTGTCAAAAATCGAAAAAACCGCGAAAAACTCGATATTTTTTTCAAATTTTGGCGATTATAACCCTAAAGGACTAGTGTTTGAAAAAACTTTCTTAGAACGTTTTAAAGAAGACTAAATTTGCTACAACATGATACTAAAATTGTCTCTGTAGACCCAATAGTTTCTAAGATTAAGCCTTTCAAAGTTTATCATTTTTTCGAACTTCGCAATTTAGGCAACCACAACACCTATAACCTTGACGAGCTGCGGTACCGACTATTCGCTAGGGCTGCGACGAAAACCAGCTTCAATCTAGCCAGGTTACCTCCCACAAGAGACTCTGCTCGATTTCACTCCTTGCGGACATACCATCAGGTAAAAATTTGTCCTTGCATCAGTAATTCACATAACACATCATTCATCATTTTCTATTCTCATGTACAATCTTCTTACAGGTACAGGCGTGGTTGGGAGTCACACTTAACCCTGGGGGTGGCTATATACACACCACAAAGCCTCAATCCCAAAACGATGACCAGAGATGCAGCGCCACAACACCTCTTGCAGATGATTACTTGCGGCTGCACGAAGGGTTGTGGGATCGCGTGCAGCTGCAGGAAGACAGGATTAAAATACTCATCAGTCTATAGGCACTGCAGCGAGGCCTCTTGTGACAATATACCTGATGTTGCAGTAGTAAAATCCTAGAAGGCGACGATCTGTCCGATGTCGAAATGGAGGATGACTTGACGGCACAAAACGTCGACGATTCATTACCATCCCCTGATGGGGATATGCCATCCCAATACGTCGATCCAGATACGGACGAACCTCAACCGGGACCTTCCAAAAGGGCCAAATTAATTTGAATTTTTGATTTTGAATATTACTCAATTTCCTAACAAATAAACTTATTAACTTCTGTTGTACTTTTCTTTTTTATTTACTTCATTATTCGTAGCTTAGCTTTAACATCATCGTTCACACTCCTCATTATCTTTTTTAACATCCTATCATAAAAGTACAGGGCTTCGATAGTATAATCAGGGTCAAAATTCATTCAGAACGACAGAATCGCAAAAAATTGCGAAGTTCGTAAAAATGATAAACTTTGAAAGGCTTAATCTTGGAAACTATTGGGTCCACAGAGACAATTCCAGTATCATATTGTAGCAAATTTAGTCTTCTTTAAAACGTTTTAAGAAAGTTTTTTCAAACACAAGTTCTTTAGTGTTATAATCGCCAAAATTTGAAAAAAATACGTTTTTTTCGCGGTTTTTTCGATTTTTGACAAAGTTGCGTTCGGCGCTCGAGGTCACAAACTTGGATTATTCATTAGGACAACATCATAAACAAGTGTGCAAAAATTCAGAACTACCGGATTTGACGCATACTGCCGATGTATAAAGTTACTGGACTACTACTGAGATGCAATTTTTTTACCACAATGTAAAAAAATAGCATCTTATTGTATGTTAGTGTTATTGAAACTACCTCCCTGAATAATCTTGTTTCCAATATATTACAATGAATAATTCCGATTGGATTTTTGGAATCTTTTTGTATTTTTTATTTTTATTCCAAATTTTTATTACTGTTACGGTCATCCCGTAAAACCTAAATCAAAAATACAAACTAGACAAACCAGAAAAATAAAACCAGCGCTGGAAATCGAACCCAGGTCCTCGGCATTCCGTGCCGCTGGAGAGCGGTGGTGTAGCGGTATCTATAATACTAATTAAAACGTTAATAAACTCGAACTCGTTCGGGACGTTACTCTGTCAAACACTTTACACTAGAAGCTTCGTTTCGTTTCAGATAACAATCAAATACACCTTACTGTCATAGTAGTCTTTGCTTTGAAAAATTTAATTCGATTAAAGTAAAAGTTCGAGTGTGGAAATTGTCCCAGTATTTGCCGTCTTTAATTTTGTGGCACTTGTAATGAAAAAAACAACACAAGTTATCATTTAATGCGTGCTAGCATGTCCAGCACTAGGACGTTTACTTCAAAGAGGAAAAAACAAAGTGAAAGAGTAAAAATTAGAAACGAACATTCTTCAAGCAGGTTGATGTGTCTGACCAAGGGCTTTAAGTTCTCGGTTCGATTCTACTCACAAAACTAAGCTACTTTTGCTTTGTAACATTTTCAAAAAACTTAAATTTATATTAAAGCTACCTATTAATTGATCCTCAAGGTTTAATCGTTAAAGCAGTGTATCGGACATGGCGGTGTTATCGCTGTTTCTTGGTACGGAGCCTTATAAATATTTTTTGACATTTATTTGACATCGCTAAAGTAAATATTTATTAATGTGCCCTCAATTTAGTACCTATTGTATCACGTACATTGAAAATCACCTGCAATTTGTATGAAAAAAAGGAAATTAACAGTATAACAGTGATCATATTTTTAAAAAGTAGCAGAACAAAAGTAGCTGAGTTATACGAGTAGAATCAAACTCTGGATTTCAACTGAGATGACTCCCATAGTTTGAGACTCCCATATAACCTAGTCTAAAGTTGAATTCATACTCCTCATCAAGTTAATAGTCAAAGTAAACATCTTGATTCTTAATTTATTGAATCAGGCGTTACTTTGCGGAGGTCCATATCAATGAACTAAAAGAATTTCTTTGCTTACCCGCGACCTTAAGATAGCTAAGTCTATGCAAATTATGCGTGTTCATGCAGTTCCTCCACCTCCACACTGTAAGAACACACACAAATTACACAAACCCATCTATCACCACCACCACAACGCACTGACGCGTTTCGAACTCAACCAGAGCTCATCTTCAGAGTGACACAACCGTAGGTACACCATGCTACCAGTTGTTAGACCACAGTTGTTAGACAGTTGTTAGAGTCTAACAACTGGTAGCATGGTGTGCGGTTGTGTCACTCTGAAGATGAGCTCTGGTTGAGTTCGAAACGCGTCAGTGTGTTGTGGTGGTGGTGATAGATGGGTTTGTGTAATTTGTGTGTGTTCTTACAGTGTGGAGGCGGAGGAACTGCATGAACACGCATAATTTGCATAGACTTAGCTATCTTAAGGTCGCGGGTGAGCAAAGAAATTCTTTTAGTTCATCTTGATTCTTAATCACAACAATACGATACGGCAAACAGGGTCTTAAACTAACTTGAGGCCGTATTTTTACGTTTCTTATACTTTCGATCACAATCAAATGACAGATTTCGCATAAAAAAAACTGTCATTAGATTGCGATCGCGAACGTCAGAAACGTTAGGCAATATGGCCTCTAGGTGTGACTGGTGTGAGCCTTGTTTTAGCAGTACCCGTGAACAATACTTAAATATTTATTATCCTTCTCTAAACCAAACCAACGTTAACCAAATCATCAATCAAATCGACATATCGGATATTTAACTTTTAAATTTTTGCCGTTCCAAATTATGTTTTTAATAAAATTGATTGACGAGGAACTGGTTTTAATTTCTATAACCTAGTCCTAGCTTTATATAATTTCTGCAATCTTTCTTATGTGTTCAATACAATGATGGAATATGAGTGGCAAACTTTAGTTCCATTTTTAGGGTTCCGGAGCCAAAATGGCAAAAACGGAACCCTTATAGTTTCGCCATGTCTGTCTGTCTGTCTGTCTGTCTGTCCGTCCGCGGCTTTGCTCAGGGACTATCAATGCTAGAAAGTTGTAATTTTGCACGGATATATAGGTAAACTATGCCGACAAAATAGTACAATTAAAAATTCAAAAAAAATTTTTTTTAGGTTACCTCCCATAGACGTAAAGTGGCGGTGATTTTTTTTTTCTCATCCAACCCTATAGTGTGGGGTATCGTTGGATAGGTATTTTAAAACCATTAGGGGTTTGATAAAACGATTTTTCGATTCAGTAAAGCGTTTGCGAAATATTCAACTTTAAAGTGCAAATTTTCATTAAAATCGAGCGTCCCCCCCCCTCTAAAATCTAAACCGGTGAGTGGAAAAATTTGAAAAAATTCAAGATGGTAGTCAATATATCAAACTTTCAAGGAAAACTATAACGGATATGTTTGCTTGAGAATTATTAGTAGTTTATGAGTAAATAGCAGCGTAAGGTATAAAATATACCTTTACTTGGAAGATTCCGTATAAAATACGAAATCCTTACAAAAATATTACTTAAATTTTTCGTAATGGCTACGGAACCCTATTTTGGGCGTGTCCGACACGCTCTTGGCCGGTTTTAATTTTCTTGTCCGCCTGGCAACACTAGTTCTAGAAAAGCTTTTTCCCTGTACTCACGAAAGCTGCAATGCAGGCTTAAATGTTATTTTAAAGTGTTTATGCCATAATAAACCAGTTTAAATATTGTGCTCTTTTATTTTATGCAACACTATGAGTTTTCACCTTAATAAAAGAGAATAAGAAAGTGTGAAGAAAATGGTCAAAAATCAAAGGATGCAGAAAAGGAGCAGTGACTTCATCTGATTATACAGCGTGTATTTTTAATACTACCTAAAACTTTAAGGGTAGTTAAAGTTACTAGTTGGTATTTCCGCCTTAAAAAGAAGAGAACCGACATTGCCAATTGCTTTTATCCGTTTTATTTCAGTCGACTTTTTCCATCCACAATTGATCCCGCGGCGCTCAAACATAGTTCGTAATTGACCTCTGCACATCGTCAATGCCTGCATTCGTAATGCGGGACTCCCGCGCTAACATAATTAGGACCCGGAGATCCCGAGGGACTAAATGCCGCTAGTATTCGCTGCATTAATGATGAAGCGCCCACTATAAAACACCCAGAAACTGATGCTTGCTCTTCGAAAGCTAACTCTAAATGAAGTCTGTTAAGTTCAAAGCAGCTTGTCGGATACGTTTATTTTGCTCGTTTGGACTTTTGATTAACGCGAACGCACGAATTCGGGAAAATAAGATCTATAATTAATTTATCTATAGATCTACAATATTTTTTTTTACAGCTCCGTTCTTAAGCGATGTTATGTTTGGTTGAAAAAAAACGCCGTAGCAACATAGGGGCTTCTAAATTCAAGCTCCCGCCTCGTCGTCGTCTTCCTTTTTTTTAAGTTGTTTAATAAGGGTATGAATTTGACCCGGGATTAAATTCCAAGATAACCACCGAGTGGACGCCCACAACTCGAAAAGATGACCTGTCAGACCTAGACGGCGATGGCGGGATAACTGGACTACTGAGAGCAGTGGCAGTATCGGGGTGAGGCCTTTGCTCAGCAGTGGGACAGAATAAGCTAACAATAACAATAATCCATACTAATATTATAAATGCGTAAGTGTGTGTGTTTGTATGTTTGTTCGTCTTTCACGTCGAAACGGAGCGACAGATTGACGTGATTTTTGGCAAGTTTATAGGCCAGAGAGTGAACTAGCCTACTTTTTATGCCGGAATAACGCAAAGTTCCCGAGAGAACAACACGCGATAACCGCGAAGGGCGATAAGGGCGAAGCCGCGGGCAAAAGCTAGTAATGATAATAATAATGATAATGTAGCTATGTTCGTCCTCGCTTATCGCAAAGCTATACAAATACAAATAACTTTATTTCGCTTGAAATAGGTAACTCAGATAAAAAAAAATACTGACTTAAATTAGGGCACAGTCAAAATTTCATCAAAAGTAGTTTTTGATACAGCGAGTTAACTTAACATAATATATTATTTAGGTAAAAGGTAAAAAATATTAAAGGCACTCGAACACGACTGGAATGAAAAACGTAATTAAAAGCAGTCAGTCAGACCGACCGGCTTTACTCGAACCTTTTACTCGACTACGGCAAAGCCAAGTAGAGAGAAGAGTAATGATTTTAGCAGTCTATGTATATTTGTTTTTTTATTACTTATTTGTAGAGAATTTTTTTTGAGATAATAAAAGTTTATCAATTTATTGATAAACTTATATTCTTTCTCAATTAAAAGGATAGGTAGGTAATTACATAATTTGTTATTATTTTCGCAATCTGTATAGTTAAATAATTCCTTAATGAGTCCGTATCTCGCTTATTTTATCATAAAGAAAGTAATAGGTAATTGACCTATTACTTATTTATGTTTTTGAGATGTGATTACTTGGCCAAAAATAATAATCATGCGACCTGCTAGGTCTCCGAGCACAAACAGACCAGATAGTATGCCTTGAAACTTGAATACTTACATTATTTTCAATAAATACTGTGGGTATTGTACAAAAATTATTTATACCATGTATTAAAAATAAAAAGTACTAATCACCCAAAAACAAAATGAAAATATTGGTTACCAAGCTAGATCGATTTTTCGCCCCTAAAGCACCCACATTGTTCTCGTCAGAATCTTTAAAATCACCGATATAAATTAATATATAATTGAACAAATAAATATACAACATCTGCTTTATGAACGACATAAAATTACCGTTTGTGTATATTCAATATTCATTAAATCACTATCTATCTATCAATCACTAACTTTTCGCCATCAGTACTTTACATAGTTACGTGTTTATTCGCTTCAAATCTAGTTCTAATATATTTGGTAATTGTACTACATCCCTTATACACCATGTCGGTAATACCTGATCACGTAGTTAATTAGCCTTAACTGGGTTAAAGGACTAAGACTACGTTGCTTTTCTAAGAAATACATATCGGCGCTCCACAAAGAAACTACAACCTCTTTACGTTTTTCTTTTTCCAAAGTTATTTTTTTTTTTTTACAAACAAACTTAGTTTTTAACCCCCGATGCAAAAAGAGGGATGTTATAAGTTTGACCGCTCTGTGTGCCTGTCTGTGGCACCGTAGCTCTTGAACGGGTGAATCGATTTCAGCATCAGGAGAGCTAGGAACATTTAGTATCTCTCCGATGAGCGGTACGGATAGTTGCGGTGCTTAAAACACTTAAAAGGTTACACTTTTATTTTCTGTTGTTTGTATTATGACTTTAAAACCTGGTTAAAATCGCTTTTGTAACAATTACATAGTTAGCATGCTAACGGTGAGTTCCCATGGGTCTTGTTTTTATTCAGCCTCTGGGATAATATTGTGCAATTTATTACTCGAGTTATTTGTAAAGAAATGTGTGATTAAATACAATGGAATACAACATAATATAATAAAACTTTATTAAACACCATAACATAGTAATCAATACGTACAGAAAATAGAGGAACATAGCAATAGGCTTTAAACTTGACCTTTATTTCCGTCAGAATCTAAACCACCAAAAATTTTCCAAATAATAATATTTTCTCTATAGACTTGAAAGCAAATTTTAGGAAGCTAAATAGATTAATTATAACCCTGAATTGAACTAGTCATGCCTTTCGTTATAGCAAAAAAGAGAACACGATTTTTTAAATCCTATAGTTAATTTTCCCTTTGCAATGCAAAATATGCTAATGGTTTTGCTTATCTACGAAATTCGATTACTGGCCTTTTATGTTCGTTCTGTCACCCGTACATATCAATTAAAAGTAGGTAAATGGAATGTTCTAAACTATTTACAGATTTATTCGGATGGATTGGAAAATCAGTAATTTCATAATCACGCGTAAAGCTGACTGAAGAGCGCATGAAATATTCTATTTTAAATTAATTATTCTACTAATTTTAATACACGAGGTTACATAAATGATAATACCAAATAATTACCGGATACTGTCAGTACTCAGTGGGTAAATAATCAGGTGATTTGCATTTATTTTATCTGGTATCACGGGAACACTGAAATACTTAAAATTCTGAATTACCTACACAATTCCTAAGACCTTTAATTTAGGTTAATAAAAAGTACGATATTTATTTTTCTGAATTTCCAAATATCGATTTGATTTATCCGATTTTTACAACACACACACACACACACACGCACGCACGCACGCACGCACGCACGCACACACGCACGCACGCACGCACGCACGCACGCACGCACGCACGCACGCACGCACTCACGCACTCCCTCTGACACTTATACTATTTAATACGAGAGTGAGAGGGACAGTACGATACGCCGATGACACTACTCTTCTTGCAGCAAATGAGTCGTAAAGGTAAACAACAATGAAAAAATGGTGAATGGCTAGACCGAATGGAGCGCATTAGCGGGGAAATGGGGCTTTCCGTAAACAGGTCCAAAACCAGAGGTCATGGTCATGGTTGTAGCAACCTATGATGTGTGTGAAGTTCTCATTCTGCTCTTGGCCTGCGTGGGAACTACAGACCATGTCCTCTCTTTCTGAGATGCCCTGTGCTCAGCACTGAGACGTACTCAGCTAATCGATGGCCCAAACGAATAAACGTGTAATCGTAAAACAGCAAATTTACAGGAAAAATAAAACCAACTTTAACTTTGTGTGGAATAATTACCAACGAATAAACAATTAAAACATTTTATCTCAAAAACGGTTAATCGGATCGGTGTAAAAAAAATTGACGACATACTTTGGGCCATATGTAAGCTAAAAAAGCAAAAAAAAAAAAATTTTTCGTGTAAAGACCTTTGCACGTTTATTCGATTGGGCCATCGTAATACTGATGACTCAATGACTAAGTGAGTGAAAATTGGCTTGCAAGCTTTGTCAAACTAAGCTTGGAAGTAAAAGTAAGTATGTAAAAACTTTTCCCTCTTCATCATTGGGAGAGGAAAAAGGTCACCGTCTATTTGCCTCATGAGATAACAATAACGTTTATTTAACCGAATGGAACTTTGCTTTAGTTTTCTTTATGTTAAAGAAACTTGTGAAGAAATTCTGAAATTATTATGTACATCATTTCGTATTAGCAGCGTCATGCTAAAAATAAATGGATACCTAAAGCGGAATGGCAAAACAGTGAAAGAAAATTAGTAAATAATGCATTAGAGGCTCTTGAATTTTATTTTAGTATAAGGAATACAGTACATACAGTTAAAGTTAATTAACAGGGTTTTAAATATGTTATTTTAACTATTTGACATAGTAGTTATACATAGTAAAAAAAATACTAGACTAAACCTAATACTAGATTCTCTCTTTCTTTTAATTTTTATTTTACTCTAAGTTTTTTGGCAGTCGGGTTTATTGATATTTTTTATTTATGTTTTTTTCTTACAACTTAAAACTTAATCCCCAATATTTTTTTTATGAACGCCGTATTAAACCCACTAGGAGACCCACTTGCTCGTTTGCCTTCCAGTCGAATAAAAAAAAAATACGAAATCATAATACCCTACGTCCTTCCGGTAGTTATGACGAATCTTATAATACCACATGTGTTGAAATCCGTTAAGCTGCAGAAAGTAGAGAAACATACATACATACGCTCGGAAAACATAAGTGTCCTACGGACAGTCGGTTAAAAAGGAGAGTAGATTATAGTCTATGCCGAACCTACTACAGACAAAGGAAAATTAAGTACGTAACGCTCTGAAGGAATTCCTTTCAGCCTGTGGGATATAAAGGGCCTTTGTACGGACATAATTTGTGAAAATTTTGATAAGTGAATTGTTTAATGGACATGGAACGAGGGTGAACGAATTTTAAGCCATAATCAAGAGTAACGAGCAACAAAACGTTTTGGGGCGATAGAAGTCTTTACTTAACACCTGCTAATCGAAAATACCGGCAAATATTAGCTCCGGATTATGATAAAAGCGATAGTAAACTGAAGCTTTATCCCCCGTTCCATTCCATTTCTTCTGTTACACTGTATAGTATGAGGGTAGAAAAAGATGGTGAATGAGCGTCATGGCGATAGACAATACCGCCACGGGTCTACTGTTTTAAATGGGAAAGTTTGTGAGTATGTTTGTTACGCCTTAACGCTAAAACGGCTCCACGGTATTAGCTCAAATTTGGTCCGGAAATAGCTGAACGTCTGAAATATCACATACGCTACTTTTTATCCCGATATTCCCACGAGATAAGGATAAAATCTCAAATTCACAACCGCTAGGCTTAGAGACTTTTCGCAGCTGTTTCTAATGCGAAATCAAGGGATTACGCGTGCAAAGACATGGGAAATGGCTATAGTTTCCTATAAATGCACATAATTGGTCAAAACCTATAACGGTTAATTTTTTGATAGCATTAAAAAAAACTAACCTTACATAGACTAACCTACAGATTACACGATCAAAAAATGGCTGAGAAGGTACATAATATTAGTTGCACTGTATTTTTAGCTTTTGAAATGTATTAATATAAAATAAATTTTAAATGAACCATCATAGATTTGACTAATTACATCCATTGATTGTGTAACAAATTAACAATAAAACAGCTGATCACTTAGTTTTATCGCATTAACATACATAATTAATTTGCTTTTGCTAGTGAAATTACTAAAATACCAATTTTGAGGACAAAAAGTTAGTACTCGCATGTTTCATGTTTCTCATCTCCGGTGGAAACAGCTGAAGGGCTACTCCGAAACACAAAATTCGAAGTTCGTGTCGTGCGGTCCCTCTGACACTTATAAGTACTATTTAATACGAGAGCGAGGTAAATGAAGCATTTCTATTGGTTACTGAAAAACACAGTCCTCGCGACACATCCTCACACATTATTGGTGGAAAAGCAGCTTAAAGCGTTTGTACAGCAAGCAGAAAATTAATGTTATATTTTAATTTGGTATGATTCCGTGACGTAACAAGGGACCTGATAACAATTATCAAATTTCAATAACAACAACGTTATACGAGACAGTATATAAATGCAAGTCCAATGTAAAAAGAAGCAGTTACTTGAAAATTCATTTATATTTAATTTCAAGTAAACGTAATAATGCAGACATTACCAGGCCTCGTGCTTGTTATTTTAGTCGGGACTGCTCTGGCAGATCCAGGTAAGAGAGTTTTTCGACTTCAAAGTTGCATAGTTAACATAATATTTTCATCTCTCCTGTTCGAAAAGTTTTATTTTCATGGGCAAATAGCCGTGTGGAAAATTGCGTTATCATCTCTAGAGTAGAAAGTTTTTTTTTTTTTTTCGATTATCCACGGAGTCGAAGATAATTGAGTTACGTATGTGCGTTACGTAGATATTTCAATTATTATATAAGTTACTAGCTTTTGCCCGCGGCTCCGCCCGCGTAGAATTCGGTTATCGCGCGCTGTTCCCTCGGGAAATGTGCATTTTATCGGGATAAAAAGTAGTCTATGTCTCTCTGGCCCATAAACTATCTCTATGCCAAAAATCGCGTCGATCTGGCTCCGTTTCGACTTACGACGGACAAACATACATACAAACACAAAAACATATACACTTTCGCATTTATAATATTAGTATATGAATTGAATGCTTAAATGCCAAGTTTCATGGTTTAATCGTCGACAGCGTCGAACTTCCACCATATAAACTTTCACCCCCTATTTCAACCCCTTAAAGCCTCTTTTTTGCGATAAAAGATAGCCTATGTTCTTTCCCAAGGTCTATTCTATCCCTGTACCAAATTTCATCAAAATCGGTTCAGCGGTTTTGGCGTGAAAGCGTAACAGACAGACAGACAGAGTTACTTTCGCATTTATAATATAAGGTATGGATGGATTTACACTTGAAAATCATCATCATCATCATCTCAGCCTATATTCGTCTCACTGCTGGGCACAGGCCTCCTCATGAGAGGGCTTGGGCCATAGTTCCCACGCGGGCCCAGCGCGGATTGAGAACTTCACACGCACCATTGAATTGCTTCGCAGGTTTGTGCAGGTTTCCTCACGATGTTTTCCTTCACCGCAAAGCTCGTGATAAATTGCGCACATGAACTTCGAAAAACTCAGAGGTGCGAGCCGGGATTTGAACCCACGACCCTCTGCTTGAGAGACGATAAGTCAAACCACTAGGCCACCACGGCCACGCCGCGGCGGCACTTGAAAATAATCACTAGGTATGTCTTATATTTCACAAAACATTAATGGTTACCTAAAAGTAGAATGGCCCAGGCCCAGGCCTCTCCCATAGACCTCCAGTTGTTTAGGTTGGCAGCGCATCTACTGCGAACCCGGGGCCTTAACCAGGTTTATATTTACAGTGTTTTTTTTTTCTATTTGCAGCGAAAATCATGGTACCATGTCATGTCACAGATTTTGAGTGCCTCAAAAAAGAAACGACAGATTTCTTTACAAAATCTTCAGAAGGACTGCCAGAGTTGGGCACGGCTTCCATCGATCCACTGAAAATACCTGCATTCGACGTTGTATTTGATCAGGACATTGGAGTGATCTTTAAGCTTAAAAACTTATACGCGACGGGAATAAAAAATCAGAAGTTACATACTTTCAAGTGAGTCTTTATTGTTATACTACGGAGTATTAACTAGGGTTCTGCATTCCTCCGTATGTAGGTAGGGCCTTCTAGTTCTCCTAATGGTCATACGTTGCTTAGCTTAGAGATTGTTTATGCTACCTAAATAGAAAGCTGTAATTTTCCATTCTAAGTTTAGTGCCATTTCGTGTCAATTTGTGTTTTTGTATTTTTCTTGTAAAAATTTTTAGGGTATACATACCACGTATAACCCTCGCCGTAAAGTGGAGATAACTTATTTTTTCTTGTCTAAAACCGTAGTGTGTGGTCTTCTTTAGTAGGTCTTTCAAAACGATTGTCAGTTTGATAAGACTGTTTTCGTATTGGGATGCGTTTGAAAACTATTGAGCTTTAAAGTGATATTTTTTTATAAGCATGTAACACCCACCCTCCAAAAAAACGAGACATCCTTAAATTATGGTATGTTCTGATTCACCTTCTATAAAATTTTAGCTGTACAATTTTGTGCTATATCCATGAAAAAATAGATGATAGAACTTAGCCACATAAATTTCTGAATTTGAAAGTAAAGAACTATATGTGTAAATGAAACTACAGCTGCACGTGTTATTTTTTTTATTACAAATTTTAATTATTATTATTATTTTATTATTTATTATTATTTATTTAATGTTTCAGTTTTGACAAACAGACACGAAAGCTATCGTTTTCTTACGAGGCTAACTTGGTTATTGGTGCTGATATCGTCGTTAATAATTATACCAAGAAATCAAACACTTTTAGGGGTGACTTCATATCGCAACCAAGTAAGTACCTACATATTCGTACCCGCATTTTATCATAATTATTACTGTTCTAAGTAAACCTGCGCGTAACTAGGGACTTTTCCACGAATGTGGTGATTTTGAAACAATAATTGACAGTTTTTTATTTGATAATGACAAAATTTCCCAGTGAAAGAAATGGTGACATCTCGTTTTTAGGGTTCCGGAGCCAAAATGGCAAAAACGGAACCCTTATAATTTCGCCATGTCTGTCTGTCTGTCTGTCTGTCCGTCTGTCTGTCTGTCTGTCTGTCTGTCTGTCCGTCCGCGGCTTTGCTCAGGGACTATCAATGCTAGAAAGCTGTAATTTTGCACGGATATATAGGTAAACTATGCCGACAAAATAGTACAATTAAAAATTCAAAAATATATTTTTTTAGAGTACCTCCCATAGACGTAAAGTGGTGGTGATTTTTTTTTCTCACCCAACCCTATATTGTGGGGTATCGTTGGATAGGTACTTTAAAACCATTAGGGGTTTGCAAAAACGATTTTTCGATTCAGTAATGTGTTTGCGAAATATTCAACTTTAAAGTGCAAATTTTTATTAAAATCGAGCGTCCCCCCCCCTCTAAAATCTAAACCGGTGGGTGGAAAAATTTGCAAAAATTCAGGATGGTAGTCAGTATATCAAACTTTCAAGGAAAACTATAACGGCAAAGTTTGCTTCAGAATTATTAGTAGTTTATAAGTAAATAGCAGCGTAAGGTATAAAATATACCTAAACTTGGAAGATTCCGTATAAAATACGAAATCCTTAGAAAAATATTACTTAATTTTTTCGTAATGGCTACGGAACCGTATTTTGGGCGTGTCCGACACGCTCTTGGCCGGTTTTTTTTCTTTAAAAATGATTCAAAGTCAAAGTCAAAATCTCTTTATTCAATTTAGGCTATTAAGTACAAGCACTTATGAACGTCAGAAAATCTACCACCGGTTCGGAAAAACCTCTGTTGATTTGATTGATATATGAGTGTAGTACAAACTGACCAGCTTATAATGTGAATCAGAACAAACAACACTACACTTTATGCGAACGACATTAAAACTTTTTCGGTTCACAGATAAATTGGTTAGTCTGTAGCTTGTTTGGGGTTACCAGAGCAAATATCATCTAAATCACAAAAAAACATACCTAGGGTATAAAAAAATAATAGCTGCCGTTCCGCACTTTACAGGTTCAAATTAATTTGACTTTTTGGGTTGATGAACCCATTTCAATTTGCAAACTATTTGAATATCTATATTTTTTAATTTCTTAATGAGGTCGATACCGACGAATCAATATGCGAACGCTGTCATCGCCACCATCAACGTCAAACTGAAATTATTTATACGTAATTAGGCGGCAATGTTAAATAATTAGATTCGATTTGTGGCATTCGAACATGGCGGATGTGGACTGTGTATAATTCTGCTATTTCTGTTTCTTTGGCTGGTTGAAGTATAATTTTGATAGTGTTTTATGCGGCGATTAACCTTAACAGTGAACAGTGATCACAAAATTCTATACTGCTCTCGTGTCTGACATTTTTTAATGCGCAAGTTGTTTCCACGTGGTTTCTGGAATTTTACTATCAAGTTGCAGAAACTACAATCACCGTACAACGTTGCCTCTCGAAAGAGAATACATAGACACTGGCGAAATTGTCTTATTAATTAGGACAGAAGCCATATTTTAAAGAAGAATAAGAATAAATAATTAGGTCAATTTTCTTTTTTTTAGTTCAAAAGACAAAATTACGATGAAAATCGCATCGCGCCGGTATTTTGTGTTTCCTCGTTAAAGATTTTTATTTTTAGGAATGTTCCTTTAACAAGAAATACAGTACCTAACTATAGTCCGTCTTTGGCTTAATACTCAGCACAGGCCCGTAATTAGAAGAACGAGCTTGACCTGTAGTTCCCGCTAAGGCCTGGTCCGGGTGTGAAATTTCACAAACACCATAGGATCAGAATATAATTACTTTGCAGACATTATTATAACGACTTTAATATATATTTTGTTGAATTTTTCAGTTGTTATTTTCACGTTCAAATGTGACCTACTCAAGAAGAACGTTCAGGGTGTGGAACATTACGAATTTGGCCCTGAAACAATCACATATGAACTGGTCACTGAGCCAGAACTGTACTGGGGCAGTGAGATTAAACAAGAGCTAGAAAACGGTAAGATTAACCTTAGAAATAAAGATCCATAACAATCATTGTTGTTAATGTCTCAAACTCATTTTGAATTGAAATTAAATGATAGTTTATTTTTGTTTACGGATACATGAAATCTACATATTAACAAAACAGATGACCTAAAAAATTTGAAACTATGTTAACAAAATATTACTATAATATGTTAATATTATATGTTATTATTATTATTATAGCACGCGGCACGGAATGCCGAGGACCTGAGTTCGATTCCCAGTGTTGGTCTTATTTTTCTGGTTTTTCTGTGCATCTATGTTTCGGTTTGTATTTTCAATTTAGGTTTCACGGGATGACCGTAAAAGTAAAAAATTGGAATTGAAATAAAAAATACAAAAATATTCCAAAAAACCAATCATAACAAAATATTAAATAAAACTACGTTTAAAGAATAAGCTCCTGAAAAACAATAGAAAGGAAATAGTTTTGTCAAAGACGGTTAATTTTCACAGATGCTGCCTGGAAAAGTTTGAGCGAAGAAACAATTAAGAAATTTAACAAACAAACGATCCACGAAATTGTGACAAAGGTGTTCCCGTCCGTTATCTCTAATATCAGAGCCGCGACTAAAGTCTTACCAGCCACTGCTATTTTTATAGAGGAATAGTTTTGCATATAAATAAATCGGAAAAATTTGTCAGTACCCATTTTGTAACATCAGAATTTGAATTTGCTACAAACGAGAAATAAAACGAAAACTAAAGTTTAGTAAATAAAAATTTTGTTTTATTTTTGCACCTACTGAGCAGAACAGCACAATGTAAAAAAAATAGAATCTTATTGTCTGTTGTTATTATTGAAACTACTTACTTACCTGAATAATAATGTTTCAAATAATATATTATAACAATGAATAGTTCCGTCCTGCAGAGACGCTCCTGGCCGGATCGTCAGAAAGTGGTTTCTAGGTCTCTCAGAACCTGCAATAAAATACAATACAATAACTCTTACTTATCAGGCAAGCGAAGGGTTAAACACAAGCTTGTTAAAGAATATGTTTCATTTTCCAGTAGCTATAAGGACCTATATTTCCCAGGTTCCCTTTATCTTGCTTAATATCGATTCTCCGAAATACACTTCGCATAACGTATCTCATAATTCTTCTTAGCCTTAAGTCACAATGCACTAAAATAAAGATTTTAGATTTTATTAAATCATGCGTTACTTATGAGATTCCATATCAACGAAGCATGAACAATTATTTTTTTCACCCGCCACCCTAAGGAATTTTTTTCACTTAAATAAAAATCAACGAAATAACTATTTAGTTTCAGCTGGTGCCGCGTTTTTCATAACTTATTGTATTGCGACTCCTTGGAAATCAATTACAGTAATAGCTCAAGAGCTGAGCCTATAAATTATTAGTAATTTGATAAGAAACAATGTTTCTTAATCAAGGAGAACCAGCGCCTTGGGTTTAAACGATTTCATCCCTGTGTTCAAGTTGGCAAGAACAACTTGCAGAAAAGTTATGTTAAATTCCTGCTGTTGTCGATTTGTATGTGATTGTAGAACACAAGTAAACGTAATTGATCGAACAGTAATCAAAGGATATATTGAACGTTTTGTGCATTCCGTGTGATGATACAGTATTATGACATACACATGTCATGCTACCAGTGCTAATAGGACAAGATCTGACTGGCTGATCTAGCTGGCATCTTCGAGTATCATACGTAGACCTGGTGTTAAGTAGTTGATGCTAGCTATTATTGGTAAATGGAAAGCTGGTCTTTACGACAGTGCAAAATAATGCTTATTTTAGAGCTCATACGTTCTTGATTTTGCCTTTTGGTGTCTCAGAACTAAAGCACACAGCGACTTTAAGAATTATTGTAATTTTAAAGTCTCAGCTCTTGTACTATCTAACATTTTGCCCTTGACTTGTTTACTTACTAAAGGTTTCTTGAATAAGTACACGGGCTCTTGAATTTTTTTTGCTTGTTTTATTCAAGCAGGCGTCTAACGTCAAGACAAGTGTTTCCATATTTAATGTATTTGTTGTGAAGCCTTTCTGCGTTCAATGTGTTTATACCATATTTTTGTGAATGCCTTTGACTGACACGCACAAAGTTTTCATCTTAAAATATATATAGGTATATATTTTCCCCTTTTTTTTTAAAGAGTGCGATCGGGATTAGTCAACTATTTTTTTTACATGATAAGTATTTATAACATGAGTAGGTCTATTCTTTTAGGTACTTCTAAAATGGATATAATTTTAGATAAAATTATATTCAATGAAGGAAAACTATAACGGTTAAGTTTTCTTGAGAATAACCTATTACTAGAGTAGGAGTTAATAGCAGAATGAGGTATTAATATACCTAAACTTGGAATATTTCAAATAATTTATTGAATCAGGCGTTACTTTGCGGAGGGCCATATCAATGAACTAAAAGAATTTCCTTGCTCACCCGCGACCTTACGATAGCTAAGCTTACGCAAAATATGCGTGTTCATGCAGTTCCTCCACCTCCACGCTGTAAGAACTCACACAAATTACATAAAACCATCTATCACCACCACCACAACACACTGACGCGTTTCGAACTCAACCAGAGCTCATCTTCAGAGTAACACAACCGTACACCATGCTACCAGTTATTAGACTAACAAACCACAACCATCGTTTTAGTTTGTCACTATAACTCCCCAAGTGCCCACATATATTTTTTCCAAACAAATAAAAAAAAACCGCAAAATATTAATAAATTTTAACTGTCCTACAAAACTACTTTGAATTTTTAATTTTTATTTATTTACTGTCAAGGCATGTTTTACTAACTACCGTTGCTAAAATTAGACCCAAGCCGTAGCAAGGGAGATGATACTATATTTACTTGCTCATTAATAAGCTTAACTATCGTAAGGTCACGGGTGAGCAAGGAAATTCTTTTAGTTTATTGGAATATTCTCTCTCACTCTTGACCGGGTAAAGGCTAGTTGCAGATACATTCATCCATCAAATCTTTGTCTGTAAAAAAACCGGCCATGAGCATGTCGAACACGCCCAAGATAGGGTTCAGCAGCCGTTACTAAAAAATCAAGTAGGTATCTAATATCTTTCTATGGATTTGGTATGTTGTACGAAATTTCACAAGTTTAGGTATGTTTTATAACTTACTAGGTTTATTATGTAACTATTAATCTCCTAATAATTCCCAAGCAAACTTAGCCGTTATAGTCCTTGATAGTCTCTGAGTCAAGCCACGGACGGACGGCCAGACTGACAGACAAGGTTTCCTTTTTCGCCATTTTGGCTACGGAACCCTAAAAATAAGTGGCAAGTCCTGTTCAAGCACAATTTTTTTGCGCATACCGTCTATCTCTAAACCGTTAAAACATTAATCTAGACTAGTGGTAAGCTCCCCTCCAATACAACCAGCCCCAGTCAACGCAGGATAGCCCGTTAATAAACGACCTGTTTCACTGCCCATTTTTTTACTCAGTGATTAATTCAACCAGAAAAATGAGTGAATCAATCAATCTTATCTTTTTCCTTTGGCATTGAATTTTTATTACTTCCAATAAACGCAAACAGCGGATACCGCTAAGATTCTTGTACGGTGTCAAACTAAAACTTTAATAATAAACTGTACAAAAACACTCGGTTCCTAGTCATTTTAAGGAATAAGCTAGTTTTTCATTTGCTAGATTAATAATATCCGTTGAACAACGTTGAACACAAGCAATGCAAAAAAGTGATTAAAATAATTTTCTGTTCAAAATTTCATTTTTAATACGAGCGTCTTTTGCTGACTATACTTCTTATTGACTGTATTGCATTGTTATTTAAACTGCATATCCGCACCAAATTTAAAGTCGGTACTATTAACCATTGAGGAATTCCCTCCTGCGGCGGCGATCCTGGCGGGCCACCAAGATGTCACTAACAGATTATTATATTGTCAGTGAATTTACATAAATATGTCAAATTTCAAGTGAATTGGACCACTGAAAATGGGTCAAATTTAGCTTCCAAGATTTTACCCAAACAGTTTTAATTTTAAACAGCTGTCCTTTCCGTCGAGCGTACGTTGGCGGATCGGGTGAGAAACACCGATGTCATTCGCCAGGCGAATGTCTTAGGTGTGGAGAGTTACTTGATGCGGCGTCAGCTTCGGTGGTGTGGGCATATTTTGCGGATGTCTGAGGCAAGAGTCGCAAAACGCATCTTCTTTTCTGGACTCCAGAAATTTCCTTTATAAGGAAGATCAGTAAAGGCATATGAAAAGGTTTAATATTGATCCCTCTCGCTGGGAAGAGCAGGCAAGCCGCTGCGTTAATTGGACGCGCTTTGTGAGGGATACGATGACTGAATTCCAGTTACAGAGAGAGTGGACATGAAACGTGATCAAGCTAAGTCATCTATCTATCAAGGCTAAGTCATCCACAGCCATCTTTTACCACTACGTTGACGCCGTTGACGGTGTCCTTACGTGCTGCGACTGTTTGCGCACGTTTTTGAATAAAATTGGCTATTGCAGTCATTAAGGCATATGAAAGAGCGAACAACGTAGTCCTCTCGTCCAATAGATTCAGCAGTGGCTGTAGTTGAAATCGGCCAGGAGAGATATAAATTTTATTATGTATGCCATACTAATTGACAAAAGCCTACTCCAACTGTCGCCATCCCTCTTTATTATTGGCCACTCTGCTTCTAGTGAGACCTGCAACGGCTTTGTTTAATGATATTACAAATGTTCTCTGAGATAAAAACAGCAAGCTAATGGTTAACCACTGCATAGTGCTGAGCTTATTACGGGTCTGTAAGTAATCTTCTTAGTCATGTTCCTATGTTTACGTTACATTGCCGGGATAAGTCTCGTCTTAAAACGATAGGGCTGGGCTGTAGTATTTACGTGGGCGGAATGCAGATGAGAGACTTCATTCATAGGTAGCAGTGAAGAGCTTCGCAAGTGTCTCTAAATTCAAATTTGGTTTTCGAACAGAAAAATAAACGCAATTAGGGGATTATCTGCTTGACAGACCAGAGGCTGTATTGCCTAATGTTTTTGACACTCGTAATTGCAGTCAAATGACATATTTCGCATACAAAAGCTGTCATTTTATTGCGATCGCGAGTGTCAGAAACGTTAGGCAATAAGGCCTCAGAAGCCGTATTGCCTAATGTTTTTGACACTCATGATCGCAATCAAATGACATATTTCGCATACAAAAGCTGTCATTTTATTGCGATCGCGAGTGTCAGAAACGTTAGGCAATAAGGCCTCAGGTCCAACTACTAGGCAACCTTGGCATTTCCGGGGCTATCTCATGGGGTTTATTGGCATTATTGTTTTATGATATGCAAACGATTATCAACTAAGTTGGTAGACCATTATATTTGGCTGACTGTACCTACTTTTTTTTTTAACGTATGAATGCAGTTTTTTTTGTTACAAAAATGAGAACAGATTTACATATGCCTTATAGTTTCGGACTTTCCCATATTGACCTATCTAAATGAACCACTTGTATATACAAAAGTTACAATTCCATAGGTTATTTCCTGGCAAAATTCTCAATATCCAATCGACTATATATTATGTATTACCCGAAAAGTTGAATAGAAAAGCTTCGTCGATGTGATTCAAATGCGACCCACCCTGGGGCTGTACATGCCCATATAAAATTCGAAGGGTAAGGTTGTGCAAAGCGTTAACTATAAAAGTTATTTAATTAACAAGTGTCCAGTAACCCAAAAGGTTTTATTGTCCACTTCCGTGAATATGAACACGGTTTTTGCCTTTTTGTATTTGTTTGTAGAATATTTTATGCATTGCTACCATGACAGTAACTTTAACAAAGGGGAAAATATTAGATTCAAAATGTCACACGAGTCAAACAAAAATTTGCAATTGAAATAAAAAATACGAGAAGATTCCAAAAAAACAATCTTTGAAACCATTTAGTCCTAGTTTGTTTCTAATTGGCTAATTAATAAATTTTTTAAATCGATTTCAGTTAAAATACAACAAAATGTTGTCTGGCAAACTTTTTGTAACTGTTTTGTAGGTAGTACAAAAAAAGGAAAAAATATCATAACAACTATTTAGTTCCTTTGACGGATATTTAAAACAGTGGAATGTTAATTACTTACCTTTTTAGGGTTCCGTACCCAAAGGGTGCCAACGGGACCCTATTACTGAGACTCCGCTGTCTGTCTGTCTGTCTGTCTGTCTGTCTGTCTGTCTGTCTGTCTGTCTGTCTGTCTGGCCGTCCGTCCGTCTGTCACAGGGCTCTATCTCTTAAGCCGTAAAAGTTAGACACTTGAAATTTTCACTGATTATGTGTGTGTGTGTGTGTGTGTGTGTGTGTGTGTGTGTGTGTGTGTGTACTGTGGCCGCTATAACAACAAATACTAAAAATAAAATAAAGTTACAAATTAAAGGGGGTCGTCATACAAGAATCGTGTTTTTCTTGAGCGTTTTTTGGTTGCTAGGCGTTATTATCCGTTGCTAAGTCGCCGAGCAACGGCTAGCTATGACGTTTGAATATTTACCTTTAGGTTTGCGATTTTAATGATGTTTTATAAAAGTTTCGATCATATAATTAGTGAATGTCTGGTTTATTCGTTTTTGTGCAAAATTAATGAAGCAATTTATAAAACCACAAACCTCAATGAAGCCAAATTTGATAAAGCGTTCGTCAAATCCACACTGTACTAACACTGTTTACCTATTGTTTTTTTACACTAAAAAAAATCATATTAAGTATTTAACACTATTTACAAGGTTTATAATACGTTTTAAAATGTATTCACTCTAGTCGAGCTTCTTATTATTTAATTACACAACATACGAAGTCGCCGAATTTCCCGCGAATGTTTTTTTTTTATTTTTTTTTTTCTAGCTGCGCGCTGCCTTATGCGGGCAAAGATTTCAGAAGCAAACAGCCAGATCCAAAGAGGTTGAGAATTCAAATTGTTTTTTATTCGAAATGCTTGCATAAAGTGCTTACATTTCGGCGATATTTTTAAATTATAAATCATAAATCATTTATTTGCATAAAACATGGTACATATTTTGTGGTAAGAAAGAAAGAGAAGCTTTTCTTTAGCTTGCCCTGTTTGTTTATTTATTTATTTATCGTTTTTTTGGTTCAGATCTTGGAAGCTAAATTTCATCCACTTCCAATGGTCTGATTGACTTGAAATTTGGCATACTTATGTAAATTTGGAGACAATATAATAATCTTGTAGTGACATCTTGGTGGTCCTGCCAGGATCGCCTCTGCAGGAGGGAACTCCTCAATAGTTAATAGTACCGACTTGAAAGGTACAAATATGTAGTTTAGATGACAATGGAAGTACAGTCAACAAAAAGTACATTCGGCAAAAAAGCTTGCATTAAAAATTAAATTTTAACAAAAACTTATTACAAGCATTATATTTATTTGCAGTGTGATGTAACTAGGTATGTTTGCTCGGGTGGAATCTTTCAACTCAAATTTGAAGTGGATATCTTCAACCGATTGAGCTGAAATTTTACACGCTTGTATAAATCTGATGCCAATGCAATATTATTATGACATAGAGTTGATCTGATGATAAAGCTAGCGGGTGACCATAGGAACTCTGTGATAAACGACACGACCGCATCGAGTTTGGACTCGTTTGATTCGTCTTGACGAGTACTTTGGTAACCAGTGACAAAAAGTACCGCCAGCAAAAAAACTTTGTATTAGATTTTTTTTGAAAAAAATATTACTGAACTATTTGTTTTTAAAACATTGTACGGAGGTGCGGAACCCTTCATGCGCGAGTCGCTCGCACTCGCACTTGACCGATTTTTATTTTAGTTTTAATAAAACACTCAAATTCCGTCCAACACGAACACAAATTCAAGCGCAAAAGGAGGTATTTTAATATAAAAAATAACCCAGATAAGTACTAACGTTGTTCTGAGAAGTAAAATAAAAGAGTAAAATAATAATTTGGTGAAGTAAAACTGATGAAAAAGACCACAGTTGACCACTGGAGCTGCTACTCAATAACAAGTAAGTACGTCACGGGTTGAATTTCAATTAAGTATTTTAACATAGCTGCTAAGCAATTTATGCTCGTATATTATATATGCGAAAGTGTGTTTGTATGTTTGTCCGTCTTTCACGTCGTAACGGAGTGACGGATCGACGTGATTTTTGACATAGAGATAGTATAAGGGCCCGAGCGAGAGTGACATAGGCTACTTTTTATTCCGGAAAAATGCACAGTTCCCGAGGGAACCGAATACCACGCGGTCGGAGCCGTGGGCAAAAGCTAGTTTGGTATAAATATGTAAATTGGGTGACGATACAATAATCTGGTAGTAACATCCTGGTAGTCAACCAGGATCATCTCCAATCAGAACGGAACTCTTCAACAGTTAATGGCATCGACTTGAAATTTGGTAAGTATGCAAATGTATTTTGGGTGACAATACAAGTACAGTCAGCAAAAAAGCTTTGTATTACAAATGTTTTTTTTACCAAAAACTTATTTAACATGAAACTACCGTGAGACTCACTCATATTAAATGATATTGACCCGGAAACCTCACGTAACCACACGTAACCGAGTTAAGCTCGACATGATAGATTTTTATTAGCGCACGAACTTATGTATATCCCCCAAAGTTAATGCATCTTGACTTTACAGAAAACAGGCTCCATGTTATCGTAAAGCACTCGCTCTTAATTTGCTAATGTTCGTTGGCTTGACATACTTCCTCCATTAGGGTACTAGCGGGTAACGGGTACGATGATTGAATGCTTATTAGCGAGAACTACAGCATTCGAGTTACCTGTTTTACTAGAAACTGGCCTATATTTTGTGCTGTATTAAATTTAATTATAGGCTATAATATTGAAATTGAGCCTACTTAATTATTTTTCTCAAAAATGTTCGTAAAATTTAACATTATTCTTTACACATCAAAATAGCAGTGCATAGTTTATGGTCAGCGAAAAATTAAAAATAAAAAGATTGCAGGCGCGCTAGCTTGACAATAAAATAAATCAGCGCGCCTCAAAGGCGCGCCTGCAATCAGCCACAATTTTTTTTAAAGTTATAAAGGCCATGGAAATGTTGGCATAAGTCGTATACAGCGAAGTCTAATAGCCGGTACCAGATATTTTGTTGGAACTCCGGACTTTTTTTATTGGGTCTGAAATAGCTTGTTTTGTTTTCGGTAGAAAATACACTTGCAGTTTATTTTTAACGAAAAATGGCGGGAAAGCACAAGAAAAATATTGGAATAAAATTAAATGTAATATATTTTGATAAAAAGTTTATTCTATTTCAGAATTATTCATCATTTTTGAGAAAAGTTTTATATTAGTATTTAGTATTTTATTTATTTGACAGAAAACATAAAAATACATAAGGCCTTATTGTAATAACTCTTACAATAATTATGCACCCTGGTATCCCGGGTAGGTTATAGCCATTTATAATTGTATTGTAACTCTTTATTGTACATATAAAACATATGAAATTTACAATTGACAAGAGAAAGAGATGTACAATAATGTATAATAATGTTATCTAATTCTATTAGTCTTCTATTAGTCTCGGCTGGAATAGCAATTGCTGGCTTCATATTAGTTAAAATCGTTTTAATTAATACCTTCTCATACTCAACCAGCAATTGCACTTCCAGGCCACGACAATAATCTAGTATTGTCTATCTTTATTCATTAAAACTGTCGATTACTTATCTAATACCCTTAAACGAGCAATTCTTATGTATATATTTATATATATACTAGCTTTTGCCCGCAGCTCCGCCCGCGCGGTGTTCGGTTATCGCGCACTGTTCCCTCGGGAACTGTACATTTTCCGGGATAAAAAGTAGCCTATGTCACTCTGGCCCATAAACTATCTCTATGCCAAAAATCACGTTGATCCGTCGCTCCGTTACGGTGTGAAAGAGGGACAAACATACAAACACACAAACACACTTCCGCATTTAGGTATAATATTAGTATGGAGTATGGATTGGGATATACATTGTCGGATGGTTTGTAGGGGTTTTCAGGAGTGAATTAATTACAAGGTATCAACATCGGCCCTGGGGTAGAGCAAGAGAAGCGGTCGCTGTAGGCGCCAGATGGCGAGGGGCGCCATTTTCCAGTTTCAGGTACAAAATAAAATTACAATGGTGCCTTTTGAGAAATGTGGGAGCGGTGTAAACAATTTCGCTCTAACTTTATCTTGGGCTAGAGCCTGTGCTACAAGATAGGTATCAAGAAATTGATCCAGACTATTTAATATCGAAAATACAAACTGAAACATAGATGCACAGAAAAACGAACTCAGGTCCTCAGCATTCCGTGCTGCGTGCTATACCTCTACACCACCACTGCACTTTAGCAGCGCTGCTTAAGTGACTACATAAGAAAACAATCAAGCTGAGATATGTGGTGCATAGGAGAAATTTGTGTCTGTACTCCTGTCCAGTGGTGGTGTCGAGGTATGGCACGCAGTAGTACGGAATGCTGAGGACCTGGGTTCGATTCCCAGCGCTGATCTCTTTTTCTGTGTATCTATGTATGTTGCAGTTTGCATTTTCGATATGGATTTAACGGGATGACCGTAAAAGTAACAACATTTGGAGTTGAAATGAAAAATACAAAAAGACTTCAAAAATTAAACTATTTAACTAGTGATTATTGACTAAGCAAACCCAAGTTATCACTCCTCCAAGATCTTGAATCCAAAAAATAATGTATTCATTCTCTTTACCCTGCAATTCCTCGCTACCTCTAAGAGCGATTTAGCTACGTAACTTTAATTCGAAGCTCTCAAAATTTTCTCCTTACCGTGGCCCTTTCTAACTCCAAATTCTATGTCTATTTTTATACTGTCCAGACTTCGATCATCATCATCATCATCTCAGCCTATATACGTCCCACTGCTGGGCACAGGCCTCCTCTCGGAATGAGAGGGCTTGGGCCATAGTTCCCACGCGGGCCCAGTGCGGATTGGGAACTTCACACGCACCATTGAATTGCTTCGCAGGTTTGTGCAGGTTTCCTATGTTTTCCTTCACCGCAAAGCTCGTGGTAAATTGCGCACATGAATTTCGAAAAACTCAGAGGTGCGAGCCGGGATTTGAACCCACAACCCTCTGCTTGAGAGGCGATAGGTCAAACCACTAGGCCACCACGGCTTTTAGCACCAGACTTCTATAAGGTTGAGGAATTCCTTACCGCTTTACTTACGACGGGCAAAATCTCTGTCATTCATTAAATCTATGCTCAAGGAGCACTATCTATTATCATGTAATAATAAGCTATGTGGCTGTTTATTCCACTGCCTATATTTATTTTAGACATGTATTACATGTAGGTACGATATAATGTATGTGTAGATGTATTTTTGTTGCATTTTTTAATATTCTGATCCACTGTTGATGCACCACCTGCTGTAAACTAGTCCTTCCTTCTTTTTGTTAAAAGGCTGCCTGGATGAGATCGCTCTTAAGATAAAGCCGCCTATTGCTTACTTTGTAATTTCTTCTCTGTCTACCTATTTTCTGTATCGCTCACTATTTCTGGTGTACAATAAAGAGTCATTGTATTGTATCAATTGTATTTAGATTCGCAACCGTAGCAAATCAGTAAGACAGTTGATTGATAGTCTTAATTGATTCATCGATAAATTAAAAAGTTAATTTTAAGTATTCTAACTGTGAGTTACCTACAATATTTTATTACAACATGCAATTAAAATTTTAATCCAAATGACCTTCCTGACATTATAAGTCTATTATCGATAAATAATAATAATAATATGGACCACATCAGGAAATTTAAGGTACCCAATTAATTACATACTCGTAGTTTAGAACAAGGTCGCTTGCCGTCGTCTCTTATGTGTATAAGTATATTATTATGTATGTATACTCGTACTTACGCGGCCAATCTGACGGAGGTCGTGGGTAGTTGGATGCGGGCAGAGCTGGATCGATCGGTTTGGAACTCTTTGAAAAAGGCCTATGTCCAGCAGTGGACGTTTTTCGACTGATATGATGATGATCTAAAGATCAGAATATCAGAAGATCTTATTCTTATTCTTCTTTAAAATATGGCTTCTGTCCTAATTAATAAGACAATTTCGCCAGTGTCTATGTATTCTCTTTCGAGAGGCAACGTTGTACGGTGATTGCAGTTTCTGCAACTTGATAGTAAAATTCCAGAAACCACGTGGAAACAACTTGCGCATTAAAAAATGTCAGACACGAGAGCAGTATAGAATCTATCAGAAGATCCGATCTAAATCTGATCCATAGAAAACTATTTTTTTGACAACTATCTGACATCCGATTGAGCTGAAATTTGACATATTTATGTAAATCCCGTGACAATACAATCATCCAGTAGTGATGGATTTGCAGATTTAATAACAATGCAATTACGGACAACAGAAAGTACAGGCGGCGAAAAAGATGGGTACGCATCTGAATAGTATATAGATATCATCTATAAATATTACAATACAATACAATACAATAACTCTTTATTGCACACCAAAATATAGTAAAAAAATATTGATAAATATTGTGAATCTGTTTTAAAAAAAAAAATACCTCGTTGAGTTTCTTGCCGGATTCTTCTCAACAGAGGTTTTTTCCGAACCGGTGGTAGATTTTTAGATGTTCATAAGTGCTTGTCATAGCCTAAATTGAATAAAGAGATTTTGACTTTGACTTTGAATTTGAATATTGAATGTTAAAAAATATCGAATGGGTCATAATATCGAAACGTTTATTAATTGAAACCGAAAACTTTTCAGGATTGATTAAAACGGCATCGTAAAGAACCCTTTAGGTTAGGTTAGGTTAGATTTATAACAATAAAAAAAAAAAAAGTCTTAACAAAAATACCTTTTCAATATGACCCATTCGATATTTTAATACATTCTCCTATTTTAAAATTCGACATTTAGATACGTAACCAAAAAGGTTCTATTAAAAAATGATTTTCTTAAACAAAAACATATCACGGGTAAATTTTGTGCTTTTAGTTTACGCAAAACCGTACCAATTTGTCTGCAATGTAGGAAAATTCATAAAAAGTGCAGTTTATACGGCGCAGTGATGTATGGCGCGCCGGCAGTCCCCAGCATACGCGGTTGCTCGCTGCAGCAAATGCTCTTAACTGCTCTGATGTTGCTGCATTTCCATGCAACGTGACGGTCACGACACGATTCTTTATTATTCATTGATTGAATCCTCTCAGCGTATACAGCCTACAGTTGGGCACAGGCCTTCTCTCAGAATAAGCGAGCTTAGGCCGCGGATCCAATGTGCATTGGGAACTTCACACCCAATAATGAATTGTTTCGCAGGTTGTGCAGGTTCCCGCACGATGTTTTCCTGTAACTATAAATTACGAAAAACTCAGAGGTGGGAGCCTGGATATGAACGCATGATCGTCTGCTTGGGAGGCCATAAGTCAAACCACTAGGCCACCACAGCTTTTCTATTACAATTACAAAGTGTAAAATAGTTTTATTACATTTTAAAATTCGAATGCTCGAGCATTTACAGTCTCCATAATTTATAGTTCTTTCGTCACATAATCTAGTAATTTAATACCTATTGCTTTAGTATACAAACATAGACAACCAATCACTGCATTCATCACAGTGATGCTACTTACTGTAAACAATTTATTATTTAAAAATTCAGTCTTATGAAAGAAATGCAATATTTTCCTCAAAACGGAAATACTTTGTCATGTCATTCGATGCCATGGATGTAATCATAATAAGCACTGTGTACACCAGTACTTCCAAAATATTAGAATATTTGTCAATTGGATTTGACAGGCTTGACAATCGGATCAGAAGTTGTAAATAGCCCGAAACTACACATTTCATGCATTGTTGCCCAGTGCATAAGTACCGAATCAGCGCGTGTTACGAGTAGATATTTCCCTATCTATCCATACTGTATATAGACTTAGATAAAGGCTTTTCCAATAACGTATTTAGAATTTACAAGACATTTGCCCAAGGAGATAATTATACATTGTGGCCGCCCCCTTGTTATACAAGGTATGTACTAAATTAGGTACTTAAAATAAAAATAAATTACTGATTTAAAACTTGTACGTATAAGTTAGGTTGGTCTTAAGTTAAAAAGGCACTGGCGGTGTTTTTTCAATACAAAAGCTTAACGTTTTCCATCCGGGGTTGTTTTTTAAGGAAAATTTTAATTACAAAAAGTTACTCAAATTTATGTCTTTTTTACAACGTGCTTTTTTACAGCACCTAACGTTTACATTACTTTTTCTTTATAACTGAAACCCTTCAGTAATGTTCAAGATTACTATGCTCCTTTAAAAAAAAATACTTTTTTTTTATTATTGAATTTTCAATTTATGCCTGCGTTCACGTTTTTTTGAATAGTACACACAAAATTGGTTCGTAAGATGCATCTTACTCAACAAACTTATTCTAAAACGACAGTGACATAATGTTTTATCATGAATCATGTATGATAGATAAGATGTCTGGGCTAAATCTTTAGTGTGTGCCTAAGGAATGCCAACTAGATCTTTTAACAAACGAAAAATCTGGTTTAGCATTCACTCTGAATACTGCTGATGCTGGCAGCCAGAAGTCTCGGCCACTGCCCTCAAGGATTAAGAATGAAGTCGGTTAAAAAAAGCCATTACTTGAATACAATGAATAAGTTATCAGCCAATTTCAATACCCGACGTTTGTACCAGACATCTTTAAGAAGCCGAAGTCATTTAATGCTTAAAATCTTGAATTACGATTGTTAAGGACTTCTTTTATTATTCACGCAAAACGATCTCATTTGAATCTCATTATGTTTGTTTTTGCAGTGTTACGGAAATGAAAAAGAAAGAATCTGAGCTGTTACAGCGTAATCTCAAGATATGAATTTTGAATATTGTAGCGAGGAGGCTTCATTTAGGAAAATATTTTGGAACATTTTTTTCTGTTTTGTCCTAACGAAAATATGTTCCGATTTAAAAACCACCAGAAAACATTTTTTGTAACTAATATTATTGTTATTTGTTTCATATTATGGTAAGATGGAATAAAATGTTTTATCTGCAACTGTAAAGTTGATAAAACTGTGTCGAATTAGAAATGCGAGAAGAATGACAGAAAATTTACCACTAGGGGGGTATTATTATTTTTTAATCCACGCTACTCTCTCTTATAGGATAGGATTGCTGAGGCAACTTTGTACAAGAAATATAAGTACCTACTCTCTTTTTATCCTTCTAGGTTGGTAACCTAAAGTAAATAGTACACAGTGTGTTACCAATTATATCTGACGGTAACGGGGAAACTAAAAAAAATATTCATGAGGGGTAACGAAAGATATCATTAATAGGAGTGGGTACAAAGATGACGCGTCGAAATGTATTGCACACTCAAGGACTTTAATTCATTAATAAAGGACTCCACATTAAACGTCATAGTGATATCGAATTAATTTATAAGGAAAATTGTAATGACTTTTCCTTTGAAAAGGTTCCATGGTAGCTCATAAATTAAAGTCCTTGGCAGTGCAAAGACGACGAAAATTAGATCAGTACGAAGACACTAGTTTTAAAGAGTGCATAGTTAATTTCGATGATTTTTGACAGGAAAATTCCAAAAAGTTGGCCTCGCGCGAGTGCACTAGTGCACCGACGGTTCCGTAAGTTTGTATGCAAAATATTGCAATAATAACTACAGTAAAATTAGTTCCTTAAAACTAAAGTAAACCTATAAATGGCCCTGATTATTAATAAAATAATGCAGTGTATACCACGTATATATTATTATGACTGTGTGCACCACGTGTGGACCACTAATGTACCAAGATTTATGCTTTACAATGCAAGCTATTTCACAGTGTTAAACGGTTGCTAGGTCATTAATAAGAGCCTGGCCCCCAAGAAACAATGGCTGAAGTCCCATTGTCGCGTCGTTGTGAACTAGGATTTTCCGACACAATGCTACGGCAAGTGACTGAAGTAATCCTCTTATTTTGTGCTCTAAGATTATCAAAGTCTTATTTATATGTCTGTTTGTTGTTTATGAAATTAATTTGCGAACGGGGTACTTAAATAAATTTCGACGCTTTAAAGGAGAAATTGACTAAGCGACATTTTTTTAAGATGGTGTGTTATATACATATTTTGAATCAGTTAATTTTACTGATTCCAAACATGTATATAACTGAACTCTGATCCTATCAAAAATAAACCACTACCAGTAAGTTACGAGGGGTGGCTGAAAAGTAATCTACCTCACCTATTTGTAACGCTAAAAAAAATCTGGCCACTACGACTTCGTATTCACAGGTTATTCTATTTTCAAAATATAGGACATTCATTTGTTTATGGTGTCTCGTTTTCATTTGTCACCCCCATAATTCGGAACCCCCAACGCAAAAAGAGGGGTGTTATAAGTTTGACCGCTATGTGCGTCTGTGTGTCTGTCTGTGGCACCGTAGCTCTTAAACGGGTGGACCGATCTGAATACGGTTTTGTGAGAGCAGGTTTTCTAGCGATGGTTCTCAGACATAGAAATTGGTTCAGCCGTTTTTGCGATATTGAACTTTGAAGTGTGAATATCGAGGGTTTTCCAATTTGTTGTTGGTTAACTTGGGTTATGGTAAAAATAAAAGATGGCATTTATGAGTACTCAAAGCCATGCAAGTTTACCATCAACGCGTATTTTTAGTTGTTACTATTTCTATTGTTTGTTCATGTAACAGGTTCAAAAAAGTTTAGGGTGCAACAGGTGAAACCAGACGAGCGCAATTGTTTTAGGTTGTAGGTAAGTCGCGTAATTTCGGTCAAGGAATCTCCGCTACTATGTATGCCACTAGTGTTTTAGAGAAATTAGCTTTATTTATAGTAGGTAATAGATCGATTACTAGGTAGATTATTTCCTTGAAGTTAACGGAAATCATAATTAACACGGTGTATACAATGTGTATGGATGTCATCCATATGACTTAAATATATGCGCAAAGGCTCATCCTGAATCACAATTGATTGCTAAAGCCTCACGTCTGTGCGCTCGTAGAACTGGAGATTGAATAAAATAAAAACCAATGGATCAGAAACAAGAAATAAATGTTGAATTTGAAGTTTAGAAAAGAACAGGCAATTTGCTTTTACGAAGTAGAATTAGAGTTATAGGTTTGTATAAGTAGAGTCACTCACGACGACGCGTGCCGTGGGTCTTATTAAAATGTCATTAACAGCTAATTTTGACAAAACCACGCGTCTTCGTGGATGGCACTAGGTATAAGGTACGTTCTATATAGTGTAATGACTTAACAACTTAGAAAAGTTGAAGAACTCCCGAACCTTAATTAAACTTTAGTAAGAACCAGCGCAATTTGGTTCATCCATTTGAAAGCTGCGATGCCACAGACAGACAAATACCTGTCAAACTTATAATAGGTACCGCTCTTTTTACGACAGGGGTTAAAAATTTGTCTAACTTTCTGCTGCCCACGATTTCGCGGGCAAAGAATTCGTTTAGTACGTGGGAACTATGCAATTTTCCGGAACAAGAAGCGTCGTTGTGTAAACGTTCTAAACGATCTGTTTGTCAAATTGAATCCAAAGAGTATTGAGCCATTTTTCCGTGATAGAGTACCTAACAAACAAACATATTAAGTAGGATGCACGATGGCTGTTATTTTATACAGCAAAAAAATCTTCATTTCTGCCGCGTTCTAAATCTATATTGAAAATTGCTGTTTTGCCACAGGGGACTGCTCCGAGTTGATGGCTTACTGATAAGTAGGTGTGTGAATTTGTGTCAACCTACTATTTTGTACCCTGTCGCTTCACAGCCGAGTGCAACCACGTACTTAATCTCAACAAATATGGTTGGCACTTAGTGAGATAAGGTATCGCGTCTTCGTCGTCGCATTAGTAGTATTTTAAGGGTTCCGTACCAAAAAAAGGAAAATATGGAAATTTTACAGGGTCACACTGTGTCTGTTTTTCTGTCACAGCCATTTGTTTTGAAACTACTGAAGCGACAATTGACAATTGGTAAACATTATGTAAATCAAAGATAGACTGCTTTAAAGAGGAAAAATTAAAGACTTTAAATAAAACACGATATAATTTTTGGGAATTCAGAACAATCTCAGAAAATAAATTCAAGCGCTGGAAGTGATGGCACACGTAGGAAAGCACGGGTAGAGACTAGTAGAAAATAAATCATATCTCAATGCTATGCATAAATTGACTATCTGGAGAATTTCATGTCCAGCTTTAGATGTTTCATTAGCTATGCGAGAACACACACGGATCTTGCCAGACATAGTCACCGGTCAATCAATCGATGCAATTGCATCTATTAGCGACGTGACGTTACATTTAGAATCATGCACACGTCAAAATTCTAAAGGTTGAAATGTTTCTAATCCCAAGATTGTAAAAAACAGAAGACTTCTGATGTTAAATACAAGCAAACTTCCGCAATGAATGACAACTTCCCACACTCGCAATCGAGAATGTGTCGTCCACCTAGTGGGATGCCTGATAACGCTGCATCTTCCGGTTCTTGGTCGCTACTCGAAGACTTTCTCAAGATATAAAACGTAAATCATATAAAACAGATTTTTTTCATACTTATAATAATTTCCCAGTCATTTTACATGTCATTGTATGTTCCACTTTATAACTTAATCTTTAAATTTTAAAATGTATAAACTTGATGGATGACATTGACGTGACACATAAGAGAGACATAAAAAAACGTGCTTTTTAACGTACCTAAATATGTAGTATTAATTAAAAACACTTTAGTTACGGACTCAAACAAAAACGTCATAATCATTAATATTATTTTAGTGCGCATAAATAAATATCTTAAGTAATTCTTGATTGTATTTTAAACAGTAAGAGTTAAGCCACTAGTATCTTCGAAAATTTATCTTCATATTTGACCTGTTCAACCTTCCTCAAAGTTAACGGATTTCAAAAATAACACGGTGTATTCGAGTAAGAATCCTTCATGTTCCCGACACGCGAAGTGTGAGCCCGACCAGTCATCCCGCATACTTTTTCATTACGCATCACTATTCTGAAAACAATAGTGCCGCCCTCGAGAGCTCCCTTGTTTTTCGTCTAGAAATGTCCCGGTAAAGGTAATGTTGAAAGAGAATGCCAGTAGGTTTACCAGGATATGCAAGAGGAATCCACTTTGTTTGATAATGTTGTACTCGTAGTATTGGGACAGAAATAGAATTACATTGTTGCCTAGGCAGGCAATTTTACTACTGGCTGAATATTGTCAACAATGGCTCTTCCGACCGAGGCTAATTGCAGTTGTTTTTTTTATAAAGTGAAAAAGGAAACAACAAACAAAAATAATTGAAAATGTAATTGAAAAGTATTGAATGTTGAAAACAATCTGCCGTCTATTTTCTATCAGAATGTCATTTGAAGAGGTGTAATTTTGAAGCCAAAGTAACTCACTAAAGCTATTTGATTGCAGACGAAGCGTTGCCGTACTAGGTAAGTTTCCTTTTATTATTTGGTGTGTTAAGTCTTAAAAAGATTAATCTGACAATGGAATTTGCATGCAACATTGCTGGAGAGCTTGTCGCTCAGATATGTTTTTTCACTTCTGTTTGACAAACAACGACGTAGTGCTTGCTGATTTATGTAGCAATGACGACTTTTACGGACATTCTCACGAAAGTATTTTTGGAAGAGCTTCAGTTTACAGTGCGACTATGACTAAATTTTAGAGACTGGCGTAGTTAACTATGTATTTTATTTAAAATTGTATGTAAACTACTACAAAATAAAAATAAAGGTACACAGAGAAAAGTACAAAGGCGAGCTTCTCCCTAACAAGAGAGATCTTCTAGCTAACCTAGTTATGAGAAGATAATTTATGAAGAAGAAGATAAGCTATATAATAGCTAAGTAAATACAAGACAGTACAGGATAGGACCGGGCAATGTTGCATGAAAATGAAGAAGATTGATTGAATACTAAATTGTATTTGTACTAAAATTATAAATGTAAAAAAATAAAGTGTTGATTGTGTTTATTACTCTTTCGCGTAGGAACAGTTGAACGGATTTCGATGAAATTAAGTAAGTACGTAGTATCAGAATCTTGGTAATAACACATAGGCCTTATTAAAATTTTATAACGAGATAGGAATGCACGCATGTGTAATCCCAGCACCTCCACTGCTAAGCCTCAATAAATTATAATACCTAGGTAAAAAGTTTTTATTGACAATGAAGGTACAAAATCAAAATGAACTTTCTGGCTTCTGAGCTAGGTTGAAACCTGATATTTGCACAAGTGTTATGCGTGTAAATTAAGTAAATAATAAAACAAAAGGGCTAGGTTGACATAATTTTCAAATCTGTCGAATCCGATGTATTTTTCTGAAATTTTGTGTTAAAAATATCAATTATCGCTGCAGAGTACTTACCAATTTTAATATTAACTCAAACCCGGCCTATTGTGCGGGTTCACTGTGCCATAAAGAGAGCCTCGTTCGACACGTCTCCGTTGCGTCAGCGCTGAAATTTGTTGAGGCATGTTATTGCGGGCAGGCTAGCCAGCAACGCTTCAGTTCTCGAGAGTTTGATACCTATTAAGTCTTTTGTTAAATTCCGAAAAGCTGTCACGCACATTCTTTGTGAAAATTAAATAAGATTATTATAAAGAAAAATGTCATTAATTGTAATTATCTTTTTTGCTGATTGTACTTTTTAACCGTATCAGATTCCCCATAATTGGAAGAGGGATTCACCTTGCGAAATCTAACGACAACTTACATGCCTGTAAACATTGCAAATTATGTTAAATATTTCAAAAATACTTCAAGTCAATTCTGCGCCTATCAGTAGGCATTGCATTTAAGCCCAGGCTAGCATTACATCCATCAGGTTTTCCCCTGGCTTGTTTAGTTGAGCTACAGTTTTTTCGCAACCAATCCAGCCACACAAACGCTCACTATCTAAGTTAGTATGCTAATTACTGGTCGGCGTTCTCGTATTAAAAGATATCACAATTTAAACGCATTCAAAAAGAAACAACGTGAGATTCAAAAAATATTACTTCACAGCCGGCAACGGAACGGACACAGCCTGGATTATTAGCATAACTTTTATTGCTTTTTAGCATAAAAGTGTCGGATGTAACCTGCTTTAGCTTTCACAAAATACTGCTTTAGGTTCATTCCAGCGACCGAGCTCATTTTTAATCCAAACCTTTACAAAATCTCAACAATAAGTCTATATCAAACAGTAAATGTTGAAATTCTAAAGCCTGCGGTTAACAAAGCATCATTTTAATATAAAATTAGGTCGATTCCATTCAGTTGATTCAATCAACACGTCCGCAAAAACGCGAATATAAACCGAGCACTTTTTGTAAAGATTTTTACGCGCAACTCAATGATTATCTTAAATTAGGACTACCAATTTTTCGCCGCTTAAAGGGCATCAGATCTATTATCTGAATAATGTGTTTAGGACTCAGAAACACTTGTCTTCGTCACGTCTCGGAGCTTGGCACATCCAATTTGCCGTGAGATCCATGACAATAGCACCTCGAAGCATGAGCTCACCGTCTAATGCTATTTGACAAGCTCACACAATTCTAGATCCTAAAACAGTCCGAAAGGGTCCACATCGAAGTATCCCTTATACATAGTGCAATCTGAAAGCCGAATTAATTTAGACTTGTTCTTGATATTTGGCTCTTAATCGTAATTATGTCGATTTCAACAGAGCTCAGAACATAATTTAGTTTTTGGCTTAGAATATGGAATAATTTTCTAATACTAATCTTACCTTATTTATTAATAATAGTCATGGAATGGTCATGGACTCGAGCCACTTCAAGACAAAAAAAGTATCAAAAAATCTCTTCTTAAGCTCTCGTATGCGGGAACTGAAAAAAGCAGGACTGCATATAGTAAAAAAAAGATAGCCTTAAATTTGACACGGATCAGTGACAAACCTCTATGTGACTCGCAAAGAATTATGTTTCCCAAATTTTTAGTAAGTATCCGGCTGTAGTAATTTCGACTGAACAGTGATGAATCAGTCAGGAGCCATTTGTTACTTAAAAAAACAATTTTATAATTATAAATAGATGACTAGAACAAAATCCAAGGTGACGAGCACATTTCCTATCGTAACTTCCGTGGGTGCGGTTCGTGCGGCGGCGACCTATCAGATACGTCACCTTTTTACCTACATTAATTAAAATTTGATTAATTAACCAAAACAAGAGTGACGTTGCTTAAGAGCAGCCCGGAGTGGCTGGCTGCGCTTTAAATGAGTTTCTATCTCACTTTGCGACGCAAAATAGCGTAATGTGTTCATGTCACGACACTTTCAGCAAAATATTATGGTTGTAAGTTGTAATATTATCTTTTTTGGGACATTGCCATCAGTATTGTATCGTCTATTTTGCTACGTATACTTAAAGCTAAATATTTAATTGGTATTCTCTATTTTCTCTAACTGTCAGTGTACACTTAGAAAACTTGTTAAACTAAAACTAGCAGTTATTGAAATGGAAATAACAACTGAAACATCAACCAGAATAGTTAGCAAAATATTAAGTTGTTTTAGTATATAAAGGCAAATATTCGTTCAATTGTTTTGTTTTGCTTATTGCATGTAAACTGTTATTTTATTGCTTATTGTTTTCTCGTTCTCTGTGTTCATATTGTGCTCTAAGCGATGATATTTCTATTTTGATGTCGGTATATTAGATTTTACGAGAATTTTATGTGCATTGCAATTTTCGACTGTGTGTTATTATACATTATGTTCGTGTTAATTTATTTAGTATAAAACTTAAAAAAATCTGTCAAGTGCGTCAGTCTGGTATATATACGCAGGGTTCCGTAGTACCGCATCAAAAAATACCAACCAAGTACCTACGGGGTCCATCACCGCACCGAGGGTTCCGTACGTTTATAGTTCATTTTACTTTTCATGAAATATTCACATTTTCGTTTTTCTCTTCAAATATAGGAGTGCCTTGCACATCATCTAAATCCGCTTGCAAAAGTGCTGCTGCTAATGTATTCCCTTGAAGAGCTGGTCGATGCTCCATCTCTCTACAAACGCCGCCTTCTCCCTCCAAAGATCTGATTATAGTCTTGCGACTGATGGCAGATACTCGTAGTAATAACAATCAATCTAGAAAAAAATCAATCATAGATATCAATCTAGGTTGGCAACGCATCTGCAATACCCCTGGTGTTGCAGATGTTTATGGGCGGTGTGGTGATCTCTCACCACCAGGAGACCCACTTGCTCGTTTTCCTTCCAGTAGAATAAAAAAAAATGCTTATAAATTTCTCTTCAGTTTCTCATCCCTACATTAGACATCGATATTCAGGAAGTTTGGTATGTGTGGAGCCGACTCGCAGATAAAGTTGGGAGCTAAGATGCGCAACGTTTTGCGGAGTCATCGTAACTCGCTCCCGCACAGCTGTGTCTCGTATTACATCTCATACCTACTCACATTGTTGTGGTGTTCCTTGGAATATTAATTAGAGGTAACTTACCAGGTGATACTTTCGTGTGTATCTTCTTTGGTTAAATGTATTTAAATGAACTTTATAAAATACTGATGTCAAATCTGTTTCCCATCGCGAAAAATCGGGACACACGGCTCAATATAATAACTTCTAGTAACATAGTGAACTATTTTGAACATGAAACTAGCGTGAGACTCACTCATATTAAATGATATTGTAACGGATAAATCACGTCTTAAATCGCGCGTTGCGCGTTGTGCGTTGTCTTAATGCGCGTGTTGCGGCAGCCGCCGAGTCGCGTGCTCCTTTGAAGAAGGCCTTCGAAATAGCCCGAAACAGGTCAAGCTAAAGTCGATTTAAGACGTGAGTTATCCGTTACAATATCATTTGATATGGTGAGCTATGTTGTTCTGAGGATGAACAGTGACCATAGTTATGCAAAAAGAGACCAATAATTAAAATCCAGTTGCGAGATATAGTCGTTTTAAGTTTAAAAAATTTTTTTTAGCCTTCCTGTTATGTTTTATTCGAATAATAGTATAATTCAGGGTATTAAGCAACATTTATAATAAATAAATAAATAAATTTATACAGATTGCATGGCTTTTTATGCTGTTTTTTTACCTAAATAAAAAAAGTTGGTCGTTTTCTGCTAAATATTTTTTTTTTGGTCTGCTTTTAATCGGAAATCTATGAAAGCGACTATAATTTCGTGGTCTTTATGCTGATTACGACACGTCATTATTTAATTATTCTAAAAGATTTTTTTTAACAAAAAGTAAAACCGTCTCCAAAAAAAATAGATACCTCCACGCGTTCCCGAGAAAACGGGTCTTGACAGACAGATAAACGGACAAAAAATGATTCTATAAGGGTTCCGTTTTTTTCCTTTTGAGGTACGGAACCCTAAAAAGGGAAAAAATATATCCGGTTATTAATTCAGCGGATTCAAGTCAATTATAAACAGGTCCATCATTTTCTCTGGCAAAGATTTCTAGTTCAAAACTTCTGTTTCTTGGGTGAAGAAAATGTGAAGATAGACAGTGAATCAAACTTATAATGATCAATTATAAATTTTGCTGTACACGCAGGTTACCAGTCTGTTTATACATGGTAACAATCAAAGTTTGCCGTGCTAGCTAACGAATAGAACTCCAGTAAAAGCAGGATTAAAACTGAAGTGCATCGCATAGTACCTAAACTCGATCTAATTAGTGACAATTTTGTTGCTATGCACATTTAATCTCAAGTATCAAGGTTCATTATGTGTACTAATTTATGGTGACATAAATATTTTTTCACCCATTTTCATTTAATTGAACAGGTAGTTTCTTCCCAAACATCAATCAACACGAATCATAACCCACATTAAGCTTCGTCAGCACTGACAGGTAGGTACAAGACACAGTCAATACTGGTACAAGACAAAGTCGACACGACCTACGAGTATTTACCATTAAAGCGTGTTTTTTAATTTATTGTTTCTGCTACAGGTACTTAACACTAATTATTATACGAATAAATTAGGGAATATGCATGGGAAAAAAAATCATATTCTATGTGATAAAAAATTTAAAAATAAATCGAATGACGTAAAAATCGGCTATATCCGTAGAAAAATAAGGCAGCTATCAGTGAACGAAGTTGTTATTTCATATTTTTCAAGAAAAGATATGAAATTTAGCATAAAACTTCTATGGTCGTCGTGGCATATGACATCATAGCCCATATTTGGATCTATCTGTGTGATTAACAATTTAAAACGTCCTTATCCTCGTATTTGTTGAAGATATTTGAAAAAAAATCCTAAACAACTCGATTTTACAAACGGTAAAGTTACATTAGAACAAATGAAAGAGTACTTGCGTATTTTCTATTATGTTTAGCACAAACGGAAGTTAAATCAATTTTATGCCACCAAAAACTAGCAACACCAGCATTTGCATAGCAGCTGTGCACGCAATATCGCATATCACGGCACTTCTAAAATGAACCAGTTTGCTGTTCGCCTTTGTGGAATTCGTTAGAGACCACACTAAAAAACGGCCAGGTCGAATCAGACTCACACATAGAGGCAAAGGTTCCGTACCAGACTATAATTACTCTATTTCATAACCTATGGAATAAATTTATTTATTTATTTAAATAAAGTAAAATTTCTTTATTTAAGACCAGTCTTATCTTCTCAATCGCTCCCTCATTGCTGAAGATCGTGACTCCGTTTTAGCTTGTCAACAGCAATTCTCCGTTGGTTACGATTAGCCGCCTGGTGGAGTGCAGCGCTGATTGCTTGGTTGATTTGCTCTGTGATCTGATCAGACCACCGTCTTGGGTCTTTTTTACTCCAGCCTCTGGGTCTTTTACCCTCAACTTTTCCTGTGACCATCAGGCACTAGGCATCAGGTGCTAGCATCTCTGCGAGCAATGTGTCCAAAGCATCGCATAACGCGCTGCAGGCAGGTGGTGGACAGACGCTGAGCACACTCTATTTTTAGTTGCTCCAGGATCGATTGAGACCAGTAACTCCATGGTATATTAGTATCCGTTGACTTGTTGTTTTTTTAGAAAAATATGGCGCTGTCCATAGGAGGACAATTTGCCAGTGTCAGTAGGTTTTGCCGTTGTACCGTAAAAAAAAACTAGAAAAAGAAATATGAGACGTAATGGTGGATGAATGATCTAGCCGTTGACTTCTGACAAAACTAGTAAACCTTATTGACAGTCAAAAAAAATTTAATGTCTATTACATTTAAAAAAAAAACGAATCGGGAAGCGCTCTTTATCTGTTCAACCCAGAAAGATTGAATCTGACAGTCAAATCTACGCACTATTGCCTGGAGAATGCTGTTGCCGCTTGCTCTCAACCTGGCCCGGACTCGAACTTCGTATCTTGCCATCCCGCTATAAAGCTTATACTATTTAATACGAGAGTGACGGGATGGTACGATACGAACTTCGATTTTCGAAATTCATAGTAGCCCCCTGTCTATCTTTTTGCGCATGATCTCCTGATAACCGTCTGTCTACACGGGCTTCGGCAAACGTGTCCGAGGCACTGCACCTCCTCGGCAGCCCCAATAGCATTCTAAATGCATTATTGTATTGGATGCGTAGTGCGCCATGGGCTCGAATTGTATACCTAGCCTACAAGCTGCCCGAGTAAACAAAGAACCACCTTACTCGATTCACACTCTAGGGAAACAATGTTTGGATTTGAAAAGTCCGATCTCACTTTACATATCTTAGCTAGGAATAGATGATTTTCAGATGATATTTGTCACTTAATTCTGAATTACCGTAATCACTGCATAACACATTACACTAGGTACTCGTAAATATTCAACTCAAATATTATGATATAACATAAAATAAAAGTAAATTTCAGTTATTGTATATCGATTTTCAGAAAGAAATTTATTTTGGGTATAATACTGGGTGTGGCCTGTAATACGAGCAAATTATTAAAACATGGATTGTACTCGTCAAACTGAACAACATTAATTAGTTCAGCTACTTTTAAAAATAATTAGTTTTTTTTTTTAATTTTATTACACTTTAAAGTTTATTCGAAGAAGCAATGTAAAGCTAAATGCTTGATGTTTTAGCGTGACAGGCGACGTCAGTTGGGTTTAAGAATGGCGTAAATTGATTACAGTATTTAATTTGTATGAAAAAGGAAAAATCTAAAGACTCCATTATTTTTAAAAGTTGCTGAACTAATGTTGTTCAGTTTGACGAGTACCTACGATCCATGTTTTAATTATTTGCTCGTATTACAGGCCCCACCCGGTATAAACATCATGCAGAGTTATTAAATCTTGGATGTACGTACTCGTAGGTGTTACATTGTTGGACGTGCACAACTTGTTTTACAGCGCTCAGTCTACTCGCCACTTTACTAAATGACTAATACAGGTCTGCCCCGACCTCAAGGTTTTATACTTTCAAAATAGGTACCGTGAACTAAGATTGAAAACGCTTCAAAACTATTTTCAACGCTTATTTTTTTGCTTTTCTTGTACAAACTACTTTTCTTGTACATACTAAAATGGCTAGATGGATTTGGCTGAAATTTAGTGTGTATCCATTGTGTTTATCTATCTATCAAACTGAGCGTCGGGAATAATCACATTGGTTACTTTTTATCTCAGTATTCCCAAAAAATCTTGGAATCTCAGCCACAAAAGTTTTTAGTTTTTCTAAAGATAATTTTTTAATAAAAAAAAGGTCTTAACTTTAAATTTTAGCTGTATTATGCTATGAAATATGAATGTCAAAGTTTGAAAAATAAAAATTGTGTGTTCAAACCATTGTATAAGATAATATAAGACGATATTTTTTTCCAACGGTACGTTATAACGTACCGTTGGAAAAAAATATCGTCTTTGTTTTTCAAAAAGTTGACCATTTGTTTATTTATTGAGTTTTTTCCCCGAATTTCCATTAGCACAAAAGATGACATAAAGGTTTAAAGATTGGCCTTTTAATTTTTTGCTTCTAAACTAAAAGACCATTCAAAATTTACATCATAGTTTAGGGGAAATACTGGCGATTTGTGACATACAAACAAAATAATCACTTTTCAGTAGTACTGAGTACGATGGATGTGTCCTACCGGCTGTGCCATGTATTTAGAAAAGAAACTTGAGATACGCAATTAAACTACACAGAGTTCGGTACAAGACTCTAGCTCATTTATTCAAGTACACATGCTAGACAGGGCTTAAAACATACAATATTAGTGTTACATATAATCAAGCTAAAGGTATCATCAAAGTGTTTTTTGACATTTTATGTCTACGTCATCGCACACGCGGCCCCACAACTTGGCTATAACTCCGTCAAGTATAAAACAAAAGAATACGGGAGCAGGCACGGTATAGGCTAATAATAGTTCTGTCATGTTAAAGTAAACCTCCACGAAATATCATTTCAAAGATCCTCGTCAGACCGTATCACCTTTGCCTTTATGAATAACCCCAAAGGCCTAAATAAAGTGGTTGTAAATAAAGGTGACCCGAAAATCGTCAATCCGATAAGAGGTTTTCACGCTATGATAGGACCGAAAACTACAAAGGTATCGGTTTTCAGATGACATTGTGCTATACTTCGCGTTGGACCATTTTAGAGATCATTTTACGAGTCAGAAAAGTTTAGATGGTTTCATTTAAAATCATGATTCGAATCGGTTTTTATGACCGCCACCGTCCACACCTCCACGTATCACGTATTTATCATGTGTGATAATTATATTATTTTTGTAAACTCTCTGTACTGTTGTGGAGTTCACTAAATAATTTGTTTCTTTCTTCTTGCTGTTATAAGAAAAGGCCCGTTCTAAAGCAATAAGAACGCCTATTATTTAGGAAATTGTTCCACTGCCGGTGAGGAAACGATTAGCTATCAACCTTTTCCCACTTTTCCGCTCCTTTTGCCACAAAAAACTGTTTATTTCTGATTAGGTTAAATATGTATGTTTCTTCTTTTTAAAATGTTAATATATTTTTTTAATAATTATTTTTTGTGGCAATAAATGATTTCTTTCTTTCTTTCTTTCTTTCTTTCTTTCTTTCTTTCTTTTTCTCGTCCAAGAAACGAAAAATGTCTATAGATCCCATGTCAGTAAAAGTAATACACAGTACTAGTTGATCACTGGCTGTCCACACTGCCTTCGGTGAAATCTCTTTCTCTCTCTCTCTACTAGTTCCGTTAGTTAATACTTCGACAAGAGCTATCAAAAATAAAACTCGCTCTGATGCTCGTCTGGCAGTCTTCACGCCAAAAGCACAAACAGCCATATTTTTTACAGTACGAGAGCGATCACCCGTCGCACCCAAACACTCACTTGTAGCCCAGCGGCAAAACGATACTGAGCGGCAGAAAATCTGGCCCTCAAAAATGTATGCAGTAATTAGTAATTTTGTACGCAGAGTGGGCCAAATTTTGTACAGTTAAGTCGGTATATAAAAACTGAGCACACGCTGTTCGCGTACTCGTTTCTACTCGCTTCTCTTTCATCGTTGGTTGTGAGACAAGTGCCTTAGCTTGCAAATTCCAGATCACTGAGCGGTCGAGACGCTTAACAAAAATAGTTTAATAAAATAACTTAAATATTGAAAAGTTGTTCGTCGCACCGCCCTTCGCGCGTTCTCTGAACTATAATATACGAGACAGTCTAGCTTTAAATGTAAAAGGAAAGGCCTTTATCCAGTAACATTTAAAGCTAGACTTTACTTCACTACGTAAAGCGTTAGATCCGGCCGTTAAATTGAAAAATGGGATTTTACTAAAAATCTAAATGTGTTCAATAGTTTTAAGTTTATTTTATTTTGTTGTTTGAATTTGAATACTTTGTTATCTAAATAAACGATTTCGAAAATCTGCTAGAATTCGCATATATTAAAAACTATCTCGTGGTCTTTACATATTTTATACCTATTACAAACACCCGTGTCTTATAATTGTTTTTTTGGAATCTTTTTGTATTTTTTATTTCAATTCCAATTTTTTTTTTACTTTTACGGTCATCCCGCGAAACCTAAATTGAATTTAAATTGAATTGTCTTGTCTTAATTTAGCGGTTAAGATTTTGGAATCTTACTCCAATCTCATGGGAATATCAGGATAAAAGTGCTCTATGTGTTACTCTACGTATTTAACGTACAATATTTCGTCTAACAATGTTTTGATGTTTTAGCATGAAGGAGTAACAAACACACACACCACACACACACACACACACACACACACACACACACACACACACACACACACACACACACACACACACACACACACACACACACACACACACACACACACACACACACACACACACACACACACACACACACACACACACACACACACACAATCAATCAAACGCGCACGCGCACACAAACACGTCGCATACCTACACATACTCGAAACTTTTGCATTTACAATAGTAATAGAAGGTATCATGTCATTTAATCTACTTACATAAAAAATATTATATCGTCGTACCATTCTCGTATTAACTTTTCAATAGAACGGGACATTTCTGCCAACGGATATGAATGTGTCATATTTACCTCAGATTTGGGTATAAAACCAGCAAAGCGTCATGATATTTAATTATTTGTTACATGTCGCTTCCATGTTTCGCCTAACTCGTTTAATATTACATTTTCATTGTTTCCTTTGCTACCTGTTTCAACTTGTATTTTGTCACTTACAAGGGACTAATTTAGACATTACAGCAATTAAACCTACCTAGTTTTTAACTAAAAGGAGGAAAGAGGAAAAAATTGGAAGAGAAATCGCTACCAGTATCTTGGAAACCTTGCCTAAGGGGTACTCTTTAGGTAATTTGTTTTAGTTTTTGATTCTATTTTTATTTTATGTAGGTGAGTTTAATTAAGTTATTTTTAGGATATTTTTTATTTCATTTGTACCAATAAAGAATGTTTAACTATATTAGTGCTGTATTTGATACTATGAATTATGAAATAATTAACGTCTAAATTTGTCACTCATTTAAGAAGCTTAATATCTAAAGTTACAGACCTCATAAAAAATAATCATACTGCCTATCCTGTTCTATTTTATACTAAGTCATATTCCAATACTACTAAAGCTTTAAACTTAACATATTTAACACTATCCCGGAGCTATTTATAATAAAACGGAATCCAAGGCATGAGCGTACTTTTATTTACAGACTATTCATTCATAATGTTTGAAAAATTACACTGTACTTCATAACTTGAAGTTGGATAAATTATCCTGTCAGTTAGGTAGCCAAACAATTTAATGACTTCACAAAATTTTCCAGAGACAACAATCCAAACTTAATCTCAGAGTGTTTTGAAAAGTAATTAATAGAACAAAGTAAGAGCTGAAATTTGTTTTTAAACCAACGCTGAGCGTCTTAACTCGAGCGTTTTGGCTTTAAGTCGCCGTTGAAAAGGGTACCTAAAGCCGACCCTAATCCACGTTGACAATACTGCCCATAAACTGGTGAAGGGTACTGATAACTAAATCAAATTTCCTCGGCGCAGGCTTGAATAACATGTGGCCGCATATATTTATGTAAATGGAGGTGAGATGGCGGCGAGTAATAGAACCATAACAGTTTGTCTTGTAGCACTTTATTTTACTCGCGCCCCGATCGTATTTACCGCGAAGGAATTAATCAATTGTGCGAGGAAGAAAACGGACGCACTATTGTCGCCTCGGGTCACATTCATTATTTACTTATATCAGTCCACCTACCTTGACCGCGTAAACATTCTATCAAAGAATTAGATTATCCAGCTAGCAAATCGAAAGCAATATCTGCTTTTTTATTTAGAGCCATTTTATTAAAAGAAGGATTACGGAGACAGTGATTAAATTTTAATAAGTCACCGAACACTTACGTCAATCTAATCCAAAGCGTCTGGAATGGAAACAAATCTCTTTTATGTCTTTGATTTTTATAAAATAATGCCGAGACTCAGTTTGATAATGAAAAAAAGTAATTTATCAATTTCATTAAATCACAACAAAGTGAAAGTCGTTATATGAGTACATACTTAATTCTGTATCGAGAAGCCAAAATAAACCTGAGGTATGTACCTAGATCGTTGAATCTCAGGCGGCTAAGAAAATCAAGAGTGTGCGGCTTCTTTATGTGAAATCCAACATTTCACTTCAAGTGTGAAGAAATACAAAAAAAATACAGTACAAAAGAGAGAATTCTAAATCATTCCTCTGCTCAAGATATTTCTTCCATATTTAAAATAGTTTGGAATTGAACATGTAGGTAACTTTATTGTTCTTCTTGTTTGATTACACCATTTTTAGGGTTCCGGAGCCAAAATGGCAAAAACGGAACCCTTATAGTTTCGCCATGTCTGTCTGTCTGTCTGTCCGTCTGTCTGTCTGTCTGTCTGTCTGTCCGTCCGCGGCTTTGCTCAGGGACTATCAATGCTAGAAAGCTGTAATTTTGCACAGATATAAAGGTAAACTATGCCGACAAAACAGTACAATTAAAAATTCAAAAACATTTTTTTTAGGGTACCTCCCATAGACGTAAAGTGGCGGTGATTTTTTTTTTCTCGTCCAACCCTATAGTGTGGGGTATCGTTGGATAGGTATTTTAAAACCATTAGGGGTTTGCTACAACGATTTTTCGATTCAGTCATTTGTTTGCGAAATATTCAACTTTAAAGTGCAAATTTTCATTAAAATCGAGCGTCCCCCCCCCCCCCGCTAAAATCTAAACCGGTGGGTGGAAAAATTTGAAAAAATTCAGGATGGTAGGCAGTATATCAAACTTCCAAGGAAAACTATAACGGCTAAGTTTGCTTGAGAAATATTAGTAGTTTATGAGTAAATAGCAGCGTAAGGTATAAAATATACCTAAACTTGGCAGATTCCTTATAAAATACGAAATCCTTTGAAAAATATTACTTAAATTTTTCGTAATGGCTACGGAACCCTATTTTGGGCGTGTCCGACACGCTCTTGGCCGGTTTTTTTAAAATAATTGTTTATAAAATTAAATAATAGTTACCCTCCTTATCGCACAAAGATTTAAAACACGCAATGAAACTCTACTAACAGCTCTTTATTATTAAACATATTCAGACATATTCATTTAGTAATGTTCTGTTAAAATATATAATTATCGTGCAACTATTTAGGTGTTCTTTTAAGTAAATTGCGTTTAAGATTTTTTTTACAATAATACCATTACATTATATTTTTGACTAAAATGTAACTCACTCCAGCCAAGTATAAATATCAGGATGTTTTTATTCCTTAGAGACGTTTTACTCTGCTTGGTTTTCTTTGTCTAAAAACTGAAAAAGAAATACATAATGTCCGACATAATAAACTGACTATTCTTACCCTGTCATGCAGTTATGGGTCATCGTGCAAACACAATTTGTCTTCGTCAAGTCTTACCCTTATAAAGAGATACAGCCCTTTTTATCAACGAGACGTGAATTATAAACACAAAAAAGACGTACTTTTTTACGTTATATGAAAGGTGAAGATAGTTTAGTTTTGTTTAGGTAGTTTTAGCTATTTTGTAAGAAAGAAGCAAACGTGGTGGACACTTTATAAAAAAATACAATACAATGACTCTTTATTATACACCAGAAATAGTAAGCTGCAAAAGTAGAAAAATAGTCTCACTTTATTTATTTTATCCTTTTTGCGACCTGACTTTACAAATAAATAAATAACCAATTTAGATTTCGTCGCGGTTTGTTGGACAAGATAATCGAAAACGAATATTTTATTAAGTTTACCGAGGTTATACAATAGGAAAAAAAAACACTTAAAACTCAGCTTGCGTCATCAATATATTACCACGGGAACGAAATTTACTTGTAATTATAATGAAAATTGAAGACACAATTTTGTTTTTATTTAGGTACCTAAGCTAAAAACAGCCAACCACAGTTTTTGTGAAAGGAGGATTTTTGGGCGTGGAAATAGCCTAAAAATTATAAGTGTGCAAAAACATAAAAAAACTCGATTTAACTTCGTGAAAGACAATTAATAGGTAATAACGAATATGAATCTATTCAATTATATTAAGGATTAAGTCATTTTATTATACATAATCCGATCAGTTTTAAAATAGTTTTCAATTTTGAAACTGTTGGAAAAATATTCAAGCATTTAAAGCGTCACTTGAATAACAATAAAGGAAAAGAAAAACCGCGTACCAACAAATTTTTTGCTATTTCAATTTTAAACAGATGTTTATTAGTCGAACGTACGTTTTTAAAGTAATATTGTAATTTTGAACAGAATCTTCATCTTTTTCCTCGCCTCCAAAGTGAAAAGTAGAGTGTTTAACGCGAGACTAAACAGCCATAATGATACTCGATCTGTAAGCCACCCTCGCTTTGCTCGGGTGGCTAAACATCTCGTATCATTATGGCTTGTTTTAGTCCCTTGTTGAACAATCTACTATTAGATGCACGTTCATCCACATATCGATGTATTCGCCTCGTTTTTGGCGGAAAGCAGAAATTTACGGAGTTGGACGAGCTATGGAGCACACTGTACTTAATATGTGTTAAAAAGATTTATCTTATTCACTTTTTACAATACGACGTATTACAGTGTTAGCGAAATATTATATACATTCACTCGAAAATAGTATTTCTTTTTCAAATAGTTGTGCACAACGAAACCGCTTTGACAGAAGATCAGGTACCGACCATACCTACATATAATGTTCTGCACAATGTTCCTCTCCACCGCCATAAAACAAAGTTCGGCACTGACTATCCCCCACGTACGACCTATTTATTACCTCCCTCGCACCTAAAAAGTTAGAGGGAGACAGCCGCTAGAAAAGGGAAATAGATTTTTTCATACCAAATAACTCCGAGATTAAAGTTCAGGTTTTTACTAAGCTCGAGTAGATTAATTCGTAAAGCGTTTATTTGATATGACTAAAGACAAATTGACTGTGGTTTTAAAGCTTGGTCATTTATACAAGTTACTGAAAGTTTACGAGGTATAATATAATTTATATCACACCTAGGATTTAATCACGACGATATATAGCTAAAAATTAGCTCATTATTTCGGCTTCATTTGTTGTATTTGGCTTTAAGTTGAGCAAAAAAGCGGCACGGCCGTAACATCCTTTTCTTGAAGCAGTTCGGGCCATTTTCGATTAGTATCTTTTTACGACAGGAACCCTGTTTTGATGCCTGATTTTAGTGGCCAATATTAGACCAGCGGTGCAATGCAAAGCAATGCGGTGGAAACTAGGTATCTCATATTTTTACCCGCAATGCAACCCTCTATTGCGATTGCAATACCAACGATGAAATTTATTTCTCTAAAGAATTCTAAGAGAAGAGTATTTTTACCAGACTACAAATTTTTTAATATTTCAGTATCGTTAAAAGATTTTTTTTTTTATACATTTCTGTGTATTTGAAGTTCGATTTGTAATATGTAAAAAAATAATAATATTGTAATTGCGACACATTTCGACGTTATTGCAAAGATAAAAAATATTAAAGCGTACCATATCTATAAAAAAATCCAAGATAAATTACATAAAGATCAGAGGCCGTATTGCCTAATGTTTCTGACACTCGCGATCGCAATCAAATGACATATTTCGCATACAAAAACTGTCATTTCATTGCGATCGCGACTGTCAGAAACATTAGGCAATAAGGCCTCTGGTCCTACATGGTACCAAAGTTGAAAATAAAAGTTAAGGTTGCTGTGTCATGTATACGTCACCTAACACTTACTCGATCGTTAAATGTATTGACAGTTGACGAATAAATATTCACTATGATCTAAACAATGTTAGGAAAATTTTGATCTCTGGATTTTGACATAAATTCGACACCTGATAGTAAAAACATTGTAACTATTTTTGAGAGGTTTACACAGTGACGAATTTAAGTTTTTGGACACTTTAGAGGTCTCAAATATAGTATTAAATTCAATGTTTTTTAAACATGAGTGTGCTTTAAGGTGGTTTGTCACGGTCAGCTAGGCACTACAGCGTCAGTAGATGACGTTAGTGTGCAAATTCCATGTATTTTATTTTTTTTAGGAATGAAAATGTGGATATTTTTATAAAATAATGTACCTAGCGCCCGTAGAGTGAAATTTGTAATATATTCTACCAAGTTTCAGATGTATTTTAATTCAGAAAATACTTTTATTTGGGAACGCTGCAGTTTCGACTGATATTTTCGCACACATGCTTGCAATTTGATGTAAACAAAAGTCTTTGTTAATTTCGTTGGCCTGATCAAAGAGCAGAATGGCCTAGTTGTATAAGGCTCGAGTTTACCCTAAGAATAGCTTAGGAAGTTCGGGTTCAAACCCGTTGAGCTTTTTTGTTTTTTTTTTTTTTATAGTTCTCTGTTAATGACGTTAATGTTTATTGAAATGTGTAGCAAAAAATTTATAAGACCTAATTCAGGCACATTTTTTTTTAATTTTAAGCGAATCTATCTATATGAATATGCACAACTACAATACCTACTATGAGACTTATTTCTCACGTCTACTCAAGGGTTGCTTGGTAGAGATCCCTTCGAGGGATAAGTTCCTCTTTACGCACGGAATGCTGAGGACCTGGGTTCGATTCCCAGCGCTGGTCTATTTTTCTGGTTTTTCTGTGCATTCATGTTTCGGCTTGTGTTTTCGTGTGAAATATTAAACTTTCACGGGATAACCGTAAAAGAAACAAAAAATTTGGAGTTGAAATAAAAAATACAAAAAGACTCCAAATCGTAATCTTGATTCTTCCTCTTTACAAAGTCAAGGAAACCGAATCACGTACCAGGGTGGAACCTTTTCATATTCAATTACGCTGTGATTTCTTTGGCAGATGAATGGGATGTCAACAATACATTAGTAGCACATAGGTTGCACCCTGGTATGTGACTCAGTTTCTATGACCGTAACTCAACGTTTTTTTATATATTTTTTACAATACAGTTTACATACTATGGGAAAATTAGTCATAATCATTATCATTATCCCTATACATACATACAGGCCTCCTCTCAGACAATGAGGGCTTGGGCTGGGCGTTGTTTTCAACGCAGGCCCAGTGTGAATTGAAATATAGCACACACCATTATTTTGCAGGGGGTTGCACGTTTCTTCACGATATTTTCCTTCTACGGAAAACGTGACCATATAAAATTAGACTTGTTTATTTGTATTTCAAATTTAATTGGTTGGGTAGTAATCGAAGGCTCTATTGAACAACAAATTAAAAAAATCCATCACTAAGTCAGTTTTTATTTGTTTATTTACATCAATCAATCAAATTAGCCCACATACAACCACTGCTGAGTGCCTCTTGCATTTTCACGCCACTTTTCCAGTCTTGTGCCAGTCTCTTACACAGCTTACCAGTCGACGATGTATGTTTTAACAGTGTTTTTCACTCTGTAATTAAATATTTTTTTATGAAAACAAAACATATTTTGAAGAAGCATATTTTGTCAAATGAACTTTTCTCTGAACTCCAAAATTACCGAGATATGAAGCTCAAAATTTAATCCGCTACCAAGGGGCTGGGGTTCCGGAACTGTGCATTTTTCCGGAATAAAAAATAGCTAATGTCAATCTCTGACCAATAAACTATCTCTATGCCAAAAATCACGCCAACCCGTCGCTCCGTTTCGACGTGAAAAACGGACAAACATATAAACAAACACATACACTTTCGCATTTATAATATTATTACGGAAGTACGGATATGGTTTTCAATATTATCATCACCGCCATCATCTTTAGCGTCAGGACGTTCACCGGTGGACTTTAGGCCTCTTCCATACATATTTTCCCGAGTTGCCAATACTTAGGTACTCGCCACGCTTGATAAGCGGGTTGGCGAGCGCAGTATATGTATGTTGTACTCAGTCTCTACGTACTTACTTTTCAATTTCCTTATAATGCGTCTTTTCCGAGACTAGAGTATTGATGCTTTATATGTATTTTATTCGCAAAATTCGTGGCTTCATAGTTTCCAATGTGAATTATAATTCAGGTCAATACTTGAAAATATAACTTCATTCACATTATAGATTATAGATAATTATAATTCCGCCAATTTCGAGGACAAATTACGATAATTTAATTTAGGAAAAAATTACTCTAGTTTTTACAATGTCATGACAACAAACGAACAAAAAATTGTGACTTGACATTTGACAATTGAGATGTTTTTTTATTTTCATTTTTTGGAAAAAGCTAAAGCCACAAGCCATGCAACTTTTGTCTGATTTTATCACTACTAATTTATAATCCGTTAATGCAATTTTCCGTACTTATTTATTAATTCGTTCATGTTATGTCATTTTCTTCCTAATTTCTGTCGAAAATCCAAAGAATTAGCAATGCATTTGTTCGTTGCGCTTCAGCCTTTCGACTGACGGACTTTGTACCTATGGCCAGCAAAAATATTAAAAAAAATAGAGAAACGCGCTTCAAAATGGTAATTATGTAATTTTGATCAGACAAATCGAACGAAATCTGGCAACGTCGCTTATCATCGAATTGTCGGCGAGTTGACAACGTGGCTGAAACGCACACTACTAACCAAGCCGTTGGTGTACGATACTGTCGCTGTTCACTCACATATTGACAAAAATGAACCAAAATAATCATTTAGATTAAGCTATTAATCAAAAGCTTTCTTAAGGTAAATAAAAAATGACGCAACTAGATAACGAAATAAACGTCAAGAGATGTGGTTTTAGTTTCAAATAATCTTTCAAGCGCAAATGGTTGGGAAAATTAATTAGTATGGAAGTCGTGCCACCTTAATATGTATTTTTTTAAGGTCTTTTAGACTATGGACATCACATTTTCTTAATTATTATGTTATTGATTTGCATGCAGTTACGATGAAAGAATATCGGGATAGTGACCATATAACAACGTTGTAAGTACCAATTACGGTGTTATATTCTAAACTATTTAGTATTTTTTCCACTGTTATGACTAAATAAAAGTGTATCTTATAACTTTTTTTACAAAAATACCATAAAACCAAATCCAATGTTTAATTTTATGCACAATATTGTCATCATGAAATAATACTCAGACGTTGTGAGTGTATTAATAGACCTTATGGAAAACACACTGGAAACACACAAGTGTACCATCGTTTCAAAGTAAAGGAACTCCACGCTGAAATTGAACTTTCTTCGTGTATAAGTATATTATTATGTCTGGACGTTCTTGACGATCTTTTATTTCTCATGAATTTAACTTTTAATACTTTGGAGACATAAAATATGCTCTGTTTTTTTTTAATTTCAAGCATTTTCTTTTAGACCACATTAAATTTACTTTGTCGCCATTAATATCAGTAGTCGCCATTAAAATTGTTTTGCTTTCCGACCAATTTTTTTAAAGTCCTAATTTTCGTTTTTGGATAATTCTGTGACATTGTTATGGCTTTCTGATTGATTTTGCACATTTAATAAGTGTTACTCATTGCGAAAGGCCATAAAAGGATTTATTTTTATTTTTACGCTCAATTAAAGCATGCACGGAGTCACCTTCGCTTTGTGAATGATCCACCTCGAAAAAATTATGAGTAATATTTATATGAAACTTAGCAAATATATAAATGAGTAAAATGCAAAAACTGTCCTATTACGGTTTTGTCCTCCGCAGCAATCAGAATGAAATAGAAAATCAGTTATTCCTTATGCAACATTTTCCCTGATGAATTTGTACAGAGAACTAAAAATTTAATTGAGTCTTTTTTTGCCTACAGTTTCTTCATTATATATAAAACAAAACAGCCCTTCAGAGCTACCGATATCAAAAATCGTGAAATTATAGACGGAGAATTTCCGTTTATTATGAAATAAAGAAACATCCGACTGAGCACTACATAGTATCTTCTGGAAATCATAGCACGCAGTAACATGTTTGAAAACTTAATTTATGGTCGTCTTTTAATTTTAAGAATCTAGGTATGGTTTTATTCGCAAGGTGAAAATCGTATTTAATTTGTTTATTGTCGTCAGTCTGATCGATGTCGCATGATGTATTTCACAAGTTAAGCATCTTTCTTTTTTTGGTTGGGAAAAATCAATATCAAATTCGCTGTTGAATGTTAATTGGTACTAATCTGTACTAGCACTGTTTATTTTAGAATGAATTTTAGAATGAATTCATTCACTCAACATACCATGCATATAGTTTTGGAAAACTTAACGATTCATCAAAATAAAGCTTAAACGTTCTTTTACGAACATAATGAGTATAGCTACAAAGGAATCTCATTATGTTCGTAAAAGAACGTTGAAGCTTTATTTTGATAACGGACTCTTTAATTTCTTAACTCACTTTATTAGGTCAATTTGTATGCCCCACATGTATTTAAAAGCAATATTAACGTCATTAATAGCAAGTTTCTTAATAAATATCAAATGTGCTTAAAAAAGTTTTTTTACATAGGTACCTAGATATTTGTACTGAGTTGCTATACTTCTTTTATTCTAATATTTAATTTCTTCTTGTTTGATTTATTATTATTAATATGGAATAAAAATATAGTAACTACTGTTGTTACTTTATTGCACTGTACAATTTTAATCAAGAGAATTTCCGTAAATTGTAAGTAAAGTTACCATGATATTGCTTTAACGAAATAAGACAAGTGGCAAGAAAAACGTCACTTACAATTTAATCACACTGTCTATTTTATTCATTTTTCAAGATAATTATAAATTAATTAGACACATAGAGAGATCTTTTCAAATGTATTCTTATGCTTTGAAGTAAAATAAAATGGTAGAAACACTTACAATGTTTTTGCTATCGGGTGTCGAATTGTGACTTACTCGTAAATAATACCTGTATCATAACTGAGTTTGACGGACGAAGCCTTTATTTATCCACAGCGTTAAGTTTTGAAATAATGCGGTTTTCGTGTACAAAGTTCTCGTAAATACGAAGAATCAATTTCAGGAATTTCTCGTAGTATTTGATCGCACCGAGAAATGTGGAAATGTGGTCTTTCAAATGTGCTTTTTTATGTAGTTTACGATAATGCTTTACAGAAGCCTTGTATGCCATGTTCGAGTGCAGTGCAATAAATAGAAATGAAATTCACGTTTTTGAGTAGACAGAACCTGTTCACGTACATACCTCATTATTTCGACTTACTTAAATACGAAGCTATGCTGACATAATTCAATTAGGTACTTGGTTGGTCCTTCTCTTTATTACCTGTTTTTTTTTTCATAATTCTATAAATAGGTAGCTCTTTGTGCCAAGGAATTAAATAAAATCATCATTTCAAACATTTATCATCTTTATTTACAATCACTAATCTTATTTACAATAATTCTGATCTGTATCGCTAAAAACTTCCCTGTACAAATTTTCATTATCTAACGTGAAACCAACTTGAAAGCAATGTGAATTAATTGATAATCAACCGTACTGTGCTAAACGTAACTATGACACTGACGAGGAGGTTTAGGGGGGGTTTGTGAGCGTCAGATCTCGTGACGCGTTCGTCAGACATGACGCTCGACGCGACGACGACGCGACGGCCCCCCGACGCGTCACGGTTGTCGTCCGCTGCGACGCTGCTAACTTCGGGTGCGACGCATTTTGGGAGCTGTACCTGGCGAGGTAATATTAATAATTTAATTTATTGCTGAGTCTTTTGAAGAAGTTTGTCATTTTGCTACAGTTGTGAATGGCAGTCGAGAAGGTTGTTCCGAAATGTTCGCGTGTCCTTGGTCTTATTTTAAGGTGTTTTGTAGTACTTAAGTGGATTTATTATTTATGCTATATTGAAATATTGAAAAGATTATTTACTGTTTTATTATCAATCATATGCGAAATGTGTAAGTAGATACGTTTAATTATTGTGTACATTTGTGTTTTACGACATTTCTTACAAAGTTTAAAGTAAGAGTAGCGAACTTGTCATTAGTTAATTATCAAACTTGGCCTTTACAACTACAGTAAGTATCAGAATTCAAAATTTAAATAGATTCAATAAAGCTCGCATAGAACCCTTTAACATTTTGATGCCATTATCAAAATTAACATCTAAGTTACTTTGGAACGCAAAATTCCTTTTGATGATTTACATTAATTTATAGATTAAAATGTACCTAGTAACAAGTAAAGGAAGTTTGTAATCTTTGGGCATAATTGAATAAATATATTACTTCAAGTTAATTTATATCAACACTAGTCTTTTCCCGCGATTTAGTCTGCAAAGAATGTGTTTATCGCTTTACCTATAAAAAAATTCAAGTCGGTTCATAAATGACGGAGTTCTGAGGTAACAAACCGAATTGATAACCTCCTCCTTTTTTGAAATCGGTTAAAAATAAATAATATTAGGTACGCAAATTTTTAAGCAATGTACAGTCAACAGAGCACCAAAATCTGACACAAAAAGCGTGTATGAATATTTGATATAGGTACTCTATTTGTAGTAGGTAGTACGTGACAGATATTTTTGCATGTTCCTCTGGGATAGATCTTTCTGCAGTGTACTCACAGTTAAAATAAAATAAAAAATCTCGATTGAAAATTAAATGCAAATTTCACTAACAAAAAATGTTAAAAAAGAGATTAAAGTTTTTTTATAAACAACCGTTTTATTTATCGTAGGATGAAATAACTGCTAAATTTTCTTTTATTGCTGCTCATGTTTTACTGCTATGATAATTTACCAACCACCAAAAATAAAATAACTGCCCATAATTTTTTTTAAACGGATCACAATAACAACCCTAATGTTTTAATAACAATTTAAAAAATATTTGCCTTTTGTTTTATTATGCTTGCTCTCGAAAAAAACATAGCTAAAAGTGGCGGAGACCCCCTTTGTCCCAATTAACCGATGACCTAAAGAGATATCTACGGATGGTACAGAAAAACGGCGTGGACGTAGAATATTTTTCAACATACGCGTCGCCCGTTGTAGAAATAAACACGATTTTAATCCAAGTAACATTTTTGCTACTTCATATCTAATTAAATTAGTAATCTATTTAAATTTCTTTTTCTGTGATGTAACTGAATACCGCTCAAAAGATGTATTTAAAGTACATTAAATTAAAAATAATATCCCTCTTAGAATTGCCAACATGGAGCTTAGTGTTGCTGGCTACGTTACTAAATAATTATAGATCGAACATAACATGTTGCTAATGAATTATTACTAATTAGCAATATTATGTTCTAACAGTAAATACGAACTCATTTTATTATTCTTAACTTGTAGGGGCTGTTTCACCATCCATTGATTAGTGTTAACTAACGGTTAAATGTGATGCTGTCAAATAGCCGAAGACGGCATCACATTTAACCATCAGTTAACACTAGTCAATGGATAGTGAAACAGCCCCGTAGTGTTAATATCAAACGTTTTGTTACGATCACTCATCATCATCATCATGTCAGCCGAAATACGTCCATTGCTATGCTCCCGCTGTCTAAACTGTTGTTATATGATCACTTATATTTAAACATTTCTCAAGAAATTAGTACATTACAATTGCAAAGGCAATAAAAAAAGTTGCAGATAGTTAAGATGAATGGATCAAAGTTTCATTCACATAGTTTCTTTCAAATCATCTTCATCTGTTTGTGGATGGATAGTTCTTTTCTTGTTGCACAAGTTGTTTCAGTAGTAACAAAAAGGAAATTCCCATTCAAACGAATCAGGAAATTTTGATAAACTAGGTTAACCTAATGACTGCAACTGTTTTACCACATATTTTTGTGCATTGTGCATTTTGTGCGAGTTGATGATTTACACAAAAACTTCTCATTTGTGATTTTGTATTTTTATCTTTTGATGTACGAACTCCAACATTCAACGTTAAAATTTTTGCCAGCTACGCTCCCTAAAGCCCCCTATCATGTTGCAATAACGTCACGTACTGCGTCATTTCTCATTCTGATTGAAATCTTTCGACACCCTTACGCATCTGATACGCAATATTTTATCAAAGGTCGGTTTCGTAAAAAAAATACAAACGCGAGTTAAACAGAATAAATTTTAATAAATCTGATGTAACTTTCCGATGTGGTCCAATTGATTAAAATCAATCCCCTAGTTATTTCGCGTTTTCGTTTATTGTTTCGTTTGTAGCAGTTTCGTACCTATGTTTGACAACCTATTGAGGTCATTCTTTAAACCAAATTGGTTGAATAAAAAAATAAGGGTTCTTTTTAAGTGAAAATTACCTATTTGAAAATTAACCGCTAAATTCTTTATGCTTACAAAAACTATTTTAACATACTTACTCTTTTATTTGATAAAAATAGTACTTATAGTAGTTTAGATTACCTATATTATAAACTTCACCTAGCATAGTGGACGTGAATACGTCGATGATGATTGACAATAACAATATCAGGATAATATTGATAGTCTAATTCGCAACTAGATATTTTTAGGCTTCTTTTGCCAGAACTGTGTTACCTGTGGCTGTGTGAAATTGGTCTTCTCTTGGCATCTCCGTGATTGGTGCGCGAGGCAGGCGGCGTACGCGATCGCGTGGGGTATGTAGCTTTGTTCTACAACGCCCGCGAACAATATTGTTGCCATAGGACCTGGTAATTGACGCAAATTCAATATTAATTCAGTATTTTTGAAGTCGTAGTATCTATGAGGTACAAGATGTCTTCTAATTATTCCGAAATATTTCAACGGATGGCTGGGCAAATTTTATTAAACAGACCTGTCTTTCAAGAATTTATTACTGTAAAAATAAACGCTTACGCTTTCGCATTTATAATATTACTAGCTTTTTCCTGCGGCTTCGCCCGCGTGGAATTCAGCTATCGCTCGGGAACTGTGCATTTTTCCGGGATCACTCTCACTCGGGGTCACTCTCGGGCCCATAAGCTATATCAAAAAATCATGCCAAAAATCATGTCGATCCGTCGCTTCGTTCGACGTGAAAGACGGACTAACAAATACAAAAACATACAAACACACAAACACACTTTCATATTTATAATACTTATTAGTATGGACACAAAGTAGACACAAAGGATATGAATAATAATAATAATAATATTTAGTATGAGTTACAGCTATGGATTGTTCGTAAAGTCGCCGCAAAATGTAGCAAAATGCAAACATTACTTTTTCTCCAACATCATGCTACTACACCATTTTTTTACTACGATTGCGGAATATCGTTTCTTAACCTAATATCTAATATCTAGCTATCTTTTTTTTTTGTTATGTTATGCTACTTTGTCACGAATAAATGATTTCTTTCTTTCCAACCAGGATAAAACTACGCCCACGAAATAGGCAAAGACAAAGCTTTGTCTACTTTCCTGTGGCTTATAAAAATAACATTATCATAAAAACATCGCGACCTCTAGCTTAGCCCGAGGCACTTTCGCGATCCATGACATTTCTGATACTTAATTTAGAACAACGCAAACTCATCACATAAAAAACACTTGCTTGTTAAAACAAAACTTGGAGTTGGTAAGTAAAATGAACGAAACTGGCGATTAAATTAAATATGCAAAGGCAAACACTAAAAGAAAATTCCAGAGCTAACTTGTACAATTTTATTTACTCATTGTTAAACTTTACAATGTTTCTTAAGTTAACCTCAAACTTTTAATGGCTCGCCATCTCCGCATTGCGTGTACTTTAGAAATATATTGGTACACAAAGGAACAGGATATTAGCTGAATAAATTGTTCGAACGCTCTGAGAGTATTATTTCGGTCTCAGGAGTTAGTAAAGTAAGTACATATATACCTGTTTTTAATCGTAGGGTTAGTTTTCTCTCATAAATGGATCGAAGCATGTAGCGAATACCGGGTGAAACAACTGAAGACGACCATAAGAAATAATGAACCTTAACGTTGTTATTACTCTATTTCCACGAGCGTTATTGCGGCGATTCCAACGTAATTGTATGTAAATATTGTCGCTTTGAAATTGCCACGCGAGGACAGACAACATTTGCTTTTAAATTTAACTTGGAGCTACAGCTTTTAAAACAGCTAAAAACGTCACAAAAAGAGATGCTCGAGCTATTTGACGTTAGTAATTTTGTGAAATGTTTCCCAACCGTTTGTGGCTGACTAATTTCTTCGTAATTATTATTTAATGTCAGGTAGACGCACATGTTTAAGGTAATTTTTTCGTGAGTACACTTAATTTATAATGGCATTAACAAGAAGGTGAGCGATCTTGAAGTCTTTCCATTGAAAAATTCTGCTATTGAAAAAAAAAGTCATGGGAAATATAATGTCAATTTTATACCAAGGACATGGTAATTTACATTCATTTGGTTTCAATTAAAACACTCGTCAAATTTGTTTACTTAAAGCTAAAATACGAAGTATAGAGATAAACAAATGGGGCCAGACAGTCAACTAACTAGTGTTAATTTCCAGTAGTTTCACCGATACTATCACTTCAATTTACCTAAAGCATAAATAGGCACGTCCTCCCCTCCATGAGTGGCCCACTGGCGGGGCACGGCAGCCGCATGGACCGCGTCGGCAGATGTAATGGAACTGTTGGCTGGTATGGCCCTGGGCTCTGCGTGGCCCGGACCAGATCCATATAAGAGCGTTGTGTAGCGCAGGCCGTCGATGTCAGATGCCATCGTGTCAGCCCCTGTGATCAATTTATAATATAATTCTAAATTCTAAACGTTTATTCTGCAAGTAGGTTACTTGTCATGACCTGTGAAGGGCTCTTTTACACGTCGCTTTTTTTTAACTACCAGCGCTTTCCGAAAGACCATCGTTGCCAAGAAGAACGCGCCGCAAAAAACTTGGCAGAAAGTCGTTTTTTGAAATTAATCTAATATAAATAATTACAAACAAAATACCTACATATAAATTACAGTATAAAATTAAAGAAAAAATTACACGGATGTCCAGGGTCCCTTGGTTACTAACAAATTAAAACTAATCATCTTAACTATTATCTTCATTCAGTAGAAGTGTACAATGCTTCCAGCGTCAAAAAATTAAAAAACTATCTATTGAAGTATAGTTTTCTAATAATTCATTATAATCGCGTTAAGAGAGCGTTAGTCTTTTGCTACCATAATGTCTCTACAAATAAAAGTAAGCAATGTGTACCTACATTAAAATAGTTTCCTAATGTCGTTCGGAACTCAACAAAACATCGGTTTTCTTTTTCTTTCTTATTAGAATCTAGAAAACAAAGAAAACCGACTAGTTGTACTTATGTGCTATTTTCTTGTTCCAAAAATGTTTATCAATTTTAATAGAATTGTTCTGGTTAACTAACACAATACAGAAATAAAAACACTTTAAAAAGCGAGTTGCTTTGTAGAATTATCGAAATTATTTTAAAATAAAAAAAATCCATTGTGCAGTCTGAGCACGTTTACCAATCTGTCACTCACTGTCATAATACACTTTACAGGCTGGTTTCAACCGAATAATATGAAAATTGTTAGCATTTCCAATCTAAAGTTATGCCTAAAGTTAGACGTTGTCTGAAAGCCGACGTTTAATTTATCATTTGGCTAACCATTTTGTTACATCAAGTTAGCAACAACTAAGTAGCTCTTTAGACCCTCTCAATCAAAAGCCCTAACTATTATAACACTTTTATAAGTCTGTGATGCCTTAATGTTTTTTCCTTTACTTAGAGTACTTTACTTTTAGAATAATACTTAAGTTTCAAATAATTGATTGGTTCAGGGGGTACTTAGCGGAGATCCATATCAATGAACCATAACTTTACCTTATTTCTCCGCTACACTGCGCAGCTTCGTAACACCTGTGTCTGCGCGACACATATATGTGATCATGCAGAACCCACCCTCCATCACTTCCACATAAATCGGTACAGATTCTCAAACCCGACTATTACCAAAAATCTAACGCGTAAAAAGCCTTTTGCGAACTCATTCTCAAAGTAAACACGAGCACACAAAGGGTACGAAAAAAAAACATGAAATTTAATTAAAACTGTTTTTTTCGTAATGAAGAATTCTTGACAGGTGAAGTATCCCTAGGCGTAGGTATCGAGAAGTCCGTTTGACGTTATTATAAGTATTGTTGCGATTGGCTTATCTATAATGCTTTTCAAATAGCTTGGGTACGGTGACATTTGCTCTCATAGATGCGAGACGGGGTTTGAACCCAAGACCCTCTGCTTAAAAGGCGACAGGTCAAACCACAAGTCACCACGGCTTTTTTCTAGCATATTTAATCGAAAATCGCGATAAATCGATTCGCATTTACATTGTACCCTTTGATTGCTCAATGACATGCGTCGCCTTACCCAAGCTATTTAAAAGTATTATAGTTACCAATTTCACTTATCACAATCGTGACGCAAATGTCAAAGTTGTCAAACGGACCTCACGATTCTGTGATACGCCTAGCGCCAACTAGCGTTTCACAGAAACTTCATTGGTTGGCTGAAGAATATATTACCTAAAACAGGATGTCCTCGTGGTGTGGCCTGCCCGCCAAAAGTCATGACGTGTCCATGATCAGCCGTGACGACAATAAGCGTCTCTGCAGGATTGACTCGCTCCAAAGCCGCCAACAGGGCAGTTTCTAACTCCAGCGTTTCGTCCAGCGCTCTATAAGGGTTGTTGTAATGGTGTGCGTGGTCTATCCTTCCACCTATTGGAAGACGAAAATACTAAGTAAAGCCAATATCAAAGTTAGCGATTCCTCGGGCAGAACGAATGTCTAGAATATTAAGCAGATCTCCAAGCAGAGCTTTGCCGGTTTTACTTTCCGGGCTTAATTATTTTTAGAATAGGTAAGATGACTCAAATTTATTTTTTTATTGATTACTCATGATATTGGGGATGATGGCTTTGTTGTGTGTTTAAGTCGTATTCAAATATTTGTTTTCATCGTAAAATGTTCTGTGATAGTAAGGACTAAATTGTGTATTACCATACTTACTTAAATATAGCTATAATAACTGATTTAAACATAGAAAAAATCCGGAGCATACATAATTATATACCTAACAAAAACTGATATTAATATGTAAAATTGCTTAAAACAGATTACTATTGCTGCTTTCTTAAGCACCTACCTAGAGGTATCATAACGTATCGCAAAACCATTCGATAGACACAATATCAGGCGGCAATAAGCCTCCTTCTATATATTAAATTTCGTACCCTCAATAAGCAGAAAGAATCCTTTGTCGTTCTTCAACAATATGGAGAGGGCGGCGCGGGTCATATCCGCGAGCGAGGGGTCATCGGCCTTGACAGTAGACCCAGAAGAAGTGCCTTCCTCCGCGTCCGTCGCTGTACCTCGCTCAGCGTTGAATTCCATGTGAGAGTATTCAAAAAGACCTGCAAAGAATGCATTTTTTATTCATGGCAACCTAAAAACGAGCCCTGTTTTCTGAGCGAGTACGAATTCGCCCGAAACAGGTGGATACCCGGCGCTGTGCCTTTTGTAAGTTATTTTTAGATCTAAAAATAGACATATGCACCTCTTTCTGTATTCTACAAAATGTGACATTTACTAATGAAAAGATCTATGAATACTGTGCAGAATGCTCAATCATTAATCAAAGGATATTAGTTTAATCTCAATGGTTAATTATTATTCGCCACAAGTTAGCGTTTGCATCCAGTAAGCTCGAAGGGTATCCAATTTGAACCGAATATTCTCATCAAAGTCTACCGTATCTCTATATCCAATTATCGATTTGCCTTAATTACATATGTGTTAGTGCCGACGTGCTTCTGTAGGTATGTACAGGATTTGTTTGGCTAAAAGTACTATTTAGTTTAGTTTTCCCAACTTATTCAATATGATAGTAAATTTTCGGAATATGAAAATAAATACTTTGTAGTTTACGTTCAATTAAAATTAACAATTTACAAATAACAGTGATGATCGAACAAAACAATTGCTAAAATTTATTCACTAAAACTTTTTAACAAAAAAATCAAAAAACCGAAAAAACTGAAAAACAAAAAAAAACCTTTTTATTTAACCTTAATCTAGGTACCAGTTTGAAGTTAGTGCTTCAGCACGAGCCAGGAGGAGTGAGGTGATAGAAGCCCATCAAACTGAGGCACCGACTTCAAACTGATACCCAGATCAAGGTTAAATAAAAAGGGTTTATTATTTTTTGTTTTTGTTTTTTCAGCAGATTTATTTTTTGTTATAAAGTTTATTTTATAATTTTTTCCCACCCTTAGGCTAGGATTTTTTTTTCAAATTTATATGAAACCAGCTTCAAGCGATCTAATAAACATGAAAAATCGAACAACACTGTAAAAAGTTATGCCTGGTCATACATTACAATCAGTGAGTAAACAATCAATCATTCCCTGTTGTCCCTACACTTAGGCTTAAAATTCTTTTTCCAAATTTATATGGGACCAATTTTGGGGCATACTCTTTCAAATAAAAAAAGAATTATTAATTATTTATTAAAATCGGTCTACTATATAAAAAGTTATGTGTGATCAAACATACATAAAAGTCGATTTGAGAACCTCTTCCGTTTTTTTTTTCGGTTGAAAACGTTACCGAAAACCACAAATATAACGACACGAAGATCATTAATCAACAGACCCTTAATTTAGGGGCTGTTTCACCATCCATTGATAACTGTTAACTAACGGTTAAATGTGATACTGTCTCAGTCTATTCAAACAAAACAAATACTTAGAGAAGGCATCACATTATAACCGTCAGTTAACACTAATCAATGAATGACGAAACAGCCCCTTAGTATCGTTTGATAGCTTTCCTTTTAACTTCAATGCTGACAAGTTATAAAAAAACTTACGTAGACATACTTAATCCGCCTAAATTGCCTCTCTACACTCCCCTTTTCCGTAGAGCGTCAAACCCTGCTTCTAAAACGCTGACCGCTGTCACCGCATCGGTAAAATATTTGTATGTTAATAAAGCCTTACAAAGTAACCTCTGCCTTACGGATTAGCTCTTTCAAGTTGTAAACTGTTCGGTATCGTCTTAACATCACTAATAATGTTTTGTAACAAAGTAACAATAAAATATATAAATTTTCATTTGAGCTTTGAATATAAATTTTCACTTGAACTTTGGCTTTATAAACTAAATGCTTGTCAGTTTCAAATTTCTTACTCATTATTTGAAGTGCTCTTCAAATTTATTTGCAGTTTATTAAACAATAGTCTACGCCACAATGTAATTAGAACTTATACTTTTAGACGGATTGTATCCATTTTAACATTATGGAAAAAATTAAGTAATTTTATTGATAAGCGAATATTATTAGCTGTAATTTATGCAACGGTAAAAATTTTGGAAGGTATCTACACTTTCTTTCTAAAATGTGATTTCAGATTCATTAAATTCAACATGGGCAAACGGAATTTAAAAAAAATATAACGTCATTGAGAAGGCATTTTCTATACAAAGGTTGTTTTTAGCACTTCTGAAACAATTAAAAAAATATGTTTCCCTAATTAATATTGAATTGACAAACCTCAAGCTGACAAAATATCACAGGCTTAATAAATTGAATTAAATTTTTTATTCTAGAAATACAAACGGTTAATCAAAAAAAATTTGTATAACAAAAATATAACCAACTACAAAAAACCATGAAAATAATTTTCTACTAGTCTGAAGTGCCTCAGCTCGAGCCAGCAAAGTAGACCTATAGTTGTCTTTTCTACCCTCACCTACATAGTAACACGAGTATTCTTTTTCAATAATTCCTGCAGGCGCGTGCTGAAAAGCACCGACTTCAGACTAGTAGAAAATTATTTTCATGCTATTTTGTAGTCGCTTAAATTAATTTTTTATATTTTTTTTCACGCTTTTTAGTGTAAAGATCTAAGACACAATAGTTTCATTTTTTTTCAAGTATTTTCATTAATGACGGAGTTCTGAGGTAGGTAACAAACATAAAAAAATGGCGTCCGCGAACCGGGAGACGAGCTGTCAGTAGGCCTCCAATAAGATGGAGCAACGACTTGGTTAAGATCGCGGGATCACGTTAGATGCGGAAAGCAAGACCGGTCTGAGTGGAGAGTCTTTGAGAGCCTATGTTCAGCAGTGGACGTCTTTCAGCTAACATGATATAACATAAAAAAACTCATTTTTATGTCGGTTAAAAAGTACGTCATTTTCAATGAAAACGCACATTATAAACTTTTCCAAATTAAGTCAAAAGTGTTTTTAAGTTAGGTAGTTAGTTTATAGTTACGTTTTATGTGGTTATTTTATTTTAAATTCATGTATATTTTATTCCAATAAAGTTTAATAGTCAAAAGTTATTATTTATGAAACAAAACGCTATGTGCAGTAAAATAGTAATCCGTATTTAACTTGAAATGTCGGGGTAGTTAAAATCTCGTCGAGCATTCAACATTGTTTTGCTTCAATTAAATTTCAGTTTAGTTTAGTAGAATGTTTAATATCTCGTTCATGATTAGATAAAGGTGGATTTCGCTTAAACAAGTTTTCGGGAAAATGAGCAACTCGGATGTTTCATTCACTTCAACTGAAACAAGGACGTTATTAATAGTTTGACGTTTAACTAGTCTAAGGATTATTTCAAAAGAGCTGGTATGAATAGATTTTAATGAATGAATGTGCCTGTAAAGTGGGTACATACAGGTTAATTGCAAAGCAGAGTTTTAGGCAAACCTTTATTTACTCAGTAATTGTGAGACAAATGTTACAAAGATACCGACGCAGTAGACAGTCTAGCCTTTGTTCTCCGTCTCTAGCATCCTATCTCTAGATGAGATGTAACGATTTTAAAGTAATTAAAAATAGTAAAACAAAAGAAAAATGAACCATAATAATTTCTTTTAATAGAACACGATTGAAGTTGTTATTTTCTATTTATTTTACGAACAGGACCGTGGAAAGTGGATCCCAGGCGAGGCTGGCGCAGCTCAGACCCCTAGTGAAACACAAACTAAAACATAATAAAATAGATAGGCTATTATACTTTAAATTGCCGTCAGCTTCAACCTCAAACAAGCCCCTGAAAAAGGGTCAGATTTCTTTTACATTCCGCCGAATACAAGCTTCCGAGGGCAAAAGGGTAAACTGAATTAATGAAAGTAATAAAATGGCTTACGAACATGGTGTAAGCAAAGCTGCGGGGCTGGTCCTTAACTGTTTGAATAGGAGCTTACTTGAAAGTAATTTAAATAATATTAATATAAGCCTAACCTATCAGGCACGGACTGCAAACTTAGGCGTACCATATAACATAGTAAAGTCAGACTACATTGGGTTTGGTCGCATATACGCACGCAAAATTGCCGTTTCTGTATTTTAGCGTAAAAATAATGTTTGTACGAGGTCGAAGGTTTTTGTACTTTATTTTAATATTGTAATTTGGCAAATGCTTTAACTGGTTATTACGGCTTTTTTTCATGAAATAAATGAACACTCGAATAATTATAATTTAGCTACGATTTTTTAACCGCCGACGCAAAAAGAAAGAGCTACGGTTCCACAGACAGACAAACGCAGACGCACATAGCGGTCAAACTTGTAACACCCCTCTTTTTCCGTCGGGGGTTAAAAAAGGAGAATAATAACGTTAATTGCCAGCAGCTTAGCTTAAAACACTCGACGCACTATATTTTGTACTTTAAATACTTTCGTGTAACGAGGTATTCCCCGTTTTCACCCGGGCATTAACAAGCTTTACGGATTTCGTAAACGAAACCATACATGAGCTTACTTAAAGCAAAATACCGCGGCCGGCTCTGCGTTTTTGAGGTTTCTTCGTGTAATAATATAAAGTTTGTAGGATAACGTTGTTACAAAAGAGAAGTGTTATTTATTAACATTATTTTGGTACAAAAGTATTTTGCAGACACTAGATCACGATGGAAGGTTTTTTATAAGTGTTCTCTCGCAATTAACACTTTTCCAGGACTAAAAACGTTTGCACACAGAAGTATGACATAAAAGTTCCTCGAGTCTATCGAGCATAATAAAAATAAATAAGTTTTAGTCATTGTGAGTAAAGAAACTCACTTATTGATTTTATCTACAGATTATACAGTTACATACATTCATAACAAAACCGATTCGTATATTTTTCAGTTTTCAATACAAAAACTAACTCAAATTATATTACTTTTCACGATAGCAAAAATTAGGAACGTAATAATTCAGTTTGAAGTGCATTCCCTGCAGTAATCCATTTTTGAGCATTTAACTCAAGTGGCAATTTGATGCAGACGGAACCGGGATTAAAATAGTATTATTACCTAAGCCTGGAAGTAGAACTAGGATGAAAATGTACATAAGTGACATACTCGTCGATCACGACGCCTTTTTATCAATGTCATTTGATGAGGCGTATTTTTTCATTAAAAGACCTAAACCTATTTGCAAATACAGATAAATCTTGTGTCTTCATTTTATATTGGTGTTTTTACATTTTAAAATGTTCTTAATTAGACAACAACGGAATTCCCATGCAAATTACGGCAGAATTTTGAGCTCAAAAATTTTTTTTAGTGTCAATTTACCTTCAATTGTTAAAGGCACTTTGCCTTTTAATATTCACTTACACAGTAGCTACATTTTACGGAAACTTTTGAAAAAACCGACTATAATATGGTTTTTCTCACGTCGCACTATCCTCATAATTATTATTTCTGTGCAACTTCCCCTTTACGTTGAGTAAAAATAGTAATTCAAAACCACTTACCTAATAAATAGTCGACCGATCTTGGATCGAGTTTTGCTAGCTGGTCCTTTGTATGTATGTACTGCGCTCTAAGCCGTCTTCTTTTTTTCTCCCTAGCCCAGTCTTCTGCTAGATTCCTCCCATCCAGCCTCCGACCCTCACGGGTCGGATGTTCAGGGTCAGGCGTCACTGTCGGCAAAAAATGTCGCCTTCCTCCCCCCATGATTACCTATGATGGACAAAGACAAAATGATTAACAAACAAACATTAATAACAACCAAACAAACATAAACATAACAAACAAAACAAACATAAACATTATTAACAAACATTATTGACATATATATATTTTTTTTTAAATTCTAAAATTCACACAAAGCGTTTTCGCTCGTCCTTTTATTATCCGGACGGCCAAGGAGTGGAATGATCTGCCAGCTTCTGTGTTCCCTGATCGTTACATTCTGGCCGTCTTTAAATCTTGGGTGAATTGACGTTTATTAGGCAAGCGTGCTCCATCTAAGACGACATTATGACCATCAGGCGTGATTGTGTTCAAACACAAACGTGTCTGTATAAAAAAACCGGCCAAGTGCGAGTCGGACTCGCGCACCGAGGATTCCGTATAAATATTTTTATTATGATGATGTGACTAAAAATTTACGGTTTTCGCAATTTTTCCTTTATCTGTGCTATAAGACGTTGCTTTGTACCAAATTTCAAGGTTCTGAGTTCACGGGAAGTACCCTGTAGGTTTTGATTCCCTTGCGAGTTTCGAAAATTTGCGGAAATTTGCGGCATAAACGGCTGTATCTTTTGATTGCGTTGGCTTGGGAGTTAGATTTTTCCACAGCTCCTTAAGGGACAGTAAACCTGAGTACCTATTTTATATTTTCAGCTTGATACCTCCACGTGTTTCTAAGAAAAAGGGTCTTGACAGACGGACGGACGGACGGACAACAAAGTGATTCTATAAGGGTTCTGCTTTTTCCTTTCGAAGTACGGAACCTAGAATAATTTTATTGAACTCTGAAGTCAATAATCCAACAATGTATTTCTAGACGGATACGTAACTGAATATCAAAAACTGAAAAATCAATAGTTATATACACGGTCAAAATATCGAACCTAACCTTACCTTTCTGTATTTTGACCGTCGACTTTTTAACTTTAGGTATATTAATTTTCGATATTCGTATACGTCCCCTTCTAGACACATTGTTCTTCACGTTTCCTATTTCAGTGAGGAATATTAAAATAAGACTGGAGGATTTATTTGTTGAGTAAAATAGGCTGTGAACTATGTCAAACATTTCTGTGACTAATATATTAAGTATTTCAAGTATACTTCGTCGTAACATATTTTAATGAAATACGAAGTTAATTAAGATCCGTAGGTAATAAAATTAAACCTATCGCTTTTGCTAGAGTTAACAATCAAATTACATGCTCGAAAATCATGTTATCCCTACTAAGAAAAGAGAATATTACATCGATAAAGACAGGTGAAAGTATTGTGATTGATACACGTTTTTCAGACTTTCTTTATTTGTTTGTTTTCAAACATTTATTGAGCACATATTAGTTCGACGAGGGACTCGAGACATAATCATATGAATGTTAGTGTTGTCAAACAAGATTCCACTACAGTCCCAGGCGTAGGCCGTGGAATATCTGGCAGTCCTGTTTTATTAGGAGTCTGCGTCGAAAGTAATAAAAAAGACAACTTAGGATCTCCATATACATTTTTACGCATCACGCGAACAACATCCTATGTAAATTTACGCACTGCTGGTAAGGATCCGAGTAAGGAAGTTTGTTACTTTTATGTGGGTATTAATTTTGTTCATTGTAAGTATATCATTGTGATTGTGGTGCTCTTTGCAGTATCTTTCGAGTTTTCAAACTATGTGCCTGTTACATCATAGATATTCAAAATAACATGTTAACCATCAAGCGTAATTTGTCGTTAAAGTCAAGCCCTATCGTGATGTTTCTTAAAAAATGAACATTTCGTTACGTCAATCTATTCGGTAGGTATTAACAAAATAATACTTGAGTACATTTATTTTCAGTCTTACTTTGCACATCATGAATACCTATGGCAATAAAAGTTTCCGTCGCGTTAACAAAACGCCGGTGATGCAAGGTAAATGTGCGCAATTAATCGACGAAATTGCTGGAATGAATGTAGGCGCGACGGAGGAATTCTCAGCTGGTATGCTAGAGATGCGCAAAATATTACTTTGTATGCCATATTATATTACATTTTGAAAATGAAATATCTCAATTTGACAGCACACACTTGAAACCTCACCCGTGGAATGGCATAGCCACTCTTACAATGTTTGCATACGCCGTATCAATAATCAGCCTACATTACGAGTATTACAACACGAAATGAATTGAGAAAAAAGTAATGAGGTGTCTCATATCGGTACTGAAATATCGTCAGCATTAATTTCATCTCTTTCATTGCACTGAATTTGGAACGAGAGCCTGTTGCAAGTGGATGAAATGATAGGTAACTATCACACCAAATCGAAGTGATTTCGAGTGAGTCCAGAGTGATATTATGCTTCTTTAATTCAGGCTATGTATGGTATAGCATTATGCATTATGCATGTGATATTACTCGTATTTCTTTTCTACCCGTCTACAGTATGCTAGTATTTGATTATATTTGTAAACTCTTTGTATGTTAGTCTCTCAGCGTTCTTCCTATGCGACTGGGTTTATAATATGTATTTTTGATAATTAACTTACATTTATATTTCTCCCAGGTTCATTTTCTACGAGCTGCATAGCGATGTCTTTGCAGTCCTTCCTCACAGTAGGAGGTACTCTGCTGTCATCTTCCCAGTACCTCGAAGGCGCATGGGCGTACAACGCTGCGGGAGTTGCGTGTGTGATCCGGGCTGTTGTAACTATGCCACTCGATTTACCTAAAAATAAAATTATAAGGTAACTCAAGTAGACAAGAAACTGTAGATATACCCAACGATTATTTATCTTTGCCCATAAAAGTGTTATTTCCACCGTTCCTTATAAATAGTTAGTATAAAATGCCACAAGAAGCTGCCTAAGCTGTGCATGGTACCTATGCAATGTTCTTTAATGACCTGTGTACCTACAAAATTTGTGATAAAGTTGGTGCTTTATATTAAATTCTCAAGATATCACATCAATCATTTGACAACAACTCTGTCGATAGCCCGCAGTCTGAGAACCGTAGGTCGTATGACCGAATAAATTTTAAACACTCTAGTATACGGCGGCATACCACAACAGAAATCTCAATTCAGGCAAAATGTTTTCGAGAGCCAAAACGCCAAAAGCTAGAGGGAAATATTAGCTGGCCTGGATACACTTTATCGTTATTGTTTCCAAAGCCATCAAGACTGTAAATATCGTGCAGCTCCGCTCTTGTTTTATAAAAGTAAGATAAGAGATGCAATGCTTTAAACTTTCGAGATTGTCAAATATCACTTGGAAGTTAGTCACAACTATATTATTATTATATTGCTAAAGTAATCAGGACGTTTCGATCACCACTAGACTACTCGTGACGACGGCCGTAATTTTAGCATTGATTTATTGTTATAGCCCCGCATGATATTAGTTTAAGTATAAAAGTTTAGATGTAAAAGTAGTAACAAAAACAAATACGTTTTTTCAAATTCCAAACAGTGATACATTGCCTGCATAAACAACAAAAAGCTAATGGAGATAAATTAATAAACCATTTACCTAATTAAAATGTACTAGCAATCGAGGCCACCTGCTACCGATAAAGTATTGCAAATACTTCCCCCTATTTTATTTTCCTCTCGAAGTTTGTCATAACTTTAGCAAAGGTTCAGTTCACCTCTTACACGTGTTATGGAATTTGAGAATTTGTTTGTTAACAGAAGTTTAGGTAGCTTATATTTAGCCAGAGGCGTATTTGTACTTCGGGAAATTGATGTTGTGTTAGTTTTATTGGTTTTAGTTCAGTGTAGTACTTACTGCTTCATGTTATTATTATTTCAAAATCCGGTGTTGTCATTTTAACGTCATACTTGAAAGTGTTTTAATTGGTAAGGCTACTTTTCATCATTGTAGCCTATATAAGCCCCACTGCTGGGCACAGTTGGGCCGTAGTCCCCACGCGAGCTCAGCAGGACTACTATGAAACTCGAAACACGAAATTCGTGTCGTGCGGTCCCTCTCGCTCTCGTATTAAATAGTATAAGTGTCAAAGGGACCGCACGACACGAATTTCGAGTTTAGAGTTAGTAGCCCTGCAGTGATGATGCTATGTATTTAATGAATACTACCTTATTTGATTTACATGCTGTAGGAATGTCGAAGTCCTAATTAATATTATAAATGTAAATGTTACTTAGTTAATCTGTTTATAAAGTTTAGACGCCTAAAGTTTGAGATTCTGAAAAATACATTACATACTTTTTGTCTTAAGAAACTGCATAGTTTTACAGGATAACGATAAACAAATTCGTTGCAGACAAAATTGCGGGCAACCGCTGGTAAATAAATAAATAAAAATACAGAAGTAGATGTAAAGACCTTTTGAAAAAAAGAGACTGGCTTACCAGCATCATGCACCCAGTCGATCAGCGAAGTGACCTTCGAAGTGATAGCTGAAGCGCAGATGTTAAACCTGCCGGCGGCGTCTAAGCCCAGGGTCTCATATCGAGCTTTCACCCCGCAAAGTAATGCTGTGGCACATGCTGAAGATTCTCCCGTCTGAGCATCGACGTTGTATGTCTGTTGAGAGAGAAAGATTAATTAGGTAGGTTAAGTTTCATAAATAATAAACAACATAACTTAACACATTTAGTGCCAAGAACACGCTAGGCGCGTTCTCTGTACGATCGTAGCGAATGCGGATGCAAAATGTGTCAATCAACAAAGAAAAGTCGAAACCCCCCGACATTGTCATTTCAAAGTTTAATATTTCAACAGCTGAAGTGATTTTAATGAAACGTAGCTATAAAATGTCGGCGAAGAAAAGTGCTTTCATGTTCAATAAATCATCGAAATCGAACCTCGTACTCAACACAGTTTGGAGCCACGCTATGTTCCATAATTTCAGTAGGTAGGTATATACTTACTTTTTAAAAATTTAAGATATCAACATTGAAGCAATTAATTGAGTCAGTCAACTATTTCTTGTCACTCGTTGCTATGGTCTCCTGAGTCATTCTTTAGACCGTAAGTTTATAGGATTTAAATTCGCCAAACACGCATTTTTATGGTAGTTTTAAGCCCCTTCTATAATTGGTCAATTTGGGCATCTAATAAGCATGTTAGTATAATGTGACACAACATTTTTTCTAATAAACTGTACTACTTTTGTCCCCTTGCTGACGGGAAAGATTACAAACAAGAAATAGTTGATCCACCCAATTGTAGTTAGTACTCTACGTCTGATTGTGAGTTCAATAATACTTCAATGACACATTACTCGTACTATCCTTCGTGTTGTCTATTTATACGTACTTACTATTATCGTGTCGTGTATTGTAAATAAATGTATTTTCTTTCTTTATTTTAATATTGTAATAGTATGGTAATTTATAACGCTCTTCCCACTTGTTTACACTCCGTGAGATCTTAAAAAAACCTTCGTATTTTAGAAGCATACTTCGGATATTGACGATGACACGCGATCGTGATACGCGGTTCTGTTCTGTTATCAACTTGCAAAACTTTTTGAAGTTACCGTAAAAAATTATGTAAAGAATAACCACCAGTACAAAATAAACCTTATTTTGATTACATTAAGCTTGTTTATGTTTTTCTAACATTAATACAATATGACTTTTTGTCATGATACAAAGAAAACAAAATCAGCATTTTCGAATTCTTCCATCGTTAATTTAAATAGAGAACACCCCGACTTAACACAGTGATTTTGTTTGGAAGTACATAGAGTTGTTATACCGTGTTTACTTCTCTTGGGTATGTCAAATGAATTTTTTTGGTCTGCTTCGTTTAATATTTTTTAATGTACTTTTCAAAATCCCCGTGGCTTGTGTGACTCGGTCTCGAACCTTATTAAAATATTTACAATCAACTCTTTTCTTGAATCATTCAGCTTCTTTAAATAGTAGATTGTACAACAAGAGCATAAAACGAGCCATTTTACCCGAGGCATTCATATAGCCACCCGAGCCGGCACGGCGAGGTTTTACACTCTGCTTTTCACTTCGATGGCGAGGAAATGAAACAGCATCAGTGGAAACAATGATTCACTTTCTATGTACCTTTTATTTTTATGCATTATTATAATAATTCAATTATTTTAATTTTACTGATTTATTATGATTGATTAGACTGGTTTTCAGTTTTATATAAATTAAAAATTATTTAAAAAATACATGGAAACTTTTTGTTTGTGGCTGTTGACACTTGATTACCTTGGTCTTTAGTTGGTATTAGACGAAGATTTTATTTTATGCACTAGAGCATAAACAGTCATTTTATGTCATTTATGTCGCCTAGATACAGCATAAACACGAACTTTACGAGCATGAGAAGAAAAAAATATTTATATTACATTACTAGCTTTTGCCCGCGACTTCGTCTGCGTAGATTTCGATGTTTAGAAAGTACTCCATATAGTTGAAGAAAATTAGATTGCAATGTATGGAAATATTGGCAAAATTAAAGCAAGAGGTTTATCTATCAGGATATGTAGGTTATGGAGAAATAATAAATTTTACCCACTCTCCCCCCCCCTCCGGGGGGAGCGTCACCCCCCCGCGCCCTCGAATATGTCCCGGATCGCGGTATTTTCCATTATAAAAGAAAACCGTACACGATACATAAAAAAGTGTAGGAACGAAATAATCCTAGATAAATTTACTATAAACCTTTCATACATACAAAAGCGATACCACTTACAGTTTCAGCGCAATCTGGCACCAAATACGAACATTTTTAATAATTTATCCAGTTTTTTTTGTTAATTGTTTAGTTTTTTCAATTATTTCACACTTTACCGCCAAGATATGCATGACTAAAGTAAAGAACAGGATATCTTCTTTATAAAAAGGTATAATTCATTTCTAAACTCATTCATTTGACGCTGCTATGCTATTTTGAAAATTCACCATAATCAGCTACTGCGACAGTAACTTAGGAAAAAGTACCAAAAAAAAAAACTATTTAGTCCGTAAGTAAGATTATAATAAAATATTACACATTTTTTAGGGTTCCGTAGCCAAAATGGCAAAAGCGGAACCCTCATAGTTGCGCCATGTCTGTCTGTCTGTCTGTCTGTCCGTTCTCGGCTTTGCTCAGAGACTATCAATGCTAGAAAGCTGTAATTTTGCACGAATATATATGTAAACTATGCCGACAAAACAGTGTAATAAAAAATTTAAAAAAAAATTTTTTTTTAGTACCTCCCATAGACGTAAAGTGGGGGTGTTTTTTTTTCTCATCCAAGCTTGTAGTGTGGGGTATCGTTGGATAGGTTTTTTAAAATCATTAGGGGGTTGCTACAACAATTTTTCCATTCAGTGATTCATTTGCAAAATATTAAACTTTAAAGCGCAAATTTTCATTAAAATCGGGCGTCCCCCCCCTCTAAAATCTAAACCGGTGGGTAGAAAAAATTAAAAAAAATTCAGGACGATAGTAAGTATATCAAACTTGCAAGGAAAACTATAACGGTTAAGTTTTCTTGAGAATTATTAGTAGTTTAAGAATAAATTGCAGCCTAAGGTATAAATATACCTAAACCGTCCGTCTGTCATAGCCAATTTGATCCGAAACTACTAGACCGATTGAATTCAAATTTAGTTCACCTATGTAAATGGATGACCCAAACACGGACGTGTAAAGTAAATTAATTAATTTTAAACACGGGGGCCAGTTTGGGGGGATGGGGGGGGGGGGTAAATTAGAAAAGAAATGTAGAAACTATATCATGTGACATATCAAATGAAAGGGTACATTATGAAAATCTCAAATATATATTTTTCATTATTTTGAATTAATCCGTTTTGAAGTTATTTAAGAAAATAGGTGAAAATTAACCATTTCCCCGCCCCTATCTCCTAAAAGCCCAGAAGGGCCTACATTTTTTTTTTAAATACAGAAAATAGGTCCATACCTATAGCTTATAGGAAAACATATGAGAATCTAATGGTATTTAAAGTAACACCATTTAACCAGTATGAACATTTATATTTCGCTGAATGGCCAAATGAACTAAATTAAAAAAATAGCATAGCAATGGTAAATGAAAGATTTTAGAAATTAATTATACCTTTTTAGAAAGAAAATATTCTATTCTTTACTTCTGTCATACATATCTTGGCGGTAAAATGTGAAGTATTTGAGAAAACTAACCTTTTAGCCGAAAAAATAGATTAATTATAAAAAAAGTTAGTATTTGGTATCATATTGCGCTGGAACTATAAGTGATATCGCTTTTAAATGTATGAAAGGTTTATAGTAAATTTATCAAGGATTATTTCGTTCCTACACACTTTTTATGTATTGTGTACGGTTTTCTTTTATAATGGAAAATACCGCGATCCGGGACATATTCGAGGGCGCGGGGGGGTGACGCTCCCCCCGGAGGGGGGGGGGAGAGTGGGTAAAATTTATTTTTTCTCTATAACCTACATATCCTGATAGATAAACCTCTTGCTTTAATTTTGCCAAATTTTGATCTAATTGTACTGAACTAATAGTACAGTGGAACCTTTAGTCGAACCATTTGAGTTCCGGGTACTGCCTATTCGCAACTTTTTATTTCGCAACTCTAAAACTGTAAATATTTCAGGACTTATTTCAGGGCCATCGTGTAGATTAGTTTTATAAAACCGGCCAAGAGCGTGTCGGACACGCCCAAAATAGAGTTCCGTAGCCATTACGAAAAAATTAAGTAATATTTTTCTAAGGATTTCGTATTTTGTAGGGAATCTTCCAAGTTTAGGTATATTTTTTACCTTACGCTGCTATTTACTCATAAAATACTAATAATTCTCAAGCAAACTTAGCCGTTATAGTTTTCCTTGGAAGTTTGATATACTGAATACCATCCTGAATTTTTTCAAATTTTTCCACCCACCGGTTTAGTTTTTAGAGGGGGGGACGCTCGATTTTAATGAAAATTTGCACTTTAAAGTTGAATATTTCACAAACAAATTACTGGATCGAAAAATCGTTTTAGCAAACCCCTAATGGTTTTAAAATACCTATCCAACGATAACCCACACTATAGGGTTGGATGAGAAAAAAAAATCACCACCACTTTACGTCTATGGGAGGTACCCTAAAAAAATTGTTTTTAGGGTTCTGGAGCCAAAATGGCAAAAACGGAACCCTTATAGTTTCGCCATGTCTGTCACTGTCTGTCTGTCTGTCCGTCCGCGGCTTTTCTTAGGGACTATCAATGCTAGAAAGCTGTAATTTTGCAAGGATATATAGGTAAACTATGCCGACAAAATAATACAATTAAAAATTCAAAAACAATTTTTTTTAGGGTACCTCCCATAGACGTAAAGTGGCGGTGATTTTTTTTTTCTCATCCAACCCTATAGTGTGGGGTATCGTTAAATAGGTATTTTAAAACCATTAGGGGTTTGCTAAAACGATTTTTCGATTCAGTAAAGCGTTTGCGAAATATTCAACTTTAAAGTGAAAATTTTCATTAAAATCGAGCGTCCCCCCCCCCCTCTAAAATCTAAACCGGTGGGGTGGAAAAATTTGAAAAAATTCAGAATGGTAGTCAGTATATCAAACTTTCAAGGAAAACTATAACGGCTATGTTTGCTTGAGAATTATTAGTAGTTTATGAGTAAATAGCAGCGTAAGGTATAAAATATACCTAAACTTTATAGATTCCGTATAAAATACGAAATCCTTAGAAAAACATTACTTAATTTTTTCGTAATGGCTACGGAACCCTATTTTGGGCGTGTCCGACACGCTCTTGGCCGGTTTTTTCTTTCTTTCATACACACATGCAATCACGCACGCACACACAGTCACAAACTTTCCTATTTATAATATTAGTAGGTAGACGTAATAATATTGCTTCTCTCTTCTTCCACTTCCACTAAACGGCTCGCATCGGATCGGATCGGAACGAATTTTACAAACTCAAAACAAAAATATAAGTAAAGTAAACATATACCTATACGTCATATTAACAAATAACTGATTTAGATAAAAGCCGTCCATAGAAAATCAATTTTAAAAATGTATTGACACCAATTTTATATTATTTAAAACTACTTTGTCGGGAATCAGCGATCTAACCAGCCAGTGGTAAATTCAGAGCACGTAAGTACCAGCATTTGGGACTATAATCTACGTGGTTCAATGATACTGGCCACTAGTGTTCATAAAAAATTGTGTTCCGATATTTTGAATTTCGAAGTTCTGCATCGCGCCAACGAAATTTTTAACCGAGGCTATATATACCCCGAGTATTTTGCAGGGAGGTTGGTCGGGGAGGTGGGGGAACGGCAACAGTGCAGCTTTAGCTAGATCTAGGAGCAGATATAGGGCGGCGCAGCCGCCTTTACTTACCTAATGGCCCCTAGTAATTTAAAATCTTATGGCAGCTGTGACGAGATACTAATTCAAAGCGGCGTAGCCGCTTTGAACAATGGGCACCTTATGTGCCCTCGAAATAGCACGGGACTGTCATAGTAATATAAAGCGGCACAGCCGCTTTCAAATATTGGGCGCCTGCGGCGCCCATGTGTAAAGCCTAACTATCAAAGTAATATAAAGCGGCGCAGCCGCTTTCATTATTGGGCGCCTGCGGCGCCCATGTGTAAAGCCTAACTATCAAAGTAATATAAAGCGGCGCAGCCGCTTTAAATATTGGGCGCCTGCGGCGCCCATGTGTAAAGCCTAACTATCAAAGTAATATAAAGCGGCGCAGCCGCTTTCAATATTGGGCGCCTGCGGCGCCCATGTGTAAAGCCTAACTATCAAAGTAATATAAAGCGGCGCAGCCGCTTTAAATATTGGGCGCCTGCGGCGCCCATGTGTAAAGCCTAACTATCAAAGTAATATAAAGCGGCGCAGCCGCTTTCTATATTGGGCGCCTGCGGCGCCCATGTGTAAAGCCTAACTATCAAAGTAATATAAAGCGGCGCAGCCGCTTTCAATAATGGGCGCCTGCGGCGCCTATGAGTAAAGCCTAACTATCAAAGTAATATAAAGCGGCGCAGCCGCTTTCAATATTGGGCGCCTGCGGCGCCCATGTGTAAAGCCTAACTATCTAAGTAATATAAAGCGGCGCAGCCGCTTTCAATATTGGGCGCCTGCGGCGCCCATGTGTAAAGCCTAACTATCAAAGTAATATAAAGCGGCGCAGCCGCTTTAAATATTGGGCGCCTGCGGCGCCCATGTATAAAGCCTAACTATCAAAGTAATATAAAGCGGCGCAGCCGCTTTCATTATTGGGCGCCTGCGGCACCCATGTGTAAAGCCTAACTATCAAAGTAATATAAAGCGGCGCAGCCGCTTTCATGATTGGGCGCCTGCGGCGCCCATATTAGAGTCTTTAGGAGGATATAATTCACAGTAGCGTAGCCGCTTTGACTATTGGGCGCCTGCGGCGCCCATGTGTAAAGCCTAACCATCGAAACAACATAAAGCGGCGCAGCCGCTTTCATTTTTTCAGGATTTAAAACTATTAAGGGTTTGCTAAAACGATTTTTCGATTCAGTAATGTGTTTGCGAAATATTCAACTTTAAAGTGCAAATTTTCATTAAAATCGAGCGTCCTTCCCCCCTCTAAAATCTAAACCGGTGGGTGGAAAAATTTGAAAAAATTCAGGATAGGTAGGTAGTATAGGTAGTCAGTATATCAAAGTTCCTTGAAAAACTATAACGGCTAAGTTTGCTTGAGAATTATTGTTATTATATATCATCTAACTTTTCTTCAAATATCTTCCATGTAGGTACAGACTTTCGACCCTCTTCAGCTTTATTATATGTATAGATAAACAGTGACTGGCTATTTACAGAAATACCCTGTTTAAGTTGACTCCCCATGGAAATCAATTTTCGAAAAATAACTAACTGATTAAATGAGTTAGTGGTGGTTTTAACTGCTCTATATAAATCAATGAAAAAACAACGAGTGCACTCTCCGCGTGCTGGATTGCTACTAAGTCAAAAAGACAATTGTCATTTTCTATTAACCAATCCTCCCGATTTCTCCCGAAACCCGAAGGTTTTTCTAAAAGCTCACGGATTGTACATAATATTATAAATGCGAAAGTTTGTAAGTCTGTTTGTTTGTTTGTTACTTCGTATAAACTGCTGAACTGATTTAAATGAAATTCAGTACACTTACTGATAGTTTAAGTCCCGGGGAAGGACATATGACAGTTTTTATCCCGGAAAATTGTATATTTCCCGCGGGATAGCGACGGAGTCACGGGTAACGGCTAGTAATATAAGAATCTTTATAATGAAAATCACTGAGCTTTATCAATTTATTTTCTCAATATACTTTAACACTGACTAAACATTTCTCAAGAAATATTACCCTTAAATTTTTAATGAAAGCCAACCAATTTCTTACTAACAATAAGTACCTACCTAAGCCACTTAGATAATTAGGTAAAGTTATTATAATGCCTACCAAATTACGTAGATACCAAGTTAAAAACTTTCAAATATTATTGCTCACTTCAAAATTATTACGAGTGTATAAACACTTTAGATCCATCACGTAATAACTATAAAAACAAGTTTGTCGATAAAGTGTTATTGAATCATAAACCCATCGCCGAGATTGCTCTAAGGGCAGGGTGTATCGACGCGGTCAGGTTTCAGAAAAATACGTTATTTTTGTCTTCTAGGCTTGTCGCTGGTAAATATAGTTAAGTGACCTCTCAGTGTCTTTGATTTATAGGGTTCATACCTTTGAAGAAAAAAGAAAAGGATCAATATACATACTGCCTAGGTATCTGTCTGCCGACGTTACGAAACTTTTTTGGCACCAGTCAATTTGTTTAGCAAATTGGCATAAAATTACGTTGTTGTTTGTTGTTGTTTAAAATGTTTGAAGAATTTTTTAACACACGGTGTTGTGGCAGATAAATATGAACCTTCATAATTCATAATTCATTTATTGCGTTTCATGTTGTATATTAGGTCTTACATTAGAAACAATTCCATGAACGTGAACCCTGCTAGGGCACAGCAATCTTTTAAATATTGACTATAGATTACAATTAATTGATTATTAGAATAGGTTTAAGACTCAACACTATCAAGTTTTATATTAAAAACCTTTCGCAAACGTGAAAGCTAGAAATGTGTTCCAAACGCGACATTGGCGTATTATTTTATTTGGGGGGGGCTTGGCCTGAAATTTGTATGAAGATATCAGTATTATAGAATTTTGAACCGGTAGTCCAACATCCTGGGGTGGGCACTAGACCATATTGGGGTGGATACGGCCCACCCGACCCCTTCCCCTCTGTATACGCCTATGAAGCGCGATTACCGTCTCGACTGCCTATTCTCGTGGCTGCCTGCGTAATATCTCCACCACAATCGTTACGTTCCTGTTAACCCCAACTACTTGAAGAACGTTCCTGCAAAAAAAATACAAACCTTCGCAAGCGCAACAGCTGGAAATGTGTCCCAAGCGAGATCGGTGTCTTCGCCTGTCTGGCCTCGACGCTGCCCGCGCAATATTCGCGCTGCAGTGGCAGTCGTCAAACTCATGCCATCCCCAACCACTAAGATCACGTTCCTGCAAAAAAACATCAAATTTTTATACCCCGTTTGTATATCTCACAAAATGCCTACTTAAAACCTCGGCTTTGAAAAGTTCGAGGATTTTAAAAGTAGTAAATAGACCTCATTTTACAACAATGTCAGTGTACTTTTATTGCTTTGTACGTCTTTTACGATAAGAGCGTTAAATTGTACTCGACGCACTTAGCAGAAATAGATTAGGTACTAGTTAGTATGTCACGCTTGTTATTTTGTAGAAGTAACACGCTTTCTTCTGTATAATATACAGAACGCTGTATTTTTGTTAAAAGTTTTTGGTAAAAATTTCATTTTTAATACCTACAAGATTTTTTTTGCTGTGTGTAGTCTTTGTTGACTGTACTTGTATTGTCGCCCAAACTAAATTTGCATACCTACCGAACGTCCAGTCGATACCATTAACCGTTGAAGAGTTCCGTCCCGTGGTGACTGCTGGCTGGACTACTTGATTATTAGATTATTGTATTGTCACGCAATTTACAAAAGTATACCAAATTTCAAGTCAATCCAACTACTGGAAGTTGGTTAAATATAACTTGCAAAATTTGATTACAGCAACGGGTCAGGTGAAACTAAATAGAAGCTTGTAAAAACTACGAATGTTTATTCTCAAGTCTTACGTGTATACCTAGTAGTACAGGAAAAATAGGATATTTTGGCCGCAAAATATGTACATCAATGAAACTTTGTTTATAACTTTATCTTGGCACTAGAAATGAGGATCTGCCGAGTTCTACCAAAATTTTGTACTCTATTTACTTCAGTAGCTTTACTTACTTCAGGACTAGTACAATTGGTGTCAAACGTCCCGTGATTTTTATATACTCAATCAGTGAGATTTAACATGTAATGATGGAGTAAAGTTTTATTAAATAAATAAACAAAAAACATAGGTACACAAGATTTAATACTATCATTGACTTGCTACGTCTACGTTTTCGGCCTCATTAAAAAAGATCCTTCCGCGTTGACTCTAGAAAATCGTGAAAAACGTAAAAAAAATTTTGGATGTGTTAATTAGCTATTTAACCAGATAAAAATAAAAATAATATAAGAAAAATAAAAAATAAATATTCTAAATAGAAAAGGTAAGTTCGGGTGTTACAGTAACTTAAGTGTAATGAATCGAGTCAATTTATATTCCATGTACTTTTCAAATAAGCTTTCCGATTCCTGACTTATTATTAAGCTTAAATTGGTCGTGTGTGTGGTGGGTGTACCTACATGATAATACGAGTATAAATCAAATCTATTCAGGATACAAATCTGGTAACAATGCATTACACTAATTTCAATTCCACTAATTTAACAAACTAATGATTCATTACGGGCTCATATGCAACGCGCAATTAAGAGAGGATTATTTAGGTGGAAATTTGTTATTTTAATGTAATCCATCGCATTTAGCTGATTGTCAACTGTAAGGCTTAAAATGTTCGTTGTTCTACATGCCTAACACCACCAGTATGTAGTATTTATTGTATGCATTGTACTAACATCTACTTATATAAAGCTCTACTAGTTCTGACCTTAAAATTATCAACCGTAGTAATTATGGCACGATACTTTGGTAACTTTATTCCAAATTCACATAGCTCTCACAAAATTATAAATGAACCCACAAAAAGTTGGAAAACCCCCGACTTTGTCACTTCAAAGTTCAATATCTCATAAACGACTGAACCAAATTTGATAAAAGAACCTGCTTTCAAATAAAAAAACTGCATTCAATTCGGTCCACCCGTTTAAGAGCTACTGTGCCACAGACAGACACATATAGCTGTCAAACTTATAACACCCCTCTTTTTGCGTTGGGGGTTAAAAAACGATAGCAACCGCTCTCTCAATCCGCTACCTGTTTATCCACTTGTTATAAACGATTATTAGCTTCACATCTACAAGTAAAACTACAAAACTCCAGGAACGTTATCAAAAAACACTGACTTAGCAACTGGTTTCTTTTCAGAAGCATACTGCAGTCTTTTTTGGAGCGTCGCCTGCGCCTGCGCGTACCAGTAATGGCGATCTGAAACAGAACAAATTGTTGAGAAACTGCTGCTAATCTCCGTTAGATTACGGGCACGGACAAAGGTTACTAATGATGAAACAAGAAGCGGATGAATAAAAGTATATCCCCAGCTGTAATTACACTAGAAAGTTTTTGTACGAAGATTAGCCTTTTTATTACCATATACGTAATGAGGTAGAAGATGGATAGAAAGCAGGTTTCAAAATAAATAAATAAAAAACCAGTCAAGAGCATGTCGGATACGCCCAAGATATGGTTCTATAGCCATTATGAAAACATCAAGTAATATTTTTCGTATTCTGTACGGAATCTTTTTGAAGTTTAGGTACCTATGTTTTATACCTTAGGCTGCTATTTACTGTAAAACTACTAATAATTCTCAAGCAATCTTAGCCGTTATATTTTCGTTGTAAATTTGATATATTTACTACCACTCTGAATTTTTTTTCGCTCACTCGCTCGATTTTAATGAAATTTTACACTTTAAAGTTGAATCGCAAATAGATCACTGAATAGAAAAATCGTCTTAGCAAACTCCCGATGGGGTTGGGGCAAACCCACACTTTAAGGTTAGCCGAGAAAAAGAAATCATCCCCACTTTACGTCTTTGAGAGGTACCTTATTTTTTTTTATTTTATCACTCTGCCGACGTGACTGATATTTTTGTATATTCATACCAAATTGCAGCTTTCTAGTACTAACGGTCTCTGAGCTTAACGGCAGACGGACAGACAGACAGACGGACGGACTGACACGGCGAAACTATAAGGGTTTCTAGTTGGCTACGGAACTCTAAAAAGCGTCAAATATGAAACTTATCGCTTTGGTATCAGAAATATTGACACCTTATCGTGAGTTTTAATCGTGGACAAACAGAATTTTGCATAAAACCAGGAGGATGAAAACAAAAAGGCTTTTTTTTTCATTTATCATTGCTGCTGTTTTTTTCTGTCGAGCCGTGAAGATAGGGCAAGCGATATGATAAAAAAGGAAACAATAACGACTGAACAATGATAAAACCCGGTGAATTGTTAGGGAAAATTGCTCTCTCTATTGTATTAAGAGCGTAGGTATTTACACGCCTTTAGATTACCGACAACAATAGCAAATTAGATATTTGTTAAACAAGGACGATTGATCTCCTAATCACATTACATTTTTGGTAAACTTTTACCCTAGTATTAAAAAGGTGTTGATTGACTACTACATCTACCGGGTGTGGCCTATAATATGAGCAAATAAATTTAAACATAGATCATACTCGTCACAACGAACTTTTAAAAATAATTCATTTTTTAATTTTTATAACACTAAAGTAAATTTGAAGAAGCAATGTAAAGCAAAATGCTTGATGCTTGTAGCATGAAAGGCGACGTCAGTTGGGTTCTAGGATGGCGTACATTGATTCCATTATTTTTAAAAGTCGCTGAACTAAATGTTGTGCGGTTTGCCGTGTACAATCTATGTTTTAATTATTTTCTCGTATTACACACACACCCGGTGTAATGATAAAATGAAGCCAAATTATTAACGGGCCGACATACCTAATTAAATCGCATGGTTATATTTGACGAAATGCCTCTTTTATTACTATTGTCTATCTTAGAAGCAAACAAGGTATGTTAATTGATAAAGAGAGAACCAGACAGTGCGAGTCCAAAATTATTTAAAAGAGAAAAGGTCATACATACTTACATAATTTTTTTCTCGAAAAAATAACTTTTTAATAGTATAAATGCACTTCATAATTACCCAACTGGCAATATAAGTACGTACGTTCAAATTAATGTTTGACTAAATTATTAAAGCTCATTACGAGTATGTGCTGAATGAAAATCGTTTGGATCGTTAGTGACGATTACACTCGTAATGTGATGTATTTTCTATTAAGTATTTGAAATATTTGAGCTGCTAGTATCAGCTTAATTATATCACATAATAGGAAATACATACCTAGTTATAAATATTGTATTATGCTGCTATCGTAATACCCTTGACAGGTTAGTATATATGAAAAGTTGCTAAAAAGTAAGACATTTTTTAACAAAAAAGTAAAACCGCCTCCAAAAATATAAAAAAGTAACAAAAATGGAACCGAATGGAAAATGGAATATTTTTCTATGTATCAATTAGCTCGAAGTCGGTACCTTTGTACTGGCTCGTGTAGGTGGAAGTAGAGAAATGGATGGAGTGGACCAATCGACTTCGAGCTTCGAAATATTTTCAAGGTTTTTGTAGTTGGTTCCATTTTTGTTTTTTTTTTTATTTTTTGGGGTCGGTATTACTTTTTTGTAAAAAAATCTTTATTTCTCACTTTGTAGGAAAAAAAATGAAAAAAAGAAACCGTAGCCTGGGAAAAATTCCCTTGGTGCGAAAAGGCCGCATATTGCTTTCCTTGAAAATCATATATTTTATTTTTTGTTTTCAGTATTGCTAACTATACGATGTTCAATTCAGGGTAATTCTATTCTATTGTGTCTACTTCTATAGCAAAACCCGAAATCAAATTTTATAGGCACACCTATATGGCGATTTTGGCATTTTTAGCATTAAGATTCAGAAAGTATAATTTGGTGAACTGGACATGATAAAGAAGACCTTCAATGGTCAATGGAACTCGTGAAAGCTAAGTAATGCTCGCTCGTTTGTTTTTAAATGTTGCGATTCAAGAAAGATATTCACAATATTTGGGAAAACATTATAAATGAATTCCGCGCTCACCCGTCACACCCCATTAGGTGTACCGGCCTCAAAAGGCTACTATTATAATGTTCAGCTTTAACATTATGCCACTTTTATGAAAGATATTTCCTAATGTTTTATTCAAAAACGCTAAAGAGTTATACTTGGTTTCTAAAGAGTTATATAGGTATTTAATTAAATGTAAACAAAACAATGTCAATTGATGTTCTAAATATTGAAATTCTCCCATTAAACTATGTAAACATTTACATCTCTACAATGAAATACCTACACTAGTTTTAGTTTGTATTAAAATGATAGAGAAGTAAAATGTATAAAAACCTTGAATGTACCAAATCTGGCAGCTTTGGTACATTCAAGTTTGGTACATTCAAAGTTTGTTTACATTTAGTTAAATATCTATCGAAACCTAGTATTGCTTAGTCATAGACGTTTTACGAGTACTTAGTTAAATTTTACAAAATATGGCTGATTACAAATTGACTAGGTACATGAGACGTTAAAAAGTATTAAAAAGTGTCGTTAAAAAGTGTTAAATTGTATCTTGGACAGAATTATCGATGTAAAAGAAAATTAATGACGCTTTCCTACATAGTTCTTATCTTCAAACAAAATTATAAAAATTCTAAGGTTCCAGGTGTAACATCCGAATTTACGAGTTGAAGTACTAGGAACAACATTGCAAAGCTGATTATTCTTATTCTCTAGATCTGAGATAGCTAAAATAATTTTGAATACAAATACACACTCACTTCTGTTTCCAAATTACTTAACAAGCAGAATGTTTACATTAATAAAATGAACTCTATAATTTCATTCAACGTTTCAATTTCATACAGAAATACAGATGGAACATCATAATCATCTTAATCTTTTAATCCGGTGTGTAATATAAATAAAAACAGTTTCAAGCGTTAAAAAGGGACACAGACATCAAAATTACGAGTATCTGGCGATCTACGTTCCCAACTCCCCACCTACATTATCGCTACCGATATATCGCGTAATTCTCAAATGCATTCGATTCGGCTTTCTGTTTAGAAGGTTAGATACAAAAGTACTTACAGCAAAAATTCTAGTTGTGTACCACTATCTATGAGTAGTTAAAGTGCCCAGCAGTGGGACGTATACAGGCTGGGATGATGATGAACTTACCGAATGGCTCATTGGCTTCAGTCTTCAATGGTGCAGGGGTCAGAATGCTGGTACTTATCGTGGTCATAATAATCACGATACAGTACCAAGTATTCATGGTTCTTGAGATGCATCGGAGCTAGTTATTTTCTCTGAAGCGCTGCTGTAGCCTCTTTTATTTCCATCTTGTCTGATTTAGAAGAATTACGTTTGTTCACTTTATGTCATCTGCAACAAAGAAGACGCTTATTACCTTCTCGAGTGGCTTAGAGTTTAGAGTAATAGCTAAAGTCACTATCTAAAATTACAATGAATCAATGGGAACTAGAGATGAACCTAGTAAATAAATTGTGTTTTACCGTTACTTTTAAGTTAAATTAAAAAAAAGGGGACTTTTACCAATAAAATACGTTCTTGGGCATATCTTAACGTAACATAACTGCAGTCAAAGGTTCATAATTCCGTCTAACTAATAATCTCATTGAAATATTAAATATCAATATACCTCAGTACATATTTTTAATTGATAATAATTTATTTATTTGTTGAAAGCAGGTGTACATAAAAGATCTTAAAACTATTCTGAATCGCCACTTTCTACCTAAAGATAGGCGCACAAATTTAAATTTCCTATAGTAATAAAATCTTAAACATAACATCTCATGCAAATAATAATAAAAATAAAATGTCAGTTAGCAAGTTAAATTCGAGTAGGTATGTCCACATAAAATAAAATAAGTCAAGGTGATTCAGCAAATAAAAGCTGAATTACATCATTAATCACATCAAATAAATTGCATAAAATCTATGTCCCAAACAATTCTGGCTTGACAAAATATTCAGAGCAGCAATAATAAAGCTTGCCCATGCACCAATTGAACAATTCTTTTTTAAACAGTGGTAAATCTAATTCTTTCAATTTCTTTGGTAGTTGGTTATAGACCTTGACAGACACATTTATGCAATTTATATTTACTAGAGGGGACGTTGTGCCAGGGTGCAGCAGTACAGGTCCATATCGAGCGTAAAGTCTTGAGCTATGTATCTACATAGCCTTTAAAGTGATATATGTTGCTCTTAACTAAGAGACATACTTCGAATATGTAAAGAGAAGGTAGCGGTAATACATTAATTTTTTTTACTGATTGTGGAGCCCCACAAATTGATCTCAAACATTTTTTACTTGAAAACCTATGGAACATTACTGCTATTACTCCACAGAATTAGACCATATCTAAGGTTGGGTTATTTATACTTTAAAACCATTATGTTACCAAAAAACTGCGTGAATTAATGTAAAGTAAGTATTTAGCTAATTATAGCTTTAATTTCGTCCATGCGCAGCGCAATGATGGCGCGTCATAGCCAAATTTTACAGCTGTCGTAAAAAAGTTAAAGCCGTGGTGACCGAGTGGTTTGACCTATGACCTCTCAACCAGAATATCGTGGGTTCAAATCCAGGATCGCATATCTGAGTTTTTCAAAATTCATTGCAATTCCACGAGTTTACGGAGAAGGAAAACGTCGTGAGGAAACGTGCACAAATCTGCAAAGTTTATTCAATGGTGTGTGTCTGAAGTTTCCAATCTGTAATGGGCCCGCGTGGGAACTATATCCCAAGCCCTCTTATTCTGAGAAAAGATCTTTGGCCAGCAGTAAGACGTATATAGTCTGAGATGGATACAAAGATTCGCCATCTCTGACATCGGTACACAGAAGTTTAAAAAAATCCTTAAATCGACCTGAATGATAAACATAACCAAATTGATAACCAAATTTTGCCCTCATTTGACGCCCGGTAGTGATATATTGATATTCACAAACTGCTGTAACTTACTACCAAACAAGTAGCATCTAGTTTGATAAAAAATAAACTTAATATGACAGTATCAATATTCGAGACAAACCTTCCAATCCTTTTAAATATTTGTGGTGGTCAAAATGACTTGGAAATTAATATGCATTAGTATATAATGTTAATGTATATAGGTTAGAATGAAGGTACGAATAGATGCATAAAAAAATTCAGTTAGTATTAAATCTTACATTAAAATGAAAAAATTTAACGACTCAACTCATTATACAGTTCGGTTTGCTTATTATGCCCGAAGTTTTACATGATGTGAAGACTAAATAGCATAGTATTAGGCACTTTCACGTCGAAATAAAAACTATAATGTTGAAGTTCAAGTAAATACAACTGTTTTAAAGTATCGTTCAAAGTAAGAAGGCAGATAAGCAGAAAAATGATCAGAGGAGTAAAAATAAAAGTTAACAAAGCTTTATGATAATTCATTGCAAGGTTTAAGATTAAATTAGATACAGATTCGTATAATTGTTCTCATTTCTACAAAGTAAACCCTAATTAAGGTGCGCCATTGTAAATAAGGACTTCCAGAAATCTCGTACTTCTTTTAATTTTCTCACAAATTTGCATTTACAAAGTCAATGAAACGCTTTTATGAATGTATTTTTTAATATTCACGATTATAAAACGAAGAAGATTTAAATTTAAACAAACATCTGTTTCTAATTTACATTTTCATTGTTCGTTTTACAACAGCTTTTGTCATTTTACTTAGAACACATTTTTAATCAAGACACTAAAGTACCTATTGTTCAAATCAACTTGTGATATTTTGTAGCTAATTAAAATAATGTTTTATGTCCTGAGATGAAACGTTATATTTCTAAGTCATTACTTTTTTTTTAAAGCTGTTTAAGTACAAAACAATACTGTATTATTTTAAATAAATTTCAAGTAACTGAACTTTAATCAAGTGGATGTTGGACAAATTCCAACTCAAGCAGTAAATAGCAAGCTAGAAGATGCGACAAACAAGTATATTACGCAACGATTGAATTCTGTCAAGCAAATTTCACGCAAGACTTGAGACGAAGTTCAGTGTTTTCTCTATCGAGGCAAGTGACATTTTGCATGTGTTCTGCTTATGTCGGGAGCAAAATCCATATTTTCGTATGTCGACGTCGTCGCCGGCAGCTCGAAGAAATATGATAATAGGCTGAATCTTAGCGTGTTCTGAAATAGGTTACCAAAGTTATTAAACAACTTAAGTTTTTGTACTCAGGCTGGGATGTTTTTGCTCGATGCCCCATATTTGTTTTGGAAGTCTGCTGTTTACAAGTTTGAGTACGCTTAAGTAATATTGTTGGTCGGATGGTTGATGTTATGTTTCTTGTAGTGCTTGTTTGATTTAGTAGTTTCTTGTTATTCTCGCCCGCGCAAACTACATATGTGCCAGTCACAGAGATTTAATGTTTAGCCACTATGAATCGCTATCATTATTAACATCGCCAATCCCTAGCAGCATTTTTGTAAGTGCCTCCTAACAAACAAGCACCTATGACAACAAGTCCCTAAATGCCTTTATATGTATTGTGACGTCAAAATCTACTATTTTCCTCAATAGACAAATGAAAACAAAGCAATTGCATTACCAATCACCATGGTTACTACACATTCGCAGAAATAATGGCGAACGTGTAACTCCGTCGCTTTGCCGTTTTCTTTTGTGTACCATTCCTCTTTTTTCGCACGTGCTGAAAATCTTATTACTTAAGCATTGTTTCGAATTCTTCATTCCATTGTTTAAATTGGATTGATTTCACAGCACATACACAGATACTAAGTAAATAAGTACAGTGGCGAGCTTAAAATATAACTATCTAAGTTCTACCTGACCATAACTGACACAACTACCTCTTTTTAGTAATTCTTTTGAATTATTGCAACCTCATCAGCCTACAGAATTCCACTGCTGGACATAGGCCTCTTCCATGGCGCACCACAACACTCTGTCTTCAGCCCCTCGCATCCATCCGCCGCCAGCGACCCTGTTAAGGTCGTCCGTCCACGTTTTCCCATCCGTGGGGTCCGTTGAATTACTTAGCTCATCTGAACCTTTTTCAGGTCATAAAGTCACGAAAATAAGTAATTTTCTCCTAAAAAGCTTCAACTTATAGCGTGACCCATGACTCATAATCAAGTTTTTATAAATCCCAGAATTTACTGTATTACCTTAACACGGCACGCAAAGAAATAGTTACTATTTAACACACATTAATATAGTTCAGTCAATTGAAATTAAAATCTTTACCTTATCGTTTGTAAATACGTAGCTTATACATTAAGTAGATAATTATACGATTTTGATACTGATCAACTAGGATCACATAAAGCAAACCACAAAAAGGCGTGGAATATCGTTATGCAGTTTTTTATATTTAAATGAGCTAAACATTTTTTTACCTGGCTTTCCCAAAGAGGTTAATTTAGTAGGTAGAGTGATGTGGGGTAAACGTACGCAGTGGGTAAGTGTACACAATCCCATACATTTCAGTCTGAAGTGTATGTCAAATTCAAATTCAAATCATTTATTCAGTAAATAGGCCGCAATGGGCACTTTTACACGTCATTTTTTTAAACTACCAGCGCTTTCGGAAAGACCATCATTGCCAAGAAGAATGCGCCGCAAGAAACTTGGCAGAAAGTCATTTTTTCATAATGTGAATGTGATTGCGTACACTTACCCACTGCGTAGCATGACCCCACATGACTCTACCCACTAAATAAACCTCCTTGGGAAAGCCGGATAAAAAATGTTTAGATCGTTTAAACATAAAAACTGCATAAGGATATTCCATGCCTTTTTGTGGTTTGCTTTATGTGATCACATACATAAAATTTTATATTTTATGTCGGTGAATAAGTTTACTTATCAAACGTAGATCAGAAAAAAACCTTCGAAAATTGAGTTTTAGAAACGAATGCTTCTTAAAACCAGAATTATTACAGGCAAGTATGAATTTCAACATTCCAAGAATACAAGAGACAAATTAAACGAAGTTCCATGGATTTTATAAAAGGCAAGAACTGAAGTTCACAGAGTTCCTCGCGCTGATTGCGGTCAAAGAAACTTGGAAATTATTGTTTTATCGCTATTGAACAATTGTACACTTTGTAAAGTTATTATTGAAGTACAAATGAGGTATATTATTTAATTTTCTGTTATCAAACAAACTTTGTAGACAAATCAAAAGTCGAAGTTTAATGAAATGAGCTCCTATAAAACCTATCAATAGCTTGAAAAGTAAAAACTCAAAGATCATACTCATTGTTCTTTTAGTCTATTTATTACTTTAGTTCATTGATATGGACCTCTGCAAATTAACTAATGGTTAATTCAATCAATTATTTATTTTTGTTTTTTATCAAAAAACTTCGTCATTTTTTCAGCGATCTAATTTTTTTTTGTTAGAATGTGAACACTTACAATTGGGTTCTATTTGAAAATAAAACCTTGGGGTTCCAAGTCAGGGTCTCATAAAAAGATCCTAGGAAAATCAACCTAAATTGAACGTAGATATTTTGACTTTGATTTCATGCCTATTTATAGATTAAAACTGGATTGTTCATGGTTTAATAAATAATGAAATATTATACACTTAAACAAGTATGAAATTTAGCTTTTGCTCAGTTTTAATGCACACACATTTTTGTTTTTAAATATATTTACCGGTAGAATTTTATTTATATCATATTTGATGTAAAAAGAAGGTACTAGGACAGTTGAAATAAAAAATATTATCTTTACCTGTATAAAAAGGTGTTTTTATTTATATGTTTATTAACGCTTTTACCTGACAAAGGGTACGGGAAATGTAATATGAAACCGGTCCCAATTTACGTTACTTTCAGATTATTGAACTGTAAAATTTTCACCTTAAAAATTGCGTACATTACGCGATTGATTTTTAATAAAACTCGGAAGTGAAAATATTTTCCTATACATGATCTCACTTTTAATTTGCATCATGTTCACAAAAAAATATAATAAAATGTATATTAAATTACTTTACTTTGAATAAATATAATGACAAAAACTAAATAACCAAAAATAAAACATATATGTGGGAATGAGGGTGGATTTTTGTAAGAATGATTTGATGTAAAGGAGCGACCGAATGACTGAAGACTTATTGTGGAACGAATGAGACGAGCGAATGAGTGAAAGAGGATGATTTATGATCGGGTGAGCCTATGCGCTAGTTGTGTTTTTTGTTTTCTCTTGCTTTTTATAACGTATTCATTAGTTTTAATTTTTTAATAAACTTTTTCTTATTTTCATTTAAAAAGTTTGTTTATTTCCTTCGCACGATCCCACATTTTTATACAGGCTGGATTTTGACGAGGGATCTTTACGAAAGAGGCAGATAGTTCAACCTTAGCACTATATTTCCCCCATAGAAACTATGGAAATATATGTTACCGTTTTCAAGTTATAGCCTTTTAAACATTCATACCAAAAACTACTTTGTGCCAACCCTAAACAGATGGCTGGGTCAATGTTCTTACTTGTAAACAATCTTTAGACGTCAGGATATTACATTAATATTTTGCCATTTGTCCATTCTTAGAGGTCTGCGTGCAACGCTAAAAAAATCACTGCAGGATTTGCAGAGGTGATTGTCTCTAGAGTATTTATGTAATTTCTTAGTTAATAATTCTAACCACAACAAATAACTCACATGATATGACATGGCACTGACATTCACTTGAATGTACTCAACCGTCATAAACAATTAAAGAAGATAGTAACCTCTTTCATCATAAATAAAATGTCTCTGTTTACCTACCTAAAATGATAAAAAGGTTTTAGTTCGTTAACTTGCTTCAGCAAATTATTTTCGAATGAATTGAAATTGTTCCCCAGTTGATCAGCAATTCATACAATAGGCTGTCCTTTTTTTATTTCGGTTATCGTCAAAAAATTTAATACTTAACATTATTTGACGGATATTGCACTAAAGTTGTAGTAATTTTTTACAACTATCGAAACTCTTTGCATGATTGAAAATCGATCATAAACATATCATAAATGTGATGTTTGAAATGAAATTGACATTTAAGTTCATTTTATTTACTTTACATGAAAATGCGTCTGTCAGATGCACGTGGATATTTAAATTTTCTCATGTTATACGCGAGCTGCAATTATAATGCGGCTGAAGCTTTACGACGTTACAGGGAAACATATCCACCACCACACCCAACAGGTCGTAGGGCAATTTGACGTGCTTTTGATCGTGTCGCCAACAATCAGCCCGTTGTACCAAGAACAGCTCAGAACGATCAACGTGGAGGACCCGTTATTCGTCTTGAGGCTAGACTTGAAGAAAGAATACTGAGGTATTTTGAGCGGAATCCAAGAAAAAGTTCGAGATCAGCTGGTCGACATTTCGAAATAAGTCATACCGCAGTACTAAAAGTTCTTAAACGTGCCCGCCTTCACCCTTATAACGGAGGAACATTTGAACACCGTATGTAAAAATTGTAATAAAGTAACTGATAATCGTATTTTTGCATTTTATTTGATTTATTTGACTTTGTGTCATTTTTACATCAGTACGATGACAACAACTCTCGGAAATAAACGTAATATCCCGAGTTTTCCCGACGACGACTCCTTAATCTAGCCATCGTGTCGTTATGTGCGGATGCAATTATAGGGTTATCACCACAGTTAAAAATTAGTGAATTTTGTGTTTTTTTTTTTACTTTGTTTAAGCTTCTAAACATTATAAATCAACTGTGTATCACTTAAACAATGCAATATCTCCGTAAAAGTCTCTCGTCGAAATCCTCCCTGTATATATATATATGTCGGCGGCCGATCGTAAAATCAGCCAGATCACGAAATTCCTAGGTTGTCTAGGCATATCACGATGTGCCTGAGAAACAATACGGCAGATCGATTAGAGCAACGCATTCGACGATATTCCTAGCTTTATACCGGGCATATCGTGATATGCCGAAAAAAAGAAATAAAATAGGTAGGTACGACGAGCGAAGCGAGGAGTTGTTAGTATGAATTGTGACTACTACGCACGAGCCGAGCGAGCGAAGCGAGCGTGCCGCGGCAGCGGGCGGCGAAGTGCCAGAAACGATTTGCCGGCATTTCATGATATGCCTAGGATTTTCATGATCTGCCTAAACTAGCCAAATCATGAAATGGCGGCGTTTCATGATATGCCTAGGAATTTCATGATCTGGCGGATTTTACGATCGGCCGCCGACATATATATGATCAAAAAAACTTAAAAACCACTGAAGGACAGAACGTACACCAAAAAAGTGAGTCTTGAGAAATTACTTTTATTTATTTTTGCTTAAAGATGTTTTTTTTATATCTGGTACTCATAAGTTTTTCGGCGGACTGAAGCAAATGCGTAACGTTGAGCTGCCAAACGTAACTCTGCGTACATCTGCCATTAATCAATCGGCGAATCTATTACCGGCGAAACATTTACTGTGAAACGAAAATCTGCTAATAGTTTGTCGGTGAATCATTAGATATCCATAAAGAAAACACCTACATGCTGGCAAAAATGGAATAAGCAAAAAATTTTAATCTTTAAAAATAATTGCAACGATATTTGTGTTACTTGTATCGGATACAATGATTTCAAAGCAAATGTGCATAAAATCACCATTTGTCTCCATTGTTTCAAGCTCGGCGGCGTATTATTAGTCATTAAACCTATTTCCACTTATCAAGCTCAAGCTCGAAAGCCAAGCATATTAAACAACAAAATAACAAATAGGGCTGTATTGCTTTCTTTCACGCGAACTAAACAACCGGCCTAGTTTTAGAAACATTAGGTATAAATGAGGCTTAATTGATCAATCACGATAAAACAAACTTTTTACCGCCCCCCAAGGTCCGCTATGTCTTTGAGAAAACGTGTAGTTTCAAATTTTCAATGTTTTTAATATAAAGTTGGTTTAAAGTAAAATTTGCAAAGAAGATTTATTAAGTGTGACATGCGAAATACGTCTAATAAGTACATTGGAAATGTCTAACAAAGTTGTATTGAATACAAGCTTTTGCTTAGTATGTTTTTGTATCAGAAATTCAAAAAGAAATATTTATACAACCCAAATGAACATCAGATTTGTTTTACGCCGAAATTTCTATCAACAATCCCTGCTTGAATTGTGGCAGTGGGCGGGGCACATTGCTCGCAGGACTGATGGCCGATGGGGTCAAAAGGTTCTCAAATGGCGTCCACGAACCGGGAGACGAGCTGTCGGTAGGCCTCCAACAAGATGGAGCGACGATCTGGTTAAGATCGCGGGATTGCGGTGGATGCGAAAAGCACAAGATCGGTCTGAGTGGAGAGCCCTGGGGGAGGCCTGTGTCCAGCAGTGGACGTCTTTCGGCTGACATGATGATGATGATGATGAATCTAAACAAGCATTAGACTTTATATAAACGTTCAAGTTTGACGAACGGATGGCCTAGTGGTTAGAGAACCTGACTACAAAGCTTGAGGTCCCAGGTCCGATTCCCGGCCGGGGCAGATATTTGTATGAATAATACTAATGTTTGTTCTCGGATCTTGGATGTTTAGTATGTATTTATCTATATGAGTATGTTTATCCGTTGCCTAGAATCCATGTATTCCATTGTACAACCTTTTCTTAGTTTGGGACTAGGTCAATTGGTGTCAAGTTTCCCATGATATTATTATTATTATTAAGTCGTTCTAGCTAAGTATTTTGTTTTTTTTTCTGCATAACTATATTTTATAGTGTAGAAGGGGAGTATTATATTCGTGTTAAATATGATTTAAGATATTCAGTCAATTTATTCAAAATCCAGTAAAATAAGCAATAATTATTAAAAAGCCACAATTTGTACCTCAAAATATCTATTACAATTAGGGGCTGTTTCACCTTCCATTGATTAGTGTTAACTGACGATTAAATATCATGCCGTCTCCGTCTATTTGAACACAACAAAAAGAAACAGCATCACATTTAACCGTCAGTTAACACTAATCAATGGATGGTGAAACTGCCCCTAAGTCTTTATTCAATGTAATTTTTTTCACATTAGAATCGCAAAACGTGTCTATGTTGATAGGGGCAGGTTTATGTGTAATATTATGCCATTAGTTCTATCGCGATGTGTATCTGACGCCGACTTCAATCAGGGTGTATTGTCGACGTTCTGACGATAACAGTCGTTACGTTTGATATAGGCCTACGGCCTTGAGCAATACTGATATGGCTTATATAATGTAGACGACTTAGTTGCGTCTGTTTACCTTTGAACAGGTACAGATAGCCGCAAATAAAACTGAAGTATACATAACTAGCTTATGCCCGCGACTTTGTCTACGCGGATCTAGGCTATCGCGCAGTGGCGCCCTCTACCGGAACAAAAGGTACTCTATGTTGATCCTTGGGTTTCATTCAGACTACCTATATACCAAATTTCATCAAAATCGGTTTAGTGGTTTAGATGTGAAACCGTAACAGACAGACAGACAAACAGACAGACAGACAGAGTTACTTTCACATTTATAATATTAGTAGGGATTATTGAAATCATAAACGCGTGACTCGCGTAATAATTATAATACTTGAAGTACGCCCGACATTTTTCGAGTAATTTCGTGGGTCCTTTTTAATGTGAGCTCAAACAGAAAACCTCTTGTGAACAGTGCATCAGCGGTTGTCCTGGTCAACTATTCAGCTGGGCTATCGGCGGTGAAAAACTACCCTCAACTTCATCACAATTATTGTCAGAAGTAGGGTTGAATACAACCCCAACCACGTCGCTCTCTAAAGTCTCGTCCACACTAACCACTTGCGTAGTGCGCAAAACAGTTTCCCAGCTCGGAGGCATCACCGTCCCACTATCATAATTTAAATTCCGCGATTTTCACTCCGTGACGTCACTTGAGAAAGGGTGTAGTTACTGTAGTATGCAACCCTAAATAAATTGTAATGAAGACGAGGGTAGTTTTTCACCACTGAGGGCCGCACCGAGTAGCCGTGCGAGTAAGAGCAGTGGCGCGCATTTCAGGGATGCCTTTCCGTTGAACTTACCTTAAAAAGGAGCCACGGATTAGCTCGAAATATGTCGGGCATACCTCGACTAAAACACGTAAGTGACTTGTGTACGAGTCTACTTTAAAAATTATGTCTGTACCTTGTGGTAATTTAAGTATACTTTTTTACCAAGAGTAACAAAAATACTGGGGGTGTAAAAACGAGAATGTATTTTTTTCCAAAGAATCAATTTGATTATTTTACGTAGACGATATCATTTTGATTATGATACGATTTGTTACGGTTAGATAACACGACGGCTTGATGAACAAAACACTTCACTTGGCCCTCGCTTAGTTGTCTATCCAAACTTCAACTCATTGTGTCTATTTTGATCACTCCAGGAGCTTTGCATGAAATCTGCCTCCGTTTGATTGCGTTAGAATTTCATATTTGCAGTGGTGCCGCCGACATAGACATCCCACCCATACCTTTGTCAAGGAAATTATAGTGAAAAAGGTTCTTCTGGTACATAAATCAATTTGTTCGACTGTACAAATCCTGGCAGTGAAGTTAGATCCTCAATCGGAGCAAATATACGAGTAAATACATTTAAGTGCGTTTGTCTGTTGCCAAGCATTCATCGAAGTTTAATTTTACTCTAGGACTGCATAGATAAAAAGGTGATATTTTTATGTTTATTATTTCCACCACTAAACCAGTGATAATATCACTTTTACCAAAAGCGTTTCTACTGGCCTCAGCAATAAGCTTCTAGAACACTCAAAAGTCGTGACCTGGCATTTTAAATTTCATACCTACCCCGATGCTGAATCTAACAGTTTGGCAACTGAATCTATTTTGAGTAGTTTTATTTGATATCTACTTTTATTGGTCGCACACCTAACTGTTAAGCATCCATGATTAAAATAAGTCCTCGGGTGCCATTTACTGGCGCGTGACCTCATTGTCTGACCCAATATTATAACTTAGCTCGCAATGAGATCGCACACATTTAGATGTCATCAAATGGGTCTATTATACAAGTTATCGGTCTATTATAGCAGTATATATCGCAGACATTTTAAACGCCTCGTGGAGGGAAATTAGTTTAAAATGTAAAGATAGGAAAATTTTCTAAAAGGTAACTAACATTGTTTTTTAAAGGAAAAGTTCCTACGGTTTCATTGGGAAACATTATTTTTTTACTTAGCTTGTAGTGTCCCACTGCTGGGCAAAAGCTCCCCTTCTTAGGGTTCCGTAGTCAACTCCACTCGTCTCTACTTTTAGACGTCTCTTGCCAGTGTTGCTGGAAACGGTCCAAATCCTTCCGCCATCGCCTCTTAGTCTGGTCTGTCTTTTGGTTATAATAAAAAAAAGAAAATACGGAGTTCTTTCATTTTATCTTTTTTAGGAAAATATGAGGTCATCACATTCACATACGTTGAAATACATAACAGGCGTAAGCAGTAATGAAGTCAATACATAGGTATACTTCAATACGAACGGGATTAATTTGCAGATGATGACATAACTCACAAAAATCTTAATTAGCAGCCAGGTCGAACCTAAAACTTCGGTCTCCGTTCTATTTTTTGATTTTTAATTATAAAAGCCCCTCAAAAGTCCGTATCCCACAAAAGGCTATAAATGAATTATAGTTCCATCAGCCGACCGCTGGGCCCGTTCCCTAACCGCTAAGTATGTTACCTGCCGCCGGCATAAGTCACCGCTTAATGTGCCCCGCACCTAAGTCAGGTAGGTACTCGCCCGGAATTTACGTAAAGGATTTAGCGAAACTTACCACGGATTTTAGCGAGATCTCTTAGATGCTGGTCTGGTTAGGTTTGAGGCTATTAAACGCTCACGGGCGTCAGGGAGCGCTTTGTACAATCATGACCTGACGACATCACTGTCAACTGCCATCTTTGCACGAGTTATGCTAAATAAATCTACGAGTTAATGACGTAAGCAGACTCAGAAATAGGCACAAGATTAGACATATTTTCTACGGGATGTAGACCACAATAACCTTGATTGAACTCCGGATATTTTGCCACATCTTCCAGCGTCGTAATCACAGGTAGCCTATCGGGATGGGAAATATTGGGAGTGAGTTCGCAGAGGTAATCGAATCGCGGTGTACCTACATCCCATAAAAAATGTCTACTAACTATCCATGTAACCTACGATACCATACGTCAGTACTGTTATATATTCTGTGCTACGAGTAACTAATAGAAACTTCTAGGCGCAAGATCGATCTAGGAAAAAAAAAAAACAAGATACATTGGGAGTGTACTTTTGAAGTATCCTTATAGATATAAGTAAAAAACAGGTATGTAAAGAAACAGGATAGGATGATAACTATCAGAAATAAAAAATTTATTCGCCTACCTTCTACGAAATCCAAAAAGCAAAATGTAGAACGTTACGACGAGATGTTTTATTATTAAGCCGTCCCTGAGAGATTTCTATATTAAAGTAGGCATAAAGTTCCAGTTTTTTTCGCAGAGCTGCCCTTTTATATATTTTTTAAGCTGGTTCTGATAAAATATTATCCTTAATGGTTGGTTGTTATGTTATAATGATTATATCTTCGAATGAAGCGATTCACATAATAGTGATCGAACTTCACTTCAAGAAGTTCGTTTGATCATCTAGTAAACGTGATTAAAATTAAGTTATTTTAGTTTGTACCACTTCTCCAAAAAATCGTATAACTTATAAAACAACGAAGGTTCTACACTTTCTGCTAATAAGTATTTACTAAGTAGGTAATAAAATTGGTAAATAGAAATGTTTTAATTACGGGTGGTAATTTGTCATTCAAATAGTTCGTGACCTAAATAGGACTTCTTCCAGTTTTTTCTTGTAACCAGCCACGGAAAATATTGCTCGAAGAATAGACGTTACTATGCTTTGCTTTAGAGGACGTGCGTAATAATACGAGTATCTAATACTTTAAAATCCGTGTCTTGAAATAACTTGTACTGATTATGCACAAAAATGAATTTTCGATGAATTAAAAATAAGTGAAACGTTGTCTTTGAAGGTGAAATATCACTAAACGTACGTTGGTAATTTAAAACAATGTAAATGTTCAATTAACAGCAAATAGCCAGTACACAAGAACACACCGTACATGACTACTAAATCTGCTTAGTCCCAGAGGCATTCCTTACTGTAAAGTCCACTGATTGATTCCCTCACGTAATTAGCAATTAATAGGGCAGTAAGTGGACTGTAGTGTGCCTACTTAATTGGCTTTTGATCAAATAACCTAAGGCCTTAAGGTAATTTTCCAATGGCGAGACGAGAATTGAAATTTGTATAGCGCGAGAATGCATACAAAGAAAAGGGTGTCAAAAAATTCACCTAAGTGTTAAGTTAATTCGGGTTGCACAGTGGGCAATGGACAGCTTAATCCTTAGCATAACTCTGATGCATCGGAATAGAAACAAGTGGGTCAGGCAAAAGACGAAAGTCGTAAATGTGAATGAGCGCCGGAAGTGGAGATTGGAGGACATATAACCAGAATGGATCACCACCGCTGGGTGTAGAAGAATACTGGAGTGGAGGCCACGTGCCAGCTGGCATTAACTGGATGAAGGTGGCAGGGGACAGAGAGACGTGGAAACGTAAAGAAGAGGCCTATGTTCTAAAATGGACGCAAGAAGAGCTGGTATAATGTAGATAGATAGTTTACCAAATTGCCAAATTAGCAGTTTTTCTTCCAAAATTCTTCGATGAAATTCTTTAGATTGACGTTTGTTTCTTATTTGTAAACCAATCAAATGAAATAAGGAGGTAGGAGTTATTATAAAAAAGCAATCAACCAATCAATCAACCGCAGGAAACCGTATCAACGTCGCTCAAGCCAGTCCTGAGATTAGCGAAACAGACAGTAACTCTAAAATTGCCCATAAAATTGCCGCTGATGAATACCCCAGTTAGGTATATAATTTTATTATACTATGAAGTACCTGGGCGACCAAGCTTTGTTCGGGGTAAAACTCGATAGTAAGCATTTTTCCAGATATAAGACTAAGCTAGATCGATTGGTCATCCCCAAAAACCCCTACATTATACCTACCAAATTAAAAAAATCGTAACTGCAAAAATAGGTCGTAGGTATTTGAGTTCTAATATGAATCGTCAAAATTCGATTTCATTGATAATTTGATATTTTACGAAGACGAATTGAATCTCAACTACCAGGAGACCCACTTGCTCGTTTGCCTTCCAGTCGAAAAAAAAACTACATATATTATTATTATTGATTTACTCTTTTAAGCTTTTTTGTAAGTAGGATAAGTATAAGAAAATCTCTCGGGATTTCAAACATCAGTTTTAAGTTTTGCATGAAACACTTTATATTTAAGTATACTAGTATTTATATTTAAGTTACCTGAGACTCTATCATTACGATTTAGTTCTGCATGAAAGTCTCTCAACAACTTTAAAGATAAGTATGTCTGAAAGGCATGTTATTTGAATCATAAATAATGTAGGTAATCCGCTCAAAAAGCTACTACTTAGGAACTCGAATTGAATAAGATATATTTTGTTGTAGCTTTGTTGTCACTATACTTGGTTTGGATAGGTATTTAACTAAATGTATAAACAAATTTCAGCTGCCAAATTTGGTAGGAACATTCATAGTTTTTATACATTTTACTTATCTATCATTGTAGTACAAACTAAATAGACTAGTGTATTTCAATACACAAATGTAAATTTTCAGATAGTTTAATGGGGGAATTTTAAAAGTAGAAGACACCAATTGAAGTTGTTTTGTTTTTACCTTTAGTTAAATAGGTACTTATCCAAACCAAGTACAGTAAAGGTTTTTATGTAAGTATGAAGAAAAATAATTTATTAAAAATAATCAATTAGGATTGTAAGTATCTAGAAACCTTGTGTCCTTTTTAAACTTTTTATATACACACACATGTTTGTAGATTTAGCCTCTACAAAGTATCTCCTATTTTTATGACTGTTCATTTTGATACTAACGGTTAATTCTTAATACAATAATAAAATTGTACTAATGAACATGATTGCGATCACATGATTGACATGATTGTGATGGCGGGATCGCGGTGGATGCGAAAAGCACAAGACCGGTCTGAGTGGAGAGCCTTGGGGGAGGCCTATGTCCAGCAGTGGACGTCTTTCGGCTGACATGATGAACATGATTGCACTAAATGAATATGAATTGTATTTAGGTACTTAGTGTGCACAAAACTGTTACTACCTGCCAGAATGCTATATAGGTTTTTAAACAAAATACTCATCATGATGATGATGATGTGATGAATCGATTGCTACTATTATTATAATATTCAAGTACTTTCGAACCTTAATATTTCTATGTTTCCATTATCTTATGGATTTTCTATAAGTAGTGAATCGGTCTCTTTAGGCTCAGTTTACTTGTAAATTTGCTAATCCTCTAAAAGGTTAGTGTATTGAAGTAGGCTTTGCGTCGCATTATCTGAACCTTGAGACTATTTCGTTACTGATCCTACTTAATATTTCACTTTTCAAGCAACTAAGCAAGGCGTGGCCGTACTGAGATAAGTAGTATTAGGTAGATCAAGTAGTTTCTTTGGGTCCTTGGGGTCCCGGCGCACAAAATTTAATTAAAAAAATGCAAAAGCGCCTGGTCGACACTACTGGAGACCAAAGGGCTGGCAGCTATCTCTCTCAACGAATCGCCATAGCCATTCAACGAGGGAATGCTGCCAGCCTCTTGAGCACCATGCCACGGGGGCTTTCTTTAGATTTAATTTAATAGGTATCTGGGGGCACGGCAGTGCCCCCGCCAAGTCGATCAAAAAAAAAACAAAAGCACGGCCGTACCATACTTTTCTCGAAGCCATTCAGGCTATTTTCAACACCCTGTATTTTTGTTATGGCTAAAGCTAGAACCCTGAATTTTCAGTTACCTATAGGGCCTAATGGGACTTAGATATATTATCAATAACATTCAGTTTGAACACGTAGATTAAGAACTATCACATGTTAAAGTTCCTCAGTTTTGTCACTGACATACCTACCTACTCACTGACTTTTGATCATCATAATTCTAAAGTACTTCTAGCAGACCCACAAGCTCCAAATTTTAAACATAGTTAGTTTTTAGCCTACATGGTCACAGAAAAATTCAAAATGTTGCAATTTCAGTCATGTTTCAAAGTTATACAAACTGCACAAGTAAGTTTGTAATCCTATATAAATAATAGCGATTACAAAGTTACACAGCAATGACTTTATTGAACGTAGTCGTATTGTATACTCCAATTCAATAGAATCTAACAATCCTGTAGACACTTCCAGCCTTCTAATATGAACACCGGGCTGCCTAAGGCTTTGTGATGTGACTATTATTCTTTTTTGATTCCTTTTAGATGATAATTGTAACAACAGGGACATATATAATCAAGCGTGCCCACGTTAGGGTGTGTTAAATGTGTAGAAAATTGTTAGATTCTATTGAATTGTACTTTATACGTATTAATGTTGAGTCTTAATACCTGAGTATTAAGGGTTAAAACGAAATTTATCTTACTAATGTAATAAGTACCAAAGTTCGTTTGTTTGTGAATGTGTGTGCGATGCGAGTGGACGCGAGGATGGACGATGAAAATTGGAATATGGATGATGGACAATGGATAATGGTCGATGGACGACGGGTAGAAAATGGACGTTGGACGATGGAGTGTGGACGATGGACGATGGGCGACGGACGATGGATCATCATCATCATCATCATCATCCCAGCCTATATGCGTCCCACTGCTGGGCACAAGCCTCCTCTCAGAATAAGAGGGCTTGGGCCTTAGTTCCCACGCGAGCCCAGTGAGGACGATGGATGGTGGAGGATGAACGACGGACGACGACGGACGACAGAAAACGACGGACGACGACGGATGACGGAAGTTAGACGGGCGAAAGACGAACGACCGACGAAAGACGATGGATGACGACGGAAGTTCGACGACGGACGACAGACGATGACTGACGAGGGAAGTTCGACGACGGACGATGACGGACAACGGACGATGACAGACGACGGACGACGACAGACGACGAACGCCGACAGACGACGGACAAAAGACGACGACCGACGACGGACAAGACAACGGATGACGGACGATGACCGACGATCGACGACGGATGATGGAGGGTGGACGATGGACGATGTACGATGGACGACAGACGGTAGACGGACGACGGAAGTTCAACGATGGGCGACGATGGACGACGGACGACGATCAACGACCGACGATGACGACGACGACGACGACGACGACGACGACGACCGTTGGTACGGACGATGGACTGTAGACGATGAACGAGGATGGACGATGGACGATAACCGAGGATAGACGATGGACGGTGTACGATAAACGAGAATGGATGATGGATAGTGGACGAGAATAGACGATGGATGACACTCGATGGACAAGGATGGACGATGGACGATAGTGGACGATGGACGATGAACGAGAATGGACGATGGACGATGGACAAGGAAGGATGAACAAATGAAGATAGTAATGCGTTATTATAAGAAGTAGTACCCGAAAAAAAAAGAACTGCCTACAAAAAGTGATGAGATCCCACCGAAAACATTACATGTAAAAAGCTGCAAGTCTCGCAACGCATTGCGGTTCTTGTAATGCTAAAAAGGTTTGAGATGCAATGTTATACCAAGTCGGTTATTTTTGTCAGTACCGGGGGGTTTCCATAGAACTCGATTTTCACCAACTTGCTTATTTTAAAACCGTAGAAAAATACAGTTTATAGTTCTCAAATAAAGAGTAAACCAAATTATTTTTTAAACACATAATGACTTGGCCATCGAACTCAACCTTTAGTCATTCTCGTATTATGTGTATCACTCAAACTGCAAGGCTGGGGCTAACGCTATCTTTAATTATAATTACTTTAAATAGCTGACGTTGATGATTATAATTCTTATGTCATTATGTAGCCTTGCGATGGCCAAGTCATTTATGTGTTTAAAAATAATTTGGTTTGTTAGGTAGTTTATAGTCAAGTTTTATAATGGTTATTTTTTCTTGAATTCTTGTTTTTGTCTTATTTTAGTAAATAAAATTGAAGGCTTAAATACTAATTTTACGTTATTTTAAGATTAGTTACTTCTCCACGAAGACACAACAACAACATTAGAATAATAAGATAACAATAATTTACCGTACTTTTCAAAATAAGTAGATTGAGCATGCAAAACCCTATTAAACTATATTCAAATTATAATATGGATTTTAGAAGTTATGATGTCATGAAAATACATACCTACCCTCAAATATACAGATTAAAATTCTTTTTGCTTCCTTGTAGTTTTGTAAAAAATATTTTAGTATACGTGTGGAAAGGTGTAACATAATATCATCCTTCTAATAAACTACGTGCTCAAGAATAGAAATCCTAAGTACACAAATATTCGATACATGAGAAAAATTGCCGATCAACCGAGTAAGCCCCATATTTCCTTTGTTGTTGTTTCAAAGTATATCTGTAAGGCAAAGTAGCCCTTCTAAGAAACGGTACTTACTCCATCAATATACCTACAATTGTATATTACATAATTTAACGAACCAATTTTCGTAGTCTACTGAATATAAATTCTAGGTAAGACAAATTAAATTTTGATTGGGTGGAATTGAAAATGGATTAGAGACATAATATATGTATAAGTACATAGTTCAGCAAAAAAATTTAGTTATGTGGAAAGAAAAGAAATCCAACTCCATCCTAGGTTGTGAATTTGATATAGGTACAGGTTGACTCCTAAGGGCTAACAGAAATATTTTGTTGCGGGTCTCCTAACGGTAAGAGATCACCACCGCCTATAAACACCTTCACCAGGGGTACACCAGGGGTGTGGATGCGTTGCTAACCTAGAGGCCTAAGATGGGAAACCTCAAGTGCCAGTAATTTCACCGTCTGTCTTATTCTCCACGCCGAAACACAACAGTGCAAGCATTGCTGCTTCACGGCAGGATTAGCAAGCAAGATGGTGGTAACAATCTGGGCGGACCTTGCGCAAGCGTAGTATTCAATTATGACGTATTTGAATGTAATATTAATTATGATGTAATTTTATATCGAATACTGAAAGAAAAGACAAAATTATTCACAAATGAATTGCCTATTACCTGCAATTAATATGGCTTCTGACCCTGTTCGAGATTATTTAGCTCTTTATATATTCTCAACGAACCTTGATATTTCCACGTGGTAGTTTATTTCAATGCTCTACTACTTGAAAACGGGCGAGTGGTTTTCCAGATTGCGCACAGGCGGGCGATAGGATTTAAAACTCAATTTACCCATAAATCTGGAACCGTCCAAATTGTCGGTAAGAAAGTAGGTAAATAGGCTTTCTAGTGGCTTAAACCAGGCTCAGTACGCGGTCGTAATAATTATTCTTTATCCTAACCTAGAATGCTGGGATTTCAGGATGTAAAATTGATCCTGTGGAATTAGGGATGAAATTTTAATTATTCCTGAGCCTGAGCTTGATTTATCAAGTATTTTTCTTCAAAATTCTGCGAAGATTTAAATTCTTAATTGATGGAAGCGACTAGGCTAGTTAAGTAATAGGTAGGTATCTACTTATACTTAAACGAACTAACTAGCCTGGCTATTGGCTTGATTTATGTAAAGTGTAACCAAAATAAATTTGACTCATGACTCATATTCAGTCCCAAATTTAAGCCTATCTTTTTGTATTTTTAATATCAGCAAAATTTGTGCTTATTCAAAATTCAAAATTCAAAATTATTTATTTTCAACTTTTGTGTTAAAACTATTATATCCCTATTATTAAAACAGATGAGACTAGAATTATTTTTTTTAGTTCCCGCATACGAGCGGTAAACTAAATCATGAATTAAATGCGTTTAGGTATTACCAGTTTTATAGGTATTCACTGTAATTAAATAAAAAAGAATTCCTATTAAGTACAAACTTATCATTGTATCTTGAGGGCTTGTAGAATAAAAGATATTCGAGAGTAAAAAAATGATGTAAAAATATACAGTTCATTTAAATTTTAATACAGATAGTAGACAATCCAAACGAGGTGAAGTTGAGGAAACTGAACCACATACCAGGGTGAAACCTTTTCATAATCAATCTCGCTATGATTTCTTTGTCAAATATATGGGATGCCAACATGAAATTAGTAGCACAAAGGTTCCAACTTAGTACGTGATTCTTTTTCCTTGACTGTACAATCTAATAAAACACTGGCACAGTGGTATATTGTCACATTATGAGGACAAACTCGATGAAATTGACTTCGCTAATACTCTTAACCCTACACAGGCGCTACACAAACTTCATTTAAAACAAAACCTATAAAGTGAGTAATACTATTTAGAGTAGGTAAAAAGCTTTTGCAAAGCACATGTAACAGACTCTTCTTAGTTATTCAATAAAAAAATGTGTTAAAACCTTTTTTTTTTGCTAATTCTATTGAAAATTTGGATATTTATTTACGAAGCAGTAATCCAAGTATCCATTAGATGTAAATGAATAGAGATGCAACGGATATCCGGCCACTATCCGGTATCCGGCCTATCCGGCCACTATTTTACTATTCGGCCGAATACCGGATAGTGGCGTACTATCCGGCCGGATACCGGATGGCAAAAAACTTATAGTTATGATTAAAAACTGGTATTTATTTATGAATTTATCAATTTTTGGCATCAGTTTATTATTCTAAGGGCATGTTTAGATGAATTTTAACTGACGGATAAATGTGATACCGTCTCGTGTCTATTCAATCATATTTATCCGTCAGTTTAAAATAATCAATGGCTGGTGAAACAGCCCCTAAATTAATTAATTATACTCTACAAGTTGCTAGTTGCAACCTGCACGGAGTGTCATGCGCATGTTTGAATTAGCTTAATTTAATTGTACGTAAAACTAGGCCGGATATCCGGCTATCCGGCCAACGGTACCGCCGAATATCCGGTATCCGGTATCCGGCCAAACCACTATCCATTTCATCTCTATAAATGAATTTCACACTTTTAATTCTGTCTTGGTATATATTTTATTATATTTATGCAACAATGCGCAAAGCGACTAATTAAGGGTACATCCTTAGGTAGGTAGTAGTTAGTTACAAATAACTTTTACTATTTCCAACTAATCCTGAAACAAACTAAACAATCAAATATATGGTTCTACTAAATTTTTCATAGCCATTTACATTGTGTTGCTTACATTTTACGTAATTCAGTTTTATAGAAACGTAGCAGACTGTAGATGTCGACGGAAACCTTGTTTATGCGAATGTTAACCCTATTTGCGTGCCCCCTTTTTTGGGTCCCGCACTTCGATGGTTCAAATTAGGTAGAATTATTTTCATTTCGGAATTTAACCCCGTACCCTTCGCTGTTAATAAAATTCAGCCCATTTTACGAGATATGCCGAGAGAATGCTAATGTTAACATCCTTAATTTAATGTTTATATTTTTTAATTAATAATTTGCGTGTAATTTTACTTAAAAGAACCCATCATGCGTCCCGGAACATAACATTTTTGGATGAATACAAAATGAATTTTATTACCTATCGTATTCAAAACTGTTAGAGGCACAAAGAACTTATACATATAAATACTAGTAAATGACGGATTAAAAGATAGAAAAATAGCAATACATACAAGTGTAGCGAAAACTTATACCTGGTGTGTTCTTCAGTACACAATTTTAATATATAGTCATATTTTTAAATTTTCTATTTACTTATGTAGATTAATGATTGTTATATTAACGAAGCCCTTCAAATTCTCCACACAACGTTAAGTAAGTATCATTGAAACCCTTTATTAAGCCAGTTTGGGAACCCGCCTTTCAAGTATGCGTCATACTTTACCGGTTTTGAGAAAACATGTGACATAACATAAGATGTAGAACAAAGGGGGAGAAGAGATTAGATAAAAATAAACGTATATGTTGAACGTAATTTCCTTATAAGCTTATTTCCTGCACCATGTGTCGCGCAGCGTGAGAGTAACACAATTGATCTTTGAGAGTACTAATTAAAGTAGAGATTTTCAAATCTGCTTTTATTATTTTCGGATGTCGTTTTACTGGGTTTATGTGATCCATCCAAGCATTATCGCTCAGTAGGGATAAAGCTTTTAAGACAGATATCTACCTAGAAGGGTCTGTGCAGCTCTTGTTGTGATTTCGTAAGCATAAATTAAGATTAAGCGAACGTGCCGTCTCGGAATCGAAATTGTTGGGGTGGCTTGGCTTGCCTTGTCGTATTTAAGAGTATTGCAGATCTATTTAGGTATGCATAAACGTTTGCCCCGTAACTTTTATAAAAATAAAGTGTTGACACATTTATTTTTCAATTCTTGGCTATAGCTTCTCAGGTCATGACATGAAAAATATACGTTTGAAATTTGAGATTATATTAATAATACTTACAAGTCATAGCGATGTTGAGTTTAATTAGTCAAGTGCAAAAGTCCTGACAAATATATAACCCATAAGAGCCATATTAAAAATACTTGTCAAAGGCCGTTTAACTGGATTTTTTTAACACTCATACGTCCTCGTTACTAACGCTCAAACCTTCTAATTAGTGGGTACTTTTGCTCTGAACCGGATTAATTTATGAGGGAAAACTGTGCTTTGGGACTTGGCAATTCTGACAGCATTTTCATACGGACCGTGAAAATAACTGTTGAATTAAGAATATCTAATTAATTCGACGTCCCCTTTTTTCGCAATGGGCATAAATTAACATAACAAAAAAGTTTCAAGCGAATCCCGTCCTCTTAAAATGGAGGATATTTTATTAAAACTCTGTCAACGCATGAATTTTTGCGCGAAATTGCTAAGAGAAACATACCGTTCCTATATTAATTTACACGGGAAATGCAAGTCAGAAAACGGGTAAAAAATTATATTACGAAAAATAATTAAACTTCAAAAAGATGTAAAAATATCAACGCCCGAAACACCTGACCGAACCCCTGATCGGCTCACCGAGTTACGAAAAAAAAAACTGGTGAGAACTGATACAGGTTTCGTGTTTTTAAAGGGTAAAAATAATAATTTAACTCGCAAATAACATTAAATTAAACATGATAATAATTTGAAAGTACCTAGCTTTCCTTGATGGAATCATCGTGGGATCACTTGATGGCCCAATTAGGGATCAGCAAGAAAGCTATCGAAAAGGCCGCCTTTGTAGATGGGCCAGTACGTGCGTATCTAAGCTTTCGCTTCTTAAGAATACGGCCGACTGTCGAATGTTGCGACAACTACCCTAAGTCAGTTTATTTAGATGGAAATACAAAACAACGGTGAGGAATAAGAAAACTATTGTTTCTGAAGGAATTTCATTTATCGACAATGTTGCAGAGAACTGTGTCCCAGCTTATGGTTGGCTGATTTTATTCAATCAGCATTCTTGAGTAACAGATATTGACAGTTGGGTACAGAGTATTGACATAGTTTTGTTTCGTCTATCACCTCTTGTATTTCATTCAGAACTATGTGGGCTCTGAATAAACCGTTCTTAAACCTTCTAAATAGAACACGTAATCAAATTCAGATTCTTAGGAAGTATAATTATTTTCTTGAAAGTTGTTTACTTCGGGCATGTGATGAGAAACGACAAAAACAGAGTTCTCCAGCTTATTATCCAGGGGAAAATTGTCGGAAAGAGAAGCGTGGGCAAGAGAAGACACTTGTGGCTGAAGAATTTAAGAGACTGGTTCCACTGCAGTACCACGTCCTTGTTTAGAGCGCAGCGGTCTCCAAAATTAGAATCGCCATGATGTTGTCGCCATGAAGCGTGAAAAGGTAACAGACTGCAAAATAGAGTTACTTTTACATTTTCAACATACTTCAGGAGCATTTTATTGTACAACGGCGCGAGTACCTACCTACTCATTATGACAAAGAAAATACGACCTTTGAGAAAACATAAGACACCTGATACGCCGCCGACGTCCTCGTATCTCGTCAAATCTACTACAGATTAAAATTGAATACAAAAGCATGGCAGAAGGAGGCCAAGATTTAGATATTTTGATCGAGTAAACTGAAAATCGTAACGAAATCGGTAAAAAATATGCCGAAGAATTTCATAATAACACTGGATGCCGCAGCTTATAGATTTCGTGCACCACTAATCTGAAAAAAAGCTGAAAGGGAAAGCTGTATGGAGTGCTTAACTCGGCTTATTGAGGATTAGCACGCCATCGCGCTATTTCGTATTCGTGTTTCATTTGATTTATTTGTGTTATCATAAAACTATTATATTATCACGAAATCTCGATTACTACGACGCACACTTACGGATTGTTGAGTAAATATTAAACAAAACTAGAATAGGGAATCCTGCTAATACTATTAATGCGACAATTTATGAGTGCAGCAGTCTCTTTGTTTATTAGTTTTTTTGTTCGTTACTTCATCACGTCTCAACCGCTGAACCGATTTAGATGAAATTTGGCATACAGATAGTTTGAGTTCGAAAGGACATAAGATAGTTTTTATTCCGAAAAACTTTATAGTTCCAGCGGGATAGTGAAAACCGAATTCTACGCGGACGGAGTCGCGGGCAAAGGGTAGTATTCCATATTTATATAAACGGCTGGGCTGGACATATGTGGATGAAATTAATAAAAAATAAATTATTTATTCAATAAGACAAAATTGCACAAGAGAGGAACTATCCAATTACGAAGAAAACCTTAGGTTTAACATTGCACAATTAAATAAGTTGGGCTAGGCTCAAAAAATTGGCTTTCCCGGAACGTACCATGTACCATTTACCACCAATGTACCATGTTTTTATGCAAATACAATATTATTATTATTATTATTATTACGTACAGCTGGACGTCGGGAATAATAAATAAATACCTACTACGGCTATATGGCTGCATGACAACTTTTTATATCTATATTCCCACGAGATCTGGAGCAAAATTTGATTATTCAACGCGCTAATGAAATTAACAATGTAAGTTCGGAATTTCTGTCCGACAGTCCGTCAAGACCCTTATCTCAGAAACGCGTGGCGGCATCAAGTTGAAATTAATATAGAATACTCAGGTCTACTACTCCTTGGAGCAGACTACCTATCTTATATATATCAAACTTCTAATATAAGTTAAAAAAAAAAACTTTGATACACTCTTTGACTGTGGACAGTCGTGTAGAAATCCATACTAATATTATAAATGCGAAAGTGTGTGTGTTTGTATGTTTGTCCGTCTTTCACATCGAAACAGAGCGGCGGATCGACGTGATTTTTGGCGTAGAGATAGTTTATGGACCCGAGAGTGGCATAGGCTACTTTTATCTCGAAAAAATGCACAGTTCCCAAGGGAACAGCACGCGATAACCGAATTCCATGCGAGCGAAGCCGCTGGCAAAAGCTAGTATTACTTAAATTAATTATTAGACTTTGTTGTGAAAGTAAAACGAACCGAACAAAGTAACTCTGAAACTTTAAGATTAAATTGTCATGAAGTAGCCAAGATGAATGTTTACTTAAATAAATAAATATCACGGGACAATACTCCCGTGACTCTCCTATATATACTCGATATTGTTGTTTACAACTCAGTTGTACATACATATACTGCTCGTTGTAGCCAATGTGTTGTCTGCTACACTTAATTTCATTTCATAAGTCACTGAGAATTTGGAGTCCCGCCATGCTATAACTTAGGGGAAACGGGGATAGCGCGACTGGAAATAGCTGATTGAAAATGTCCCACATAAGAAAGTTAGATGTTATAGATTGTGTAAGTCTACGTTGGTTTCAATATTGCAATTTGTATTTATCTATACAGGGTGTTAACTGTATCAAGAGCAAATAATTAATACACATGATCTTCTCCATTACTCAGTAATGAATCATTTGTTTGTTGTTGTTGATCAAAAATAAGTTGCCTTTTGACTTTTAATTGACTTAAAAGTTTAAGCGAAGGAGCAATGTATAATGTGTAGGTCACATTGCTTTGATCGTGGTCACGGATTGACTCAAATATAAAAAAAAATGAGCAAATAATAGTCGTCAATAAATCCCGATCTGTATTAAATATTTATGAGCGAGAATCGTGAAAGCTAACCTTAAACTTAGAATAATTATGGCAATTTATATACTGTCCAGCGACGTGAAAATGCTGCTGCCAATCAAAATTCATTTAAGTAAATTTATAGTGCAAGTTCAATTTGCCCGACTTTGTAAAGGTCTTGCTCTAATTACGAAGCCGGAGCCATTCAAACATTAGTAAGCGGGGAATTCACGGGTACGAGTAACAGGACAGGCTACAGAATTGTTGTGCAGTTTTAGTTTGGCCAATTTTTTTCTGTTAAACTTAGGGCCTGTTTCACCACATGTCAACTAACTTTAAGTGTCAGATAAAAGTAATGCCGTCTTTGTTTATTCGGACAAAACAAACAGAGACGGCATCACTGATCCCGTCACTTAAAGTTAGTCGATAAGACTAAGTAGTGAAATAGGCCATTAAAGTCTATTTTCAACCCCCATATGAAGAGGGGTGTTATAAGTTTAAATGCCAACATCCTGTCTGTCTATTATGTGTGTGGCATCGTAGCTCTCAAACAGATGAACCGCGATTCCCTTGCGATGGTTCTTAGCTTGTTTTCTTGCGATGATTCTTAAAAATTGTTTTAGCCGTTTTTGAGTTACTGAACTTTGAAATGACTATACCTGGGGTTTTAAACTTTTAAAATAAGTTGGTTTAGTTATCTTTATTTATAAAGACGTCATTATTCTATGTAGTTTTCACCGGCTGTACCTTTATGTTTTCTAATAGAAAAAGTGAAACAACAATAACTAAAAATAATTTTAAAAACTTTTTGACACGAATATGGCCATTTCTTAAAAAGAGCGGATAAAAGAATTCTATTTCAAAGCCAATTTCAAATAAGCTCGTATCAGAAGTAACGCTCATAAAACGGTTTTCGTGTTACAAAGTAGTTACGCCAATATCGGCACTCTTGTGATCTCACAACAGCTTCAGCCTATACAAATGACAGTTTGAACGTGATATGAAATTAGTGTTTCAAGCTCAGTTAATACCGGACAATATAATGCATCAACTAATTTTCTTAAATAACTCTGATAAATTTACTTGCTTGAAGTTAAATCACGAACTCGATGTACAATAATCGTAAATCAGATTGATTTTTTTTTGAGCGATATTTTTTGATTACTTAAATAAAAAGATAAAAGTAAAACGAAACCGCATAAAGTACGAGCTGAGTGATTCTTAATCGAATTTTATAAATATTCTTCATAATTTGAGATTCGTCTCGGAACGTAATGAAACCAACAAAATAAAATATCGCAAAAGATTGTATGAGATTCACCTCAATAATAAAATAAAATGGAAGATGAAAGTGAACCTTTTCTTTTATTACATAACCCTTCTTTTGGCTTCGTGGTACTTGAGAGTCGTTTTGAAAACTTAAAAGAAAATGGGTATTAAAAAAAAGTTTTTTACTTCTTATGCTCGTAAAGTTGGTATTTATGCTGAATCTAGGCGACATAAAATGTCTTTTTTTTATACTCTAATCTTTAGGTAACAAAAATGTTACCGAAGTGATTTAAAATATATAGATAATAATAATAAGCGTGAATGAAACATGTAAGTATTTCATAAATTTAATACACTTCCCATTCTTTCTACAAAAAGTGTAATCAATTATTTCAATTGAGTTTTCCATTCGGGAGTTCAAATAAACCTTTATTAGATACCGGAAGATCTCTTCCAGGAACGCTTTGAAATATAAATAAAATGTAACTTGAAAAAGTGTTTTATGAGCAAAAATACAACGGCAAACTGCTGAAAACTCGCTTTTCAGTTTAGGTTTAAACTGTTCAATTAGTTAAATGTACGCGGCTACAGCGTTTACCGAAAAAACTTTCAACGTTGGAAAAACTAACTTGGCTAGATTATTAATTTAGAGCAAGTTAGCTTTTAAACTGAGATACATATACAAATTTTAATTCAATTGTATTGTAGTTTTTATACAAATTAAGATATGTTCTTGAATCAAATAAGTAAAAGTAAATATTTCTTTAATATCCAATCATTGCTTTTTAACATCAACTTTAGAATCGATAAATATACGTCAAATTGTAATTACACTTTAAAAGGTCTTAGAAATACATTGCTGTTTGCTTTACAAACAGAGAGCGGATCCACGTTTCCTTTTCCTGTTTCTTTCCTGCCTTGTATTTATTCGGTTCCACTATCTCTGTAGATTTTTCACCAACAACGGCCTTTAAGGGTTGTTTTAGACAAATGGAACGTAATGTATTGTGTTACATATATACAACCGCATAACAAGTATAACTATATTCTCCTCATCCATACTAATATTATAAATGTGAAAGTGTGTGAGTTTTTATGTTTGTCAGTCTTCCACATCGAAACGGAGCGACAGATTGACGTGATTTTTGACATAGAGATAGTTTAGGGCCAGAGAGTGACAGCACAGTGTATATAAATATATATAAGCTCAAGCAGTATGGAAGCTACGAAGCTACGATCGAAACGAACACACTCACACAGACGCGCGCTCTACATGGCCTCTAAGGGGGTCTCGCGGTATATATACTGTGACTTTGGCTACTTTTTGTCCCGCAAAAATTCACAGTTAACAGCGTGCGATAACCGAATGTACGAGGACGAAGTAGCGGACAAAAGCTAGTAATATTATAAATGCGCAGGCGAGTTGTCTGTTTGTTACGCTTTCAAGCTTAACCTTTTCGACGTTAAGACAAATCTCAAAGTGTTAGCTTCCAAGAAACCAAGTCAAATGTCTAGGGATAAGTAGGCAGGTAGGCGACAGGCATAAAATACGACGCGCTCTACCCAGTGCAATCCTCCTGTTTCGGCGCCATATAGGAGGTTGGCGATCCTTATTGCAATTCGTATGAGTAGGTACTTTCGCGATAGTTTTTCCAACATGATCTTTTACTTCTCTCTGCTATTCATCATCCCTGTATCTTAGGTACTTTTCATTATTAGCCGAAGAAGTTAGTATTTGTCATGCCTCAAAAAATAGCCTAAGTATTGCAATTAGCGGCGCTTTATTGTACAACTTATAAATCGTATAACCTATACATTCTTGTATCATCATTCAAATTATGTGCTCTACTACCCCCCAATCTTTCCAATCTTTTGCATGTCATAAAACAATAAAGTCGATAAGATGTATCTGTCAACTTGAAAGTTCGACTTTAGTGACGTATTCATCTAATAGGAAGTTATTTAAAAATTGATACTCGTACTTAGACCACCTTATTTGGCTGATCGTACGTAATGTGCAATAAAAATTTTTTAACAAAAAAGTAAAACCGACTCCAAAAAAATGAAAAAAATAACAAAAAATGGAACCGGCTACAAAACCCTTGAAAATATTTTTATAGGTACCTACTAACTCGAAGTCGGTGCCTCAGCACGACCCAGCAGGAGTGGAGCAATAGGCGTCTAATTCACCTACATACAATGGGTTCCAATCACTCCTGCTGGGTCGTGCTGAGTCACCGACTTCGAGTTAGTAGGTACCTATAAAAATATTTTCAAGGGTTTTGTAGTCGGTTCCATTTTTTGTTATTTTTTTCATTTTTTTGGAGTCGGTTTTACTTTTTTGTTAAAAAAAATTTATTTCTCACTTTTTAGTGATTCGTAGCCAAAGTACGTCTTACAACGATTCCATTAAACCCAAACACGACTAACTTACGTTGTTTTATAACAGAGTTCCGTTGCCTACCTTCTGGCTTCAGCATCAGATCAGTTCGAGAGAATCATGAACTTAAAGCTTCTTCTTACTCGCTTATCTAGATATGTTAATCATGATCGTTTATAGACGAGCGAGTATTACTTAGCTTCGACGAGTTCCATTGGTCACCTATGGTCTTCTTCATCAGGTCCAGGTTACCAAATGATACTTTCTGAATGTAAATGCTTACTTTAACACTAAAAATGCCAAAATCGCCATAGGTGTGCCTATAAAATTTGAGGTTTGCCCTCGATTTCTCTAAGATCCCATCATCAGATCTTGATTTGGTGACAATGGGACCACCTCAGAAGAATACCCTTTTGAATAAAAAAAGAATTTTTAAAATCGGTCCACAATTGCCGGAGTAATCGGTGAATATACATAAAAAAAAAAAAAAAAAAAAAAAAAAAAAAAAAAAAAATACAAACATTGGAACATAGAACCTCCTCCTTTTTTTGAAGTCGGTTAAAAACAAAAAGATATAGAAATTGAAAAATGCTCTTTAACGAGCTCCAATTTGGTAAAATATGTTTGTGCCTTGCTATTCAAGTTGATTTATAAGTAGTTACTACGCATAATATGGTGCAGTATAAAGTTTTAAGCAAACATCGACTCAAAGCAGAATGAAATTGGCCACGACGTATTACCGGGATAAAAAAGGGTACTTACGCATTGCCTACAGAAATATATTGCGAGGATTTTAGGTAATCCTAATAAATAGATTCAGAGGGACAGCCCCGAAAGTATACATTCTCGTATGAGTATTCTGATTTGAAAAGTTAAAACAACCTCATTCGCAGATTGGAATTTTCTCTTTCCACTTAGGCCAGCTACTCAGATACTCATAAGCCCAGTATTATTAAGTTAAATAAATATTTGTTCAGTGTTCATAGTAGACTGATGATACGACATACATATTTAGGAAACTCTTCCAAAACTTCCAGTGTGCAAAAGAGTTTTTTTTATTATAGGTATCGAGTAATTGTGTCATGTCAAAAAACTTTTAATAACAAAACAGGTAATCGGAACTTTCAACGAAGAGCGAGTTTTGGTCAAACAAATTGTAATAATAATGATAAATCCATTTTTTTCGGGCAGCTAATAATAATACAAGCAATGCCTCGATCAAGCAAAGATATGAATTAAGTTTATTAACCGACTTCAAAAAAAGGAGGAGGTTATCAATTCGGTTGTATGTTTTTTTTTTTTTTTTTTTTTATTTTTTTTTATGTTTGTTACCTCAGAACTCCGTCATTTATGAACCGATTTGAAAATTTTTTTTTGTGTTCGTCTAGGAATGCTTTCAATTAGGTCCCATAAGCACCAAATCAGGATCTGATGATTGGATCCTAAGGAAATCGAGGGAACTCTTCAAATGTTGTAGGGACACCTATGGTAATTTTGATATATTTAGTAGTAACTCGTGCATTTGCTCTTGAAAATCATCATTTGGTAAAGTGGAACTGATGATGAAGACCACAGTTGACCATCGGAGTTACTACTCAATAACAAGTATTTCATGGGTTGAATTTCAATTGCTTTAACACAGTTGCTAAGCAATTTATGCTCCTCGAAACACATATGGTGAAATGGAATGGGTGGTGAAGCACCAGGACTCCTCAATAATCAACATCTCTGCATCGGAAATAGCAATTTTTTCGTAAAAGGTGATGAGCAGTTGACATTAAACTATTGTATCTTAGATATTGACACTAAAAAGCGTGAAAAAAAAATTTTATAACAAAAAATAGAACCGACTACAAAAAACCATGAAAATAATTTTCTACCAGTCTGAAGTCGGTGCCTCAGCACGAGCCAGCAGGAGTGGACCTATAATCGTCTACCTCACCTACAACTATACGAGTAAATGGCTTCAATCACTCCTGCTGGCTCGTGCTGAGGCACCGACTTCAGACTGGTAGAAAATTATTTTCATGGTTTTTTGTAGTCGGTTCTATTTTTTGTTATAAAATTTTTTTTTACACATTTAGATAAGTACAACAAGGTAAACGTGCGAGTGCTGGTCATTTTCCCACTAATTGGTATCTTTAACCTTATGATATTTGCAATAGAAGTTACCGCAAAACTAGAACCTTATTTGATATAATGGCTTTTTATTCAATGTAAAGAGATAAAATACATAAAAAAATCTTAAATTCTCAGAAATATTTTATATTATTCTATTTCAATAAAAATAAAAATTTTAATGAGCTTCTAGTTTTTATTGCAAGTTAGACTTTAAAACACAAAATAAAAGTCCAAAAGAAGTATTTTTAAACAATAATGTAAATAATTTCCGTGAAAAAAATTGTTAACTTTTATGAGTTTTTGTTTCCGCATCAACAAACGTCTTCCATATTAATCATTTAACTTTTCGCAACGTTTCTTTCGCTGAACATTTTGGGTACATTTGTTTATCTCTTTATTTGTGACAAAGAGTAATAAAGATAACATGCCCGCTAAAGACAGTATACAGTGTATACTATACACATACCTACTAATACTCGCACGTGTTTACAATTTAGTCGCTTTGTATGTAAAGCTGTATCTCGTCTCTGTATTTGTACGTTTTATTTAAGAATGACGTAGAAAAGAACACGAAGTTTTTAACTTTTTTTTTTATTCAACTGGAAGGCAAACGAGCAAGTGGGTCTCCTGGTGGTAAGAGGTCACCACCGCCCATAAACATCTGCAACACCAGGGGTATTGCAGATGCGCTGCCAACCTAGAGGCCTAAGTTGGAATACCTCAAGTGCCAGTAATTTCACCGGCTGTCTTACTCTCCTCGCCAAAACACAACAGTGCAAGCACTGCTACTTCACGGCAGGATTAGCGAGCAAGATGGTGGTAGCAATCCGGGCGGACCTTGCACAAGGTCCTACCACCACATTAATTAACTAAATAACTAAATAATACTGCAATAATTTTCAGATATACTAAGTAATTTGACAGATATGAGCAGAACTAATTCTCCACCCAGGGTAAATGGGAAAAGATCAAGAGGACGTTCTTCCATTCGCTGGACTGACCAGATAAGAGCCCTATCAAATACTGCTACTTACGCCAGAGAAGCGACAGCCAGGGAGAACTGGTGTAGAATTTTCCGACGTGCTACGTGACCACGACTGCTCTGCAAGAGTATCCGCCAAAGAAGAAAAACCCTCCACCCTCAGTAATTGATAACGGATCGTTCACAATCATATTATTTAATTAAAACCCCAGAAGGACCATTCATTTAGTAAATAATTTATTAATCTTTATTTTCAACATTAAAAAAAATAACGTCAATCTCAGTAATACTGGTGGGACATTATTGCAGCGTACCTATATTCCGTATGATTTTTAAGGCCACATTTTTGTTGACATGGTAGAATAATCTGTTACAGTTTCCAGGTTATCTAGTAAAAGTTACAGGATATCTAAAAATAATCGAAAATGTAAAATTCTACAGTCCATCCATAAAAAAATGTGACCACAAAAATCAAGCGTAACGCTCGAACGTTTCAACCACCTCATGTAGGTACTTAATGTGGGTAAGTAATAGAATATATAAAAACAAAACATATAATATTCGTTATATATAACTTCACTTTCTCTATTTTTTTTAATATAATATACGTTTGCTATAATGCTCATAATATATAATGATAAAATATATAATTCCATTATATATAATGATCTATAGAAATAAATACTTTGAGTATAACGATCAAATAATATAATATTCACAACCTCTAACAACCAAAACATATAACATTCATTTAATCTTACAACGGAAAATATAACGCTCAAAAATATAAACGTAAAAACAAAAATATAAAACCGAGTATTCCGAATGTGAATTCCTAAAAGCAATGCAATGTTTAAGCTTTTTGTCGATTAATTTATTGTGTGATCTTTGTATATTTTTATTTCACTTTAGCGGTTTCCTCGCCGCTATAAGAAAAAAAAACCTAACACCGAAGGCTAAGGCGGGAGCTACGCTCCGCTTCGCTCCCGCCTTAGCCTTCTAAACCTAACCTATCCGAGTCGCTTCTGCTCCGAACCGTCTTGCTCGCTCGCATCGCTCGCTCGCACAAATTTTGGAGTATAACTTTCCAATACAAAAATTAAAGGTTGATAAACATCTACTTTTCTGGTTTTAAAATTTAAAAATTTAACAAGAATTTTAGAAACAAAGTATATCACTTGATATTATATCATTTTAATGTTATATAAAAAGTTATTACGTATTATGAGCGGTATACTTTATGTATGTTATATAATATGAATTTAGCCCATAAACATGTTATTTCTTATGAAAGTATATAAAACAATTGTTATACTGATCGAACGTTATACTTATTGAAATTATAGTGTTTCATGTTATACATAATGTAATTATATATAATTAACGTTATATAATATGAAAATATATCTAACGTTTTTATATATCTTGGGACGCACCCACTTAATGTGATTAAATTACTTTGGTACGATATGATAGACTTAATTAACTGAATCCTGTAGGGTTTGTCTTGCTCGCGTCTCTCTAATCTCCCTGTATATCTAGTATCTACTCGTAATAGGTACAAACCTTTGCTTACTCTGAGACAATACAAATGTCAATTTAAGACTGTTTCAACTATCTTATTATATTTTTTGTTGATCAAATTATTTGAAAAGACCACGGGGAAGAACAAATGCTGATATTAAGATGCATAACTTAATCAACTTCTCCCGTTTTATATTCATTTATACACCTCATCTATTTAAAATTCAAAAACTAATTACACACGAACGCGAACAAATATATGGTCATTGCACTGCACTGATAATTGAAAGCGCTCCATGTCAGTTTATTTTACATAAAACACTGCGAATCAACAATATTTATGCATTCAGAAAACCGCAAGAGACTAGTGGGATTGTTTACGCATTCTTTTGTTTATTTTACGTCCAAAGTTTAATTAAAATCTGCATTATTTACTTTCAAAAAGAGAATGCCAAACTATTACAGGCTGTTCGGAATAACGACGTATGACTTTTAGAAGGTAGACACACTCCAGCGTCATCATCATCATCATCATCTCAGCCTATATACGTCCCACTGCTGGGCACAGGCCTCCTCTCTCCTCTCGGAATGAGAGGGCTTGGGCCATAGTTCCCACGCGGGCCCAGTGCGGATTGGGAACTTCACACGCACCACTGAATTGCTCCACTCCAGTGTAAATCTACCTAATACCTAGTATTATGTAGAGTGTGAATCCTAAACGTCTTGGTGAAATGTATGACATTTTTTAGGAAATAAACTTAAGAACGAAAGGTGCCAGTAAATAATAATTAGTTAGGTGACAAAAAATATTAAATATATAGGTGACTGAGACATTTAGCATTCAAAATCTTCCTTATACTCCAGTGGATCACTTCCAAGTTCCTACATCTTTGCTTAAAATGATTGGTTGCGCAGAGCATATCCATCAAGTTATAAATGTCATTAGTTTTTAAGAAACCAATCCCCGAATATTGAGGATCTGTTTAACCAAGACACTTAATCCTAAGCAGTTGTCAACCAGTAGAATAAAAGAAGAAAAAAATTATACCAAAATAACCCTGTCAACTCTAACGTTTTCAACTTTTTTCTATGCTACAAGTTTTAATGAAGTGATAGATTTCCCTCGGGGAACTCGTTTCATAACCCAGTCGTGGTTTTATTCAAGGCAATAACGCGGTATGTGGTCGGGATAAATACTCTAACTCGCACTATACAAACAATAGAACGGGTGCCATAATAACTTTTTGGGTCCGGAATCCTTTCGAGCAATCCGACATTGCCAAATATGTTCCGGAAGCTGGAACAGCTTTTCAGCTCATTTAAAATTGGTTCTCTCATTTAAAGTAATTGTGTTACGTTAATTTTAATTAATTTGACGTTACGTCAATTACACATGTCACAAAAAGGCCTTTTACTTTCTGCGACGCATCAAGTTGGATACTTTATGGTGTCAAATTACACGGTTAATCATTAAAATACAGAAGTTTGTGATGTTTCCGTATTTAATCTTAATAATATTCAGAATCAGAAAGTTTGTGTAATATAAAATAGTAATCATCATCATCATCAGCCGGAAGACGTCCACTGCTGAACAAAGGCCCCTTAGTGCACAACTCGCCACTTGCATCCACCGGTTTCCCGCAACTCTCACGATGTCGTCAGTCCATCTGGTGGGAGACCTGACAACGCTTCGTCTTCCGGTTCGTGGTCGTCACTCGAAAACATTTCTCCCACAACGGTAGGTAAAATAAAACAAAATAGTAAGGAATAAATACTTATAAACCAAAACCAAATATTTAAAAAATCAAGCTTTTTTAGCGAGGTAACGATAAATGAATTCTCCACAAACAAAGTTATATATATAAATTGTTCATCGATAACTAATCCATACTTCCATACTAATATTATAAATGCGAAAGTGTGTTTGTGTGTTTGTCCGTTTTTCATGCCGTAACTGAGAGATGCATCGACGTGATTTTTGGCATAGAGATAGTTTATAGGCCCGAGAGTGACATAGGCTACTTTTTATCCCGGAAAAATGCACAGTTCCCGAGAGAACAGCGCGCAATAACCGAATACCACGCGGGCGGAGCGGCGGGCAAAAGCTAGTTTGAAAAATAAGTTGAGTATCTCCTTTATAGTAGTCAAGTACTACATACGTTCGTCGCTGGATCCGGTCATTCTTCTTAGCTCGTGGCTCGTAGCATGCGCTACGCTTGCGTAGACTTGTAGCACTAAAACATGTAGTTATCTGCTTCGGTAAACCCGTGGACATACTGTGTCTCCGAAACAACTACGTAGGAACTTTAGGGGGTGATACATTGGAGTATTAAAAGACTTTAAGCCCTGAATGTCTCATAAATCCGATCGGTTGATGTAGATAAAATTCGTTTGCATGATTTTTTAAATAAATATCACGGGACAATTCACACCAATTGACCTAGTCCCAAAGTAAGCTTGGCAAAGCTTGTGTTATGGGTACTAAGCAACGGATAAATATAATTATATAGATAGATACATACTTAAATACATATTAAACACCCAAGACCCGAGTACAAACATTCGTATTTTTCATACAAACATCTGCCCCGACACGGGAATCGAACCCGGGACTTCAAGCTTCGTAGTCAGGTTCTCTAACCACTAGGCCATCTGGTCATCAAACGATTTGAACGAAACGATCTCATTAAGGCATTCTCTCTACAAAAAAACATTGCTTTTTCTACCTATTTACAACAAAATTCTTCGTTTAATCATTATGCCAATTAACAACAAGATAATGGACTTAAAATAAAGTTACAAATGTCAACAAAATAAAAAATGTTTTCTGAATTCCAATTTACCCATCGAAGCAGTCTAATTATAATCACCTAGTTGTAAACTTGTAAAGTAAATGGAAGCGGCTTCTAAATGAGGCAACTGGAGGTCTATGGGGAGGCCTATGTCCAGTAGTGGACGTCCTACGGCCGATATGATGATGAAGAGTTCTAAATGACTTTTATTTATGAGAATGGAATTCCAACGAATGCCAAATGGCACGAAGAAATCAAGCGCAAACAAGGTCCGCGTAAAAATAAATTGTCAGAGTTCCCCAGAGAACTAACGTGTGAAACTGTTGTAAAATATTGGAAAACTGGAAATTCAGGAACAATATAGGTCTGGAAAATGTATAGTTAGCATTCGCTGACGCTATCGATTTCAGATGCATGACCATCTTCTAAACTATAAAGTTTATTCAAATAAAAATACAAGTACAAGAAGTCTCAAAATTATCCGAATGTTTTATTTTACACTGACCAACATTTTAAAATAAAATTTAGCGTAGGTACAGTCACCAGCACCAATATCTGATGCAACAATCAAAAATATCTGACACGTCAATTCGGCCTTACAAATAAGAATCATATTAGATATTTATGCATGCTTGTCGCATCAGATATTATTAATAACTTTAATTAGGTATTGTTTAAAGCTGCAACCTAGATTCAAAGGATCAAGTAAAAGCTATCATTAACTCAAACATAGGCACTGAATACTAAGCACGAAACAGCTAATCACGTTACCTAAATGCAACGCGAAGAAGTCGAGTGCCTAAATAATTAAGATTTATATATTATGAACTGACAGCGTCTAAGGCTAATATTTGCGACATCTAGCAAAAAAAAATTGATCAACGTATCTGCTCGTCAATTATTATTTTTTTGTCAAAATTAAATTAAAGGCTAGATAATAGCAAATTATGCCATAGAGGAGAAAACACTAATTATATCTATTCTCAAAAAACAAAATAAGAAAAGGACGAACGCTTAATCGGGAATAATGTAGGTCGATGTTTATTATCTCATTTAGTAATGCTACAAGCCTGACTGTTATCTGTACTTAGCAAAGGCAAATTCCTAAGAAATATAAAGATAAATCATTTTTAAGTTAACAGTTGACGTAAGTTAATACAAAGTCAACACAAGCAAGTTTGTTATTTAATCTCTGTACAATCAGATAGGTACCATCTGCCAAATATGTGATCTGCCACCTTAAAGTTGATAATCGTTTGCATGTCACAAAACAATAATGTCAATTGATAGACGTTTCAGTCAACTTGAAAGTTCGACTTTAGCCACATATTCATTTGATAGGAAGAAAATTTAAAAATGTATACATTTATTTGGATGATAATACATTTTTGGTAAATGGGCCAATCAACTATTTTACCGACACTTTGGGCGTCTCCTGCGTTACCGAAATTGTCTCTGGTGTTACCAAAAAATCTTACTTCCAACAAGATATTTCACGGTTTAATATGTAGAACTTACGTAGGATGGCATTTATTCATGTAGGTAGGTACACCATCTATTAAATTACAAAAAACATTTGCAAAAATCTGCAATTATTTGAAAAATGTCGCGGACAGAATAGTGTCGGTAAAAAAGCTGATTGGCCTAAATACCTTGAAGCAAAGTAAACACTGTTAGTTACAGAATAAAAACGGATCCAAAAGAATTTGAAAAAAAAAACAACAACTGATCGTAAGGAAAATAAACATTTCCGTGATGCTATCAATTAACAATGTTATCCGGTCCTAATTAACACACTACTAACTACGTTTGCTAATTGGAGCCTATTAAACCACATCAGTCAGAGTTAGCAAATTGGCAACATCCATATTCATTACTATTTATCAATTGCTAACAATCGACCAGCTTTGTGTGTTCAAAAATGTGATTAAACTTTAGAACTTACCTGGTCCGTGTTATTTTACAGTGTTTAAAGCCTCCTGGGATAAAATCTTCGTAATTTTTCATTCTAGGTAAATACCTGTGGGGGGGGGGGGGGGGGCATTTTAAAAAGGTTTCGTAAAAAATAAAAAAGGTGTTTTTAGTTGCGTGTTTGAAGATTGTTTCAATCCTAGTTCATTATTTTATTATTCTTCTCATAGTATCTAATCATCGGTTAGTGAGTAAATTAAGCTACATTAAATTCCAAGAACTTGAACCACTGCAAAAATAGTTAAAACTTAATTTACAGCTTAATATTAAGCTTAGAAATGAATTACTCAGAAAAATTCAAGATAAGGTTGAAAGCTAATGGAGTTCTCTTTGTCATCCTTAAATAAATGGTTCCTACATAACATTTCCCATAAAGTATGTTTAACTTAAGCTTTCATCACTAATAACATCGCCCATTAGCTGTCAGAAATATTTCTTTCCTGAAACGTGAGAGGGGAAACAAACGGTTGCTAACATAACCCAGAGGCATTTGAAGCAATAACGACGTGTTTGATTTCTCTTTTATGTGCAACGTGACAAAAACGTCCACCAGAAAGCGTTAGTTCAGCAACACAATGAAAAACACTTTAAAACAAGTGATTAACACAACTAGATACGAGCTGTTTCAAAGTTGCAAAATTCAAAGGTGATCCTTGATAGTCAAACGAAAATTCGCCATTAATAACCGGAGAATGCTAAAAGGTATTCGACATAAACCCAAAAATTCGGCATTGGTTTCTTGCAGGTTTCTTTTCAATAACAACCAGCCAACTTTGCCTTCGTCCCTAAAAAAGGCGCATCATTATCTTCAACATCAGCCTATAGCAGACAACTGCCTGGACATAGGCCTCCCCAATGAACGCCATTTGATTTTGTCATGTATACTCACCTCAACACATGCACCCATGACGATCTAATCTTTGTCTGATACGTCATTTTTAGGGTTCCGGAGCCAAAATGGCAAAAACGGAACCCTTATAGTTTCGCCATGTCTGTCTGTCTGTCCGTCTGTCTGTCTGTCTGTCTGTCTGTCTGTCTGTCTGTCTGTCCGTCCGCGGCTTTGCTCAGAGGCTATCAATGCTAGAAAGCTGTAATTTTGCACGGATATATAGGTAAATTATGCCGACAAAATAGTACAATTAAAAATTCAAAAACAATTTTTTTTAGGGTACCTCCCATAGACGTAAAGTGGCGGTGATTTTTTTTTTCTCATCCAACCCTATGGTGTGGGGTATCGTTGGATAGGTATTGTAAAACCATTAGGGGTTTGCTAAAACGATTTTTCGATTCAGTCATTTGTTTGCGAAATATTCAACTTTAAAGTGCAAATTTTCATAAAAATCGAGCGTCCCCCCCCCTCTAAAATCTAAACCGGTGGGTCGAAAAATTTGCAAAAATTCAGAATGGTAGTTAGTATATCAAACTTTCAAGGAAAACTATAACGGCTAAGTTTGCTTGAGAACTATTAGTAGTTTATGAGTAAATAGCAGCGTAGGGTATAAAATATACCTAAACTTGGAAGATTCCGTATAAAATACCAAATCCTTAGAAAAATATTACTTAATTTTTTCGTAATGGCTACGGAACCCTATTTTGGGCGTGTCCGACACGCTCTTGGCCGGTTTTTATTATTTCGCTCCTTTTCTGTCTAATGATATAATTAATCTCGTCTAGTTGGCTTTGCTTTAGCTTATTTAGTTTCTATTACATAGTCATACTTACCTACTAAGTTTATTGAAACTACATAATAACAGGTTCACGTAGGTTGACTATTTGCGTGGTGTCTTATTAGACTATTGACATAGGATGTGAGACATCGTCGAGCACATTAACTGTTTAAGTGGCATTTTAGAGTAGGTGTCTAAGTAAGCTACACCGGCATGGCGCTGTAACAATTTGATTCTCACCGGGTTACCTACATACTTAGACGGGTTGATTACCTACATACCTAGACTTCGTGATGACAAGTATGGCAAAGGTTGTGTACACTAAAGACACGACAAATTCACGCTTCTCGCACTATTCAAGTTCATCATCATCATTCAGCCACAGGATGTACACTGTTGGACCTACGCCTCCCCCATATACCTCCAGTTGCTTGGGTTGAAATTGACCTACATCCACCGTGAGCCCACGGCTTTGGTCATCCGTCCATCTCTTTGGTGAACATCCTACGCTGTGCTTGCCGATCCAAGGTCTCCATTCAAGAACTTGGCCGAACGGCTATTTATTCTCCATTTTGTATGACCTGCCAGTGTCACTTCAGTGTGCAAATTCCACCCGCCCGGATTGCTACCACCATCTTGCTCGCAAATCCTGCCGTGAACCAGCAGTGCTTCTACTGTTGTGTTTCGGCATGGAGGGAGAGTAAGACAGCTGGTGAAATTACTGGCATTTGAGGTATCCCATCTTAGGCCTCTAGGTTGGCAACGCATCTGCAATACCCCTGGTGTTGCCGATGTTTAAGGACGGTGGTGATGGTGATCTCTTACCATAAGGAGACCCATTTGCTCGTTTGCCTTCCAGTCAAATAATACAAATAAATTCGCTTCGGGTCGCATTACTAAAAAGGTTCATCCCAAACTAATAATACACAATGAACTGCAAAAAAAATTGTCGTCAATCGAACTGCGTAACCTAAAAAGCATTGATATGTACCTAACCTGAGATAAATTATTTTAATCCAGTTGTGACATTATCAATGCTACTTGAAACTCTAACCCCACTCAAACGTATTTGAATAGCGATTGAGTTTAACATTATGAAATACGGCACTATAATAGGCTAAGCCGTCTCAAAACCCATCTTGACGAATGAAGTGACGATGATAGATTATTCACGATTCGATATCTAGCTGTAGATTCGACGTTAATTGACTACTGATTAATTAGAAACCGCTATTAAGCTTGGCGGGAATTATACGCGTACAATTACTCAGTTTAACTGCTTTTGTTGCGTTGTTGTGTGGATTTTCAGTACAACTGAGATAAGCAATTAAGCGTATTGTTAATTATAAATGAGCCCACGCGGGTCGCAAAATGGTATAATAGATTAGTAGAAACCACAGACTTAATAGTAAGATATCTTAAACAAACTTAGAAACTTTAAAAAGCCCCGACATTGTCATTAAAGTTCAATATGTGAACAATCTGAGAGGAGGCCTGTGCCCAGCAGTGGGACGTATATAGGCTGGGATGATGATGTGAACAATGACTAAACAGTTTTTTATAAAACATAGGTAAGAACCATCGCAAGCACACTCGCTTGCACGAAAATCCGATCCGCATAAGCGATCCCTTCATATAGCGAACCTACTGTGTTAAAAATAAAGTTGTGTTAAATACTTGTAATTTACATAGATATCATTTATAAATATTGCGAATCTGTTCTTAAAAAAAAAAATACTTCGTTGAGTTTCTTGCCGGATTCTTCTCAACAGAGGTTTTTCCGAGACGGTGGTAGATTTTTTTACGTTCATAAGTGCTTGTTATAGCCTAAATTGAATAAAGAGATTTTGACTTTGACTTTGCTTTTCAAAAAAAAATGTCCCTGCAAACAGTGCTTTTCAGAATTTTAAGGGCCTTAGCAATATTGATTCTGGGCAATTACGATTTTCTATGTATTCACGATTAATTTCCTATTTTCGATGTCTAGTGTCGAAAACTAAATCATGCATAAAGCAGCAAGCTCTAAAAGGGGTTTCATTATTTAAAGGTCAAAGTCTTCTCATCAAATTGCGATAGGTAGTTTGTATTTATCCCTAATTATGTGCCAATTCTATATGGTAGTTCATATCTTTAACAGCATAATCTAATTGCCCAATAAGAGATTTTTTGGGTTCCCGAAATCCGTTGTTGTCTACCTTTTTCCACCCCATCTCTTGACATTTCACTCCCTTGCCCTTGGGAGGTGAAATTGACCTCTTGTTTTATAAATACGAGTGCACGCTCGCTTAAAATTATTTCTCTGGAAATATTATGATGACTAAATGCGATTTGTTTGTGTTTTACTAACAACATTTTGTTTGAGTATTCGATGCGTATTAGTGGGAAAAAACACATCGATCAAGTCAAGTTGTCTCCGAAAAGAGACTTCGGTTTTTCAACTGTATATTTATCAGTCTACAAAAATACAATATCAACAACAAACAAAACTACTTATTTTGTTGACAAAATGTCCGCTTTTTGCATCCCAAATATTTATTGTTTTTTTTTTTGTGAATCATTTAAAGTTTATTTACATTGTTTTGTTTGTCATAATAAATATACCTAATTCCAAATGTCAATAGAATTTTTTTTTGCGCCTTTGCTTCATTTCTATGACTAAAGTAGAAATAAAATGCCTTGTGAAATAAAATATAGCCGATTAGTGATTTACAGGATTTCTCACCTAAAATATATCTAACAAAACTGCTTTACTTAGTAAATCTATTGACCAATATTATGATAGAACCGGATTACTAATGTTTCGCCGAATAACGTTTTGATATTTATGAAACTGTAAATATTTCAGGATTTTTATAAAACTAACCTAATCTAAAGGGTTCCACACGATGGCCCTGAAATAAATCCTGAAATATTACAGTTTTAGAGTTAGCGAAATGAAAAGTTGCGAAATTAAACATGTTGCCAAACGTAACGTTGCGAAAAGACAGGTATCCGGATGGAACCATCTTTTGGGCGCACTCGCGTTAAATTTAGGAGTACCTTACCTAACATAGATTTACTTTCTAAGATCCGTTTTTGATTTCACCTGTTTAGTGGCATGTTAAAGTCCCTGAAAGACGTCAGACCACGTGTTCAATGCTACTGTAAACATTATTAAAAACTCCTTTAATGGATGGCAATCTACAACGCGTTTTAATTTGCGCTTTTTCCTACGCACAACTGAACTATGGAACCAGCTTCCTGGGACCGTATTTCCGAAACAATAAAACTTATGGATCTTTAAAAAACGAGCCTATAAATCTCTCAAAGGGCACCTGTGCGGCAGTACCCTTCGTGTTGCAGTGTATAAGGGCTACGTGATTGCTTCCCATCAGATGAACTTCATGCTAGTTTTCCCCCTCTTGCATAAAAATAACTGATATATAGGACCTACATCAGTTATTTTTAGTAATGTAGGTACATACAAAATACACCTAACATTGTCAAGTAAAAGTCGCGCCCTAAGGTAAACCCGTCAAAGCTATCCTGCCCTGTGGCATCCCTGCGAATGCTGCTTTGCACACTTTATGAATACTACGTGATTCGAGGAATAAAACAAAGGACATAGAAGAATTTCTCAGCGTACACACACTCCATAATTTGTTTCCCAATAAAGTTATGAGCGTAAAATGTGCAAAACGTGATTCAGATATGAAAGCATTACGAAATTATTAACATTTCAGCGTTACATGGAAATTTTATTATCTAACATGAAAATGTTAATTCAACGGAAATTTAATTTCACGCTGTTCATTTAAATATAAGTTTCTATTAGGCATACATGATTCTATTTTTACATAAAAAAAACTGGCTTTTGCCTTGACTTCGTTTGCCAAAAATTTGTTTATCGCGTTCCCCCAGGAATAATATAATTTTCCTGAGTAAAAACTATTCTATGTTCTTCTCTGAGTGACAAACTGCCTTCATATTACTACTGAAGCGTAAAGGGGTAACAGACAGATAGATACCTTCCTTTGGCTTTTACTATAGTATTAGTAAGGATTGTTAAGAATATTTTAAATACGATTACTAGTGTATGAAAAACAGGTCTTACTTTCTGAAATTATGTCGTCCTCTAATCGACGTTAAAAATAGACAACCGCTAGGTACATTAGATACTAATGTACCTAGCGGTAATGTAATAATTACGTACCTATCTGAATAAATTCATAGTGCTATCTTTATCACTAGTGGCTCAACATGACAACAGTATAAGGTCTACCATTAATTAAACGTATGAATTATACAGCACGTATCACGTGAACAGTAATGAATGATTGAGGCTTAATAATGAAATTAACAACTTTGTACAGAAACTTGTCACTACATAATTGAACACGAATAATTTTCCTGACATGGTAAGTTTCAAAATTACCTACACAAAAGATGGCACAGATGAATACCTATAGCACATCAAGCATAAATGTAAAACCTTTAATTTGCGTCCCTTTCGGCCATTTAATCTCGCTGCGAAGGTGTTGAATTTCTACTCCGCTACCCCCGGCTCCAATCATTCAATATTAAATTCTGTCATAAAAGGATCAAATCCAGAATTTAATATTCGCAGAGCCAAATATCTAGAATTTTCGTAGATTGTGTAATAGACGTGAAATGAAAAGATAACTCGGCATTTTATTTGTCAAATTATCTATTTGTGTACCACACGCAAACAAATTATCAATATCAAAAGAACGTCAGACTGCTTAAACGAAGAACCAAATAGCTACCAGGAAAATATGAATGATGTTACCAGGAAATTAACATATTAAAAGATCCAATTATATGAAAGAGATCTCTGTGAAATTATTTGGCATCTGTTTGCTCTGTCAATTGAAATCAACGTCTTCTTTAATTGGACGGCCGGGCCTGACCCTATTCTACGAAGTGCAAAACTCTAACTTCGTATATTGCCCTCCCGCTGTCGCTAATATTATTCAATACGAGAGTGAGAGGGACGGTACAATACGAACTTCGATTTTCGAATTTCGTAGTAGCCTCCCTGTTCAGTTAGAACGAGCTGGGACAAAGGGGTGGTCATAATGCGCCATTTGCCTCTCCGTCTTTATTGCCATCTTTGTTCTCTGGGGATTAAGGACTAGGCACAGCGTTCAGTTCGGAGACACGACCTTTGAATATTCGCCTCGTAAAAAATTAGGCCAATTAATATAGGATACGTAACGAGGTGTTCTTTAGTTATTACGAGATTAGTTTCTTGTTTTTAGAGTAACATTTCTTTCAAGCAATCCTACTAATATTATGAATGTGAAAGTTTGTGAGTATATGCACGAGTGTGTTGTGTTAATTTCTTATTCTTCTACAGTAAAATGTCTCGACGAATTTAGATAAAAAAAACCTGCCAAGAGCGCGTCAGACACGCCCGAAATAGGGTTCCGTAGCCATTACGAAAAAATTAAGTAATATTTTTCTAAGCATTTTGTATTTTGTACGGAATATTTAGTTTAGGTATTTTTACACCTTAGGCTGTTATTTACTCTTAAACTCCTAACAATTCTCAAGATAACTTAACCGTTATAAATTTCCTTGTAAGTTTAATGCATTTACTACCATCCTGATTTTTTTTTTAATTTTCCACCCACCGGTTTAGATTTTAGAGCGGGGGGGGGATGTTCGATTTTAATGAAAATTTGCACTTTAAAGTTGAATATTTTGCAAAGAAATAACTTAATTGAAAAATCGTTTTAACAACCTCGGAATGGTTTTAAAAGACCTATACAAGAATATTCCACACTATAAGGTTGGATGAGAAAATTACCCCCACTTTACGTGTATGGTACTCTTAAAAAAAATTTTTTTAGAATTTTTTATTGTACCGTTTTGTCGGCATAGTTTACATAAATATTCGTGCAAAGTTACAGCTTTCTAGCATTGATAGTCTCTGGGCAAAGCCGCGGACGGACAGACAGACATGGCAAAACTATAAGGGTTCCGTTTTTGCCATTTTGGCTACGGAATCCTAAAAAATGAAAGACAGTTGTTTCTCCGGAATAACAAATCCCGATATACCCATACCCATATTCCTTCGCCACTAATGCCTTGATCACACGTACCGAGTAAACTGGCGAGACAGTGGTCTCAGCTGAGTACTATATTTTATACGCTATACGCATCGAGTACTCTACCGAGAGCTACTTTACTCGGTACGTGCGATCAAGGCATAAGTGTAGGAAAACTTAAGTAAATACTTAATTTTTAATGGTATTCTTCGCGCAAAAGATGAAGACCGCCGTGTAATTATCTAGAAAGTAGTGTCTCAGGATATAAATAACGGATAAAGTCAAAGTCAAAAGTCAAAGTCAAAATATCTTTATTCAATTTCAAAAAAAATCTACCACCGGTTCGGTAAAAACCCCGGTTGTAGAGAATCCGGCAAGAAACTCAACAAAGTATTTTTTTTGTCTCATTAAATCTCAATAAATTTTAATATAAAGCCATTTCAACTGGTCGTCTCACAATTTTATTAAATAATGAAGAAAATATAATACTCAGTCTTAGTAGGTACACTTTATAATGACATCGTAATAAATAAAGCTTAATTCTATTCCACAAAACCTTCGGTATTTCGTTTCCACAAACGGTTCTTAGAACTATAACACGTCCTTTCAACTTCTCAACGCGATATGAGATTTTTAACGTTCCGCATAATCTCAAAGTGTATAGAAAAATCTCATAAAGATTTATCCCTTTTAATATTTAAACCCTGCCACGGTTCTCACGCCCCGGCCCTGTATCGGTGTTCTTTGTAACGCGCGCTGAGAATTTTATTGAGTGTTCCGTGTTGTGAGTGTTCAGTAAATTATTTAGATTCGTGTGTTTCCGAGGTGTTTTTGAGAAGGAAAACGTGCCTACTTAAGGTTTCACGATAAAAATGGCAGGTGGATTCGCGTTGGAGAAATCTTGATCTTTTTGTAGAGGTTTGTCGACATTTTACTGATTTATTTCGTGTTCTAGTGTGATTGATTGACGCAAATTGTCTTTGATCAATAAATAAATATCAAACATATGTACAGTTGCGAACGGTTTGTTCGTAATTTGGCAATGTAATGCTATTTTGGTTTATTAACGACAATATTTACTACGAGTATGTATAACTTGGCTAAATTATGTTGGTATGAATAATCACGAGTGGCTTAACAATCATGCATGGTTCACGAAGCAGCAACCCGCTCTCTAAGGTGCTCTTTCGCCATCCATTGATTAGTGTTAACTGACGGTTAAATGTGATGCCATCTCTATTTTTTTGTTCGAACAGACGAGGACGGCATCACATTTAATTGTTAGTTAACACTTATCAATGGATGGTGAAACAACCCCTAAATCTCCTATTTAAGCTCTTTCGTTTATCACCAAATACGAAAAGAATAGCGATAAATACGCGATTGATCTGACATGGTGGATATCAAACGACATCCACCATAATTGATATCAAGTTACTCGCCCATTTCAGTCGAATAACAACAGTCACCCAACCCCATCAAACAGTAAAATACAGTAACGAGCAAAAGGTGTTTAACACGCAGGCAAACCCCCATATTCGTTAGCGCTTGTTAACAGTTGTTAAGCTTCTGGTATGTTGCATTCGCTTCATTCAGAGGCACCTTGCTTGCTCTGTAATAGAGGAGGCCGATATGAGAAATTTAATAATAATAATAATACTTAACAGGTACTTAACAGTCTTTTGTCGGGTGGTAATAAGGTGCGCGCCTTTAACGCCTGGGTGATGCCCCTGCTTACATACTCCTTTGGCATACTAAGGTGGACTCAGACTGAACTGGAGGCCCTGGACCGGAGGGTCCGCCTACTACTTACTACCCATCGCATGCTACACCCACGTTCGTCTGTCATGAGGCTGTACATCCCACGGAAATGTGGAGGTCGCGGCTTTCTTAATGCCAAAAATCTCCACAACCGCGAGGTATGCAGACTTAGGGATTATTTCCTTAACAACGAGTGTGGGATGCATCGCGATGTTGTGGCAGTAGACAGACACCTCACCCCGCTATCCTTGGCAAACGAAAATTGGCGCAGACCTATGGTAATGAGCACGGAAGATCGCAAGAACGTATGGAAGAGCAAGGAGCTACACGGGCGGTTCTACAAGGCCCTAATAGGGCCTGATGTAGACCTTCTCGCGTCGGTGACCTGGTTACGTTTCGGGGACCTCTTTGGGAAAACCGAGAGTTTTGTGTGTGCAATTGCTGACGAAGTTATCATGACGAACAACTACCGGAGGTATATCCTGAAGGACGGTACGGTCGACATTTGTCGGGCATGCCGCCGTCCTGGGGAGTCACTCAGGCATATTATCTCCGGTTGTTCTCATCTTGCTAACGGTGAGTATTTGCACAGACATAACTTAGTAGCCAGGATTATCCACCAGCAACTTGCTCTTCGATACGACCTTGTACACTCTGAGGTGCCGTATTATAGGTATGTCCCTGCGCCAGTTCTCGAAAATGGTCGTGCCACGCTCTATTGGGATCGATCTGTCATCACGGACAGGACTATTGTAGCCAATAAGCCTGATATCGTGCTGACAGATCGATCAAACCGCCAGACAATGCTCATCGACATCACCATCCCGCATGACGAGAACCTCGTGAAGGCCGAGAAGGACAAACTCAGCAAGTACCTTGACTTGGCTCACGAGGTGACTGCTATGTGGGATGTTGACTCGACGATCATTGTCCCGATAGTCGTTTCGGCAAACGGTCTAATAGCGAAGAGCCTCGACCAACATCTCAAGAGACTCTCGCTAGATGGCTGGATCAAGGGCCAGATACAGAAGGCGGTACTTCTGGACACGGCACGCATCGTCCGGAGGTTCCTCACTCTGCGGCCCTGACCACCGATAACTTGGGCCCTGCTCCGTTACCGGTGGCAAACTAGGTTAGGTTTTTATAATTTTTTTTATTTTGTATGTACTTTTCTGTATTTTACTTTTTATAACTATTATAAAAACCTAATCCTAAGAATAAAAACAATAAAGATAATAATAATAATAAAATCTTTATGCAATAAGACAAAATTGCACAAGAGAAGAATAAAGAATTACAAAGAAAAAGAAAACTTAGGTTAAGCATAGCACAATTAAATAAGTTGAATCCTGACTCACAAACTAGGCAAGGCCTGTATCTTGTAAGTCAGCGTTCGTCACGTATGCGAGCTAATAGAGTAATGCTAGGTATATCCGAGTAGCTACTAAGTAAAATGAAACATTTTTATTAAGAAAAGGAAAAGGAAATAAAGAAATAAGAATTTGGAATCGTCTCGAAGAAAATTTAGTAGTATTTGTACTAAAGCGTAATGACCTATTGGATTTTGAAAAAGTTTGTGCTAAGTACTTATGCCCTTTTAGTGGGGGTGAGAGCGCGTACAAATTTTCAAATATACTTTTTATATTTTTTTGCTAAATGTTTTTGCACGCCTGACTATGATAAAATCCTAATTAAATCTTTCGCTTATTTTTTTTTAATTCTATAAATAGTCAGCTGCTATAGGGGAAACTGTTGTACCTTGGCCATAGTTTTACCTCGGACAGTCGTCGGAATTTAAATATTCCCGCATTATTTTAATATCATGTGCTGGGCAATTTGAACCGTCGGCGGGAAGTATCGAAGTAAAGTTAGTAACGCTGAATGTGCTGTGTGAGAAAATCATGGAAATAAAAATCCCTGTACAAAAAGTACTTTTTTTGAACTCTAAATGTAGCTTATTTATTTAAAAAAATAAGAAACGAATCGCTTAATTTTTTACCGAATAACTAGCCTAATGATGTATCTTTACACATTTTCATATCTGGCGTGTATTCCATAATTAGTTATTTTTCTAAAAATCAAAAAAAGAAAAATTGTCCGAGGTAGAACAGCTTCCCCTATATAAAAATTGCACAAACATATTTTTTGAAAAAAAAATGTTTCTTAGGTCACCTGGCAGGTAGAAAGTCCCGCCAAATTGATCTACCTTTTTAAAATCTTATTTTTGGAAAACAAATTAGAGTTTGTTTTAGCCCCGCTACTCACCAGCCAGGTCTACAGTTTTGTGTTATTATTATTAATTATTTTTCCTCACCAGATCTATAACTCATTATCATCATGTCAGCTGAAAGACGTCCACGGCTGGACATAGGCCTCCCCATGATTTATTACTGCTTTCATAAAACACATTCACCAAAAAAAATCTCTGATTGGTCTAGTAACTGCCTATAATATAACCACATATATTCTAACTTTTTAAATTCAGGTCTACGTCACTTTTAAGAAGCTGTTTGTGTTAGAGTTATTTAAACGTGATTTTGTGCAAGTGGCACCCGGACATAAACTATCCAAACATCCACAGAAAGTTCTCCTTATTCCCAAATAAACGAGTGAAAACTTTTCTTTGTACTAGGTACTTAGGTCCGAGAATTCCTACCACTGCGCGGTTTGCAACAGGGAGCACAATGGGTGAGTGTGCAGGGAATTGTACAGGAATTCCGAGAATCCCAAACTTCATAAACTAACTCATGTCTTGTGTTACGGTTTTCAAAAGACCCGCAAGATGTGGAACTTTTCCTCTGAGATTCGTAATTAAACTTAAATGTCGTTTGACAACTTTTGTGAGTATACGATAAAAGCGAAGCAGTCAAGGATTTAGGGTACCTATTATATCTTATCTGTATAAGATGTTTTTAAGAGCATTTTATGTTGATACACTTTTGTGAACATGGTAACTCTGACTGTAATACTTTACACAGATTGACGTGTTGAGACCTTTTTGTAGAATTGTTTTGTCGGAGTGCCTAAGTATATTTGTACACTTAATAATGTTGAAGGTTAAAGTGCTTACCTAAGTAACTCAATAGTAATTTTATGTACTTTTCTTACACGTCGAGAAAAAATACAGTATTTATGCGAATAGTAATTTTTACTCAACCGTAACGCTTCTTATACGAGATCTTTGCCACCCTCAAAGTTGCCACCTGGAGAGACCATAAGAGACCATAAAGGGAAACGTCGTAGGTAATATGGGCAGTTAAAATGTAGTGGGTATTATTACGTGTAATCCTGTGTAATTGACCCACATTGACCGTTGTTTTTGTTGCGTTGTTACGAAGAGGGAATGTGGTGGAGCAATAAGGGAATTTATGATGCCTTTGCGGTACAAACTTAGTTTTCATTGAACGCTGAGCTGGCTAGCGATTTGTCCTACGCTATTGTAAACTATGGAGACACCTGCTTCGTAGTTTTCAGTGTTTGTCAAGTTTAATCTGATAGTATAGATCGCTTTTCGTTGTTTTATAATGGTGACTGAAATTTTACGTTTGCAGACGACATTTCATTGGTAAGATTTTTTAATGAGGTACCTACGACTTCACTATTGGTCTATCCATTTATTTTTCTACCGTTCCGTTATCACCGTTTATAAATTGTTCATACATTCATATGTTACATCGACGTACTACGTACGGACGTACTACCTAGAATTAAAAATAAATTATACTTATTCATGGCCCGATACGTACAAAAAAGAAAAAAGAATATGTCATAACATATAGAAAGGACATGATATTTTTAATAACAAATTTTACTGTCGCTTCTTCTTGCTTACTTATTGGTAGCACGCCAATAACTTTATCAATGACTTTAACGCACGATAAAATACCTATAATAGTAGCTAAGCCATTATTTTCGCAAATTAAGTACAGTTTATCAATAACGATCGTGCTAAAAGTTGTACGGTGAGTTTAACTTAGTATTGAGTTTACTTGCAGCGTCATCCCTCTCCGTGAGTTAGTATTTTCGCATCTTTGCTTCGGAGGTAAATTTTCGCTTTCCTGAAGTTATCACTGAGTTATTTGAGTTGTAAAATTGCAAACGCTTGGAAATGTTTTTATTTTTCCAGCATCTAGGTATAAAATAATGTACGTTTATTTTGATTATCTGTGGAGTGTTCAAATCACGACACAAACATGTTTAAAAATAGTGTTTGCTACAATATTGTCTTAACTTATCTTAACCAAGACAATATTGTAGCAAATATTATTTTTAAACACGTTTGTGCCAAGGTTTGATCGGCCTTTAATTGTGCCTTTTATGATCGTTATCATCATCATCATCATTGTAATCAGCCATAGGACGTCCATTGTTGGACACAGTCCTCCCCAATGCTCCCTCCTACATTTCGTCCATGCCCCTACTAACGTTAGTAATGTTGTAAAGGCGAAATTTATGCGTAGGTGTGAATTCGTTACTCTATCACGCCAAAGGAGTTATAAAAGAATTTTGATGAAATTTGCTATGTAAGTAGGTAGCTGTATTTTTAGAATAACACAGGCTTTTTATATTTACATGTACGCATGTAAAACCCAAAATCTCAATCGACGAGTCTAGATACCTAATAATTCGTTAGAAATTTCTCACAAAGAGCATCGAAATGATACATAAGTACTCGTTTAATTTGAAGACGTCAGATCCATTGTGAAAGGGTCGTGACTTAAATAAAATATACCTTCAAAATGGATTACTAAACGTTTAATTAAAACGTTTTTCAAAGCAAGCTGAACGTTTAATGTTCAATTGGAACCGATTTGCTGATTTGCCGTATTAAAGGCTCTCGGGATAATTAAACTTCGGAGCTGAGCACAACTTTTATTAGAACACTCAATGGAATAGGTATTAAAGTTTTTATTGTAACTTTAGCGATGGATATTTTCGTTAATTGTTTAGTGCTTGTGGGAGTAAGTTATTCATAAATGCATTTTGGGCTTTTTATTAGCATTTGTTTCTTCGCTAAATGTTAGTTTGATATTTGGCACTGCCCGACAGGGTCTAATTACAATTTACCATATACGAGACTTATCGCGCTATTTTTACACAAGTAATATTTACCTCGACGTTTCGGCAACGTTACAGTTGCCGTGGTCACGAGTAGACTGAAGTGTGTGGTGTCAAGTCCGCCTAGCAGCGCGAGTTCTCCGAACTACCCGCACTTGATCACTAATAGTACCGGCAATCGTATCACGAACTATTTTGTATTACCCTACTCTACTCTTTATTTCACTTTTTTGATATTTTATTTTTATTTTTTATTATTTTTAAATCTTGATAAAAAATATATTTTTTTATAAATTTATTTTAAAGGAAACAGCGAAAACGTGATAATTGATTATCAGAAACCTTCATCTTCTCTTATTTTTAGGCTTTTTCTATCCAATGCTGGATGTGACCCTCTCCTAATCTCCTCCACCCCGTCCTATTCTCCGTCTTCCTGAGCCAGTAGGGTCCGGCGTGACTCTTTATGTCATCAGACCATTTCATCTGGGGTCGGCCTACGCTTCTTCTTGTTTTCCGTGGTCTCCACACCAGCACTCTATGGGTGGAACGGTTATCCATTCGGCGTGCCACTTGCCCCGCCCAGTTTCATTTCAAAAACCTATTTAAAAATAATTAAAATATGGTTCTGGTGGTTAGGTTCTGGTTTTCTAAAACTTAAAACCTAAAATTGCAAAAAGTGGCTCCGAAGCGGTAATGTTTCGTGTGCTCTTCCTACCCCATTTGGGAATACAGGCGTTATGGTTGTGTGTGTAAAATCTGGTTATTTTTAACGAACAAAATAAAATGCATGCAAATTGTTTGTCTGTTCACGTGTAAACTCGCTGGATTTTTTCATTTTAATTCCAGAAATGCATTCAAACTTTTCAATTGAAACATTAAAAGCTTTCAAAAGTCCTTTGTGTAAATTGGAAGCCTATTGAAACTAGAATTTGCATTCACCGTTCAACTTCTCAGCCTAAGTAAGTGCAGACTTTGTGATTTATGACGCGATGCCTCTACCCGGTCATGAATACAAGCGATCAGCGGTGAAGCGAGCGTTTTTTTCTTTTCATTGCGTGTGCTGCCAGGTAACCACCGTGCTCCGAGCGTTTCGGCCACGCAACGAACAGACAAAACTGTCGCTGCGCAGTTGGTTGTTCGTAGTTACACCCGTGGTAGTATTGTCTAACGCTCTAACGTTCGCGATCGCATTTACCATCTCTTTCTATCCTCATCATATACCGTGTGACAGAAAGAAGTAGTGAAAACGATTAAGATTGCGCGTGTGAGACAATAAGGCCATAATATGTACTTAACTTGTGGCGGAGCGGAGCGGCGACGGGCAGAATTGGCCAATCATATTAGTTATAATGCAGTTATGATGCATTTATGTACCCGATTTATTTATATGCCCAACTTATATACTAGTGGTTGATGTTTGTAGCGTGACAGGCGACGTCAGTTGTGACCTAGGATGGCGTACATTGATTGCAGTATTTGTATGAAAAAAGAAAAATCTAAAGACTCATTATAGCTGAACTAATGTTGTTTAGTTTGACGAGTCTATGTTTTAATTACCTATTTGCTCGTATTACAGGCCACACCCGGTATACTAGCTAGTATTTTGTGGTCATTCAATAATTGATCCTTTTTTCATGTCTCTACTACTGTTGGGAATTACCCCTGTTCTTAATTAAAAGTTAGCGCCAGGAACGTCAGAAACAGCGGCTTGAGCAGTTAGTTTTAATACAACTCACTAGACCGCGAAGTTTTTTAACTTCCAAGAAACCGCGACCACTGAATTGAGTCTCAGAATATTCATGGCAGAAACTCCAGTCCCAGTCACGGGGCGTAATGAGATTAATTCGAAAGCTTCATGGCTTCAACTTGTGCTTTGAAACTATTTGGTATTTTTCGAAGCTCATTTTCTGCGTCTTTACTTCGGTATTTCAGTCTTAATAAATTACGTAATAGTGACTAATGAGTTGTGGTTGTTATTAGGAAGTTTCTAGTGAAATATTTAATAGGCTTACATTAAGAGCAGTCAAGCTTAAAAATAGCTCAAATAGTCTTTGCACTTTCTTAACGTCGCTAAATTGAAACATTTCGAACTGTCTCAGTACCTAGTGATTATTTTCAAAATTGTAGGGGTTCACTTTGTTGAAAATATCTCTCTTTGGTATAACATCTACGGCACCACTAGCACTATCATTGTCTCTGGTAGCTCTCCCCTTTCTGTCATAATATCCTGCCTGCGTTACTTGTGTATTTCAAAGTTAAATTAAATCCAAGCTTATTTCATATCAATAATATATTTATGTGCAATTACGTAGATGTTCATCTTTTATTTAGCAGTTCGCAGTAGGCCCGCATGAGAACTACAAACCATGTCTCTGAGGAGGCATGTGCTCAGCAGTAGACATATACGAGCTGGAATTAATTGGTAAATTAGAAGTGTCCATTGTTTCCAGATATCGGCGATTGCCGTAGATGCATGCTTTGATCTCAGAAACAATAGGCAAACGCGATCAATGTTTCATAACAGACCGCCTATTGTAATCTGCCGTGGAATAGTATAATAATACTACGGCATTTTACTATAGCAATTCTACCGTGCATTTGAATACAGTTGTTTTTATTGAAACAGGACATTAATTATAAATGCCGGAAGATAAAAAGTTTAATTTAGTAATCAACTTTATTTTTACTTTTTGTGTAACTTAACACCTGGTATTTTTAAGGCTTAATAAAATAAATGAATAAATAAGATATTATTTATTCATTTATTTTATTTAAATCAGCAGACTTTGTCCTTGTAAAAACAAATGACGATTAAATATAGTATTTTTTTTAGTTACCGCATACGGGGGGTTAATTTTGTAACCAACTAACACTTTTTACCCCCTGTCTCACCATCAGTTGATTAAATTTATTTGATGGATAAATGTAATGCCGTCACTGTCTGCTTTGATCGAATAGACTGAGACGGCATCACATTTATCCGTCAAATAAAATTAATCAATGAGTGGTTAAATACCTCCTTGTGTGGTGTAAAATAGACAAAAATCCTAATCCTAATATCCTGAAGATGTTCACTGTGTCAAAATGATTCATTGCCGAACTTAATAATGACATTTCAACAAACTCAAGACGGATAATTTATTCTATTGATTGAATTAATTACATGCCTTATCTAAGTTAATTAGGCAATTTCAGAGTCTCATCAACCTGTCATCTATTTGCGTCCCTCTGCTGGGCACAGCACTTCTTTCAGAATAAGAGAGATTGGGTTAAGCGGTAGTTCCCACGCGACCCCAGTGCCGACTGGAAATTTAAAGAGTGTAAGTTGTTCTTTATCGTAAAGCTCGTGGTAAAATAGTAAATACTATTATAATAAAAATTAAAGGAAACGAGAGTAGCAAGGTAAATAAAACGAGTATCTGGGGGCACGGCAGTGCCCCCGCCAAGTCGAGCAAAAAAAAACAAAGGCACGGCCGTACCATACTTTTCTCGAAGCCATTCAGGCTATTTTCAACACCCTGTATTTTTGTTATGGCTAAAGATAGAACCCTGAATTTTCAGTTACTTATAGGGCCTAATGGGACTTAGATATATTATCAATTACATTCAGTTCGAACACGTAGATTAAGAACTATCACATGTTAAAGTTCCTCAGTTTTGTCACTGACATACCTATACACTGACTTTTGATCATCATAATTCTAAGGTACTTCTAGCAGACCCACAAGCTCCAAATTTTAATCATAATTAGTTTTTAGCCTACATGGTCACAGGAAAATCCAAAATGTTGCCATTTCAGTCACGTTTCAAAGTTATACAAACTGCAGAAGTAAGTTTGTAATCCCATATAAATACTAGCGATTACAAAGTTACACAGCAATGACTTTATTGAACGTAGTCGTATTGTATACGTATTAATATTGAGTCTTAATACCTGAGTATTAAGGGTTAAAATGAAATTGTTTATCTTACTAATGTAATAAGTACCAAAGTTCGTTTGTTTGTGAATGTGTGTGCGATGCGAGTGGACGCGAGGATGGACGATGGAAATTGGAATATGGATGATGGACAATGGATAATGGTCGATGGACGATGGGTAGAAAATGGAAGTTGGACGATGGAGTGTGGACGATGGGCGATGGGCGACGGACGATGGATCATCATCATCATCATCATCATCCCAGCCTATATGCGTCCCACTGCTGGGCACAAGCCTCCTCTCAGAATAAGAGGGCTTGGGCCTTAGTTCCCACGCGAGCCCAGTGCGGACGATGGATGGTGGAGGATGAACGACGGACGACGACGGACGACAGAAAACGACGGACGACGACGGATGACGGAAGTTAGACGGGCGAAAGACGAACGACCGACGAAAGACGATGGATGACGACGGAAGTTCGACGACGGACGACAGACGATGACTGACGAGGGAAGTTCGACGACGGACGATGACGGACAACGGACGATGACAGACGACGGACGACGACAGAAGACGAACGCCGACAGACGACGGACAACGAACGATAGACGATGGCGACGACGGACAAAAGACAACGACCGACGACGGACAAGACAACGGACGACGGATGACGGACGATGACCGACGATCGACGACGGATGATGGAGGGTGGACGATGGACGATGTACGATGGACGACAGATGGTAGACGGACGACGGAAGTTCAACGATGGGCGACGATGGACGACGGATGACGACTGACGATCGACGACGACGACGACGACGACGACGACGACGACGACGACGACGACAGTCGGTACGGACGATGGACTGTAGACGATGAACGAGGATGGACGATGGACGATAACCGAGGATAGACGATGGACGGTGGACGATAGACGAGAATGGATGATGGATAGTGGACGAGGATAGACGATGGATGGCACACGATGGACAAGGATGAACGATGGATGATAGTGGACGATGGACGATGAACGATGAACGAGAATGGACGATGGACGAGAATGGACGATAGACGATAGACGAGGATGGACGATGGACGATGGACAAGGAAGGATAAACAAATGAAGATAGTAGTGCGTTATTACAAGAAGTAGTACCCGAAAAAAAAGAACTGCCTACAAAAAGTGATGAGATCCCACCAAAAACATTACATGTAAAAAGCTGCAAGTCTCGCAACGCAATGCAGTTCTTGTAATGCTAAAAAGGTTTGAGATGCAATGTTATACCAAGTCGGTTATTTTTGTCAGTACCGGGGGGTTTCCATAGAACTCGATTTTCACCAACTTGCTTATTTTAAAACCATAGAAAAATACAGTTTATAGTTCTCAAATAAAGAGTAAACCAAATTATTTTTTAAACACATAATGACTTGGCCATCGCACTCAACCTTTAGTCATTCTCGTATTATGTGTATCACTCAAACTGCAAGGCTGGGGCTAGCGCTATCTTTAATTATAATTACTTGAAATAGCTGACGTTGATGATTATAATTCTTATGTCATTATGTAGCCTTGCGATGGCCAAGTCATTTATGTGTTTAAAAATAATTTGGTTTACTCTTTATTTGAGAACTATAAACTGTATTTTTCTATGGTTTTAAAATAAGCAAGTTGTTGAAAATCGAGTTCTATGGAAACCCCCCGGTACTGACAAAAATAACCGACTTGGTATAACATTGCATCTCAAACCTTTTTAGCATTACAAGAACTGCATTGCGTTGCGAGACTTGCAGCTTTTTACATGTAATGTTTTTGGTGGGATATTGTTTACAGTAAGCGATACACGACTGAAGAGATGACAGCTAACAGAATGATAGAACATTCAAATCAAAATACAAAATACACATATCAAAAACTAGTCAGGGTATTTATAAAAATATAAACATGAAAGTTTAATAATAAATTTTGAAAACCTCAGAAGTGCGAGGAAGTGCAAGGGTTTTAGACGATAATTAATCAGTCGGACAGGTCTTTTCTTTTTTATAAGATTATACAAGATACTAGATATTTATTACTTCAAATCATTTATCTTTCTTTGAAACACTTTTATGCACATACACTGGTTAGTAAATTAGTAATACAGCCTAAAAGTTAAATTCTAGGCCAGAATAACAATTCATTTCCATTTTCTGGCTCTCGAACAGTTCAACTAGTAATACGACATATTCGATTTTGATAACGGAATGTTCATACTGTCCATTGATTTTTAAAATCAAAATAAGAAATACTCGTATTTGAAACTGCAAACACCTCGCAAACGTACTCGTAAAGTCTGCAGGGGAAACAATTCGACAACAAAAATGCCTGCGGTTTACTGAAACACACGCTATACAGTTTATTTTATTCATGGCCGCTTCACAACTGAGCCGAAATGCGTAAAAAGTTGCTAATCTGTCGGACGATATGACAATGTTCTTTTTGTTCTATATGCACTCTATTTTCTGGTAACACCCGCATTTTGATGACAAATTAAGATTGATAAGGTTTTTGTAGGTTGAAATCTCTTAATACTGAAAACATGCATTTGTTATTAGGTATTAATAGCAGTGCTTGGTTTAGAAAAGAGTGGGCTTTTCCTTTTAAACACGTTTCCTGTCTCCATACAAAATAATATGACAACGTCACACGTCCAAATGTGCTTCTACTTTGGGGACACGGACGTGGCCCCAGATTGGAGGCACGGACTTGTCGATGTAAATATTGTTTTTAAAGATTGTAAAGATCGTAAAACTATATCCATACTAATATTAGAAATGCGAAAGTGTGTTTGTGTGTTTGTATGTTTTTCCCTCTTTCACGCCGTAACGGAGCGACGGATCGACGTGATTTTTGGCATATAGAGATAGTTTATGGGCCCGAAAGTGACATAGGCTACTTTTTATCCCGGAAAAATGCACAGTTCCCGAGGGAACAGCGCGCGATAACCGAATACCGCGCGGGCGGAGCCGCGGGCAATAGCTAGTTAGTTTATATTTTAATAAAGTAAAAGAATAAAATGAGAAATTCAAATGTGATCACAATGTGGAGACACGACTTGTGGACGTCGTGGCCCCATTATGGGGGCATTTGAAGTTGTGAACCCATGGTGGAAGCACGGAGTAGTGAAAAAAAGCTTCATGGCTCCATATTGGGGGCACCTGGAAAGGGAATGTGTTAATTTTCATTTAATTTATTAAGAACACAATGTTTAAGTAGCAATTTAAGTGTATTTAGAAAACTTTCTGTGTTTGGACTCTAAATCGGCTGCAAAGGACCCATACCAAATATTAAAGCAGTACTTATACCAAATTAGTTGTTCACGCCGGCAACATTTAAGTATCCTGGATCAACAACGTAATAAAAACGGTACCTAAGTTTAATATCAGGGCCCAGAGCAAAGATAATTGTTATTGTTGACTGTAGAAGTACGAACTAAATTACCGAAATAGAGGGTATAAAGGGGAATTGGGTTTTTCTAATTTCACCTTATCGTGATGGAGCAGTGTCTTGGGCAGGTTAGTGGGTTGCTAAGGAATTCGGGTGGTTGCTGACGTGGAGAGATTAATGTGTTAGCTCTCAGATCGGCACGCCGGATTACGGGGTAAGGAAGTTCATTTAAGTTAGTAGAGGTGAGGAATCGACGGCCCCTTTCTCTACGGAACTAATGCTTGCACTAGCGGTTCTCCTTTTCTCCTGCGAGAGATTTTAAATTAGAAACTTTGGACAAATTTTATAGGGAATTTAGATGTTAGAAGCTTTTGAGCGATTGGTATAAGTACGGCATAGTATTCTATATTACGATTATATTAAAATAAGACAAACTTTTTTTTATGAAGATTTTATAAAAATGTTGTAAATGTAGGTACCTACTGGTGAAATATATTTTTCACCAGTAGAAACTGACGTGAGAACAAATCCGATAATAGGTACAATGTATTTATTACACGTAAGTAGTTAAATTCAAATAATGACCGGCTATGGTAAACGAACTCTCAGCACGTCACACCCACGGTTTTTCTCGTTGCAGTATCTATAATGGAAAGTTCCTCTAAAATATCTTTTTCATTAATATTTTTTACGCGTACACCACTGTCTAGATATGAAGTATAGTTGTAAATAATGCTAAAAAAATACCAATGGATATCATATTTAATCGTTTATCTCACGCGCTAAGGCAAAGACATTTTTCTTTGTCACGTTCTGTTCTTTTCCGCTGACTAAAGCGTAAAACTAGAAAATAATCTAGCAATTTATAATATCGCCTTCCAACAGACTAACGAGTCTCGGTCGAAAACCCAAGTCAGCTCGAGAGCCATTATAAAGTAAAGCTTTTAGGCAAAAGCAATTTTAAAAATAATAACAAAACCATTAAGCCGAACCTTGGGTTGCGTAACGTAATCGCTAAGCTACCAAATGTATATCAAATTGGCCGAGAAATATATCACGAAAGGCTTGGGCAAAAGGTATAATGGAGATATTAATCGTCGAGGATAAAAATAAAATTAGTCCATTTGCTGGGCAATTCCGCACGCGGCTGTTTTAATGCATGTCTATAAACATTTATGATGAATACAAGCACTGGACAGTTTGATTTGAACTCGAAAATTGTTTGTCGTTTTATGACTTGAGGTTTCAGATACTAAATAGATCAGATTTCTTTACTTGAACACTAAGATAGAAGAATCTTGTTGAGTCAATCCATTCTTATTAGCCAAATGTTGTATTTAAATGTGAAAGTAACTCTGTCTGTCTGTTTTCTTATCATGCTAAACCGTTGAAGTGAACTGAGATGAAATTTGGTGTGGCGTTAGTTTGAGACTTTAGGAAAGGAAATTAAATAGTTTCTACTGGATAGCAAGACAACCTATTTTTTATTTTTACTGTTAGTTTATTCCAGCAAATATACGTCCCACTGCTGGGCATAGACCATCTCTCAGAATAGTAGGGCTTGAGCCGTAAACCCCCGTGGTCTCGGTGCGAATTGGGAACTTCACATCACAATTTAACATCGAATTGCTTACGCAAGTTTCTTCACATTCACGATATTTAAATTTCTTCACCATAAATATCGTAGTCAAATGTGATTTCGCCCAAGAATTTCCAAAAAACTCAGAAGTTACTCCCGGATTTGAATCCACGATCCTCCGCTTGAAAGGGCATAGGTCGAACCACTAGGCCATCACGGCTTTAAATGGAACGTCTAGGGTGTGAAAAATGAGTCAAGTATGTGGAGAATAAAAAGAAAGCGCTCTATCCTTGTGAGCATATCTAAAAAGGTGTCATGATTATTCCACGACCCAACTACCATAATAATCCCAGCGTCATCTAAGCAGTCAAAAGGTCATCAAAAGGGTTTTCTCATGGCGGAAACGTAACTAGAATTCCCGGCACGCACTCAAAGCAAACAAGGAAAAAATCGTTTACTTTACCCGGAGGTCCTACTTGCCAATTATATTTATTTGTCCCTAGACTGCGGCAAGCCTTCGCCCTTTTTTATGAGTCCTCCGCTGTTTGTCTTTTCGAGGAGTATCAGTTGGTTTGGGATTCAGTCACTGCAGGATAGTTTGATTTGGCATCGTTTAAATAAACTTACGGCCCAATTTCTCCCCTTCGTGTTTTGGCTTAAAAAATAACAGAACTGGTTCAAAGTCAAAGTCAAAACCCTCTGTTGAGAAGAATCCGGCAAGAAACTCAACGAGGTATTTAAAAAAAAAACAGATTCACAATATTTATAAATGATATCTTTATACTATACATTACAAGTATTTAACACAATTTTATTTTTAACACAGTAGGTTCACTATTTGAAGGGATCGCTAATGCGGATCAGAATTATTACCAAATATTGCGGATCAGAATTATTACCAAATATCCTTGTCCATGATATAATCACTGACTTTATAATAAGCTTTAGGATATTAACGTCTTTTTGACAGTAGATTTAAATTTTGTATCAGTTTCTTTTATTTGTAACTCAGGCTTACTTAAACCGTAATAACTAACTTCACTTACACCCGCGTCAAGCTAAGCGGGTCACATATTTGTAGATTTTATCGATCCGTTTAAGGTACCCGCTACACCGTATAATGGCAAAAACCGTAATAGGAACGTATCAGTAACAGAATGTCAAGCGCATATACTCGTACATGACACCTGCCTGACAGCGACGATTGCTTAGGAAACGTAACTAGTGGGCATAGTATCATACTTTTCAATACAAGGAACAAACAAGGAATATAATTATAGCCTGACACCTTGCTATTACGGCCATGTTATGATACGGTGTAATTGGTATAGACTTTTTTCGTTATTCCGCGGAATCTATGCAATTTTCTGGGATAGAGACTATCCATGCCCTTCTCAGAGTGTCGAATTATCTCCACCAAATGTCATCTAAGTTCAATTGTTTGAGCGTATGCGAGAATAAAAACCAGCCAAGTAAAAGTCGAACTTGTGCACGAAGGGTTCCGTACCATTATCTATACTTACAACATCAGACATAAGTAAAAAAACAGCAAAAAATCAAGTTTGTTGTATGGGGGCTCCTTTAAGATTTTTTTTTGTTTGTAGTATTTGTTCTAATAGCGACCACAATAATATATAATCTGTGAAAATTTCAAGTGTCGAACTATTACAATTCAAGAGATAGAGCCCTGTGACAGACGGAGAGACCGACAGACAGCGGAGTCTCAGTAATAGCGTTCCGTTGGCACCCTTTGGGTACGGAACCCTAAAAAATGTAAAGGGCTCACAACGTAAAAGGGCTGTCACGATTACATTTTGATTTAGCATAAGTACCTACTCATACAGGCGGAAGTAATATAAGAAGGCTCCGCCGAAATAATAAAATCTCGTATACTGATTCCGTATATATGTTTAATTTTCTACGGGGTTTCTTAGAAGCGGAAAGAATTGTTTGTCAAAAAACCTTGATAATATATCGTAATTGAAATAAAACGATTTTTTAAACGTTTTCACATGAATTATAAATTCCTTCACAGAAAAAGAGACCAGTTTTAACGGAAACTATCATGAAACAAGGTAAAGTAGGAAATTAAATGAAGAACCCTTTTTATTGTTAACAGGTATAATAACCGCTCACTGAATAACGAGTAGGACTTACTACAATTGCAAAACTTTGAACACGAGAAAGTCTAATGTGTATACGAGATGTGTATATGAGAAAGTCTAATGTGTTGCAACTGTACAGTTGTTGCTTTATGTCATTACCAGCTTTTGCCCGCGGCATCGCCGGCGTGGAATTCGTTTCTCACGCGCTGCACACTCGGGAATTGTGCATTTTTTCGGGATATAAGTATCCTATGTCACCCTCTGGCCCATAAACTACCCGTCGCTCCGTTTCGACGTAAAATACGGACAATCATACGAACACACAAAGAAACATTTTCGCATTGATAATATTAGTATGGATATTATCCTTCAAAAAATAAACATTTCAGTGATTAAAAACAGTCTAAGCTTAAGAGAAAGTTGTGAAGAGATCGCGCTAAAGGTATGCGCACACCAAGTCACATCAAGTCTAGCACACTAAGATTTTTCCCGTAGGTAAATTCATGCTCTAAAAATATTTGGCATACCTCCGATCACGTAGCCAAGTCCGTATTGGGATAGATATGTTCACTGACAGGTAATATCTCACGTGTTGGAATATCGTATGCTGCCTATTGTTTACCTACCTAATATATTTTCTCCACGTACCTGTTTTTCTGTGTTTTTTTTGTTATCAGCCAAATAAATGATCTATCAATTTTTAAACAAGTTCATATCAAATGAATACTCATACGTCGCTAAAGTCTAACTTTCAATTTGACAGACACGTCTATTGGAATTATTGTTTTATGAAATGCAAACATTTTTCACTTTAGGGTGGTAGACCACATATTTGGCTGATGATACAATAAGGTGTAGGTAAGTAATTATAATTCCACTCAGACCGGTCTTGTGCTTTTCGCATCCACCGCGATTTTAACCAAGTCATCGCTCAATCTTGTTCGAGGCCTATCGACAGCTCGTCTCCCGGTCCGCTGACACCATTTGAGAACCTTCTCACCCCATCGGCCATCAGTCCTTGGGGGAGGCCTATGTCCAGCAGTGGACGTCTTTTGGCTGACATGATGATGATGATGAACTATTTATTTATCAATTGGGGACAAAACTTTATTTTTAATTTTAAAGCCGTTATTGGAATACAGTACTTAGATAAACAAAAACCATAAAGTTTCTAAATTCTTCTCGTATGTAAAGGCTACTGAAAAATATCGCATATCTATCTACAAATCCCACGGTGATAATACACTGGCAGTCCCGATAATCGAGTTTGTTTGGCATCCACAATAATTTATGTTCTAATTTAACCTACAGATTTCACACGTAAATGTTCCAATGCAGCTGTTTCCAAATTAGACAATCTAATATCCAGTTCCAGTTTGCAAGCGTACAACGCCCAGCTGCAATAATAGGGGACTGCGCAATTTGAATCGGATACACAAGTTGACACAAGGTTGATCGTCATCTGTTTTGCAATGATCTTCTCGTGATTAATAAACTAGCTGATGCCTGTGGCTTTTCCTGTGGAAGAATAAAAATAAGCGGCGACCACCACCACCACCGCCAGACCACGACCAGATGGCATAGTGGTTAGAGAACCTGACTACGAAACTTGAGGTCCCGGGTTGGATTCCTGTGTCGGGGCAGATATTTGTATGAAAAATACGAATGTTTGTTCTCGGATCTTGGGTGTTTAGTTATTTAAGTATGTATCTATCTATATAATTATATTTATCTGTTGCTTAGTACCCAAAGCACAAGCTCTGTTAAGCTTACTGTGGGACTAAGTCAATTGGTGTGAATTGTCCTGGAACACATATATTTTTTTTAATTAAGCTAATATTCTCTATCTCGTATATCTCTACCGGCACGGAGACCTTTATTACCCGTCCGTCCAAAGGATTTTGAATATTGTACACGTGCGGAGCCGGGGCGGGGAGCTAGTATAAAATATAATATAGAGCTCTATAGAGCGGCACCGAAAAATTGAACGACCTAATTCCATTGACCTATTTTTTGTTTTTCTTTATTTAAATAAATATGTATGGCTCGGTCCATTGTAGGACAATTTTACCAGTGTCTAGTAGGTTTTGCCGTAGTTGTGCCGTTGTACGATAAAAAATTTCTAGAAAACGAATTTTGAGAGTTAATGGTAGATTAAGGATGCACAGCGCCCACTGAACTATAATGAATTAAATTATTATTATTATAATTCCAATTGATGGCGACCTTAAGGCTTGGGCCAATGTCAGTTATGGATTAAATTTGCAAGCGCTCGCTCCTAATGTCAAACCAATCGGTATCGCATGTCAATGTTAGTTTAAAGAGTTTGGCATTGCGTGCGTCCACTCCACTGGCTCTTATTAGATTTGCTTATCTATCTGTAAATCAATATTTATCAGCAAATTTCCTCTAAACGTACCAATTTAGAGGTTCATTGTTGTTTGTTTTCAAAGTTCTTTATTAATAACAGAATAGGTACATATTGGATCGAATATAATTGCTACTTAACAACTATATCAATTTGCTAAAATTAAGGGTACTTACAGGCTATTGACGCCTCTTAAAGTTGACGGCAGGCGTATACATTTGTTATGACCACAGTAATTAGATTAAAAGAGATTCACTGCACATACAATGTCTAACATAATGACCAATGCAGGCGCATAACTTTGTTTCAGTTATTGCTTATAGCATAATTCTTTTGGAACACAAACCACCACACCTGGGTCCAAATTTGCACAACAAACCACAAGCAAATAAAATTAGGTAGTGAATTCCAATACAAAATCACCAACAAAACCAGCCAGCAATTTGTTGTGCAATTTGGGTCCCATCTTATTAACTAATAATTAAAATAGAGGGTAACAATAAAGTGACACTTCGGAGCTAGCTAACGCCATCGACCACTAATGGGAAGCGTGCGGCGCTACCCCGCCTCCCGCCGCGGTACTGCGTGCGGCGAGCGAGGGGGCCGGCCGCATCGCCGCGGGTCTCAGTAGACTGGTCATCGTGTTGCGACGCTGAGCCGTACGCGTCGTCATACGGGAATAATACGTAGTGATGGGGCAATTTATAAGTGCCATATCTGTCGATATAAGATAGATCTTCTACTTTGGTCTGTCCTATCGAAGCTATCAATGCGTTAGGATGGTGTTTATTTTTGCTAAAGAATTTTAAAGTTTGTTTCAATATGAACTGACGAATAGTAGGAAAGTTAATAGAAATATGAAGTTTACGTAAGTTAGTAAGGAATTGTGTGTTAAATGCGATTTTAATAGCTTTATTTTGAATAGTCTGTAAATGTTGGTAGTTTAGGTTACAAGTGCTACTCCAGACTGGGCAAGCATACGTAATAGATGGTCTAACCAGTGTGGCATAAATTCTCAATTTAGTTGCTGAACTGAGGTTACTTCGCCTGTTTAAGACAGGACCCAATGCTCCCATTGCTTGAACGCCTTTGATACGTAGATGTGATATGTGCTTTGACCAGTTCAGTTTGGTATCCATATTTAAACCTAGATAACGGACTGAGGTACTCCAGGGTATTTTAAACCCAGATATTTTCAGCTGTCTTTTGGGAGGTTTTCGTTGGCGAGTAAACATGATCGCTTCTGTTTTCGTTTCATTGAGCTTTAATTTCCATTTGGAGAAAAAATTATGAAGTGAATCAAGCGACATTTGAAGCCGTCCCAGGATCAAATCGGTATCTTTAGATGATGTGAAAGAGGCCGTATCATCAGCAAAACATGCAAGTTTGGTACGATTTTGAATGGGCATATCATGCAGAAATATCAGAAATAGGTACGGTCCAAGGATTGAACCCTGCGGTACACCAGCGGGTACCGATTTGCAAGAAGATTTAGTGTCACTAATGTGGACGACAAATCGCCGATCCAGCAGGTAGGATTGTAGCAATCTAACCAAGAGCAGAGGTACCCCACACACAATGAGCTTGTGTATTAGACCCTCGTGCCAAACCGTATCAAAAGCTTTTTCTATATCCAGCAATACCATACCAGTTGACTCATTAAGGTTAAGATGGTGTGCGATATGTTCTGCAACTCTGGCTAGTGGCTGTGTTGTGGAGTGGGCGGCTCTAAACCCAAGGGATTAATAATGTAACTGATAACATATTAGCTACAACAGGTATGATATAAATCTGTGTCGGGTAAATGTAGTTTAGCCAACTTTAATATGGGTTGATATAGGTACGACAGGTCGCGACAACGAAAGACTATTTAAAGTTTAAAAATACAGACGCATAAAGTGTATTACCAAAGGAATGAATAAAAGTCAGAGTTAAAAGTATCGATGTAGCTGCACTCAGAAAAGGTAGCTATGATGAATTGCAAACAGTCGTAATTAAATTTGAATGTAAGAACAATATTATGAGTATAATAACAAAGCCTGTGGCGGTTAACATTAAAATTCAGGAATTTAAAAACGCGTTTTTTATGAACGATCCTCTGAAAATAAAGGGATGAATGGAGTTTTATTGTGTACCTTGTAAGCTATTATAATATTCGTGTTTGAATTAATTAATATTGCACTAGCGAAGAAATTCAACTGTGTGGGTGAAATTCACAATCCGAAATGGGGAACCGTGGGAACTACGGCCCTCATTCTGAGGGGGTTAAGTCGTGAAAATGGTTTTTTTTAAAACGGTGTAGGTACAGTCAAATTTACCGAATCACCTGAATGAATATTCCAAATTAATTATTAAACACCGCGCATACGGAGCAGTATGTTTAGATAGTATTGCAGTGTGTTTCAACATACACATCTATACACCATGTATTTCCATCCAGAAACTGTGTCAAATGGAGAGTGATTGTATGGAAAATGATTCAAAGAAATGACGATCCTCATCAATGGCATTACGCCACAAGGAGGGGGTGACCAACATATTATGTGACTACTCGTATTTTGAACTGGAACTATGTTCGTATGATCGCCTTACAGACTCAGGCCTAATGACGTCTTAGGTCCAGATGGCTTAAAATAAGTTTTTGGTAAAAATTTCATTTTTAATACAAGCTTTTTTTGTTGACTGTACTTGTATTGTCACCTAAACTACACTTGCATACCAAATTTCAAGTCGATTCCATTAACCGTTGAAGAGTTCCGTCCTGTGGAGACGATCCTGGTCGGACTGCCAGGATGTCACTACCATAATATTGTATTGTCATGCAATTTATATAAGTATACCAAATTTCAAGTCAATCCAACTACTGGAAGTTGTTACAATAACTTGCAAGATTTGATTACAGACATACAGACAACAGGACAGGTGAAACTAAATAAAAGCTTGTAAAAAAGGAAAGCATCAGCTGCCAACGCAAAAGCTATTAATATTAACGCTAAGCTATCTACGTGACTGCCGTTCTACGCGGCACCCAGTCGCCATATATGTAAATCTACAGATTTCGTAATTTGTCTGCCCTAGAATTCTCAGGAGTACAGTCTACTGGGGTCATCGTTGTCTTTTTCTTTTTGTAATCCAACAATGGATACCATATCTTTCTGTGAGTAAAGACGTAAAACACGTAGACAAAGAATAGAAAGAAAAAATGCTTCCGGCTAAAATGTTTCCCGATACCGTCACTAAATAAGAGATTTGATATCGTGCGTTTAGAAAACGATGATTGCGTGTATTCAATCGCACAAAAACGGTGGAACGGATATGGGTGACATTAGATACACAAATACACAAACACACAAATAGTAAACTACTTAACATTCATATAACCTGGATAAACACAGAACATATTTTTATACATATAGCAGAGCTTCCGCTGGATAGCTATAAACTAATTCTTCGCAGATGAACTCGCGGGAACATTAAATTTCCCCATTGAGTGTATGTTGTCTTTGTGTTTAATGTGTGTGAGTTGTGTAAGTTCAGTTTAGTAATGTATGGTAATGTCAATGTCAGGAGTAAGCTACTTTTGACGCTGAATGAGGACAGTTTATTTTTTCCGTCAAACAGCCTTAAGACTCCTAAATTATAAAATTGGTACTAAGATTTTCTTGCAGACAATTTTTGGCATCACGTTACTGGCTCAGAGTTGGTTCTTTATCGAGCGATGATACTATTGAACTCCTGCAGCAGTTGTCTGGACAGTGTGAACTTAGTTACTGGACCAACAAAGCAAAGCCGATGCTTGTCGCAGTGAACAATTTTTTTAGGGAGGTAGATATGCACAGAGCTCCTATATTGGATATGTATACTATTGGTATATGGGTCTCATATATTGACATTCAAGCTTGTGTTAAATATTTTGTAGATTGTATAAGCAAACCAAAACGAAGTGTACCAACTGATTGCCTTAGGAATAATGTCATCCAAATGATGGTTCAGGAATATGATGGGTTTTATAAATTGTTTACAGATGGATCCAAGGGTGTGGGGGTTGGAGCTGCATTTTTTGATCCACAGTTGAACATCTCTAGGCAATTTAATTTGGATTCTAGAATCTGTATAATGAGAGCAGAGCTAATTGCCATACATGAAGCTCTTTTATATGCTCAGGCTATTGAAAAGAGCAAGGTAGTTATACTTTCGGATTCGAGAAGTGCACTTCAACACCTGGCTCGGTGTGTCTCGGGTTCCCGAGGTATGCCAATAGCCTATGATGTCATAAAACTGATATATTTCTTGCAATGTCACCACACCCAAATTGTTTTGCAATGGATTCCATCTCATGTTGGGGTAGCTGGTAATGAGCAGGCAGATAGATTGGCTAGCCTGGCTGTCACAGGGGGGATTGATCGTAGTTCTAAACCATATGGTACTGAATTGGTGCAATTGGCTAGGGAGGAGTGCTTTTCCAAATGGCAGGAACTTTTTAGTACAGCATCGTTGACAAAGGGCATTTGGTATGGTACCATGCAGAATAAGGTATTTAAAGTTCCCTGGTTTGATTGTGCCGGCCTTTCCAGGGGCCTCCTTGTGTCAGCATTACGTGTTCGATCTGGTCACATTCCACTTAATTGTTTTTTGCATTTGATGAGAGTTGTGCAATCACCTTTGTGTATGGTATGTAATAAGACTGAAGACCTTATTCACTTTCTTGTGGAATGTGATCAGAATAAGGACATCAGAGTCAGGTATTTGGATGGTATGGGCTTGTTCAATGGAGGTGTAAATGTAATTCTCAGTCAACCACTTTCAGAAGAAGCGACGCGAATTTACAGATTCATTGGACGGGCCTTTGCGTCCAGATGCGTGGTTTCAGTGCAAGGGAGTGTGTAAAATATGTCTGTAGTGCGATGTATATTTCTGAGGCTTCCCATGAGGCTGACATAGTCACATTTGGTGTGCTAAAGCCTCGTTAAAATATCAGAGGAAAAAAAAAAAAAAAAAAAGATTTTCTTAGTTCTTTCGTTACTGAAAATATTATTTTCTAGAATTTTACATAAATATTTACTAGTGTAGCTACCTAATAGCACCCTAATCCACTTGTGCTCGTAAACGCGGCGGCAGGGAAATTCTTGATAGATTGAATCCATCTTTGACACTAACCCTCACGCTTACTCGCTTTACACTGTTCTAGCTAGAAGGCAATTTAGTTCGGCAGACGGTTTTGAGCTTGAATTATATCGATGTGATCGATTGAATGTAATGTAAACTAAGCTTGTTGCCTGCCCCAAGTACTATTAATTTGCCTTACGAGTACAAACTCAATCTGAGTTCGAAATAGTACCTACAATTCTAGGAACAAATCATATTGCTTTTTGGTTAGATTTCCTAAATTCTTACTAGTTCTACCATTTCCCATTTTCTTGTGCAAAACTTTTGTCTAACGTACAGCAATTTTTTTTGAAATGATAAGAAAATTTAAGGTAGATTAACTTCTTCTGCATACGCTACTATCTATAATAGATTTACGGTGAAATCAAAAAAACCATGGTAAGTAACACTTCTTATTGAGAAAATGGGGAAGGCGGAGGAGAAAAGTTCGACAACACTAATGTTTGCGAAGACAATTTTCCGAGTTAGGAATCCGTTTACAATATAGTGGAATTAGTATTATTATATTTAGCCCATAACTGTATCCCACTGCTGGGCAAAAGAATGTCTTCTTCGACAGTGGAATAAAAAAATATTAGAGTGAAGTGTCTCCCCACCCATTCTATAAACTAAATTTTTGGCTTTAAAATATAAAAAAACAGCTATAACGAATTTAAAAAGAAAATATTCATTCAGTCAAATTTTTTTCAATTAACGACAATAAGTCAATCAAAATTTAATATTGTAAATTTACTTTACCTTAGTAAGGAACCCTATTTCTTTACGACACTTACTTGGCGTTCTTTAGTAACGGCACACTGAAAAAAAAAGATTTGCTAACAGTAACAAAAAAATGTTGCTTGTAACATTACTTGAGTGACTACAAAACTAAGGCCTGCTAGTAGCTAAAAGTTAGGTGATGTCTCACAAAATATTTTTGTAATATTAGCATAATTTTGGTTCCTAATTAGTAAATTTAGGCTAAACGTAAAAAAACTTCAAGTAGCCAAACTAGTTCAGCTATCCTTTTTTTCAGTGCAGCAAAGCCGCGAGTATAACTTAGTTTCATTAAAAGGAGAAAAAAAGCTCAAACACCCAACCTTACACAAAAAATTACACAGCTGACGGAATAAAATTATATTTTGTGTTTACTTGTCTGCGCTTTTTAAAGAAAGCAAAAGGTAAGTTTCAAAGTGACACAATATAGACAAATAATGTTCTAATAACAAAGCCTTTACAGCGTTTGCGACTAGGAAGTAAAACGTTTATGATTTCGTTAATTGGTTATTCCATATTAAAAATAATATAACTTTGTTTTTATTTGAAACAAATTAAAAAAATAATAATATTGCTCTTAATATTGCTAAGTGCCGTTTACGGTTCAACTCAAGGTAAATAAGCCAGGCACGGTCCGACTACCACCTATGAAAAAGATCTTCCGAAAATATCTAAACTAGTCGAACCTTTCCTGGTTTATAAGCGTCAAATGAACCGTTTAAATTAATAATTTTAAGGAATATTAAATTTAAAAATGGTTTATAAATTAATCGTATTCTTGTGTTCTATCAACCACACCCCATTTGGAATGAATAGTGTTAAAATTTATGCCAATTCAGCTTATACTTGGAGCGCACAATTTTCAATTCAGATTCAATTTTCAATTTCGGTAAAGCGATTAACATATTAATGAGTATAAACTACATTATATGCGAAACTCAAAATCTAATACAAAATTGTTCATGACAATAACTGTTTGTGAATATAATAAGCTATTAATAATTTCTACGAACTAATTTAATATCTATGTCAGGCGTTGTTGTAGAAATAAATTTCTAACAAACCAATCCAAAAAAAACAGAATAAAAAGTAAGTATGTATTCGAGTTCGTTCGATATTGTTAAATGGATGCTTTGAAGCGTTTTCATTAAGAATTTAATTAATTTCATATTTTTAAGTAAAGAGGATTATTTTTCACGATTCCGTACGTCAAAAGATAAAGAGAAACCTTGGAGGAATCCTTATAAGATCCCTTTGATCCCCTAGCAAAAGATGTTCATAGACACCTACCAAATTCTACGGAACCGAGCCCGATCCACACTTGACTAGTTTTTTTATTGAAGCTGTGCCTTGTCATTTGATCATTTGTTGATTTCCAATACCCTATTTATCAGATACGCCATTTTTAATGATAGGTTTCGAAAAAACTATGCCACTTTATCTTTTTATCCTTATGCCCACAAATTGTAATGTAATAGTAAATACCTCGTTGAGTTTCCTGCCGCTGCCGCTCTCTTCTTTATTCCCGAACCAAAACATTCTTCTACAAATACATTCTTATACATTAAATATAGAACATAATGTATAAGTTTTATACTTAAGTCTTAAATCGAATACAGATTTTTTGACTTTGACTTCGTCATCTCAAGTTTCGCCGTTATCTTGCCATTATTTTCTGTACAGTCGCAATTTCATAAAGCATTCTAACTTGATTAATTCCTTAACGTAATGCTTTAGGGCTTTTATAATGCTTTAGTCGAAGGTAATAAATATCATTACTTTTAATTAAGCCCTAGTCTGAAGGCTCGTGACTCTTGTAAGCCTCGGGAGCCATATTGATAATCTATAAAGGGCTAACGTGATTATGTCTCAAATACGGATTTGACATCGTTTTCTGGCAATCTCAAATGGTTAGCTGTTGCCTGCGACTCCATTTGCTATAGTCGTCTATCTCTACACTCTCACATACATACTATATTGGGCTTCAACTACTTCTGCTGGCTCGTGCTGAGGCACCGACTTTAAATTAGTAGGTTTTTGAAGTCGGTTCCATTTTTTGTAAAAAAAATTCTTTGTTTTTAATGATTTGTAGCCAAAGTGCATCTCACAACCAAATCATTAAGTTAAAACACGGCATTGTTACATTATTTTATAACAGAGTCCCGTCTTCTTTATCAGGTCCAGTTCACCGAATAATACTTTTTTATGGTAAATACTTGACTCGGTGTTAAAAATGCCGAAATTGCTATAGATGTGTTTTAAAATGTCGAGGTTTGCCCCCGAATTCTCTGAGATCCCCTCATCAGATCCTGACTTGGTATCAATAGGACCACCATGGAAGTATGTTCATTAGGACAAAAAAATAATTTTGGAATTCGCCCCATAACTGGCGAAGTTATCGCGTAACAAACACAAAAAAAAACATAGAGACGTATTGAGAACCTCCTCTTTTTTTGAAGTCGGTTGAAAATAACTTTCCTTTAGCCGAGATTTCTATTGTTTTTTTTTTTTTCATTACTTCTCATTACGCCCAATCCACGCGCACGCTGAACATCTCGACCTCTTTTCTTAAAGACTGTAAAGCTGTGGCCATATTGTGACGCTAAAGATCTAACGAAAGCTTTACGCTAAAGCGTGGGCAAGGCCTAGTAACAGGGTGTGAGGCATAATTAAATTGCTCAGATTGTTAGCACATTTGCATGTCCAACACAACTCAGGGTGCTAGGGCTAAGGTAGGCCCCGAGTTTCCGACCTATTACACACACTCGCTCTGAAGAGTAGAAACTTTTGAACATGCTAACATCTACAAGCATGAGGACTAGCTTAATGGACTTCCAAGTATTTAGATGCTTTATCATTATCGTCTCTAACCCGTATATGTCCTCCTCTCAGAATAAGAGGGCTTGGACCGTAGTTCCTACGCAGGTCCAGTGCGGATTGGATTTCGTTAAAATTTGGAATTCCGATAGCTTAAAATTATATTAGGTATAGGCTAATATTTTCCACAGAATTTGGATGTATTTTTTATGTAAGAGGGGAAAAACGAGCTTGCAGGTCACCTGGTGGGAAGCAATCACCGTCGCTCATGGACCGTCAACACGAGAGGTATCACAGGCATGTACACAGCAGGTATGGCACAGGCAGGTATTTATGTATCTAAAATCCAGAAATCTTGACCGTTAAGCCTAGAAACGAGAAATTTTGCAAGGGTATTTTTCATTGTATGTAACCGTATTCGAGCAAATAAATTATTTATTTCTTTCTTTCTTTTGTTTCTTAAACGTACCCTAAATGAAGACCTAAATATTCCAGTGAAAATTGATTGAAATCTCCGATTTTCAATTCACCTTCAAAGGCTAGTTATTAATATTTTTGAATTTAACCTATCCAAACCAAACGAGGATTCGTGCAAATAAACTTAATTTCGTATTAATTACAGTTGCATCAAGTATAATTAGTGCAAAATTGCACAATTTAATTGGTGACTTCACGCTTGATATCATTAAGTTCGTGACTTATTTATATTTGGTCGAATCGGTCGCATGTCAAATAATTGCGTGTTAAATCGCTCTATAAGAGAATTCCACCGTTTTTTTTATAAGCATGTTGTAAGCATGTTAATTAAGCTCGATATAAGCATAGTTATAATATACTAATACAAGGTTTGCTTAGTTTGGAGCTGCGTTAATTGGTGTAATTTATCCGAAGATTTAGAATATTAAAATTTAACTTTTTACAAAAGCTCTTTTTAGATTGGTTTAAGAGTATTTAAGAATGTATTTATCTATGTATTATTATCCATTGCCTAGTAACCATAGTACAAGCTTTGATTAGTTTGGGACTAGATCAATTGGTGGCAATTTCTCCCATAAAAAAGTCGATTAGGTTACGATTAGTGATAAATTATAATTGATTTTAATAATTATTAAAACAGTTTCAAAATTTAACTTGACTTTTCTTTGGTAATAAAATATACACATATAAAGTTCATTTCCATTGTAAGATTTGAGATACTTCGCAATTTCGAATTACTATAAATTATACTAAATAACACGAAATGACACACTTTAACTTCGTGTTGTATAATTTTATAATTATTTTTTGGATCTTGTGCTTTCGCGAATTAATAGGTATATTTTCTTTCTTTGGATTATATTATTATTTTAAATTAGACGCCACTTTATTTTTATTTAACGAAATTACCCTGTTGCCTCTTGTATACCTTTCCAGGGATGCTTTAATTGGTACTCATGGCAGCGGTGATCATATCCCATCAGATGACTCGCTTGCTCGTTTTCCTCCCTCTCATAATAAAAAAAACTACTGAAAGGATGTAAAGCAAACAAGATAATATTACTTTATAAAGAACCGAGAAAAGATATATAACCCAACCCATAACCCATAATTTATTTTAAAAATCACACCTTAAGTTCGCCTTTAAAATTATGAACCATTTTAACTCGTAAAATTAATCCCTTATTAGAAATAACAACTTTTACTCTTGTTAACAAATCAGGGCGCAGTATTCATAAATCTTTCATAGACTTAATGTAGACTTAACGCTACGAGTCACCTGAGCCAGTCAACTGAAGTCTACCGTAATTATCGTTTATTAAAGTTTCCATCAACAACAGTAACAACTTAAGTCCAAGTAAAAAACAAATAAGCTTACCTTTAACACGAACAACATTAATTAGTCTTCATTCCACGAAAGAAATCAACAACTTATAACTTCGCGGACACTTATTACACGGTTATCTATCCAGTACCACTACACTAACTGTCGAAAACTTTTTAACAAGTCCACTTAACTTTTTAAAGTGTTAAAATTTCAATAAAACTGAAGCGAAGTGCTTCCACTGAGTCATATTTATTTTCCCGTTCACTTTTAAGGCCTGCGCTTGGTACGGAGTTTCGGCGTACTGTTAGCAGGGTACGTGCGACAAAAATGTGCGCGCCAAAGCAAGCATTAGGGACAACTGAATCTTAGCCGACGTCAAAGGCCGCTGCGCGCAGGCGTCAAAACCGCTTCAAAATGCTGCATATGCCATCTAAAATGTTAAAGAATTTAAAGAGTTTAGGGCAGACGGAATTCTTTGGTAGTCAGGAAACTAAAAAAAATACTGAGCATCCTTTGTGTTGGATACCTTGGAACAGTTTTCCATACGGTGTTAATTTTTTCCATATGTGAATAAAATTTGAGATCTGCCACAAACAAGCAATAATGTAATTTTAGTTCATGTTACTTGTACTTGCATTTATTAGTAAAACTTACAAAAATATTTCCTAATCGACTAAAATAAATCCAATACCAATTTATGATAAATAACGAGCTTTTACTTAGGAATTATATTCTCCTTATGTACCGTAAGGTCGGGGTACTTTGGCCCTGAAGGGTAGATTTGGCCTTTGGGATTAACTCGGTAATGGTTTTATTATTACTTTGATGGGTCTTTGCCATGTGGTTGATGTTAATTGATAGATCACGTTTTTATGTTTTTTTTTTGCTTTTTTTTTTAAGTTTTTATTCGGTTTTCGTATGGGCCAAAGTAACCCACCAATGGGTCAAACTAACCCGACCTTGAGGTGGTCAAATTTGTGTAATCTAATGCTACACGTACTTAATAAACTGTTATGTCAAAGAATCTTCATTACGTGTTATTAACTTAAGTCGAGAAATAGGTTTGAAATTTTAATGACTTACCCCTTTATACATCAATGCATATTAAAAATCTGTTAACTTAACAGTCATTATCATTACATCCATAATCATAATCTTATAGCAAAATGTTTTTATTATCTTTGCCGACAAAAGCAATTAACAAAATTTTAGACAAACGAATTTAACATAAGCTTAAAAGGTGTTTATAAATACTAAATAATCTACTCTTTATCATTTTGACTTGTGACTTTACCAGATAGACAAAACACACTTTTATTGCTAATTCTGGTTCTATGTAAAATTAGCGCTTAATTGCCTACTATTCAATGCAAATAAATTAAAAATCATTTATTATTTAGATGGAATGAAGAAATCTTTTCGTCTCAATGGTTCGGAATAAAAATTATTTCGCATCAAAGTCTGAATTCATTTAAATTTCCGGCGTAGCTTGTGGTTTGTATAAGGCTTAAATTGCATTAAGCGGTTATCATTTCAAACTCTTTTTTTTTGTGTGCATTAAAACATTTACACGCCACACGGTTTTTTTAATCGACCAATGAAACTACCAATTCAATTATCTTCAAGTTTACTAATACAGGCAAGGTGGTAACATAGGTACATTTTTCTACAGCAGGTTTACTATTTTTTATTGCTAATGCTAAGGAAAATCTGTTTTAAAACACGAAATTTCATTATATATTTCCTTACAATCAAGTAGTTTCACTTCTGTCGTGTTTCGGAATCTACCTACATACTTCAATCAAATTGAGGCTAAGCTATCTTTTCGTCCACCTGTCCGTTCACTAGTGTTTATCCTTAAAACCACTCATTGTCCCAGGGCTGTTTTTTTACAACCGTAATCGGTTTATATTTGTAATTTGATAATTATTTTAATATTTTACTTCTGGCAAATTGTTATCCACCTACGTAATTTCTACAGCAAAATCAACAAAATAACTTTGCATTCCCAAATTTCACAGGTATTAAAACATTATTATCTTACGCTGATACATGGTTAACGTAGTGTGATTTGCGGTCAATGATATTATATGTTACTATCATAATTCACTGTTTGCGGTTAAGACGCGCGTCTTACCAGCTGAGTGTAATTAAGGTTTTTAGAACCATTTTGATTCAATGAAATTTAAATTACTTTTTGTCGTGCATGAAATGATTGAGGCTGTCATGATAAGCTACGTTTAGAAATAATGAATTATTGGAATCTAATAATAACTAAATGTGGAGTTTTAATAGGCTTCACATTCAATGATTTTATTCTGTGGGAACTTCGAGAAGTTTCAATGAAGCTCACCTCGTTTCTTTGTTTTGATTTAAAATAAGAAGGTTCTGCGTTCTTTTTTGTATATTTTATTTAAGTAACTATGTAAAGTTTTATTTAGCATACAATGTTTGTCTGTACGGGTCAAATATTCAACAGAATTCTATCGGATAGTGGATTAGATTGAAATTTTGTACGGACACAGAATAAGTAATAATTGACTATCGCATCATATCGTATAATATTATTATTATATCGTACGGATTTATAGTTTAGATGTCACAGAAAGTGTAGTCACCAACAGTGGCGGTATTAAAATTCAATTTAAAAGTGAAAGATGTTATAAATGGGCGAAAAATACCTGGATGAAGTTCTTAAATCGATCTTCGTGAATTATATTGTAAACACATAAAGAAAGACACGCAATTAGGTAGTAAAAGGTACCTAAACTGAAGGTAAATGTGTGGATATTTACATGAAGGACATTCATATTATTTTTAGGAAATGTACGTACTGCAATTAAATAATTTAGGTACTGTTTTCGAGTCGCTCGTGAATTTTGGATAGCTATAATATAAAGCTTATTAGATTTTTTTAACAAAAACTTATTAAGTACAGAACTGTTTTAAAACATTGTGCGGAGGCAAAGAACAATACAATACAATGACTCTTAATTATTTTGTTTTTTTTTTAACCCTTCATGTACGAGTTAGACTCAGTTGACCGATTGTTTTAGCAATGAAATGACTGACGAGTTCCCCACATCCCCTGATGGAAATTTCAGATGACGCCAATCGCAAAGGTATAAACTCTATTGACTCTTTGTAAAATAATAGAACAAATTCAAACTTTTCTTGACTGAACTTGCATTGTCATTCAAATTATATTTCCGTACCAAAATTTAAGTCACGAGTTCAGTCCTGTGGAGACAATCCCGGCCAGACCACCAGAATTTCACTACCAAATTCCTATATCGTCACCAGATTTACATATTTATACCAAATTTTAGCTCAATCGGACACCAGGAAGTGGTCGAAAGATGGTTTGTTTTCCAAGGCATTCGTGTGAAATTACATGAAAGCTTTTTTAATCGTGAAAATATTTTTCCATTGTCTCAATTGACGCATGACGGGAATCAACACGACTCCGCTCCTCAATTTATTCGCTCTTCACAAAGTACATAGAACATAATAAAAATACCTACAACGAAAAAATACAATTTAAACACTACACTGTTTATTAAGCGATTTCATATTAATAACTTTTCCGTCCCACAATAACAAGCTATGTTTATTTTGTCTTTTGGAAGAACGAAACTTTCCGTTCCCGCGTGAGATTCAGTTTCGAACACGTTAAAAATTATATAACGGTGTGTGATGTCGCAATTACCTACATGTATGCTCGCTCTCGGTAAATATTTTCAAAACTTCAAAGCAATGAGGTAAACGTAAATTCTGATATTTAAGAATATGTGCACGTGTAGGTACGAGTATTTAGTAACGGTAGGGGAGGGGGGCCCAAAGTGAGCACCTTTAGAGGAACTGAGAAAAAAGTATGAAGAAAATATCAGTATCACTTAACTTTAAATGCTATTTAAAGCTGAAGTTATCGTAGTTTAATTATACATACTTCAATATTCTGCAAAGTTTAGAAAAACTAATAAAAATAACAAATTACGAAAACTTTACTTTTGCTCGCTTTGCCCGAGGCGGAGCCCAAAGCGGGCATCGCTTTTGGGCAATGCGAGCACCCTTTATTAATGCAATAACTATAAAATATTTATTTGGAGATAAGGACAAAAACTACGTCGATCACATCAATAATACTCCAGTGATTAGATGTAGACTTTAATCAGAGTCAAAACATGACAAATTTAACAAAAAATGGTAGCCATTGCTTTTGACATTAACTCTTCATCTCAAGCACCTTGTTCAGTTTTTCTTTTATAATTATTGATCATCTAAAACAAATAAAGCAATGAAAAGCGTTTAATAAACACAAAAACAAATAAATCGCTTTAATATGCCTAACGGGCAAAGTAGGCATATGCTCACTTTGCCCTGCCCGCTTTGCCTTTTCGACCAAATCCACATTGTACTCGAGCCTATCTTCAAATATTTCGCGCACATTCAAGAACATTTTACCAAAACAAAGCTAAATAACTGTCAATACATATTACAATTAACGTTTTTCAACAACGTCCTCACAAATCCGCAAAACACTCGATACATACCTTGTATTTTTCATATCTGGACTGATCAAATCGTAATTTTTGGCACTACACGCGCACGGTCGGTAACAGCGGCAGTGGGCGCCTGCGGCAGGTGGAGCGGGGCGGGGCGGATATCGCCACGCAGTCACGCCGCCATTGTCCTTATATTTTCAAAATGAGCGCCAATGCTCGCTTTGGGCACTATGCCCGCTTTGGGCCCCCCTCCCCTAGATATAAACATTCTCAGACGTCTCAGGTAAATAAATATAATAAGCATTTATTTTATATACGTTCGTATATTCAAAATACCTTCTTATTACATTAAATTAATAAGCCCACAAATCACCTTATCACACGTAAAATATCAGACTAGTCTACTCATGACCACGGCGACTGCAATTTTGCCGAAACGTCGAGGTTAAATATTACTTGTGTGTATTAGCGTGATAAATCCCGTTGGTGGTATTTTAGCTAGTCAATTGGTGTCAAGTGTCCCATGATATTTATTTATTTATTTGTCTTTTCCCTTGGGTGTTGTAAAAGGTGTCTAAGAGACCCGGTTTTAGCAGTTCCAGCGCCCTGGGCGAGATTTCCTCGGCGCTCCAAACTTTTGGGAATTTTCTAGAAGGTACAGACTTCAGGCGCTCCTTTTAGTCCGGCGCCCTGGGCGGTCGCCCCACGGCGCCGTACCCTAAAGCCGTTACTGAAGAGACCGATATAATAGTGGGCACCCATCACTCTCTATTGCCAACAACTACGAACTCCAGACTCCAATTTTGTGGTGTGAAAATCAAGGGAAAACTATAACACTATTTTCCCAAGAAACTCGTCATGAAGGTTTAGGTAGGTACTCCTGGTCCTCAACCGTAAAACACAACCACTCTGTCACGAGCAGAGATTTTGAAGTGAAGAGACTTAGGGGCTGTTTCACTAGCCATTGATTAATTTTATTTGACGAATACCTAAATGTGATGCCGTCTCCATCTATTCGAACAAAACAAACAGAGACGGCGTCACAAATATCCGTCAGACAAATTTAGTCAATACATAGTTAAACAGGGGTTAGGGTATCTGAGTACGGAACCTTGAATTTTAAGCGTAAACGAAAGGATCGTCTTAATTCAATTCTGAATTTCGTCATTGACAACGACATTCAACTTTCGTTTAAAAACCCTTTCGTTAAAATTAATTATGTATTCTAAAAGCATCGTTACTTCTCTTGCTGTATTACTTTGCTACGTGACAGAGAACTTAGGCACAAAGATATATCTAACCGGCTTTGTGTTAATTTACACATTAACTTTCTCTTTGATAACGCGTGTTACATTTCAATTGTCACACAATCGGGATAAGGTCTTGATTCAATTGTTAGAATGATTAAATCTGCCTCAACGGCTTATTCGTTCCAATTTAGTCTAAGGGGCTGTTTCACCATCGATTGATTAATGTTAACTGACGGATAAATGTGATGCCGTCTCTATTTGTTTTGTTCGAATAGACGGAGACGGCATCACATTTAACCGTCAGTTAACACCAGTCAGTTAATGGATGGTCAAACAGCCCCTAAGCTTTAGATTAAAATTTAAATCTTTAGGTAAGTACCCATCCTAAACCACAGAACTTATTATCATCACCATAATGCTGATCGTGATGTCCAACGGCTACGTAGGACGTCACACTGTTGGACATAGGCCTCCACCATAGACCTCCAGTTACGTCAGTTGGAAGCAGCCTGCATCCACTGTGACCTCGCGGTTTTAACCAATTCAACTGGAACACTCTTTTACTTTGTCATTTTAACAAATTTGTCAATTATCTGTATCGTGTTAAGTACGGTACTGTAAAACGACAAAGTACAAAGGTAGTATGCAGCTACTTTTGATGTTGACCGTACTACGCTGCGCTTGCCGATCCGTGGGACTAATTAAGAGTTGCATTTCGTTCCAAAATGGAAGTTGCTGTTTGCATACAGGGTTTTGAAGGTTCCGTAGGAAACGAGGAACCCTTGTAGTTTCGCCATGTCCGTTAGCTTTGATATTGCTAATGAAGAAAGAAAGAAAGAAAAAAAAAACGAAAAATGCTTTAAAGCTATTTTGTGTGAGTATGATCTGATGTGTGTGTGACGCTGGTAACACCACCGTAACATGGTAACATGACGACACGACTGGTTATCGTTGTCAACTACATTTTAGGTTTGCTATGACGATTTTTCGACTTAGAGATCCGTTTGAAACAAATAGAGCTTTGAAGTGTTGATTCCCATTAGTGCCTACACAGTAAACTACTACACCTATATATGTGTGTAACCGTGTTCGTAGGTGTAACCCCTCGCATTTATGCGGAAAGTAAAAAAAAATGTCAGAGCATTCTATTCGCATCTGTTTCAATAAACACAAATTCTGCTGATGTAAAATAAAAAATAAATGAAAAGATATGTACTTATCCTAAAATTTGGCACTGATTCGCGTCTTAGGCATACTTAGGGGTTAAAGGGCCTTCTATCATTTTAATAGATTTGTTTTGCGCCCATTGCCTTACCTCAAATCCACGGCACTGTTTATGACGTTCTGACCTTGTATTTTGAACCGTTCCCTGACATAAACCTTAATGTCATAAAAAATAACTCGTAAACCTCGTTTCATTTAAGGTTTTGTAAAATAGTAAAAGCAAGCAATTTCGTCCCAATGTTGCCAGCCTGAGAGGCAATTACAAAATAATTTTCCTGATATTAAATAGAAAAAATAACGAATAAAAGAACCTTGCTTCTGTCAGAAAAAACATCCAAGTTGATTTATACGAAAACCTTATTCAAATAAATAGGCACACTAAGTAGCTGCTTGGACATAAATGGCAAATTGGTTGAGCCACTCGACTGACCGTACTGCGCATAACTTTTCGTACTTGCCATCGCTTTTTGGGTTCTTCGGCGAAGTTTAAAAGTAGATGCGTATGTACACTACGAACATGGTTATTTACGTTAGACACAAGCACCAAAAAATTGACGTAATTTAAGTTTTTAATAAATTTATTATTCAGTTACAATCCTTGGCAAGAAGTTCGTTCCGTAGCATTTGTTTTTCCTTCGGGCGTTTTGTTTAGTATCTTTTTTTCGCATCAGAAGTCTGTCCGAGGAACCACGAGTTTGTACCGTATACTACGCCTTGGCCAATTTCCCTAATCCGTGTCCCGATTTACCTTTTCACAAATCCCGCCGAATGTTGACGTTTGGACTTTTAACGAGATGCCTTTCGACGTGACTCAATTTTCACATCAGCTCAGTTTCCATCTCATAAAATATGTATACTGTATACTTTTTAATCCACGCTCCCAAGCTGCCAACGATATGGCTATTAATAAACGAGAGCTGGAAATTAATTTGGCAGAAAATTGAAAAATCGTGTCACAACTTTACGAAGGCGTATTTTTCTTTGATAGCGTCCGTTCTAAGTCTAAGTTCAGTGCCTAAAGAAAAGCAAAGTACCTTATTATGTATCGAAGCCCTCTATATATTTTACCTACAAAAGTAAAGAGAAAACACAATCGACAAATATTGATACACAGTAACGCCAATTTACATAATAATAACGATAAGTGCTAATAATTTGTCAAGACAATAAATGGAATTAAATAATTACCTAGCTTTGTTTGTTAATTTACTAAATGAAACTATGTATATTTAAAACTTATTTAGTTACACTTCTAAATAAGTAAATTATCAAAGCATTTTAAAGAGCCATGTTATCCTATTTCTATTGAAATCAGAACCAAACTCTAACTTGCTAATTCCGCGAACCAGTCTAGTTAATGTAAATGCCTAAGTATTTCACAAACTGATTTTGGTGAAGCTATGTCCAAGTTATAATTGACGAAGGGTTGACATCTTATTAGGGTAAAATAAAGAAAACTTTAGTTCCCAACGCAATGATTTCGGAGGATTAAATAAGTAATTCATAATGTTATGCCCGTGACAGATATTATTCTAATTTAACAAGAACTCTCTTGACTAGCTAAACTATGAAAACCCTCGTTCAAACTTCGGGTATATTATTATTCGGGTTAATATTGCCTGTCGTCAGTTAGAACTACTTCTTAACCAATCATCATCATCATCTCAACCGTAGGACTTCCACTGTTGGACATGTGCCTCCCCCATAGACGATACAATACAATACAAAGACTCTTTATTATATGACGACCAGATGGCTAAGTGGTTAGAGAACCTGACTACGAAGCTTGGGGTGGGGTCCCGGGTTTGAATCCCGGCCGGGGCAGATATTTGTATGAATAATACGAATGTTTGTTCTCGGGTCTTGGATGTTTAATATGTATTTAAGTATTTATTTATCTATATTTAAGTATGTTTATCCGTTACCTAGTGCCCATAGTACAAGCTTTGCTTAGTTTGGGACTAGGTCAATTGGTGTCAAGTGTCCCATGATATTTATATTTATTTATATACATAGACCTCGAGTTGCTTCGGTTGGAAGCGGCTTGCATCCACCGTGGTCTCGCGACTTTAACCAGGTCATCCATCCATCTCGTTGGTTGACGTCCTACGCTGCGCTTGCCGCGATTCACGGTCTACACTCGAGAACTCTTCGGCTCTTCATTTCTAATTCGATCCCGTAGAGAAACCCCGTGCATAGTTCTCTCCATAGCTCCGCTCTGACCAAAGATAAACATGACAAGTTTGCATGTCAATTGTTTATTACTTAGTTAATTGTTTTGTTTATTTACTAGTGGTTTGTTAAAGTGTTTAGTTATTTATGCAAGTGGATTTGTTGATTTATAAAATAGTTTTATAACTAGTTTAAGGGCCAGTGTTGGATCTTTTTGGTAGTTTGTAAACCTAGTTATAAAGCTTTGTTTCTTCTAATTGTGACAAAGTCACTTATTTGTCCTTTTGCTTGTCGCGTAGCACGTTATTTTGAATACATTTTATTTTCTTCAGTTTAAAGCTTGTTTTACCTAAAAATATACAATATCTATCAGCTCCTACTTATTGTGAAGCACCAGGTCTCCATATCACTAAGTCGGATCCATAATGGCATCACGGCCACAAACATTGTAAAGACTTTTGTCTTAATTTTGGACGAAAAGACATTGCGGAGTTTCCCAAACACTGCCCATCCGAGATGGATTTTAACAAGTAGCGATCAGCAGGGCTACTGCGAAACTCGAAACTCGAAGTTTGTATCATACCGTCCCTCTCGCTCTCGTATAAATAGTATAAGTGTCAGAGGGACCGCACGACACAAACTTCCAGTTTCGAGTTTCGTAGTAGCCCTGCTGATTATCGTGTTTCGACTGTCGTTTTTCTAGCAGTTATTTTCGCAGTTGTTACTTACGCAATCGACACGAAACGGAAAATGTTGGGCAAGGGAGAGAAACGGATTATAAATTGACCTTAATGACGTGCTAAGAGAGAGGTTTCAGTCTAAAAGTCTGAAGATGATGGCGAACTTGAAACGAATAAGAACTAAACTTTGGCATACAACTCATGGTATTAAACTTACAATACGCACGTGAACGAAATAATACCGAAAACTGTCATAAAGTCTATACTATCTGTACCTCCATACTATCCCCTATCACGTACCTAAGGCATAAACTTATGAATGGAGTATGAAAACTAAAGGTTTGCCTTAGATAAGGTGAAGGTACTAAGATATCGCAAAAGTTGGTATTAACTACTAGGCACTATTTCGTATTGGCTTTATGATATCTAGGATTATGTTAACTAGATTTTACCCAGGACTTCACTGTTGTATTTCGAGATTTCAGTAAGTTAATCTCACGGGGATCTACACTCTCAAAACGCTCAAATTTGTATTTCTCAACTATTGATATTTCAGTATTTTGGAATGAAAATTATTCTGGGTTTTTTCACATGCGCGCCCGCACACATTTCATTACAGGGACGCTCTTTATTGAAGGGGAAAAGTGTAGAAATTACTTTGCATTACAAGAAATCCGCGAAATAAATATTTCCAGTGCCCTACCTGGTATAAAAATTTTGAATACCCATTCTTGTTTAGTGCACCTCTATGGTTCCGAACGTCTGCCAAATATCAAGAATCTGGATGAATCTGGGCGTTTAGGCGTTTTCTATCAGTCAGTTTGTCAGTCAATCCATTATAGTACGTTTTATATGTAGATATAAATAATTTCAAATAAACATTAAAAAATAGGAGGGCTATAAAATACATATATAAAGGAGAGCTATAATGATACAAGCTTAGATTGGGATAATAAATAACACAAGTATAAAGGATAACTACTTACTAAATAATCATAGAACATGTGTGAGCCACATCTTCTTCAAGGTCCACCTGAACGAGTATACGGAGGAAGATTGTCGGACAGCGGTCGGCAACTGATTCCACAGCCTAGCCGCATGCACAGAAAAGAAATTGAAGTATATCTTGGATGAGGTGGAAGGAGATGCTAGGAGGAGATTGGTGCTTGAACGCAAACGACGTTGGCTGCCTTCAGCTAAGTAGCTGAATCGCTCGGAAAGTTATAAAGGAGCTGAAGGATTAAAAATAATGTTGAAATTTTACCGTGAAATTAAACTATGACGGTATATTTTGCAGTCATTTCTAGATTCATACGTTCTAAGATGAAATACTTACATACAATTAATTAACAGACGTCTAAATTTAGTAAGATTAATGTATGCAAGCAGCAAGTTGCAAGCGGCAACGACCACAAAAGTGTAAATCTAATCTAATTCGGGACCCGTTACACGAAACTCGGGCTCTCTTACTACCTACATTTAGTTTGAAACTTCTTGTGAATTTACTGCATAATTTCAAATTTACAGTCAATTTGCTACTCAGATTAGTGCGAAGTTACAAAATATGACGTTTGCTCCTTGTGCTCGAAACTCTGTGTTAATGTTCTAAGTGTAATAATTTCTGCGCTATTTTAAATTTCATTAAATATCAATGAACTGAAAGAATATCTTTGGTCACCTGCGACCTTGTGATAGCTAAGTTTATGCAAAATATGCGTGTTAGGTCAGTTTCTCCACCTAAGTAACTCCTGATTGAATAAATTATTTGAATCAAATATCTTTATTATTTATATCTTTATTAATATCTTTATTCTTTATTCCAAGTAAGTGTTAGTAACAATAGATACATTACATAATATAACAAGTGACCTAACCAACTTAGAATGGTGAAAAAAAATATTTCATAGTCCAATATTTCACAAGACTTACCACAAGGAAACTCACTTTTGCTTAAAGAAAACATGGAAACACTGATAGATAAAAAAACATCGCCATCAAACTAATACGCCCCTCTTTTTGTGCATGGGTTAAAAAGTAAACCTTACAAACTAATAAGCAGATAAGCAATAAACTAGAGGCATATTATGTAGCACAATCTAACGCCTCAACATTGGCATTGGACGACCGGATGGCTATGTGGTTAGAGAACCTGACTACGAAGGTTGAGGTCCCGGGTTCGAATCCTGGCCGGGGCAGATATTTGTATGAATAATACGAATGCTTGTTCTCGGGTCTTGGATGTTTAATATGTATTTAAGTATTTATTTATCTTTAAAAGTATGTTTATCCGTTGTCTAGTACCCATAGTACAAGCTTTGCTTAGTTTGGGACTAGGTCAATTGGTGTCAAGTGTCCCATGATGTTTATATTTATTTACATTTATATTTATTGGTGAATCCCACCTATTTCGTAGAGCTATACCGCCCATTGCCGGGAACAGACCTCCTCTCAAAATGAGAGGGCTATAGTTTCCACATGATCATGAATTCATGATTGTCGGTCGTCCAAATATTCTGCGATTTTCTACCAACTCTGTTAACATTAACATTAGCTAAACAACAACCATGATCCCTTCTTGACAATCGGCTGCCTTCCGCTCAAGTCATCCCATACGTGTATACAAATCCTTAACCTTTGTTTGTGTGTCAAGACTCCGCATTTATCATTTTTAGGGTTCCGTACCCAAAGGGTAAAAACGGAAACCCTATTAAGTACTAAGACTTCGCTATCCGCACGTCCGTCCATCTGTCACCAGGCTGTTTCTCATAAACTGTGATAGCTAGACAGTTTAAATTTTCACAGATTATGTATAACTGTGGCCGCTATCACAGCAAATACCAAAAAGAGAATAAAATAAATATTTAAGGGGGCTCCCATACAACAAACGTGACTTTTTTGCCGTTTTTTGCTTGATATTAATAATGGCAAAGGTAGACGCTTGAAATATTCACAGAATATTTAGTTGTATAAGCAGTTTAAAAATAGATAATGAAATTAAAATAAAATAAACATCAAAGTGGGGCTCCCCTACGACAAACTTGATTTTTTTGCGGTTTTTTGGTAATATTGTAAAGATAATGGTACGGAACCTTTCGTGCGCGATTCCGACTGCCACTTGTACCTATTTTTCATTTAAAAGGTCAAATGCAGTTAATTTCTCTAAGATGCTAGTGGCCTGACTTTTATTGTCTAAAAGATAACCAAGTATTAAGATAATTAATATGAACAAAAGAGTGTAAAGGTTCTTTGAAGTTTTTTTAAGTTCCAACTCAAGTGTAACTTCATACATAACTTCATTTCGCAAGAGAAGCTGAAAAACGCGAGTTTTTTGTTTGTTTTTGTTGTCATTATCACTCATCAAAATTGTGAATTTTTCAACTTTGCCTTTAACAATGAAGGTCTGTGATTTTTTTTTATTCGACTGAATGGCAAACGAGCAAGATTGTCTTCTGATAGTAAGAGATCACCACCGCCCATTAACATCTGCAACAATTGCAGATGTTAATGGGTATGTGGGTATTGCAGATGTGTTGCCAACCTAGAGGCCTAAGATTTTTTTTTCTGTCAATAAACTGAGCCGTCTGTCGAAGTTAACGGAAATTAAACAGAACACTGTGTATACAGTCTGTGAGTATGCCACAACCTCAATAAGGGATAACATTTCAGACGCGTTAATCTTCCACTGATGAGATTTTGAATATGCCTTTATTAGCCTAGATCTGGATTGCCGCCAAATGGTTACCTACTGACATAAGATAAGAGCTGTGGTGATTCGAAATTATTCCATGATATTTTACATTTATCCTCCATTTTCTTCTATTATAATTAATGAATGGGGTTTGATTTCTAGATTATTACACAAATTACGAGTTATTTGGGAACCTAATAACAACGATTGTTGATATTCAGAAGAAAATCTAAATCATACCTCCCTATCGAGGCTATTCTGGCAAAAACAGTGAGCTTCTAAATAGTACCATAGTAACGTATAATATCATTGGGCAAAACAGAATAAGTACAATTTTTTTTGAAGTACATAAAATAGGCATAATTATCCAATGTTTTCTGCTTTATTTATCTATCAAAGCCATATAAAAAATAAATATTGTGCACTTATCCGGTTCTGCCAGAATACCCCCGATATATTAAAGGTTATTGGCTTTCAAACGAAAGGTCAGACCAATTTTCGCGAAGTTGTTTGACAGTTAACGTGACATGTTTGCTGTGGGTTCTGCAGCCAGTTACTCAGTTCATTCAGTTTGGTAGACTTCAGATTGATTATTTCAGGCACGTGGATTGCACGCATACCAAGGAGACAGGTCGAATCAGCAACAATCCTAGCAGTCAGAGTAGATGCTTTTTTCTAAAGCAACTTCATGCCCGCACCATTGAATTTTACGGATCTGTCTAAGTTTCCTCACGTCGTGTTCTTTTACCAAAAAGCTGAAGGTGAATTTTAAAAGTGCACGTGTTCAAAATTTTTTAAACAGTCTTGACCTACTACCCTTTGCTGGAGAGGAGGTCAAACTACTTGCCTACTATGAGAAACTAAACGAGAGAGAGAGAGAGAGCACGTACCATTGCACATTATAGTCAAAAGCCTAACACAAACTATAAAGTCTTGAAAAAATGAAAAATGAAAAATGATTTATTCCTTCTCTTAGTACTAATTTTACAATGTGCTGGTGTCCCCTTTTTAAGTAAATGAAATACCTGTGCTAAGGGGCACCGCAAAAAAAAGTCTTGTTGCTGATGTTTGCCAAAGGTATCAAAGAGCAGCCAGCCATCTGTTTAAAGCATCATAAATGAAACATAATAAAACAACATTCATAACCATTCAAAACAACAGTTACCAACTCAGAAGGGCATAAAGCCCTTCTGTTTAGATTTCGCATTTTCATTAAAAAAAAAGATAAGCCTGCAACTCAAATGCGTAAACAATTCAAGCGTCTGCGTTATTCCGGGGCTTGCTTATCCGGCTTTTGGGGGGGTTACTACGAAATTCGAAAATCGAAATTCGTGTCGTGCCGTCCCTCTCACTCTCGTGTTAAATAATATAAGCGTCAGTAGGACGGCAAGAAACGAAGTTCGCATTTCGCACTTCGTAGTATAGGGCCTGCCGTCTTCGTTAATCCGCCACGGATCTAAAGATAAATCGCCCATGCCCGGGTTTTGCATGGACCGACTCAGTCCGGATAACTGAGCTCAGCAACTGTCTGTCGCCGTAACTAAGTGCGGTCAATCTAGACGGTAAGATCAAATGTTTCAAACGGTGGTAGTAGCGTTGCGAGTAAACAAATAAATTGTGATTTGTTTGCTTGTTTGTTTGTTGTGTTATGTTGAGTTTTCCGAAAGCTTTTTTTTCAATGCAGCGTTTTTTCTAGATGCATTTTTCTGCGATCAATCAATTTCCGCGTCGTGTTTTAACTCGTAGGCTTATTCCGTGGCTTGGCTCATCGTACCGCAATCGCTTTTTGGTGTTAAGAAGAACAAGTCGGCGTTAAAATTTATTTTATACCTATATCTTAAAAAAAGCTATAACTTCATAAAAGTTGTACAACTAAACGATGCGGCGCCTTTAAGTTTTTCAGACTCACAAGAGGATCAAGTTTTCAAATGCAAAAGAGTATCTCTTTTAGAGTTGAGAATCTGAAGCATTTATTATTGGAATTCTTTCATTCGCACTGAACAAGATGAAATAGTCGGCATTTGGCGTCTTTACTGAGTTTATTTTCATCATTATCCAAAAATTCAAGGTCGCTCAGCGAGCTATGGATAGAGCAATGTTTTGGAAGGATAAAATCCGAAATCACATTATCAGACAAAGAACGAAAGTCACCGAAGTTGTTCAGAGAATCAGTTCGCTGAAGTGGCGTTGGGCTGGCCACATCTGTCGCAGCACCGATGAATGGTGGAGCAGACGAGTCCTTGAATGGAAGCCGCGGACGGGAAAGCGTAGTGTAGGGCGTCCTGAGGCACGGTGGACGGACGACCTTAAAAAGGTCGCGGGGAGCGGATGGATGCGAGGAGCTAAAGACCGAGTGTTATGGCGCGCCATGGAAGAGGCCTATGTCCAGCAATGTCCTGCTGCGGGCTGATGATGATGATGAAATGTTGTTGGGGCAATCCTAATGGGAAAGATCCTAGCCCTTCACATTTTGTGAACAATAGATTTATATTTACCTACAGGTCGCATGAATATTATGTACCTAGACCCTACGAATAATAATTGTAAACTGTAAAACTTAGGAATGACCGTGTCACATATTAAAATCCATTGTTAGAAAAGCCTGCTGCCCTATTTCTTTCTAATAAAAATGTAAGTAGTGTGGGAACGTTTTACATTGGTTGGTTAGAACTAATATGTTACATTTAACATATTATGTCTTCTCAATTATTTGCTCTTGCAGCGACAATAGAAAAACACATTTCATAGAGCCAGTAGAACAAGCAGAGACAGTAAAAAATATAAATAATTTATAATTAAAAGGCTCCAAAAATTTGTGCAATCCTCAAAATCCATTGCAAGTAACACTTGCATTTAGTTTGAACTTAACGCGTACATCTTTTTGGATATACGAGTAAAACGTTTATTAAACCGTCTCGAAGCTGCGTAGCAACGACTTTCTTTCAAAACACTGGGTCAGACGCTGTTAGACGTATACTCGTATCGTGTTCCATACGGCGTTAATGTGGCGGAAAAGATAAACATGAAAAATACGTAAATCGATTGAACGTATAGCAAGATCATGCCGTGCCCGTACAACTCTTGAAAACGTAATTAACGAGCTTGTGTAACTGAGACACACCTAATTAGTGAGCTTGTATTACCCGCTAAGTTGGCAGTTTGCTAGTCTCGATAAAGGTGCAGCAACGAAACCTAAATAACAAGTACGGTTTCCGTTTTCTCGCTTGCTGCCGAGAGCTATGTGCTTCAATTTGTGTGAAAGTGCAGAAAAGGTTTATGATTGCATAAAAGAATGTAATTTAAAAGCGCCCATTTTTGTAACGGAGACATTTCTGACGTAAAATGCTTGGCAACAATTTCGTTTGTAAAATTTTACTTCTTTTATTATTTTATAAAACGTAATGAATTACAAGTGGTGTACAAAAAATAGGGCCGCGTTAAATGGTAGTTACTAAAGTACCATACAGAACGAGTCACTGGAAAAAGTTGAAACTGGCCCTCGTTATAGTTTCCGACACACCACCGCACCGCTATAAATGTACATATTCAGAGAATGATTAGAACTCACCGAAATCAAATCAATCGAGCTTTTATTATCAAACTTGCGAAGAAAATTATTTAAACATTTGCCATTGGTAGTGTTGTCATGTTTTACTCAAAATGAAACAAGCTTCAACGGAAAATAGCCTACAGTGCGCTTTGTCTGTTAGCTCTTTGACGCATGTAATCCCATGTAGGTAAAACCAACACTCAGTGACAACTACTGTATCTAGTTTACACTGGTTTTGGGGATATGCTGTTCCTGTTAATGTGTAACAATAGAAATAAGTGTTTCTATGAGGATGATAACACCAAATCTAATTTATTCCAATGTAAAACTTAAAATTCAATAAATTTTTGTGAAAAATCTTTTTTAATACAAGTTTTTTTTCTGGCTGTAGGTATGTACTTGCATTTAAACCTATCCCAAATTTCAAGTCAATCTGACCACTAGAAGTGGATCGAAATGAACTCGCTAGTTTGACCGAACAACAGCATCAAGATACAAAACTTTGTATGTAACTACACAGATGCATATTTAATCATTATCATCATCATCATGTCAGCTGAAAGACGTCCACTGCTGGACATAGGCCTCCAACAAGGCTCTCCTCTCAGACCGGTCTTGTGCTTTCCGCATCCACCGCGATCCCGCGATCTTAACCAGGTATTTATTGCTGAAAAAAGACCTCACTATGAAGGTAAGACTTGCGGATATCAAATGTACACATTTGACATCTGTCGGGTATTAAGTCAGCCTTACTTTAATAATTTTTCGATGGAGCTATAATTTTTTTAAACTTGATTGGAATTACTTTAATCATTGACAATGCCACAAATCAATGTTTCCAATCAAATACAGTACGGAAGTCATTCCATGAATAATTGCCCATTATGTCATTATCAAAGGATTGATCTAATCGTATACCGTAATCTTCTCTAATCACGATTGAATGTGAACGTTAAGGTAAAGGGCGGAGTCGGATACAACCTGACGTTAAATTAACTACTACAGGTTATTTGCGAAGTTAATTTGCAAATGCCGTCCTAGTTTTGTGATGGAATAGTAACCTGAGAAAACTTATTTATTTAAATAAAAATGGACAAATGCGAGCCGGATTCGCGCCCCGAGGGTTCCGTAAATCTCTAAATAATAGGTAAAATGAGGGATTTGAAATAAAACATCGAATTTATTGATATTGGTTTATACTTCGCCTATAGGTCCAGGCAAGAAAATGCGGTGAACGTCTTTGTAAGTATGTCCCAAGCGAGCTCTATTTTAACCCCTGAAGAAAAAAGAGGCGTGTTATAAGTTTGTCTGTTTATCTGTGTGTAGATCTGTGGCACCGTAAGTCAAAGTCAAAATCAAAATATCTTTAATCAATTTAGGCTATAACAGCACTTACGTGACGTGTACAAGTGCCCATTGCGGCCTATTTACTGAATAAATGATTTGAATTTTTTTTAAATTTGAATTTGAACTTATGAACACGTTCATAAGTGCTGTTATAGCCTAAATTGAATAAAGATATTTTGATTTCGACTTTGACTTTTAATGCGGTTTTTTTTATTTTAAAGAACATTTTCTGGCGATGGTCCTTAGATATGTTTTATCAAAATCAGTTCAGCCATTTTTGAGATATTGACCTTCGAAGTGACAATATCGGGGATTTCCTAACTTTATGTTGGTAAGTTGAAATAACAGCAAACTAATATACAAATGAAGATGAAAAGCCTAGCCTAGTGGCCACTAACGTCAAAAAAGAAAATAATGCTGCACTTTCTTGTCCACGTAGGTACAGTTGAGGTCAAAGATATCTTTGCACTTTAGTACCTTATCAAGTTATCACTGTTTGCCGTCTGACAATTTTATACAAAAGTTCAAATATGAAGCGACAAGGTAATTTGACCTCGACGTACCTATATACACATATTTAGTAGCATATTTTCAGAGCCCGGGTATATCGGAGGCGACTGTACCTGCTTGTAAAAGTTTAGCTGCCCTCATTATTATTCCATGCCCATTAGGCACAGGCTTATCGGAACCCTTTCTGTAATTTGGTTCGTTTGCAAATTCTTAGTTACTTTTTCGGATTTTTCAACAGTAAAAGGTTTTTTCGAAAGACTTTATAAAGCCCCTCGTTTTAAAATGAATATTTACTGAGCCATTATAGTGTTTGCGTAAACTTAGTTTAAGCTTTCATTTGGTATCCTAAGTAAATTATGAATCCCACCAAACACATAAATGTGAAATAAGAACCAAGTTCGATATTAAAAATGTGCGTCATTGACTTTGTCAACAAAGGAATTGAGATCTGCATGCAAGTTCTTTTTACCAACAAAACGTTGGAAAACCCCGACTTTGTAACTTCAAAGTTCAATAATAGTCGAATAAAAAAAAAAAAAAATAACTCAAACGGCTCAACCGATTTTGATGAAGCATGTCTAACAAACCATTGCTAGAAACCTTGCTTTCAAATAAAAAAAACCGCATTGAAATCGGTAAACCCGTTTAAGAGTTACGGTGCCATAGACATATAGACAAACATAAACATAACGGTCAACCTTATGACACCCCTCTTTTTGCGTCGGGGGTTAAAAAGAAAAGTAACGTAACTATTTAGAAAAAAATAACGTAACTAATATTATAAATGCGAAAGTAACTCTGTCTGTCTGTCTGTCTGTCTTTCTGTCTGTCTGTCTGTCTGTATGTTACGCTTTCACGTCGAAACCGCTGAACCGATTTTGATGAAATTTTTTACAGAGATAGTTTAAGCCTCAAGGATCAAAATAGGATACTTTTTATTCCGGTAGAGGGCGCCACCGCGCGATAACCTAGGTCCGCGCAGACGAAGTCGCGGGCATAAGCTAGTATATAATATAACAAAGTCTGTCGGTAGGTAGATCGCAGGTTTATTTCATAGTCCATATCTAAAAATACCCAGAAGTTTCAGTTATCTTTAGACAACACGTAAATTGAACTCATAAAGTCGGGAAGCCAGCTTATTGGATGAGTAATAAGAACGGGGATTATTGCAAGATATTATTATAACAAAGGAAATTAATGCATAACAATGAGAAAGACCAATAACCGGAGTGCGAGCCTATTTGTTCACTAAATATTTATTTATGGTAAGCCGAAGTAAAAATATCCACTAATAACCACTCTGCGTAAATGTTTTGCTATTAATATCAAGATAGGAGTCAGTAACAGTCGCTACGGGTAAATTGCTAGAAACAATTGACCCTTCGTATAATTAATTTGGGTAATACGTTTCTTGCCCGCAAATTGGTGCACGAGCATAATGTTAAAGCTTCTTCGATGAAGCGCTCTGCGATTGCACGCTACATTAAATCATAAACTTAGTTTGACGATAGGCCGCAAGGGATATTTACGATTCAAACTGTTAGAAGACTCGTGACTATGCAAAATTTGACGTTTAATTTCACTGTAAATTCCCGTGGTAAATTCAAAGGCGCTTTCAGAAAGAGAAATTCATTTCGATATTTACGTCGTGTGCTTTTTACGTTATTATTATTTTATAATAATAATCCATTTATTTAAGGACCAAAATCAAAATCACATAGATACGTAATAGATAAATAAAAATGAAGATACATTTAAAATATACGTTAATATACCACCTATATTCACCACCTACCACCTTTTATCACCTATTGTACCATATTTTATGTGAATAAAGACAATTTGAATTTTGAATTTGAATTTGAATATACAAGAAATACATAGATAACGATACATTTAAAAAATAATATGGGTACATCGGCGCTACTTTGAAAAAAGCTCGTACTTACCTCAAATTCGATGATTTTTCTGAGTGTAGGTACTTAATGTACATTGATGACGTATTGATTTAAGATACGACATTTTTTCCAAAGTAGTGTAATTGTTAGTAGTAGTGTAAAAGGGTACTTAATTAAAATTATAAAAAAAAACTGAAACTAGTCAGATGATAAAAAAAGGCGTGATTTCGTTGTGTTTTTATATCTTTGATATGTCGTATCTATATGTATGTATATGCTTATATCTTTATTCCTGATGGAGTTATAGTTTAGAAATAGAAATATATTTTATTTGTATTGAAAGTTGTTTAAAAGTTATCTACTTAGGTACTAGTTACACTCGTATGTCAAAAATCTAGAATAGTGACAAAGTTTTAAATGTTATCAGCTTCAATAACTCCGTCTAGGTAACGTTGGCAACAATGTCATTAAAAGCATACTTTGTTAGTAACAAGAATCCAGTTTTATAGTTTCTCGTTCGAAAACAACGTACATACCTATATCTAACATTTCTTAGTAGTGGCTTCAGCCGTATCAACCAGTTTTAGGATACACAGAAAATATTTGTAGACATCCTATCCGTATTTTGTTAAAATCAAACCACAAACTCAATTATGGATTATAGTTTAAAATTGAGCTAATATTCCAAAAAAAAAGCATTATCTGAGCTAGAAATACTAATTCTGGAGGTATTAAGTAGGTTTGTTAACAAAAACTAACATGTATTTTTTGGGAATTCCCACAAGTATTAAGTACTAGCTTTTGCCCGCGGCTCCGCCCGCGTGGAATTCGGTTATCGCGCGCTGTTCCCTCGGGAACTATGCATTTTTCCGGGATAAAAAGTAGCCTATGTCACTCTCGGGCCCATAAATTATCTCTATGCCAAAAATCACGTGGATCCGTCGCTCCGTTACGGCGTGAAAGAGGGACAAACATACAAACATACAAACACACAAACACACAAACATACAAACACACTTTCGCATTTATAATATTAGTATGGATAATCCCAAATTTTCAATTCAACTGCCAGTCTTCGTATGTTTCCCGTGAGCAAAGCCGCAAGAAAATCCAGTATGATTATTACATTTTTTAAAATTTAGAAAATTCAACCCGCAACATTTAAATACCTACATCAAGCGGTGGCCGTTAATGCGTAGAAATACACGACAAGGTATCGCGGGGAACACAGCGATGTGCGGGGCGCGCGGGGGTGGCACGCGTGAGCGCATTACGATTGTGCGGTATACACCTATGACTGGTATTGAAACAACTGTTCTTGCTTCAGGTAAGGAGGCCAGGACCCAGGTCGGTCCGTAGGAAGAGGAGTCCACCCGCTGAGATGACGACGCAAAGAGACCGCTGCGCGGCAATGTTCCTAGTTTTATAGGCGGGCTTATCCCCTCCACCGGACCGACCTGCGCCCCTCCCCTCTACGATCTTTATTGAATAAATTCACTTATAACTAATATATTGGGTTTTAATGCGACGCAGCGCACGCCCCACGAGCTTGTTGCTCACCTACATATCCTGTTTGCCACCGCGCAACGCACATAGAGGAACTGTGGCTGATCTTTCCTCTCGAAACCCTGCCCCCACCACCGGGGTATAAATACTCGCCCGGGATTCGAGAGGGGATCAGTCATGGTTTGCGCGGTGGCTAGGCGGACCTTAGGGTGGCTAGGCTAGGCTTTGTTTACATTAAGTTAAGTTAAAATATATTATCTCTACTCAAAGCCTAGTCGGTCCGTCATGCTAAAATGATACTCGAGACAGGACAACGCTTTATTTCAGATTACAAATGATGGACTTATAACACTCACTGGATAGCGCCGTCGTCCGGAACAACGATCATCGCTAGACTTTCGTGCCGCGGGCTACACTACCTGCTTATTGATGAAATGACTACGTTTTTAGAAAAATATAGCTAAGTCTAGTGCTTATTTTAAATGGCACGAAAATATGCAACCCAAAATCATATCACTCTCTGCACACATTTGTCTCAAACAAGCGAGAGGCAAGTATAAATTTAGGTTCTGTTTCTTTCCGTGTCATCTACAACGGCAAGCGTGAATTGTGTTGTGTGTGTTAAGTGTGAGTTGCACCAAGGTACTTTAACGATACCCAATTTCAAACCAGGCAACAACCTTTTCCAATGGCCGATTTCAAATTACTAATAATACCTACTTCTAATAACTTGATGCAACTTTAAACTATCTATTAGATGGTGTCTATTAACACGGTAAATACCTATACATAAAAGCTTAATTCAAGTTTAAGTTAGCGCTTCAGGCACGAGATAATTGGTTTGCGATGCAGAGTTAAATCACGGCTTAAAGCAGCAACTAACTCCGCAGTTGTTAGTGGGTATCGCCTCACAAAGCTCGGCAACCCGTTAAGTGCTGGCCTCTGTATGGGCACGAAATGTACAATTTAGTTATCACAACATAAACAAAGTTTCACAAAGTTAGTCTTTCTAATACAATTTATTAGTAAATTTGATTTATAGAAGCAGTGGTGGCCTAGTGGTTTGACATATGGCCTCTCAAGCAGTGGGTCGCAGGTTCAAAATCCGGGCTCACACCTCTGACTGCGTAATAACCTACCGTACAACGGCCAACCGATAATGTCTTTTTCAACCTCGACATTGGCGGAATCATCGATAGTTTCGTTGGAGCTATATTTTTTCTAAAAATTGAATTGACTGCGTAATAAGATTTGAAATTTACCACGAGTTTTACCGTGAAGGAAAACTTCGTGCACAAACTTGCGAAGTAATTCAACGGTGGACTTCCTGATTCTCAATGGGCCCGTCTGGAAAGTACGGCCCAAGCCCTCTCATTCTGAGAGGAAGCCTATGCTCAGCAGTAGGGCGTATATAGACTGGGATAATGATGATGATTATAAATGCTTGCTATGGGCTTGCTTGGACGGATGACTTTAAACAGCCGCGCATTCACGGTGACTGCAGGCTGCTACTAACCGGAGGAGGAGAGAGGTCTAAGGCACAGTATGTACATATATGGCCTCTAAGAGGGCCTCGCCGTTCTGCAGTCGCGAGACCCCCTTAGAGGCCGTGTAGAGCGCGCGTCTGTGTGAGTGTGTTCGTTTCGATCGATTTGTTTGTAGCTTCCCTACTGTTTTAGCTTATACATATACTGTGTCTAAGGGGAAGGCTTATGTCCAACAGTGAGCGTCCTACAGCTGATATAAAAAAAATATATCATGGGACACTTCACACCAATCGACCTAGTCACAATAAACGTACTTATGTGACCTAGTCCCAAACAAAGCAAAGCTTGTACAATGGATACTAAGCAATGGATAAACATAGGTACTTATGTAGATAAATACATACTTATGAGTAACGAAAAGTGTATTTAATTAACAATGTAATCACATTATAACTTTTTATATACTTAATTATCCTAAACTTAATAAATACATACTGAACATCCAAGACCCGAGAACAAACATTCGTATTATTCATACAAATACCTGCCCCGACCGGGAATCAACCCGGAACCTCAAGCTTCGTAGTCAGGTTCTCTAACCACTTGACCGTCAAATATGATAATGATGAATATGAATGCGAAATCTTGTGAGTTTCTATTTCCTATCTGTATATGTGTGAACCAAAGCCACGAGATCGATAATGGAATGCAATACAAACAAACAAGGATTGAGATGTTTATTTTCCTCTTCTCTATTTGCTTTTGTTCTATTTTTAATATTTATAGAAAAAGTACCTACCTACCTACTAGATTTGGGCTTCAAGCGAAAACATGGCTTCGATCACGAGTATCGGAATGAATTTCGCTATCGTATTGTTTCATACAAGCCCTCATCTCCCCAAAATTTTCATGCTCTCGAATTTTACCTTTTCGCAGATCTAACGTACAGGATGTCATCGTATGTTGCGAAGCAATTTTGGAGCCAAAATACAATGGGACACCACATTTCTGCCGAAATTAATTTTCGGTAGCTGAATTTACGAGTACGCTTGCCGTATTCTGCACGACACGGCAAAATTACGTGGCATATTTTAAGTATTTTCTGCGACATTGCGGTGCGTGATTTTCTCTCTTAAGCACAAATACTTTGTAATTTTTATAAGCTTTTATTTACCTGTAGTACGTACGAAAAACAAGCAAGTTGAATTTCAGCCACTTCTAGTGATCATATTGTTTTGAAATTTGGTGCAGACATGTAGGTAGATTGGATGAAAATTAAAGTAGATTCAGCAAGAAAGCTTATAAGTAAGCTAACATTAAAAAAGCTTTTATATGACTGCATACTTACATTAGTCTTATGTAAGTTATCATGAAATCAAGCAAATCTAATTTCACCCCATCAGAATTGTTTTGAAATTTTGTACAGACATGTACAACTTAGACTGAATAAAAATTAAAGTAGATCCAGCAAAAAACTTACCTATAAGCTTACATTAAAAAATAATTCTTAACAAAACTTTTCTGTTGTTCGTTGGTTGTTGTCTGTCTTTCACGTCGAAACAGATTGATATATCGACGTGATTTTTAGCAGAGAGTGACGTAGTCTATTTTTTATCCCGGATAATTTCACAGTTCCCGAGGGAACACCGCGCGATAACCGAATTCCACGCGGTCGAAGCCGCGGGCAAAAGCTAGTACAATAATAATATGGTAGCTTCTCATTCCTCTGCATTCCAAAAGTTAAAAAAAAAACTTTTTTTATCTACTCAACGAGCGCTAAACAGCGAGTAGGTCAATATTTATTTTTGCGCTACCTTTAGCTTTAGTCCCTTGTAATATTTTGTAAACAATTATTTTTAACAATTTGTATAAGTATGAAGCCGTGGTGGCCTAGTGGTTTGTCCTATCGCCTCTCAAGCAGAGGGTCGTGGATTCAAACCCCAGCTCGCTCCTCTGAGTTTTTCGAAATTCATGTGCGGAATTACATTTGAAATTTACCACGAGCTTTGCGGTGAAGGAAAACATCGTGAGGAAACCTGCACAAACCTGCGAAGCAATTCAATGGTGCGTGTGAAGTTCTGAAAACTCACTGGGCCCGCGTGGGAACTATGGCCCAAGCCCTCTCATTCTGAGAGGAGGCCTGTGCCCGGCAAGTGGGACGTATATAGGCTTGGATGATGATGATAAGTATGTTTGGATTTAAATTCTCCGTACATAAACCCATTTTGATAATACCAGCCCTTATCTTGGAGCGTGGTCTATGTACAAGGAGAAAGAATGAAGCAACGTTTGAGGTATCAACAATATACTGCAGCTTTAAACTGAATGCGTTCATGGGAGCGTTAGTAAACCGCTACGCTAAGGATAGTATTGTGAAAGAAATCCCGCTTCTTTGGGATGCGAAACGGAACGCAATTCTAAGGGGCTCCTAGACGGGCTATACTTTTAATGAATTATGTGGCTACAACATTGCAGATTATATCCCGGCAATACAAAATACATTTTAATGCAGCATATGGCTGGAAAATGTATATCTCGGCAATATTTCTGCAGCAGTATATGGCTCATTATTTTGGCTTTACATGGGCTACATACATGGCTAGTATGGCTGACGAACTCATACGCGTTGCAGCAGCTTACATTGTTTTAAAAGCAAAATCCAAACAAAAAAAAAACAAGAAAAATGTGGATTCGACCTTATTTCAATAAGCGTGATACGTTAGATATTTTAAGTCTGGAAATAAGTATTTTTATGTAAAAAAAGCATTTTTGAAAAAATTTAGATGTCCGCATTTACTTTGCTGCCGTCGAAACTAAACAGAAACAAACACGAACATAGCTATGCTACTTGAGCGAATCGCGGCAAACTTCACGTAGCATAAGAAAGGGACGCACTTATGCCGTATAGCGAGACAACAATAAAAGTGGCTGAGAAATATTGCAGTATTTTCGATTGCAAAGCGATTATTCCGGAAATATGTCTGAAACCCTAAACATTCATCGGCCACACTAAAAATATGTGGCAATATATCCCGGCCATACTAAAAATATTGCCGAGTGTTGCATAGTCTGGCCGTAAATGCTGGCTGATGCTGCCGGCCACACTATTGCAGCTATACATTTTCGTGAAAATATGGCCCGTCTAGGAGCCCCTAAAGTAACGTAAATGGTTCTATGTATTAGTAACGTGTCCGTATAGACAAACCTCTATATCAATTGTATTGTATTGTATTGTATTGTAAAACTCTTTATTGTACATAAAAACAAATGAAAATAACAGAACACAGGGTAATAAGATGTAGAAAGGGGAACTTATCCCTGAAAGGGATCTCTTCCAGTTAACCTTTGGACGTTTGACAGGATATCAGACACAAGAGTAGACACTACAAGTACAATGAAAAGGTCAAAGAACTCAAATTAAAATTAACTCAAAAATTCATTATAAATACACATACATAATATAGGTACACAGGTACAATTCTGTGCACTAATACGATAACAAGTCATTAACTTAAGTTTTTTACTATTGTTCATCAAAGTTTATACCTACGTTTCTTTTATAGCATATAAGTGGCATACTTATTTTTTTTCTTCAAAACACCCAAGAGATGAGATGAGTGATGTTCTCTTAACATCAGGAGACCCACTTGCTCGTTTGCCTTCCAGTCGAATAAAAAAAAAAAAAAAAAAAGAGACTCCAGCACAAATATTTGTATTTTTCATACAAATAAGTAAGTATTCCCTTGCCGTGACCGAGTATTGAACCGGGAACCTAAAGCTTCATACTCAGGGTCTTTAACCACAGAGCTAACTGGGCGTCAAGTTGACAGGGAAATACCTGCCTTGTATGAATAAATGTTACTGGGAATTTAATATCTGCATGCAGACGTTTTCATTTATCACAATGACATAATAGTGATGAAGCTTAATACTGCGATGTACGTACAATTTCAGATACGGCATTATATTCTGTTTACTTAAAGGTATCTAATTAAAAAAATCAAAAAACCCGCCAGTAAAATAAACCTAACAGGTGTCAAGGTTCAACTGAAAAGATCGAAACAAAACGAAAAAAATAAAATCATCAAAAGCTTCCATAGCTAATTGAATGAAAGAAATCGTTACAAGACCAAACACAAACGGTTAACTTAACACTCATGTCCATGATAGTCCTTCAAAATTTAATGCAATGTTATGACAGACAAATTCTTAAAACATTTTAAAGAAGTTTTTTCAGACTAATCTATCACAAAGAGCTACCTTTAGGTTCAAGTACAACATCTGGTAGCATGGTGAGCAGTTGTGTTGTTTTGGTGATGAGCTCTGATTGAGCTCGAAACGTATCAGCGTAGTGTGGTGGTGGAGATAGTTGGGTTTATGTGATGTGTCTTACATTGTGGAGGTGGAGAATGTTGCATAGACGTAGCTATCGTAAAGTCGCGGGGGATTAAACAATTGGTTAAAATTATTGAAAGTAATTGTTTCATCATCATCATCATCAGCCAGAAGACCTCCACTGCTGAACAAAGGCCTCCCCCTTAGAACGGCACAATGAGCGACAATCTGTAACTCTCACGATGTCGTCGGTCCACCTGGTGGGAAGCCTGCCAACGCTTCGTCTTCCGGTTCGTGGTCGCCACTCGAGAACTTTTCTCCCCAACGGTTATCTGTTCTTCGAACGATGTGGCCTGCCCATTGCCACTTCAACTTGCATATTTTTCCAGCCATAGCGGTGACTTTAGTTCTTCGACGAATAACGAATTCTATCGCGCAAAGAAAGTCCAAGCATAACTCTCTTCATAGCTCGTTGCGTGACTTTGAGCCTCTCTAAAAGGCCAAGAGTCAAGGACCACGTCTCAGCGCCATAGATCATCACTCGCAACATACACTGGTTGAAGACTCTATAGTCTTCAGTCACTCTGCGGAAAGTAAAATTATAGTTCATAAAACTCTTCAATATCAACCTAAGCAAAATCATGAGACCAAACAAAACTAGGTAACGTTGGTGGTACTACTAGGAATAAGGAGAAACTATTACCGTATCCACGACTGAAGTATTATTACTGATATCAATGCTTCATATTTAGGATGATTTATGTTTGTACCCAATAGAAGGTTAGCCTTTAGATATACTCCCTTATTTATGGTGTTGTTGCGGCCCCTGTCAACAACGGATTAAGTGATTCCTATCCCACGGGATACTAGCGTATTATTATTGAGTGACGAGCAACATAAAAATCGTGCGATCCAGTATCCCCACCTTAGGGCAATTTACCCTAAATTTAGGGATTTTTTACGCGTTTGGGGTATTTTTTGGGGTAGGAAAATACTTAGGGTATTTTTAGGGTAAAAGTTTTCGAATAAAATTTACGGTTTCAAGAAAAAAATACTGCAGCTGACATAGAAGCCAAGACTATTCATATGGATGCATTCCAAGAATGTTTCGAAACGGTGTAGTAGTTTAGCTATTAGTTTATTGATAAATCGCATTTATTTGCTTTGTTTTTATTTCAAAAATTTTTAGGGAAAAAATAAATAATAGTGCCTAATTTAGGGTAATTTAGCGTAACGTTAGGGTAAAAAAAAAATCTGAGGTGGCAACACTGGTGCGATCCAAGATCTCTGATACCGGTGCGATTAAAACTTTTTTTAATCCAAGATCCAAGTGACTCAATTTTTCTAATTTCAAACCCATTAGTAAGTAACCTGTACTTATATGTAAAAATGCATCATGGAATTAAGTCCCCAGACAACCTTTGATGCGTAAGTTTGATGCAGTCTGTAATAAAGAAAATTTACCTCACAATTGATTGCTCGCGCATGACAAAAATTATAGGTTAATAGCCGCCTATTGTCAGTTAATAAATGCCCTATTCTAACTTATGTTAGGACGTGCCATTTTTTTCTCTTTCACGCCAAATCAGCCAGGGGTCATTATTCGAGCGTTAATTTATTCGATTTTGGTGAGCATATTTTTGTTGACACGGTAGAAGATTCTGTTAGTTTCCAAGTGCAGGGGCGAGGGCGGGAGGGGGGCGGTCAGCCCCAGGGGACAATTTTGAGGGGACGGCAAAATGCCATAATAAATAATACTGAACAATAACAAACATCCCGGATCGCGAGGGATCGCGGTGGATGCGAAAAGAACAAGACCGGTCTGAGTGGAGAGCCTTGGGGGAGGCCTATGTCCAGCAGTGGACGTCTTTCGGCTGACATGATGATGATGATAATGAATAACAAACAACATATTTCACAATTTTTTCGCGCACCTACGATTCGGACTGTTTAGAATGAGCATTCTCTATCCATACTAATATTATAAATGCGAAAGTAACTCTGTCTGTCTGTCTGTCTGTTACGCTTTCACGCCAAAACCGCTGAACTGATTTTGATGAAATTTGGTACAGAGATATACTAGACTTTGGGAAAGAACATAGGCTACCTTTTATTCCGAAAAAAAGGCTTTAAGGGGTTAAAATAGGGGATGAAAGTTTATATGGAAGTTCGTCATTTTTAAAGATAAAACCATGAAACTTGGAATTTAGGCACTTAATAAGAAATAAGTAGTTATCGGTTCGAGCGTTCTTGAATATTCGACCTGTGAGGGGGTGAAATAGGGGATCAAAGGTTATATGGATGGTTGTCATTATCGAAGATAAATTGAAGAATCTTTATAAAACTTGGCATCTAGGCATTTAATAAGAAGTAATTAGATACTTATCAGTTCGAGCATTTTTGAAAATTCGGCCTGTGAGGGGATGAAATAGGGGATGAAATTTTATATGGAAGGAAGAAAAAATACTTCCCAAAATAACTATTCAACGCGGACGGAGTCGCGGGCAAAAGCTAGTTACTTATATGTGACGAAATCCGGGAATCTCCTTTCTATAATTGAATGGTTATTTCCATCTTGTATAGGTGCTATTAGTTTTTTAAAAACCATTTCATTCATAAAAAAATGTAAAGGAAAATAAGACGGTTGAAAGTGTTGAAACACTCGAATACCCTCAGAAGGTTATGAACGAAATTCGGTACATATATTAGAATATAGCTTGAAATCTAGGGTAAGTAAATGCTACTTTTTATCCCAATTTATTTTTGCCTAATATTTTTTTTATGTTTTTATCCAGATATTCCCACGGAATCTATGTAAAATCATAAAATCTTAACCGGTACTAGAAACATGAAATCTGTTCAGTGTTCATCATACAACATAAATGAAGACGACAATAATTTTTAGGAATTCCCATTGCTATTTAGTAAAATCCCGAATTTTAATTCAATTGCAGTATCTAAGGGCGAGTTAAGTCTAGTAATAATATAGATTCTGAGGTATAATAAACTGTTCCGATATATGTGAGTCTGAAATAGAAACAACAATACACCATCATTAATTACGATCGCATACCAAACAAACTCCACAAATAACTAATAAAAACAAATAATTGTGCTACCTAAATGGTATTTCTTTTATTCTCTTTTATTTGACATTCATACGTGTAATAAAATGTGGACAAGAGGTCTGAACCCATACAGTACATGGTAAGTACTAAAAAGTTTAGATCGTCGAGTATACACCCAATAGAGTGTAAATAATTTACTGGCATTTAAGTCCGAAATTCTTCAGTTTTTAGCAGTAGAAAATTTAACTTCAACAATTAATTCACTCAAAATAGAATAATAGCACTAACTGTCATTCTGTAAAATAATTATACCGCATTTGTATTCATTTTAGCATTTACCCGTGGTTTGGCCACGTAACAAACCATTAGCAATTGCATTTAAATCCCGGGATTTCACAAAAATGCCGGAGGAAATTTCCACAAATAACATCGTGACTTTCATTAGTGTTGTATAAAAACAACATTGAACCGGTCACACTACTGCCAGTGAATTGACGAAGTTCTTTCGTGGCAACTTTTTGCTTAGGTATAATGTAGAAATACATTGAAGAAAACTATTATTAAATTACTAGAATCCGATATCGCAATCTCTTTGTCTTACGTTGGTTTTATGTTTGAGGCAAAAATTCGATCTTTAATGATTACCTATACATACATTTATTTTGGATGTTTTCGTTAAAAATAAATGATTTTATTTTACTACCCTATATTTCTTTTACGAAAAAACTGACCCGTTATTGACCCCTATCTAACCTGATCGACCATCTGGATCAATAGTAAAATCTGCTCTACTTGCCTAACTTCGGTGACATTCTTGACCTTGGATCAGCCATTCAGAGTGCAACAATTAGCATTGGTTTCATCAAACTATTTATCAAACATACCAAATTACATTTCTACTCTATTGGTTATTCACTCAGTGGATTAACAGTACCAATAAATAATAAACCTTTGTAGAAACACGTGAAACATTTGCTTTGATGTGTCTAGCTTTGTAATAAAGGCAATACAGCAAACATTTCAGCATAATTGTTATACGTACAAAATAGAACATTCAGTGGAAAGTCGTATTTTTTACTGACTACCGTAAAACGGGGTGAATAGGAACAAAATTATTAAATTTAAACAATTTAGATAAAAAAATATTTTTATGTGACAAGTTGATAATGATAACACAACTGATATACTGATAGGACAACTGTTATAATTATAAGACCAATGTATTTTTTTTTTTTACTGTATTCTTACAAATAAAGTTAATTTGAATTTGAATTTGAATTTTTTGAATTTCATAAGTACATTTATTTTGTCTGTATACTTTCTTAATATCCTAAATTTTATTTTATACTAGCTTTTTAAGCCTGTGACACAGGTTTTCTAGTAAGTAGGTAATCCTAGTGGAAGCAACGTGTTACATAGAATTTTGTAAAATATTGGTCTATTGTTATGTTGTACTGCAAATTATTAAATAAATTATCTTATCTTAAGACAATGCATCGGTTTACTGATTCAATAGGTATAATTTGTGTTTTTTTTTTATAAAATTGAAAAATAAAATGGATGCTGTTTTGCAATAGTGTGTCAACCCTGCTTAATTCTGCAATACAATGTCAACCCTCAGAAAATATTTTTTATAGTTGACATTGTATGAACTAATAATCTTTGTATTGTATTGCAAAATGACAGTGGGTTGACTTCATGTTGACTTAGTATTGCAAAACAGGAAGTATAACCAAATGAAGCCATTACAGCTGATAGAACCAAAAGTCATTACGGATAACGTTCGTAATACTCATCGAACTATCAAGTAAATTAGGTTTGGCATCAAGCGCGTATCCCAGAACAATAAAATTACACCGGCGTAAGAAAGCGAATAAGCGGAGGTTAAGCTAATCAAATTTCCTCAGGGAGAAGGCTGCCAAATTGAGTAAGGTACACAACTTTCGGACCAAAGGGACTTCAAATATCATTTCTTTATTGGGTTTACAGCACGTTTCCGTGTATTTGTTCAGAAACCTTTCGAAAGTGTCGAGTGAAAGCATAGCGGTTTGACAGTGGAAATTCTAACTAAATATCATTGATTTGAATGTACCTAAGTAGTTTTGTTCGTTAAACTTTCTTGCTCGGAGCTCAAAATTAAATTAGAAGATACAGTTACATGTATCTTACGAAAAGGAGTAATTTTGGCTGAAACTTGGCCTTTTGTGGGATTCCATATGACTCCGATTCTACTGCTACAGTTTTGGCTTGACAATTCGCATTTTGATTTAGACTTCGGCTCAAGACGATTCTATGAAATTAAACATTTCACAGGTATGCTTAGGAAATTAAGAGTTTGATCATAAACCATCCACCGGATAATAAATATACTAGAAGCTGAATCTGAGCTGACGAAATGTCTATTTCCCGCCACTAGTGAATCAAGCAGGTGCCTTCTAACGAGGAACTCGGAGACAGCAAGGTGTTACAATTTTTACGGCATTTGATATCCACGGAGAACAGAGCGGCGTTAGCGATGATTTTTTACGATCCACATTTTAATAGCGCAGACATCATCTACTTCAGGTAACTAGGCGAAACGCTACAAATAAAAACGTCATGAAGGCAAAAAATTACTCACCCAAACATACGCAGTAGGCAAATCTCTTTTACCAGAAACTTATTATGAAGTAGGCTCTGTCTATCCTATCGCATTAAAAATCTATTGACTAATTATACGTTTTGGATGTGGCGTTCTTGTTTCTTTCGTCAATCAGAGCCCACAGACAGATAACGTGCATATAACATTCATTTTGTTTGCTCGGATGACTGTTAAGCATGGTTAAGCCAGGTCTCAAGCGCGGCAGGATTTTGAGCCCAGCAGAGCTACTATGAAACTCGAAATTCGTATCGTACCATCCCTCTCGCTCTCGTATTAAACAGTATAAGTGTCAGAGGGACCGCACGACACGAACTTCGGAGTTTCAAGTTTCGTCGTAGTCCTGCTGCCTCTCACTCTCGAATGAAATAATACTCGTATAGCGTCAGCGGGACGACAAGATACGAAGTTCGAATTTTGCACCTCGTAATATATAGGGCCAGTATCGAACAAAATCATGTGATATTAATGTCTCATGCGTATGCCACTTGTGGTAGCTCGCTCTGTGGAGACCCGGCTTTAACTAAACAAACCAGTAATAAAGTCGTAGAGAGTTTGAAATGCGTCAGTATTTTGTATGGTGTTTGTGACAAATGGACTTGTGTAACATAATATTGTTAAATAGGCAAGAGGAGAAGGGAGAGTTCTGAATGTTAACTTATAATATTTTATGTGTCACATAGACGGAGCTCAGCAAAGAAAAACTGAAAAAATAAATATGATATACCGACATGTGCACTTTGAAGAGTTTTTCCCACCCACTCGCGTTTTGTCAACTTTGTCCCGCCCGCCGTGCATTATACGAGTACAATACGTAGGTACGTACCCGATATGACGATATATGAAGAGCGAAATGTGAATACAAAGTATCGACTTTTTATCTGTCACAATTACCAACCGACGGAAGTACGTTTCTGTGTGTCTATTTAAAAATTTCACGTTTTTCGACTGTCGCTAAAAATACTTGACAATGTTTTATTTGCATGACAATGCCCGTAGATATGTTCGGGAGCCGAGAAACGTCAATCAAGAAGCTCGTTGTGCATTAAAAACAAAAATCAGAGGCTTTATTATTCTGTGGACGGAAATACTGAAGTGATAGATGTATTCCCTTATGCTATACGGTACTCCTACTATTATGTTAGGTACATATGCCAAAATCGTATGCGTGCAAGTCTGTAACTAAGATTGGTTTTTGGAGGATTTTTCTATTTTTTATTTCAAATCCAACACTGAAAAAAAAAAAGATTTGCTAACAATAACAAAAAAATTGTTACTTGTCTTTCACGTCGAAACGGAGCAACGGATCGACGTGATTTTTGGCATAAGAGATAGTTAATGGGCGAAAGAGTGACATAGGCTACTTTTTAAGCCAGAATAATGCACAGTTCCCGAGGGAACAGCGAATTCCACGCAAGTGAAGCCGCGAGCTAAATCTAGTAAATTATAATAATACTAGCTTTTGCCCGCGGCTCCGCCCTCGTGGTATTCGGTTATGGCGTTGGTCCCTCGGGAACTGTGCATTTTCCGGGATAAAAAGTAGCCTATGTCACTCTCGAGCCCATAAACTATCTCTATGTCAAAAATCACGTCAATCCGTCGCTCCGTTACGGCGTGAAAAACGGACAAACACACAAACATACAAAAACACTTTCGCAATTATAATATTACGTAAGTATGGATTAACTAGTAGAATTATTTATGCTTTATATTGACCCGCGTAGTGTACTGTCACGACAGCAGACGCCTGTAATGTAGCCATTGGACATATTAAACACACTGTACCGCTGTCGTGTTCACTGCAATTTATAGCCCACGGTGCCGTTGTTAATAACGTTGTTACAGATGAGTTGACACTTGCACGGGCTGTGGCACGGAACGCTACCGATTTGCAAGGCGAGCGCGTGTGATTTCCGAAGCGAGCACATGCGAGTCACCGATAAAGGGTTGCCAACCTTAGTGCATGAATTTGCGGTATACGTTATGCCTATCCAATTTATTAAACGTGTAAACAAACCGATATCATCCAAATTCTTGTGTAAACACCCACTGGATCGAAACAATAATACATTTGTCCATAATTTATGTCTTTTAACTATAATAGGTATATAGATATCGAATCACTTTTTAGGGTTCCGGAGCCAAAATGGCAAAAACGGAACCCTTATAGTTTCGCCATGTCTGTCTGTCTGTCTGTCCGTCTGTCTGTCCGTCCGCAGCTTTGCTCAGGGACTATCAATACTAGAAAGCTGTAATTTTGCACGGATATATAGGTAAACTATGCCGACAAAATAGTACAATTAAAAATTCAAAAACATTTTTTTTAGGGTACCTCCCATAGAAGTGGCGGTGATTTTTTTTTTCTCATCCAACCCTATAATGTGGGATATCGTTGGATAGGTATTTTAAAACCATTAGGGGTTTGCTAAAACGATTTTTCGATTGAGTAGTTTGTTTACGAAATATTCAACTTTATTGTGCAAATTTTCATTAAAATCGAGCGTCCCCCCCCTCTAAAATCTAAACCGGTGGGTGTAAAAATTTGAAAAAATTTAGGATGGTAGTATATCAAACTTCCAAGGAAAACTATAACGGCTAAGTTTGCTTAAGAATTATTAGTAGTTTGTGAGTAAATAGCAGCGTAAGGTATAAAATACGTATACCTAAACTTGAAAGATTCCGTATAAAATACGAAATCCTTCGAAAAACATTACTTAATTTTTTCTTAATGGCTACGGAACCCTATTTTGGGCGTGTCCGACACGCTCTTGGCCGGTTTTTTCACCAAAATTCACTTGATATCAATATTTATTTTTCATTTGAAAAATTTTCGTCGAAATCTGATGTTATTCCTTGATTGAAACGTGTGAATAATCGGTAGTAGCATAGACTAGCGTAGAGATAGTGGAAAACTTGGCATTTTAAAAATCTATTAATGCGCGGATGAATAAGCTATTTTTTTACTTTTTTATTTTGACCAATAGGTATAGGCTTTGGTTTTGGCCACAATCACGCCTGAAATTGTAGTGTTCAGGGAACACGTGACAGTCGCAGGCAGGGAATTCCACTCTTTTGCTGTAACTTTCCTTAGAATTAAAAAATAGTTATACTGCTTTTATACTTGAATAAACAGTCTTTGGAATTAAATCAAGTATTGTAAATAATAAAATAGACAAAAATACGTTGATCTATTCAATTGATAAATAGTCGATTTACTGAACAGATTAATTATTTTGCAACAGGTTCTAGGTTTTCACATCACTGAATGCCTATGGTCGGGTCAAAAGCGTCTTTGTTTAAATCATATTTGCTTGTCATAAATTGGATCGGAATACAATATAGGTTCATTTAGCGAACAAACTCTCTTGATTATAAAATGCGGGATTCCTTCACTCGACATTCTCTAGGGCTCTAGAAACGTGACCTCCCGAGTAGGTACTTATAACTAATGGGACAGTTGGCAACCCTACCACACACATTAGTCTAGAGCCTGTAGTAGTTTAGTTCTTCGTATTTTATCCTATAGAATTGTTACGTTATAGTGGGAAGAAAGTTATGAAAAGTTCGTTTTTTAACCTCCGACGGAAAAAGAGGGGTGTTATAAATTTCACCGCTGTGTGTACGTCTGTCTGTCTGTCTGTGGCACCGTAGCTCTTAAACGGGTGGACCGATATGAATGCGGTTTGTTTTAATTGAAATCAGGTTCTTTAGCGATGGTTCCTAGACATTTTTATCAAAATCGGTAGGTATAGCCGTTTTTGAAATATTGAACTTTGAAGTGACAAAGTCGGGGGTTTTCCGACTTTTTGTTGGTTAGGTTATGCTATCAGTACTTCTTGCAGCTGTGTCAGATCAACCAATTCAACTCTCGTGACACTACTTAATACCACAGAGATAACAGAAAAAAACTAGTTTTAGTTTAGTTAGTTAGTAGCCCAAGTAGCATGACAAGCTGTATAGAAGCTGTATATCGGTTCCTGTTTATACTTAACGCTGTTTAAGTAGGCTGTATAAAGGCTGTATAAGCGCTTATACAGCCGTTATAAGTGCAAAAAGGGCCCAAATTATTCAGCTTTTAGCGTTATAAGAGCTGTATAAGAGCTGACTAAGAGAATAAAAGCTGTATAAGAGCTGTTATTCGGTGTAATTGGAAACTATAACACTACAGATAGTGTCTTACCAGCCTCTTGTAAGAATAATAGCTGTATAAGAGCTGTTATTCGGTGTAATTGGAAACTATAACACTACAGATAGTATCTTAACAGCCTCTTGTAAGAATAAAAGTTCTAAATAGGTTTTAAAAGATAATTTCAGAAGAATAAAAAATATTTGTTGTGGATTTTAAGACACGAGTGCTACTTATAAGCTGATAATGGCGAAATCTTTTTTAATCGTATTAGAAAACATAATATCAAAGAATTATCAACGCGGTTTGTGATGTTGGTGAATGTGCATTTTACATGCAAATTCATATTTATTGTGAAGCAGTGTGTGTTTTTTAACCAAATATTCACGCGCCACCAAGAATATTGAAAATAAAAATAAAAAAAGACAAATAAGGTAAGTTAAAGTTAAAGTTTTATAGGTTATAAAATCAAAGAGTTTTAAATAGAGGCAAGGAGGACACAGTCATCATTATTTTAGCTAATAATCACGATACGACCTTAGTTATGGCCAAATATTGTCAAGTATTCCTTTAATTATCTTTTCAAATGTTCTTTGTTTAATAGAAAATGGCGACAATTTTTTTAACAGCCTTAAGAATATTTGGAGAGACTTATAGTCTCAGTAGCTGTACTACGGAATAAATGGAATCTATTATACAGCTTTTGGTTTTTAATCAGTTTTATATTAGAATATTTTTATTCTTTATGCTGTATTTCGGTTCCTAACACATCAACTATAATTCTCCTTAGAGATACGTATTAAGATATGAAAAACCCTGCAGAGGTCAAAGCGGATTAATTTGCAATGGCGTAGTATGCAGGCAATATACTCGTAGGTATATGATTAAAAATAGCGTATACTCCGAGGGTTTCCATTTACTATATAAATTTGGAAAAATTCGGATGCCAACCGAAAGGCTAAAAACACAGTTAGCCTTTCGGTTGGCATCCGCCATTTTTAAAAATATCGTACTTAGTGGCGCGGCCATTTAAAAAAAAATCCGTTGAGTGGTCATGACACCCGCGGAGATTTCAAGATTTATTTCAAGATTTTATCCCTATCCCGTGGGAATATTGGGATAAAAAGTAGCCTATGTATTATTCCAGGGTATATAATACCTGTATGCTAAATTTCATGGAAATCCGTTTAGTAGTTTTTGCGTGAAAGAGTAACGAACATACACCCAAACAAACATCCATCCATACAAACTCTCGCGTTTATAATATTAAATATATCAATAATATTAGTAGGAAGGAAGTAGGATACTTATCACCAAAATAAAAAAAATATTTGTAGAAAAAACACTGATTTAATTCGTAAAATATTAATTTATTTACGGTACAAAGTATAATACGAGGTTTTTAAAAATACCAGCGCACAGCAGCAGTGAAACTTGAGTAAATGACAGAACAAAATTTCTTCCGTAGTGTTGTCGCGGCCGTTAATGATTGGCATCCTTGTCTATTTAAGAACGCATTTTTCAAGAATGAGCAAGCTAGACATGGGGGATAAATAACGTCACGGTGACAATGTCACCGTGACTCGCCGTCAGGAGCTGTCACTGTGACTTTTCACAAAAGAACAACGTTACAAAATCACATCCGTTCCTACAGTTCCTAGCGCCTAGCGCAGTCTCCGTTACTTTGGCGCGATTTAATTTGACCGGTGGCGCCATCTCTTGGCATGGCAAACTTCAGCATCAGGTTCCAAAGATTTGTCTAAATCCACACACAATTTGTCACAATCACTATGTTTATTTTCACTGTTTAATATTTCTACTGCTACGGAACCTTCGTTGGATGTCGATGGAACTGACACTGGATTATTCGTTGTCTGATTTTCACTGTTTAATATTTCTACTGCCACGGAACCTTCGTTGGATGTCGATGGAACTGACACTGGATTATTCGTTGTCTGATTTATTGGTGTACTATGGTTTTCTGATGATGTTGATGGTCTATTGTCATTTGTGTCGTAGTTTTTTATATTTAAAAATTCGTTATTAATGCGTCTTTTGACTGCACCAGACAATTTCCTTTTTTTCCACATTATTACAGCTGCAGTAGCGATTAACAACAAAATTTCCAAGCAGGGCGGCAGAAATTTAAGCACATGCGCAAAAACCGTTTCGTAACTGTCAGTAATACAGACTAAAGCTGTACTATAGCTGTAATTTATTTTTTTAGTTCTTAAATGTCTTCCTAGACAGAAGTTATAAAACTACTGTACTTATAAGAGTGTAAAATTACGCGATAAGAATTAGTTCTACAACGGAGTTGGCATATACTCTTGTAAAGAAATAAGTGTCAGATTATACTATAATAACACTTAGAGCTGAAATAAGTAAGTAATTACATGCAAAATACAGCCTTTATACAGCTTTAAAGATAAAAGTAGCTTGCGGTATCCCACTATACTTAAAGTGTTATAGTAGAGTTTTAATATTCTATTAAAACACCATAAGCTAACGCGGATTCCTTAATAATGCTTTTATACAGCTTGAGCTGTATAATAACTGGTAAACCGCTCTTATAAAGACTAAATCTTTTTGTAACTCTCTTGTAAGTCTCCTAAAGAACTTTAAGTTCTAAATGCGCTGGTTTATTGATGTTCACGACACTTAATTGCTGCTTGGGAGGTACTTTCAATAGATACAAGTTACAGATGATTAAAAAAAAATCATACATAACAATATGTAAGTAATTATTATATCTTGTACGAGTAACTAGCTAACTTGCAACTAACTTGTGCTAGCATGTAATTTTTGGGGCATCTGAGGTTTTCAGCCATTTAATTAACACCTTGTATAGGTATTTGGGGAATCTCGGAATCGGCTTCAACGATTTGGATGAAATGTGGAATTTAAGGGTTATCGGGGATGAAAAATCGATCTAGCTTGTTGTAACCAACATTTTACATTAAAAGTTAAACTGTTGTAAATAGATATAAAATTATTGTAAATCAATTGCCACAGTGGCCTTATATAGGTATAGTGTACTTATTGTAAGTACTACCAGCTGTTGTAAAATTCGATTATCACTATCCCGCAGGAACTATTCAATTTTCCGTGATAAAAATTATGCTATATCATTTCCCGTAACTCAAACTATCTGTATACCGAATCACATCTAAATCGGTTCAGCACTTTAGACGTGACGAAGTCAAACAAACAGGCTTATAAACTTTCGCATTTATAATTTTAGTGGGTTAGTGCCTTAATGATGCCGTCATAACCATCAAACTACTGATATTACGAGTGCAATTCTTCGGTTAAAATTCTTTGTATGCTGCCATAAGAGATCCCTGTGACTTCTTTTAAATATCTGATTGTCACCCTTCTATCAGTTAGAACTAAATTTTCAATTTTCTTGACGATATCCCCAGTATAGACGATGGATGGACGGCCCTCGCCGTGTTCGTCTTTAATTGATCTTTTATCCAAGTTAAACTCCTTGCACCAGCGTGCAACTGTAGAATACGGATGAGCAGGACCCCCCAATGTTAACGCCAATTCAATGTGTTTATCTTTAGTACACATTTTTTTCAAACAGAAGTACTTACGGCTCTCATTTCAGTTTTCTCCATTTTCAGGTATTTAATCCGACAAGTCACGAATAAATGCAATTAACTCACTGACAGATATATATATTTTAATTGTTATTTTTTTAATTTACTAGCCAGTAACCGCTTTAAAAAATAAAACCACTTTTTACTTTATTCAGCCACTAAAAGTAATCGACTATCATTACTTTTGGATCACCCCTCGTATATCCGCTATAATATAGCAAAATTATATTTGTCTAGCGGGAATGGAACTAAAATTTTATGTCTCCTATGTAGCAGTAAGTAGATTGGATTTTCAGCGCTAATACGTTTATTTGTGCCAAATCTCAACTTGCAAGGAGCTACTCCGATACTCAAAATTCTAATTTTGTATCGTACCGTCCCCCTCACACTCCTATTAAATACTATTCCTGAAACCGGGACGGTACGATTCAGAGTTCGAATATCGAACTACGTAAATAAGGCTTGGGTTGGAACCGTACGATGTAGGCGACATATCCAATTTTCCAAGCACCACATCCAGTTAGTTTACGAGTTAACGACTCGTTTTGATCTCTTCTTACTAATCCGGTTAGAAAAAGATGCAGCAAATAGCAACGAGAGAAAAATAAAAAGTTACAAGTACAGATTCTCAGCGGCAGTCTCCAAGCGCGGCCTTCTATCGAGGATGCTTCCAAGTCATTGCAAGTAAAATTGGCAAGTGTGACTTTGGTTTGTGTGGCATTACATCAGATTCTATCGCAAAGCAAGCAATGCGCAATTTTGAATGTGCAATCGGGAGTTCACTCGGAAAATTCAACTTTCCAAATTCAAGCTTTGTAAACTGATGCGGCACGGAAGTTTATCTGGATCCCGCGGGAACTTCGAACTCTGTTGCGATAAAAAGCACACTATATTAATCAGGGATAGTGTATATAGCTTGATAAGTAAAAGAATTATCATTTCAGTACTTCTAGCAATTGAAGGGTCCACGGAAAGAACATGTTTAATCACCTAAGCAACTTTTTGAGTTATAGCAGTTTGAAAGTTAGTCATCACGAACAATTACTATGGTTACTATTTTTTCTTTAAAAGTTAAAAAAATACATTTTATAATATTTTCAGATTATTTAATTCAATAGTAAGTCATAGTACTTTGCGAGCTCTACATTTCGAGATTAAAATCTCAATTAAAAAAAAAGTGACTAGACATGTTCTTTCCGTGGACCTTTCAATTAAATCCCACCATACACAGTGTTTTTCTTGATTTCCATTAACTGAGGCAGACGACATAATCAATTTTATTTTCTTGCTTTTTTTCAATACTTATAATAACTTCACGTTGATTGTAACCCTTTATAGGACAAGAGCCAAAATCGGTTGTTCTTGCGACCATAAGTCAAGACGTTGTCCATATGATTGTAATTCATAGGACTCAAAATTAAATTAAATTAATAAAAATAAATTAAATTATTGTATTCAGATAATGCTATAATCTATTCAGAGCCTTAAGAACTTATTGGATAGATTTCGAAAAAGATTGGCGCGAACAAATCTTGCTCTATAAAGGGTGGTCAAGTTATAAAATGAGTGACAGTGACGTGGCCGTAAGAGAAACAGTCATGAATTAAAAACCTTCATAATCCAGTAACTTTGTCGCCTGAAAGTATGGGGGCAGTATGCGTCAAATCCGGTAGTTCTGAATTTTTGCAGACTTGTTTATGATGTTGGCCTAATGAATAATCCAAGTTTGTGACCTCGAGCGCCGAACGCAACTTTGTCAAAAATCGAAAAAACCGGGAAAAAATAGATATTTTTGTCAAATTTTGGCGATTATAACCCTAAAAGACTAGTGTTTGAAAAAACTTTCTTAGAACGTTTTAAAGAAGACTAAATTTGCTACAATATGATACTAAAATTGTCTCTGTGGACCGAATAGTTTCCAAGATTGAGCCTTTCAAAGTTTATCATTTTTTCGAACTTCGCAATTTAGGCAACCACAACACCTATAACCTTGACGAGCTGCGATACCGACTATTCGCCAGGGCTGCGACGAAAACCAGCTTCAATCTAGCCAGGTTACCTCCTACAAGAGAATCTGCTCGATTTCACTCCTTGCGGACATACCATCAGGTAAAAATTTGTCTTTGCATCAGTAATTCACATTACATATCATTCATCATTTTCTATTCTCATGTACAATCTTCTTACAGGTACAGGCGTGGTTGGGAGTCACACTTAACCCTGGGGGTGGATATATACACACCACAAAGCCTCAATCCCAAAACGATGACCAGAGATGCAGCCCCCAACACCTCTTGCAGATGATTACTTGCGGCTGCACGAAGGGTTGTGGGATCGCGTGCAGCTGCAGGAAGACAGGATTAAAATACTCATCAGTCTGTAGGCACTGCAGCGAGAACTCTTGTGACAATATACCTGATGTTGCAGTAGTAAAATCCTAGAAGGCGACGATCTGTCCGATGTCGAAATGGAGGATGACTTGACGGCACAAGACGTCGACGATTCATTACCATCCCCTGATGGGGATATGCCATCCCAATACGTCGATCCAGATACGGACGAACCTCAACCGGGACCTTCCAAGAGGGCCAAATTAATTTGATTTTGAATATTACTCAATTTCCTAACAAATAAACTTATTAACTTCTGTTGTACTTTTCTTTTTTATTTACTTCATTATTCGTAGCTTAGGTTTAAGATCATCGTTCACACTCCTCATTATCTTTTTTAACATCCCATCATAAAAGTACAGGGCTTCGATAGTATAATCAGGGTCAAAATTAATTCAGAACGACTGAACCACAAAAAATTGCGAAGTTCGTAAAAATGATAAACTTTGAAAGGCTTAATCTTGGAAACTATTAGGTCCACAGAGACAATTCTAGTATCATATTGTAACAAATTTAGTCTTCTTTAAAACGTTTTAAGAAAGTTTTTTCAAACACTAGTTCTTTAGGGTTATAATCGCCAAAATTTGAAAAAAAAATACGTTTTTTTCGCGGTTTTTTCGATTTTTGACAAAGTTGCGTTCGGCGCTCGAGGTCACAAACTTGGATTATTCATTAGGACAACATCATAAACAAGTGTGCAAAAATTCAGAACTACCGGATTTGACGCATACTGCCGATGTATAAAGTTACTGGACTATCACACTAAATCCTTAAGAACATCCTTGCTGTGGCCATAAAATGACCAAGCCGTGTTTACTTCACAGAGAATTTGCAAGAAATGTTGTATTGGCACAGACTTTGACAGCTAACAGTCAGTGCGAAACTTGGCACCTTTTCAGAATTCTACCGCTACTTTTTATGCACACAGGAAAACTTGACCTATTTTTACGTTTATTTTTATTCACCTAAAAACGACTTCAAACCATAAATTAGGAAGTATATTCGTCCCGGATTTAAAGCTTTTGATTTTTCTATAAAAAAAAAACTACAATAAAAAAATAGTTTCGGGATAGTTTGCAGTTTCGACATTTAACTATCATATTATAGTTTAATGGGACCTGTCCTATGAGTGCACCGGTATAAATTTAAATTTCTTCTCACGTTCAAAGTATCTCGACAAATGTTTTGATCACATTGACCAAAGTTTCCCGGGAAACACGTTTCCTGAAATGCAACAAACTCTTTACTGTACTAAATAAGTAAACAAACAAAATTGAGAAACAATATAACATAAAGGCTTATGAGAAAACATTAAAGACAAAAAAATCAAAATTATGCAGTGGCTGAGGCAGGCATGGCCACCAATAAATCGGAACCTGATATCGCTATTTTTCACATCTTGTAGACGAATTTGAACTGAGGTCGCCTAAAAAAGTAAAAAAGTAGATTCTTTCGTTCAACTACTTTAAGGACCTTTTCCTTCAAGTAGCTTAAAAGGCGACCAGACGCCATTTAGAATTTTAGGTCACCGATTTCCTTCCAGAGTATTAGCGACAAATCGCTTACGTTGGCAACACTGAGCATGTATACGTTTCCCACTTACTGTATTACTCCCTATACGATAGATTCCTTGTTTAGATTAGAACCATTTTGAAGAATCCCATATTAACATTAACAATTTATTTTAAATTCTTATCTTCTGTTTATATCTCAACTTTAGTGCCGTATCGCTACAGCTCATTATTCACAAGGTTTTACGTCTCATTTTTGGCAGGACATAAAATTTTAACTACCTCCCTAAAAAATACGCATAGCTGCGAAACTTGACTTTATAAAGATAATTAATTTCGTTATCAATCTACACTCGATAAATGCGCAAACTAGATTTTGGCGGTGACTTCGTTTGCGTTATATTCATAAAGGGCCAGAGGCACACTTGGAAACACATTCGTTTTCACCACTTTTTTTCTGTCACGCGGCAAAAGGTAAGGGTAGAAAGAGATGACGAACAGGATCATGGACGTCAGCGCGTTAAACATACTGTCTGGCCTCAGTTTACAAGTTTACATTGCAAGGCGGTAAAGCGAACAAGTTTGAAATGGTCATTCGAGCGTCGCCATGTAATGCAACTCGTACGATAGGCTAGAGAGACTACGTTAGGTATAGAACTTCTTTATTTAATTACAATTGTTTTCGTGTGTATTTCTTTACAGAATCTGTCGACACCTTTCCGCCTCTCCTGCTATTTGATGCTGTTTGTTTTCTTGGGTTTTTACTTAATTAATTATAATTCCAGTGAAATGTAATACTTCTTGGACATTTTGTAGTACAACTGACATTCGACCTTAAGGCGTCTTGGTCTGCAATTTTACACCACACCATCTCGTATAAACCATATCCAGACTTAACCCTGGGCCTGCCTGTGTTCCTTATAAACATCGAAGGGAAAATAAAAGGCGTAAAATCAGCTTTCAAGCTCCGCTGGCTTCGCATCCGCGGCGAATGATTTGTCGTTCCTCACAGCAAACGAATCCTGTTTTTTACGTTTATTTTCTTCATTCTATCCGCGCCTGTTTCGTTTACAAATAGACTGCTTGATCCGTTGATTGAAATGTGATTGAAATAAAGCGGGAAAGCGTGACCCGGGCTAGTGAGGTGTTAGGGTTCTGTTTGGCCACCTGCGTAGAGGCTAAATATGATTAAACTGGTAAACACAAACAAGCGTATTACTATGACGTGACTGAAAAATAGAGGATGGAGTAAATTCATTCTTTCGTCGTGGTCAATCTTTGATGACACCTACGTTTATTATTATTTTTTATTAAATAGTTGGCAAACGAGCATACGGGTCACCTGATGGTAAGCGATCACCGCCACCCATGGACAGTACGTCATTCGACAGGTACAGCATAATTACGACTGCGGGTGCGTTGCCGGCCTAAAGAGTAGGGGGATAGAGGAGGGTGGAAGGGGGAGGGGACTTGGGCCTCCGGATGTCCCACTCACCGTACGAAACACAGTAGTTAAACTACTATACCACGTCGGTATTCTGTGGGATTGTGGTACTAACCCGGTCAAGCCGGCCCATTCATACTGCAGCCAGCAAGTGGCTCTACCACATTTATTTATGCTGCTTATGTATAAATATACAGTCAGTATCAAATTAAGTGTATCACTTTTTTACTCTGTCACATTAACACGGTTGTCTATGTTGTATCAGACGCATGCCTGTAAAATGACAAAAAAAATGTGCTACTAGGTAGCGGTAGCGCTAAAATTTCACTCATATTATATAAGGTACCTATTATTCTTATGGTGTCAAGCAATATGTATATACAATATACAAATAGACACACACAAACACATAGACATACAGACAGACATATAAACTGACGGACAAACAGATAAATGGGAAATACTCTTAAGAATATTTTTTGATCGCATTGTCTACGGAACCCTAGAGAAGAGGAACACACACAGCCTTAGTTCTTAAAAAGTTTACGGCAGGCTCAGACGTTTCGAATCCACTTGAAGCCTTTCTTCAAAGCGATTTAAAACGCTGACACGAGAAACAAAATTAATCCTCTCTACAAACCAGACAAAAAATTCAATCAAATTAAATTTTACTTCCTCTAGAAAATTTTCCATGGCAATATAAGTCCCTGAGTGACCGAGTTTCGCTTAGTCTAAAGATGTTTTCCTAGATAATCTCAGACCAAGACCGAGCTAGATCGATAACCCCCCACTTACGTAACTACAACAAATTTCATCGAAATACGTAATTAGAGCCTTTCCGAGATCACCCAATTCCCACGCTAAATTTAGAAGCAAGAAATTTGGACGTTTCTTAAGCAACGATAATGAAAACGACGCTGTGATTTGAAAAAAATCCCACGGGATTATTCGCAAAATCCCGGAATTCTAGATCCAATGAATGATAAAACGAGCGAAACCATTTTTTTTTTTTCTAAAAGCTTACGAATCAACAACACTTATAAAAGTAAACCGTACAACAAATGTAATTTAATTAACCAATGAATCGACCCAAATAGGTTTTGACCCCAAAAATACTGCAGATCTGTATGTCGGCGGCCGATCGTAAAATCAGCCAGATCACGAATTTCCTAGGCACATCATGAAATGGAATGTCATGATATGCCTAAATGTTGTCTAGGCATATCACGATGTGCCTGAGAAACAATACGGCAGATCGATTAGAGCAACGCATTCGACGATATTCCTAGCTTTATAACGGGCATATCGTGATATGCTGAAAAAAAGAAAAAAATAGGTACGACGAGAGAAGCGATGAGTGGTTAGTATGAAATTGTGACTACTACGCACGAGCCGAGCGAGCGAAGCGAGCGTGCCGCGGCAGCGGCCGGCGAAGTGCCAGAAACGATTTGCCGGTATTTCATGATATGCCTAGGAATTTCATGATCTGCCTAAACTAGCCAAATCATGAAATGGCGGCGTTTCATGATATGCCTAGGAATTTCATGATCTGCCTAAACGTCACCAGGCAAATCGTCAAACGGTGAGTTTTGAACGATATGGCGGATGTCCCTTAGCCAATTCATGAAATAGCGCCATTTCACGATATGCCTAGGAATTTCGTGATCTGGCGGAATTTACGATCGGCCGCCGACATGTATATCACGGTTTTTTAGAAACCCCCAAGTTAGTTAACCTTAGTTAATCGTAGCTTCATAAAGGTCGTAAGTTGGTCTTATTACTTTTTAAAGTTTAAAGCTAGTGCTGTTAACCGGTTAAGATAAACGGATTCGATACTTTGAAGCGGCCAAGGTGATCAAAAATATCAAAACTTTCACTCATAGGTACCTTAAGTAGAGTGCATGTGCCGATATTTTTGACCACCTTGGCCGCTCCGAAATACCTGATGGCAACTGTACCATCCCACGTTCACGCCCAAGATAGGGTTCCTTACCCGTGACGAAGAAATCTAGTAATATTTTTCTAAGGATTTCGTATTGTGTACGGACTCTTCCAAGTTTAGGTATATTTTATACCTTAGGCTGCTATTTACTCTTAAACTACTAATAATTCTCAAGCAATCTTAGCTGTCATAATTTTCCTTGTAAATTTGATAATATGTATGTATGTATGTATGTATGTATGTAAACTCTTTATTGCACATTAAAATAAAAATACTAAAACACAGAGGAGAACAAAGGCGAGCTTATCCCTAAAAAGGGATCTCTTCCAGCTAACCTAATATTTACCACTATCATGAATTTTTTCAGTTTGAGAGGTACCTATCCTAAATTTGTTTATTTATTTATTATGGTTGTTTGTAGTATTAATGCTATACTACTTAAGAACTTATTACTTAGATTTTATAAGGATGTTTGACATAATTTTAGAAAAGCTAAAATTTTTTTAGGTAACAAATAAAAACTCATAAATGTTTATATTAATATTTATAATGGGTAATTAAGAAAGTTATTATAAAAAAATAAAATTTTAATATATAAATTGGATAAAATTAATTAGGTACCTGCAATTACTGTAGGTATACATTCACATGAAGGTACCTACGTTAAATACAACAATGAACAGTAGGTAAACGAACAATCGAATATAATTTAAAATATTTTTTTTGTTTAAACCTTTTTAGTTATTCCAATTGATCCTGCCAGCACTGTGGCACGTCTTCATTATAGGAGTCGAAGGCACTGGAAAATAACAACAAAGCAAAGGTTAGGATCTGATATACCTTTTGCACGATCCAAGAAATAGGGAAAATACAGTCGCCGCCAGATGTTCTAAGCTGCCAAGGTGGTCGACACTTCAAAACTATCGGAACATGCACTGTATTATTAAAGAATTAGAGTACGAATTAGAGTGTTTCGACATTTTTTATGGGTAAGTAATTCGAGATAAATAAGAACTTGTTATATAATATAACATGTTTCATAGTTCACAAATTATCTATTTATGTAGTCTTTTGTATTGTAATAAAACTTTGTAGTATATCTTTGTAGCGGTCCGAGGGTCACCAACGGTGCTGGCTGAAAATCAGCGCTGGGGTGTTTATTATTAACGCTTCAGCATTATGCTGAGCCAGTGTCCGATTCACAACTGCAATGACACATACTTTCCTACGTGTTGTCTATTTGTACTTAATACTATTGTTGTGTCTTGTGTTGTAAATAAATGTATTTTCTTCCTTTCTTTCTTTAATATTCATAATATATACGCTAACGTTATATAAACTCGTTTAGTATAACGTTCACTGGATGCAGTGCCATAAATAGGGCGGTGCGACAGGTGCCTAGGCACAGGGCGTAGACTCTGGGGGCGCAAGAATGGCCAAACCAGGCAGGTGCTTTATTTTATCACCCTGAATGAAATAAAGTATGCCTAGACATAGCATTGCTCTAGGGTACCTATGAAATCTAAAATAAACAAGGGCGTAGTTACAGCCATCTCGCACAGGGCGCAGAAAAGTCTATTTACGGCACTGACTGGATGTAATGAACGAAAAGTGTAATTTTAAAATATCTAATTTTGTAAGGTATAACTTAGTTACTTAAATAAAAAAAAAAACAATTGATATAACGATCAAAGCGTGATGATGATGATGATTTCGGCCATGGTGAGGGTGACCACTTCGACTCCTAGTTATTTGTTTGGCGCTCATGCGCTCTGAGATGGCTTACATAGCCTATCTTTGCTGTGAAACTAATTAAGTATAATATAATTCATCATCATAAGTATATAATTACTTGCAGATAATTATGTCCTACAAACTTACCAAGTTTACGCAGTAACAATACGCACGGTAAACTTTTAGGTACTTATCACGTCCTCAAAATCTACAGCGACTCTTGCGATCCGAATACGGAAGTAGAATTTGGAACTAATTAATACTAAAATGTTGACACAACCGCACGCGAAGCGCGGCGCGGGTACGACATACACTCCGGTAGCATATTATACTAATTATTTAGTGCCCCGTCTATCCCGAGGGGGCATTACATAGTATTATGGATAGGGTCTGCTATCGTTGCATTGCCATTAAATTTATCACAACGGAAACGTTCAATAACTAACAACAGCATGACATAAATACGAATTTCGGATACGAATATACATAGATAAACGATGGTAATGCACGTTACGACATACGTTTTGTTTGGGAACGTTTATGCGTTCAGTATATTTTTAAGAATGAACTGGTATAGTATAGATCATCATCATCATCATCATCATCATATCAGCCGAAAGACGTCCACTGCTGGACATAGGCCTCCCCCAAGGCTCTCCACTTAGACCGGTCTTGTGCTTTTCGCATCCACCGCGATCCCGCGATCTTAGCCAGGTCGTCGCTCCATCTTGTTGGAGGCCTACCGACAGCTCGTTTCCCGGTCCGCGGACGCCATTCGAGAACCTTCTGACCCCATCGGCCATCAGTCCTGCGTGCAATGTGCCCCGCCCACTGCCACTTCAGTTTCGCGATCCTTCGGGCTATGTCAGTAACCTTAGTTCTACTGCGGATATCATCATTTCTGATTCTATCCCGCAGAGAAACCCCGAGCATTGCCCTCTCCATAGCCCTTTGAGTGACTTTGAGCTTCCTTATGAGGCCCATCGTTAGCGCCCACGTCTCGGATCCATACGTCATCACTGGCAACACACACTGGTCAAAGACTTTTGACTTCAAACACTGCGGTAATTTGGATGAAAAAACACTGCGAAGCTTCCCGAACGCTGCCCAGCCGAGTCGGATTCGACGAGTGACCTCTTTCTCGAAGTTGGACCTACCTAACTGGACCGTCTGTCCTAGGTATACATAGTCGTCAACAACTTCGAGCGCAGAGCCTCCGACTATTACGGGAGTTGGCACTACATGAACATTAGACATGACTTTCGTCTTGTCCATGTTCATTCTCAGGCCAACTCGGTCGGAAACTCTGCTGAGGTCAGCGAGCATAGCACTGAGGTCCTCCATGGTCTCAGCCATGACTACAATATCGTCGGCGAATCGAAGGTGAGTGAGGTACTCGCCATTAATGTTGATGCCTCGTCCTTTCCAGTCCAAAACCTTAAAAACATCCTCCAATGCAGCGGTGAACAGCTTCGGAGAGATGACATCTCCTTGTCTGACTCCCCGCTGCAAAGGAATAGGCTTCGTGCTCTGGTCCTGTAGTCGGACGGACATAGTGGCGTTTCCGTACAAACACTTTAACACTTCGATATACCGGTAGTCAACTTGGCACCGCTGAAGAGCCTGCAGCACAGCCCAAGTCTCGATCGAATCGAAGGCTTTCTCGTAGTCCACAAATGCAAGGCAAAGGGGGAGGTTATACTCTTCGGTCTTCTGTATAACCTGCCGCAACGCATGTATGTGGTCTACGGTACTATAACCTTTTCGGAAGCCGGCTTGTTCGGGAGGCTGGAACTCGTCAAGCCTGCGTGCGAGACGACTCGTGATGACCCTGGAAAACAGCTTGTAAACATGGCTCAGAAGTGAGATGGGTCTATAGTTCTTCAACAAGGTTTTGTCACCTTTCTTGAAGAAGAGCACCACCACACTTCTGTTCCATGCTTTCGGCGTTCTCCCTTGGTGGAGGACGGAACTAAACAGCGTCTGAAGGCCCTTAAGAACTGGTTTACCACCCGCCTTCAGGAGTTCGGCTGTAATTCCGTCGTCACCCGGGGCTTTGCCATTCTTGAGCTGTTTGAGGGCCATACTAATCTCGTACAGGCTGACGTCCGGGATGTCTTCGGTATAGTGTCGGGTTAATCTAGCTCTCGGGTCTTTAGCTAGATTTTCGACGGGTGTTCGGGTTGTCGTGTATAGCTGCCCGTAAAACTTCTCAACTTCCCCCAACAGCTCAGGTTTGGATGAAATCACTCTGCCGTCCTCGGTCTTCAGCTTCATCAACTGGCTTTGACCAACAGACAGATCCCTGGTAAACACCTTTGAGCCCCTGTTACGCTCAATAGCTTCTTCAATACTATTAGTATTAAATCGGCGTACATCGCGCTTCAGAGACTTTGAGATCTGCCTGTTGAGCTGCCGATAGCGACAAGCGTCACCAGAGGACTGCAGAGTCATCTCACGCCTCACCTCCATGAGCCTAATGGTGGAGTCCGAAATCTTTTTGGTTTTAGTACGGCGGGTCTTGAAGAACTTAGACCCGACCGTATGGACAGCTTCCACAAACCCGTCGTTGTAATCGTCCACGTCGCTACCTAGGCATTCGAAACGGTTTTGAAGCTCGAGCTGAAAGCTCTCGGGGTTTTGGAGCTGAGCAGGTTCCGGACGGAGCGTAGATTTCATCAGTCGAGACCTTTCAAGCTTGAACTGGATATTCAACGAGCCTCGTACCATACGGTGATCACTCCCGGTTTTAACCGCATTGATCACGGAGACATCATTGAATATGTGCTTTTTCGTCGACATGATAAAATCTATCTCATTCCTCGTAACACCATCAGGGCTCATCCAGGTCCACTTCCTATGCTCACGTTTCCTGAAGAAGGAGTTCATCATATAGAGTCCTTCCTTCTCCATGAAACCGGCCAGTAGGTGGCCCCGGTGATTCCTACGCCCCACTCCAAATTTCCCCACTCTCAACTCTTCACCGTCTCGTTTGCCCAGCTTTGCGTTAAAGTCCCCCATAACAACTGTGAAGTGAGTTCTGGAGCTATGCATGGCTCTGGAAATATCCTCATACATAGCCTCTACCTCATCGTCGGAGTGCGTCGAGGTCGGAGCGTATACCTGTATGACCTTCAACGAATATCGTATAGATAGCAAGAAGAAAAGTCGTATAGGTAGTGCCAGTATATATTATTTATATACTTATGTAAGTCTATCACCAAGATCCCTAGGCGAGTCTATTGGCCGCTTGGCTCGCCAAGCGGCCAATAGAGACCTGTGGAGATCGAAGGATGGCAAAGGCAGTGACCACTGTCACAGTGATGAGATGAGCGACCCCTCGTGGCCACGACCACTTTGTCCGATTTAGAAAAGTTTATGCCAGTACTCTGAAATTTAATATTGATCTTCCACCTGATACTGGTCCTCTCGGGGCATGGATGCTTCTGGAGGTACTTTACCATCAAAGAGTCAACACCCGTGTGCCATGGGTGTCTCCAGTGTGACATGGCTAGCTTAGAACTACTCACCGGCTTTTAGCATCGGGTTTTCAGCTTGCAGAACATTGATGGGGCGTGGAGGGACGCACAGCTCCAGCCTAAAGCTAACCAGTTCTTCGGCAGTAGGCATATCGCAACGAGAAGGCGCTGTCTTTAGTCCCCCAGCGACCAATCGTCCAAACTTCAACGCTGCCTATAGCATAACAGAAGTCTCTTTGAAGTCTTTTTATTAAAATCAACTGTTGAATACAAACGTAAAAATTAAACGCGTAGGTATAGGTATGTATAAGATGTCACATCAAAATAGTGAACGAAAATTTTATCTGGCACGTTCAATCGCTCATTTCGCATCTTAATTTTTTTTTACTAACAGTTCATAAGTGATTTAAACAAGCGCACAACTTTTTATCAATTTCCTCCGCCCTCATTAGATTAGTCACAGGTACGGTCGAGTTCATAAGAGTGTGAGCAAAAATTTGATCAAAAATATTTGAACATGCTTCTACGCCGTTAACAACAGAGTCGTGTTCAAATATTTTCGATCAAAATTTTGCTCACAAGCTTATGAACTCGACTGTACATGTATACACTATTATAAATGTCAGATGGTAATTAAGTTGTTTACATGGTGATATACAATGTTATATGAGCGCCTTATACTAAAGTGTGTAATAATAATAATAATAATAATAAATTTATTTATTTCGGGTAACTTAGGCCCATACAATAAATACCTTACAGACTAACATACATATTTATAATCAATACTATAATCTAATTTGGTGACAAAACGGCGTGACCCCGTTGAGTCACCGTCCCCGACGTCGCATTCATCTGCGACACAAAATGTCGCAATATTTAATGTCTCATGGACCCGTTAAGGCGACACAACTGCAATAGTAGATTGATAACCAAGGGTGGAAAGTGACCCATTTCACCCGAGATATTTCTGGCGCTCGAACGAAGTGAGAGCGCCAATAGTTCGAGGGGAAATGGGTTATTTCACCCGAGTTAGACACTCTACTTTTCATTTCGACTGTGAGGAAACTAAAATACTACAAAAAAACGAGAATAACAATAAATTGAATTTACTTATACCTATCCAACCTCCAACGGTACCTTTTCGACTGGCCACTTGCCACGGCCGACTATAAAAAAAAATCGAGTTGGTCACGACGTGCATCTAGATGGCCATGCCGAAACGTGAAAAAAAAATGTCATTGACGTAACTCAATTATCTTCGATGTCGTGGCTAGCCGAAAAATAAAAAATAAATTACTTTCCACCCTAGAGGAGAAAACGCAATTTTCCACCCGGCTATCTACCCATGAAAATTAAACTTTCCGAACAGGAGAGATGAAAAAAAAATACCAGGTTCACCAGAAAATTACATTTAGTAGTTATAGTACCTATTATAAAATTTAATCCATACTAATATTCCATACTATATATACTATATATACTATATACTATATATACTATATACTATAATATACTATAATATTATAAATGCGAAAGTAACTCTGTCTGTCTGTCTGTCTGTCTGTCTGTCTGTTACGCTTTCACGCCAAAACCGCTGAACCGGTTTGGATGAAATTTGGTACAGAGATAGAATAGACCTTGGGAAAGGACATAGGCTACTTTTTATCCCGATATTCCCACGGGATAGGGATAAAATCTCGAAATAAGAACCTCTGGGCTTAGTCATGAAATTTGGTATGTAGGTAGTTGGACGTATGGAATAACACATAGGTGACTTTTTGACCCGATATTCCCACGGGATAACTAGGGATAAGATCTCGAAATAACAACCGCTGGGCTTAGAGCCATAAAATTTAGTATGTAGGTAGCTGGACCTCTGGAATAACACGAAGGCTACTTTTTATCCTGATATTCCCACGGGATAGGGATAAAATTTCGAAATAAGAACCTCTGGGCTTAGAGTCATGAAATTTGGTATATAGGTAGTTGGACGTATGGAATAACACATAGGTGACTTTTTGACCCGATATTTCCACGGGATAACTAGGGATAAGATCTCAAAATAACAACCGCTGGGCTTAGAGCCATAAAATTTAGTATGTAGGTAGCTGGACCTCTGGAATAACACGAAGGCTACTTTTTATCCTGATATTTCCACGGGATAGGGATAAAATTTCGAAATAAGAACCTCTGGGCTTAGAGTCATGATATTTTGTATATAGGTAGTTGGACGTATGGAATAACACATAGGTGACTTTTTGACCCAATATTCCCACGGGATAACTAGGGATAAGATCTCGAAATAACAACCGCTGGGCTTAGAGCCATAAAATTTAGTATATAGGTAGCTGGACCTCTGGAATAACACGAAGGCTACTTTTTATCCTGATATTCCCACGGGATAGGGATAAAATTTCGAAATAATAACCGCTGGGCTTAGAGTCATGAAATTTGATATGTAGAGAGCTGCACGTCTGAAATAATACATAAGCGACTTTTTGACCCGAAATTCCCACGGGATATCAAAGGATAAAATCTCGAAGTAACAACCACTGGGCTAAGAGCCATGAAATTTGGTGTGTAGGTAGCTGAACCTCTGGAATAACACATAGGCTATTTTTTACCCCGATATTCCCACGGGATAGGAATAAAATTTTGAAATAATAACCGCTGGGCTAAAAGTCATGAAATTTGGTATGTAGGTAGCTGCACGTCTGGAATAACACATACGCTATTTTTTATCCCTATACTCCCACGGGATATTTCAATTGCCACTACCAGACCGATTAGTTTACGCGTGCGAAGCCGCGGGTAAAAGCTAGTTAATTATATTTTTATTAACATACAGCCCGCAGCACGCAAGTTTAGCGGTAACCACTAAATTCTGCCCATTTGACAGTCATCATCGCTTCATCAGCGCTTACCCGCCCGCCCGCGCATCTCTCAATTCCCCACAATACATTGTTTTGTACTGCGCATTGACGGTCGGACGTACGTGTTGCAGGCTGTAGCAATTAACGAAACACCTCGCCCCGCTCACATACCATAACATTGTCAACTCAAACTGCTTTCACGAGCCAAATTGGGATATTTAAAATTAAACGCAGCATTCATTTAAACTGGTGCCGTAATGAAGCACAATAAAGGATAAAGTTTTAGTGACACGCAAAGTTAGAATATTGCTGGACGTGTGAATTCGTAGAAGCTGCAGCCCGCATTAGGTATAATAATGGCGGAACATTTAAACTATAACTTGCATGCGTGTTTGTTGCCAGTATTTAGAAAAGTGTGTACCTAAGTGGTGCTCTCTAACATTTCAATCTAAATATATGGCTGTGTTATGAAATTCCATGAACTACACCAATCGCTATTGCAATTCTAGGACCACGCACCAGCTGAACTATTATTAAGTTGTTGATTTCCAAGGGTTGCTTTGCTTGTTATACACATATGCGGGCCGGCATTGTCAGTTCGACAGTATTTGCTGAAGAACAATGCCGACCCGAAGCAATTACTGCACCTGTTCCGCTTATGCGGCCCAGTATATGTGTGCGACGATGAAGTTAAGGACTTTTCCCCGAAAATCCATCAACATACATTCGATTTTACCACTCGGCTGTGCCGATTTATGCTGGCCCGCTTATGTGTACCTATAGCAATCCTAAAATAAATAAACGGGCGGTTGAAACGCTTCAGAGCCTCATCCAGGTCATTTTTCGAGCATTCATTCCGTTTGATTTTCGTGAGCGCATTTTTGTTGACATGGTAGAAAATACTTTTATAGTTTTCAAATTATCTACTCAATGGAAGTACAGGACGTCTAAAAAATAATCGAAAACGTCATCAATTTTAAATGTTGATATTCTGTAATTTGGAAAAAAATAGACCAATTGTAGAATGTTTTTAATGTGAACCTATTAAGATCGTAATAAACATGTCGTTTAATGTATAGCTGAATTTAGATTACTGAAAAGCTTTTATTTTAATAATATGACGTAACTCAATTATCTTCGATGTCGTGGCTAGCCGAAAAATTAAAAAAAAATTACTTTCCACCCTAGAGGAGAAAACGAAATTTTCCACCCGGCTATCTACCCATGCAAAATAAACTTTCCGAACTGGAGAGATGAAATAGTAGATTGATAACCAAGGGTGGAAAGTGACCCATTTCACCGAGATATTTCTGGCGCTCGAACGAAGTGAGAGCGCCAATAGTTCGAGGGGAAATGGGTTATTTCACCCGAGTTAGACACTCTACTTTTCATTTCGACTGTGAGGAAACTAAAATACTACAAAAAAACGAGAATAATAATAAATTGAATTTACTTAAACCTATCCAACCTCCAGCGGTACCTTTTCGACTGGCCACTTGCCATGGCCGACTATAAAAAAAAATCGAGTTGGTCACGACGTGCATCTAGATGGCCATGCCAAAACGTGAAAAAAAAAAACTCATTGACGTAACTCAATTATCTTCGATGTCGTGGCTAGTATAAATAAATGTACAAAATTATATAAGTTATAATTACGATATAAATTAATAAGATATAAATAAATTAAATTTATTTATATCCAACCTCCAACCTTTTCATACATTACTTTACTCTTTGCATACTGGCCACTTGCCGCGGCCGACTAGACTGTAATCGAGTTGGCCACGACATGACCAAAGAGCTTATAATTATACAAAACTGGAGGTTGCACGCCGAACCAAGAAGTTTAACTTTTATTACGGATGTTCGGCGTTCAACCTCCAGTGTTGTATATAATGTTCTTGGCCACGACTTACATCTAGATGGCCATGCCGAAACGTGAAAAAAATGCCTATCATGGCATTATGGCGGGCAGCAGAATAGAGGAGAAATTTTAAATGTTGATATTCTGTAATTTGGAAAAAAATAGACCAATTGTAGAATGTTTTTAATGTGAACCTATTAAGATCGTAATAAATATGTCGTTTAATGTATAGCTGAATTTAGATTACTGAAAAGCTTTTATTTTAATAATATGACGTAACTCAATTATCTTCGATGTCGTGGCTAGCCGAAATATTAAAAAAAAATTACTTTCCACCCTAGAGGAGAAAACGAAATTTTCCACCCGGCTATCTACCCATGCAAATTAAACTTTCCGAACTGGAGAGATGAAATAGTAGATTGATAACCAAGGGTGGAAAGTGACCCATTTCACCGAGATATTTCTGGCGCTCGAACGAAGTGAGAGCGCCAATAGTTCGAGGGGAAATGGGTTATTTCACCCGAGTTAGACACTCTACTTTTCATTTCGACTGTGAGGAAACTAAAATACTACAAAAAAACGAGAATAATAATAAATTGAATTTACTTAAACCTATCCAACCTCCAGCGCTACCTTTTCGACTGGCCACTTGTCATGGCCGATTATAAAAAAAAAATCGATTTGGTTACGACGTGCATCTAGATGGCCATGCCGAAACGTGAAAAAAAAATCATTGACGTAACTCAATTATCTTCGATGTCGTGGCTAGTATAAATAAATGTACAAAATTATGTAAGTTATAATTACGATATAAATTAATAACATATAAATAAATTAAATTATAAATAAATTAAATTTATTTATATCCAACCTCCAACCTTTTCATACATTACTTTACTCTTTGCATACTGGCCACTTGCCACGGCCGACTAGACTGTAATCGAGTTGGCCACGATATGACCAAAGAGCTTATAATTATACAAAACTGGAGATTGCACGCCGAACCAAGAAGTTTGACTTTTACTACGGATGTTCGGCGTTCAACCTCCAGTGTTGTATATAATGTTCTTGGTCACGACTTACATCTAGATGGCCATGCCGAAACGTGAAAAAAATGCCTATCATGGCATTATGGCGGGCAGCAGAATAGAGGAAAAATTTTAAATGTTGATATTTTGTAATTTCGAGAAAAATACACCAATTGTAGAATGTTTTAATGTGAACCTATTAAGATCGTAATAAACATGTCGTTTAATGTATAGCTGAATTTAGATTACTGAAAAGCTTTTATTTTAATAATATGACGTAACTCAATTATCTTCGATGTCGTGGCTAGCCGAAAAATTAAAAAAAATTTACTTTCCACCCTAGAGGAGAAAACGCAATTATCTACCCATGAAAATTAAACTTTCCGAACAGGAGAGATGAAAAAATAATTCCTAGACACAATTCTAATTAAAACTTCATTTTAGCCCTGAAAACCCAAATTTAACTCCAAAAGTTAATTGAGTTGGCAAATACTTATACCTACGTAACTATTACCAGCGTACAATGTCTACGGGAAAATCGAGTTTTACGCGCGATCATGGAGCAGCAATGTAGTTTTGGACATAAAACTACCGTGAGACTCACTCATATTAAATAAATGTCCCGGATAACTCACGTCTTAAATCGAGTTTAGCTCGACATGTTTCGGGCTAATCCGTAGCCCTTCTTCTTCGGAGCAACGCGACTCGGCGGCTGCTACAACACGCGCACTACGCGCCGCCGCTCTGCTCGCGCGACTACCCGACGAAACTGACACCGGCACACAACTACCCGCGTTTCCATCATGATGAAACGCGCATTGATGATGGAAACGCGGGTAGTTGTTGCCGGTGTCAGTTTCGCCGGGTAGTCACGCGAGCAGAGCGGCGGCGCGCAGTGCGCGTGTTGTAGCAGCCGCCGAGTCGCGTTGCTCCGAAGAAGAAGGGCTACGGATTAGCCCGAAACATGTCGAGCTAAACTCGATTTAAGACTTGAGTTATCCGGGACATTTATTTAATATCAGCAATGTAGTTTATTTTATTCTAAAATGATTCTCACAAATCTTGTCAGAACCGGGAGCACTGGTCGCGCGTACACGGGAGGGCACGCCAGCAGCGCGGACAGGGGTACACACATCTTTAGTACCGCAAACGGTATAGCAGTGTGCAGCAAAGCTAAACAAACAAGAAGAAAAACATTATTAATAACGTCCAAGTTACTCTTTAACCTAATCTTACAAATTTTATAGAATACGAACTCAGGAGCATACCTCATCGACAAAATATCTACAAACTTATAATTTAGGTACTCACACGGATAAATCCTCGAGGAGTATTTCGATGACGTCGAAAATACAGGTTTGACATCGGGATAAAAATCTTCCGTTTTCTCCCATACCTTCAAAATTGCTCCATCTTTAAGACCTTCAGCGTAGAATATTACTGTATCGCCGATGTCTAATGAAAAACCTGTAAGCAGCTCATCGGGTAGCATAGATAAAGCTATTTCATCATTCAACTCAGTAACTTGTCGTAACATAGCCATAATTACGTCAGTTTTTTTGACGAGACAGAACATTCTTGAATAGCTTCTTTGCAGCCGGTGCGGCCTGCACCCGACAAACCCCATACACACTTGCAATGTCATTTGAGCTTCCAAAATGATATAAGACTGCACCACCAGGTCAGGCTTCACTGGAGATCTTATTCCATTGATATCGTTAGAACACACTGCTTCACGTCCTATATTTTCAACTGACAGACTTGGCGGGTACAAATCAAACTCTCCTCTTACAAGAACGTTAAAACCTTTTGCTAGAGATCGTACATCGATCTTGGTAGTAGCTATAATAATATCTGTCTCGTCATTGGGCAGCTTTTTAGGGGCAACGATACCAAAATCACGATCTTCTTTATCATATCCGAAAAATTTAGGGCAGTCGTCCGATTTTGGAACGTATCTTATTCCACGTAGCTGCAAAATAGTAGTAGGGAAAATTTGTTAGTAAAAAAATATCGGTCCAACAACTATAATTAGTAAAGGGCAGTCGCGTTTTGTCTCTTTGCATTTACTTACCCTTGGGGGAGAGTGAGCAGCGGCAAACATTAAATTTTAAGGTGTAGTGTATTTATTTATCTATGTGTGCGAGATTGCCTTGAATCGACAGTGACCGCGGCCACCCGCCGTCCGGGGCTACCCAACTCTCCCCTACAGAAGTATTGAACCTTATATATCTATAATTTCTATTTTCTTTGGTCAAGCCATAACTTGAGAATGAATTCCGGGAAACGGGATTTTTTTCTGAAATCCCGGAATATTTATTCAATTATTAGACCTAATGGCTAGCGAAGCCCCGAGTAAATAATGGGAGGTCATTAAAAGTAAGTAATAGTGGTCTATATCCCGTAACAAATATACTATCTAATATAAATAGACTGTACATCGAATTGCAAAAATATATATAGGTACAGCCATAGCGTCAAAATATGTATACGTCGATCTTATGTTTAATGGGCCATTAATAATGGCATAAAGGTGTATAGATATTTTTGACGTCTTGGTAACGTATATATATTTATGCCCTTGACTGTACTTAACAATTAAACACAAATTTCTTTCTTAACAAAAGTACTTCGACTTCTTTTTCTTGACGTCTCAGGTGTTTAAAATCTGACGAACCTCAATTTGAAAGCAGGTGTCCAAAAAATCAGAGATTATCTGGAAAGCAACATCGCAAGGCAATGGTACGGCGTGGTGATCATTAAAATTTAGCTCCTTGTTTGCTTTGAGAAACTGCGGTTCTGAACAATGTTCTTCGCCACCCAAAGACCATTTGGTATACAGTTGTGATATCCTAAAATCATTTAAGAAGTCTGATGTCGCATTATCGTCGATGTCGGTTTATATGTGAACCACAGCACTATACTAATAAGTACTTACTTCAACTTCTTAAATGTGTCAATAGGTACACCAAAAAGTGCTTCAATGTTCACAAAAACTATTGGCAGATCATCCGAAGCCGGCAAGTTGTTGCTGGATACTAAAACAATTATCTCTCCAAGATCTGGTGGGTGATCGCCAATTGTTTCAAATGGTACTAGCCGTCCGGTACCTGGAAAAAAGGAAATACTTACAAATACCTAAGTACCTAGTTTTAAATAGAACAAGGCCAACAACAATATGTACAGTCAAGGGCAAAAATATGTATACACTTTAGTACCTTGCCTATTTTCGTCATATTTGAACTGCCATATATGAACTGTCACAGCTTAGTGGTTAAAGTGACAAGGTACTAAAGTGTATACATATTTTTGCCCTTGACTGTATAGGTTTTCTTCCCTCCCCATGCGTCGAGTTTCATCAATTCACTTAATCAATTTTATCAAACTCTCCTTTGATGTTTCTACGATTTCAGTTGATTTGACGTTTTTTATCATGTTAAGAAAGTAAAAGATTCTCAACATCTATTTAGAACTTTTTCTCAAAAGTTAAAATGCGGCGTCACAGAGATGCTCGATAGGGATTGCCAATTTTATTCAGCCAAAGGTACGTTTTCAATTCAGTTTCAGTTATTATCAGGTTGGTACGAGCGACGTCGAAAATCGACAGAAACTTTTGAACTTTAAATGTGAAAGTACAAAAAAGAAGAAGCGTTCCAGTCGAGTTTTGTCACACAGGTAACGCCATGTGATTTTCAATTTAATAATTTAGCTAAAAAAACGAAATGTTAGTTATGTGAAGACGTTTGATAATTTAACAGATTCAGACGTTAGGTACTTTGCGGAGGTCTGCATCAATCGATCATCCAAATACTGCTTTTGTGGTTTATGGTAGCGGAGTAGCAAAGTAAAATAGGTTCATTGAAATGTATTGTATGTATTGTATGTGATCGTTCTAATTATTTGTTAATTAAGTCTCACGTCTCATCATCATCATCATCATCAGCCTATGGTCGTCCACTGCTGGACATAGGCCTCTCCCATGGCACGCCACCGAGCACGATCCTCGGCCACTCTCATCCAGCTCTTGCCAGCCACCCTGCGAAGATCATCGCACCACCGAGTCTGAGGGCGTCCTACGCTACGTTTGCCGATCCGTGGTCTCCACTCAAGAACTCGTCTACCCCAACGGTTATCGGTTCTTCGGGTTATATGACCGGCCCATTGCCACTTCAGCGTGCTAATGCGGTGGGCTATGTCGATAACTTTGGTTCTCTGTCGGATCACTTCGTTACGAATTCGATCTTTCAGAGAAACTCCGAGCATAGCCCTTTCCATAGCACGTTGAGCAACTTTAAATTTGTGAACCAGCCCTACCGTGAGCGTCCACGTTTCGGCACCGTATGTCATAACGGGTAAGATGCACTGATTGTAGACTTTTGTCTTCAGACTCTGTGGAATTGGCGATGTGAAGACTTGACGCAGTTTCCCATATGCTGCCCATCCCAACTGCATTCTTCTGTTGGCCTCTTTCTCGAAGTTGTTTTTACCTAACTGCATAGTTTGCCCGAGGTAAACATACTCCTTAACCACTTCGAGAACACTGCCTTGAACTGCAATTGGTTCCGGACTTACATGTTCATTGAACATAACCTTGGTTTTATCCAGGTTCATCCGTAGACCAACGCGTTGGGAAGAATCAGCTAGGCCATTCAGCATATGTTGCAAATCTTGCAGCGTTTCGGCCACGATGACGATATCATCTGCAAATCGCAAGTGTGAAAGGTACTCGCCATTTATGTTAATGCCGCGCCTCCTCCAGTCCAGCGCCTTGAACACATCCTCCAATGCATTTGTGAACAATTTGGGGGATATAACGTCCCCTTGTCTCACACCACGATGCAAAGGGATAGGTTCAGACTGCCGGTTCTGGACTTGGACGGTCATAGTGGCGGCATTGTAAAGACCTCTCAACACTTGGATGTACCGCCAATCGACTTGGCATCGCTGCAAAGATTCCAGAACAGACCAGATCTCGATCGAGTCAAAGGCCTTTTCATAGTCCACAAACGCTAAGCACAAGTCTCACTTCTCATGATATCAAACTTACTAGCTAAAATTGTGTCCCCCGATAACTTCATTTCGAATTTGACCTTAGGTGCCTCAACTTTCTTCTTCACTTCTTTATCTTTAGGTGCTTTAGCTGTGCCTTTGGCTGCGCCCGATTTCACATCTACTTCTGCTTCTTCTTCTACAGACGCTTCTGATACTGAGCGGCCGAGGATGCATTCTTTTACGTGGTAAAGTATAGCGTCTTGATGCCTAACATCTAAAAGAAAAACATAAAGTCAATTGATTGAAAAAAAAAATCTTCTCTTACGATGCATGTTTCAATTAGTAATTGGGATTTCATACATTAGTAAGACATACATTCATTCACTCAGCGTAGGTTCCATCAACGAGATGAAAGGATGACCTTGATGAAGGGTTCACGATGGATGCAGACCGCATCCAACCGAAGCGAACTGGAGATATATGGGCGAGGTCCAATAGTGGACGTCTACGGCTGATGTTATGATGATGGTGATGATGATGGCGACGAACATTAATAGGATTATGTTCCTATTAGTCAGTCTGCGTACACTGGTGTTCAACAGTACGCCAATTTTACTTCGGTTCTTTGTGTTCCGTTCCGTTAAGTAAATTATCTGCTAAGTTCGACTGCGGTGTAATACCCAACGTATACAGTCTAGGTGCTGTGGGATATGTCATGTAAAATGTGTGGCTGTATAGCCCATGATTCTTCCAACAAGCACGAATTTTAATATAGCTACACACAAACCTTTTACGGGATGCGGGACGTCAAACACAGTATCCAAATAAGAAGCGGGTATGTAACTTTCCACTACCTTCCATATTAAATCGTACACGAATTCTAGCAGACTCTGTTCTGAATCTTGTATGGGGGCAAAGTACCGTCGCTCCCCGAACGCCAGAGGCGGTAAGTACACTTCAGTATTTTTGTCGTTTTTCGCGCTGAAACCAGTTTTTAATTTTTATTGACATGGGGTTTCGAGGTGGTAAGACCAAGGAATACACAATGATTTTAGCTTGCAAATATTTGTGCTAGTAACTGGCATAAGGTGGTACGTCAAATATGGCACAGGCGTGCGAGCTACTCGCACGACAATGTGCAAGCCGCAGTCATTCGTATGATACGAAAAACGAACGATGATTCGTATGAAACTAATCGTAGGTATCCCCGCGTAATTTTGGCACCAGCGTATTGAGTGTTTCAATTCGATCATTGCATCGCCTTCGTTGAAGCGAAAAACTAGGGAGGCCGGAACTAGCAGACACCACGCCGCGTACTATCACGATTTGTGAGTAATTGTGTGAAAATGCACATACATATAAATTTAGAAAGAATAAGTATGTCTTGAAATTTTTAAAACAGCTCCAATGATCTCGAAAAAGCTAATTATATTAAAATGCCTTTTAGGTAATTCGGTAGGTACCTACCTTAATCCAATTATAATGTGTGGCTTCTGATGAATGGCTGAGGTACAGTCAAGTGCAAAGACATCGAGACGGCCAAAGTTACAAAAATCACGTCACGTCACGTCCTTAATTTTAAGTCGTGTATACATATATTTGTAACTTTGGCCGTGTTGATATCTTGCACTTGATTGTACCTAGCGAAGTCTCTATATGGGCCAGAGGAATTATTTAGAAGCTCTACCTACATCTTTATTCAATCACTGCTGGAAAGCCAGCTTAAATCGATCCGTGGCTGCACTGCTACTGACGTTTAAGTCGATATCGTTGCCACAATCTCTAACGTGACTTAGACGACAATAGTTCGATGCATAAACGGTCCGCGTATAGCTAACAGCTTCAAGGACCTATTTAGTTCCCAATCAACGTGTATAAAATTGTATTTAAGTTATTTATCCATAGAACTCATTATAAGAATAGAAATTTCATGCGACCTAAAAGAGCGATTTGCGTGATTAAAAAACCGGCCATGTGCGAGTCGAGCCAACAACGCACTGATGTTTTAGTATACTGATACGGAATTTTATACGGGTTACGGATTTTTTTTATGCTAATACAGATTTTATGCTTCCACTAGTAAGACAGCCGGTGAAATTACTGGCACTTGAGGTATCCCATCATTCCCATCTTAGGCCTCTAGGTTGGCAACGCAATACCCCTGTTGCTGCAGTTTTTTTATGGGCGGTGGTGATCTTTTACCATCAGAAGAACCACATGCTTGTTTGCCATCCAGTTGAATAAAAACAAAGAAACAAAAAAACCATAATGGTAACACTGAAAATAAGAATTATGGCAGTTGACAGTCACAGCTACGACAACGTGCAGCTTAACAAGTAGGTAACTAAGAGTTTTCTCTTATTTACCTACTTACTTACCTTTACTTATTTATATTACCTATCATCATCATCATATCAGCCGTAGGACGTCCACTGTTAGACATAGGTCTCCCCTATAGATCTCCACTTGCTTCGGTTGGAAGCGGCCTGCTCCACGGCTCTAACCAGTTCATCCGTCTATAGGTATTGTTGGTGAACGTCCTATATGATGCGATTGCCGAACCACGGTCTCCATTCGAGAATTTATGGGTCATCATTATTCGAGCGTTTCAACCGCCTTTTTTACGAAGCTGCTGTAGATTTTGGTGACGTTTTCGATTATTTGTTAGAGTTACTGTATTTCGACCAGATAGCTAAAGAACTTATCCGAATATTCAGTCATGTACAGAAAAGTATCCAGAAAAATAAGAAGGCTGGACCCTCTTCGACTCCAACGGTCGGATCTCTGTGCTATATGGCCAGCTTATTGCCACTTCAAGATCAAGACAAAGCTACTTATATTACTTCGCATTTAGAGCGCCCAGCCCTTGTATAGGGTTAACGGCCGCCACATGGTTCCGTAGTTCAACCACCCGTACTGGGAACAGGTGACTAATGTCAAACGTAAGCCATCGGCGATCGAGGAACTGCCATGTCCGCACCCATCCATGGTTAGCTCCGCACCATATCTAAAACGAATTTTAAAACTTTTAAAAGTCAAAAAGTTTACGTCGATATAATCATTTTTACACAGGACTAAGTTCGATACCATTGTATATCTGTCTGTCGTGGCAGCCTAGCCCTCAAACAGATGGGCCGATTTCGATGTGTTTTTTTTTGGGAGCGCCAAAGTTCGCGGGTTTCAGTTGGTTTGAGGGTACTTGCATTTTCATCTTACATAATACATAATGTAGACCTTACCTTACCTACCAAATTTCAAGTAAATCAACCACTGGAAGTGGGTTAAATTTGACTTCCGAGACCCATACACTATCAGTTATTCTGTGCCCATACTAATGGGGCAAGTTAAATAAATGTTTGTTGGTAAATACTCTTGCCAAGTCTAAGCAATTAAATTTGCCGCCTCATTGAAAATTAAGACGTTGGAAAACGATGGAACTGTTGGCTTGCCAACTCTTATGGCACCTAAGCGTAAGGGTGCCCGCTTTAGTGCCTGCCACATCACCACAGCGCGTCGTACCGTGAAACGGCGCGGCGCCAGAAGGGCTACTCCGAAACACGAAATTCGAAGTTCGTATCGTACCCTCCCTCTCACTCTCGTATTAAATAACATAAGCGTAGGCGGGACGGTACGATACGAACTTCGATTTTCGAATTTCGTGGTAGCCTTGCAGGGTGCGGTACAGCCACCAACCCCAATATCTGACACATCAAAGCGTAAATGGGCGTTTTATAGCAAATAAAGATATACTTAGGTACTTACTTTCATAAAAAAGTGTACTTTACTTTTTTGAGATTTTGGAAAAAATTATGGTTTTTCCTACTCAGAATCAAAAGCACAATCGATTCCAATCTTTTAAAAAAATGTCCCCAGTTTCTCATAAAAATTTAATGACTCAGTTTTGTCACGCCCATAAGTCTATGAAAAAATCCTTGCAAAACTGACATTTTTTTGGGACAATTTTTTAACTATCGGAATCGATTGTGCTCTTGATTCTGAGTAGGAAAAACCATATTTTTCCAAAAAAAAAAAGAAAGGGTAGGGACAATTTTTTTTTTAAATTGCCCAAATATCAGAAACGACTCTATTTCTAGCGCCGATAGGACGTATCAGATATTTTTGCTACAGATGAGCAAGTGCTCTGTTTTCTGAGAATTTGGTATGCTATGATAATAAAATAACCCTCTTGAAATATGAAAAAAACTACCTACCTAATTACTTCGATCAGTAATAAAACAACACAATGGCAAAGGCTATTCTTGATCTTAAAGTTAATCCGAGTTTTACCTTAATTCGATAGCAGCGGCTATCTTGATAATTGGTTAGGTACATTCATAACCAATTATTTGCTACTATTTTAGAATCTCGTAAAATCGTAGAAAACCGGTTGATTTAAAATATCTCGCTTATATCGGCGTCGCGCTGGATCTAGCCCTTGATTAAGATAGAGCGAGATCGTCTATGTCGGCGGCCGATCGTAAAATCCACCAGATCAGGAAATTCCTAGGCACATCATGAAATGTCGCCATTTTATGAATTGGCCTTAGGACATCCCTTGGGACATCCGCCTTATCGTTCAAAACTCACCGTTTAACGATTTGCCTAGTGACGTTTAGGCAGATCACGAAATTCCAAGGCATATCATGAAACGCCGCCATATCGGTTCTGGCACTTCGCCGACCGATTGCGCGGCACGCTCGCTTCGTACGCTCGGTTCATGCGTTGTGGTCACAATAATTGTCTTATTCATAGGTACTAACAACTCCTCGCTTCGCTCGTTGTCCTACCTACACTCTTTTTTTCGGCATATCACGATGTGCACGGTATAGAGCTAGGAATATCGACGAATGCGTTTTTCTAATCGATCTGGCTTGTTTCTCTGGCACATCGTGATTCGTGATATGCCTGGTCAACTTTTACTTTTAATTTCGTGATCTGGCGGGTTTTACGATCGGCCGCCGACATCTACACCGCTTCCGCACCTCTCAAAAGGCGCCTAGACTCTTTTTATTTTACACTGGAAACTGGCGCCCCTTCTCGCGACCGCGTCCACTTACTCTACCTCAGGGTCAGGGCCAACCCAACGCTGCTGCTTACTTACCTTTACGGCGTGAGGCCATATAAGAATATCAACGTCGAAATTTTGGCCAGGATAAAGTTGATACTGAATCTTCATGCCTTGCGTGCACGGTCCCAGATCGAGCCAACCCTCATTGCAATCATGAAAAACATCAATACCAAGTATTTCTACAGCAAATGTCAGTGTGAATGAACTTCGATTGAACTGCGACATGTTTTTCTAATGACTTTCTCCAAATAAATTCTCTTTTGGGCAGTTTGGTAGTAATGTCGTTTATCTTATGAAAATAACACCACATTATTTTGCTGTGATAGATGATGGTGACAGACACAGACAAAAAAATACTTTAAAAAAATGTTTTTTTTTTTAATAAGTATAATAGCTAACAATACTCCTTCAATACCCCCTGTTAAATGTAATAAAACTTTTTCTATTTTATATAACTTATATGAGAACAGTTACTTTTTTTGTTAAACAAAATAAAAAACGTTTATTTTTAATGAGCGAGCTATGGAGAGAGCTATGCTTGGGGTTTCTCTACATCTAGCATCTGATGATGGACGGACTACTATACTAGTTTTGCTTGACTTTACTAGAGCGTTCGATTGTTTAAACACAGAATTGCTACTAGCAAAACTTTCGCATTATGGTTTCTCAGACGATGCTTTAGCTTGGTTTAAATCATTTTTAACAGGGAGAAGTCAGCAAGTGCTGTCGGAGGATCAAACCGGAAACAAAGTAATTTCACAAATAAAGTATATAAACCGCGGCGTCCCACAAGGATCTATATTAAGTCCCCTTTTGTTTATAACCTTTACTGCGGATTTGATTAACGCTTTAAAATATACATCTGCCCACTTGTATGCGGACGATACCCAAATTTATAAGTCATTCTACGCTCGGGACTCAACTCATGCCGTAAACGAGTTAAACAATGATTTGAAAGCTATTTCGGAATGGTCACAGAAAAATACTCTTGTATTAAACGCGGGTAAAACTAAATATATGATAATGGGAACTAAACAGCAAATAAATAATGTAGCCGCACAAAAAGTAAGTGTAATTGTGAACAATGAGGTTGTTGAGAGGGTAACTGAGGCTAGAAATTTAGGCTTAATTATGGACGAACAACTGAGATACATTGATCACATAAACATAAAAATCAGAAATTCTTTTTACAAACTTAAAGTACTTTACAATATACGAAAACACCTTTCTTATAAAATTAGAATGATTCTTACTGATCTTCTCGTGCTGTCTCCATTCAATTACTGCGACGTTGTGTTTGGCCCCAGATTGCATCAATACACCAAGAACGCGATACAAAGAGTTCAAAACGCCTGCATACGGTTCTGTGTAGATGTACCGAGGAGATCTCATATCTCTCCAATATTAGCTGAGAAAAAAATCCTTAACATGGAGTCTAGGAGAGAACTTCATTTGGCGTGCTTCACACATAGAGTAGCATATTCCAAGAAACCGAGTTATCTCTTTGAGAAATTGTCTTTCCACATGGAAAATCGTTATCCGGTTAGACAACATTTGAGGGCAAGGTTAATAGTGCCAAAACATAAGTCAGCTGGATTTAAAGGTAGCTTCAGGTACGCCGCTTCTAAAGTGTGGAATAATATACCGCCTCCCATCAGGCTCAAAGAATGCTTATTTAGTTTTAAAAGACAGTGTAAAATTGTAATTTTTGACCAGCAGGTTAAAAAGGCGAATATAGAGATAAAGAAAGTGGTGAATTTGAACTACCTATCTTGAAGTTTCCAACATTGACAGTGGTTGACTTTCTTGCGTGTTTTTGTGAACAATGCAAATAAAATGTAGAAATAAAGGCTTATATACATATTTTTTTTTAAGAATGTACTGTACTTAGGTGTGTTAAGTACAAACAAAAAGCGTGTTGGGTAGGTAAATTAAATGGAGGCGCAAACTGTAACAGGTTCTGGCTGAAAAACAGCGCTGAAGTGTCAGTCTGTAGACCTGACACTGTCAGCATTATGCTGACGCCCGAACCATTTGCCGCAATTTAAAGAGTCGAGTAGCATGCTGGGATACTTTTAGGTTAAGGCGGGATTTTTATAAAGGTTCATTAACCCCTTCAATAACAACTAGAAAGGTCACGAACTTTTATAGAACCCGCATATAGTTAGTAAGTTAACTTAATTTTTAAAGTAGGTACCCTTCTATTTATTATATACCTTCCTAATTGTTGGCAATAAACGCATTTCTTTTCTTTTCTTTTCTTTTCATGGGACGTCCACCAACGAGATGGACGGATGACCTGGTTAAAGCCGCGGGTTCACGGTGGATGCAGGCCGCTGCCAACCGAAGCAACTGGAGGTCTATGGGGGAGGCCTATGTCCAACAGTGGACGTCCTACGGCTGAGATGATGATGATGATGATGATATATTTTTGCATTAGACGTGTTTTTGTTCCTCACACCAACCAAAGCGTCCACGGAAAAAGAAAACTATGAATATGATACTTACTTACATATTAGTAACCTGTGCTTAGCTGTTGGAAGGCTGTTGGAATATTGCTGAAAACATTAAGTTTAGTCATGATTGGTTTTTTGGGGTCTTTTTGTATTTTTTATTTCAACTCCAAATTTGTTACTTTTACGCGTACTTATCCCGTGAAACTTAGATGAATGATTGGTCTCGCGCGTTCGCTCGACTAGATACCCCCCTACCTAAAATTTAAAGTTCCGTGAATGAGGCAACTCAATATTGTAGTGTGTGTAAGAACGGTGTAAGACAATTAATGACAATTTGCAAGGATGCTAGTGTGCGTGACGAATTGTGTTGCCAGCTGCTCCACTGTTACCCGAAGTATTGGGAAAAAATATTATGCTGTGGTCTATTAAGTCACTGGTTATAAAATGTATCTTGGGAAATACTTAGAAATTAACAAGTAATTAAAAGTGAATGTTTTAATATATTGTTCGTTTTGGCGTAGGTTTTTTCTTTAGAAAAATGGTAGGTATGTAGGTATATCAATGATCAGGCCTCACTTTTAATAATAATACGTGGCGTTATCTGGAAAAAAGTACCTTGTTGTCGGTATTGAGTTATTGATATGATGACATACATACATACGCTCGAAAAACATAACCCTCCTTCGGGCAGTCAGGTAAAAAGTTAACATTTCAGGAAAATGGGTAAAAAAACATTTTTCAATACCTACATTTTTGGTCGAATAATTCACTTTCAAAGGATGTATTATGTCGGCGGCCGATTGTAAAATCCGCCAGATCACGAAATTCCTAGGCACATCATGAAATGGCGCCATTAAATGATATGCCTAAAAGTTGTCCAGGCATATCACGATGTGTCTGAGAAACAATACGGCAAATCGATTAGACCAACGCATTCGACGATATTCCTAGCTTTATACCGGGCATATCGTGATATGCTGAAAAAAAGAAAAAAATAGGTACGACGAGCGAAGCGAGGAGTGGTTAGTATGAATTGTGACCACTACGCACGAGCCGAGTGAGCGAAGCGAGCGCGCCGCGGCAACGGCCGGTGAAGTGCCAGAAACGATTTGGCGGCGTTTCATGATATGCCTAGGAATTTCATGATCTGCCTCAACTAGCCGAATCACGAAATGGTGGCGTTTCATGATATGCCTAGGAATTTCATGACCTGCCTAAACTAGCCAAATCATGAAATGGCGGCGTTTCATGATATGCCTAGGAATTTAATGATCTGCCTAAACGTCACTAGGCTGACTGGCAGAGATCCCTTCAGGGATAAGTCCGCCTTTGTACTTACAACTTCTTTTTGTGTGATATTTTTGTATTTCCTTTTGTACAATAAAGAGTAAAAACAAACAAACAAACAAATCGTCAAACGGTTAGTTTTGAACGATATGGCGGATGTCCCTTAGCCAATTCATGAAATGGCGCCATTTCACAATATGCCTAGGAATTTCGAGATCTGCCTAAACTAGCCAAATCACGAAATGGCGGCGTTTCATGATATGCCTAGGAATTTCATGACCTGCCTAAACTAGCCTAATTATGAAATGGCGGCGTTTCATGATATGCCTAGGAATTTCATGATCTGCCTAAACGTCACTAGGCAAATCGTCAAACGGTGAGTTTTGAACGATATGACGGATGTCCCTTAGCCAATTCATGAAATGGCGCCATTTCACGATATGCCTAGGAATTTCGTGATCTGGCGGATTTTACGATCGGCCGCCGACATATATATTACAAAGATAAACATTAAATAATATAGAACTAGGTTATGTATATATAATAATTACGTTAGATAAATGAAATAAGTTATTAAATGATGATAATAATAAAATTCAATTAATTAAAATCTCATCCACGGGGATTTGATTTTTGTGTACGCGGCAACACTTAATGGCGTTTCGGGTTCATGTTATTTTATTTTGTAATTTCGAAACTATACGATATTTCCTGATGGTATGTGATCCCAGTGTCCTTCTTATTTTTGGAAGTATTATTTTTACACAGTTTCACTGCGCAAACTGGCATTTTAATTCGGTTTATGACCAAAATTTTGCAAAACATTCGGAGGCGCACCTTACGCACAGTCTGCAACGCGACTGAGCCGGGTTGGAGCCGGGTACGCCGATTTCGGCGTACTATTTGTTGCTTCATTTGACAAGTACGCCGGCGGTATCTAGTCGAGCGAGCGCGCGAGACCAATCATTCATCTAAGCCCGTGAAACTATATCGAAAATACAAATTGAGAGAGACTGTGCATCCATCACAGAAAAACCAGAAAAAGAGACCAGCGCTGGGAATCGATCCCAGGTCGAACGCAGCACGGATTGCTGAGGACCTGGGTTCGATTCCCAGCGCTGGTCTCTTTTTCTGGTTTTTCTGTGCATACATGTGGGAGATGAGTTGTTTTTAATATATTTTGAATTTTAACGGTTCCAAATTAGCTCTTATGCTGGGGCCACACTAACGGCTAACGTCAATGGCCATTAGCGTGATAATTATTGCGATAATTTTTAACGCGCTAAAGTGGGTGGCTAGACTTGAACATTCAACGTGAATGCCCATGTACCACCATTTGAGCTATCGCCAAAGGCTATCGCCTAGCGCCAAACGGCAATGTTAATGCCGTTGTCAAAATTATCGTGTTAAGTCGCGGCTACACTTACGACTATCATCCATTATCGTGATAATTAATGGCATTTCTCGTTAGTGTGGCCCCAGCATTAAACAAGCTGGTCGCTAAACCGCTCCCACCCGGTGTGACGTCATTTGTTTTTTTTTTTTGCCAACGGACTGTTGCTGTTGGCCTCAGACGGCCTTTACAGCTTACCGGAGAGAGGGCGAGCTGCCAGATGGGCTGATGATGGGATCATTTGTTTGTTCGCTCTTATAAAAAGGGCCTACCTGCCGTCGACGGTTCAGATATCATTCTGTTGCGCTGAGCTGTTGACGTAGTCCAGGTAATGCTATTTTTCTATAGAAACTATGGTCTGTCCCATAATTCGAGATAATAAAATGACAGTCTGAAATGTCAAACGTAAAAATAATGTGGCCAGCATAAAACGAACAGTGCGGCTCCATGATACCGGTTTCGTAAATAACCGATAAAAATGTATATTTTACGATAGCAAAAATAACATTAAGGTATTCAATATACTACTTCCTATTTTAAAAATATAAATACACTTTTACGATAAAGTGATAAAATCTAAGCACAGGTACAAAACAGGTAAAATACAGTGTTCATCACTTAGTGCCAACGTAAAAAAATATAATACAGAGGGGCTACTACAAAACTAGAAAAACGAAGTCCGTATGGCAGCGTCCCTTTTACTCGAGTATTGAATGAGAAAAGCGTCAGCGGGACGGCAACATGCGAAGTTCGAAGTTGGAGGCCTACCGACAGCTCGTCTCCCGGTCCGCGGACGCCATTCGAGAACCTTCTGACCCCATCGGCCATCAGTCCTGCGTGCAATGTGCCCCGCCCACTGCCACTTTAGTTTCGCAATTCTTCGGGCTATGTCAGTACAAGTAGTGGCACGAGAGTCTAGCGCTGAGTGAACCGTGGAAGGGATCGCTGCGCATGGGTGCATGGGCGCGGGGGACGTAATGCGACTGGAAAACCAATCGGCGCTACGCACGCCCGCCCTTCGTCCCTGTAGCCCCCTGTGATACCTTACTTTTGACTTCTGCGCAATAACGGTCAGCGCTAGACTCTCGTGTCGCTACTTGTAACCTAGTTCTACTGCGGATATCATCATTTCTGATTCTATCCCGCAGAGAAACCCCGAGCATAGCCCTCTCCATAGCCCTTTGAGTGGCTTTGAGCTTCCTTATGAGGCCCATCGTTAGCGCCCACGTCTCTGATCCGTATGTCATCACTGGCAACACACACTGGTCAAAGACTTTTGACTTCAAACACTGCGGTAATTTGGATGAAAAGACACTGCGAAGCTTCCCGAACGCTGCCCAGCCGAGTCGCAGAGCTTCCGACTATTACGGGAGTTGGCACTACATGAACATTAGACATGACAATTAAAACTGTTTTTTTTTTTATTACCTCTGTGTATTAAACATAATTTTAATGGACCACAAAAGCCGCTATAATAGTAATATGGTGTTTATTTGTGAGATTGTATACCTACACAATCGGGGTTGTACGTTGATTTGGAGACATTTTGATAGAATTTCGTTTAACAGATATTTTTTCTCATAATTGTCGTTTCATAGAATAATCAATACGCAGAAAATTTATTTTGAAGAAATTTAAACCATTGTTTTTTGTTAGAAATATAATTTTTTATTTAGATATTCATATCATAGAATAAGAAATCAAATATTCATTATTCTCATATTATTTAGTTAATGTAAAAATTACTATCAAGAAAAACATGAAATTAGTTTTCTGATGTGGTCTCAGTTCTAACCTAACCTAAACTACATTTCTAGTACCTAACGAGTCGTTTCGGAGGGGGTCGCTGCAGGTCTACTACGGAACTCAAAGTTCGTGTCGTGCGGTCTCTCACACTTATATATACTATTTCATACGAGAGCGAGAGGGACCGCATGACACGAATAAATGGATATGAATGAATGAAATGGAAATAATTCTACAATTTGATAAGTTTGATAAAAAATTAAATGAGATTATAAAATTTATTGAATAGTTTTTCTATTAAATAAGTTCCATTCAAGTTAATAGTCGTTAAAACAATAATATTCCAAGTAAACATACGAAGAGCAAATATTATATGAAATATTTTCTGCGAAACGAAATTCTACGAAAATTCGCTCTGTGAAAGAAGGGAACACCTATTAAGTGTATTTTCAGCTTCTTATGGCAATGATCTTACTTAGAATTTAATTGAAACTTAAACATCAACATCTATAAAAAGTCGAAATATCTCCAAAACTGTCGCATTTTTATAAGACCTATTTTGCCTTTTCTAGAATATCCTAAGTGTCCTAGACGTTAGTACATCACGGATCCGTTCATATCTTAATATTTTATGACATACATATATTGGTACACAGGTACCTACAAAATCTTTCGGTGATTACCGGTTGTGGCACATCACTATTTATGAGACGCAAAAAACAGGTAACACATGAAACGTCATTTTATTATCTCGAATTATGGGACAGACCATAGTTCATACTATGATTACAGGCATACTGTGTCTTTATAGTTGTGCTTCATACAAAGTGACTTTTGATGATGATTATGTTGTATTGTTTAAAAGATTATTACACATAGTAATAATTAATGCTAATTTCATATATTGCATATATTGTTGTTCTTGGACAAATGCTTTGTTTCTAAATAAATATGATGTGTCGATTTGAACGCTGTTTTACGTAATTATATCTTCCTTTAATCTCCCACATACATGTCTCAGTTTGTATTTTCGATATGGTTTCACATGGGTTTCACAGAATACCCGTAAAAGTAACAGGAGTTGAAATAAAAAATACAAAAAGACTCCAAAAAACCACAATCACAATTTGATTGGTTAGTAGCGACATCTCTTGTCTGGGTGAGCAGTTACTTCCGAAAGAATATGACGTCTCTCGATTAGAGCGAAACATAGATGTCGCTAGTGCTGCTGCATAAATAGCTTAGTTGAAATAGGTAGGTAACCTAAAATATGTATGCAAAGGAAAAAATCTCATATAGATTACTGTCCTGCGGCGGTGTAGGGGTTATAGCACGCAGCACGGATTGCTGAGGACCTAGGTTCGATTCCCAACGCTGGTCTCTTTCTGCTTTTTCTGTGCATCCATTTTCAGTTTGTATTTTCGATTAAATTTAGTCCTCAGGTTTACGAAACTTTAGGCATTTTTTAAATATCTCTAGATGGCGTTAGTATCGTGAGGTCCGTTTGACGTTTGCTCGTGATTGGGCCCATCGCAAGCAAACGTCAAACGGACCTCACGATACAAACGCCATCTAGTCTAGCGATATTTCGCCTCTGTAAAAACCCTCATTTCCTGCGATTTATAAAAAAAAGTATATTATAAACGACGCGTAAACTGTTGAAAATAGAATTAACACAATTAATAGATGGCGCAGCTGAATGCGGTTAATCTCATAACCTACCCCAAACTTCAACTCAATTCTACTGTCAGACTGACACTGTCAATGTCAAATGTCATCATTCGGGATCTGAAATACTTCAGTATTATGGAAATTTTCAATTGCAGGTTATTCAGCATTAACGAGTTCATTTAGTTAACTTTTCTCCTCTATGCAAATTATTTTAATTGTAAGTAATCTATCGTTAATAATTTACGACTTTGAATTTACGGAACTACAATGAGCAAAATGAATAATTTGTGCTAATTGCTCTACGGTGAAGTGAACGGACATTTGAAAGCGAGGTAATTATTGTTTATTTGTTTTCATTTTAAAAATCGGTAGCACCATGGACCGACGCCTTGACGAAACAATTGTTCCAATTCAGACATCAAAGAATTTTGTAATATAAGATAAGTAATTAAAATTGTTAAATAACGTAATAAACCTACTTGCATGTATACTCGTACTCTAAGATGGGTACGCACTGTTTTCCAAACCATTTTTTAGAATTAGTGTTTTCTCTGTAAGTGAATGTTTATATTCTTTTGAGAAAATAAAATCTTAAACCATAAACCATAGCTACTTTAATGGTATAAATAAACTTTGCGTTACGCGTTAAAGACGTCATGTGGAATTACATTTTTTTTTATTTCATGTCCTGGCTGCACAGACCTTTTAAGCTACTGGAACCCATTATAGCACACTAGAAGCTAGGTTGCCTGCATTCCACAGGTCCAATGCAGTTCTACGTTCTTGCATATTTAAGTACTAGCTTTTGCCCGCGGCTCCGCCCGCGTGGTATTCGGTTATCGCGTGCTGTTCCCTCGGGATCTGTGCATTTTTCCGGGATAAAAAGTAGCCTATATCACTCTCGGGCCCATAAACTATCTATCTCCATGCCAAAAATCACGTCGATCCGTCGCTCCGTTACGACATGAAAGACGGACAAACATACAGACATACAAACACACTGACATTTATAATATTAGTATGGATATGGATAGTATATTAAATGCCTAAGTGCCAAGTTTCATAGTTTTATCTTCGACAGCAACGAGCTTCCACCATATAAACTTTCACCCCCTATTTTAACCCCTTAAAGCCTCTTTTTCGCGATAAAAGATAGCCTATGTCCTTTCCCAATGTCTATTCTATCTCTGTACCAAATTTCATCCAAATCGGTTCAGCGGTTTTGGCGTGAAAGCGTAACAGACAGACAGACAGAGTTACTTTCGCATTTATAATATTATAGTATAATTATAGTATGGATGGATAAGAGTAGAGTAAACAAAGCAATTAAAACCAGTCAAGCGCATTTTGGGCCACACCAATGTAGGGTTCCATACTAATAGGTATATGACAAATATTAAATATTTAGTTTAGGTTGACTATTACTTGTTAAAGCCTACGAAGCCATACTTAATAGTTTTCCTTTTTAAATTGGTTATATCTGCTACCATTGCTTTCTTTTAGATTTTCTAAGCCAATCCAATGGATCGCTTTAAAACTTAAACTATTTGTATAAGAAGAAGAACAAGATAAATGTAAACAAATAAAAAACATTCCTCCCTTTATGTACCCACCCTAAATTTTACCACTTTGTCCGCAAGCTAAGCCAAATACAGATGGTCTTAGATTAGAATATGTCTAAGTCCATCTGTCTGTGACTTAGCTTAAGCTGTTCTTGTGTAGATCTACCTAGATGGGCAGACATGGTCAAACTATGTGGTTTCCATATATGCTTATGCAACCCTAAAAACTAGTTGCAGAATGCACTATATAAATACATCATACAAGATTTATGTTTTATTTTTAATTTGTTACTGTCAGGACAAGGGTTATATTACAGAAAATGTTATAAAAATATAAAATTAAATAGTGGGCTTCAATCATACATTCTATTTGTGAGAGAAACTTTTTAAAATCAATTATTTGTCCAAGGGACTTAGCTCACTGGCCAGCAGCTAAAGCAGAACTAAAGCAAACAGTGAGAAGTGTGACAGGTCCGGACAATATGAAGAAAACATTTGTTAAAGATTTATAACATTTATTTGCTATTTATTATTCAAAAAATGATGAGATGACTGTATTTACTTAATGATTATTTTATTTTTTGGTAGCTGCTTTAGAGGTTTTCTAATCATGGAATTTTTATAGTAAATACTTTCTACAGATTGGTAAATCAGGCACAAGGCTGGAAAAGAGTACCTACTAAAATGAACATCATCAATTTCATAGTAACTAAAAACAGTAAAAATCCTTTCACCCTTTCTTTTCAGATCCTTCTTATTGAATTGTGACAACCAGTCAAACGGACATTACATGTTACATACATAATAATACATTAGAGAATTAAACTGCATGTGAAAATGTCTACTATAATTTCACAGATTCCATTGAGAATGAGCAGAAGTATTTTTCGTGGAATGTGAGTATTTTTAGAGAGTTGTAAGAAATTATTATGTATTACCCGCTAGGGCTATTTATTTATATTTGTTTCCATATTTAAATTACTGTCTGGAAGTGATCAGTTATAAGTACTAAGACTGCCTATTGTCTACATGTGTGTTTTTTTGTCATGTTTGTTGATTCACTGTAGACTGGTAAATAGTGTTTGTATTTGTATCAAATTGTATTGTACTTTATAAATAAAATATAAGTAAAAAAACTTAAGAAAGATCCCTTTTGCATGTAATGTGTATGAGTGTATGAGAAAAAGCCTCTAAATATCTGAAATAAATTCCAAAATTACGTTGATTCTATTTTCTGTCTTATTTACTACATTTATTTTGATAGAAAAAGTCCCTACCCAGGAGGATAGCGGAACTAAGTTCGTATTATTTTCACAAAAAAATGTTGTTATATATAAGGCAACACAATTTTTTTTTTTACTTGCAGCACTGCCATAACATCAAAGCCACGCGACCTTCCATATTCAACAGCTCTGCACAAAGATGAGAAAACACCTACAACAGTCGATATTGCTGATGTGAAGCACCATTCAATGATAAAGGAGCAATGGTGGGATGTAAATGGACCTTTGAAAGCATTGCATGCTTTTAATTTGCTACGGTAAAATGTTTTCTTGAACTAAGTTCCTACAAGTGGACCACGAATATACTTAATCGGCAATCTTCGTCCGCACACAAGAATGTTGAAAAAGGTCGAACAAGGCCGACTAGGTACAACAATGCATTAAAGACCTTATTGTGCTGAGCACAAGGTAAAATATGCAATGACAGGTAAACGACTGACTGACACGTTGTCGTGTGGCGCGGAGAAACGTAATGGCAGGCTAACGTTTGACCAATGGCTGTTCAATATTTTCTCGAACAAATGTATGGTCAAGGACTGAGCCACCATGGAACCTTTTTTTTTTTTTTATTCTACTGGAAGGAAAACGAGCAAGTGGGTCTCCTGGTGGTAAGAGATCACCACCGCCAATAAACATCTGCAACACCAGGGGTATTGCAGATGCGTTGCCAACCTAGAGGCCTAAGTTGGAATACCTCAAGTGCCAGTAATTTCACCGGCTACCTTACTCTCCACGCCGAAACACAATAGTGCAAGCACTGCTGCTTTTTCAAAGGAAAAGTCATTACAGTTTTCCTTGTTAATTAATACGATATCACTATTACGTAAATGTGAAATGTTTTCATGGTAGCTCATGAATTAAAGTCCTTCATTGTACAATAAATTGTACACGATAAGTTTAATTATGAAATTATGGACCTATGACATATTACTACTAAGTAAAAATTCTTTTCTCTGCTGTTCTAAACCACGTCGGTTCGACTTTATTCTGGAAACGATTAGATTCAAATTGCTTTGACAATCTTTTGAAAAATATTTTGTATGGTGGGCCTCAGGAGGCTAAAATCCTTTTCGATGCCCCTCTTTGTCCGCCGGCTTGCACCTTCACCTTCCGAATTTCAATTCTGTGGAGAGAAATCCATATTACCGCCACCGTTCTTGTTTAATTTCAGGGTCCCGTTAATCAGGGATGGATTAGTACAAGTACCTCCAGAACGTAAGTCCTGTACTCCCTTATTGGGTAAGAAGATCCTGGATGTAGGATGCGGAGGAGGGATTCTTTCTATGGTAAGAAAGTGTTTTTTTTTTTACTTATAGACCCAACAGTATCTAGAAACAACTAATTTGTTGTATATAGCTTTTAAGCTTCTGCAATTCAGGTAAGTAGGTATAGGTATATTTCGTTGTATGTGACTATCAAGAATATTTTCTGGTAAATACTATAGGCAAACCGCGTAACTGAGTCCTCGCCTGCGCGGTACAGGGGCGCGGGGGTAGGACGACAAAGGGGACTGAAGGAGGTGCGGGCGGCAGGCGCTTCTTAGCACAGCTCATTCCGGTCGCCGCCCGCACCTCCTACAGTCCCCTTTGTCGTCCTACCCCCGCGTCCCTGTACCGCGCAGGCGAGGACTCAGTTACGTGGTTTGCCTATAACGTTATGAGATACTGAAGCTCTAAGAAAATAAGGTGAAATCAAATAAAACTCGACTTATATGACTTAAATTTTTAATTAGAATTTTATATTTCTAAGATTTTTTAAAATCAGACAATATTTTTGGGTAGATTTTTGTATTTTTATTTTTTTACTTGTTTTCTTGCAGCCCCTTGCCAAGCTCGGCGGAGATGTCACAGGAATAGACGCCAGTAAAGAACTCGTTGATATGGCAATAGAACACAGTGAAACCAATCCGCCTGCAACTGGGAATAAGCCTACTTATATCTATACAACCATCGAGGTAGGTAACAATGATGCCTTGCTACACTTAGACTGTGTTTCTACCAGACATGTGCGAGAATTCGTTGCGAGGAATGTATTGGTCATGCACTAATAGGAACGCTTCATTTAGCTATCTGCGCTCAGCGTAGCTCTAGCGGAAACGCCATTATTTATTTTTAGAAGTGGCAAGAAATTTTAAAAAGTGGCTGTAGCTGACAAAATATAATATAATTATTACAGTGTAAAACACTGGATAACAAAGTAACTGAAGTAGACCCTAAAGACGCCAAATCTAGCAACAAAGTCTTTAACATGGCAACACTTCTCACTCCGACGAATCGCAGAGCGCCCCACTCAACGCTTACTCAAACTCTGTCTCCACTCCAGGACTTTTCAAAGATAGTCAGCTCTAGGGGAGAGTGGGGAGACGTGACCAGCCTTTTGCCACTTATTGAATAACTAGCTTTTGCCCGCGACTTCGCCCGCGTGGATTTCGGTTATCGCGCGCTGTTCCCACGGGAACTGTGTATTTTACCGGGATAAAAAAGTAGCCTATGTCACTCTCTGACCCATAAATTATCTCTATGCCAAAAATCACGTCGATCCTTTGCTCCGTTTCGACGTGAAAGACGGACAAACATACACACAAACATACAAACACACACACTTTTCCATGTATAATATTAAGTGTGGATGTTACTTAATCACGCGTCAAGCTATGGAGCGAACTATGAGAGAAAGAGAGAAACATTTATTTAAACATATTTGATACACATAAAAATACATTAGATGAAAAGAATAAAAAAATAACATCGTATAAATAGCATCGCATGCTAGGAGTTTCTTTGCGCGGAATACGGAAATTCGCCGAAGAACTAAAGTCACCGATATAGCTCTAAAAATATACAAATTGAAGTTGCAATGGGCGGGCCACGCTGGAAGAATACATAACCGTTGAAGGGGAAAATTCCTCGAGTGGCGACCACGAACCGGAAGACGAAGCGTTGGCAGACGTTCTAAAGGGAAGGCCTTTGTTCAGCAGTGGAAGTCTTCCGGCTAATGATGATGACTAAGGGTATTTCCACGAGCGTCCTTGCCAGAGATTTTAAGAATTGGAAGGCAGATTGTTTTTTAATTATGACGTAAATAGCTTCTGTACCTACTCAGGCCAGAATTTATTTCAATACAAAAATCAATGCATATGAATTATTTACTTCTTAATATAAACAGTCAGTCAGACTGACAGCGGTTGGGACGCTCGTGGAAATACCCCTAAATGTTTTGCTTTAAATACTTTTCAGGAGCACGCAACGAACCATACCAACCACTACGATGGAGTAGTTGCTTCCGAGATCATAGAGCACATAGACAATGACAAAAAGGAGTTATTCGTGAAATCCTGCATCCACACTTTGAAACCTGGCGGTAGAATTTTCTTCACAACACCCACTAGAACAAAACTATCGAAATTCACATCGATTTGTATGGCGGAGTATGTTTTAAGAGCGATACCAGTTGGAACACATCAGTATGAGAAATTCACTACGCCGACTGAATTGACGTTTTTACTGGAGAGAAGTAAGTATTGTACAAGCTTATTTTATTAATATACTACAACTATAATGTTAATGTCGCTCAGAACTCGTCGGTTTTCTCGTTGTCCTGAAGATTCATATCATATGATAATAAAGATGAGAAAGTAAAAGGCAACCGATCCTCTGTACCCTTAGTGTAAGTTTTCGGTTACAAAATACGTCTCGATCGCGTTTGCGTTAAAATCTCAATTTGTATAGTAACACGAACAGCGCCTCTAGCGGAACGTTTGCGATGTTTCAATACAAAATATATATGTTTATATGTATATATGTTTATATATAACTTGTCATACTAATTGTTGTTTATTCAGTATATTTATTTATGTTATATATTTCTTTCTTCTCACTGTACATAAATTACTGTTCGCCTATCTTTGAGTTTTCCTTTCTAGTTTAGGTTAGCTTGAAAAGATCCCTTTTAGGGATAAGTTCGCCTATCTTTGAGTTTTCCTTTCTAGTTTAGGTTAGCTTGAAAAGATCCCTTTTAGGGATAAGTTCGCCTTTGTACTCTTTTGGTTTGTTGTTTTCTTTTTGTATTACTTTGTGTTTTATGTGCAATAAAGTATTTACATACATACATACATACAAATTGAGATTGTAACGCGAAAGCGATCGAGACGTATTTTGTAACCGAAAACTTGCACTAAGGGTACTGTTTCGAGTTCCGACCGATGTTCGTAAAGTAAACGTAAAGTGCTCGTCACTGTCCCAATAATTGCCATCTTTAATTTTATGTCATTAGCAAAGCAATAGAGGTGACAGCAGGGTTTCATCTATTTATTAGCGTGTCGAGGACTCGGACATTTACCTTACCTTAAGTACCTATAAGCCCTCTCATTCCGAGAGGAGGCCTGTGCCCAGCAGTGGGACGTATATAGACTGAGATGATGATGATGAAGTACCTATAACTTCACTGCTTGATTGTTTGTTTGCTTCCAATTTTATCCGAAACCACTTTCGCGTTCTAATTGATTTGAAGTTTAGTAGTTTTTTTATTATGAAAGGGAGGTAAACGAGCAAGCGGGTCATCTGATGGGAAATAATCACCACCCATGAGTACCAGCAACTCAAGGAGAATCATTTAGTCAAATTTATTAGCTGTTAACGCGCTTTGAAAGAGGTAAGATAACCCATGAAGAATGTGGTTAATGGATTAAATAGTAAAATAGTAGTATTAATACATAATTATACTTTATACTGTAGGCTAACAATTATTCCAACCAGTGATTTGTTTCCGAACTTAATTTGCCACTCACAGAAAAATAACTCACAACAAATACTTGCGTAACAATCAATATGTGATATATTTGATAGTTTTTTCACGTCTAAAATATTTATTTTTATAACAAATCAAAATAAATAAACAAACCAAAATTTTACAAAACTAAAAATTACAAATAAAAAATACCTTGGAGATCGCTCCTTTGGGTATCGTCCCCAGGACGGAGGCCGCATTGCCCCTCTTCACCGCCAAACTTAGGCGCTGGGCAAAGAAGGTACCAGCCCTATGGTTTCCTGAGAATAATTATCTAAAATACATTTTCACTTTCCCACAGATGGCTGCCACGTAGAGTCTGTATTCGGGATATTTTACCATCCTTTGCAAAACAAATGGGAATGGATAACATCGACTACCTTTTTCTTCGCGATACAAGCTGTTAAACTGGAAGAGGAATGAACTGAACCAAATAGCGACATTTTATTTTTAGGGTTCCGTATTCCGTATAAACGAACCCATTAAGGATCACTTGGTTATCCGTCTGTCTAGACCAGTGGTTTTCAACCTGTGGGTTGCGACCCCCTGGGGGGTCGCTAAGCTTCTTTAGGGGGGTTTCGATGTCCCTATAAGTTGCTGCGAAAACTACTTCAGTGAAAAAAGAACAATAAGTTTAAAAATATTTATTAACAAAATGTTATCTAAGTAATAATATTTAACACAAAATAAAATACACGAAATAAAAATCGGGTAGGGTCGCGAAATATTTCTTCATACTAAAGGTTGAAAACTTATTATGAATAAAAAGGTTGAAAAACATTAGTCCGGGCCGTTTTTTTCTTAGGAGCGCGTAGAGGTATCGAGTTGAAATTTTTATATCAAATACTCAGGTGAAAAATGTAACTTGCGTTTGATTAGACCTTGTTTTTTTTTTATTTTTTTAATTGCACCAGTGCTAAGCCAGGGCCAGTTGCTCATTTATTTAAATGCCAGTTATTTGGCAAGAAGTTTACTTATAAAGTCTCAGCACGCCTCAAGGAAAAGTTAAAAGTTACAAACCCGCAAAAACAACTTTGTTTTTCTCATAATACTATGAATTACAAACCTATTTTTTTACTTTTAAAGTACAGTATTCTCAGTACGCAAGTCTGACATGTTTTTGGCTGTTTTTACTGGTCAGACGTTTAGCTGTATTTAGTAAGTAAGTGGTAAGAATAAGGAGAATATATTTTTTTAATTTCAGTGTAGGTACAGTCAGCTGCAGAGAAAGGGTACCCCCCTGTATGGCGGTAAGTATGGATACCGCCGTTACAGGGGAGTACCTTTTCTCTGCAGCTGACTGTACCTAATGTATTTATTTTCAAAATAGTTCATATTTGGAAAAGGAGTCTAAAATAGTGTAAACTTTTTCGCCTTTCTAAAGTGCTTGTTTACCAACAATTAAAAATAGTAATTTATCTAGTCGTTGAAATACAAAAGTAATAAATTTATAGTTTATGTTTGAAAATGGGTTTTATTTAACGATGTCCGTTATAAGTAAAAAAAAATGTTTTATAATTTTTTTTGACGTAAAATGCTTGAATAATGGCAACATTTTTACGGGAACTTTACAAATATCGACTTTGTCACATCGAAGCTACTTAGTAGCTAATTTTGCTTGCAGCAACTTGTTGTTTGCGCTTTGACAACATTGATCAGAGTATTGACATATAACAGAATATTTGAAAAAAGCTAGTATCTCAAAATCCCTTCCGGTGCATTAGAACCTAAGCTCAAATTACCCTATTGCACAGTACAACCTAATGTCAAAAACACATAATGCCATATAAATATAAATTCAAAAGAGCCTAACGTCTAAATACCTGAGTCCCTTAAAACCTTAAGACCAAAATGACCTAATCTTGAATATATACTACTCCCGTGATCGCCTAATGTCATAAAGGTTGAAGCTCAAAACGAATTAATCCCATAATACCCTAGTCATAAAACACACCGTTCTCCAAATAAACTAGTTTCAAAACACACTAATCTCAAAACATCCTAAATTCAAATTTAAAGAACTTCACAGTGGCCTAACAGTTAAAATCCGTGACTGTACCATTAAACTTACTACAAACAGGTTGTGCGACCGTGCGACGTTCATCTGTTTCGTATTTCCTCATGTTTGTTCAAAATGTACTACTCTTGTCCTAATAAAGTCCTGGCCCCATACTAATTTTGCTTCACATTTTCTAAGTTCAAAATCCGATATGTTTCGTGATATGCCTAGGAATTTTATGATCTGCCTAAACTGGCCAAATCATGAAATAGCGCCGTTTCGTGATCTGGCGGATTTTACGATCGGCCGTCGACATTATATACTCACTCAAGTCTACAATCTCTTGGAGTTGTGAAGCATTTGGTTTCCAAATCCATTGGATCGTATCTTTTGAATGGGTTTTTCTACAAAACCTCTGTTAATTGAAACCTATAGCGACCTCGATCAATTGCTTATCCGAGAAAACGCGAAGATCATGAAATGCAAAACTGATGCAACTCGAACATGATGAATGGCGAATCTGAAGAAACGAGAAAACGATGAAATGCGAAACAGATGGGTTGCGAACAAGATAAATAGCGAATCTGAAGTACCGCGAACATGACGAAATGCGAAACAAGATGAATGTCGCACAACCCAGAATAACCACTACTACAGAGGCAAATTTAAGGTATTTTGGGACTAGCGTGTTTTGAGACTATTGTATTTTGAGAATGGTGTATTTCAAGACTAAGTACATTATGGGAATAGGTCGTTTTGAGCTTCTACTTTTATGACAGTAGGTGATCTCGGTATTAGTACATAATCAAGATTAGTTCGTTTTGGTTTTAACGTTTTAGTGTTTTTTGGGACCATGGTATTTAGACATTAGGTTATTTTGAATTTATATTTATATGGTAAGATGTGTTTTTGATATTAGGTTGTATTGTGGAACAGGGTAATTTGAGCTTAGGTTCTAATGCACCGGAAGGTCAAAATCAATGATCTTTCCAAGTGAACATTCTTTAAGGGTCAATTTTGTTGACTTATTAACTTGAGATACGAGATTTTTTCAAAATAGAAACCAAGTTCTGTGAGTATATCTTTTGGTGTTTAAAAGTGAAAATGATTGAATGATCGGTTTTTGTAGAACTGTTGACTTTGAGCTTTCTACTGTTACTGGTTAACTATAAGAACTCTCTATAACTATAAGTGCTCTGATTAACTGCTTTGGTTTCGGCCATTAACCTACACATTATGAATTTCTATTGGTTCATGAAAAACACATTCCTGGTCGCAGCCTAAAGCCTTTACCTGGGTAGACTGGGTCGGTACATCACATTTACACGGAGGCCTTATATGCCTCTTTACAAAGTCTTTAAAAGTATTGTTTTTAATTTATATTGTCTATTACTAAGAAAACTTGAATTTGACAGACTTTCGTGTCATAATCATGCTTATGTATGTACTTGTACTCGGATAACAAAATTACCAATATTGTTAAACGCTGCTATGTGAAGTGATACAACTGAGCAATATGATGTTGAAGAGACTTCTAAAGGTGCCTACGACATTATTCAAGAAGGATGTGATTTCGTTTGTTATAATTCGTCGACACGATTTAGGTGGTAAGTACATTCTGTTATTATCGTTATTTTGCTGAGTGTACAGTCACCTGCAATATCTCTGCCACAGCGGAGCGTGCAAAAATGTCTGACACGTCCTACAGGCCCTAGAAATAGAGTCGTCTCAGATATTAATGCATGTAGGTAGGTACCTAAGCTTTGTTGTGTTGTGTCAGCAGGGTTACTATAAAATTCGAAGTTCGTATCATACCGTCCCTCTCGCTCTCGTATTAAACAGTAAATGTGTCAGAGGGACCGCACGACACGAACTTCGAGTTTCGTAACGAAGCCCTGCTGATATTGGTGCTGGAGACTGTACTAAAGTGAGCAGCTACTTTTGATTCTTTCTATACTAGTGTTCTATTCGTATTATTAAATAAATAAATATCACGGGACAATTCACACCAAATAATTGACCTAGTCCCAAAGTAAGCTTAGCAAAGCTTGTGTTATGGGTACTAAGCAACGGATAAACATAATTACATAGATAGATACATACTTAAATCAAACTTAAATACATATTAAACACCCAAGACCCGAGAACAAACATTCGTACAAATTTCATTTTTCATACAAATATCTGTCCCGACACGGGAATTGAACCCGGGACCTCAAGCTTCGTAGTCAGGTTCACTAACCACTAGGCCGTCTGGCCGTCTAAAATCATGAAAGAATCATGGCAAATCTTCAGTTCAGTATAAAATTAAAATAGAGACGGTTATTTCATTTTATGTGTGGCAACTTGTCCTACTCAGACCTACCTACTCGGGCCAGACACAACTACTACAATCACTGAAAATAGGTTGGGTACTGAGATAATGACTAACCCCCTTATTCATAAAATTTAACAAGCCTATGTTAACTAACAAATGCTTTGTCCCTTTCTAACAAATACAAATGTCGAAGTGACAGATAAGGACAAACGAATTTTAGCGGCATTTTAACTAAAATAGGTTTGATTGTCGTTTATGAATAAGGGGGTTAGTATCTACCCAACAACACAGGAAGAATAAAGCAGACTAAAAATTATTTAATTTCTAGTTCTCGACGACAGCCTTCGCTACATAGCCGTCAAACCATCTGCATCTATCTCGGTACTGCGCCAGAAAGTGTGGCATATACTCGACCTGCCTGACTTCTGTGAAGAGATAATTGTCCTCAAATCCGGTGACGTGGAGATACCACTTACGGAACTACGCAAAGGGAATAGTCCTCACAAACCTTTCATTTTAGAAGTGTGGTTACCTGTGGCTATGCAATGTAAGAACTTGCTACAACTATGTATGGCCCATTTAGATCGGTTTGTATGGAAAAGTCTGAAACTAAAATAAGTATGAATGCAGTTTTTCTTGTTACTAAAATGGATAACAAGCAAAGATCTTCGTAGGTCTTATAGTTTCAGACTGTCCCCATACTGACCGATCTAAATGGGCCATCCTGTATAGGCTACCTGGGTCCATTAACTTTTAAGTGTATTTATTCCGGCCCGTAACTCAGGAGACATTAGTGATACACTGTTTTAGAAAAATGTTTGCAATGTATACTACCAGCAAGCTTAGGGAGCCACAAGTTTTAGTGGATTTGTACCCCATTAAATCATATTTTTAATTAGTAACTCAGGAGACGTTACCATGGCAACAAGGTGCACTAAAAAGTTGATCCGCCTAACTATATCTGGAGTAAACAGAAATGTCCCTGAGCCACAGTAAAACATAGTAAAACGACACGAATTTTCCAAGTTGCAAGTGCAAGTCTTAACTAAACACGTAACTTATTTTTATACTTACATCAGGGTTTCGGTGATGTTTGTGTGTTTGTCCGTCTTTCACGCCGTAAAGGAGCAACGGATCGACGTGATTTTTGGCATATAGTATATGGGCCAGAGAGTAACATAGGCTACTTTCCGGAAAAATGCACAGTTCCCGAGGGAACAGCGCGCGATAGCCAAATTCCACGCGGGTGTAGCCGCAGGCAAAAGCTAGTTTCAAATAAATAAATAATCAATTTCTGATTCAGCATCCACAAAAATCAATAACATAATGCTCACCATGGGAAATGAACAGCGCGCTTCCGAGCCCACAGCACCTGTTGTGTATGAACAGAAAGTCCACCAAGATTACATGGAAAAGGAATCATGTAAGTATTATACTTACCTTCTAAATAGTTTACTTCCGAATAGGATATTGGACCATCGCACCACCAATCTATCAATCTACTGACATAGGTAGGTACAGTCAAGGACGTAAGTAAAGGTATAATACGAGCACGTCTCTATAGGTAGTCATTCACGATGACGCGTGCCGTGGTTCTTATTACAATGTAATTAATGTCTAATCTTGACAAAATCACGCGTCTTCGTGAATGGCACTACTGATTTAGGCCACGTTTCCGCAATCAATCTTCTTCTTAGTTGATCTTTTTTTTTACTTATCCTTGAACTACATTTAGATAACCAATAAAATTATTATGGGGACGTTACATTGTGGACATTGCGTTACTATGAGGATGTGTCCCTGTAAAACACTCCAACTCCAAACCGTCAACGAACCTACCTACTGGTAATAACCTATAGGTACAGTCTACGTCATAAATAACCTATCACTTTTGTACCTTGTCGCTTTCAATCGGTATACAATTTCGTATGGCTTTAATGACGTTAAAATGACAAGGTACAAAAGTGATGTTATTTTTGACGTTGACTGTACATGTATACAAGGTGACCTTAGCCTCTGGACATATAATGAAACCATGGATAAGACTGATACCAATATCTTAAAACAGTTATTTGCTTAATTAGACAAAAAAATATCTATGAAATCATATCATCCAAATACACAGGCTGCTCCAAAGTGATACTGTAATGTGGGGCGATGGGAGACAAGTAATAGTCACGGGTGCTGTGTAAATACTGTGTATATTCTAAAGCCTTAGGTCTAACTTATAGTCTAAGTGGTATACCTATCTTGGGAGAGTGTGTGTGTGAGGCGCAACTCACACTACACCTCCCCCCTTGAAAAAGGAAAAAAATACATTTTATATATTTTTTTTTCTACAAAACAAAATATAATTTTAGAAAATAACATTTTAGTTATTTATTACACAAAGCCACAATATATTTTTAAAGAAAACTTAACTTCTACGAGCTTAAAATGTACCATTTTAAGTAACTACTTATCTATACGTAGCTCTTCTTTATTTGTGCGCTTTGCTGAATTTAAATTTATTAAAAAAATTTGAAATATGTACATTATTTCTTTCGGTAATGTTATTGACTTTTGCACTAATAATTTGAAATGGAAGCCAGGTGATCAAGCTAGCAACAATAACAAATTATTTTCGGATCATCCTTTTTATCCGTCTGCAGCTGAATAAAGAGGACAATCACATATGGCTATCCATTTAAATGATTCCTAATAAAATAATGCAATATTTATTTTTTAAACTGCTAAGTTCATGTAAAATCTATTTGCGTAGTAATTAAAACATGCATTAAAGAGCGCACAGTACCTCATTTACCTATTGAAATGTGAGACGAAATAACACACCTCGCATTCCGATCCATTCTTGATGACCTATATGGAATCATCAAGCTAAGCGCTGGGAATCTAAACAATGACATATTAGTTTCTATCTATTTTAAGACTGTATAAAATAATTTAAGTTTTGTTACTTTGAAAATGATAATATTTGAAAAACTTTGAAATTTGTAGAATCTCGTCAACAAGCGGCATTGATGTTATTGTTATGATTATATTTTGCTTAAATTAAGCACATGACTAATAATAATAAAAAAAAACAATTAATCAAAAAACCCTGCTAAAGTCTTGTCAATATACCTTTATAAACGATATTATAAAAACAAACCGCTTGTTTTGGTTGGCTCTTACTCCTTAATATTCGTCCGATTGCGTCAACTTGTCCTCGACCCGCTGCATATCGAAACCTCTCCATCTCCAACAACCTCCTGCAGCCAGCCTCCATAAGTCTTTTTTTTGTGTTCTTCTCCAATTTCTTCTTTTTTTTTTGTCTCATTAGTTAGTTTTTTTTTTCCTGTATTACTTATATTCTTCTTTCTTGATTTTATTTAATATTCATCTTTCTTACTTTAGTTTATTAAGTTATTTCCTTATTTTTATTATCTCTTCAATTTCTTCATTCTTAATTTTCATTGCTTTAAGTATTCTTCTCTTCTTACTTCATCTCATTTTATTCGCATTTTCTCTTCTTATCTTCTTACTTTCTTAATTTCTTCTTTTTATTAAATTCGTCATAGTCAATGTTATTTTTCTCTTCTTTCTTCTTCTTCAGTAGATTTTTTTATCTTCTTAATTCTTCTGCAGTTTATTCCGCGTTTTTTTTTTTCCTTCGCCCGTGGTCACTTTCACTTTCTATGTCCATTTTCAACTTTTAGCAGTGTTTGTTTTTTCTTAACTTCCTAAAAATATTTGCTCTATGATAACTCCTTAGTTCAATATTCTTCCGTCTTCTCACTTAAATTTATTTCCTTAATTAATTATAATTAATAGTACCTAGTTAAAGTTCATGTTTTTTTTTCATAGTCTGTAAATAAAAGTTCACACCTTTTCACTTCTTCAATATTTAGTCTTTTTTTCAATTCACTTCACTAATTTAATAATTAAGTCCGTTAACTGGTGGCGCAGCGCGCCGCCAGCGCCGCACGAGGCAGCGGCACTGGCAGGGTCGCCATGTAATGTGGGGCGATGGGAGACAAGTAATAGTCACGGGTGCTGTGTAAATACTGTGTATATTCTAAAGCCTTAGGTCTAACTTATAGTCTAAGTGGTATACCTATCTTGGGAGAGTGTGTGTGTGAGGCGCAACTCACACTACAATACATTGAAAACCGCTAGTTTTTCGGTAAATTTTGGACTGATTGTTATGATACTTTGCAGTTTGGTTTTATATATCTTGCTTTCGTATTCGTATTTGTCCAGAGGCTAAGGTCACCCAGTATAATACTTTTACCTAATTTTGTTTACAGCCCGAACAACCTCGGCAATGACAGTTATGAACAAGATACGCGGTAACTGCACGAAAAATACCTTTATGCCGGATTACAAGAAGCCAGATCTTTCTTGCCGCATGTCGACTTCGTCTCTATTTTTCAAACTACAAGGCCGCAAGAGCAGAGACAATTTCACCAACATCTTATTAAAAATTCAAAACGACCTCTCTATGCTGAGCAACAAATTGTCCAATTTGGAAAGTAAAATTCCAACTTAGTAGCTAACGTATCTAGTATCTTGTTGTTTTTGATGAATTGTCTAATAAAAATCTTTGTTTATGGAAAATAATTTATTTTTATAACTTAACATTCACCTACTAACTTGTGAAACTGTTCACAGAATAAGTAAAGCCATATAAAATTTGAGCTCATTAGATTTCTTATTTACAATTAATTACACTATTTACAGTGTATTCACAAAATATCAGAGCTTCGATGCATTATTAAATACAAGACAATATGCCAGTGAAAGGTGATATTCAGGCCAACAATATTGACCAGTATCTTAGCATGCAAACCAACTTAGTGGATATTGAGGTACAGAGGTTATTATAGAAGACTACTAATGACTAGGAATTATTTATGCTTTTTTCCCATCATAAACATCCATAGCTAAACATTGTAATATGTATAAAAATATAATTTATGTACTTTGTATGATGTAAGTATATCAGTATCAGTATTTCATTCAAGCAATCTCTAAATGGTCTCTTTGAGTTAGGTAATTGATGGAATTAACACGTTCGGCCCCCGCAACGATCCAATAAACTCTTACGCTATGTCTACGCATATCCCACAACAGTCACTTCTATGCCAGTGACACGTATACGTGTCACAGACGTAATAAATTCCGGTGCCAGTGACACGTCTGTGACTATTTAGTTCTTATTCCTATGCCAGTGACACGCACGTCGTGTCAAAATAGTTCATAGCTCTTACGCTAGGCATAGCGCATATCCCACAGCAGTCACAAATACGTGTCACTGGCATATAAGAACTAAAAAGTCACAGACGAATTGTCACACTGGGGCCGAACGTGTCAAGTTGCTATTACACACAACTTGCTAATGTATTAAATAAATACTTACACTATATCTAAATATACCAATCCAGAGTAAAACATGTATAGAGTATTCTAAAAATCTGCACCTAAATTAGTCCTCGGTATGGCAAAGGCGAGACGAAAAACATAATCGATTTAAAATGTCTAAAACAATAATACCAACACCAACAAGCAATCTTGGACTTTCGTTGTCAAGTTTTAAAAATAAATAAGAAACATGCAGCTACACTGCAACAGAATTACGGTTAGATATTTGGTGATTTGTCAGACTTATCTATTCACTGTACCTACTAGCTAAAGTTTTGGTTGGCCAATCTAATCTTCACGTCTCTGCGAAATGGTATCTTCACGTTGTCTATTATTCTAAGGTATGCAGCGTACAAGTACAGTATCACTACTGACCACGCAAATTTCAAGCTGATGTATTGTCTTTTCCACAGTGAAGAGGTGTCCTGAAACAAAAAAAAATACTTGTATTACAAACATGTATAATTTATATTCGAATCAACACCATTTCGATGGGTGGTCTAATCGATCTTTCTCGTCCTTTGCTTGCTTAATTTGGAATGGACTGACAGCTGGTGGTTTTCCAACATTGTTATATATATTTCGCGCGATAACCGAATACTACGCGGGCGGAGCCGCGGTCAAAAGCTAGTTACGAATATAATTACGAATTGTTTTATGTGCTAATCCAAAACTTTATTGTCTATAAACCTAGCATACAGGGATTTTGTGTATCGAACTCGGACATGTTATCCATCGACATCGTCACATTTCCATGGCGTACGCCAGATCCACCGCGACACTCGACATCAAACGAAGACGCCGCCGCCGCAGAGCATCATTCTGATGTGGATGATGGTGAACACCCCGGAAATGTGACGATGTCAATGGCTAGACTATGACTATTTATTATTTATTTATTTATTCTCAAAAAAGGTACCGAAACGGAAGGGTTAAAATAATGTATTTTATTTATTTATTTATTTATTTATTTAAGCCATAAATTGTATGTATAAGGTACATGCTGATGTTATGCAATACAATAGTATCAATACAATTTTACCCAGTGGGTGTAGCTACATTTCACTTAATGACTAACAATTAAAATTATAATATTCATTTAAGCTATAGGGACATAACTCGATAACAAACTTTTTCAGAGCTGACAAAAATTTAGAGTGTTTGAGTGACTTAATTTCTACAGGCAATGTATTATACACTTTTGCAGCCACGTAAGTAGCGCTGCGCTGGTAGATTGTTGTCGTAGCAATAGGGGCCCGGACATCGTAAGCAAACCTCAAGTTAAGTCTGATGCTATTAAAATTGTTTTTTGGAGGAAATTTATTTGGATTTCGAAAGACTAGTTTGCAGAGCTCTATAATATACAGTGCTGTACCTTATACTCTTGCCGGTACGCGCTCTCCATGCAACATCGGCTCATGACAAGGAACCCGCACATCCTATCCTGCATATGCAGTGCATATTCTATGCTGCGGATCAGGTCGTTTGTCTTCAGAACCAGCAATGCTTGCCGGTCCACGTGCTCCAAGCACTGGGTCACGTAGTGAAGGAAATTAGGCAATTCGGTTTGGAATGTCGTTTTCTGAAAAGATAAGTTTAACATTTTAGAAGTTTTTGTCACTCGAATATTTGTATGTTTAGATAGTTTAGTTTTTAAGAAATATGACTGTGTATCGGAAGACCATTTTGCCAGTGTCTAGTGGGTCAGCCGTTGTATGGTAAAAAATAATTGTCCTCAAGTGGGTCCAGGAGGTTAAGCTGTGCCAGTATATCAGGTATATTAACCTTTTCGACGCCAACGACCTATATATACGTCTATTACTTCAATGCAAAAACAACCTTCGTTCAGTGTGGTTCAATTTTAGACATAATGTACCTACAATATAGAAACCTGGCATATGGATATCTTTTGTATTTGACGTGGCGGCAAAAAGGTTAACCTACGCGTATAATACCTATATACAAAATGGGGTCTCCGTGAAAGTAGTAGATAATTGAGTATAGTAGTAGATAAGTGAGACTGTAGTACGTAGTACAGTCACCAGCACCAATATCTGACACAACAAGCGTGCATAAACATCTGATACGACTCTGTTTCTAGGGCAGGAAGGCGTGTCAGATATTTCTGCACGCTCCGCTGTGGCAGATATAAATGCTGGTGACTGTACTGTCAGCGTGGTGAAATAGGAACGCAAACGGCCTAAACTGGCCTTAACTAACAGACACGACTGACGCAATCCACGTCATTGAACTTTGTCTGACAATTTTGTACGGATTACGTATAGCAATGGGTAAATAATAGAACAGTAAATGCTGAAGTGAGGTTTTTTTAGTTGGACAACGCATTAGCACATTTTTTCGTATGTTTACATTACATTAAGCTAGAGATTTCGATAATAAATTAATAGTTTACAAGAGGGCAATTTCACTAAAATATAAAAAATGGGTCTATATTGACTGGTAGAGAATTGTTAGTCATAACGTATTGTTTGTCATAACGTAATGTTTGACATAACTCTTTTTTTCTCTGAATCCATTTATTTTTCAGAATTGTTATAAAACAAACCTAACCTAACTTGTAGAGTTTTACATGTTATGAAAAATGTACGGTTTCGTCAGGAAAAAAATTATGACTAACAATAATTACGACAAACATTACATTATGACTTATAACATTATGGCAGTCGAAAGGATCCCGTTTTGACCAGTGTAACGTACTTTTTGACGGCCGGATGGCCAAGTAGTTAGAGAACCTGACTATGAAGCTTAAAGTCCCGGGTTTAATCCCCGGCCGAGGCAGATATCTGTATGAATAATACGAATGTTTGTTTTCGAGTCTTGGACGTTTAATATGTATTTAGTATCTATTTAAGTACCTATATTTATCCGTTGCCTAGTGTCTATAATACAAGCTTTGCTTAGTATGGGACTAGGTCAATTGGTGTTAAATTGGTCCCATGACGTTTATTCATTATTTTTATGTATTTATGGATGACCCCTGATGACTGAGCACAAAAATTTACAGTTGTTCTGAGTGTGAAACAACATAACAAACCTCTTCAGAAGACGGCTTGGTCCTGCCAATGCCTTTCATTATGGAATCCCACGGCCTGCCGGTGACCATGCAAGCGAAGAGACCGTACAGCTCCTTCCGAATGCCCAGTGCTTCGGAGTGGATCCTCATTTCTTCGCGGTCTCGATATATAATCGAAAGCCATAGCTTCGAGTAGTGGTAACGGAACTTATCTGTCAGGGTCTGTAAAAGAATTAGCTGATATCAATCTGCTGCTGGAACTACCGTTAGTATTAGTATCTAAAGAGTTAGTTAGTAGTAAATGTCTTCTTTCTTTCTTTCTTCTACCTATTACGCTTTTTAGGGTTCCGTGCCCAAAGGGTTCCAACGGAACCCTATTACTGAGACTTCACTGTCTGTCCGTCCGTTTGTCACAGGGCTCTATCTCTTGAGCCGTAATAGATAGACACTCGAAAATTTCACAGATTACGTATGACTATGTGGCCCTTATAACAAGTACTAAATACAGAATAACATAAATATATTTAAGGGGGCTCCCATCCCATACAACAAACGTGATTTTTTTGCCGTTTTATGCATGATATTAATAACGGCAACAGGTAGACGTTTGAAACATTTAGTATCACTTCAAAAAATAAGTACTTAAATTAAAATTAAATAAATTAAAACAAACTAGATTTTTTGGCGGGAACCCTTCGTACACGAGTAAGACTCGCACTTGGCTGTTTTTTTTTTAATTATTATCGTTATCTTTTGAATTTAACTATCGTTATTTTCGGGACAAAAAGTAGAATAAGTGGTCTTAAATCTAAGCTATGAGGTAATTAATCCTGAGGCCTTATTGCCTGCCGCTCCGAAGTTAGCGATCGCATTCACTGTCTCTTTCTACCCTGGTCTTAGGCCGTGTGACAGAAAGAAGTGGCGGAAAGCGATTGTGATTCTCTATTTTATGTGTGTTACGCAATAAGGCCTCAGATTACCAATTATCTGTGAACCAAATTTTTGTGATTACCCCTTTCGTTCCGGCAAAGCCATACACAAAATCTACCCAGTTTTCCATATTCATATATATGTAATGTCATTTTTTTTAAGACGAGTTTACTCTTCTGCCGGATCTGAGAGCACATCGCACAAGACGAGTTAACTCGTCATCCGGAACGAAAGGGTTAATGAAACTATCTTCTGTTTCGTTTTTAATAAATCTTATAATTTTGTGTGTACATTGTTTTCCAAACTAACTTACACAATAGCTAGAATGAAATTGTGGCCTCCATTGATTGCATGTAAAATGCAACGCAATGCTGATGTGTTGTGAGATTAATATAAAGTAGGAGAAACAATTTGTAGAAATTTCACTTGAACTAAACTCTTGTAAGACGTCCGTTGTTTCATCGGACAACGCACCGTTTTTTTTTTTTGGCGAATTTCCTTTGTTCTATGGCTAAGTCGCCGGATAAGTGTCCGGTGCAAGTGCGTACACACATTCATTGTAAGCCATAGAACACAGCAAATCCGACAAAAAAACGGTCCGTTGTCCGGTGAAAACAACGGACGACTACAAGCGGCCCAAGTCGCTGGACAAGTGTCCGGTGTATGTGGGTACTTACACACAGTGGCGTAGCTAGGCGTGGGCGAAGTGGGCCCTCGCCCACGGCCTCGCACTTAAAAGGGCCTCACGAGGCCTCTTGAAATGCGATGCCACCAGACTTAAAATCTCCGTTTATTTATAAATTAAATAAAAATCTAAAAAAGCATGTTTGGTAAGATAGATTTATTGGATAGATCTTGGGAACGATAGAAAGGGGGCCTTGCTGATACGACTTCGCCCACGACTACATTAGTCCACGCTACGCCACTGCTTTCAGACATTAATTGTAAGCCATACAAAACCACAAGTCCGGCAAAAAAACAGTCCGTTGTCCAGTGAAAACAACGGACGTCTACAAGCGGCCTAACTTTCTATTCTCCAATAATTAACATCATAATAAAAATAATGAAGTATTCTTTGCGTGTTTTCCACGCAAATAACTAATTAACGTCTACGTCTCAACAGGGATCATTTATCATTAATTTATTTTATGTTATGTAGGTATAAATTTTGTAAGAAATAATGCTGTGCAATAATAAAATATGAAATATTTAACTGGATTAGTTAAGCAATCCCTGCATAGCACAAATTGCATGTGCATGTAAAAAAAGGAAATTAAATAGCAGGATCGACAGACTTACAACACTTAAGGTCTTTGCACACTTATCAATTCCACAACACTGCATCACCAACTTAACTCAATTTTCGGTTGAGTATTCAATTGGGTGATCCACCCAATCTCTAGTGGACAACGCGGTGCCAACGAGTGGGCAATGCGCAGTCAACTCGGTCAGCTCGTCTTCTAATATATAGTTCTCAGTTGAACATACCGAGTTGCCTTCCAGTCGCAAGCGCATGGTCGCCGCGCGCGGGGTCGACATATGAGCAACGCGCGACAGACAAATGTATACGAGTTGATCTAAAGTGTACGACGCGTAGTCGACGCCTAGACCACGCGTCGTACGCTACCTTTACATAAATTTTAAAAATTGTACTGCTGGAGATACGCCGCATGGCTTAAATATTTTTTTTTAGTCTAGTGCAGGGTTTCTTAAAGTGGGGTCCACGGACCCCTTAGGGGTCCGTAGCATGTGTATCAGGGGTCCGCAGTAGGTCAGTCTCTTAACATATTTATTAGAAAATATTTTTTGACAGGGGTCCATGGAATTGTTTAAATTGTAAAAGTGGTCCGTGACTGCAAAAAGCTTAAAAAACCCTGGTTTAGTGGCTGTTGTGTTATTAAGGTGATTTCCCACCGACGAGGCGAGACGAGACTTGAAATTTATATGGCAGCGGCCCGCGGCGGGCGCGCGAGAATGCATTCAAATTTCAATTCACGCTTCGCCAGTGGACAATCACCTAGTGTGCGAAGACCTTTATTCTTTAAATGACACATGAGAAGCACTACAATTAATTAATCTTACATCAACATAAACTAAAACTTACAGCATACAAACCGTGGTCCAGTAAAAAGACGGTAACATCCTTGGCTCCAGGGTCTTTCCTCACGAGAATATTGCCTGGATGGGGGTCGCTGTGCACAAAGCCACTGATGAAAATCATGTGTGAATATAAATCACCCAGCTTCCGACATAAATCCGCTTTGTCGATTTTGTGTTTCTAAAAAAGAATGACATTATTAAGGATGAATTAGTAATAAATGCTGTGATTAATAATTTATTTATCATATTTATCATTATTACTGCGAGAGCTCATATCATAGTTACTACTAGAGATGTCACTACTCCACAGCCACATAAAAATATATCCTTTTTATTTGAATGTTTTTTTACTTTTTTTATATGATAACATTGGTTTTCTTTTTTTGGGTGGCGATGCAAATCTATATAAAGAACATCATGTCAAAATTTTAAGCAAATCGTTTAAATACATCCTGAAAAACAATACACTACTGCATGCCCACCCCAATACCAACACCAGGGTTGCTCACTCACTGGCCATAACTACTCTTCTACCAGAGGCCATATTGTCTAACACTCTGATGTCCGTGATTCTACCCTCGTCTTATGCCATGTGAGAGAAAGCAGTGGTGAAAATCATTGTGATTCCAAATGTGTTAGACCAGTGATGGCCAAAAGGGATTTATCCGGCCCACCATGACGTTCCTTCAAGTGAATAGTCTCTTTTTTGGGGAGAAAGAGAGAGAGAGTGTCAAGAGAGAGAGGGGAGAGAGTCAACCAGCAATCCATTCACCATCTTAAGGTTCAATGTTAATAAATTATTAAAACACTAGCTTATGCCCGCGACTTCGTCTGTGCGGATCTAGGTTATCGCGCGGTGGCGCTCTCTACCGGAATAAAAGGTATCCTAAAAAAGCTCAAACAAATACCGACTTATTTCTATTTAAGTGCTTCAATGCCAAGTTTCATGGTTTTATTTTCGACAGTGACGAATTTCCACCATATAAACTTTCACCCCCTATTTCAACCCCTTAAAGCCTCTTTTTCGCGATAAAAGATAGCCTATGTTTTTTCCCAAGGTCTATTCTATCTTTGTACCAAATTTCATTAAAATCGGTTCAGCGGTTTTGGCGTGAAAGCGTAACAGACAGACAGACAGAGTTACTTTCGCATTTATAATATTAGTAGGGATTCAGTGCAAATAACACACTAGGCGCGTTCTCTGTTCATAGGCAGTTTTCATGGCTAAGCGGATAAACGCTGCTACGCGTTACGAGCATAGCGCGTAGCAAATGTTAAAGGCTATCAAAGGCTATTTATGAAGAAACTGTCATAATAAACGGTAATACATTTGGTATACTTACATCAATATATTTTACATCATTAACTTGTCCACCATGTACATACTCCATAACGAGAACTCTCTCAGTACTGTAGTCCCAGAATATCTTAGGTACTTTCAGCCAGGTATAATTTGTAAACATTTTAGCCATTTTCTCAGCATTCCTCCCTTCTTGCAGGAAATCTAGCTCTTTCATAATATTTTTCCTGGTTTCATCTATGAGCCATTGCATTTGGAACTCAGGGAATATCTTCGCCATGGCCTTGAGAACAAGTTCCATCCATGTTATGTCTATTTGGATATTCTTACGTACAAAATGGTGCTGGACTTTGACTGCTACTTCTGTACCATCTTTCAATTTGGCTCTATGTACTTGAGCTAGAGAAGCAGTACCCAATGGCTCATTATCGAATTCAATAAACAAATCGTTAGGCTAGAAAAAAAATTACATCATCAATAGAAACATCCACTTATGCAGAGGAATTAAATGCAAGAAAATCAAGGAAATCAAAATAGTCTTATTTTGTGCACACATTTTTAGTACACTTTTCATGGTATGTTTTCATATTTTTATTGTTTTATGCATTTAATCTCTGTTCTTTTACATTATTATGCAAACTTTTCTTAGATTGGTCAAGTGGAATAAACTGCCCTAAAATGCATACAAAAAAATGTTTTATGATTTTTTTAGAGCCTTAAGTATTAAGTGTGTTACTATGCCAGCCTCATTGAGACTCAAATTTTCAAGACAAGTACATGAACTGCTTAATCTATTTAAAAATTATAGTAGATTTCACCTGCTAAATTGTATTTATATGAATCAACCTAAGTAATACTTACATCTTCATTGAGGTCTTCTTTAATGACTTTGTACAACTCTTCCACAGAGTTTTGAGGTGCATCTTTATGCAGAACCCGCATTGTGGTTACATACTCATTTGGTAGTAAGTAGTCCAACGCTCCAACATGTTGACCGACCTTAATATACGCACCTTTGTTGGCTTTACACAGTTCAAGCAATTTCTCTGCACTGATCTTATGAGCTTCACTTTTCACTTCAAGGTACTCGCTTGAATTCGTATCCCAGTCTTTACTGTATAACATTGTTTTATAGGTCCTTCCAATATCTATAGCTGTGACTGCTGTTCTCGTGATCCTGACTAAGGTTGAGGCGTCATAATCGTATTTCGCAGCATACGCAGTACCACCGATTGCTACACCACTAACCACTCCGTATTTGACTGCACGAGATAAATATTTTCGAAGCATCTTTATAAAAAACTTAATTGATATTTTTAAACTATCATGATCCCAGTTTTTTTATTCGTTCATGACGAAATAATTAGAAATCTACACGCAACACACTACGGATCGCAAACGATAAACGAACGAAGTGGTCGAACGAACGACGAAGTTTCTCTAGGAATGATCATGATGTGTCAATGTCAATGTCAAACAGCGACAGTGACGTCTAGCATCTAGCACAGATTAGGTTAGTTCCACTAATCGTCCCTAACACAACGACCGTGACGCCCTCAATATCGTTCCTAATCGTTCCACCTATAAAGGTGGGGCCACATGCAGTCGCTCAACGCTCGTTTCCAACGTCAAATCTATTTTATCTATTTAGCGATAAAGCTGAAATTTTGAGCTTAATCGCTGGATAAAAAACCTCTTCAATATCGGCAAAAACAGTGTTATTTATTTTTTTCATTCACCCCAATTTCTTTTATTTGTACCACTGCCACGACTGCTACTAAATGAGATTAAGAAATCAGCTTCCAAGACCAAGACCATTCCTGCACGAAGCAATCGTGTCGCTGCTGCTCGACGCGGTGATTTGAAGCTACTTTTATGAGTCGCGGGAAATTCAAAATCACCTTCAAAGTGGTTCATTTTGCATTCATTTTGTCATAAATGCAACCAATCAATCCCCATGCTTTTTTTCGTTAGTGGTCGTGAGCATTGCGGCATTAGGTGGAACGCGCCCATTATGTAAATAGCACTAGTTTAAGTGTAAAGAGTTTCTATGTCAGGCTTCATTACATTACTATAAGAATGATTTTTACGCGGACTATCTAAAACATTTTTTTCACTTTATCTATAACTAGGTTTTCCCGCGAATCCGTCCGCATACAATTTATTTATCGCTATTCTGCGGGAATTACTTATGCAATTTTACGCAACAAAAACTATCCTATGTCCTTCCCCGCAACTATTTGTGTACTTACCGAATTTCGATCTACATGAAAACAAAAATGAAATGCATACATAATGACAACATAAAATATAAAATAAATCTCAAAAGTAATTCAAATATAATACAAAATGCTTTTTATAAAAGGTACTTATACAACTTGTTAATAATTAGTTAGAATTAAACAATGTAATGGTAATGGTCATTTAATTTTGCTAATAATAATAATAGTTGTGTAAAATTATTGGCTATGTAGGTATTTTGAACTAACAACGCCACTGATTCTCACACCTGATCGTATGTAAAGTTTTTATATTAATTCATTGATTTTTTTTTTATCTCGCACTTTTTGAACTACTAAATCACGTTGATCCTCATAAAGTTTATGTCAGCAAGGCTACTATAATACGAAATTCGAAAATCTAATTAAGAAGTAATATATACTTTCGTATTAAGTACCTAATATAGATCTAAGCGTCGGCAGGACGGTACGTTACGAACTTCGATTTTCGAATTTCGTAGTAGCCCTATTGTTATATTATTATTTACTTGATACAAAATTTCTAAGCTTAGTTAGTAGTAACCTGTATGTGCTCACAAATAACAGATGGCACTACTAAACAGGCTGAATGAAGGAGCCTGATTTTCTCTCGTATTAAACTTTGTCATACATACGTAGACTACGTAGTATCTTAGTAGTCTGTGGTCATAACCTAACCTAACTTTTCATAATTTTAAATTTTAACTCTAATTTTATACTCTTTGCTTTGCTCATGTTGTTTGTTTGCCTATTTAATTGGGTAAACTGAAACTAACAGTGTCTAATTTTACAGCGCTTCGAACACAAAATGCGGAAAAAATATATTTCTGAACAAGAATTTTATCTCTCTTTACATTGTCTGTAAATAAAACAATCAGTACAGTTCAGTTTCACAGAAATCGTAGGATCACAGCCTTGCATTAGTGTTTTATATAAAAAAGTGCACTTTAATCCTAAGTTCCTAAATAGTTCGTAATAACAATGGGTGATAATTTTCAAAATAAGACCATGGCGTCTGTTATGATGGACTATGACTTTAAAATAAAAACTCAAAACGAACGTTCAAAAGTTGAAGATCTCTTCGATTTCGAGGGCTGTAAAGTCGGCAGAGGGACATATGGGCACGTGTATAAAGCTAGGAGAAAAGACGGTTCAGACACGAAGGACTACGCTTTGAAGCAAATAGAAGGGACTGGGTTGTCCATGTCAGCTTGCAGGGAGATCGCCGTAAGTATTCAATCTGAAATTAGGTTCAAATATGAACATGTGGTATAAATACTAGATTACCTTAACAAACCATGGTAGCCCAGTGGTTTGACAGACCTAGGGCCTCAAGCAGAGGATCATCAAGTTATGAAATTGGTCTAAATTTCGAACAACTACTCAATTAAATTAAAGGATATGAAATACAATGCATTTCATTCATTTTAGATATCATGTTCATAGTAACATTTATTGCTTATGACTTATGACCAAAACAATCAATATCCAAATAGAAATATGTTCTCATTCTCAATGTAAGTTATATTTTTTCAATACAACTAGGTTTCGTTTGATACCTGAACTGAGTATATGTTTTTTGTAAATATGTGTATGTATGCCATTTTCTTATCCCTTGAATCGGTGACATGGTACCTAAAAACATATCTTTGTATGTCTTATAGTTTCAGACTTACCATTATTGACTAATTGAATCTACCATACCAACCTGTATATTATAGCAGATTGCCTAAATAACAGATAGGTACCTAAAACTCTGACACTGAGCTCTCGGTGTACATTGGTACACAATCCAAAATTGAATTTTGCCCAGATGTCTACTACTACTACTACTACTGCAAGATTGTAGTACTTAACTCAAGAAAAAATATATATATTTATTCTTCTGTTTTATTTAATACTTCAATGTTACCATACCGTAAACTAAATAAATACTTTTTCCGTTTTTAGCTACTCCGTGAATTGAAACATTCAAATGTGATAAATCTGATACGAGTGTTTCTTTCACACACTGATCGAAAAGTTTGGCTGCTGTTTGACTATGCAGAACATGATTTATGGCATATCATTAAGTTCCACCGAGCAGCGAAGGCAAACAAGAAATCGGTTATGGTTCCTAAAGGCATGGTGAAGAGCTTGCTATACCAGATTTTGGATGGAATTCATTACTTACATTCCAATTGGGTATTACACAGGGATTTGGTAAGATTTATTATTTTATTTACTAGCATTTCATTTGCAAAGAATTTATTATTGGAATAAAATTTTCTGGGTTAAAACATAGGATATGCGTTAAGCATGCGTAGTGTAAGAGCTTAGTGGATCGCATTTGATCCGGCAACATTTTGCTACGTCCTTATGCTATGCCAGTCTTTAGGAGGTATGAATTATTTAGCACGACTTGCATGTCACTGGCATAGGAATAAGAACTAAAAAGTCACAGATGTTGTGTTACTGGCACTGGAATGTATGTATTACGTCTGTGACACATATACATATCACTGGCATGGAATGTGTTAATATTAGATTTCCGAACTGTTTGCACCGCCAGTAAGTAATATGGCATGGTGTTGGACCAACTGTCTTAAAATATTATATATTGGTATCCTTGTTGTTCCTCAGAAACCAGCTAACATCCTTGTAATGGGTGAAGGACCCGAGCGGGGCAGGGTCAAGATCGCAGACATGGGATTTGCCCGTCTCTTCAATGCTCCATTGAAGCCTTTAGCAGACCTGGATCCAGTGGTGGTGACCTTCTGGTACAGAGCTCCGGAACTGCTCCTGGGTGCAAGGCATTATACCAAAGCCATAGGTAAAACATAATCTACTCATGCATAAAAAAATATTAAAGCATAAATATTATTGTCACTTGTCATGCCAATTTTTAGGGTTCTGTAGTCAACACCATTGTGGTTTTTCTGTGCATCCATGTTTCAATTTGTGTTTTCGTGTGAAATATATAAATTTCACGGGATGACCGTAAAAGTAACAAAAATTTGGCGTTAAAATAAAAAAATATACAAAAAAGACTCCAAAAAGTAATTTTAATTTGATTGCTTATTAGCGACATCACTTGTCCTTGGAGAGCGGATAGTTCCATAAGAAGAAGTGTTTGATATCTCGATGAGAACTCAAAACATAGATGCCGTTAGTGTCGCTGCTTGACTAATGAAAAGAATGCAAGTTGAAATATTGGTGCATAGGAGAAATTCGTGTCTAGTCTCCTGTCCAGCAGTGGTGTAAGGGAATAGCACGCAGCACAGATTGCTGAGGACCTGGGTTCGATTCCCAGCGCTGGTCTATTTTTCTGCTTTTTCTGTGCATCCATGTTTCAGCTTGTGTTTTCGTGTGAAATAACTCAATTAAGCCATAGTTTTATTTTTGCCATTTTACAGATATCTGGGCGATAGGATGTATCTTTGCAGAGCTACTTACATCCGAACCAATATTCCACTGCCGTCAGGAGGATATAAAGACCAGCAATCCATATCATCATGACCAGCTGGATAGGATATTCAATGTGATGGGTTTCCCACAGGAAAAGGACTGGGAAGACATAAGAAAAATGCCAGAGCATGCTACACTAGTCAAAGATTTCAAACGATCAAAGTAACTTTCCTTATTTGTTTCATGTCTTATACACAATATATACTCAGTGGCAAAAATTTGACCCACTCTACATACAAAATTGCCTATTTCTGCATACATTTCAGGGCCAGATTTTTTGCCGCTCAGTATATTTTAAATAGCGAAATTCTTGAGTTATTGGCTCAGTTTTAGGGCTTTTAGGATCACATTGCCCCTTTTTCTGAAGAATGTATGGAGGTATCAATCTGATGTTAATCCTATCCTACTAATATTATAAATGCGAAAGTTTGTGAGTGAGTGAGTGAGTGAATGAGTATGTTTGTTTCTTCTTCGCGCTGAAAAGGCTGGACGGATTTGGAAGAAATTTGGCAAGAAGTTTGTTTATAATCTCGATAAACATAATATACTTTTTATCCTGATATTCCCATGGGATGGGGATAAAATCTCGAAATAACAACCACTGGGCTTAGAGTCATAAAATTTGGTAAGTAGTTATGTAGGTAGCTAGGTAAATTTGGTAAGTAGTTATGTAGGTTACTTTTTACATAGGATTTAGAGTTTTGAAATTTTGGCCAGTTGCTTAAGAGCAACCTCAATGATGAAGACCATGATATAAATTTTGGGAAATCCCAGAGAAATTTTGTAAAATCCAGGAAATTCAATTGTAACTACCAGACCAAACGCGTGCGAAGCCTCTAGTATTAAATTATTATTATTATCAAAGTGTTGCCACATGAATTGCCAGGGAATCAAAACTTAGAGTGTATCTTCCTGCTGCTGGAGAAAATTGAAATTTGGTATCCAGGTAACCAAAGTCTGAACAACATAATTTTTAATGTCCGCCTGTCAATAACAGTAATCAATCTTAAATGAGCCCACAATGTGTGCATTTTGCTTAGGAGCATGGCTCTGCCAACACTGGTGTAAGGTTGAGTCTGACAATCTTATTAAAGAAAATCAAATACTACCAGAACTTTGTATTTGGTCACCTTGGAAAGTCTTATCCAAGGCTGATTCTTGACTGAGAGTTTTTTTATCTTACAGCTATCAGAACTGTTCCCTAGGCAAATATATGGACAGGCATAAGATCAAACCTGATAGCAAGGCATTTAGTCTTCTTCAACGACTTCTCCTCATGGATCCCAACAGAAGAATAACCTCGGAACAAGCAATGCAAGATCCATACTTCTCTGAAGACCCATTACCCACCCAGGTATTTTATTTTGGCTTTACTATATTTATACTGAAGTATGGGTATCACATTAATTTCTTTACAGAAAATTTACAACTGCACTGGCAGTATAACGAAATTAGCGTGACATTAAAAGTGGCTTTAGAAACCCCACATAAACATCTTTCGAGCGTCGTCGTGCCAGCGTTGACATTGCTGGCATGACGCTGGCGCTGGTTGGCAGTGGGGCGAGTGAATTGCGTTGTGCATTCTACTTGTTTGTAAAAAACGTTGCGCTGGCACCGCGCTGGCGCCGCAGTATCGGTGTGCTCCCACTAGTTCTATTGACAGTACTGGAATAGAGTTCTAAAATAGTACTGTCAATAGAACTAGTGTGTCGCAACGCCAGCGACAGTCGACGCTTCGTGAACGATAGCACGACGATAACGCTCAAAAGACGCTAGTGTGGGGGTCTCTAACAATCTTGATAACCATTTGTATGCAAGGGTGAAAGCCACAAACATTTGTATGAAACACTTGATACCGAAAGTAGCCGATGTATTAAAAACCAAGGACAATGGCCTAAATCGTCCACGTACCTACCTAAATAAATACTACCTTTAAATTCGCATATTTTATTTCACTTTTAGGATGTATTCGCCGGATGTCCCATTCCCTATCCGAAGAGAGAATTTTTGACCGACGATGACCAAGATGACAAGAGCGATTCAAAAGCTAGACAAAATCAACAACAGCAACAGCAAAATAACGTAAGTTTTTTTTTTTTTTTTTTTAGAATTCACACAATAAACTCACAATATTTATTGACAACAAAAACACACTACATCACAGCAAAAACAGTAAAAAACATAAATAGGAGAAGAATTCAAAATAGTATTTATTCCAGATAACAATAGGTTACTACTGTGAAGTTATTTTTCATTCTATCAAATCAGGTCGGTTGGGCTACTTGGGCACATCATCATGGATCATAAGATCCATACTAATATTATGAATGCGAAAGTGTGTGTTTGTATGTTTGTCCGCCTTTCACGTCGAAACGGAGCGACGGATCGACGTGATTTTTGGCATGGAGATAGTTTATGTGCCAGAGAGTGACATAGGTTACTTTTTATCCCGGAAAAATGCACAGTTCCCGTGGAAACAGCGCGCGATAACTGAACCGCGGGCATAAGCTAGTAGATTTATAAAACAGCCAAGCCATACTTTTTAAACGCAAGGTGTACGGGTAGTAGTTAGGGCTCACTAGGGGGTTGACTTTTCTTAGGATTTGATAATTTTTTTAAAGCATAAGTGTTATGAGCTTATGAGTCTTGGCCGCTAATTTTACATGAATTGAACTAAAAGTAATTAATCTGCTTATGACAAAGCTACGTCTTTGAAACATGACTTTACAATAAATATATAAATAAATGTGTTAATACAGCTCCAACTTGAGTCTAACATCTGGGAGCATGGTGAACGGTTGTGTTTGTGTTGCACTGGTGATAAACCCGTGTTAAGTTCAAAACGCGTCAGTGTACGTGATAGTTGGGTTTGTGTGATTTGTGTTCTTTCAGTGTGGTCGTGGAGGAGTTTCATGAACACACATTTTATTGAATATTTATATGGCTCTCCGCAAAGTAACGCTTGATTCAATTATTTATTCACATTACATGTTTTTGAAGGGATTATTTTCATTATTATCTTTCTTCGTAAGTAGCAGTGTTACTGATAAGTGACTACCTGGTAGATTCTGTACCCTTAGTGCAAGTTTTCGGTTTCAAAAAACGTCTCGATCGCGTTCGCGTTCGAAATCAATTTGTATGGAAACACGGACATCGCAAACGTTCCGCTGGAGGCGCTGTTCCTGTTTCCATACAAATTGAGATTTTAACGCGAACGCGATCGAGACGTAGTTTGTGACCGAAAACTTACACTAAGGGTACTGGTGTCTTCGTGAACAAAAAACTATAGAAAATAGTAGGTATTTTCGCGTTTCTAAAATGCGTTTACTGCGCAGGTACACACGCGTTCATAATTGCATCGGTAAGCCTTATTTCCGTGCCGATAATGTACCTCGTTCACCATCCGAGCGATTGTACATTATGTGGGTACAAGTCCACATGACCAGTGTATGGAATATGTATCTACGGGTAGGTATACTTAGGTTTTAAACAAGTTTCTGCTTGATTAAACGACTTGCGATAATCATATATGGTTGGTATGGTTGGTTTCTATAAAGAAACCTTCCTTGTTTAGTGACTGTCAACGTGTTTCAAAAATTTCCATTTAAGAATTTTTAATCTAGACGACCGGATAGCCAAGTGGTTAGAGAATCTGACTACGAAGGTCCCAGGTTCGATTCCCGGCTGGGATTAATAATATTTGTATGAATAATACGAATGTTTGTTTTCGGGCCTTTGATGTTTAATATGTATTTCAATAGGTATATATTTATTTATATAAGTATGTTTATCCGTTGTCTAGTACCCATAGTACAGACTAGGTCAATTGGTGTCAAGTGTCCCATGATATTTATTATTTAATTATTTATTAAATTTGTCAGATTCCTAACTAATGCATACATAATAGATTCACATGTCAGTTTGTTTGTTTGATACGCTGTCACAGTAAGTGTACTCAACCGATCATGATGGCATTTGGTACGGAGATAGTTCAACAACCTGGAAAGTACATAGGCCAGTTTTTTTTTCCGAAACATGTCAAGGTTCCTGCGGGATGAAGTCGCAGACAACAGCTAGTTTTAGATATTAATTCATCATCTTAACACGGCCTATCCTGCTGTAGAATGAGTGGGCATGGGCTGCAGTATCCATGCGAGCCCAGTACGGATTGAGAACTTACACACACACTATTTAATTGATTCGCAGGCAGGTTGCCTTACAATGTTTTCCTTAACCGCAAAGCTCTTTGTTACATGTTGAATTCCAGAAAAATCAAGAATGGCGAGCTCAAGTGCAAATCCACGATCCCCAGCTTGAGAGCCATATGTCAAACGTTAATTCCATTGATTAAATTTATCTGACCGATAAATATGATGCTGTCTCTGTTTGTTTTGTTCGAACAGACGGAGACGACATCACATTTATCAGTTAAATAAAATTAATCAATGGGTGGTGAAGAAGTCCCTTAGTCTAATTAAATACTTATTGTATATACTGTTTCAGGCGCAGCAGAATCAAGTGCAAGCCAATAATCATGATCATGGAGCCAGCAATGCAAAAAGGATGAGACTACCAGGTAAAGCCTTTAGGGCGTATGCACACCATTTTTTAAACGCGCTATTGAGGCGCGTATCGATTATCGATACAAACGCGAGTTGTATGGCTGCTCTAGTCTGAAGTAGTCTGCGCGAGTCGACGGTGAGTTTAAAAAACGCAATGTGTTAACCTAACCTAACCTAACTTACTTAATGTTACACACATAAAACTAATAATTACCATAATACAAATAGAGATGTCATCATTTGTAGTTCAAGAATCGAGATCACAGTGTTTGGGTGACACTTTCCCGGCCCGGATAATACCGACATGGAAATACCGACCCTGTTTTTCGTGTACACACGCCCATAGAACCTCCTGTTAGTTTCTAGTGTTTCATACTTTTTAGTTTTCATAAGTTTGATGATATTGGTACGACACGACACCAACCAATCCATTTTGAAGCAAAATCAGTGTGATTTTTATTTATTTTAGGACCAAATCAAGGCAACAACGCGGGCGGCGGGGGACAGCAAGAGTTCCACCAGCAACAGCAGATGATGTTTGGCGGACAACAGGGCGGCGGCAATCAGCAACAGGGCAATTTCCAGCAGAGATTCTAGGACATTATAGATTACAGAAGTTACTATCACTAAGTGAAAATGAGTTTCCCACTGACTCGAATCTAGGTCAGATTGACATTGCTTTTTTTTTTTTTGATGGGGTGGAGGGGTTGATTGAATTCTCCAGTCGTTAGGCGTCATCGAGCACTAGAGAATATTTTCTATCGATAATTGCAATAAAAATTGACTATCGATATCTGTGGTAATATCTGCTCTCGCAACTTTAATGTAATGCTTGACATTGCACAGGCCAATTAGAGTACAGTAATCGCTGCAGTGGTTTGGCTTTTTTTTTTATTAAATGACGTTTCCGGTCTATTAGTTCGTTCAATGCGTGATCTTAGGGAACGAGTGACCTCCCCTCCCCATTCATAAACAGTGACACTATATTTAACAGAAATGATAAGCACTACGTAATCTGAGTGAAAAATGCATTTTGTCAAATTGATCCCATCGTATTAGGTTTGGACTTCCTGTACGCTTATTGTCTAAGAATCGCAATTCCATTCACCATTCCTATCTATCACCATTTTACCTTTTGACAAAAAGAAATTGTGATGATTGCGATGGTGCATACGTTGAGGAATATTATTCTTCATTTCGTTTTTGATTTATGTCATAAGTAAGGTTAAGGGGTACCTTTGAAATCATGAAATAGACAGTAGAACTTCACTGAAATTTGGCGCTGTTATCTTGGGCGTTGCGGTAAACGGTTGAAAGTCGGAAATAACATGTCCGATCAACTTTTTCAATTAGTTCATAATTTCAGTCAGTTGACACTAAGATTTAGTCCCTCCCTATGTATGTCATGATGCACCGGGTGACACTCTTTCCCGGCCCGGATAACACCGACATGGAAATACCGGCCCTGTTTTTTGTGTACACGCCCATAGAAACTGACAGGAGCTTCTATGGGCGTGTATACAAAAAACAAGGCCGGTATTTCCATGTCGGTGTTATCTGGGCCGGGAAAGAGTGTCACCCTATGCACACGTAGGAATAATGAGGGTTAATTGACAGGCGAATCATCACTAGATGGCGTTGTATCGAGAGGGTGTCATGCTTCATAAGTGCTTGTTATAGCCTAAATTGAATTAAGATATTTTGACTTTGACTTGTCCATTTGACGTTGCAACCTTGCTGTGATTGGCTTATTTCATTATTTGACCATAAACGTGACGTAAATGTCATGGTTGTCTTTCTCGTTGTTAGCGTATTATTCACTTTGTCGCCCGTATATCTGTAATCGAGGAAAAATAAGTATTCAGATGCGAGTGCTAAGGAAAAATGAGAAGAAGAAATGAGGAAATTTATTGCCAGACGGCAGATTTCGTCTATTTCTTACCACATTACACTCTGAAGCAGCGAGGTACATTGTCAAAATAAATAATGCAAAATCACATCATTTTACTTTCTTAGCTCTCTAAAACCATTTTTTCTTAAAGTTGATCGTATATGTTTGACGACGAGCCTAGTTAATTTTTGTATGTCTGGTTTTTTGAATGATAAAAAGCATTTTAATCCGTTAAGGATTCTGTAAACGGTAGATGACTCTTGCATTCGGTATTTAATTTAGAAAACACGCTACATACTTATTTTTAAATTAAAACAAATAATGTAATGTTTCGTTAGCGAGAGTAAATTAGTTGACCTTGGAACCATATAGCTTCATCTCTAACCTATTTTAGACTTTAAAACGAATATATTTTCGGGTTGCCTAGTTATTTTATGCCCAGATTCAAAAGTTATTGTGATGGGACCGTCGTTGCATAACAATGTATTTTGCTGGTGGTACTAAATTGCACTTACTTGACCGACTTGCACTGTCAAAGGTAAGCGAAGTGCTATCCTGCTTAGAGGATAAATATTAACACGGACTTAGTAATATCTCGTCACCGTCACTACTTTGAAAAAATCTCGTATCTAAAATCAATATGTCAACAAAATTGAACCTTGATGTAATGTCTATAAAGTTCACTCAGAAAAATTATCTATTTTGAGCTACGAGTTTTTTTAAAGTTGTGACGATCTGTATTGCTCCGCCTTTATTTACCATTCAGCAACACATTCGATCATTGCATTGATCATGACTAAAAAGCATAAAATAAATATATTAAAATTGACAATACCTTGTCGTTACTGCAAGTATGAAGTATCAATTATCAACACAATCAAAACTTGTACCTATAAAAATAACTAATAAATAATATGTATATCAATTGTATATTTGTAGAATAATTTGAGATATTATGGACTGTGAGTGTATAAAGGAAAGAACAATTAATCATTTTTGTAGTTATAAGCATAAATGTCAAATAATACAGACAGACTGAAATAATGTATTGTATTGTAAAAATATTTTAATTTAATGATGTAAATTTCAAAAGAGTGTCACTGAGAGTACGCTGGAATTTTACGATGTCATATAAAAATCTTTTTTTTTTTGTTTTTTTTTTTTAAACATTGGTTTACTGCTTTAACTAGATCTAATTGAAAATCTTGACTTATTCCATCTTGACTTATTCCAAGTGCACTTTTTTAAAATTGCCTATCAAATCATAAATAATTATTTGAATAAAATACATCTAGAATTAAAGTTGTGTTCTTTTTATTTTTCAATAACTTACGGTTTTGTTCCAACAAAACACTAATTACTTAGTATACACAAGTATTATTTTATTAACGCTAATAAACCATACAAACTCAAATTGACTTATTATAATTGGACGGATTTAATAAAATAATTCTTCTGCAAGTTTGCAATTTCATTAAAAAAATAAAGTTATTAATAATTTTTAACAAATATAAGGCACAGGTACTTAAATTAAAGCACATCTTTTTCGTGAATACAGACGGTAGGCGTACACGTGTACAGTGGAGTTCCTAAACGTGTGAGCAAAAATTTTATCAAAAATATCTGAACACGACTTGTCAACGGCGTAGAAGCGTGTTCAGATACTTTTGATAAAATTTTTGCTCACAAGATTATGAACTCGACTCTACATAATAATATTGAGATGTATAATGTCTAGAAGAAAGTACATATTATATCGCTCATGTAGTAGAATAATAACATGTTTACAAGAAAACAAGTTTTAGATTTTAAATTCACGGTTTGATATCTTTAAATCACTTTTTTATGTAAGTAATCGTCACAAAGCAGTGTCGATGTTTTGTTGGATGAGCGATATATTAGATAGTACAGAAATCTGTATTTCGTGTGTATAAACTCCATCCACACGAGGTACCGATTTATGTGGAATATAATATTATCAATACTAACATTACAGTAGTACAGATTTAAGGTAATTATCTTCATAACTTCACATTTATGAGAAATACATCACTTACATCCACTAAATTAACCTAATTCATTGAAAGTAACTTAACGTAGCTTCATGTTAGCCAAATAAAAAATATACATATTTACGTCATACATCTTAGCCTTTTTACTAAAATGACCTATTTGCCTAGCCCAGTCATTTTTTCCTAGTCATTTAAAATTCGTCAAATTGTTTCCATTGTAATTGCAAAAAATTCGCACAACTTTGTACGAAATTATGTCCCACTTTCATGTATAAAGCTTAACCTCATAAAATTTCACTCTAGCGTGCTATTTAAATATGGTTTAAGTAAGTAAGTAAGTAAATCTTAAGTAAGTAAGTAAGTAGTTATTTTATTAAGTAGAGAAATACTTAAGAATTAAGGGGTGAGAATTCAACGACCGTCGGACCGCCTTGTATGATGGTATACGACGCTTTGTTTAGTTCGTCCCTTTTGAGCTTGTTCTCGTTGATGGGCCTGATGCGTGTACGGAGTCTGCCGCACTTTCCGTCTGTCACTTTCTGGTATACTGAAAATGAAAAGGACAATATTCATGTTCAGATAGCTATAAAAACATTTTCTTGGCCGTATCCGTTTTGACTACGAGTAGGTATGACCTTAATTACTTCTTACTCTATTAGGATTAAATGATATTTAAATAGCTCACAATGGAACAACAGGAATCCTGAACTATTAACATTTCGGCATCGGAACAAGCAATTCTTTCTACTCGTTTGAAGTCGTTGCTTCATCACGAGCCAGCAGGAGTGGACTCATACCTACCTTCCACCATACCTTCATACTATCTGGTTCGCTTTGAGGCACCGAATTCAAATAGTTCACGAGAAACCGCGTTCAAAGGCAGTATTGAATAACTGGTAAAAGTTCAACGAACATGAACTAATTCTGTCAATATAACTTAACTACACAATAGCGATAGGCCCGTTGCGTTTCAAAGCCGCTCTCGAATGAGGTAACGAACGTTATATTTGCGCGCATAACCGGTTTGAACATTTGTTTTGGTTAGGTTAGCTGGACATGCACTATTTCACCCATAACTCGGGCTAAGAAACCGAAAGTTACATCGTACTGCTCATAAGTTTAATGGAGCAAAGGAAGCAATTATAGTATCACGTATCCTTCAAGAAATATGTAGGTAATTTTACCAATAATTTCGGCAAGCATTTGTTATATTTCATTATTAGTCAGGTTTAGTAACTAATTACTCGCTTGGGGAGCTAGTTATTTTTAAGTTCCCAACGTAATATTCCTTAATGTAAAAAGCAATTAATTTAACAGGTTGGAATGTAGTTTCATTTACCTATCGCTACCGATCATTATTAATCTGTCACCAGCGTTGCCTTATCTCTCTCATACAAATAAAGCTACTTGAGGCCCTGACTTGAAAAATACCGAAATTTGCCACTAGTTACATAGTTAATCTTAGAATTATTATTTTAACCTATCACTTTAGGGGCAGTTTCACCATCCATTGATTAGTGTTTATTGATGGTTAAATGTGATGCCGTCTCTATTTGTTTTATTCGAATAGATGGAGACACTAATCAATGGATGGTGAAACAGCCCCTTAAACTGGTAACAAATTAATACTTACATGTTTTCCTGAACGAGTTATGGCATGCCATGTGACACACGGATGGGAATCCTTTGAGCGTATCGGGATCGATTGGCGTCACTCCCAAGGGACTCGCGCAAATAGGTTCCCTGGTCCCTCCACAGCCATTGACACATCCATCATAGTTGTTCCTGTTTCGCCTCCGAGTCCGTGTCGTGGTGGGTCTTCTAGTTGTGGTTGTAGGAACAGTAGGGTTCGCATCGATTCTTACATTGGTGATTGATCCACTTGGAGCTACCATACGAATTCTGAATGTGGGGAACTGAGAGCTGGCTTGCGGCACTGAGGCAGGGGTGGCAGTAGCACACGGTGCCTGAGTTGACACGCTACTCAAAGGTAAAGGTGTGGTTGTTGTGCTTGGAGGCAAAGCAGTTGTTGTTACAGGTGGAAGTGAAGTAGAAGGAAGCGGTTGGGGTGGAGAAGTATTCTGTATTGTTTGTGGTGTTTGTTGATTCGGGGGGATGAAAACAGGTGGCAAGTTTTGAATCTGTTGAGGTGGAAAGGGTGAGCTTTGCTGTGCTGTTTGTATTTGAATTTGCTGGGGCGTCGATGGAAATGGTGGAGGCGATGGAGCCGCGGGAGGCTGTTGGAATACTGACAATATTGGGAGCTGAGGTTGTTGCGGGGGTTGTGGTGGTTGCTCGGGTTGTGGTGATGGAGTAGCTGCAGTGGTGCTAATGAAAACAGTTGGAATGGGCGGAGGTTGCGTTGGTACTGTAATCACGGGCTCCGGTTCAACGAGCCTTTCAGTCGACAAGGGTAACACAGAAACTTCTGTAGTTGGTTCCTCCGTTATTGTCCGTACAGTAGTACTTAATGTCGACGTAGAAAAAGTAATATTTGGTAATGTGGACGTGGAAACAATTGGGTCAGGAGTTGTTGAAGTTGGCAGCACTATGATAGGATTCGTCGACGAGAAAGTTGCTTCCGTCGAGAATATATCTGTTAAAGGTTTCGGTGAGAAATCTCCATCGCTTATAACGTTAGCGGCGTACCATGTTTCTGGTAGAGTGCTTGATATCTCGGTTTGACTTAGCGAGAACACTGGAATACAGAAAAAAAAACCTGTTATTAGGACTTACTTTGTAGAATCGACATGGGTAGAGTCAGAGAGCTAGCGGTTGACCTTCTTAATATATCGCTGGCCGAGTGTAACAGTGGCACAAGTCAAAATATTGAAATTAATTTAATATGCTCATATTACTTGTGTAAGTCCAGTTGTCAAAACTTTGGTGTGCTTTTTGTAGAAATTTCAAAATTTTGACTTGTGCCACTGTTACACTCGGCCAGCGATATGCTGTGTTGGAGCGAGAATGAAGTATCTAATCTACTTACTAAGTGAAATAATAACAGTAACTTTCCTGTCGTTGCGTCATATTTAGATTTTATAGTTTGATTTTTAATAAAGGGATGGGATCACTTCGTCTTAAAAGCAGCAGGTCTAAGTACATGGACGGAGGAATGTTTATTATTTGTAAATGTTTAAATACCTACACGGTCATTTTTTGTGTCAAGTAAATGTTCATTCAAGTTTTTTTTATCACAGGCAACAAAAAGAAACCTGAGTCCGTCTCCATAATAAGTCAAAGAGTCGCATGTACACTTACGGGTAGCTAGATCTACGTATATGTACTCTTATTCCAGAAGCCATCTCGTATCAAACTGGTTTCCAAGGCCCGCTTTTTGCGATTCCTCCCAAAGGTATTTGACCTCAGTAGGTGACAGATATAAAACATTTTGCCGTTTCATTGACTAAGTTAACTGCGCCGGTATCGATACAAATGTTTTACTATTGTAAAGCGTCATTCATTGATGCCGTGGGAAATAGACTTTCACCAAGTTTTAAAGGTATTACGAGTAGATGGGTCATTAGTTTTAAATATTTGTGATTATAAATATCTCTCATATCATATCTCATATATCGTTAGTGTGTAAGGTATTTATTGTATGGGCCAAGCGTGCAAACTTACACTACATATTTTATAAAGTTGACGATTATTGATGTTAATATTTTTATATTTTAGATGACCCTAAGCATCTTATTGCAAATATTAAATATATAGAATACACTCTATTGATCAGAACGTAATAAAGTGGAGGCAACTATGTACAATAATTCTGAATGTTATTTATATTTGCAATAAGATGACCCCAAGGAAGGTAAATATAAAAATATGTATTGTATTAACATCAAGGATCGTTTACTTTCGTCTTCAGTTTCAGGTACAACAATAACTCCGTGTTAAATAGCTACTTGTTTCAGCCACATAGTTACATAGTTAAGTTTAATCTTACATTTGTATGGTATTAATTGATGGATATTGACTATTTTGTTTACGTTGTTGTAGATATATGCCGATTGCGTTTTATAGGTACCTACTGCCTTTTGAAAATAATAAAAAAAAAATATTCCAGATAAAAAAAAATTATTATAAAACCGACTCCAAAAAAATGAAAAAAAATAACAAAAAATGGAACCGCCTACAAACCCTTGAAAATATTTTTCTAGGTACCTACTAGCTCGAAGTCGGTGCCTCAGCACGACCCAGCAGGAGTGGAGCAATAGGCGTCTATTTCACCTACATCCTCCTGGGCTCCTGCTGGGTCGTGCTGAGTCACCGACTTCGAGCTAGTAGGTACCTAGAAAAATATTTTCAAGGGTTTGTAGTCGGTTCCATTTTTTGTTATTTTTTTCATTTTTTTGGAGTCGGTTTTACTTTTTTGTTAAAAAAATTTTATTTCTCACTTTTTAGTGATTCGTAGCCAAAGTACGTCTCACAACGATTCCATTAAGCCCAAACACGACTAACTTACGTTGTTTTATAACAGAGTTCCGTTGCCTACCTTCTGGCTTCAGCATCAGATCAGTTCGAAAGAACCATTAACTTAAAGCTTCTTCTTACTCGCTTTTCTAGGTATGTTAATCATGATCGTTTATAGACGAGCGAGTATTACTTAGCTTCGACGAGTTCCATTGGTCACCTATGGTCTTCTTCATCAGGTCCAGGTTACCAAATGATACTTTCTGAATGTAAATGCTTACTTTATTCAACACTAAAAATGCCAAAATCGCCATAGGTGTGCCTATAAAATTTGAGGTTTGCCCTCGATTTCCCTAGGATCCCATCATCAGATCTTGACTTGGTGACAATGGGACCACCTCAGAAGAATACCCTATCGAATAAAAAAAGAATTTTGAAAATCGGTCCACAATTGCCGGAGTAATCGGTGAACATACATAAAAAAAAAAAAAAAATACAAACATTGGAACATAGAACCTCCTCCTTTTTTTGAAGTCGGTTAATAAAATACACATTTGCTTGCGCCCGAAATGGTCCCGCGTCAGCATAAAATGCGGATCTTATTTTAGACGGTCTTTTGGAAAACATGTATTGTATGTATATCGAAAGATCTGTCCGCGACGTCTTCACGTGAAGTTGTTCAGCTGTGTCCGTGTCCATGTTTATAATTCTCAACTCCGGAACAATGCGGAACATGTAAACATAAGTTATGTTTCTGATTAAGCCGTTAGGCTACGTGACATACTTAAGGTAAGAGCTGGCACGTATGAGAACTAATGCCGTGTGTCTTTGCGTGAGTTCAGGTCTTGTAAAGGTGTATCTTTTCTTTATTTTCATCACACTTGCTCGTCAATGACGTTATTCCATTCCATAATAAAGGACAATGGTCTCAATTGTTCCCGCGGGAACTATGGATTTACGTATGTTTTTCTCCCCAAGGGAGTTATGACTTTAGTTTTAAAAAGCTAGTAAGTATGTCAGAGTTTTCAAGTAAGCCAACGTTTTATTTACATCTTTAAAACTTAGCTATAACCTAATATTACCCCATAAAAATTTCCACGCTTCATGATCATGAAACTTCGCTATTTTTATATTTTAAATTGATATCAAATTGTTTTGCAATAATTTTAGTAGATATTTCTTTAGCATGTTTTTCCTCGCAATGATACATAATGATTTTCATCACGTTAATGTGATGAAATTCATTGTGTGTATCACGGGCCGTAAGGGGATTACAAACTCGTGTCATAAAAAGCCGTCCGCCTCCGGCGTCGGAATTCTAATAGAATCTCGTTAGTAATTCCCTTCTTACGCCCCTTAATGCACAATGTACTATTAAATGTAACAGCTAGATGTAATGGTTACTACCTAGGGTAATAAGGATTTCCCGATAGGTGAAATATCGCTAGATGGCGTTAGTATCGTGAGGTCCGTCTGATGTTTGAGTAATGTTTAAGAAATCTCCTCCCACCTCTTATTTTTTGATTTCACATACAAAATTCATCGAAATTAATTAATTAATTAATGTCTTTGAGTAACTTTAAATAGATACAGGTCGTAGTCCTATTCATCGTAATTATATGTACAGTTTTGTGTGTGTGTATGGAATGGACCTATATTTTCTATTTAGTATTCTTCGCACGATCAACGGCAGAACGGCAAGAATAAAAGTCGAATGACTAGGTACATGTATTACGTACCTACCTTTGATCGTCTAAACTATAGATATATTTAGATCATGTAACTATTTTTGATATATAAAAACCCCCGACAAAAAAGCCGCCAAAAAACGACAACTAAAAAGCAAAAAATAATTATGCACTACCTAGCTGTTGCCCGCGACTTCATCTGCGAACAATTCGTTTATTCCTATACCGCTGGGACTATGCTGATTTCCCGCAAAATTAGCCTAAGTTAATTTAGTATAAGTACCTAGTAATATTCTTTTTATCTAAGCGTCGTCGATGTCGGGGGACCGCTAAGGTTAATAGTTTAAAAAATACAACATATTTACTTTAGTTTCTGTTAACCTTAGCGGTCCCCCGACACCGAGGACGCTTAGATAAAAAGAATATTACTAGGTACTTATACTAAATTAACTTTTTTGCGGGAAATCAGCATAGTCCCAGCGGTATAGGAATAAACGAATTGTTCGCAGATGAAGTCGCGGGCAACAGCTAGGTAGTGCATAATTATTTTTTGCTTTTTAGTTGTCGTTTTTTGGCGGCTTTTTTGTCGGGGGTTTTTAAAATTTTTAATTTTTTATTTTTTATTTCATGTTTTTTAAACAGCTCGTCGTGTTGCTACCACTGCATTGTATGCAGAATCAATTACTGATCAAAACGAATCCAAACACGACATATGTGCTATTATTTTTTATAGTGTACTAATGTGCTGGATATCTTGGCTGCAGTATCAGCTCATCCTGTTGCCACTTTTGCATTGTATGTAGAATCAAATACTGATCGAAACGAATCCAAACACGATATATCTGCTATGGTTTTATCAAGAGTGTATCTACTAGTGTTCTGGATATCCTGGCTGCAGCATCAGGCCAAGAACTACATAATCTTGCATAGTTACATAGCATACATGGGTGTTTCAAGTTTTAGGTCCCAAATATGCTTGAAAGTAAAGTAAATACCCATTATGCGTCTAAGATTCCTACCGCAGCGAACAAAAGAGCTGATGATCTTGAAACGGCTGAACTGATTTTGATGAAACATGTCTAAGAACCATCGCTAGAAAACCAGCTTTCAAATAAAAAAAACTGCATTCAAATTGGTCCACCCGCTTAAGAGCTACGGTGCCACAGACAGACACACAGACAGACAGACAGACAGACACACAGACAGACACACAGACACACATAGCGGTCAAACTTATAACACCCCTCTTTTTGCGTCGGGGGTTAAAAATAACTTATTTTGCCGGAATTAGTCTTTACAGAACTCTCAACGAAACGGGAGACTTAAACTAACTACTGACTACTTTTGAACTAAGTAAATCACGTACAGTCCCCAGCATTAGGTACCTATCTGCCACAGCGGAGCGTGCAAAAATATCTGACAGGTCCTTTCGGGCCTAGAAATAGATTCGTATCAGATATTTATGCACGCTTGTTGTGTCAGATATTGATGCTGGTGACTGTACCAGGGTGGAGCTTATTACTTAGGTAGGAGTTAGCTATGATTTCTTTGGCAGATACATACGTAAGTATACATATGCAAAGGCAACATGACATTAGTAGCACAAAGGTTCCACCCATGGTACGTGAATCAGTTTCTATGACTGTACATTGTTTTTTTTTAACGGAGTTCCTGTTATTTTTTTTATAACTGAATTATCTTTTTTTAATTGTCTACTGATCATATTAATAATCTAACCAAATTAGAATAGATAAAAAACCCCCGACATTGTCATTTTCAAGTTCAATATCTCAAAAACGGCTGAGCCGATTTTAATAACAAAGCTGCAAGAACTACTGCAAGGAAACTCGCTTTCACGTAAACTGCATCGAAAAGGTCCATCCGTTAGAGAGCTACGATCGACGCCACAGACAAACTTACAGACAGATATTGGCGTCAAACTTAAATGATAATATTACTCCCCTCTTATTGGGTTGGAGGTTAAAAACAACAGATAAATAAGGCATTGGCGGGAATCGAACCCAGTTCCTCCTCATTCCGTTATTTTAAGAGCGTTTATACCGGCTGAGCTGGCAACGTTGCATTTTTTTTTAGTTTTTCTCGATTATTCCATAAAAATTGATTGAAAACTAAAAATGTTTTCTGCTTTGATTATAATAGTCAAAGGTTTTCTGATAGAATACTTCTTCATATACATACGTTAATGTGTCTATTCCAATAATAATTCGTGATAGACTTTTATATTCCTTAAAAACTAATTAATGTTTATGACCGGTTTTTCAAGAAAATAAAAGTCTATAACGAATAATTATTGGAGTAGACACATTAACTTATATATTAACAAGTGTTCTATCAGACAACATTATTAATTATCATTAAATTTTTATGGAATAATCGAGAAAAACTAAGTTGCCAACTCAGCAGGTATAAACGCTTATAAGAGGGATGGATAAGGATTTTCACTAACCTTGCCGATACACGGGTAGTTAACATTAGTTATGCAAATACACCTATGTTATGTATGTAACACCGACACCTGTGCCCTTGTTATTAAATTAACTAAATATTCCATAACTGTTTAAGTAATTTGTTGAATCATTGATTGAGTAATGTGTCGAAAGGTAATTGAGTATAGGACATTACCGATTCAGTCATAATTGTAAATCACTAACATTAAAATAAAGTGATTAAGCTACCATCAGGTTATTAGTATTCACAAAAGATTCACAAGAATTATTGTCTATTTTGTGAACTAAACTAATTATTCGATTTTTAAAAAGGAAACATTTTTTATACCGTTCCTAATCAGCCATACTTGCATATGAACCTTGGTTATTTTAGCCACAGAAATATCTTCATAATCTTACTTATCCTTTTTTTTTTACTTGGTAACATAATATGAAAGCCAAGCCTTTGCACGTGTAGGTTCTGAGATTTTCTGATTCTTGGATTTCTCGAAAAAAAAAAAAACAGCGAAAATGCATGTATCATAAAAACTCGCGTCAAAAAAATCTCTTAATCTAATTAGTTAGTCTATAATGAAGTGGTTTTGAAATTTTGAAATAATTCGCAGCTTTATTATTCCAGACTTCCAGCTATTTATATGCCAAATTTTGTCCAAAATTCTCTAATGTCCCAAAAATTACGTCTAACGACGTAAGTATAGTAATGTTGCAAAAAAAGCGGTTATGCCTAATTTGATACGCTAAGTTTACCATTACATTTGTAAAGTTTATGATAGTGGTGAGTTTTCTGCGTAACTTTTAATTTTTTTTCCGTAAGAACCTTCTACAATGTATTAGAAAACTCAAAAAGATGGATGAAATAGGTAAAATATTTTTCATGGTGTGATCAAGGGAAACAGGGTATTTTTTTCAATAATTATAGATTTTACAATAAATAAAATACAGTCGAAGAAGCAGTCCGCATGAAAAACATATTGACGCGGAAAAAACATTAAGTCGTCAGTTGTTTTTATTTACCGTGTTTTTATTTTTATGTACCGTTTATGTACCGTTGTAAATAAAATGCAAGACTCCTTTTCATTTAGATGCATTTGAGTACCTTCTAATCTTATTTGTCACAGACAAAGTTAGTAAGTTACACGACAGGTAAAATATTTAGTTATTTGTACAAACAATACAAGTTTAAGAAGCGTAAATTACCTAACGAGGTTCTTTAACTTGTATCAAGCACCTACATAACTTAGCTAAGAAATATTTCATTTAAAGTTATGCTTTATTCAAAAGTTTAGAGCAGACACCAATGAAAAATCGAAACTTAAACAATAGACCGATTTGGATTATTTTTACGCACTTTGTATACAACATAAAGGCAATACTCACGTGCTATAACGAGGAGCGATGACAAGCGCGCGTGTTCCATGACGGACGCTGGCGAATGGCGAGCGCACAACCAATGTTGCCAGTGTCAGTTTTAACAAAACTTGCCCAGTTTCTTTACCGTAACCATTGTCCATGAGTTCTGGTTAGACAGGGGCATATTTGCAAGTTGTGTGATTTCTTATAATATATCAAGCAAATTATTTATATATTTTTATGACAGGTGGGTATAAAACTATACTTAAGGCTGATTGTCACATTGACTTGTAAGCGAAACTAACCTTTGATTTTTCAAGCCATATAACTGACATTGAACCTTATAAAAATGCTTAAAATAAAAAGCTTTTTCAAATGAATTGGTTTAAAATATATTGAGTAAACTTTAGCAAATAGGTAACATCATAAAAACGTTTCTAAATAGGTACGTTGATGTTAGCTTGTAGGTACTATTAAGTATTTATGTGTTCCTGTTATTAATTTATTGACAAAAGAAACTAAATAATATAAATATTATTATTTATTATGTGGTGTTAGTAGTCTTTTATTTTATTTATTTATTTTATAATCAGAAACAAATGTTACTGGTTTTAATAGCTATTTGGTACCTAATACATAGGTAGGCATTTTAACGACAATTTACGAGTAAGACAAAGTTGAAATGTGCTAACGTTAAGTTTATGGACAATTTATCTTATTTACCGGTAAATAAAGTAAAAAATTATGAACTAAAACAATTTCTTTTTCACCCGCGACCATAAATTATTGCGCTGTCATTGATCCGAAAAGTAACGCCTGATTCAATAAATAATTTAAAAAAAAATTATGTTTTTTTTTCCTAATGTTAATTTTTCCAGCAGCAGCAGGTAAGGTTATGAAAGTTTTAACGCTAATAATCCTTTTTCCAGATAGTAGGTAGCGTGTTTTTTTTTCTATTTTGCTGAAATGTTCAGAGTTTCTGACTAAATTTGCCTAAAAAGTTTCTAAATTGGCAACACTGTAGCAAAGTGAATGGGGCGATTAAGAATGGACAGTGCATTCTAATTAAACCTTATACTCCGAAGTTCGAAATTTGAGCATCGCGTCGTGTAGTCCCGCTTAGGCTAGTAGTATTAATGGGAGAGTGAAGGGAACGGCATGATAAGAACTCTTAATTTCGTATTTCGCAGTAGCCCACCTGCATTCATTCACATCCGATATTGTAGCACACACTTATCTAAAGATTTAATTACTTTCAGACGCTTACACCTACTCATATTGCGTTTTAGAGTGAATTAAGCGTGTGAATCGTGAGGAAACTTGCAAACACCGGCAACGTACTGTAGCAGCTACCGGGTACGTAAATGGTATGGGTCTTTAGTACGCAGATGCGGGGGCGCTATGCGGTACCTATCTGGCGTAGTGTTGGTAGCCAGTTAACTGTGTGTAAACTACTGTACACTGTAGGGACAATTTTAATGACACTAAATTTCCAGTCAAATAAGATTAATTTGATTATTGTAGGTCAAATATTTTCTATGATACGGCTATTCAAATGTTTGCGCAATTTCCAAAAATGTAAATATTACAGTTTTTTTTAGTTTTCCTCAATTTTTACCCCTAAATAGTGGGCTTATGCGAAAAGTTACTTCATAGTTATTAAAGTCAACGAAATTATTAAGAAAATGAGATCAATTTTGTCAACATACACCTGATAGTTCCTGAGACACAGCTGTTCAAAGTGGTTGAGGTAAGTAAACAGTTATGTACTAGAAGGGTTTGCAAAATGAAGTACCTACCTACACGTCCTGTTGGTGAAATAAGCATATAATTATAATTTTATGTACAGCTCAGGTAAGGAAATGGTTAATACACGCATTCTTTGTGCATTTTTGATGGACCAGGTTCATCCTCAAAATCTACGGCATGCCTTTTGGGGGCAGCTTGCTTGCGAGGTAGAATTGACAACATTTCATATTTCTAAGACTATAATTTGATTCGTTCTCTGTATTATGCTTGGAAATAGAACGACGCTGATATTTTTAAAATTTCGCTACGGTTATTAATTAATTTATTACAATTTTTTTTAAGATGTGCTTATTCGAAAAGGGCTTAACTTCAAAACTACGATATATAATAGATCCATTACTTTTGTCTAGTCTCTATTAAAAAAAAGATCACGTATATCATGCGTAAATCTGAAGTAGACGTTGTCAAAATTATGACAGCTCCTTTTTCTGGTGCAAAAGGCAAAGGAAACATATCTATTCTGTCGTAGTAGGTATTGGCAAATTCAGATACATTTTTAATTATTTTGTATTTTTTTAAATATGGAGAAATAAATTATAATAAATATTTTGCCATGTTCAGGAGGCAAAACTCTTTCGATTCCTGTTGTAATTTACATGTGTTGAAAAAATGAAATCTTGTCAATTTCTTCATCCAACTGCTCAGGAAGGTCGAAATTGTCATTTGATGGTGGGGTGGGTCGTCAATAAATGGTTCATCAATGTCGTCACACATTACTTAGGCCTGATATGTTCTCACAAATTTTAAATTTGAATATTTCACAAACAGATCGCTGAATAAAAAATAGTCTTAGCAACCCCCAATGATTTTAAAAGACCTATCCAACGATACCCCCCATGTAGGGTTAGTTGAGAAAAAAAACACTCATTTTTTTTCACTTTGTCCGCGTGACTGACTGGTATGTATATTCATGTCCAATTAAAGAGTTTTATTACTAACGGTTTCTGAGCTTACCCGCGGATACACAGACAGACGCACAGACATGGCGAAACTATAAGGGTTCCTAGTTGACTACGGAACCCTAAAAATGGATCAGTGCAGAGATTATGCATCAACAATTTTTAATCAAGCTTTTTATCCTTGCCCTTTTTGTTTGCAAGTTTATTTTAACCCGATTTGTTATACATATACCGACCGGGTGTGGCCTGTAACACGAGCAAATAATGAAAACATAAGTAGATAAAAAACAAATAAAGAAAGAAAATAAATTTATCGTAATTCGTTTTTTTTTATCGTGCTTGTCAAAATGACCAACATTAGTTCAGCGACTTTAAAAATAAATGCTTGTCGCAGATTAGATGGGGTGGTTGTGTGGGTAGGTAGCTAAAGAGAGCGACAATATTTTCTTTCTTTTCTTTCTTCAGTGGGTAGCATTATTTACCTGTCGAATTATAATCGCACAGAGATATAGATAGACAGGTACGCAGATGTGTCAGGATATATGTTCAGCATAGCCGAGTTCTGATTTCCCTCTTTAGCCCTCTTCAAGGTCGGTCAATATGATAGAAATGATTACACTCGTGTTTCTCTTGTAAAGCCAATCTTTATTCAATTAAGGCTTAAATTAACATTGTATAACTGGGTTACAATCGTTTATTTCGTTACAATACTATCGCGTCACTAATATTGAAACATAGTTACGAAGAATGCTAAGTAATTATCAAAACGCGGAGAGTTCTGTGCTGCGTGGTCTATATTCCAAATCTCTTTCAATCTCACAAATAGATAGATAGATAGAAAGATAGATAGATAAAAAACTTTATTTCCACAACACATACACGGCTTAGTAAATAAGAGACAATGACGATGACATGAATGAAGTGACATAAAAATTATTAAAATGACTTAAAAACTAACATGCAACAGTTCCGAACGTTATACAAAATAATATAATATTAATTAATTTAAAATAATTACTTAATTAATTTAAAATAAGAACTGCTATTAGGTGCACAAGCACTAAGTACACAAAATCACTAATAATTGGCGATTAAACTCAAAGCACTTAGACGATGCAAATAGATTACCTTAGACACTTGTGCTCAGCGCGACTCCTCGATCAGGAATGTCGTCCCCGTTTTATAACCGACAATAAATGTCATTCTGACGTATATCGATCTACCCGCAGATTCAGTATGAACTAAACACAGACCACCCCCAAGTGATACCTACCTGACATGACCTGTCATCACCTGACGTTTCGATAAAGCAAAATTAAAGAAGCATTTAAATTAACGTGATTAAACAATCATCAACGTTGATTACTGATAGTTCGATCTTAAATTAAAATAAACAGCTTTTCCAACAGTCACCGGTGTGGCCAGTGTTACGACGCTGCGACATCCTTGTTTTTAATTTTAATTACACTTTAAAGTTTGTTCGAAGCAGCAATGTAAAGCAAAATGTTTGATGTTTGTAGCGTGACTGGCGACGACAGTTACGTCACAGGGCGGCCACGCCATACAAAATTCGTGTTCTGGAATCTATACCTGATGCATCCTTACTTGTCTTATCATGTAAACAAACACTTCTCGAAGACACAGACACACCTTTCTCTTGGATTACATAATAACCATCACTTAAAATGTTCCTGTATACTTAAAGAAACTCACAAAGTATTGAAATCAACCGATTAACCACAAAAAAATATCATTTCTAATAAGATTGCCTTCAATAATTGAAGGAACGATTGAATAACTTCAAAAATGTCTGACATTGCAGTGTCAAGATTGTCTTTGGAACGGATTGAAAAGTATTGATGGGAAACGACAACTTATCGATGTGGACAAATGTGGCAATTAATACTTAATATCCTCCTAAGTCCTTGCGTACTTTATAAAGAACTAATCTATATACATAAAATTCTAAACTAACTGACTGTTGATATATCAATGCACAGCCCAAACCACTGGACTGAGACTTGAAATTTTTTCACATACGTAGATACCTTATACAATGTAGGCACCCACTAATGAAGGATTTTTGGAAATTCCCACGGGATAAGGAAAAAACGGGTTTTATATTCAGTTCAACGGGATGGATTTTTCGTTTTATTGGTCGTAGAAAACTGAAATTTATTATTTAGATTCCTTGGGGGGTGTATGGGAGCACTACAAAAGTATTTCCCGAAATTCTGACGGGAACGGGAAAAAACGGGATTTTTCGTTTTACTGGTCGTAGAAAGCTGAAATTTGGCATGCAGGTTGCTTGAGAAGTATAGGGAAGTATTAAAGAGATAATTTACCGAAATTCCCACGGGAAAGGGAAAAACGGGATTTTTCGTTTTACTGGACGTAGAAAGCTGAATTTGAATATATTTTATCGACATTTCCCATCACTAGTCATTGTCTATTATCTATGTCTACCATCTATGACGTCACGTTTGTTTACACGATAAGACAAGTAAGGATGCACCAGGTATATAGATAAACCGCCTAACTGAGTCCTCGCCTGCGCGGTACAGGGGCGCGGGGGTAGGACGAGAAAGGGGAGTGAAGGCGGTGCGGGCGGCGAGCGTGAATAACAAGATACACAAGTGGCGAAACGTGCACTAGACAGTTCTAAAGATATGTGACGTCATGTTGGTTAACGAATGGTTTTTTTCTGATTGCGGCAGAAGGAGGGTTTTGATTTATAGTTAAAACTAATTTTCTTGACCGAATCGAGTACTCTTCCTTGTTACTACAATTCTAGATACAGTCTTTTCCGATATACCAGTAAGTTCTGCTACAGTTTTGTTTAAAGGTATATCCTGTAAATATTCAACAGAATTTACGTCCAGTTTTTTTTTTTCTAAAGTATTCGTATACGTTAAAAACCATTTGTTTGAACTGACTATTCATTTTATGTCCGAAGATAAATCGACTCATCTTATCTCGTGTGTACCTCTCACAAAGCGTCCGTAGCCATTAGCACTTGCGATCGCTAGCCGCGGCGCGACCGGAATGAGCTGTGCGCTAAGAAGCGCCTGCCGCTCGCACTTCTTTCACTCCCCTTTGTCGTCCTGCCCCCGCGCCCCTGTACCGCGCAGGCGAGGACTCAGTTACGCGGTTTGCCTATACATAGGCACGACGACGTCTGTACACGCGTCAATGTGTGCGTAAGTGACACAGGGCTGACTATCGCAAAACCCTAGTAGTTACTATAGGGTATGTAGGTATGGCTTAGATGTGTAAATACATAAATGTAATCGTTAATCATATATTTTTATTTAAACCTACTTAAAATGTCTGTCTATGTATTTAAGCATTATTGTTTTAAATTGCAATAAATATTTGGCTACAAACTTAAACGAATTATTCGGTACCTAAGTAGTTATTTCATGATTTTCATGTATTAATCGCGATACTTATAGAAAGCATTATTTATTTACAAAAGGAAGTAGGTAGGGTAGGTAAGTGTACCATATTTCTCGCGCGCCCACTGACAAGTTGGCGCTTGCTCGCGAAGTCACCGTCACCGATCTAGCACCGAACAATGAACTGCGGGCCTACTCCGACGTTTGAAAATCGAAGTTCGTATGCTACCGTCTCTCTCGTTCTCGTATGAAACAGTATAAATGTCAGAGGGAACGAACGACATGAACTTCGATTTTCATACCTATTTCGTAGTAGCCTTGCTGTTGACAAACACCCATACAATGCACAGTATATCACCATTTCGCAAAATTATTGCTCCCGAGAGTCCCGAGCTTAGTGCCGTGCGGCCGACATACATCGCGTCGCGCGCCCGACTGCTATCCGTCAGATTTCCGTCAGGCTACGCTTGAGGGGTGGGGTAACTCGAACCGGTGCGGGGCGGACCGTGGCCATTCTGTACGTTAGTACTATTATATATTCTGTGGTTACGTTCTAGGATGGTGTACATTGATAACAGTATTAAATTGTATTAAAAAGGGAAAATCTAAAGACTCTATTATTTTTAAAAGTCGCTGAAATACTTGTTTTAATTATTTGCTCGTATTACAGGCCACGCCCGATATAATTTAGATGATAATGCAAATAAAGTCAGCAAAAAAACTTATTTTACTAACTTAAACTTATTTTTCTGGTAAGCGCCTACCGTAACTAGGCATGTAAAATATATATGGAAGCATTAAAAAACGAGTGCGCGTTGCTAAAGAGCAGGCGAAGCTAAAAAGTAGCTGACTTTGGTTCTACAAGAAAATAACAAGCGATTAACATTTCTATTCCTCATAACAAACCTTAAGAAATGACGTTTACACATGCTGTTTTTCTGTTAAAACGATGAAAAACTAAAATGTAGCTTGCGGGGTTCGCTTTGATTATGTTAAGCTTAATGCTAAACTATAACTATACTTTATAAAATCATGTATGAAGTAAATTCGTTTTCTTGCTAACTTGTACACCACAAATCAGTACAAAAATTTTATACAGACTCAAAATGCAGTGAGTATCCGAGCAAAACTAGAAATTGTCGAAACAACGTGCTTATAGTTGTATTATATCGCATTAAATTAAATAATTTTTAACGTAATTTGAAGTTTTTTTTATATGTTATACTTCTACTAGCGATGATCTTCTTCTAGATATCGATGATGATATGTAGAGTACGTATAGGTATTATGCAAGTTGGATATCAATTTGTAAAGGTCTGTCCAGATCTGGCGAATACGCCCCTTGCACACTATTCGCTAAACGCTCCTGGCCCTATACCCCGAAGTGCAAAACTCGAACTTTGTATGTATGTATGTACGGGATACATGTTCGTACAGAATGAAGAATGAATAATAACTAATTAATTAACCGTTACTTTATTTTCTTTTGAATTTTTTTAACGAGGTGTAGAAACATTTGCTGTCTCTTTTTACCCCATTATCACATTAGCTTTGACTCCCCATTCCCCATAAATCGGTGCCATCTCCAGTCCTTTTAGCTCTGCTTTCAATCATTTCGTTCGGTACGGTCTTCAAATCATACGCCCAACCGAGCCAAGCGAAGAAATCGATAAATAACGTTGTTATATTAAATTTATTGTTCCCTAATTCAGCGGTCCTATAGTCCCAAGGGTACACGTGGTGGTAATTGTGGAAACCCTCTCCGAATGTGAGTATCGACACCGGTATGTTCTGTGCTGCTTTTATTTGCTTGTCGTAAGGCTTGTTCCCGAACGTATGAGCTGCGCTGTTGACAAGGGCGGAGACGTTCAGGTTAGCGACATATCGCAGCATGGTGATGTGCCAGGCATTGTTGAGCGTTTCGCCCCAGAAATACATTGGTATTAAAGTTGGTAGTCCAAAGCCCACTATACTTATAAATGGTATGGCATACCTGAAACATGATATAATATTAGTTAGATTAAAAGGATAGTGCAGGTCTGCAAAGAGGAATAAAAAAAATTGTATTATTTCAAATGAAAGCTAATATTAGCCCATTCTAAATATATATGGGTTATAATACTTTTGATCTACCATTTTCACAGAAATATCAAAAAAGTATAAAATAAAACATAAAATTAAAAAAACCAAAAGGGACTCATTCAAGGTGACCAGCTCAAAAATAGTTGGTAAAGGGTTCCGAATGTTGAACTTTAAATTAGCTACTTGACAGAACTTTAGACCACTAGACTTATATTCTTCCTTTTAGTTTTTAAGGCAGTCGGGTTTTTAATTTTTTTTTCAAACTCAAACTCAAACTAAAACGATTTATTGTTAATTATAGGTGCATTTGAAGTACCTATAATTAACAATAAGTATGTGTAAGTAGTATGTGTGTTGCTTACTTTTTTTGAAACCGTAGCACTGAATTGCTGTAAATGTCGGACATATCGGTGGTTTTACCCCTCTTAATGACTTCAGGGTGTTTTCTTACGAACAGCCAGCCGAAGTGTGAATAGAACAATCCCCTGGTAGCATTATGGGGGTCGGCATCCGTATCACTGTATTTATGATGAAGTCTGTGGTCCCTGACCCAATCTATTACCGTGTTTTGAAATGCTATTGAGTGGAACACCATAAGAAGAATCTGAAGAGGTGTTTTGGCCTTGTACGTTTTATGAGACCAAAGTCTATGAGCGCCTGCTGTTACGCCAATCTCAGCAAATGTAAAGAGAATGAATGCTGAAATATACAAAATATAAAATATGATTTTTCATTGCAGTCACAATTAAAATGCTAATTTATTTTCTGTATCTTTACGCGCAATTTCTACTTTTGTAACAGAATTTAGTAATTATGTAATTCAAGCGATAGGAAATTATATTAGCTGAAAAAAATGTTTAAAATGAAGGTATTACCGAGGACAATAGTTTCCCATTTGGCAGACACGAAGCTTAAATAGAGGCCGTACAGCCCTGCAACGTGCCAGTAAGCGAACGTTAGAAGATTCCTGTACACTATCTCGTATTTCCTCGGGCCGGCTTGCGGGGCCACCAATTTAACTTGGTCATCATTAACTTCTGTCATTTCTGTATTGTGATCGACGTCGTTTTCCTTAGCATCAAGATACATTGCACTTTGATATTTCTTGATTCTGGAAAATATATTTTTATTCAGGCTTTTTGTCCAGTAAAGGCTGGTCTTCGACTACATCTCTGCTGTCATTTATATGTTTAACTGGTTTTCAGATTAAAACTTGTTGACCTTGTCGCATTCAATCTTAATAGGATAACGTTGTTGGTTAAATGTAGCAAGAGCCGGAAACTTACAAATGCACGTTTGAACGTAAACTTAGAAATGCAGCTTATAACGTATATACAAGGTGTTAATTAATTAACTGAAAACCAGAAAGTAGTTTGTTCAGAATCGAGAGTCGAATCGATTGCACTTAATTTTAGGGTGGCTTGTGTTTCTTTTTTTTAATCCATTTTAAACTGTGCCCTGTCTAGAAGTTACAAATGCAACATAGCACTCGAATTTATTGGCGAGGTTGCATATTTACTGGCCGTTTTTCTGTTAGTTTTGATTTTCTAAGTTGACACGTAATGTCATGTCATTTACTTCTGTAAAACTCGTAGTTCTCAGTTAATTTCCGATTTCTCGCAATAACTATCACGATGGCGTTTAGATACACGTATGTTCATAATTGTGAAATAGTTTGGATGCTAGCGCGTTGCAACGATAACGTCAATTTAGCTGTGCGACGTTTTCGAGAAGAGTTTGGTGTTGCGGTATCCAACGGGACAATATCAGCAGCTACGCAGAGGCTACGTGTCTACGGCACGTTTCGTCCCCCAACAGCCGTAGATAGAGGTGCTGAAGTCATAGATCCAGGTTTGGAGCACGCAATATTGGATTATTTCCGTGATAATCCTACGGCAAGCACGAGACAAGCAGGAAGACGTTTCGACTGTTGCCACACACAAGTGTGGAATATTTAAAAAAATAATCAACAACACCCGTATCACTACAGACGATGCCAAGAGCTAACTCCCTAACTAACTCCGGCTCATTTCCAAACAATCGTCAGAAGACATTTGGATGAACAGTACGGACGGCGTTGGATCGGCCGTGGAACTCCAGTCCAGTGGCCTGCTAGGTCGCCGGATTTGACGCCATTAGATTTTCATTTAGGTACCTATGGGGTCGCGTGAAGACCATAGTCTACGATTATGGAAACGGCCTATCAACCGAGGCCGAACTAAGACGAAAAATCATAACAGCATTCGAAGCCGTGAAAATAATAATGAAGCGCTGAACTCGCTCAAAACCAATTTGAGACGACGAGCATTACTCTGTATTCAACAAAACGGCAGGCATTTTGAGTCGTTGCTCGAGTAAGCTGTATGCCACTACGATTCGTAGATATTTTTTGATAACGGTGTTTGTAAATAATTGTAGTAGTGTTATTATATGAGCATATTTTGATGAAAGTGTTTTTATTTACGAAATAAAATTAAAATATCAAATACTACCAGCACCGTATTTAAAATACTCGGTTGTTGGTTCATGAATGATAAACATATTCCTCGCACATCTCTGGTGGAGACGCAGCCTAAGGCATTGACAAACGTCATCCTTTAGCGGCAAAGCTCAACTGACAAGCACTAATTGCTAATGTAGAGTTACAAGTCAAATAGAATTACTGACTTAACAAAACATACGAATATCTCTTGAAATAATTAAGATATTTGTAAACAAAAGCATTACAATAACTTAAAATAAAAAAATAATTTTGGGGTGTATGAGGTTTTCAGTTATTTAATTAACACCTTGTATATTTATAGCACATTGTCAGAAAACATGTAAAGTGTAGTGTAAACCAATATTCGTCACAAAGTTCGGAAAGTAATTTATGAGACAATAGTAGTAAACAATAGTATTTGTCACCTTGAATGTCAACATGCAGATTATTTTTGGAAGATTCCATTGTAAACATATCCGTAACGTCGACTGTACCTACTAGCTCGAAGTCGGTGCCTCAACACGACCCAGCATAGCGTCGGTGTCGGGAGACCGCTAACTTAAAAGCGCTACTTTAAAAAATACAACATATGCAGTTTAGTTTCCTCTTAACATTAGCGGTCCCCCGACACCGACGCTTAGATAAAAAAAGCCGCCAAAACAGGACAATTAAAAAGTAAAAAATAATTATGCACTACCTAGCTGTTGCCCGCGACTTCATCTGCAAACAATTCAGGTTAACAGGAAACTAAAGTACATTATGTTGTATTTTTTAAAGTATTAACCTTAGCGGTCCCCTGACACCGACGACGCTTAGAAAAAAAAATATTACTAGGTACTTATACCTACTAAATTATACTAAAGTAGCTTTTGCCCGCGGCTCCGCCCGCGTGGAATTCGGTTATCGCGTGCTGTTCCCTCAGGAACTATGCATTTTTCCGGGATAAAAAGTAGCCTATGTCACTCTCGGGCCCATAAACTATCTCTATGCCAAAAATCACGTCGATCCGTCGCTCCGTTACGGCGTGAAAGAGGGACAAACATACAAACACACTTTTGCATTTATAATATTAGTATGGATTAACTTGGGCTAATTTTGCGGGAAATCGGCATAGTCCCCGCGGGATAGGGGTAATAAACGAATTCTTCGCAGATGAAGTCGCGGGTAACAGCTAGGTAGTGCATAATATTTTTTTAACTTTTTAGTTGTCTTTTTTCGGTGGCGTTTTTTTTCGGGCGTTTTTTTATTTTTGCTGACGTTTTTTTGAGATCGGTGCCTGTGTGCCTACCCATTTTTAACCGACTTAAAAAAAGGAGGAGGTTGTCTATTCAGTTGTACATGTTTTTTTTTTCTATGTTTGTTACCTCAGAACTCCGTCATTTATGAACCGATTTGAAAAATTTTTTTTGCGTTCGACTAGGAATGCTTTCAATTAGGTCCCATAAGCACCAAATCAGGGTCTGATGATTGGATCCTAAGGAAATCGAGGGAACTCTTCAAATGTTGTAGGGACACCTAAGGTAATTTGGATATAACTATTTAGCAGTAACTGGTGCATTTGCTCTTGAAAATCATAATTTGGTGAAGTGGAACTGATTATGAAGACCACATTTGACCAACAGAGCTACTACTCAATAACAAGTACTTCACGGGTTGAATTTCAATTACTTTAACACAGTTGCTAAGTAATTTATGCTTGTCGTAATGCATAATAATATGGTAGAATGGAACGGGTGGTGAAGCACCAGGACTCCTCAATAATGAACGTCGCTGCATCAGAAAAAGCAATCTTTCGTAAAAGGTGTCGAGCGGTTGACATTAAATTATTGTATCTTAAATTATTAACACTAAAAAGCGTGAAAAAAAAATTATAAGCATAAATTGAACCGACTCCAAAAAAACCCTGAAAATATTTTTTTACCAGTCTGAAGCCGGTGTCTCAGCACAAGACAGCAGGAGTGATTGAAGTCTAATATATAGGTAGGTATGTAGGTGAAGTAGACGGCTGTAGGTCCACTCCTGCTGGCTCGTGCTGAGGCACCGACTTCAGACTGGTAAAAAAATATTTTCATGGTTTTTTGTAGTCGGTTAATTTTTTTGTTATAATTTTTTTTTAATACTTCTTTTTAAACAAAGGCTGGCACCGACATAAAAAAATAGTTGGCTAATTTTCTTTAGATTCTTTGAACAGAACACAATCACACAATCTACCTATATCTGTGCTTAAGCTTTTACTTTGCCATTTTTTGTTCCAGTTTAGAATTTTCTTAGTTTTTTATTTATTTAATTTTCATTTCAAATTGATTTAATTAAATTTGATTTACCTACATTAAGTAGGTATTTACTTTTTTGTTAAATATTTTTCGAGTTTTTTCAGCTGTGGTTGATAAATGTTTTGTTATAAGTATTCAACGATGTTCAAGGTATACTAGCAAAAGACATGATCATATTTGAACCAAAAATAGCAATGAAGTCTTTATAGGGGTGACCACTCAAACTGTTCTAACCATCCTGCTGAAATATTGTGGATTAATTTTAAGACACTGAATTAACCCATAGCCTTACCACAAAAAACTTATGAAAAAAAATAACTGATGTCTGGCAACGACAACTATAAATCCGATTCACACAAGGCCATGAAAAGCGTCTCTGCTATTTTAAGTACAATTCGACTTAGCTATTCAACGCTTAAAAATCCAAGAGTATCCGATAGAAAAGCGCGAAGTACTGTCAATATTTAGGGAACAAATTTGAACGATTTTATGACGGACGATGAAAAAGCTCTCGTGCGAATTGGAGCTTTCTTTGTGACGGAAAATACTTACCAATGCCAGTTGACAGAATCAGATATCAACTTGTATTCACGCGCTCCGTGCACGTCTAATCTACTGTTTAGAAAAATGAGTAAGCACGACCTATTACCACCACTACCTGTTATATACGTTAGTTACGCATTACTTAAGCGCTGTACCTACTTGAAAAAAAAAACAGGCCAAGAGCGTGTCGGACACGCCCAAAATAGGGTTCCGTAGCCATTACGAAAAAATTAAGTAATATTTTTCTGAGGATTTCGTATTTTATACGGAATCTTCCAAGCAAACTTAGCCGTGTTTACTGGTAGGCCTTATAAATAGGCTCAGAGTTGCTCAGCGATCTACGGAGAGAGCTATGCTTGGGGTTTCTCTACGGGATCGAATCAGAAATGAGGAGATAGGTACGTAGAAGAACTAGGGTCACCGACATAGCCAAGAGAATAAGCTCGTTGAAGTGGCAATGGGCGGGCCATATAGCACGGAGAGCAGATGGCCGTTGGGGCCGAAAAGTTCTCGAGTGGAGGCCGTGGATCGGCAAGCGCAGCGTGGGACGTCCACCAACGAGATGGACGGATGACCTGGTTAAAGCCGTGGGTTCACGGTGGATGCAGGCCGTTGCCAACCGAAGCAACTGGAGGTCTATGGGGGAGGCCTATGTCCAACAGTGAACGTCCTACGGCTGAGATGATGATGATGATGAAACTTAGCCGTTATAGTTTTCCTTGGAAGTTTGATATACTGATTACCATCCTGAATTATTTCAAATTTTTCCACCCGCTGTTTAGATTTTAGAGGGGGGGGGGGGGACAGACAGACAGACAGACATGGCGAAACTATAAGGGTTCCGTTTTTGCCATTTTGGCTCCGGAACCCTAAAAACTTATTTTTCATCGTACTTGCTCGTCAATGATGTTATTCCATGCCTGTATACTAAAGGGCAATGGCCTCAATTGTTCCCGCGGGAACTATGGATTTTCGTATAGTTTTTCTCCCCAAGGGAGTTAATTAAATTTAATTGGTAGACCATAAAGCAAAGACCGTGTATCTCCTACCTCTTTGCCATAAAGTGTACCTACATAACCTAGACGAATCTATCATTAAAGACATGAAGACGTCACATTGACACCATTATGGTATTATAGTATAGTATTTATATTTACGTAAATATAGTTTCTAATTCCAACTCAAAATCTTAATGTAACGACTTTGGATAAAATTCTTAAGCAAATGAATCTTCTTCTACAGCTTTTATTTTTACTTAACTTGTGGAAAGTTGTGACGAAAAATGACGCGTATCGTGTACCCAAAATGTTTCAAAAATATCGAAGCGCAACTAAGGCTGCTTCGTATTATTACAGAGTTATCAAGGGGAAACCTGCAAATGAACAGAATAAACTTCCATATCAGGTACGATTTAGAATCCTGTCAGTTTTTTTTGGGCTCGAGTCACCTTAGGGCAAAAGACACTAGGTCCTTGATTTTAATTTCAGTATTTATATGAGGTGCGTTATAGGAGATCGCGTCGTGCATCCGGAAGAAATCCATTACGGATAACTGGGAAAAGCCTTTGGCTCAGACAGTGCCGTTTAAAAACCCGGCTGCTCATCCCTAATTTCCTGGAGCTTTTAAGGCGAGAGGGTTCCTATCTACTATCTAAGCATGTCCGGGTGAGCGGGTTAGTTCCGATGTTGTGCTGAAAGTTTCTCAACGATGGCTACGTCATAGATGTCGCTAGTGTCTCTGCTTAGGTGGCTAAATAAGAAACAAAACAAGCTGATATATGTGGTGCATAGGAGAAATTCGTGTCTATACCGTTGTCCAGCGGTGGTGTAGTGGTATAGCACGCGGCACGGAATACAATACAATACAATACAAATACTCTTTATTGTACACCAGAAATAATAAGCGATACAGAAAACAGTTACACAGAGAAAATTACAAGGTAAGCAATAGGCGGCCTTATCGCTTAAGAGCGATCTCTTCCACCGAATGCCGAGGACCTGGGTTCGATTCCCAGCGCTGGTCTTATTTTTCTGGTTTTTCTGTGTATCTATATTTCAGTTTGTATTTTCGATATAGGTTTACAGGATGACCGTAAAAGTAACAAAAATTTGGAATTGAAATAAAAAAAATACAAAAAGATTCCAAAAACCAATCTCAATGTATGAGCTACTCCATTCGTTTTAAATTAAGATACACGAGTCAACTAATATAATATATCTTTATAGGTAGCAATAGTGGAGCATTTGCGTGATGAACAGTATCGAATGACCTGTGGGGGTGTACTTATAGCCCCAAACAAAGTTCTCTCCGCGGCCCACTGTTTCTATACAGACAACAAAAAAAGCCCATGCGGCTACAGCTTATGGTAATTTTTTTTTTCATTATTTATGGTCCGAAATTTGATTAAATAGGTAAGTAGGTACCTAAGTGTGTGAAGGGTCCACGGAAAGAACATGACTAGACATGTTCTTTCCGTGGACCCTTCATGTCATCACGTTTCAAGTGTTTTGGTAATAAAACGAAGTCTGACCTTTAAGGGCGCGCACTACCTCAGCTCGAATCCCGATTTTGCCCCCGCCTCACCGCACCGCATCGCTCGTAGCACGCACACAAGCACCACGTCGTCGCGCGTAAATGTACGGCACAGTATATAAATACAAGCAGTATGGAAACTAAGCATCATTTTAAAGATAAATGCCTACGCTCCGAAGGAGCGTTAAGGTTGTCCACTTACACTCGCGGTCAAAGAAAACGGGTCGGTACGAAAAACTAGAATATCTCCTAAAATAATAGAGCTAGGAGCATGGATTAAACTGTATATTGTAGATAATTCTATAATTAATGAAATGACATGATAGGTTTGAAATTTATTCATTTGTTTATTCAAATTACGTACAAAACAAAATATTTACAAATTTTACGTAGAAAAATTAACACTTGGTACCTCACATTATAACAGAAAAAACAAACTTTAAGCCAAATTAATTCTTCGTATTGTTTTCACGGGCTCTTTTTAAAGCTTCCAGATGATTGGGCATGCTCTTCATTAGGTTTCTTATGCGATTTTGCGGGATATTGATTCATCCTTCCACTAACGCATGTTTCAGGTCACTAAGTGTAGCTAGAGCGGAGTTTCGATTTCTTACATGCCTTCCAAGCTCGTCCCATACATGCTCGATCGGATTTAAGTCCGGACTTCTCGAGGGTCAGTTCATAAAAATGATACCGACGTCGTCAAAGTAATCATTTACAATCTGAGATTTTCACCCGTATTAATTAAGTATGGACCGTCATACTCATTAAGAATCTCTTCTACATATCTTGCACTAGTTAGCGTACCATTTTTTATGAAGACTTACTCCATGTGAGTCGCTGAACAGATTCCAGCTCAGACCACAATAGACCCACCGTCAAACTACACTTTTTCCTCAAAATAAGCTCGAGTAAAACGTTCACCTGGCCGTTTGTAAGCTCTTCGCCGCCCATCATGTGCATAGAGCATAAATCAGGATTCATCAGAAAACATATTTCTTGCCAATTATTCGTCTGCCCACCATCTGTGTTCGCGGGCGTAAATCAATCTTGCTGGTCGCTGCCCCTTTTCAAGTTTTGGGCCATTTGCTGGTCTACGTGGGGTCAAATTAGCTTCTTGTAGCCGCCGCCTTACATTCCACTGGCTTATGTCATCTTTTCGAGTCTCTCGAAGTTGATTTTGGACTTCAACAGCCGTGAGGTGACGATGTCGGATCATGGTTGTAACAATAAATTGATCTTCTCGAGCTGCAGTACATCTCGGTCTGCTGGTTCCTGGTCTTCTAATGTTCTGCCCAGTTTCGCGGAAACGTTGGACGACTCTCTGCACGGTAGAAAGTGACATGCCAACAGTTCTCGCTGTTCTTCTCTGAATTCCGCCTTCTTCTAACATAGTAACGATACGTGTACATTCTTCTGGTGTCAGCTACATGATAGTAAATCAAGAATGATCAAGAAGGACAACAATGAGTGCCTTTTATCATTATGCTTTGACAGATTGAAAATAAAGGTGAGAAAACAGGCAAAAGTAAAACAAGAGCAATTTTAATTTAGACCCTAATTAGAGTTTTTTTCAATTTTAACTTTTTCCAGGAACCATGTAAAACATTTGAAGGTTGTATTTAATACGATATTAAATTCTCTTTAATATAGAGTCAGCTTCGTATAAGTAAACCTTTTCATTTTCAAAATTTTAAGGTTTTCGTCACTGACCCGTATTATTTGACCATGAGTGTATTTTTTGTAAAATTGAAAGAATTTTTTTTTAGTTAGCTCTGTACCTCAGCTTATTAGGCCTTATGTTACAAGTTTTATTTAATTGAAATCCATATTAATATTATAAATGCGAAAGTGTGTTTGTGTGTTTGTATGTTTGTCCCTCTTTAACGCCGTAACGGAGCGACGGATCGACGTGATTTTTGGCATGGAGATAGTTTATGGGCCCGAGAGTGCCATAGGCTACTTTTTATCCCGGAAAAATGCACAGTTCCCGAGGGAACAGCGCGTGATAACCGAATACCACGCGGTCGGAGCCACGGGCAAAAGCTAGTAGTAAAATAAATTTTAAAAAATGAAAGCGCTGGTTTAGAATCGCTCGTATCTAAGCAGCTATTCCAGGCATAGTTTTTTTATTTTTTGTAACGCGGATTGTCGCGCTCGAGCGCACGCAATTCAACAACGCAACGCGGGCACTACTCGTCTCGACGCGTCACTCGCGACTGCAGTACCGCCAGCACCCCGCCGGGGCCCTGTCGGGCGCGCGTCTGTGTGAGTGCGTTCGTTTCGATGGATTTGTTCGAAGGTTCCATACTGCTTGTATTTATATACTGTGACTCAGGCAACATGTAGGTTTCACTCAACTCGCTAAACAATGTAACTAAAAAAAAAGGAATTATCAATGTCAGACTATGTCAATGTCACATTGTCACGCGGCGCGCAGTCTGTATGTGTGCGTGTGTGCGCTGAACGCGAGCGACACAGCCTTCCCGTCCGAAAGCCAAAGCGGCAATGGCCAGGGGGCCGGGAAGCAGGAGCGGCCAGCGGTAAAATGGTTTTATGTGCGGTATTTTAGGTATCTCTGTTTTACAGGGAATACAATACATTTATTGAAAAAGTGCAGCTACCATCGCCTACCTTGTCATTAGTACTATTGTAATCCAAAGTTTGAAGTTGTAATTCGTAGTATTTTTTGAATAATACCCGTTTATTTTTATATTTAGAGCCAACTTTGCGATTTTTTTCTATCGAGAAAATTTTACCGAATCGTGTTTTCGCCACTAGACGTCACTAGAGTTAGCTCTTAACTTTGCTGTATATGAATTTCAAAGGGATTGCTGCAGTCGTGTTGATAAATTTTGAGATCATACTAAGCAAATTGAGGTACTGTGGGCCCTTAAAGGGTGTAACTTTATAACTCAGAATCTCTAAAGCGCTCGGTTGTTTTGATTGTTTTGTGCGAAAACGCTGCGTTAAACGCAATGCATTTGACGCACATCAATTTGCATCAGATAATCGACATAATTACTAAACATTTGTCTAACGCTGTGAGCGTAGTTGCAAGCGCAAGTTTGGTAAAAGAAACACGCGAAGTAACACATCATTTCCCGCCAACCTGCCTGACAATTTTCGAAAAATTCATTGTTGCTATTTGCAGAATTTTTTGGCCCACCCTGTATATATGTGTACTTATCTAGGTACTTATCGGCGAATATTCAGCGTTTTGGCAACTTTTTTTTGTCATTGATGTCTTCGTAGGCGTTATTATAAATATTTTTTTTTAAGAAAAATTAAAACAACACCGATACTAAATTTAGCGTGATTAAAATTCTTGTAACTTGTCTTTCCGTTGTGCTATATAAACGTGGGATGCTAATGACGTTTGTATGATTTCCCATCTTGAGAACAAAGCCACATAAAACATATATTATTTTTAGGGGACCATCGTACATTAAGCCATTGGATAAAATGAAAGTCGCTGCGGGGACTGTAAACAAAAAACCAGAAGAAGAAAAATTCGGCAACGAAACCGATTACAACGAAACAACAACCGAAATACAATTATATAATCGGACCGCTTTTCCGAGGAGCTCTAGAGGCGTTTTGGACTTTACCGAAATACAAGAAATCAATGAGACTTTTGTGCCGCGGAACTTTAATTTCCCAAGAAGAGATATTACAGTAGTGGTAAACGATAATATCATAAGTATCTAATTAATCTTTGTTTTCGACTAAATATGTTCCTTTGTACTTATTTTGTGGATAAAAATGGATCCATGTTAATCACGCGCGGCTTTCTATTTGATTAAAATGGCTCGGGTTGGACCTACGACAAAAATCGTCACTACTTTGAAAAAAATCTCGTATCTAAAATCAATATGTCAACAAAATTGAACCTTGATGTAATGTCTATATAAAGTTTACTCAGGACAATTCTCTTTTTTGAGCTACGAGTTTTTTTTAAAGTAGTGACGAAATGTAGGTAAGCTCGATGAACGTTAAGCGCAGAAAACTTAGAAATTCATCATTTCAAAAGTTGTCCAGGGGATGTAACCATACCAAAGAGGTACAATAAAAAGTTGTTTGACCTAGCTTCTACTTCACATAGCTTCGTATTTATGCCCAATTATTTTCAGTTTACGGCAGGGCCTTTCGACAAAAGGATTCCAGTTCCTTATGCACAAGATTTTAAGACTTACGAAGGATTGACATGTACTGCTTCAGGATATGCGGGGCCTGATTATGTAACGAATGATTTTAATTTAAATATCATCATATTCAATGCGTCTGTCAGTCTATTGTAAAGGTTGCCTCGAAGAGATCGCTCTGAAGCGATATAGCCATCTATTTTTTTACCTTGGAAAATCTCTATAATACATACTTATATTCCTCTACATTCATCAATCTTTTCATGCATGCACATTGGTCCAAAAGTCCATAAAAGTCCTCGATTTGATCGTGGTACATTCGTTTAGCTAGATCTTTCTCTTCCAACGTTCCTATTCACGCTCATCTTGTATCTGCCCAGATAATCTGTTTTCATTCATTCTCCCAAAATACGCAAACCGTCTAAGCATCCCTCCCTGAATCCGTTGCATTATTTCTAATTTTGTCACTCGATTTCACACCTTACATACTTCTAGCGCTCTAATTTATATCACGTTTATTCTACTCTGATGCCTTTCCTGTCACACTCACTTTCACACTTTCAATCCCTCGTAAACATCGATCCCAAGTACACAAATTCATTCACTTGCTCTAAGCTTTCGTCACCAATCCGGGCACACACTTCTGTTACGTTCTCTTCCTTTTCAAATACCATAACTTTCGTCTTTTTTACGTCCACTTTCATTCCATGTCTCTCCAAATCATCATACATAATAGTTACCATCTTCTTGCAAATATCCTATAAACCTGTGTTTTATGTACTGCTTACTATGTTGGTGTTTAATAAAGAGTTTTCAATAAAGATCTGTAATACGTTGCACCTGTACTTTCAGATCGGTTGGGAGAGAGTGCATTGGGTAAAACTAAAAATAATTTCAACAGCGGAATGCAGTAAATTGCATAACACCAATATGAGACGATTCGTATGTACTTTAGGATACCCGGAAGATCTTGAAGAGGTAAAGTGCATTAAAGTCAAAGTCAAAATATCTTTATTCAATTTACCAACGGTGCTGGCTGAAAATCAGCGCTGGGGTGTTTATTATTAACGCTTCAGCATTATGCTGAGCCAGTGTCCGATTCAGGTAAGTATAACTACTAGTAAGATTTTTTTTTACAAAAAAAATTGTGCCATTCTGTCGCATGGTTGCTGCATATATCCGTGCAAAATTACAGCTTTCAAGCACAGATAGTTTTGATAGTCTCTGAGCAAAGCTGCGGACGGACAAACAGACATAGCGAAACTACCTATAAAGGTTCTGTTGTTGCCATTTTGGCTACGAAACCCTAAACAGCTCGTTCTGCCTCAAAATCCTCAAAAAGTTTTTCTGACTGAACATTCTGAAAATTATTTCAACTAGGTACACAAATTTGCTGTCGTACCTATTGATTTGAGATACGAATTTTTATTCAAAGTAATGATGTTTTATAGTTATTTATAAACGACAATCAAACCTATTTTAGTTAAAATGCCGCTAAAATTCGTTTGTCCTTATATGTCACTTCGTTATTTGTATTTGTTAGAAAGGGACAAAGCATTTGTTAGTTAACATAGGCTTGTTAAGTTTTATGAATAAGGGGGTTAGTCTTTAGGTACACTTTCAATTACTTAGTGTTATTTTTTATTACAATACCGGTGAAGATACTTAATGAAAAAATACTGTTTTCTTGATGACTTTTAGCTTTGTGGGGCTATATCTAAAAATATTATACTATGCCGATAAAACATTGTTTTCTATCCCCAGGGAGACGCGGGAGGTCCTTTGGTCTGCAAAAAAACTGGGCATGCCGGTGAAGGACCACTTGGAATCTTAGTCGGTATTATATGCGGAAAAAGAATATTCAGAGAAGGAACCGGCAAAAACGAGACCATCAAAAGTAGCGTCTTCTACACTAGAGTTTCCACTTATAAGGGATTCATTGCGAATCCTAGTAGAGACAATAAGGCTATAATAATGATAGTGCCAGATTTCACTATATGGATAAGTGCCTTCATTTTCTCTGCGAGGGTATTTAATTATTTTTAACAAGTACTCTTAACGTATACATGAAACCAACTCTAAAACAAAAGAAGGCTACATTTGTCTTAATGAGTCAATTAACTTTTTAGTGCGCCTTGTTGTCATGGTAATGTCTCCTGAGTTACCAATTAAAAGTATGATTTTCAAGGGTCGGTTCCGTACACTGGAGACTTCCTTATATTAATAAAAAATATTATTAGGTATTTAATTTTTATAAATTTATTATACTTACCAAAATTTATTTGTCTCTACTACACGGAACAGGGTTATGTTTTCGAAATGACGGGCGTTTTTCCGACCCTTGATGATTTTATGGGGTACAGATCCGCTAAAAATTAGGAATTTTGAAAGTTTTAAAGCAATTCCTTCAGGGCTCAACTCCTAACAAATTCGATGCCGCAATTGCGCAGCGCGTAGCAAAGTTTTTCCGCTTTGCAGAGAAAACTGCCTAGAACAGAGAACGCGCCTAGCGTGTTCTTGGCACCGAATGTGATAAGTTTGCTAATAGCAGACATTTTTCTAACAAAGTGCACACAGTACGTATGGAAGCTACGAACAAATCGATCGAAACGAACACACTCACACAAACGCGCGCTATACACGGCCTCTAAGGGGGTCTTGCGACAGCAGTATCTGTGTAGTGTAACTGCAGTAACTATGGTTACGGGTTAAATAACAGCACTAAAAAGTTAATTGACCCTAATGTCTAAAGCTAGTTTTGCCAGACTGCGATTTAAACGTACAATTTTAGCCCCTGACGCAAAGGAAAGGATGTTATAAGTTTGACGCCAATGTCTTTCGGTCTGTCTGTGGCATCGTTGCCCTCAAACGGATGGACTTCAATGCAATTTTTATTAGCATGAACACGAGTATCCTTGTAAGGGTTCTTAGATATGTTTTATCAAAATCGGTTCATTTGTTTTTAAGATATTGCATTTTGATATGACAATGTCGGTCATTTTTCAACTTTTCTAAAATTTATTGCTTTTATTTATGCATTTTCTTATTTCCGGCCGGGACTTTTGAAAATTCCTTGAGAATTCTGTATAATGTACAGGTATCTTGTGTGTTTAGGTAACTTTCATCACCAGCCGTAGGACGTACACTGTTGAACATAGGCCTCCCCCATAGACCTCCAGTTGCTTGGGTTGGCAGCGGCCTGCATCCACCGTGAACCTGCGGCTTTAACCAGGTCATCCGTCCATCTCGTTGGTGGACGTCCTACGCTGCACTTGCCGATCCGCGGCCTCCACTTGAGAACTTTTCGGCCCCAACGGCCATCCGCTCTCCGTGTTATATCGCCCGCCCATTGCCACTTCAACGAGCTAATTCGCTTGGCTTAGTTAACTTTAAATTGTTTTTATTTCAGTGGTCCGATGATAATTTGTGCAGTATAATTTGAACCACCAAAATGAATCCCAATTGTATTTTTGGAGTGAGAAGCGCAACTGCATGTTACGAGTAACACCATTCTACGTGTTACCATTCTAGTTGACAGTGGTGTTCAGGGGGGCCAATACGAATTCGAAAATCGAAGTTCGTATCGCACCGTCCCTCTTACTCTCATATTAAATTATACTAACTTCAACGGGACGGCTATATACGAAGTTCGAATTTTGCACTTCGTAGGTAGTATAGGACCAGGAAGAAGCCTGAAGACAAAAGGATATTACCAACACAGAACATACCGGTGTCGATCTTCGTACTTGGAGATAGTATCCGCAATGACCATCAAAATTTACCACAGTGAATGACTTAGGTATTTATTGAATTTGATCATGTTATTCCTTAGACTTCTTCCCTTTGAACAGTTGTGTATGCCGACTTTAAGACAGTCCCAAATAAAACTGTTGAAGATAGGGTAGAAGTAACTGGAAATATACTGATTTGTGAGATTTAGGAGGCAGAAATTATGACGATGGCTGATAAAAAGATTCCGTGAAACAATATCGTCAAATTTTTTAAATATATATCTACACTGGTCGATATAGAATAAATTTTTCTGTCAACATTATTGTTTTGTTTCATTTCTTTGTATGGTAGAGTCATATTCCAGAGCTCGGATTTTTAATAGCACCGTAAGATGAACGGAAACTATGGAGTCGATATTAACATTAAAACTACTCATATTCTTTACTAATACTCATTCATGTGATTACCACCAAAAGTTGATTCAATTATAAGCAACATAGAAATGTAAACTGTTAAGGCCAGAAGTATTCTGAGATTTAGTTAGGTGGAGAATACTTTTTATATGCTTGTGTGTTTAATTGAGCAAGGTCTACTCCACAAGACACATATGTCATATCATAACACATTTCTCATGGTCGTATTTTAGATTCTTGTAAGGCTTTATCGGACAGAGCGATATCCAGTACAAAATAGCAGAAATTTTATGAAATGGTCACGTAATAATTCACGCCATGTGCACTGGTAATATATAAATGAGGCGGTTAAAGTAGTTAATGAGTGAAGATGATGAACTGATACAATAGATAGATACCCACCGTTAAGCCGAGTTTAGACTTGCAAGAAAAATTATGCAAGTTGCATTACATTGCTAGGCCGTAAAGCCAACGAGTTTGTAGTGATCAATCGAGCACCGGAATGTAATGCAACTTGCACGATTTTTCTTCAGCGTTTTAGGTTATTATTATTTTATTATTATTATTGCCCCATAACGACGACCTTAGGGCTTAGGTCTTGGGTCAATGTCAGTTGCGGTGACAGGGTTGCGGTTGCTTCTGCAAGGTTCTGCAGAACGCCAACAGTTCGACAGCAGCGAATTCGAGGGTTGCCCTAGATTTCTCTAATATTCAACCATCAGATCCTGACTTGGTTTCAATGGGACCACCTCGGAAGTATGTCCTTTAGATTAAAAAAAATAATTTTGAAATTCGGTCCACCATTGGCGGAGTTATCGCGTAACAAACATAAAAAACATACAGACGAATTGAGAACCTCCTCGTTTTTTGAAGTCGGTTGCGAATTATTCCAATGCAGACTCTATATATTTCTCAAATCAAAGACAAGAATCTTATATCCTTATATCAGACATCCCATTTGTGTCATAATCTAAAACCATCCGTCATTAAAATCATGAAGACAGCGAAGACGTAAGCGCCAGCTTGACACCATTATGAATTGATTATGAAATTGTGATATGCTATATGTTTCGAGATCAAAATCTTAAAACAACAATTTTTGTCTAAATTCGTCAGTAAATGAATTTTCTTCTCAAGTTTGTGTTTCTATTTAACGTCTTGCTCAACGATGGCAACTGCTTACATGAATTATTGAATGATCAAAACGCAACTGAAGATGCTCCATATTTTAGAATTTTCCATGGAAAGAAGGCAGCGGAAAAACAGTTTCCTTATCAGGTAGGATTCAATAATCTGTCAGATTTTCAGTCCAAGTGTGCTAAGTAAATGCTGTAAGTTGTAGTGCCTGTTTACTTAGTTTAAGTCTTGTAAATATACCAGAATTCAGGTTAAACGCCTTTTTTGCTGCAGCCGTTGAGAAATAATAATGCATTTAAATTAAGACTATAATTATTTTGATTTTCCCAACTCTTGTTGGTTTTATGCTTCGCTCAATTTTTAATATACACACTAGTTAGGACGAGAATAATGGCATGCTTTCCTTTTATAACATTGTTTTTATTTTATTAATATCATACGAATGTTATTATATAATTATTATGCCAGTTTTAAGTTTAGATATTAGTTGGATCTATTTTTTTGGCCTGGTAAGCGTTCACGGTGGATGCCGGCCGTTTCCAACCGGAGCAAGCCGAGTTCCATGGGGAGGCCTATGTCCGACAATGAATATTCTACAGCTGAAATGGTGATGATGAATATCTAGTACTCTATTACAAGTATGGCCTTTCTGTCTAATGAGAGTTTGAGCGGCCGGACTTTTTGGGAATTTAATTATTCCATCCTATTTAATAATTCTACTAGATTATTGGGCGAATATTCGAGCGTTTGGACCGCGCGGTCAAACGTCATTAGCGTCTCACGTTTATATAGCATAACGGAAAGAAAAGTCACAAGAATTTTAATCACGCTAAATTCAGCATCGGTATTGTCATAAATTTTCATTAAAAAATAACCCTGGTCATTACCTCCTTTACTAACACCTGCGAAGACACTAATGGCAAAAAAAACGCTGCAAAAACGCTGAATATTCGCCGTATTAAGTATCTGTGTAGGTTAACATAATATGTTGGTCTGTATAGGTATCGATGAAGATACGGTCAAGATTCACTTATTATACCTTCTGTGGCGGAACAATTATAGCTCCAAAGAAAGTTCTCTCAGCGGCCCACTGTTTCTACGACAAAAGTAAAAGTCCCTGCGGCTGTTCTTCAGTGTAAATAAGTATTCTTCTTATTTTTTGCACCTCCTTCTGAAGCGGCATTTACACTAAGTCGTTCGCCGCATGCTGCTTGCCGCAAAAGTGTAAAGAAAACGGTAGTATAAGACGACGTCCGTTGGCCTAAGTAGTCTGAAACAAGTTTGGTGAACGCATTAGGTTAACGACTTAGTGTAATCGCCGCCTTTTGCGTCAAGTAAGTGGCTAAGAGAGTATTGAGACAAAAAAGTTCGCCTTTAGAACAATTTTTTTATCAATTTTTTTCAAAATTGGCTTCTATGTTGCAGGGAAATGGCGAAATCAGAATTTTTAATAAATCAAGTTTAAATGAGGAATTTATTTTTCATTTTCCTAGAATAATCAATCATTTGGTCAAAAACCTAAACATGTTTAGTGAAATTTCAAAATATAAAAAAAATCAAAGTTTTTTTTTTCATTTCACTAGATTTGTTTAGCGATTTGATAAAATCCCTGTTACGCGACAGTGAGTTGACGAAACGAACTCGCGAATTCGATTCGTTTTATCATTTCACTAGACACAATTAGTGATATGATAATAAAAATCTCAATAATAAATACCAGCAGTAGGTACTTTACTTTCCATACAGGTGACGTTAAAAGTTTTCGACCTGTAGTACGAGTAGTATTATAAAGTAAAGTAATATTAAAATAAGTAAGATATAACTTTATGTTATTAGCGCGTTGTAAGCGAAACTTATATAATAAAAGATTCAAATGTTGTCTCTAGCCTTATGTGATATCGATTAAAAAGACTACCGTATGCTTTTCATAACCATGGGCTACCAACTCATACAAGATATATTTAGTACTAAAAAACCGCAATAGATGGCACTACCATTAACATCTGTAAATTATAAAATGTAAATAAGCCGAATTAAGTAGAAATATTGATATTAAAATAAAGAATAGCATATTTTATAAACACAACTTCACATCAACTTTATTTCAACTCCTTAATTTGAAGATAAGAAACATCATAAATAATAAATTGAGAATACGAAAGTATAGGCTACATGTGACTACGTTTCAGCTGAGGTTTTCGTAGTAGTTTGCAAAGGTAACGCTAGATGGCATAAAACCGGTATGCTCTTGCAGCGGGCTACTATGAAATTCGAAACACGAAGTTCGTGTCGTGCGGTCTCTTTCGCTCTCGTAATAAATAGTATAAGTATCAGAGGGACCGCACGACACGAACTTCGAGTTTCGATTTTCGAAGTAGCCTGCCTGCTGTGCTGGCTGTGACTTGACTTGACTTGACATTTATGTATGACGCAATGGATTTGATACGTGGACTTTTGAGGTTATAAACAAATATCTTAACATAATCCATAATGTTGGATTCTTGAAGACATATTATCTACTTTGTAATGAAGACTGCAGCACTGCCGTCCTACCGAAGAAGGCGGCAAAGTGACAAAAGTAACTTTCGAGAAAAACGGCAAAAACTTTTCAAAATTTTAAATACCTGTATCTCAGGCATAAATTGACTTACAAAAATTCTGATTACATTAAAATTTAGATAAATAATCACGCCTTTTTATGTATAGATTTTCATTAAAAAAAAATATAAATAGTAATAATTATGGAGGCTTTTATGTTATAGCTTAGGATTTGTGAATATTATTCGACGAAGAATAATAAGTTAAAAGGCCGTTAGCTATACCTTAGCGACTTTTAAGCTTAGTATTGTACATAACTTTTTTAGTGTTGTTATTTTAAATGAAAGTTAGGTGCGATTAATACACTAGAAGGTCGTTATTACGGATAACCGCGGTATTGTCTATTATTGCTAGTAGAACATGTACGTTGCGTTATAAATAAAAACGAAGTTAAAGTATCTTAACCGTTTTAAAGCTTAGATGTTTTTTTAACTTTTGAATCAAAATTATCAAGCAACAGAAATGTTTACTCTCAATACATTAAAAAGCCGTAATACGTGAGTCACTCTGTAAATAACGGCATTTTAGGTTATGATAGGACTACAATTATTAAGAGTAATGCTGCGTGAGAAGCGGTAATGACAAAAAATTAAAAGGCATACTATATAAAAATCAACTGTTTATTGTTCAAAAATAAAAAACTTATAAATTATTACTTTCAATTAACATTATGATTATTGAACTGTGTTCATTATTTACTTCTCTAAAGTTTATAAATGAGATATAAAAAAAGGGTGAATTTTCAGAGCAACGTGTTTGGCCGTCACAATTCGATTTTATATACGCTAGCGGAGTTTTAACATAATAAACATTGTTGACTTCAATCAAAGCAAATCAATTCAAATATCACAGACTTAGAAACACTAACTGCAGTAAGTCTGTGAAGCCTGTCCCACGCGCGGTTTTGTTGAATCAATTGACCATAACTTTGTGTCTAGGAGTCATTTTCCTAATAAACATAAATAAAAATGAAGCTAATTAAATAACGCATTCTATTTTTACTTTTTCATACTAAATACATTTTCATTTAAAAGATAGGTGGTTCACTTTTCTAAATATCGTCTAGCTACCAATATCTATTTGCACAAATACTTGCTAATATCTTAATGGTGAAAGATCATATCACTATGTTCGCATTTTTATGGAAAATTACATTAGTTGTGCTTTAGCTGTCACGCTGAATGAACCTCCAACTACCGAATTTTGTGTGCCTATCAGTAAGTAGGTACAAGCCTTTCGCGCGATGTGTTTTGTTTAAGTCATCGTAAAAGTAATTTCAGTGGATTCCCGTTGTGCGATATACGAGTACAATGATTTCAATTGAATGTTTATATTTTTACTTATTAGTTGTCTTGATTCTTATTTAACAGAATAGAGCTAATAGTACTGATGTATACAGTTTAGCAGTAATCGCAAAAGATACATTAGTGTCGTAATATTCGGTGCTGTAATTCCGGTGGTATTTTATATTTATATTTTATTAACTATGGTCATTATGACTGAATTTAACGGTAGTTTCACGTGAAACTGATTCGCTCACTCGCGTTTTGCTCACGTGAAATATAAAGGTACAGATAGATTATGCTCATTACTAGCACAAAATCTGATGAGCAATTACTACTGTGATACTAGCGTGTATGTTTATGAGATATTTAAAGTAGGTATGCTTTTTAGTAGCATGCTGCCCATGCTGGCTATATCACCCTACTATCTTTGAGTGTACCTACCTACTACTTGAGGCAGGGGAGGAAGGACGAATGATGATAACAAGTATAAACGCGTCTGCGAATGAGCATGCTAGTATAGCTATGTCTGTCTTTTACAGCAGGTGCAAGTGCGACTTCGCAAATTATGAATTTTGAAAGGTCAAGCGAACCGATTTGACATTCGATTTATTTTGATCGAACCTACATTCAAATAAGTATTGGAAACTAAGATTAACTTAAAATAATAATTTAAAACTTTAATTCTTTACTTAATAACATAAGTTATACACGGATATGTACACGTATATAAAATAAATTATAGTAATTTCAAACTAATTTCCTATGTAATTAATAAAACGTAATTTACTGTCACTATCGTAATTTCGGTAACGACGTTTTTTCACTATATCGTATAGCTTTAACTTAGTTTTTGAATTTAAATACGAGTAGGTGCTTCTTGTATCATAGAAATCCTAATCCAGAAGAGCATTTCAACGAGTGATTATTTTCACCAAAAATTAAAAAAATAATGCCCACCAAAATAACGTAAAAAAAAAAAGATTTCTAAAGTTCACCCAAAACCTAAATTGTGCTTAAATCTATATACAAAACTACTAAGGTAACGTTATTGACGTTAACCAAAAACTAAATACTTAAGTTCTTTTTAGTTTTTAATAAAATTAAGCACTAATATTATTTAACACTAGCTTTTATTGCCTGCGGCTCCGCCCGCGTGGTGTTCGGTTATCGCGCGCTGTTCTCTCGGGAAATGTGCATTTTTTCCGGGATTCAAAGTAGCCTATGTTACTCTCGGGACCATAAACTATCTCTATGCCAAAAATCACGACAATCCGTCGCTCCGTTACGGCGTGAATGCGTAACAAACAAACAAACAAACTCACTTTCCCCTTTTAATAGTAAGGATTGACAAAAATCTAGCCGCTTTTTTACTTATTATTGCTATTTAGCCGCTTTAAAAATATGATCGAACAAATATCAACCTTATGACACTGAAGTAAAAAGGCGGTCACCGCTTTATAGACATTTAAATGTATTACGTAATGTGTTTAAGTGTTATAGGCAAAAAGGCGGCTAAGATCCCTTAACGTCATTATAGAGTTTAATTTAAAGAATACTGCTTTTAAGCCTATAAACAAGTATGTAAATTCAGCTATGACAAATTCATTAAAACCTCGTTAAACGAACTTAACCGCTTTTTAAAGTATGAATGCTCGATAAGCGCTTTTTAGCTTAGAAAAGTGTTATATTTTAAGCATGATATAAGGCGGCTAATGATACATAACGTCTTTTTAGCTTATTTAATACTAATCACGGCTTTTTAGATTATAAAACCCTAACAAAAATCAAAATATGTGTCGTTTAACTGCTGCGTATCTCGAGAACTAACTGTCATAGAAAAAAAAAGTCAATACCGTTCGACGCAGATTTTTTTTCTGAGTATGCACGTATCAAAAAGTTAAAAAGCCGCTAAAGTCCCTTTGCCGCCTTCTTCGGTAGGACGGCAGTGCACGCCGCACGTCGTTCTGCTCGTCTCGCGCTCTCTTCACGTTCGCGTAGTCGTAGTCGTTTTATTTTTGTGTTAGGTAAATAAATAAATATCGTCACTACTTTAAAAAAAACTCGTAGCTCGAAATAGATAATTTTTCTGAGTGAATTTTATAGACAGTAATCAAGGTTCAATTTTGTTGACATATTGATTTTAGGTATTTTAGGTACGAGATTTTTTTCAAAGTAGTGACGATCATCATCATCATCATCATGTCAGCCGAAAGATGTCCGCTGCTGGACATAGGCCATAGCATTGGTTGGGCATAGTAGTGACGATATGTAGTTTTTTTTTTTTTTTTATTCGACTGGAAGGCAAACGAGCAAGTGGGTCTCCTGGTGGTAAGAGATCACCGACGCCCGTAAACATCTGCAACATCAGGGGTATTGCAGATGCGTTGCCAACCAGGCCTAAGTTGGAATACCTCAAGTGCCAGTAATTTCACCGGCTGTCTTACTCTCCGCGCCGAAACACAACAGTGCAAGCACTGCTGCTTCACGGCAGGATTAGCGAGCAAGATGGTGGTAGCAATCCGGGCGGACCTTGCGCAAGGTCCTACCACCTGCTATTATTCGATTATGCAATTATAGTATATAAGTGTTGTGTAGTGTATATACTTGGTTTGGTGTTTTTCAAAATCCTCTAATATCTCAGAAACGGTGCGTCCTAGCTCAAAAATAGCCAAATTTTCAACCCCCCTCCCAAACCCACCCCTCTACGAGACTACCCCGGACCCAACCCCAAAATTTCATCCCCCCCCCCCACTTTCAGCACATTGACCAGCCTAACCAGACCCCTGATCCAAGGGTAGCAAAAACTTCCAGGGGTCTGGTTAGGCTGGTCAATGTGCTAAAAGTGGGGGGGGGGATGAAATTTTGGGGTTGGGTCCGGGGTAGTCCCGTAGGGGGATGGGCTTGGGAGGGGGGTTGAAAATTTGGCTATTTTTGAGCTAGGACGCACCGTTTCTGAGATATTAGAGGATTTTGAAAAACACCAAACCAAGTATATACACTACACAACACTTATATACTATAATTGCATAATCGCATAATAGCAGGTGGTAGGACCTTGTGCAAGGTCCGCCCGGATTGCTACCACCATCTTGCTCGCTAATCCTGCCGTGAAGCAGCAGTGCTTGCACTGTTGTGTTTCGGCGCGGAGAGTAAGACAGCCGGTGAAATTACTGGCACTTGAGGTATTCCAACTTAGGCCTGGTTGGCAACGCATCTGCAATACCCCTGATGTTGCAGATTTTTACGGGCGTCGGTGATCTCTTACCACCAGGAGACCCACTTGCTCGTTTGCCTTCCAGTCTAATAAAAAAAAAATTAAAACTACATATCGTCATTACTATGCCCAACCAATGCTATTAGTTGAAGAAAATTAGATTGCAATGTATGGAAAAATTGGCAAAATTAAAGCAAGAGGTTTATCTATCAGGATATGTAGGTTATGGAGAAAAAATAAATTTTACCCACTCTCCCCCCCCCCCCTCCGGGGGGAGCGTCACCCCCCCGCGCCCACGAATATGTCCCGGATCGCGGTATTTTCCATTATAAAAGAAAACCGTACACGATACATAAAAAGTGTGTAGGAACGAAATAATCCTAGATAAATTTACTATAAACCTTTCATACATACAAAAGCGATACCACTTACAGTTTCAGCGCAATCTGGCACCAAATACGAACATTTTTAATAATTTATCCAGTTTTTTTGTTAATTGTTTAGTTTTTTCAATTATTTCACACTTTACCGCCAAGATATGTATGACTAAAGTAAAGAACAGGATATCTTCTTTATAAAAAGGTATAATTCATTTCTAAACTCATTCATTTGACGCTGCTATGCTATTTTGAAAATTCACCATAATCAGCTACTGCGACATTAACTTAGGAAAAAGTACCAAAAAAAAAACTATTTAGTCCGTAAGTAAGATTATAATAAAATATTACACATTTTTTAGGGTTCCGTAGCCAAAATGGCAAAAGCGGAACCTTCATAGTTGCGCCATGTCTGTCTGTCTGTCTGTCCGTTCTCGGCTTTGCTCAGAGACTATCAATGCTAGAAAGCTGTAATTTTGCACGAATATATATGTAAACTATGCCGACAAAACAGTGTAATAAAAAATTTAAAAAAAAAATTTTTTTTAGTACCTCCCATAGACGTAAAGTGGGGGTGTTTTTTTTTTTCTCATCCAAGCTTGTAGTGTGGGGTATCGTTGGATAGGTTTTTTAAAATCATTAGGGGGTTGCTAAAACAATTTTTCCATTCAGTGATTCATTTGCAAAATATTAAACTTTAAATCGCAAATTTTCATTAAAATCGGGCGTCCCCCCCTCTAAAATCTAAACCGGTAGAAAAAATTAAAAAAAAATCAGGACGATAGTAAGTATATCAAACTTGCAAGGAAAACTATAATGGTTAAGTTTTCTTGAGAATTATTAGTACTTTAAGAATAAATTGCAGCCTAAGGTATAAATATACCTAAACCGTCCGTCTGTCATAGCCAATTTGATCCGAAACTACTAGACCGATTGAATTCAAATTTAGTTCACCTATGTAAATTGATGACCCAAACACGGACGTGTAAAGTAAATTAATTAATTTTAAACACGGGGGCCAGTTTGGGGGGATGGGGGGGGGGGGGGGGGGGGTAAATTAGAAAAAAAAATGTAGAAACTATATCATGTGACATATCAAATGAAAGGGTACATTATGAAAATCTCAAATATATATTTTTAATTATTTTAAATTAATCCGTTTTGAAGTTATTTAAGAAAATAGGTGAAAATTGACCATTTCCCCGCCCCTATCTCCTAAAAGCCCAGCAGGACCTAAATTTTTTTTTAAAATACAGAAAATAGGTCCATACCTATAGCTTATAGGAAAACATATGAGAATCTAATGGTATTTAAAGTAACACCATTTAACCAGTATGAACATTTATATTTCGCTGAATGGCCAAATGAACTAAATTAAAAAAATAGCATAGCAATGGTAAATGAAAGATTTTAGAAATTAATTATACCTTTTTATAAAGAAAATATTCTATTATTTACTTCTGTCATACATATCTTGGCGGTAAAATGTGAAGTATTTGAGAAAACTAACCTTTTAGCCGAAAAAATAGATTAATTATAAAAAAAGTTAGTATTTGGTATCATATTGCGCTGGAACTATAAGTGATATCGCTTTTAAATGTATGAAAGGTTTATAGTAAATTTATCAAGGATTATTTCGTTCCTACACACTTTTTATGTATCGTGTACGGTTTTCTTTTATAATGGAAAATACCGCGATCCGGGACATATTCGGGGGCGCGGGGGGGTGACGCTCCCCCCGGAGGGGGGGGGGGGAGAGTGGGTAAAATTTATTTTTTCTCTATAACCTACATATCCTGATAGATAAACCTCTTGCTTTAATTTTGCCAAATTTTGATCTAATTGTACTGAACTATATGGCCTATGTCCAGCAGCGGACATCTTTCGGCTGACATGATGATGATGATGATGATGATCGTCACTACTTTGAAAAAAATCTCGTACCTAAAATACCTAAAATCAATATGTCAACAAAATGGAGTGCGCGTACTTTATACACTTTTACTATGGTATAGCCCTAAGCTGTAGATAATCTATAAACTAATATGGCTGACAGCGTTTTCAGCAGATTACGAAAAGGTTTGGATCTACGAAACCTCGATTGCTTACGCACTGACCAGCGGCCAGTAGGTTATATAACGTAGCGCCATCTACCAAACCTGTCATGTCCTAGTTAAGCTATATATTGGGCTAACAAGCGACACCCGTATCATTAGTGTCTCGCTAGATGGCATATAGGTATCGTGTTATTTGTGTTCTCAGTGGTGCCTTCTATTGTAAAATAAAGAAAAGAAAAATAGCCAGTTGTATAGCCAGTATTAGGGTGATACCGTTTGCTTGTACTAGGTGGTGTCTCTGTATATTATGTTCTCTGTGTCATAACGGAAGTTAAAATAACACAAAACGTGTATAATGTGCACATTATTGCACAGCAGCGGAACCTACCTACGATGACGTCACGAGCGAGATTTAACCCCTTATTCATAAACGACAATCAAACCTATTTTAGTTAAAATGCCGCTAAAATTCGTTTGTCCTTATCTGTCACTTCGACATTTGTATTTGTTAGAAAGGGACAAAGCATTTGTTAGTTAACATAGGCTTGTTAATTTTTATGAATAAGGGGGTTAGAATATAAGACAATGTTTGCAGGCCAATGTATCTGGGCTAGACATGTCATAGCACATTAGCACTATTTTATAAGACCATTTTACCATGTGTAAAGCAAAATAAACCATTTCATTTCATTTTAGTGATGGGAAATTAAAGTTCGAATGATACTGTCGATACCGAGTAAGTATCGATACTTTTGATAGCGATACTCGACGGTACTGAGAACTCGATACCATAGATCGCCTAACTAGCACAAGTAGGTACTTATACAACTCGTTGGTATCGAGTATTGAGTTTTTGGACTATAATGGCCCAAACGCGAAATTGTCTAAAGCCTAAGCGCTCAGAAGAGGAGTGTTTTCAACTTTTTTTTTGTTCCAATAAATACAACCATCAAAAATATAACTTGTAAAAAAAAACAAGTCTCGCATCTCAGTTCTTCTACCGTAAAAAGTTGTGAGATCCATGTAATACCAAGTAGGATTATTCAGTCCCTACTTAAGGGTCCTTCTATCTTAATTTACAACATTTTATAGTGACCATATCAATGTTAAAAACCTTTTAGGTATGTTTTAAACAAATAGCTATAGACTTGGCCATCGCATGAAAGAGAACCCAATGTATCTCACAAGTAGACCCTAACCCGCCGTAAAATAAAACTGTTACTATTTTTTAAAGAAACCAACGACAGAAGCCATTGAATAAAATGTTTGCTGTTGCGGGGACCCTGATGAATAGACAAGCAAAAAAAGACGATGGCATCAACCAATGGCGGACGATCAAGCGGACTGTAGCGCCCAGCGACTATTCTTTCCCAAGAAGAGATATCGCAATAGTGGTGAGCTTCAATTATACACCGTGTTTTTGTTCATTTCCGTTAAATTCGACACGTTGCTCGGTACATTAACAGAAACTGCCTGGTATATTGATTTTTGTTAAAACCGAAAAAAAAATTTTTTTTCTATTCATACATAATAAATCAATATTACAGTGTAAAAGGTCCTTTAGAGTTACACGAAAGTTAGTGTCAGTTATGACAAAGTTTAAATTTCATTCATGACAGCACATGCCAACCCATAGCTAATAATCTCCTTGTAGCGAATAGCTATGAATGAAAACCTCTTTACTGACGAAATTTAAAAGATAAATAATAATATGACGTAATAAAGGACCTTTTACACTGGTTCAGCTATTAAATTTAATTATTGAATATCTCAAAAATAGTAAGAGTTAAGACACTAGTTTCTTCTAGAAATTAACTCTATTTGACCTGAATAACCTTCCTTTAAAGTTAACGGAAATCAACACAAACACGGTGTATACTTACTTGATTTGCGATCCCGTTCTGAAAGTTTCGAAAAGTTTCCGAAGGGAGACCGTGGATTCGCGATCTGAGGCCGTATTGCAGAAAGCGCTGGCGTTCATGATCATAACCCATCATCTCTTTCTACCTTCATCTTATAAGACGATATAAATATCGTGTGATAGAAAAAGTGGTGAAAACGATTGTGAGCAAACGATAGAGAACCTCTGAGAAAGGATTAATCGTCTGATGTAAATAGGAAAATTTTAAGACTATTTCGGGGAAATGATCTAACCAGTCACCTCAATTTGCTTCGGTTCAGGTTGCTTAGCTTGCATCCGCCATGAACTCGAGGCCTGAACCTGAGGCCGTCATTTCATTCAGGCTTTAACTAGAAGCCTTATTGCCTAACAAACTTGGAATCACAATCGTTTTCACCGGTTCTCTATCGTTTGCACGAATTTCATATTCCCGAATGTATCGTTTTCTAGAATTTTCATTTGCCATAAAGTAATTTATTTCTGAAATAGTAATTTCTTCAGAGTTGATATTAAACTAATCTAACCTAACCTAGTGCATTCTATAAGATGACATTAAAAAAATCCTGAAAACAGCATGGTTCTCTACATATTATGGCAAACGTTGGTATGGCAAGTGAAATTCGGGCAAGTAAAGGTAAATGATTCTCAGATTTTCCTGAATGCTTTTTGCCCAATATGCTTTTTTACTGAAGCTTATTTTCGCAATCGCTTTTTTTCCTAATATTAATCGACACAGCAAAATAGGTTGCATCGGCCCGGAGGGCCAAAACAACACAAAGTAGTTAGCCGGTAGCCGTCGACACTGTTCCTGTGTTGATTAGAATTGGGTAAAAATGATTGCGAAAACAAGTTTCAGTAAAAAAGCATATTGGGAAAAAAAGCATTTAGGAAAAATCTGACCAGTCATGGATCTATGGAGGAGGCCTATGTCCAACAGCGGACATCTTACGACTAATATATGATGATGATGATAAATTCGCGTTCCACTGGAACTTTGTACTTTTCGTGATGAAAATTATCCATTACTAAACGAATAAAATGATGAAATAATGTTTTAAATCTGAGGCCTTATTGTTATTGTCTAACACGCTTGAAATCACAATCCTTTTCACCACTTCTTTCTGTCACACAGTATAAGACAAGGGTAGAAAAAGTTGGTGAATGGAATGCGATTGCGAACGTCAGCGCTTTAGACAACACTGCCTCTGTTCAATAGTTCTTGTCTTGACGAGTCGAGTCTTAGAGTTTAATAATTTTTAAAACTGCTACCTATGCCTTAATGCCGGATTTTGTTTCAGTTTACATCGAAACCTTATATTTTTAACGAGTATGTTTATCCAATACCTTATGCTACAGAACATAAGACCTATACGGGATTAAAATGTACTGCATCCGGTTATGGACAGACTGAGAATAAAGTAGGTAATAATCACAAAACAAGAAATTATGTATGTGTAATTCGTGGTGCAGCATCAAAACTGACGGCTACCTTCGATTTTGTAGCTTGCATTTCGCATAGCGAGATTTGTATAACATCGTAGTACAATCCGTGAGCTTTTAGAAAAACCTTCGGGTTTCGGGAGAAATCGGGAGGTTCGTTAATAGAAAATGACAATTGTCTTTTTGACTTAGTAGCAATCAAGCACGCGGAGAGTGCACTCGTTGTTTTTTCAATGATTTATATAGAGCAGTTAAAACCACCACTAACTCATTTAATCAGTTAGTTATTTTTCGAAAATTGATTTCCATGGGGAGTCAACTTAAACAGGGTATTTCTGTAAATAGCCAATCACGGAAATTGTTTATTTATCTATTCTATTTCTATACATATAATAAAGCTGAAGAGGGTCGAAAGTCTGTACATGGAAGATATTTGAAGAAAAGTTAGCTGGGGATACTTAGAATCGATAACAGAACACGTTCCAATAGTTTTTAGAATTTTTGTCTGTTTGTCTGTTTATCTGTTTATCTGTTTGTCGTTTTTTTGTACGCGCATCACGTGAGAACGGCTGAACGTATTTTGGTGCAAACTTTACTAATCTGTCGAGAAAATCCCCGGCCAAATTATAGGCTATCAAAATTCAACCCTTATACTATAAAAATTCAACCCTTAAAAGAGGAGGTAGCCACTACACTCGATCGAGTTTGCACCTTCAAGTTTTCAAATACGTGCTATGACTATCGAGTACCCCGCTATACTAACAGATGGCGCTGAAATTAATAACGTTGTGACATGATTAAGTCGCTGAGTAAGGTTTTTTTTTTTTATGCGACTGGAAGGCAAACGAGCTAGTGGGTCTCCTGGTGGGAAGAGATCATCACCGCCCATAAACATCTGCGACACAAGGGGTATTGCAGATGCGTTGCCAACCTAGAGGCCTAAGTTGGAATACCTCAAGTGCCAGTAATTTCACCGGTTTTCTTACTCTCCGCGCCGAAACACAACAGTGCAAGCACTGCCAAATTAAGAAATTTAGAAGAGGGGGACGGATATCAACAAATTTAATTGAATATTTTAAATGATAATGAACAAAATTAAACTATAGTATATTAATTGCCACACATTGCAGTGCCATTTTTTGGAGAACTGAGTAAACATTAAGTAATGAAGAATAAATGGGTTTAAATAGTTACATAATGTAATATCGACACACATAATAATTGCATAATTATTTGATATCATTTTATTACGATATAATACAAAATTATGAATTCACGGTGTACTGCCTTTTCGGCGAAATATGTTTCTCCAAATTTCACTAAGCAACCAATCTTTCGCCGAAGTTTCATTTGGCAAACCAATCGTTGGCATAAGTTTACTTCGCATTTTTCTTATTTCGCAACATTTTAATATTGTAAAATTTTACTACGTCACACTTTTACGTGGCAAATAATTATGTAGCAAATGATTGGCTTAGACAAATAACAAATTGTTAAATAATATTTGACCAATTTATATGTTACAAAGATTTACTTCAAAATTTGTGCGAGCGAGCGAAGCGAGCGAGCAAGACGATTCGGAGCAGAAGCGACTTGGATAGTTTAGGTTCAGAAGGCTAAGGCAGGAGCGAAGCGGAGCGTAGCTCCCGCCTTAGCCTTCGATGTTAGTTTTTTTTTATAGCAGCCAGTATAACCTGCCACTAGGAAAGTAGGTTGGATGCCATTCGACATGTTGCTAAGTTAAGGTATGCCAATCAATACATTTTGACCAAAACATAAATGACATCTTCAAAAAAATCCCAGGTAATAATATGCATAATAATAATTTATCGGATGATTAGTTGGGTAATGATATCAGTGCGAAATGTTGAGTTGGGAAATAACATTTCGCCTAAATAAAAATATGGGATAAATAGTTTGGGAGCTAATAATTTGCTAAATAATTTTCGCCAATACATTAGTAAACCAGGACGAATTTGCCAGAGTCTAAGTATTCTCATTGAGAGGCAACGTTGTAAGGTGATTGTAGTTTTACTTAATAATGGCTATGGAGGGTACTTAGAAAAAAAAAATCATTTGCGGAGTAAATGTCAAACGATTTGGGGCTCGCCTTTTATACGCGTTACTTTGCCTTTCTGTATGTAAAATTTTAGTCTTTGAGTATTATACATACCTATAGGCATTTCAATCTACCGCTGTACCCTGTATCTCTCCGATTTCAACAAATTTTGGGAGCTAGACTCAGTCCATGATTCTGAGCTGTAAAACCATAGACTTATAATACACTAGACGGCGGCTCAGCGTGCCGCTGAAAGGGACAGGAGACAAGAGTACATGCATAATTAGGGTTACCCTCTCAAAGTAATTTACCCCACGTCACATGCGATCTCTTTCTAAGTTTTAAATTTTTATAGACAACTAATACAGGAAGGTACATATTTATAATTCAAGCTAAAGTTAACTAAGTAGATAAAAAGAAAATGATGAAATAATAGGCATTTCATGATTTAATATGTACATTTAAGAAGAAGTACCGTTTTTGGCCACTGTACCGTTTCATCTCAGCCTATATACGTCCCACTGCTGGGCACACGCCTCCTCTCGGAATGAGAGGGCTTGGGCCATAGTTCCCACGCGGGCCCAGTGCGGATTGGGAACTTCACACTCACCATTGAATTGCTTCGCAGGTTTCCTCACGATGTTTTCCTTCACCGAAAAGCTCGTGGTAAATTGCGCACATGAATTTCGAAAAACTCAAAGGTGCGAGCCGGGATTTGAACCCACGACCCTCAGCTTGAGAGGCGATAGGTCAAACCACTAGGCCACCACGGCTTTTGATTTGTTCGGTGTCAACTATTAACTCTGGTTTCCCTTCAAAACGAATAAATCTTCCGCCTTTTACTGCACCGTTTATGGCCATTTATTGTTTAAATATACGTTTGAAATAAATGTATAGTTATAAATCACTACAAACTTTATTCGTTTCAAAATTAACTTTTGAAAACACACTAAAAATATTATTTTTATATGACTCCAAATGTCAACTGGCCAAAAACGGGCTTAAGGTGGCCGGTACTTTTGCCTATCAAAGAAACGGATTCATTCGTAAATCGAAATTTCACAGACTGAATTTTATAACGGATACCGATAAATGAATTCTTGGCACACACGGGCAAAGGCTAGTGTAAACGATAAAAATAAAACATGCATATAAACCATAACGTATTTTTATTATATAAAAAAAGCGCCACAGTGGTCGGTCCTGCGTCCCCCGCATCCAACGGATACTGTTATCGTTAAAGTCGGAGTGACGTAGTGGCTCTTATGTTCAAACACCCCCTTTCCCCTGGCTGCAATCCACTTCTGGTGTAAATTAGGATTTTCCGGGAAACTGTAATGGAATTAAAATGTTACTTAATACTTAAAAATATTTAATGATATTTATTAGATGCACAACAGAAAATAATACCCATAAATTGTGGGAAAACAAATATTTAAAATCTGGCAACACCGGACAAAATTTATTTGTAGGTTATGATTACGATTATTTTGTTTTTGATTATTTTATTGATCGTATTATGTACTTAAATTACTTTATTTTACTTGACATTCTTTAGAATACTATCTAGCACATAATAAAAAGGCCTAATAACTGTTAAAAACGTTTATACTTACGAATGAAAAGATATGTCGGGCAGTTTCATTTCACTATCACTTTTACACCCTAAAATACTACACCGCACCATATTTTTCTTCAATATTGTTTAGAATATTGAACCACAAACTTTTTAAAGCAATATTGTGAATATTTTATCACGTTTATGAGTATTTTCCTAGCTTTTTTCTAAAAGCGCGAACAAAATCAGCTGAGCATCTGTCAAGTTTGTTTAGCAAACTACTTTGCTAAACAAACCTGACCTTGAAAAAACCGGCACGCGTGGCGAAACAAAAAATCGAATCATTGCATCTCATTTCTTTACACACATTTGGCGTAAGTTACTCTTTTTCTTGTGCGAATGCGACGGAAGCTATCAATTCGTCTAGGGATTCTCTGTCTACGTGTAAAACAGAGTCTCCAGATGTGAATGTGAATAGTAGGTAGAGAGAAATGCCCATAGAAGAGAAACTTAGTGAACAGGTTTTTAGTTGATATTTATCCGCAGTTTGAAAAGAATTTTCGAAAATCCCATGGAATCGGAAAATGTGGGACACTGAAGTTTGTGAGAAAATCTGATTGAGTACTCTCGAACCAACTGTATCGTAACCAATGATATTATATGTTACTATCGTAATGTATGTAGAAGCTCACTGATCGTAACCCACTGTGAAGCCTTTTCGTAGAAAAAGTCATAGTGACATCGTATTGCTTTACAAGGGAATTTATTATCTTCTTCTTCTTTTTTAGGGTTCCGTACCCAAAGGGTGCCAACGGGACCCTATTACTGAGACTCCGCTGTCTGTCTGTCTGTCTGTCTGTCTGTCTGTCTGTCTGTCTGTCTGTCTGTCTGTCTGTCTGTCTGTCTGTCTGTCTGTCTGTCTGTCTGTCTGTCTGTCTGTCTGTCTGTCTGTCTGTCTGTCTGTCTGTCCGTCCGTCCGTCTGTCACAGGGCTCTATCTCTTAAGCCGTAAAAGTTAGACACTTGAAATTTTTTGTATTACTGTGGCCGCTATAACAACAAATACTAAAAATAAAATAAAGTTACAAATTGAAGGGGGTCATCATACAAGAAACTGGTTTTTTCCCGTTTCTTGGTTGCTAGGTGTTATTATCCGTTGCTAAGGCGGCCGAGTCGAATATTTATCTTTAGGTTTGCAATTTTAATGATGTTTTATAAAAGTTTCGATTATATAATTAGTGAATGTCTGGTTTATTCGTTTTGTGCAAAATTAATCAAGCAATTTATAAACCACAAACCTCAATGAAGCCAAGTTTGATAAAGCATTCGTCAAATCCGCACTGTGCTAATTCACTGTTTACCTATTGTTTTTTTACACTAAAAAAAATCACACTAAGTATTTAACACTATTTACAAGGTTTATAATACGTTTAAAAAATTATTCACTCTAGTCGAGCTTCTTATTATTTAATTACACAACATACGAAGTCGCCGAATTTCCCGCGAATGATTTTTTTTAATTTTATTTTTTTATAGCCGCGCCCTGCCTTGCGAGGGCAAAGATTTCAGAAGCAAACAGCCAGATCCAAAGAGGTTGACAATTCAAATTGTTTTTTACTCGACATACTTGCACAAGTGCTTACATTTCGGTGATATTTTTAAATTATAAATCATAAATCATTTATTTGCATAAAAACATGGTACATATTTTGTGGTAAGAAAGAAAGAGAAGCTTTTCTTTAGCTTGCCCTGTTTGTTTATTTATTTATTTATTTATCGTTTTTTTGGGTCAGATCTTGGAAGCTAAATTTCATCCACTTCCAATGGTCTGATTGACTTGAAATTTGGCATACTTATGTAAATTTGGAGACAATATAATGATCTGGTAGTGACATCTTGGTGGTCTTGCCGGGATCGCCTCTGCAGGAGGGAACTCCTAAATAATTAATAGTACCGACTTGAAATTTGGTACAAATATCTAGTTTAGATGACAATGCAAGTACAGTCAACAAAAAGTACATTCGGCAAAAAAGCTTGTATTAAAAATGAAATTTTAACAAAAACTTATTACAAGCATTATAATATTTATTTGCAGTGTGATGTAACTAGGTATGTTTGCTCGGGTGGAATCTTTCGCCGCATAAAACACTATCAAAATTATACTTCAACTAGCCAAAGAAACAGAAACAGCAAAATTATATACTGTTCACGTCCGCCATGAATGCCACAAATCGAATCCGAATTTATTATGACACTTTGATAAAATTCAACTGTGCGTCAGGACTCAAAGGTTTACAATACAATACAATACAAATACTCTTTATTGTACACCAGAAACTACACAACTTTGTTGTTTACTAATGTTTCGGGGAAAAACGTTTGGCAACCTGATTCATTTCGCCACTTTTCATTTCCCAACTGTTTAATATTTCTGAAACTGTAAATATTTCATGATTTTTAGGGTTCCGGAGCCAAAATGGCAAAAACGGAACCCTTATAGTTTCGCCATGTCGGTCTGTCTGTCTGTCTGTCTGTCCGTCCGCGGCTTTGCTCAGGGACTATCAATGTTAGAAAGCTGTAATTTTGCACGGATATATAGGTAAACTAGGCCGACAAAATAGTACAATTAAAAATTAAAAACCGGCCAAGAGCGTAATGGAGACGCCCAAAATAGGGTTCCGTAGCCATTACGAAAAAATTAAGTAATATTTTTCTAAGGATTTCGTATTTTATACGGAATCTTCCAAGTTTAGGTATATTTTATACCTTACGCTGCTATTTACTCATAAACTACTAATAATTCTCAAGCAAACTTAGCCGTTATAGTTTTTCATGGAAGTTTAATATACGCTGACTACCTATCCTACCTACCTATCCTGAATTTTTTCAAATTTTTCCACCCACCGGTTTAGATTTTAGAGGGGGGGGGACGCTCGATTTTAATGAAAATTTGCACTTTAAAGTTGAATATTTCGCAAACACATTACTGAATCGAAAAATCGTTTTAGCAAACCCTTAATAGTTTTAAATCCTGAAAAAATGAAAGCGACTGCGCCGCTTTATGTTATTTTGATAGTTAGGCTTTACACGTGGGCGCCGCAGGCGCCCAATAGTCAAAGCGGCTACGCTGCTGTGAATTATATCCTCCTAAAGACTCTAATATGGGCGCCGCAGGCGCCCAATAATGAAAGCGGCTGCGCCGCTTTATATTACTTTGATAGTTAGGCTTTACACATGGGCGCCGCAGGCGCCCAATATTGAAAGCGGCTGGGCCGCTTTATATTACTTTGATTGTTAGGCATTACATATGGGCGCCGCAGGCGCCCAATATTTGAAAGCGGCTGCGCCGCTTTATATTACTTTGATAGTTAGGCTTTACACATGGGCGCCGCAGGCGCCCAATATTGAAAGCGGCTGCGCCGCTTTATATTACTTTGATAGTTAGGCTTTACACATGGGCGCCGCAGGCGCCCAATATTTGAAAGCGGCAGCGCCGCTTTATATTACTATGACAGTCCCGTGCTATTTCGAGGGCACATCAGGTGCCCATTGTTCAAAGCGGCTACGCCGCTTTGAATTAGTATCTCGTCACAGCTGCCATAAGATTTTAAATTACTAGGGGCCATTAGGTAAGTAAAGGCGGCTGCGCCGCCCTATCTCTGCTCCTAGATCTAGCTAAAACTGCACTGTTGCCGTTCCCCCACCTCCCCGACCAACCTCCCTGCAAAAAACTCGGGGTATATATAGCCTCGGTTAAAAATTTCGTTGGCGCGATGCAGAACTTCGAAATTCAAAATATCGGAACACAATTTTTTATGAACACTAGTGGCCAGTATCATTGAACCTCGTAGATTATAGTCCCAAATGCTGGTACTTACGTGCTCTGAATTTACCACTGGCTGGTTAGATCGCTGATTCCCGACAAAGTAGTTTTAAATAATATAATGTATTCCTAATTGGTGTCAATACATTTTTAAAATTGATTTTCTATGGACGGCTTTTATCTAAATCAGTTATTTGTTAATATTACCATGGACAAAGTATAGTATGGACGTGCAGCCTCCATACATAAGATAGTTCCTCGTTTCTTAGTACAAAAAAACGAACTAGATGTCGCCAGATTTATTGAACCGGTATAATACATAATTTTAGTGGCGACATTGCTCTATTTAGCATGGTGGCAATAATGTTCAACTCTTTAAAGTACCTCTGTGAGTTTACTAAACTTCGTTATGTTGTAGAAGATAACATCTAGATGGCGTTATATTCCTTCGAGCGCCAAGTTTTGAATTTTTTTCGCAGCAATTACAGAATTGTTCACGATTTACGTGTGAACTAAACTATGGAGTTTTATTTGAATCCGCAATCTGACATATTACGAGGGCTGTTTGAAAAGTACCCGGTTATGGAAAGAAAACACATTTTTTTTGTATATATGCATTTATTTTTCTACGTAGTCACCTTTTAACTCTATACATTTGTTCCACCTATACTCAAGCTTTATTAAACCGACTAAAAAGTATGATTTTGGAAAGTCATTAAAATAGGCCTCTGTGGCGGCAATGACTTCGACATTTGATCCAAATCGCTTACCACCGAGCCAGCGAGCGAGCGAGGTTGGGAAACAAAAAGAAATCGCATAGGGCCAAATCAACAGTTTGTCCTTCAACACGGCGTCAAATTCAGCCAATAAATTGGCATAGTACTGCCCTGTTATCGTTTTTACCTTTTCCATGTAGTCAATATGTATAATACCCTGCGAATCCCAAAAAACAGACCTTTCCAGCCGATGGGACGGTTTTTGCTTTCTTTGGAACAGGTTCACCCGCTAAAATCCACTGCTTCGACTGCTTTTTCATTTCGAGGGTGTAGTGGTGAACCCACGTTTCGTCCACGGTCACGAAACGACGCAGAAACTCTTTCGGGTTACGTTTGAACACGACCAAACACTGCTCCGATAGTCAGTCGGTTCCGTTTTTGCTCCGTCCAATTCGCAATCATGGACTGAGTCTATCTTTCAAATTTTGTTGAAATCGGAGAGATAAACTCATGGTACAACGGTAGATAGAAATGCCCATTAGGGCATTTACCGTATTATTATTTATTTAGCGTATTAATGCTACAGCTAGAGATGCATCTGTCAAATTATTGAAGAGAAAAACGTGAGACAGATGTATGTGATGACAATACTGAGGCCGTATTGCCTAATGTTTCTGACACTCGCGATCGCAATCAAATGACATATTTCGCATACAAAAACTGTCATTTCATTGCGATTGCGACTGTCAGAAACGTTAGGCAATAAGGCCTCTGTACTGTTTTCGATGATTGTCACATCGCTTACCTGAAATTAGCATAGCTATTTTTTTATCAATGTTCGACCTATTTTTCTATGTTGTTCAGATATATTTGATGTGTTGACCTCTTTGGTTAACTGCTTAGATAAGTGTTTTTTTGACAGCCAAAGTATTTACGTGAATAGTGCCATCTAGATAATAATGTCGGAAAAATCTCAGCTCCGTTTCCCTGGATTAAATGCGTTATTATTTTGCGTTTAGTGCCATCTAGATATAATGTAGTAAAAATCTCAGCGCCATCTAGCATTAACCTTGGATTTTGGCTTTGTTCCGGTGAACGTTTTTTAGTATGGAGAATAACAATCCATACTCTATTTCATCCATGATATTACGTATAGGTATATGTTTACTTATATTTTTGTTTTGTGTTTGTAAAATTCGTTCCGATCTGATCCGATGCGAGCCGTTTAGTGGAAGTGGAAGAAGAGAGAAGCAATGTTATTACGTCTACTTACTAATATTATAAATAGGAAAGTTTGTGTTTGCATGTGTGTATGAAAGAAAGAAAAAACCGGCCAAGAGCGTGTCGGACACGCCCAAATAGGGTTCCGGAGCTAAAATGGCAAAAACGGAATCCTTATAGTTTCGCCATGTTTGTCTGTCCGTCTGTCTGTCTGTCTGTCTGTCTGTCTGTCTGTCCGTCCGCGGCTTTGCTCAGGGACTATCAATGCTAGAAAGCTGTAATTTTGCACGGATATATAGGTAAACTATGCCGACAAAATAATACAATTATAAATTCAAAAACAATTTGTTTTAGGGTACCTCCCATAGACATAAAGTGGCGGTGATTTTTTTTTCTCATCCAACCCTATAGTGTGGGCTATCTTTGGATAGGTATTTTAAAACTATTAAGGGTTTGCTAAAACGATTTTTCGATTCAGTAATTTGTTTGTGAAATATTCAACTTTAAAGTGCAAATTTTCATTAAAATCGAGCGTCCCCCCCTCTAAAATCTAAACCGGTGGGTGGAAAAATTTGAAAAAATTCAGGATGGTATTCAGTATATCAAACTTCCAAGGAAAACTATAACGGCTAAGTTTGCTTGAGAATTATTAGTATTGTATGAGTAAATAGCAGCGTAAGGTAAAAAATATACCTAAACTTGGAAGATTCCCTACAAAATACGAAATCCTTAGAAAAATATTACTTAATTTTTTCGTAATGGCTACGGAACTCTATTTTGGGCGTGTCCGACACGCTCTTGGCCGGTTTTATAAAACTAATCTACACGATGGCCCTGAAATAAGTCCTGAAATATTTACAGTTTTAGAGTTGCGAAATTAAAAGTTGCGAAAAGGCAGTACCCGGAACTCAAATGGTTCGACTAAAGGTTCCACTGTACTATGAAGTACTTTCTAAACATCGAAATCTACGCAGACGAAGTCGTGGCAAAAGCTAGTAATGTAATATAAATATTTTTTTCACTTCTCATGCTCGTAAAGTTCGTGTTTATGCTGTATCTAGGCGACATAAAATGACTGTTTATGCTCTAGTGCATAAAATAAAATCTTCGTCTAATACCAACTAAAGACCAAGGTAATCAGGTGTCAACAGCCACAAACAAAAAGTTTCCATGTATTTTTTAAATAATTTTTAATTTATATAAAACTGAAAATCAGTCTAATCAATCATAATAAATCAGTAAAATTAAAATAATTGAATTATTATAATAATGCATAAAAATAAAAGGTACATAGAAAGTGAATCATTGTTTCCACTGATGCTATTTCATTTCCTCGCCATCGAAGTGACTATATGAATGCCTGGGGTAAAATGGCTCGTTTTATGCTCTTGTTGTACAATCTACTATTTAAAGAAGCTGAATGATTCAAGAAAATAGTTGATTGTAAATATTTTAATAAGGTTCGAGACCGAGTCACACAACCAACGGGGATTTTGAAAAGTACATTAAAAAATATTAAACGAAGCAGACCAAAAAAATTCATTTGACATACCCAAGAGAAGTAAACACGGTATAACAACTCTATGTACTTCCAAACAAAATCACTGTGTTAAGTCGGGGTGTTCTCTATTTAAATTAACGATGAAAGAATTCGAAAATGCTGATTTTGTTTTCTTTGTATCATGACAAAAAGTCATATTGTATTAATGTTAGAAAAACATAAACAAGCGTAATGTAATCAAAATAAGGTTTATTTTGTACTGGTGGTTATTCTTTACATAACTTTTTACGGTAACTTCAAAAAGTTTTGCAAGTTGATAACAGAACAGAACCGCGTATCACGATCGCGTGTCATCGTCAATATCCGAAGTATGCTTCTAAAATACGAAGGTTTTTTTAAGATCTCACGGAGTGTACGTAGAAGGCCGTAGTCTCACCGAAGAGCTTATGTATGCCCTACTACTAACTTTAAGTATTTAATTTATTTTAGATTCCGTCAGAGGTGTTACTCTATGCAGACCTCGAAGTAGTGTCAACAGCTACTTGCAACAAATTGCATAATACCAACATGAGACGATTTGTATGCACTTCAGGAGCTATGACAGATGTGGGAAAGGTACAATCACTTCAGTATAAGTTTTATTTCCATCAGTTATCCACTTCAGTTACTTATAGGAGTTTCCTTCCTTACCTATTAGGAAGTCTCTTGCGGCGCATTCTTCTTGGCAATGATGGTCTTTCCGAAAGCGCTGGTAGTTTAAAAAATGACGTGTAAAACTGCCCATTGCGGCCTATTTACCGAATAAATTATTTTGATGCGAACGTGACTCTGTCTGCCTGTTGCCTTTCCACGCTTATACTTTAAACTGTCTCCAAAGACAGTTGAAAATCCTGGGAAGGATTTAAAATAGTTTTTACTAACAATTGCTTCGTCCGCGTAGAATTCGTTTATCCTATCCCGCGAGAACTAAGCAATTTTCCGGGATTAAAACTATCGTATAAGCCCTTCCCCGGGATTAAACTATCTGTATGCCGAATTTAATCTAAATCGATCAGCTGTCTAGGGATGAGGAGATGACGAACAAACAAACAGACGTACAAACTTTCGGATTTATAATATTAGTGGAATTTTGAAAAATTGAAAAGATAGCGAGACTTTTGATTCCCCAGCAATTGGTATGGAAACACCTTTTTGAGGTTGTTTCTATTGATTGAAGTTTGATTTTTTCACTGCTCCAAACGCTAGTTGACCCGTGTATTTGATATTCATTTCCTATCTAAATATACGTGTCTCGATCGATACCTACACGCATTCCCGAGGTCCTTGATACTGACGGACAAACTATAAAGACTACTACTAGGATTACTACTACTATTAGGACTATTATTAGGATTCCGTTTCTGCCCACTGATTTATTGAACCCTAAAAAAAGCTTGGCCGCTGCAATGTCGCTATTTGCTGTAGAGACAATGTTAGCAATATAAACTAAGTTACTGCATGATTCCGCGTGTGCTAGTATTTAATTAAAAGAACCTCTATATATTAAAGCTGCTTAACCACTGGAGCGGAACGAGACAGCGGAGTAGGGAGTGAGATAAAAGCCATCAATAGAATTGCATAAAATCCCCGCTCTTCTTCAGTGGACAGGGAGTTGGTAACGAGCTTAAAAATTACAAAGCCAGGAAGCGGAGCAAGGAAGAGGAGCAGGGAAGCGGGGCGAAGAAACGAGCGCGAGCGGAGAAGCGGAGAAGGTTCGCGAATGGAAAATCAGGCCCTTTACTACGAAGTACAAAATTCGAACTTCGTGTTTTGCCGTCCCGCTGACGCTTGTATAATTTAAAACTAGAGCGAAAGGGACGGTACGATACGAACTTCGATTTTCGAATTTCGTAGTAGATCCTCAGTTTGTAACTCCGCTCCGCATAATTCCCTTGCACCGCTCCGCTCCAGTGGAAAGGAAGCCTAAAACACAATGTTTTCTAACCACAGGGTGATTCCGGAGGTCCACTTGTCTGCAAAAATACGGGACATCATAATGAAGGCGAGAAGGGCATTTTAGTTGGTGTTACTAGCGGCAAACGGGAATCAAGACGTCCAAGAAAAGGGACATGGTCGAGTAACGCCTTTTTCACTAGAGTTTCCTACTACGAGAAATTCATTAAGAACAATAAGGCCTTAACAATTGTTCCAGATAGCACCCTGTGGATATTAAGTGCTTTGAGTTTCATTGTTAGCTAGGTACTTACACTACTTTGTAAACGGGCATTTATATCTACCGTTGTTTTGGAAGGCAGACTCAGTCCATGATTGCGAGCTGGAAAAACAGGGTCTCCAAATGTGTCCCCAAAATATTGTATGGATGTGTTCGTTTTTTTACGAAAAAAAAATTCGTAACAAAACGGACACGTTCATACAATGTTTTGGGGACAATACACATGTTTTTACAGCTTGGAATCATCTACCTTCTAAATTTCGTTGAAATCGGAGAGATAAACTCAGCGCACAACGGTAAGATAGAAATGCCCAAATATGAACATACAGAGCTAAATAAATAATAAGAGGAATCATAATAATTATCTCGCGAGCTAAAACCGTGATTTCTCAAGCAATCCGCTATAATTTTCCTTGTAAACATATCAATGTCTACTAAAATTATGTTTTTTTTCAAATTTTTCCACCCAACCGTTTAGATTTTAAAGGGGAGGGAGACGCTCGATTTAAATTTAAATTTAATTTTTAAAGTTGAATATTTCACAAACAGATCACTGAATAGAAAAGTTGTCTTAGCAACCTCCCAATTTAAAAGACCTATCCAATGATACCCCACACTGTAGGATTAGTCGAGAAAAAAAAATCTTTTTTTTTTACTTTTTTTATTGTATCACTTTGTCCGCGTGACTGGTATGTATATTCATGTCCAATTACAGCTTTCTAGTACTAACAGTCACTAAGCTTACCCGCGTACAGACAGATACACACAAAGACATAAGGGTTCCTAGTTGACTACGGAACCCTAAAAATGGATCAGTGGAGAGATTAAACATTTTTAATAGCAAGCTTTTTATTCTTGCCCTTTTTGTTTGCAAGTTTATTTTGATCCGTTTGTTATACATATACCGGGTGTGGCCTGTAACACGAGCAAATAATGAAAACATAAGTAGATAAAAAAGAAAGAAAGAAAGAAAATAAATTTATCGTATTTCGTATTTTTTATCGTACTTGTCAGCGTTAGTTCAGCGACTTTAAAAACAAATGTTTGTTTTTTTTATTTTTATTACACTAAAGTTTGTTCGAAGCAGCAATGTAAGGCAAAATGTTTGATGTTTGTAGCGTGACTGGCGACGACAGTTGGGTTCTAGGATGGTGTACAGTATTAAATTGTATAAAAAAGGGAAAATTTAAATACTCTAATATTTTTAAAAGTCGCTGAACTATTTGTTTTAATTATTTGCTCGTACAGGCTACACCCGGTAGAAGTTAGATGACAATGCAAGTAAAGTCAGCAAAAAAAATATTTTACTAACTTAAACTTAGTTTAAATTTATTTTTCTGGTAAGTGCCTACCGTAGCAAGGCATGTAAAATATATATGGAAGCATAAAAAAACGAGTGCGCATTGGTAAATAGCAGGCGAAGCGAAAAAGTGGCTGACGTTGGTTCTACAAGGAAATAACAAGCGGTTAACATTTCTTTTCCTCATAACAAACCTTAGGAAATGACGTTCACGCATGCTGTTTTTCTGTTAAAACGATGAAAAACTAAAATGTTGCTTGCGGGGTTCGCTTTGATTATGTTAAGCTTAATGCTAAACTATAACTATACTTTATTGAATCATGTATGAAGTAAATTCGTTTTCTTGCTAACTTGTACACCAAATATTATACAGACTCAAAATGCAGTGAGTATCCGAGCAAAACTAGAAATTGTCGAAACAACGTGCTTACAGTTTTATTATATCGCATTAAATTAAATAATTTTTAACGAAATTTGAAGTTTTTTTTAGATCACCCGCGGCTCCGCCCGCGTAGAGTAGGTATAGGTATTATGCAAGTTGGATATCAGATCTGGCGAATGCGCCCCTTGCACACTATTCGCTAAACGCTACTGGCCCTATACCCCGAAGTACAAAACTCAAACTTCGTATGTATGTATGGGATACATGTTCGTACAGAATGAAGAATGAATAATAACTGATCTATAGAATTAATCGTTGTTTTATTTTCATTTGATTTTTTTTACGAGTTGTAGAAACATTTGCTTGCTTTTTACCCCAGTATCACATTAGCTTTGTCTCCCTATTCCCCATAAATCGGTGCCATCTCCAGTCCTCTTAGCTCTGCTTTCAATCATTTCATTCGGTGCGGTCTTCAAATCATACGCCCAACCAAGCCAAGCGAAGAAATCAATAAATAACGTTGTTATGTTTAATTTATTGTTCCCTAATTCAGCGGTCCGATAGTCCCAAGGGTACACGTGGTGGTAGTTGTGGAAACCCTCTCCGAATGTGAGTATCGACACCGGTATGTTCTGTGCTGGTTTTATACTCTTGTCGTAAGGCTTGTTCCCGAACATATGAGCTGCGCTGTTGACGAGGAAGGTGACGTTCAGGTTAGCGACATACCGCAACATGGTGATGTGCCAGGCATTGTTGAGCGTTTCGCCCCAGAAATACATTGGTATTAAAGTTGGTAGTCCAAAGCACACTATACTTATAAGTGGTATTGCATACCTGAAACATGATATAAGTTAGTTAGATAAAATAGATAGTGCAGGTCTACAAAGAGGAATAAAAAAATTGTATTGTATCAAATGAAAGCTAATAATTAACCCATTCTAAATATTTAGGGTTATAACACTTTTGATCTACCATTTAAAGAAATATGAAAAAAGTATAAAATAAAGCATAAAATTTAAAAAATCAAAAGGGACCCATTCAAGGTGACCAGCTCAAAAATAGTCGGTAAAGGGTTCCGACTGTTGAACTTTAAATTAGCTTCTTGACAGAGCTTTAGGGCCTGGACACATGTCGCCGGTACGGTGCCGTCTACGGTGTCACGGCGCGGCGCCGTCAAACGGCGTTGTGCCGAAACACGGTGCCGCGTACGGTGCCGTACACGGCGCCGCGAACGGCGTCGTACCACGGCGCGGTGCCGTGGTACGACGCCGTGCACGGTGCATCGCTTGGTAGTTTAACTAGTTTTCGTTTTGCTGCTGAACGCATAACACGCAAGTACAACCATCGGTTCAAATATACAAAACAATTGTCGTTTTAAATATATACAAGTATACAGTTTTTGCCTTGACATGGACCAAGAAAAACGTATTCTCCTGCTCCTACTGCTAAGACGACGAATGAAGAAAAAACAGAAACGAAGATATTGGGTGAATCCATACATGTCTTTAATGAACCATGATGGAGGTCATTTTTTACTTGCGTGTTATGCGTTCAGCAGCAAAACGTAAACTAGTTAAACTACCAAGCGATGCACCGTGCACGGCGTCGTACACGGCACCGCGCCGTGGTACGACGCCGTTCGCGGCGCCGTGTACGGCACCGTACGCGGCACCGTTTTTCGGCACGACGCCGTTTGACGGCGCCGCGCCGTGACACCGTAGACGGCACCGTACCGGCGACATGTGTCCAGGCCCTTAGACCACTAGACTTATATTCTTCCTTTTAGTTTTTAAGGCAGTCGGGTTTTTGATTTTTTTTTGCTTACTTTTTTTGAAACCGTAGCACTGAATTGCTGTAAATGTCGGACATCTCGATGGTTTTACCCCTCTTAATGACTTCGGGGTGTTTCCTTACGAGCAGCCAGCCGACGTGTGAATAGAAGAACCCTCTGGTAGCATTATGGGGGTCGGCATCCGTGTCACTGTACTTATGGTGTAGTCTGTGGTCCCTGACCCAATCTATTGCCGAGTTTTGAAATGCTATTGAGTTGAACACCATTAGAAGAATCTGAAGAGGTGTTTTGGCCTTGTACGTTTTGTGAGACCAAAGTCTATGAGCGCCTGCTGTTATGCCAATCTCAGCAAATGTAAAGAGAATAAGTGCTGAAATATACAAAATATATGATTTTTTGTTGCGGTCACAATTAAATACTAATTTATTTTCTGTACCTTTACGAGCAAATTCTACTATTATAACAGAATTTTATAATTATGTAGTTCAAGCGATAGGAAAATCTATTAGCTGAAAAAAATGTTTAAAATTAAGGTATTACCGAGGAAAATAGTTTCCCATTTGGCAGACACGAAGCATAGATAGAGGCCGTACAGCCCTGCAACGTGCCAGTAACCGAACGTCAGAAGATTCCTGTACACTATCTCGTATTTCCTCGGGCCGGCTTGCGGGGCCACCAATTTAACTTGGTCATCATTAACTTCTGTCATTTCTGTATTGTGGTCGACGACGTTTTCCTTAGCGTCAGGAGACATTGCACTTTGATTTTTCTTGATTCTGGAAAATATATTTTTATTCAGACTTTTTCTTCTCCAAATTATAAATGTTCAGTAAAGACTGATCTTCGACTACATCTCTGATTTCGTCTATATGTTTAACTGGTTTTCAGATTAATGGCTACTTGCTGGAAACACATAAATCTCGAGTTAGCGTTAAGCTTAGTTTAGTAGTGTCAAAATGTATGGAACTGTCATGCTAAAGCCAGGCTTAACTACTAAATCTAGATTTATTTTTACCTGCAAGTGGGTCTAAGACTTGTTGACCTCGTTTTATTCAATCTTAATTTTAAAGGGTAATTTTGCTTAACTTAAATATAATAATTATTAATTTCCCGGGAAGGTACGATACTATCTCCAATAATAGAATTAAGTGGCTTGTGACCCGAGATGGAGACCTAATTTTATAAAGAGCACATCTGATTCTTGGCTGAAAACGGGAATGGTTATGAATTTGTCGGTCGATGTAGGAATCGAGTGGCGAGAGGCTGGAGCTGGGCGGAGAGCGGAGAAGACTTGTTCCGCAACTGGACGACAAAATCAGCGGGATTGTTAGGTCGATCTGCATCAAGATCGAAAAGTAATATTTCTCCGGGTAGACGAATAGATTCACCATTTGTAATTTCGGCAACCGCAGCCTTGTAAGTCTTCCTTGTAGGCAGTGCGCATGCTGAATAGGAGCAGAGGAAGGGCGCGTGTCCAGTAACCTGAATGACGCATGAGTGGAGCCTTCAATTGACGATGGAGATGCTCGATCATTCCGTTCGCACAAGGGTGGTATACGGTCGTCTGGATGCGATTAGTAGCACCGGTTTGCATGAGGTACCAAAAGAGGTACTAATTCAAAATGGGTACGTTGATCTGCAGTTATGATACCGGGGACACCGAAGCGAGAGACCCATCCCTAGACAAAAGTATTGGCCACCATATCAGCAGTGATGGAGTGCATGGGCCACACCTTTGGCCACCTGGAAATCCTATCGATAGACGTAAGGCAATAACAGTACAAGGGGTGCATTGACATGATGCTGTAGTAAATATATTCTATGAATGATTAAGTGAAAGAAATTCTATGAAATTTAATCACTTTTACTTATTTTTCAAAACCGGAGGAACCGGGTTTATTGCGTTTAGAACCGGTTCTACGAATACCTTAAAGGAATTCGGTATACCCAGGTATTTCCGGGTAGAACCGGGTGCATGCCCTGGGTAGAATGTTTTTGTATTTTTTATTAATTCAAATACATTGTCAAGCTCACTTGTTTATTTACTTACCTACTTTAAACACCTAAATACCATATATCTGTAATATAAAAATAATTCGCACCATTTGCACTATTATTTGCTACGTTGTAACGTTGTTTCTTCTTTTCAAATTCGAAATTGAATAATGAACTGTCCAAAATGTTTTTCATTTAATATACTGACGGCATCTAATACAACACGTAGGTACTTTTAAGCCTATTATTTTTTATGCTAGAGCTACACACATCGCGATAGCGCGAACATTCGGTTTATCGCGACGTTTCTAGCCGAATACTTCGGCACTTTGGACGAAGCCGCAGACACTTCGCGCCACTGTCAGTAAACTCGCGCACATGAAAGGGTTTCTTTATCGACCGATATTTCTTTGTTTGCAATGTGGCCATGCACAATGCCGTAGGCCGTAGACGATATTTTATCGGAATAATTTTTATCGCAATGTGTGTCCTACCATTACGCAAATTTTGACGCGCTCCGAAGGAGATTCAGTCACCTTTGTGCTAGTTTTTGTTTACAGTATCGTAAATACGCATAAAATTATACTATGTACACAGGGTTGGGCAAAATGCATGCTTTGCTTTAATTGAAATACAAATTTAAAAATACGATCTCGCAAGTATAAAATACAAAATATCTTTGAGGTATGCATTTGAAATATAAAATACAGTAATTTGGCTATTTTTATTTGAAATACACAATACGAAATACAGAGAGAATAAAAAGTAATCCAGCCCAGCATGGGCTAAAAAGCAAAGTGACATTTAGCGGTCGCCAGTTTGCTTACAAAAGCTATCGAACGCTATTTTCTTCAGAACGCACCCATTAACAAGATCGCTAATACAGGGTGAAATCTAATACGTGATACAAAATTAGTGTTTCGTGCTCAGTTAATGCTGGGTAATGGTTAATGCATTAACTCTTTTTTTGAAATAAGTCTGAAAAAAATTGTGGTTTCTATATATTATTGCAATAAGAAATCATGAACAATGTATGAAAACTGCAAATTTCAACGGACTTATTTAAAAAAAAGAGTTAATGCATTATATTACCCAGCATTAACTGAGCACGAAACACTAATTTTGTATTATGTATTAGATTCCACCCTGTAGAAAGTTAAATGTATTTATGTTAAAATGTATTTTGCACCCATAGTATTTGAAATACTAACGACAAAATACTAAGGTGTCAGGTATTTGAAATGCGAATTACAAATTGGATTACTAATGTATGGCCAAAAAACTTTTCCCAAAGTATCACATCCCAAAAAATTTTACCCAAATTATCATTTGGCAAAAAATCATTTGGCAAAAAAACTTATCGCAAATTTACAGTTAGTAAATTTTTATTTGGCAAATTATTGTTTCGCAAATAATTACTTAGTCATGTTTCATATTGCCAAGATTGGTAAAATGGTAAAATGTATCGTTTGGCATAATGTACTCTTCCCAAAATATTGCATGACATAATAACCTACTTTTCTGGGAACAGTTTGTTTCTGTGGAGGGGCGCAGTTCTAACCTAACCTAACCTACTTTTTTGATAGCAGTTCGTTTTTGCGGGGGACGCAGTTTTAACCTATAATCTAACCTACTTTTCTGGTAGTAGTTCGTTTCTGTGGAAGACGCAGTTCTAACATAAGCTACTTTTCTGGTAGCAGTTGGTTTTTGTGGTTGGTTTGTGCGAAATGTCATTTTGAACAAACATTTTTTTGGAATACAATATTTGCCAATATAAATAATAATAAATAAATAAATAATAAATATCACGGGACAATTCACACCAATTGACCTAGTCCCAAAGTAAGCTTAGCAAAGCTTGTGTTATGGGTACTAAGCAACGGATAAACATAATTATATAGATAGATACATACTTAAATACATATTAAACACCCAAGACCCGAGAACAAACATTCGTATTTTTCATACAAATATCTGCCCCGACACGGGAATCGAACCCGGGACCTCAAGCTTCGTAGTCAGGGTCTCTAACCACTAGGCCATCTGGTCGTCTATATAAAACGTTTGCTTAATAAACGTTTGTCCTAATAAAATTTGACAAACTAAAATTATGCCAAATGATAATTTGACCAAATGAATAAAATGCGAAATGTAAATATGCCAAAGATTCGTTTGGGAAATGAAACTATTGCGATAGGTTTTTTGGGAAGTGAAATTTGGCGAAGAATAATTTGGCGAAACGGCAGTACACCTTACAAATTACATGTATTTAGTAAGTAATTGAAATACAACTACCAAATACGTATTTGTATTTCAATTAACAGTAATTCAAATACTGCCCAACCCTGCGTGGACATAGTCCTCTAATCCAGCTTTGAGCCTTGTTTCATGCCATCATGCTTGCCCTCGTATTTTTACTTTGAGAGGGTTAATAGAGATACGAGGACGCTGCACAAATCGTTGCTTACAAAAGGGCCACAAATAAAAAAAAAATCTATCGCAATGATTGCATTTTAAATGCTATTCCACATGCAATTATTACAGTAAGTAGTTTTTTTATTTTTATTTATTTGTGGCCCTTTTGTATTTAAGCAGCGAAATGTTTGCTTGCAGTGGCTAACATTCTCGCTTAGCCTCTCACGCAGTGTCAGTAGCAACAACTGACATCAGTCTTTCCTTATTATCCGCCGTGTGTAGCCAAAACACCTTTTTTGCCAAAAAAGTGACCTACATATTACTTATTTTTTGGTTCGCCATTCATGTACTAAGGTGGAATCTTTTAATAATCAATAATTGATTATAATTATCCATACATATATTATTCATTATGATTTTCCTAGACAAAAGTACGGGATATTTTACTCTGGTTGTACATGGATTCAGTTGTTAGATTCGATTTGTAGCATGCGAACATGGCGGATGTAGACGACGTCTAATATTGGTATTTCTGCTTCTTTGGCTAGTTGAAGTATAATTTTGATAGTGTTTTATGCAGCGATTAACCTTAACAGTGAACAGTGACCACAAAATTTGATATTGCTCTCGTGTCTGACATTTTTTAATGCGCAAGTTGTCTCCGCGTGGTTTTTGGAATTTTGCTATCAAGTTGCAAAAATTACAATCACCATACTATGTGAAGAAGAATATACCGGGTATGGCCTGTAATATAAGCAAAAAATTAAAACATAGATCATACTTCTCAAACTGAACAACATTAGTTCAGCGAATATTAAAAATAATTCTTTTTTTAATTTTTATTACACTTTTGAGTTTATTCGAAGAAGCAATGTAAAGCAAAATGCTTGATGTTTGTAGCGTGACAGGCGACGTCAGTTGTGTTCTAGGATGGCATACATTGATAACAGTATTTAATTTGTATGAAAAAAGGAAAATTCAAAGATTCCATTATTTTTAAAAGTTGCTGAACTAATGTTGTTCAGTTTAACGAGGACGATCTATGTTTTAATTTTTTGCTCGTATTACAGGCCACACCCGGTATTTATCTTTATTTAACTGACATTGGCCCAAGCCTTAAAGCCCCCCATTGAGGAGAATAAGAATAGTATAGCCAAAACACCTTTTTTGGAAAAAAGTGTCCTACCCATTACTTATTTTTTGGTTCGCCATTCAAGTACCTACTAAAGTGGAATCTTTTAATAAACAATTTCATTATGATTTTCCTAGACAAAAGTATGGGATGTTTTACTCTGTTACATGATTCAATTGTTTGATTCGATGTGTAAGCATTCGAATATGGCGAATGTAGACAATGTCTAATTTTGCTATTTCTCTTTCTTTGGCTAGTTGAAGTATAATTTTGATAGTGCTTTATGCGGCGATTAACCTTAACGGTGAACAGTGATCACAAAATTCTATATTGCTCTCGTATCTGACATTTTTTAATGCGCTAGTGGTCTCCACTTGGTTTCTGGAATTTTACTATCAAGTTGCAAAAACTAACAATCATCGAACACCGTCCCTCTCAAAGAGAGTTTACTTTGAAACTGCCGAAATTGTCCTAGGAAGAAAAGCCATATTTTTTTAAAAGAAAGAATGAATGATTCAGTGGTTAATTGTGTTGTTTTTTTTTTCTTTAACCACAATGATACCGTTAATATGTACCTAATATCATTGTTTAAACAAAAATGTATTTAAATACATACACGTATGTACCACTTACTTATGTCTTGACCTTCGACATCCATAACGGCATTTAATATTTTGATATTTTTTAGCCTTCAGGCTAGTAGGAAGGTAAATCACATTGTTCCATTGTGACTAAATTGTAAAATCGAAATTAATTAAGTACCGTCGTAAATATGCGTTAATATGCATCTTGCTCGCTAATTCTGCAGTGAAGCAGCAGTGCTTACACTGTGGTGTTTCGGCGTGGAGAGTAAGACAGCCGGTGAAATTACTAGCACTTGAGGTATTCCATCATAGGCCTCTAGGTTGGCAACGCATCTGGAATAACCCTGGTGTTGCAGATGTTTATGGGCAGTGGTGATCTCTTACCACCAGGAGACCCACTTGCTCGTTTGCCTTCCAGTCGAATAAAAAAAAATTTAAAAAAAAATGTGTCAAATCTTTTGGCCTCAGTTTTGATGCAATTTTCTCAGTTTTTTGTTTGTTGTTGCGAAAGCAGTTGGGTGTCTTCAGAAAAAGTTGTTTACTACTTAAAATCAGGAGCACTTTCGATTGCAATAGGAGAAAAAAAGTATCCCAAGATTTTTAGTTCCATTAAGTTACCTTTTTCATACAAGTTTCTAGGTTTAGTGTAATGGATAACTCAAAATCCATACTAATAAAATAAATGCGAAAGTGTCTGTGTAGATGGACATCTGGAATAACACATAGGCTACTTTTTATTCCGATATCCACGGGATAGGGATAGAATATGGAAATCTCATCCGTTCGATATGAAGCCTCGAAATTTAGCATTTAGTGAAAAATATATAGATTCTACGATTTAAATTCAAAGGAATTTTCTAAAATACCGGAATTTCATTTCTACAGCCATATCTAATGATTTATGTATAATAATAAGATAGAAGATATACATACAGATTTTCAGTCGACGTGAAAACTCTTCATCAAATATTACTACAATACAAAGCTACCTACCACCGTACCTACTACAAACAATTACTTTTACACTATTTACCTCGAGTACTTTATAGATCACTTTTATTACGTGATGTCAGTAAAAACTCGGACACCAACGTTTTATTGAGAATACATCCGATTAAAAAAATCACATTTGTTTTAAAGTTATCCTTCTATACGGTAACAAAATTGAAATATTACTGAACTCCAACTGACAGTTTTTCTTCTTTTATTATTATGATACTTAGGGTTTAAAGTTTTTTTTATAAATCCGATAAAATAATATCATTAAAGACCGCTCAGACAAAATTGCGACGCCTACATTACTAATACATCAAAAACGATGCGATACCGTCTGTAATCGAGATGTTATCTTTTTTTTTCACCTCTGTGTAATATTGAGGTACGTTTGAATTCGTATCCATACTAATATTATAAATGCGAAAGTGTGTTTGTGTGTTTGTATGTTTGTCTCTCTTTCACGCCGTAACGGAGCGACGGATCGACATGATTTTTGGCATAGGGATAGTTTATGAGCCCAAGAGTGACATAGGCTACTTTTTATCCCGAGAAAAATGCACAGTTTCCGAGGGAGCAGCGCGCGATAACCGAATACCACGCGGGCGGAGCCGCGGGCAAAAGCTAGTTTGATTATAAATTAATGCCCGAAATTGGTGTCAAAACTGCACTATAATGACCATGATAAATATTTTATGTTTATACTTGTGTTAACCCGCGGTTTCGCACGCGTAAATCATTAGATCATCATCGTCATCATTAAATCATTAGATGCGGCTGTAGAATAGAAATTATGGGATTTTACTAAATTCCCGTGGGAATTCCCGAAAATTACATTGTGATTTTCGTTATGGTTACTATTTATAATAATAATAATAATAATAATAACGTTTATTTACTCCACCACATTCCAGTAATACAATCGATAAACATACACGTTACAGTTGCATTAGGTACAAGACTTGTGCGGTGGAGACTGGTGTCTGAACTAGGGGAAACCTGTATATCAGATCACCAGGCCTCCGAACCCCAGATGTCTGTAGCTACACTTAGGACTTAAGAGAATTATTTATGTGAAGTATACAATAAAAAAAAAAGAAAAAGTAAGTATAAAAATAATAATAATAAAAAGTGTGTGTGTGTGTGTGTGTGTGTGTGTGTGTGTGTGTGTGTGTGTGTGTGCGCGCGTACTCTATTGGTTAGGTTATGGAATATATTATACAATTGGAATCAAAAGTTGTTCAGTTGCACTGTAATCAAGCGTGAGGAGCCAGTTTTTAACAGTATTTTTGCAGGATAATTTTGCCAAGGGATAAATATTTAATGCCGAATTGACTTTATTGTACAGAAAACTACCAAGGTAACTGTTGTATGGCAATCCTTTTCTTTTTATTGTCTATGCCCTAGCGGAGGACAACACCGTAAGGGAACTTCCTTCCGGGATCCATCTTTCTGTAAGCTAGATGAGCTCTTGTACAAATAATGTTTTTTTGTAAACAATCCGTAAAGGTTTTCATTAAACGTGGAATTAAAAATAGTCTTTATTGTTCGAATACCCTGTGCCTATATCAATAGTAACAGAAAAATCTATGTGTAAAGCGAGTGTTAAATTTTTTGATTGGACAGATAAGGCATCTTTTACGTTTGTTAGAGAATAGGCCTGAGTCGTAGGGTAGTAACGAGTGTTTTCTTAGAATAATATGTAAAATGAACAATTGCCGGACTGTTAGAACTTTGCAATTCTTGTAGAGGTCAGTAGTCGGATAAAGAAACGGTAGGAAAGAACTCACTTTGAGGATAGCTCTTTCGGCCCTTTCCAGTTGCAATAAATAAGTTTTATGTGCACCACCGCAGGAAGAGATACAATATGATAGAATAGACTGGACTAAAGCAAAGTAAACAGTCTTTAATACATTTTTGTCTGCTACATGACGGAGATTTTTGAAAATGTATATTAATTTTCGTGTTCTTGCTGAGAGTTGTTTAATATGTTCTTGAAAGTTTAGTTTATCGTCGATAATGACGCCGAGATATTTAATGTTCGATGTTTTTTCAATCCTCAAACAATCACAGCAAGTTAGCCGGGGGTTAAGGCAGGTATGAGCTGTGATGTAGAATGGCGATAGGTCTATACGAATATCAGCCTTCATAGAAAATGTCATGAATTTAGTCTTCTCAATATTAAGAGAAAGTATGTTTTGATTCAACCAATCAGTTACCACATCGAATCCACTTTGTGCATGCTGAAAGACCTCACTCCATGTGCTTCCCCTAAAAACCAGGGCATTTATGTACCTAGTAAGTATTTGTTACTTTTCACCAGAATGAATGTATGAATTAGTTTTATGTATTCTTGATATTGCTCTAATCTCTGTAATTTCACCACCTGCTAAAATTTATTCCTTACTTCTGGCCATTGTAAAGTTTGCCTGGAAGAGATCGCTCTGAAGCGATAAGGCCAGGCCGCCTATTGCTTACCTTAGAAAATACCTGTGTTTTCTGTACCAAAAAATTTGACGTATGTAAAGTGGGGTTGATTATTGTTTCTCGATTAACCCTGTAGTGTGGGGTAGGACTTTTAAAGCCATCGGGTGCTTGCCCAGATGATTTTCGATTCAGTGATCTGTTTGCGAAATATTCAACTTTGAAGTGCAAATTTTTATTAAGATTGGTGGTTTGGAGTCTTTGTATTTTTTATTTCAACTCCAAATTTTATTACTTTTACGGTCATCCCGTAAAATCTACATCGAAAATACAAACCGAAACATAGATGCACAGAAAAACCAGAAAAAGAGACCGGCTCTGGGAATCGAACCCAGGTCCTCAGCATTCCGTACTGCGTGCTATACCGCTACACCACCACTGGACAGGAGTACAGAAACGTTTTTTTTCCTATGTATCATATATCACGGCTTGTTTGTTTCTTATTAAGTCACTTAAGCAGTGACACAGCGACCATGAGAAATAGGGATATATACCTAGTTATTAATTAGAAAAAAAAGAGGGTTTTATAATAATTAATTTATTATTATTACAATACTTGTATAACTTTATAGTTGTTCCGCTAATCTATAAATGCTTTTTCTAGACACACTGAACGACAAATAGCCACTTGCATCCTCCTGTGCCCTTAGTGTAAGTTTTCGGTTACAATGTATGTCTCGATCGCGTTCGCGTTAAAATCTAAATTTTTCTGGAAACACGAACATTGCGAATGTTCCGCTAGAGGCGCTGTTCGTGTTTCCATATACAAATTGAAATTTAATTTGTATATGGAAACACGATGTATGTATAAATACCTAGTAATATTTTTTTTTATCTAAGCGTCGTCGGTGTCGGGGGACCGCTAAGTCTAAGATTCCTACCGCAGCGAACAAAAGAGCTGATGATCTTGAAACGGCTGAACCGATTTTGATAAAACATGTCTAATCTAATCGCTAGAAAACCAGCTTTCAAATAATAAAAACCGCATTCAAATCGGTACACCCGTTTAAGAGCTATGGTGCCACAGACAGACACACAGACACACATAGCGATCAAACTTATAGCACCCCTCTTTTTGCATCGGTGGTTTTAAAACACTAATGCTGATTTTCCACCGGCGAGGCGAGGCGAGACGAGGCGAGATGAGAATTCAAATTTGTACGCATTCTCGCGCGCCCGCCGCGGCCGCCGTGGGCGCTGGAAAATCACCATTAGTGTTTTAAATTTTTACGATTTCTGACGAACCCCTCCCTTTAAGGGATAAGTTCGGCTATGTACATATTTATTTTTTTGTCAACTGTATTTTACTTATTTTGTACAATAAAGAGTTTACATACATACATAAAATCAAAGTTATTTTACCGAAGCGTGGAAAAGCACCTTAACACTACTTTGTTACCCCGCCTTTGGGCATGACTACCCGCTCCCGGAGATCAGAGTTGTCACGACTCACGAGTCCTTTTTATTTTCATTTGCATTTTGTATTTCATTCCGTAAAAGCTTTTTCTGCCTCTTTTTCTTCTATTATAAAATTATCTTTGTCTTCCCGTCCCCACAAATTAGTGCTATCTCCAGTCCTTTCAGCTCTGCTCTCAATCACTTCAGCTGAAACTGTCTTTAAGTCATACGCCCAACCAAGCCAAGCGAAGAAATCAATAAATAATGTTGTCATGTTTAACATGTTGTTCCCTAATTCAGCGGTCCTATAGTCCCAAGGGTACACGTGGTGGTAGTTGTGGAAACCCTCTCCGAATGTGAGTATCGACACCGGTATGTTCTGTGCTGGTTTTATATCCTTGTCGTAAGGCTTGTTCCCGAACAAATGAGCTGCGCTGTTGACGAGGAAAGTGACGTTCAAGTTAGCGACATATCGCAGCATGGTGATGTGCCAGGCATTGTTGAGCGTTTCGCCCCAGAAATACATTGGTATTAAAGTTGGTAGTCCAAAGCACACTACACTTATAACTGGTATCGCGTATCTGAAACATGATTTATGTACATTAGAAAAAAAAAAAAAAAAAAAATTTGAAAGAGATTATGAAGATTTGAAATGAGATAGAAACTTGAAAAAAATCAACTTTAACTTATCAATAAAAAAATAAAAGTCAATAAATATCTAAACTATGAACTGAGCTATAAAATTTCACTACCCTGAATTCATCCGCAACATGCTTCGTCATAAAAACCTACTAACTACCGTGAAATTAACTTCAGTCTGTGCTTACTTTTTCTGAAATCTTAAAACCGGATTATTGTAAATGTCCGACATGTCCATGGTTTTACCCCTCTTAATGACTTCAGGGTGTTTCCTTACGAGCAGCCAGCCGACGTGGGAGTAGAAGAACCCCCTGGTAGCGTTATGGGGGTCGGCATCCGTGTCACTGTACTTATGGTGTAGTCTGTGGTCCCTGACCCAATCTATTGCAGAGTTTTGAAATGCTATTGAGTTGAACACCATAAGAAGAATCTGAAGAGGTGTTTTGGCCTTGTATGTTTTGTGAGACCAAAGTCTATGAGCACCTGCTGTTATCCCAATTTCAGCAAATGTATACAGAATAAACGCTGAAACAAACAAATTTATTTTTGTTGCAATCAATGTTGAACACACTTATTTATTTTCATTACGAGATATTTTATGTTGTAGACAAATGAATTGCGTAGACCAAAATTAAGCAACAATAAACAAAAAAAAATGTTGATGCATATAAAACCTCTACTAGAAACTCAGCACTGCAGCTGCTCTGCTTGAGCTTTATCTAAATAATAATTTGAGGTTTTGATGTTAAATTATGGAATTAAGTATAGGTTTGATTTCCATGGTCACATTTTTACGCCTTACAGTTTACTAAGAGTACCAAAAATTATATAATCAACACACTACAAATGAACAGCAAAGATATCAATGAACATGGCAAAAAACGGAACTACGAGCAACGCGGCTATCTGAAAAACTTTATTTTTACAGTTCGCTACGAATTTTGCTGTTTGTATGTTTTATTCTTCGTTTACATTTTGACATTAAAATATAATAATAGATAAATAAATATTATGTGACACTTGATACCAATTGACCTAGTCCCAAACCAAGCAAGTTTTGTACTATGGACACTAACTAGGTAACGGACATAGGTTACTTATATAATATGTCGGCGGCCAATCGTAAAATCCGCCAGATCACGAAATTCCTAGGCATATCGTGAAATGGCGCCATTTCATGAATTGGCTAAGGGACATCCGCCATATCGTTCAAAACTCACCGTTTGACGATTTGCCTGGTGACGTTTAGGCAGATCATGAAATTCCTAGGCATATCATGAAACGCCGCCATTTCATGATTTGGCTAGTTTAGGCAGATCATGAAATTCCTAGGCATATCATGAAATTCCGGCAAATCGTTTCTGGCACTTCGCCGGCCGCTGCCGCGGCACGCTCGCTTCGCTCGCTCGGCTCGTGCGTAGTAGTCGCAATTCATACTAACCACTCCTCGCGTCGCACCAATTTTTTTCTTTTTTTCAGCATATCACGATATGCCCGGTATAAAGCTAGGAATATCGTCGAATGCGTTGCTCTAATCGATCTGCCGTATACATTGTTTCTCAGGCACATCGTGATATGCCTAGACAACTTTTCATGATGTGCCTAGGAATTTCGTGATCTGGCTGATTTTACGATCGGCCGCCGACATAGATAAATAAATAATTAAATACATAAATTAAACATCCAAGACCCGTGAAGCCGTGGTGGCCTAGTAGTTTGACCTATCGCCTCGCAAGCAGAGGGTCGTGGGTTCAAACCCCGGCTCGCACTTCTGAGTTTTTCGAAATCCATGTGCGGAATTACATTTGAAATTTACCACGAGCTTTGCGGTGAAGGAAAACATCGTGAGAAAACCTGCACAAACCTGCGAAACAATTCAATGGTGAGTGTGAAGTTCCCAATTCGCACTGGACTCGCGTGGGAACTATGGCCCAAGCCCTCTCATTCTGAGAGGAGGCCTGTGCCCAGCAGTGGGACGTATATAGGCTGGGATGATGATGATGATCTAAGACCCGAGAACAAACATTCGTATTATTCATACAAATATCTGCCCCGGCCGGGATTCGAACCCAAATAATAATTTAATAATAGCATATAATAGGGATAAAATAAAGCACCCTAGTGCAAACGTCACCTACGACGTCGATAATGAGAGTAAAATGACTATTACCACAAACAATAGTTTGCCATTTGGCAGAACAGAAACACAAGTATAAGCCGTATAGCCCCGCTCCGTGCACGTAGCTGAAAGTCACAATGTTCCGGGGCACTATCTGGAATTTTCTTGGCGCAGCTTGGGGTGCCACTAGCTTCAACGGTTCATCACCACAATCCATAATTTCTGCAAATTAGTATTTTTCTCTTTGTTTTCGATTAAGATCTTCTTTTATTTCTGTAATAAACAAAAGACACGTTTAAGAATCTATTTCTTCGATGATACTACTCGTAGAATGCCGCGTAACCAACAATGGCTTCAGACTGAATCAGACACTCTTAAAACGTTAATTGTTTGAATAAAGTAATTTTAGTATATGCCATTATTTAAGTTAACGAGACATAAGTAATTGAGTAAAGGTACTAGAATGAATAAAATATTAAGTAGGTAATTTGTTTTTAATCCAACTCAAATAAAAAAAAGAAGAGATTTCAAAACTGCAACTAAAAATGGAAAAGTAAAAGTTTAAAAATTTGAAGGAAACTATTTTTGAGATCGGTGCCTGTGTAAATATACACAGTAGTTAACGAACTACCCATTTTAATACTTCTTTTTAAACCAAGGTTGGCTGATTTTATTTAGATATATTACACGATCTACCTATATACGTGTTTAAACTTTAACTTTTCCATTTTTAGTTCCAGTTTAGAATTTTCTTAGTTTTTTTTTATTTCACTTTTATTTGAAATTGATTTAATTATATTGGATTTACCTATTTACATTACTTACTTTTTGTTACTTTTTTTCAGCTATGGTTGATAAATGTTTTCATAATATAAGTGTTCAAAAATAGCCAAGGTGTACTAGCAAGACTCGATAATAAAAAAAAAGTCTTCATAGCACCCCTATGATAGGGGTGTCCACTCAAACTGTTCTAACCATCCTGCTGAAATATTGTGAATTAATTTTAAGACACTTCGAATTAACCTTACCACAAAAAAACATACTCAAAAAATTAACTATACTCGTAGATCCGATTCTAGTCTATGCTATAGATAATAGTCTGTGCTATTTTAAGTAGGTACAATTCGACTTACCATCAACTATTCAACGCTAAAAATCAAAGTGTCCGATGGAAAAGCGCTGCGTTTTGCCCTGTCAATACTTAAGTAACAAATTTGAGCGATTGTATGACGGGCGGTGAAAAAGCTCTCGTGCGAGTTGGACCTTTCTTAGTAACGGAAAATTCTTATCAATAGTAGTTGACAGAATCAGATGTTAACTTGTATTCACACGCTTCGTACACGTCTAATCGAGACTGTTTAAAAGAATGAGTAAGCACAACCTATAACCACCACTACCTTTTATCATCTGTTATATACGTTTATGATGTCTTTAACCTCGAAAATAGTCGAAGAACTAGGTATTGACAATAGGTACCTACGTATTTACCCCGTTCCTTGTTTAAACGCCGCGCTTGAATAAAAAAAACTTATTTTCAACCTTTGACTGCCGACCTGGTTTTTACATAGCACTTATTACGTATATTATGCGTACTGTCTGAGAGACGTCGATTTTAAAACTCGGTATTAGGAATTGAATTTACATGCTAGAATATTTTAGCTTTTTTTTATTCCATATGTACTGGCTTAAGATAATTAAATAAAATGTTATAAAAATAAAACCAGGTGCATTTTAAAAATAATCTGTATTTATTAATGAGATCACAAATTGTATGAGCTAAATTTTAGGAACTTAAATCAGTCGCAGTATTTCTTATAACGATGCTTTAGTTCACACTCGTACTAATTACAAAAAAATCAAATTTAACTTTTTTATTGCCATATATCTTAAATGAAATTCTGCGTCGTTTGCTCTTTTCTGCCCTCCGGCGTCTAACGTCAAACTGGTAAAATGTCCAATGTCGAAATTGCGTCCACATCGTAAGAGGTCCATGTCTTACAGCGTCTAAGTCGTGCCACGTCCAAGTCTCGGGGTGTCCAAATCGCGAAATGTCTTAGTAGTAAAATGTCCAATCTTTACTAATGTCTATGTGTCGGACGGTCCAAATCGCGAAATTTCAAAGTAGTAAAATGTCCAATCTTTACTAATGTCTATGTCTCGGGCGGTCCTAATCGTGGAATGTCAAAGTATTAAAAACCGGTCAAGAGGCAACCGGTCCAGGACGGGGTTCCGCAGCCGTAACGAAAAAGTCGTTGCATATAATTTTAACATGTGATTGTTTTACTACATATTTATGTATGTATGTAAACTCTTTGTTGTACAAAATAAGTAAAACACAATTGACAAAAAAAACAAATACCTATGTACAAAGGCGAACTTATCCCCTTTACCCGACGACTAATTTAACTACCTGGTAATGTTACGATCTTGACATTCTACTACTTGGTTATTTTACGACCTTGACATTCTACTACCTGGTTATTTTACGACCTTGTCATTCTATTAACTGGTTATTTCACGATCTTGACATTCTAGCACCTTGTTATTTTACGGTCTTGACATTCTACTAATTGGTTATGTTACAATCTTGACATTCTACTACCTGGTTATATTACGACCTTGACATTCTACTAACAAATATATTATTCATTTATTCAGGCATTAATTACATAGGTATCACATAAACAGGAAAACTAAAACTAAACTACAACTAAAATAAAACAATACTTAAACTAAACACAATAACTAAAAAATAAAACAAACTAAAAATCCCCTCCCTGCATCGTGCCCGGTTCAAAAGTCCCCATTATCCCGGCAGCATTGCCCCTCTGTACAGCAATGGACACCTGTTGAACCAGCCACGATCCAGACCGGGGATCGCACCCCCTATCCTTGAGACGCCGACCTAAGTCCTTAAACAAACCAAGGGCCTCCGAACCCCAGGGCCCCGCCGTCTCCACCGCAACCGGTACAAAATCGTACACCGGCTCCAAGGCAGAATACTTCGCGTGCTTCAACCTCGCAGCATTTTCAGCCGCAGAACCAGCCACCCGCGAAGTTTGTCCCAAATGAGACGCAGCGTAAGTGCTTACACACGTTGCGTCCCATAAAAGACAACGCCCCTTCTGCCAAGGAACCAATGTGAGACCGTCCGGCCGCTTTCCGTCCACCCTACTAAGTCCCGGAGGTTCAAGCACACAAGGCACATTGGCCGAAACCATTGCCCGCCGCACTAGGTCGTTAATAGCGTGGTGCCTAGGAAAACGACCCGCACACCTCTGACAGCTCAAACCATGGTGCCCATCCTCCTCCACCATCATCCCACATATACAACGATGCCTTTCACACACTTTGCCGCCTAAACGAAGTGCCACTGCTACCCTCAAAGAGTTATTATCGAGCAGAGTACCCAACTGAGGAGACGGCAAAGCATGTAACCACGCCCCTGACTCCGGTCTAGCAACAGCTCTCAGACGAGCCGCGTCAACGCCCGAAGCGTCCACCAAAAGGGAATCGTACATTTGCTTGCAGAAAACATCATCCCAACCTCTCTGCAAACCGGCATTAATCGGGCGTTCCCCACCCGGACAAAGACTTGACCACCTAGCAAGAGCCTCCGACTGAAACGGCACACAAATCACGCTACCATTATCACCCAAAATGCGAGCAACGAGATCAGCCGAGCCGTACGAAGACGCCAAGAAAGCCGCCAAGCCAACATCCTGAACGCGACGCACCCCAAGACCACCATGCCTAACTGGCAACACTGCCTGGCACCACTGCGAAGTTGTAAAACTGACATTCAGTACGACTTCCAGTGTCAACCTAAGCGCGTCATCCAATGCAGCAACGTCCTGACCGAAGAGCCATGTGGGAGATGTACGCAAAATGTAAGTCATTCGAGGCATACCCAAGCAATTCCGCAGCAAGGTGAGAGCGACATGCGCCGACAAATTGGTTAAATGTTCCCGTGCCGATACAAGCGCCAATCTCTTCAATTCAAGGGCGGAACTGACACCCTCAGGAAATATTGGCGCCCCCAACAGACCAACCGCCGACTTATCCAACTGTTTGATGCCAGGCAATTGCGAACGAAATTCATCGATCAAGTCCGCATTTATGTCGCCGCATGCGAAAATCTCACACTTTCCCGGGTTAATTTCCAAGCCCACGGCCCCCAAAGCTACACTAAGCTTGGCCAGATCCTCCAAAACAACTTTTGGATCTCCACCGATTGTACCATCATCTAAATACCAAACATTCAGTGGAGAGCCCAAAGTCGAAATGATGTTGTGAATTGCTAAGCAAAACAAAAGAGGGCCCAGGGGATCCCCCTGCTGAGCACCCACCTGCGAGAGAATCGTTGCTTCTCCAAAGAAAAGATTGCTTGGGGACGAGTAGCATTGGTACACGAACGGATACAGGGACGGAACATGTTCTAGAACCTCCGACAGAATAACGTCTCTCTCGATGCTGTTAAAAGCGTTTTTAATGTCTACCTTAACCACTACGGCATCAGAACCCCCACAATCGATCGCAAAAGATCGGGTTGCATGTATCGCCGCCTCACACCCCAAGGCCGTACCGAAACCCACCTGCCTCGGTTGAAGATGAGAAGACATTGCTTCACGAACAGACCTACAAGCAAGCTTGGCAGCTAAGCGACGATACGTGCACCCTACGGCAATCGGCCTGATGCCGCCATCCTTCTTCGAAAGAGCACAAAGAGATGCCCCATAAAGAAACGGTGCCACCTCTACATTCAACAATCCCTTCAGCAAAAAATTGCACAGACCAGAGAGCGAGTCCAATAGGCGGAGACCATTGTCCCCCGCGGAAGGCGATGTCAGCTCCTTAAGGTGCCTAGGGCGTAAACCATCCAAACCAGAAGCCGACCCATTATAAAAAGACCCCAACGCATTGGCTACCTCAGCAGGGTCAACAAAAAGGGAAGGGCCTGAAAGGTTCGGCTCTGGTGGAAAAAGTAATGGCCTGGAAGGGGACGGATGCTTTTCCCGCAAAGCGTCCACAGTACTATTGTCAGTGGGTGCCAACGATGCGTCCGATAGAAGCAGGCGGACGGCTCCCCTCAAATCGCCATCGTGCACCTTAGCCTCTATTGTACGATAAGTAGAAGGCGGCTTAAACGCTGACTGCGCAACCGGAAAGTACAAGGTTCCACTTTCGATATTGGTTTTCACCTTAGTCGTCAAAGATTTGCGCACTCCAGCCTCCGGGACCCTCAGAGCAGAAACAAATTTAAGTTAGTAGTACCTGGCCGGTACGGCGAAAATGGGTTTAATGCTCGAGTTTTAAACTCTGTTTTTCACTTCAATGGCAAGGAAATGAAATATCAACAGTAAACTATGTTCATTTTCTATGTACCTTTTATTTTTTATGCATTATTATAATAATTCCATTTTTTTTATTTTACTGATTTATTTGATTGATTTTTAGTTTTATATCAATTAAAAAATATTTAAAAAATATATAGAAACTTTTTTTGTTTGTGGCTGTTGACACCTTGGTCTTAAGTTAGTCTTAGAGAAAGATTTTATTTTTACGAGAGTTGTGGAGGTCAAGAGGGGAGGCCTTTGCCCAGCAGTGGGACACTATACAGGCTACTTATAAAATAATAACCCCGACGTCTTTGCTGGTACTTACTTTTTGTCGAAATGTTAAGTACTTTTTTACTACGAACCAGTTATTTTTAAAAGCCATCAAGGTCATTGTTTCGAAAATTTTGTTCCGAAGGCTTTTTTGACATTCCATTGAACTACATAATAAACTAGAACTTTGGGATTTAAGTTTATTCTCTGAATTAAAATATCCCTGAGATGCAAATATATGAAATGAAATGAAATGAAATTTATTTGCGGTAAATGTAGTACATTATAGTTAGGTATAATTAGGATGTTATATTATTTCTTGTTTCATACATTTAGACTGTATAAGTCATGCAAATATTATTTTTTTTTTATACATGTATTACATGCTATGGTCTGTCCCATAATTCGAGATAATAAAATGACAGTCTGAAATGTCAAACGTAAAAATAATGTGGCCAGCATAAAACGAACAGTGCGGCTCCGTGATTCCGGTTTCGTAAATAACCGATAAAAATGTATATTTTACGATAGCAAAAATAACATTAAAGTATTCAATATACTACTTACTATTTTAAAAATATAAATACCTACACTTTTACGATAAAGTGATAAAATCTAAGCACAGGTAGGTACAGTCAGCTGCAGAGAAAAGGTACCCCCCTGTAACGGCGGTATCCATACTACCGCCATTACAGGGGGGGTACCCTTTCTCTGCAGCTGACTGTACAAAACAGATAAAATACAGTGTTCATCACTTAGTGCCAACGTAAAAAAATATAATACAGAGAGGCTACTACAAAACTAGAAAAACGAAGTCCGTATGGCAGCGTCCCTTTTACTCGAGTACTGAATGAGAAAAGCGTCAGCGGGACGGCAACATACGAAGTTCGAAGTTGGAGGCCTACCGACAGCTCGTCTCCCGGTCCGCGGACGCCATTCGAGAACCTTCTGACCCCAGCGTCCTGCGTGCAATGTGCCTCGCCCACTGCCATTTCAGTTTCGCAATTCTTCGGGCTATGTCAGTAACCTTAGTTCTACTGCGGATATCATCATTTCTGATTCTATCCCGCAGAGAAACCCCGAGCATAGCCCTCTCCATAGCCCTTCGAGTGACTTTGAGCTTCCTTATGAGGCCCATCGTTAGCGCCCACGTCTTAGATCCGTATGTCATCACTGGCAACACACACTGGTCAAAGACTTTTGACTTCAAACACTGCGGTAATTTGGATGAAAAGACACTGCGAAGCTTCCCGAACGCTGCCCAGCCGAGTCGGATTCGACGAGTGATCTCTTTCTCGAAGTTGGACTTACCTAACTGGACCGTCTGTCCTAGGTATACATAGTCGTCAACAACTTCGACCGCAGAGCTTCCGACTATTACGGGAGTTGGCACTACATGAACATTAGACATGACAATTAAAACTGTTTTTTTTATTACCCCTGTGTATTAAACATAATTTTACTGGACCACAAAAGCCGCTATAATAGTAATATGGTGTTTATTTGTGAGATTGTATACCTACACAATCGGGGTTGTACGTTGATTTGGAGACATTTTGATAGAATTTCGTTTAACAGATATTTTTTCTCATAATTGTCGTTTCATAGAATAATCAATACGCAGAAAATTTATTTTGAAGAAATTAAAACCATTGTTTTTTGTTAGAAATATAATTTTTTATTTAGATATTCATATCATAGAATAAGAAATCAAATATTCATTATTCTCATATTATTTAGTTAATGTAAAAAAAAATTACTATCAAGAAAAACATGAAATTCGTTTTCTGATGTGGTCTCAGTTCTAACCTAACCTAAACTACATTTCTAGTACATAACGAGTCGTTTCGGAGGGGGTCGCTGCAGGTCTACCTACTACGGAACTCGAAGTTCGTGTCGTGCGGTCTCTCACACTTATACTATTTAATACGAGAGCGAGAGGGACCGCATGACACGAATAAATGAATGAAATGGAAATAATTCTACAATTTGATAAGTTTGATAAAAAATTAAATGAGATTATAAAATTCATTGAATAGTTTTTCTATTAAATATGTTCCATTCAAGTTAATAGTCGTTAAAAAAATAATATTCCAAGTAAACATACGAAGAGCAAATATTATATGAAATATTTTCTGCGAAACGAAATTCTACGAAAATTCTGTCTGTGAAAGAAGGGAACACCTATTAAGTGTATTTTCAGCTTCTTATGGCAATGATCTTACTTAGAATTTAATTAAAACTTAAACATCAACATCTATAAAAAGTCGAAATATCTCCAAAACTGTCGCATTTTTATTAGACCTATTTTGCCTTTTCTAGAATGTCCTAAGTGTCCTACATGTTATTACATCACGGATCCGTTCATATAATATTTTATGACATACATATATTGGTACACAGGTACCTACAAAATCTTTCGGTGATTACCGGTTGCGGCACATCACTATTTATGAGACGCAAAAAACAGGTAACACATGAAACGTCATTTTATTATCTCGAATTATGGGACAGACCATAACAATAAGGACTCCCTAGTTTGTATCAAAAGATTCTAAGTAGTTGACATCATTCCTATATTTAGACCTATATAATCAAGAATATAGTATTAAGAATAAATTTCATAATAATGATAATAATTAAAAATGTATACATGTCACTTATAACTTAGAGAAGAATTCTATTAGGATGTCAATTTCATTCAATAGTAATAATAGTGTACTAAACTTAAAATAGGTAGTGACCGAAGAGCTGGCAGCTTCCTCGGACAAAGAATTAGCCTAGCTATTCAAAAAGGAAACCTTGACTAGGGGTACTCTTTACTCTATGTAGTAAGTAAATCTACAAGGAAAATTATAACGACTAAGATTGCTTGAGAATTAATAAATATAACAATTCTGTGTTTTTAAAGTACCTATAATTTGCATACAATGACAGTTTTACGAAAACAAGACAAAAGGAAAAATTGATGGAATAAGATTATGTTTCATCCTCAAATATGTGATTTCAACAACTCTATTGTTATTTGGGATTTCCATTGCTCTTTGCGTGTGTGTAATGTATTACATAAAAAATTCAAGGTTACATGTCTGAATATCGAAAATTAAAATACCTACGGGTAAAATGTCGATATTCAAAATATCGAAAAATAAAATATCGACTGTATCGAAATATCGAAAATTAAAGAAACGAAAGTTTATATTGTCAAATGGAGATAACCTAGGTCCAATATATCTAAAATATATTTATCTACAAAAGTGGTATCGAAAGATATAAATATTGAAGTCTAAAATATTGAAGTACAGAGTATCGAATATCCTAATTATATGAACTTCCACGAGTCAGGGTCGACGACGGAGCTCCGCTTGGCGGAGCTCCTATTCCGCTCACTTGAGGCGCTTCGTGCCTTGATGTAATACTAATCTAACCTAACCTATTGAACATGAATTATCAAAAATATTTGGTTCGGTTATGTTAGAACTGTGAACAAAACAACACAGCTAAAAATGACTAAGTATATTATCCCTATCGCTACTAATATTATAAATTCGAAAGTAACTCTGTCTGTCTGTTACTCTTTCACGTCGAAACCACTGAACCGATTTTTATGAAATTTGGTATGTAGGTAGTTTGAACCCCAAGGATCAACATAGAATACTTTTTATTCCGGTAGAGGGCGCCACCGCGCGATAACCTAGATACGCGCAGACAAAGTCGCGGACATAAGCTAGTTTAAAATAAATGCTATTAAGAGAAAGGAGCAATAAATAAATCAATTTCGCATGTAAATATGTAAAAATGTTAAATATCGTATTTTAATTTTCGACATTGAAATATGTCTTGGTAGTCTTGTTTATTGAAAAAAATCAAAGTAAGAACCAGCGCAATTTGGTTCATCCATTTGAAAGCTGCGATGCCACAGACAGACACATATCAAACTTATAACACCGCTCTTTTTACGACAGGGGTTAAAAAATTGTCTAAATTTCTGCTGCTCACGATATCGCGGGCAAAGAATTCGTTTAGTACGTGGGAACTATGCAATGTCACTTCATGAACTGGAGCGTTTATCTGTCTAGGTATTAATTATTATAGGCGCGCCAAGTGTTCCGGCGCGCCTACAACGGTGGAGACAGGAAACAGAAGGTCTCCTGAAGATGGGTCCAAATACTGGACGACCGCCGTGCTGCAGGGCCATGGATGCGCAGATTTCCCACAGCCCGGCTGCAAAACGGCGATGAAGAGGAACTTCCTGGGGTTTTTAGTGGGTACACCGCCCCACAAGACTATTTGATGCTCTAATCTAAACTCTAAGCAATCCACGCCTGTGGCACCACTGAAAACTTACATAAAATAATGGAATCTTCTTATCTTACTATTGACCAATCATAAACAAAGAATAGGAAGGTAACAATTATGAACTTATGAGATCTTGCCTAAAATGGCTCTATCTTATACCGATTTCACACGAGGGCAGAATAGTGGGGCAGAACAGTAAGCAGCACAGTACTGCTACAATTTGAACGCACACGCCGAGACAGAACAGTACTGCCTTGACAGTAACCAAGGCAGAATAGTTAATAGCCCGCCGGTCTATTTTTTCGGGGCAGTTTGCTTCCCCCACCACTTTTCTCGCTCGTCTGTCTTGTGGCTGGACTCTTGTGAACGCGAGGGCAGTGCAGTGCAAAGAGCAGGACAGCGAGCGTGCGCGCGTCCCGACATCTTTTGCAAGTGGCGTGGTTTGCTAAATATTTTTTTCCTATTTATTTCACTCTACAATTTCAATTAGCTCATCCAGAGCTATTTTTGCAGCAATTTTTAGTAAGTGGCGTAAATGTTGCCGTTGTCGCCGTCGACGCTCCATCGCTATTTCACTCGGACTGTCCTACTATTTCGCCCTACATTTGAACGCCACTGTCCTCCCAAACTGTTCTGTCCTAACTGTTCTGCCCCACTATTCTGCCCCACTACTCTGCCCAGGGCAGAATAGTGGAGCAGAACAGTAGGCAGCACAGTACTGCTACAATTTGAACGCACATGCCGAGACAGAACAGTACTGCCTTGACAGTAACCAAGGCAGAATAGTTAATAGCCCGCCGGTCTATTTTTTCGGGGCAGTTTGCTTCCCCCACCACTTTTCTCGCTCGTCTGTCTTGTGGCTGGACTCTTGTGAACGCGAGGGCAGTGCAGTGCAAAGAGCAGGACAGCGAGCGTGCGCGCGTCCCGACATCTTTTGCAAGTGGCGTGGTTTGCTAAATATTTTTTTCCTATTTATTTCACTCTACAATTTCAATTAGCTCATCCAGAGCTATTTTTGCAGCAATTTTTAGTAAGTGGCGTAAATGTTGCCGTTGTCGCCGTCGACGCTCCATCGCTATTTCACTCGGACTGTCCTACTATTTCGCCCTACATTTGAACGCCACTGTCCTCCCAAACTGTTCTGTCCTAACTGTTCTGCCCCACTATTCTGCCCCACTACTCTGCCCAGGGCAGAATAGTGGAGCAGAACAGTAGGCAGCACAGTACTGCTACAATTTGAACGCACATGCCGAGACAGAACAGTACTGCCATGACAGTAACCAAGGCAGAATAGTTAATAGCCCGCCGGTCTATTTTTTCGGGGCAGTTTGCTTCCCCCACCACTTTTCTCGCTCGTCTCGTCGTGTGGTTGGACTTGTGTGAACGCGAGGGCAGTGCAGTGCAAAGCGCAGGACAGCGAGCGCGAGCACGTCCCGACTTGTTTTGCAAGTGGCGTGGTTTGCTAAATATTTATTTTCCTATTTATTTCACTCTCTACAATTTCAATTAGCTCATCTAGAGCTATTTTTTCAGCAATTTTTAGTAAGTGGCGTAAATGTTGCCGTTGTAGCCGTCGACGCTCCATCGCTATTTCACTCGGACTGTCCTACTATTTCGCCCTACATTTGAACGCCACTGTCCTCCCAAACTGTTCTGTCCTAACTGTTCTGCCCCACTATTCTGCCCCACTACTCTGCCCAGGGCAGAATAGTGGAGCAGAACAGTAGGCAGCACAGTACTGCTACAATTTGAACGCACATGCCGAGACAGAACAGTACTGCCATGACAGTAACCAAGGCAGAATAGTTAATAGCCCGCCGGTCTATTTTTTCGGGGCAGTTTGCTTCCCCCACCACTTTTCTCGCTCGTCTCGTCGTGTGGTTGGACTTGTGTGAACGCGAGGGCAGTGCAGTGCAAAGCGCAGGACAGCGAGCGCGAGCACGTCCCGACTTGTTTTGCATGTGGCGTGGTTTGCTAAATATTTATTTTCCTATTTATTTCACTCTCTACAATTTCAATTAGCTCACCCAGAGCAATTTTTGCAGCAATTTTTAGTAAGTGGCGTAAATGTAGCCGTTGTCCCAGCACGAGGTTGTCCCAGCACGATGCACGAGGGCAGAATAGTGGGGCAGAACAGTAGGACAGACTAGATGTGAATTCAAGATAAATACACTCGCGGTCAAAGAAAACGGGTCGGTACGAAAAACTAGAATATCTCCAAAAATATTAGAGCTAGGAGCATGAATTAAACTGTATATTGTAGATAATTCTATAATTAATAAAACGACGTGATAGGTGTGAAAGTTATTCATTTGTTTATTCTAATTACGTACAAAACAAAATGTTTACAAATTTTACGTAGAAAAATTAACACTTGGTACCTCACATTACAACAGAAAAAACAAACTTTAAGCCAAATTAATTCTTCGTATTGCCTTCACGGGCTCTTTTTAAAGCTTCCAGATGATCGGGCATGCTCTTCATTAGGTTTCTTATGCGATTTTGCGGGATATTGATTCATCCTTCCACTAACGCATGTTTCAGGTCTCTAAGTGTAGCTAGAGCGGAGTTTCGATTTCTTACATGCCTTCCAAGCTCGTTCCATACATGCTCGATCGGATTTAAGTCCGGACTTCTCGAGGGTCAGTTCATAAAAATGATACCGACGTCGTCAAAGTAATCATTTACAATCTGAGCTGTGTATGGCCTGGCGTTTTCATGCATGAACATGGGATTTTCACACATATTAATTAAGTATGGACCGTCATGTTCATTAAGAATCTCTTCTACATATCTTGCACTAGTTAGCGTACCATTTTTTATGAAGACTTACTCCATGTGAGTCTCTGAAGAGATTACAGCTCAGGCCACAATAGACCCACCGTCAAACGACACTTTTTCCTCAAAATAAGCTCGAGTAAAACGTTCACCTGGCCGTTTGTAAGCTCTTCGCCGCCCATCATGTGCATAGAGCATAAATCTGGATTCATCAGAAAACATATTTCTTGCCAATTCTTCGTCTGCCCACCATCTGTGTTCGCGGGCGTAAATCAATCTTGCTGTTCGCTGCCCCTTTTCAAGTTTTGGGCCATTTGCCGGTCTACGTGGGGTCAAATTAGCTTCTTGTAGCCGCCGCCTTACAGTCCACTCGCTTATGTCATCTTTTCGAGTCTCTCGAAGTTGATTTTGGACTTCAACAGCCATGAGGTGCCGATTTCGGAGCATGGTTGTAACAATAAATTGATCTTCTCGAGCTGCAGTACATCTCGGTCTGCTGGTTCTTGGTTTTCTAATGTTCTGCCCAGTTTCTCGGAAACGTTGGACGACTCTCTGCACGGTAGAAAGTGACATGCCAACAGTTCTCGCTGTTCTTCTCTGAATTCCGCCTTCTTCTAACATAGTGACGATACGTGTACATTCTTCTGGTGTCAGCCACATGATAGTAAATCAAGAATGATCAAGAAAGACAACAATGAGTGCCTTTTATCATTATGCTTTGACAGATTGAAAATAAAAGTGAGAAAACAGGCAAAAGTAAAACAAGTGCAATTTTAATTCAGACCCTAATTAGAGTTTTTTTTTAATTTTAACTCTTTCCAGCAACCATGTAAAACATTTGAAGGTTCCATTTAATACGATATTAAATTCTCTTTAATATAGAGTCAGTTTCGTGTAAGTAAACCTTTTCATTTTCAAAATTTTAAGGTTTTCATCACTGACCCGTATTATTTGACCGCGAGTGTAGGAGGATTGAATCTTTTTATCCGAGCTGGTGTGTTGAACGATAATTTTTGTAGAAGTTCAGGACAGTCAGTATTACCATTGATGATGTTGAGCATGCAAGTAATATCCGCTATCTCGCGGCGCCGGTGCAGGGCGGTACAAGGTGATGCTTTTGACACACCTCGACGTAATCGGACGACTTGTAAGAATATTTTAGTTTAAAACATAGATATTTGATAATTTTTTTCTGAACTCTCTCGATCCGGTCGACGTATGTCTTATAGCAAGGATTCCAAATTTGAGAAGCATATTCCAACCTACTTCTAACATAGGTGCAATAAAGTACCTTGAGTGTTTTTGCTTGAGTAAACAAAGAGGAGTTGCGCATAATATGGTTCATAATGTTCCGATGTATTAAAAAAGCAGTAGGTAGACAAAACAGCTCACGCTTTCCTTATTTATTCGTTACTACCATTATTGTTGTAAGTGGGTGTTAGGTAAAACTACCTTTGAACCACAACTTTATACGTGGCTAATCCATACTACACGTGCAAAACACGTACTTTAAACTATGCGACACTTGTGGTACCTGTAGACCCGTACTCCTTCACATTCAAATAAATCAACATAATTACATGACATATACGTCCAAACTAACCACCACAAACACACGAGACATGAAAGCGTTTCAACCAGTGTTGCCACTTCAGATATTTTTTTTACCCTAATGCTACGCGAAATTACCCTAAATTAGGCACTTTTATTTCAGTTTACCCTAAATTTTTTTTAAATAAAATAAAGCAAATAAATGCGATTTATTAATAAACTAATAGCTGAACTACTACACCGTTTCGAAAAATTCTTGGAACGCATCCATAACAGTCTTGGGTTCTATGTCATCTGCAGTATTTTTTTTCTTGAAACCGTACATTTTATTCGAAAACTTTTACCCTGAAAAATACCCTAAATAATTATCTACCCCGAAAACTACCCTAAATTTAGGATACAATATCCTAAGGTAGGACACTGGTTTCTATCTCTATGCGAGTTTTTTCAGGAGAACCATTCAAAAAGACACATGAAAAGCGTTTATTTTAACGGCCTGGACTAAACTGATTATGCGACTAAAGCAGTGAGTAGGTAGTTAATAGTTTATTGACAATTTATAGTTGCAACTTTGCATTAAGTTTTCGAGGTAACACAGTAGGTGGGACAATCAGTCAAAAAAACTTATGGAGCGAAATATAAAACGCTTATCCAAAGAGTAATATCTGACACTATTAATTGAGCCTTATTAGTCTCAATCCATTGTTTATAACTTGAAACTCTTGTAAAGAAGGTGTTGTTCAGGTACTTCCCGTCACTACCCTCTCTGAGGACCTGTTTGCCGCTTACAACGCCGACTAAAATACCCTTGTTTCCTTCGTTAGCGTGCTCAGTATTTTTGCAGACTAGAGGGCCTCCGGAATCACCCTGTGGTTAGAAAATGTCTTAATTAAACGTTTGTGTTGGATAGTGCAATATTGAGTAAGCGTATAAAAAGTGTATTTTATGAATTATGATAAACTAGCCGTTACCCGCGACTCTGCATGAGTAATATTCATTTATCGCTATCCCGTGGGAACTATGCAATTTTCTGGGATACAAACTATCCTATGTCCTTCCTCAGGACACAAACTATCTCTGTACCAACCGGATTTTGTCTAAATCGGTTGAGTGGTAATAGACGTAATTAAGTAACAAACATCCAAACATCCAAGCCTTCAAACATCTTTACAAGCTTTCACATTTAAAATAAAAATTAATTAATTGAATTCACGGTTTCATATCTTCAAATTACTTTCTAATATAATGGTTAAAAAGCAATTGTGTCAATATTTTGTTCGATGAACGATTTACCAACTAATATTTTTGTTTTACCAATGAAGCTCACGTGGCCGTCCCCTATTTTCTTTTGGTAGCATTAGCATAGAATGTAGAAATGAGAATTATAACAAAAAATTGAACCGACTACAAAAAACCATGAAAAGAGTGGTAGAAAAATATTTTCATGGTTTTTTGTAGTCGGTTAAATTTATTGTTATTATTTTTTTTTACGCTTTTTAGAGTAAATAATCCAAGATACAATAGTTAAATGTCAACTGCTGGTCGCCTTTTATGAAAGAACTAGCTTTTGCCCGCGGCTCCGTCCGCGCGGTATTCGGTTATCGCGCGCTGTTCCCTCGGGAACTGTGCATTTTTCCGGGATAAAAAGTAGCCTATGTCACTCTCGGGCCCATAAACTATCTCTATGCCAAAATTCATGACGATCCGTCGCTCCGTTACGGCTTGAAAGAGGGACAAACCTACAAACACACAAACACACTTTCGCATTTATAATATTAGCATGGATGTTTTTCCCGATGCAGAGACGTTCAGTATTGAGGAGTCCTGGTGCTTCACCACCCGTTCCATTTCACCATATGCATTACTATGAGCATAATTGCTTAGCAACTGTGGTAAAGTAATTGAAATTCAACCCGTGAAATACTCGTACTTGTTATTAGTACTCGTAGTAACTCCGATGGTCAACTGTGGTCTTCATCATCAGTTCTACTACACCAAATGAAGATTTTCAAAAGCAAATGCACGCGTTACTACTAAATATATCCAAATAACCATAGATGTCCCTACAAAAATTGAAGAGTTACCTCGATATCCTTAGGATCCAATCATCAGATTCTGATATGGTGCTTATGGGACCTAAATGAAGGTACTTAAAGAACGAAAAAAAAAAAAAAATTCAAAACCGGTTCATAAATGACGGAGTTCTGAGGTAACAAACATAAAAAAAATACAACCGAATGGATAACCTCCTCCTTTTTTTGAAGTCGGTTAAAAATGAAGCTATACCTACCACTCCGACATCTGCCAAGGCTCCTCTAGTACATATAAATCTTTTCGTATTTCTGTTATGCAACTTGCCGCAAGCTGGTGTTGAAAGTACTTCGAGTTGTGTCCAGAGTAGTTTGTCTGACTGGTGCTGGTTAAGAAAAAAAAAAACTTGTAGGTGTAACTAGTAACTAAATACAGATACACCACCTGCTTCTTTCTTCCACAGGTCGACCAGAAGTAGGCGGAGTCTCCACCCTTAAGTTGTTAGTATTCCCAAAATCCGCACAAAGCGTTTGCGCTCTTCCTTCATCAACCGTACAGCAAAAGAGTGGAATTCCCTGCTTGCGACAGTGTTTCCTGAACACTACACTTTGGCCGCTTTAAAGTCTAGGGTGAATGAGCATTTACTAGGCAAGAGTGCTCCATCGTAGGCCTCATCCTCGCTTTATTGTGACCAAACGCAAGCCTGTACTGTTTAAAAAAAAAGATAATTGGCAAAGTTGGTAAAGATCTCCTTTGCAGTGTGTATGTTAAGCACCAAAGTGATAAATGGGTCACTCGAAAGGTCACTCATTATACGTAATACCTGGGCCGGGCATTATGAAAAATTTGAAAGAGTTGAAGAATTAATTGTTGGGTGAAACGAAATATTGCCTGAGTGATATGATGATATGAACTGAACAGTAGGAGGCGTTCTGATGTTATAGTGCTTAATTAATTGTTATTCATCGTATTTTATCGGAAAAGTTCATATCAAAGTACGATTTCCACCGAGCGCATCGGACTGGGCGGCATCCGCTCTGTTCCATCGGGAACTGTGCATTTTTCCGTTACAAAAAGTAACCCATGTCACTCTCTGGCCCATAAACTATCTCTATGCCAAAAATCACGTCGATCCGTCGCTCCGTTCCGACGTGAAAGATGGACAAACATACAAACACACACACTTTCGTATTTATTAAGTTTCGAATGGATAATATAGGGCATGCAGCAGCTGCTGCTGGGGGCGGACTCTATAATGTAACATGATTACTTACTCCTGTCTCAGTTTGTCCAAAACCAGTTACAACACATATCACCCCTGTGTCTGTATAAGTTCCATGTTCTCGAGCATACGGTATTATGTTTACATGATCATTGAAAGTAAAGGGCTGTGATGTAAACTGAAAAAAATTCGGTTCTTATTTCGAATCAATGTGAAGTCCTGGTTTCCGTTGGTGTGTGCACACTAACACGCCAGAACCATCTAGATTTTTGTTTAATCTTCTCTATACAACTAAAAATTAATTGTTGAATGTATGTAGGCTCATCATTCAGGAACATCTTCATTTATGTTTAGCAAATTCATTTCCCAATTCTGAATTGTCAACTTACTTATGAAAGAATTTTTTAATGCAAAATTCAAAAATGAGTGCAAACCCAGGGCATGTAGGGTGACGGCACCAGTCATAAACATGTTAAGCACAGTAGTATCCGGTAATGAACAGCAAGGATTCAATGCCTTATAGCTCACCATTCATGAACTTTACCAGTTATGATCATCAGTTATCTGCACATAAGTGTTGTTAGTTTTAGAAAAAGTAGCGTCCATTTCTTAATATTGGGTTAGCGGAAAAAATATTCCATTATAGTTTCCTGTTCATGACTGGTGCCCTCACCCTAGCTAGTTTCTTATAAAAATACAGCTCACCAACATTGCGATGTCTCTTTTTGGAAAAACGTAGTCATTCGGCGCAACAGTCCAACTGATGGTTCGCCATTGATTGTTGGCACCTTCTTTTTCAAACTGCTTATTAACTAGAGTTCCAGCAACAGCATACACATCGGTAAGTGACAACGCTTCTGGCTTTCTTAAAAAAAATTACACAACTTTTATTACACCTGGGATCAGGTCTCCCACATGATACACTATTCCATTCGAGAAAATTAAGTCGGCTACCAGAGTGGAACCTTTACCTACATAATTTCTATCTATGTAATGTAAGTATAGTTTCTATGGTGTCTATGGGCGGTGGTGATCTCTCACCATCAGGAGACCCACTTGCTCGTTTTCCATCCAGTCAAATAAAAAAAAAAATCGCTATGATTTTTTGGAGACGTATGGAATATCATATGACTTTAGTAGCAGAAAGGTTCCACCCTAGTAGCGATTTAGCTTCTTTGACTGAAATACGTGTATCATCAACTTAAATTCGCTATGAATGAAATCCGCGAAAGTTCTAGAAATATGCAGTGTAACGCACCCGCACCATACGCGTTTCCTGTCGTTGTAGAGACAGTGGGCCGCGGTGAGGACTCTGTTCGGGGCTATAATTGCTCCGCCACAAAAGTTCTCGTACGCGTTTTTTACCCATATCTTCAACGATACCTACAAAAACAATAAAAAGCTAAGGTCTCTACCCACCATTTGATTGTTCTTTACCTCAAAAGCATAATAAATACCTGATAAATACCTAATAGCGATTCACCGAATCGTACCTCGAACTAACTAAATTTCCATAGAATCATGTACAGTCGGTTCCCTAACTTATGTATCCACTTTTTCATACTAGTTGTATAGAGAAGTGGATACTTATCTTAGGGCACCGACTACCTACTTGACGCAATTAAGATCTAATACTGAATTTTACCTGATAGGGAAACTGCGTTTCTTCAGCCGGAGTGCCCTTGTATATTCTCAAATAAGGAGCATTTTCAATATTTTTTATATGTTTTCGAGACCATATACAAGCGACATCGTTAAATAATACGTTAAATACGAATAAAAAGTCCAGAAGAAAATTCATTTACTTATTAATTTCGTCTAATGTTGCATTATATTTGAAGCCAAAAATTATAAAAGGTACTGAACTAATTAGGTGTAAATATTACAAATTCATAATAGTGTCAATATTTAATATGACTAATGTCATCATGATAGAAATAGCTGTGCAAACGTCAATGAAACGTGGAGAGTCTTCTGAACTATACAGGTTGATTTTAATCAATCTTTTAGTTAATTTAACCTCCTGCATCTATATCTCTCAAGTAAGAACCAGGGGCCTGACAGTTTAGTTTCGTTCATCGACGTTGTAGCGCTGCCATTTGTATGATATTATTACAATCTGTGGACCGCCGTCATTTCTTTGCTGTCATGTCCTACCCGTCATTGTGTTTTAAACATTGAGTTGAGTGCCGGTTTTCTCTTGCATTTTCCTCCCGTTTTGGTCGAGTTGTAGTTCCATGAGTAGCCATCCTTCTCTGTGTAACAAAACAATACTCTACTTGCGGTAGTTTAGTGCGAGTGATATTACACTGATTTCCAACATGGCACAATTCAAGTGTTGTGTTTTTGATTGTAATTCAACAAGTGCCACGCACAAACTATTTTGCATGCACAAAAACGACTATTTACGAAACCTTTGGATGTCGTTGCTAGTACCGACTAGCCCTTATTTGCTGGCTTTAACCAAGAGTCAACTGTTGTTGAAACGCGTATGTGAAAGACATTTTGACCATACTCAGTTCGATTGAATAGGTGCGCGGATTCGATATTCGTATCCTTGCCTGTTCACGGAAAAGGAAATGGTTCATGGTGTACCACTCTCGTCTAAGGGTAAGTTTTTTTAACCTTTGCAATAACAGCTCCATGTTCAAAATTTTATTCTAATATAAATTTAATGAAAAGAGACCCGACGGAATAAGGGTTAATTCCCTGGCAAATGGGCCGGTCACTTGTTTGTAATGCCACTTGTGTCGATACCCTCGCGCTGTCCCATTTAGCCTCTTCATCTATCAAGGCGTGCGGAGCAGCAGCGCAGGCTGAGCAAGACGCCGCAAATATACAGGGCTCTCTAAACTTAGGGTCCATGGAGTTCGGACGCAACTTATTGGACAAATAAAATATAAAAATATTCGAAATGACCAATGACCAGATGGCTGGTGCATTTCTCGCCCAAATTATTGGGATCAACGATCCAGCGGCGCGGAAATGCAGTCAGCCTCATGGGCACTTCCGCGGGGACTAGACTTGGGGGAATTGTATATAATATGGTTAAGTTATTTTTACCCACGACGGAACGGAGAAGGTATATGCGTTTAGGGTGAGAGGTTGTTTGTTTGTTTGTTTGTTTGTTTGTGCGCAAACGAATGTTCACGTTTATCTCCAGAACGGTTTGACTGATTTAGATGCGGTTTTCTGTAATGGATTTGTAATTTATCGACGGTGGTTCTTAGATAGGTGTTATGGCGTTTATCCGCTAGGGGGCGCTACAGTAATCATTTTTCACTCGAGAAATGACCACCGAATGTTCCCAATTATCTTAAGAATGGATTGACTGTTTTTAATGTAGTTTTCCGTAATGGATTTGATGTTTATCTAAGATGGTTCTTAGATAGGTGTTTTAATATTAACCCGTAAGGGGGCGCTAGAGTAAACATTTTCCATTTAGCTCTAGAAAGGTTAGACTGCCTTTGATCTGCCTTTCTCTTTAAGGGGTTTGATGACTGTCTTTAATAGTTTTCGAAAGGCGTTCACATGTATATAAAGGTGGGTGCACGGCAGTGCCTCCGCCAAGACGAACAAAAAGGAAGACGGGGCACTACCTACCTATTTTCATACCGTTTCATCTTAATACTAGCTTTTATTAATTGACCTGCAATATAAGTAGGTACCTATGTAAATAATATTATACATATGTATGTTTGTATGCATATTAGGGTCTTGCAAGTTAAATTTGCCACACTTTCAGCTATCGTATTGACTTGAAATTTGGCACACTTATGTAAATCTGGTAACAATACAATAATCTGGTAGTGACATCCAGGTTATGTAGCCAGGGTCGTCTCCACAGAAAGAAACTCTTCAATAGTTTACGGCACAGGCGCGGAATTTAACAGAATTAATTACCTATTAAATTTTATTGGCACTGTTTATATGATAGAATAGACACAACTTGATGTTCCAGCTAAGGTCGTCTTCCCACAAAAGGACTCCTCGATGGTTAATAGCATAAAATGCATAAAACTTTGCACGATTATTCAATTGCAATGACAATACATTATATCCCCATAAACTACCTGATGCTGCAGCTAGGGTTGTTTCCTCTTCCCAAAAGTTCCAAGAAAGCTAAATTATTGTACGCTGATTGAGAATTGCACATAAATAAAAAAAATGTGACTTCAAACCTCTAATCCTAGTTAATGGGGTCAGGGCTTGCAGAAAAACTAGTAAAATTTTTGGCTAAGCCCCTGAAGCCTGATCTTACTTACTAATCCTATACATACCTATTTTGGCTTAAGAAGTATGGCTTGGCCGTTTCATATTTAAATCTGTTCGTATGACATGTCAATAAAAAAAATTAAGCTATTTATTTCAAGCAAAAAAATGAAAGCAATCAATCATCAAGCATTTTTTTTTTTTATAAAGTCAGGGCTCAGGCTCCGTTTCCACCAGCGATGTGCGAGGATGTGTTGCGAGGAATGTGTTTTTTATGAACCAATAGAAACATTTAATTTTCCTTGCTTCGCTCCGCTCAGCTTCCACCAGAGTTGAGTACCAGGATAGGGATATGAAACGTTTCTATTGGTTCATGAAAAACACATTCCTCGCAACACATTCTCGCACATCTCTGGTGGGAACGCAGCCTCATGTAGCCACTTGGCTTTTCCTAGCGTTTGAAAACCTTTTTAAAACTAAAGCGTTATTTATGAGCAAGTAAGTAAGTGTTGTGAATATTAGCCTTTCATTTTACATAAAATATTTAAGTGAGATGAATTATTTCTTTAAAAAGTTTAAAATAAAAAGTAAAATTAAAAATTTTGAAAAAACCCACGACGGTTCCTTTAGAAAAAGGGTTAAATAATTTTTATAAACATCCCCCGACTAAAATGATTACAAACGCAAAAACATCCGTCGGGGGCTGCCATTGCCATCTCTCTATTATATTTCAATTAAAATGTTAAGAAAAGTTACTACAAACAACTAGCTCTCTCATAATGCATTCCAAATACAATTTTAATTAATCACAAATTCATACAACTACAGAATATTAGTTAATTTCGGGGTTAGTAATCCAATGCTATTTCAGTTACAATGTTAAGAAAACTACTTACGGTGAATATCTTTGTCTCATAAAGTAGGTACATTCCTCACACAATTATAACAACACACACAATTGCAATATACAAACTGAACAAACTCATACAATTGCAAAATATAAGTTAATTTCGGTGCAGGTAATGGCAGCCCCCGACGGATGTTTTTGCGTTTGTAATCATTTTAGTCGGGGGATGTTTATAAAAATTATTTAACCCTTTTTCTAAAGGAACCGTCGTGGGTTTTTTCAAAATTTTTAATTTTACTTTTTATTAGGATAGTTTATAATATAGTGTACCTACTTCAAAAGGTGTAAACCTTAAAAATAAAACATTGATATAATATTTCTAATTAGATTTTGTGTTTTAGACTACAATGTTCTTTGTGAACATAACTACTATGCAAACCAAGATCCAGATGATGATGAAGACAATGCATTGGATGGAACCCATTGTGGATGTTAGATGAAAAAGCCATCCCTGACTGTATCTGGACCACCCTACTATGTAGGAACTACCCCCCTTATCCGTCAAATAAATGATTAAAAACCCTTGGTCGTTTTATTTCATAACTTACATGAATAAAAATTAAATTAGTACAAGACATCGGTCGTTTTATTTCATAACTTACATGAATAAAAATTAAATTAGTACAAGACATCCGTAACTCCCATTTATCGTAGAGCGCATCACTAGCATTGACTGGAGACTATCGATAATGATTATATCGACCTGTGGAAAGCCCTACGACTGTCAAACAAGTACCACAGACTGTAAAACTTAACAGCGCTACAACGTCAATGATAGGCAACAACAATAATTGACTGTCTTATCTGTAGCTAGCTACATATTAGTAATCTGTGGTAAGAACTGAATGTGGCAAAAAAAACGGAACTAACGCGACTATGTAATGTATCTTGTATTATTAACTTCACTTTTATACTTGTTATATAAATAAAGTAAAGCACCCGGGTATAGATGTTATACCCATGTTAATTAAGTTTTGTCGCTCGGTTAGAACTGGCATGAGAATCTAGATTCTGCTGGTAGCTAGACATGGTGCACTCCGCATTTCAGGTATGATATGAATAAAATTGTAGTCACTGCAATTTTCGGTATAAAAAATGTTTGAAGCTCAGCGACGATAAACTATTTGTGTACCAAATGTCGTTTAGGTCAGTTCAGCCATATTAGCGTAAAAGTAACAAACATTCTAGCCTAGTTTAGAACTGCAAGAAAAATCGTGCAAGATGTTTATGGGCGGTGGTGATCTCCTACCACCAGGAGACCCACTTGCTCGTTTGCCTTCCAGTCGAATAAAAAAAAAAGTTGCATTACATTGCGGCGCTAGATTGACCACTGCAAACACAATGGCTTTACTGCCTCGCAATGTAATGAGACTTGCACGATTTTTCTTACTCGTACTGGTCCAAACTGGGCTTTACATGTATTTGCGTTTGTAGGTAATATTCACGCAGGTCTGAAACTAAAAGGTCGTAAGTAAAAGTAGACAATAAAACCAACAAAAGTATTTAATTAATTAAGTATAATGTATTTACATTTAGCGATGTGGGCAGCATTTCCTCTTGGTTACTTAATAATTGTGCGTTTTTAAATTTCACAGTAAGGCTGCCTGTCCACTGGAGCAGAGCGTGGTAGCGGAGTGGTGATCGAGATAAAAATCCACCAATATAATTGCACAAAAACTCCGCTCCTCTTCAGTGAACGGAGAGTTGGTACCTAGCTTAAAAATTTATACAAAATCAGTTACTTTCATTAAGCACTAGGCTGTTGCCCGAGGCTTCTCCCCCGTTGTAATTGTTCCAAATTTTCTTTCATAAATCTGTCCACCCATTGCCGAGTTTTGCGCTTAGCAACACATTTTATGATTAATTTTTATTTTATATAGAAGAAAAAACATTTACATTCTCGCTTTGCTCCGTTATCTAGCACCGCAATCCGCAACTATAGACAGGCATAGTCTGCAACTTCTTCCGCATTACCCCTCTCTCCGCTTCACTGCCTGGCTCCGCTCCAGTGAACAGGTAGCCTTACACGGCGCGGTTAAGCGTTCGGTTGTTTTATATGATAAGCGCTGCGTTAAGCGCAATGCGCTTGACGTACATTAATTTGCAGCGGATAATCTAATTACCAAACATTGTCTTACGCGGTGAGAGCAGCGGCAAATGCATGTTGGGTAATTAGATTGCGATTGGTTGGGTTTGATGTACGTCAAACGTATTGGGTATAACGTAGCGTTCATCGCATAAAAGGCCGCGATATGAATACTAGCGAACAGCAGCTCATTAGCGGAGCGGCGAGCATGTTCTCTGTTTATTATACGCTGCTGCCCATTTCACTGCCCAATAGCGCCCGTCCGCGACCTAAGAAACTTTAGGAGTCGTTATGTTGACCACGGGTAGGCGTTGACGGGTCCCTTTGCCGCGCATGTCGTGCCAGCCGCAAGCTAGCATTGTGCATGGACGACCGTCTTCTCGATCGAACTCCGGTCGATTGAAACGACGCCGATCGCAAACGCGAATCTATTCTTTCCTCCTCCTCTAAAGGCTCAGATTTGATAGACTCCGGCTTAGGAGTAGGTGGAGGGAGGAGCGGACCTTGAACCGGCTTTTCTGATTGATCGAAATGGAACACGAAGCGGAGCTCCTCGTAAAGTCGACGCCAGTACGAAGCTGTTGGGTCCCGTGAACTGCGTCTTGCGGCTACCATCAGGTCTGCTAGCGAGATGAACAAACCGAGAACACATCCGGTTCCCAGCACAACGAATAAACCTAGAAAGTTCCTCATTTTCAATTTTTCATTTGCTGGCTGTTCTTCCGCCTGAAAAGATAAAAAAAAATTATAGTACCTACCTCCCATAGACGTAAAGTGGGGTGATATTTTTTTCTCATCCAATCTTGTATTGTGGGATATCGTTGGATAGTAGGTTGATAATAGATTTACAAAGTATGTTTCATCATAATCAGCAAAGAGATAATCAGTCATGAGTCTTTATGCTTGTGAATGCAGTGTCACTTATTTTATAAAAACTATTGAAATATTTGACAAATGTGTCATTATTTTATTAGTAATTTTTATGTTATTATCCCTACTAATATTATAAATGCGAAAGAAACTCTGTCTGTCTGTCTGTTACGCTTTCACGTTGAAACTGCTGAATCAATTTTGATGAAATTTGGTATATAGGTAGTTTGAGCCCCAAGGATTAACAAAGGATACTTTTTATTCCGATAAAGGGCGCCACCGCGCGATAACCTAGCTCCGTACAGACGAAGTCGCGAGCATAGGTAAGCTAGTAATAAATAAATAAAAAAAATAATTGTGTTCCATGGTTAGAGGATATTAAAATAATCCATACTTCCATACTAATATTATAAATGCGAAAGTAACTCTGTCTGTCTGTCTATTACTCTTTCACGTCGAAACCACTGAACCGATTTTGATAAAATTTGGTAGGTGTATAGGTAGTATGATCCCCAAGGATGAACATAGGATACCTTTTATACTGGTAGAGGGCGCTACCGCGCGATAACCTAGATCCTCGCAGACGAAGTCGCGGGCATAAGCTAGTAAAAATATAAGAGAAGCTATACATACATCGCAACCACCACCACCATTCATCTCTCTCCACCAACGGTGCTTCATGATCCGCAACTCGCCCGCTTCTTGTAGGTTCAACAGAGCTAAGTTCAACGCTTGACGATACGATGAATCTAAAATACAAATAAAAAAAGCTTTTTTTTTTATTCGACTGGATGGCGCACGAGCAAGTGGGTCTCCTGATGGTAAGAGATCACCACCGCCAATAAACATCTGCCACACCAGGGGTATTGCACATACGTTGCCAACCTGGCCTAAGATGGGATACCTCACGTGCCAGTAATTTCACCGGCTGTCTTCATCTCCACGCCGAAACACAACTGTGCAAGCACTGCTGCTTCACGGCAGGATTAGCGAGCAAGATGGTGGTAGCAACAAGCTATACCTAAGTACAGGTTGATTCACAAAAGTTGGCACGAATAGATAGAATGAAAGTACCTACATAAAGTAGGATTTTTAATCCCATGGGAAAAAAATCTAAACAAGGGTGTTACTGTTAGCAAAAAACATTTGCAGAGTTCAAGATATTCGTTCTTTCAAAATTTTCCAGAAATCGACTTCCCATCAAAAAACTGTAATTCATAATCAAGATAAAATATTTTAATTTACTTATGGAAATCTTTAATTTGGAATTTACACTATGACAGTCATAATATATTAGTTTACAAAGATATTATACTGTTTTCGTATGCATAATTTATTTATTATCCCGTTGTTACGCCCGGGTTTTTAAGCTGTGAGCCGCTTGACGTCACGCGCGACGTCACTCAATGCACTATAACATTCGAGACTGAATTCGTAATCGTTTTCCAGTGATTAGTGACTATTGTTCTGTTATTTTTTTCATTGTCGACATTGTTGTCATGTTTTTACTGTAGTTAAGTTGTTCTTTGTCACGTTTTCCGTTGTTTTTCGCTCATTGTTGTATGAAAGGATGGAGTCTGGTCCGAGTACCTACCTACTTCTTGGTTAAAAGAGGACTTATAAGTTGTCTCCCGTGAAAAAGGCTGTTATCGGAAATAGAATAAAACATGCTAACAACAGTACTTCTAGCTGGCCTATGGGCCTTAAGATGCCCTGAAATGTCACTTCGACGTTGACGAAACTTTGTTTTCATTTTTTCCGCGGGATTAAAAAATTTGAATACACCTCACAGAAATGTGAAAATGTTATAGATTTGTATGTATGTATGTATTAACGCTCGGTCCGCGGGGCCCTGGCGCAAGGGATCTTTTCAGCCAACTGGCTAAGAGACTGGTCGACGCCACCGGAGACAAGAGGGCTGGCAGCTTCCTCGCACAGCGTATTAGCATCGCCATACAGCGAGGAATTGCTGCCAGCATTATTGGAACCATGCCACAGGGGCCTTTTTTAGAGTTATATTAGTTTTTAATTATTATTATTAAGTATTTATAGTTTAATTCATTTCTAAATGTATTATTTGTTCCTCAATAAATCAAATGTATGTATGTATGTATGTAAATATTTTATTGTACATAAAACACAAAACCAACATTTTTACCTTCTCTTCTCTTACCAAAATCTATAAGTGACATTACTTCCATTCAAGCCATTCGTGCCAGCTCTTGTGAATACTTTTAGTTAGTTGTACCTAACTAATAGTAGTTTACGTGAGTGTTATATAATGAAAAGCATTAAAAAACAAGTGTAAAACGAGCCGACACACGAGTTTCATAATAACACCACACGATTTTTTTAATGCGTAATCATGTGATAATTCGATTCACTCAAGAAGTTAATAAATTCTATTTGGTATGTTAGGTATAAGGTTAGGTTTCTATTTATCTAAGCATTAAAATTTTCTTGTTGTGTAAATCGAATTAAATCAAACCTTATACTTTTAAACGAGCAATTTTTTTTTATATGTATGTATGTATGTGGGATCGATCGAAGGAAACAAAACTTTTAAAGATAAAAATGAAAAAGTTTATTAAAAAAAAACTAAATGGAAATACACTGATAGATAGCAAAGAAAACAAAAATCACAACCAGCACATAGGCTCACCCGATCAAGACTCATCTTTCTTTCACTCATTCGCTCGTCTCAATCGTTCCACAGAAATCTTCAATCACTCGGTCGCTCGTTTACGTCAACTCATTCAAACAAAAATCCACCCTCATTCCCACATTCGGCCATCCTACACACATGCCTGTCCCCAGGCATCCTCCAAACAAAACATCTTTCACACCTAAACATCTTAACCTAGGAACACCTTAAACATAAAACATGTGTGCTATAACCATCATTACACAACTCAATAAAACAAAATACCTAACATCAACTTTACATGTATCATCTTATACTAAAAGAACAAACTTAATTCACCTATCTTATATCATTAAAGCATCTTTATTTAACAACATAAAAAAATACCATCTTAGGAAAAAAACATCATCCTACAGAAAAAAAACAAACCATTTTAAATTTTACACCGTACCAGTAACATAACCGCAAACAAAAACCATAACAACAATCTACAACCATCTTAAACTTAACACCACACCAGTAAGTGAACAATTTCATTATACATTCTCTGATAGTCTGCTCCTTTAATAGTAAGTTACTATAAAAACAACTTTCCTCCCGCTTGAACAGCTGACTGCTGTTCATGACAACAGTCTTATCATACAAAAATTCCTGGCCCAAAATAATATGGTACGGCTTAATGTTTTTAGGCACAATGTTTAGCACCACGTCGAAGCACTCGTCGTCAATTAGATCTTCCGTCTTTGTGTATCCCGGTGATACAACTCGAGATACACCAAGTTCCGTCACTAAACGTTCGCACTTTGTGTAGCCCGGCACGCCTAACGATTCATAACTGTCCTCCGACACAAGGTTCAGGTCACTGTCCGAGCCCACAAACGCGTTAAAACTTTGATTAAATAACAAAATCTCCTTCGTCGACTTCCGATCAATGTTTTGATCCACCGTTCGATCACAGCTGTTTGCGCTGCTGTCACAACTGTCAACGTCATTGGTGTGACATCTGACGTCTGTCGCCGCCATTGCTGCCATCTTCGCCGCCATGTCTATGTCGTTCTCGGTCACCTCGTTCCGAATACATTCTTCGTTCCGTTCGTTCGACTGAGTGTGACCGATAGTTTGTTGAACGAACAAACTCGTCGTTCTTCCGCTCGCGCCATCTTGCTCCCCGTCAGCTGATTCGTTTGTTTTAGCAGATGTACAATGCGCCGATATGTGCCCGAATTGGTTATCTCTCAAACACGTCGTACTTTTTTCTTCGTTCGAACACACACTGGACACATGTTTTTCTTCTTCACAGCTGTACTTCTTATAGTAGTTCGGGGAAACCGGTTTAGGCCGGCTTTTGCTCATCTCACGTTGCGAATGTGTAGGTACCGTCTTACTCTTGATAAGTTCGTATAATCTTATTTTTTCTTTCAAGTCACTGTATGATGCAACACCGTAAAACATCATTTTGTAAATTTCAACATCTTCTATTCCGTCGACAATATATTGTATTGCAACATAATCTGGCATTTTCCCTCTTTTGCCCAACTCGCGCATCGTAATTAGGTAGTCAAGGCAACTCTCGTCTACCTTCTTTTTACGCGCCGCCATCAACTCGTGAATCGCCTTTATATCCATCGTGTCAGCGAATTCTTTCTTCAGCGCGTATTTTAGCTCGTCCCACGATTTGAACGGTCCCTCCGCTTGGAACCAAAGCGCCGCGGTACCCGTTAAGCTGCGCCTAGCAACAATTAGCCGTTGCAATGGCGTCCAACCGAATATCTCCGCGTTGTCGTCGATGTCGTCAATAAATCTAGTCGCGCTGTACATCTCATCTTGCGCGCTAAATTTATTGACTAGGTCGTCACTGTACCGCAGGCTAACATTGACGTCGTACGTCGTCATCATCGATGCCCTTGCAGTCGTCGTCATTGTCGTCGTCGTCGTCGTAGTTGTAGTCGTCTGGAGTTTGAGTCTCGGTGCCTCATCCACACCTCCACTCGGAGCCTCGCTAGCTGCCTCGTCGTCATACGTCGTATCCTTTCGCATCTCGCTGATGTGCTGTGTCTCGCCGCTCGGAAGCCACCATCTTACTCCCGAAGCCAGCAGAAACCCGTCGTCACTGTTATTTCGGCCGCCCGTCGTAATTAGCGACCGCCACAACATAAAATGTAACCGCCTCGTTACACCACGTAGCACACCGTCGTCGTCGTTCGTATCCACGATTTAATTCTTTCCTTCCGATCCCGGACGAGCCCCCAAAAATGTGGGATCGATCGAAGGAAACAAAACTTTTAAAGATAAAAATGAAAAAGTTTATTAAAAAAAAACTAAATGGAAATACACTGATAGATAGCAAAGAAAACAAAAATCACAACCAGCACATAGGCTCACCCGATCAAGACTCATCTTTCTTTCACTCATTCGCTCGTCTCAATCGTTCCACAGAAATCTTCAATCACTCGGTCGCTCGTTTACGTCAACTCATTCAAACAAAAATCCACCCTCATTCCCACATGTATACCTACATGTTTCGGAGATCTCGGAAACGGCTCCAACGATTTCGATGGAATTTGGTATATAGGGGTTTTTGGGGATGACAAATCGATCTAGTTTGGTCTTATCTCCGGGAAAACGCTTATGAACGACTTTTAGCCCAAGCAAAGCTCGGTCGCCCAGGTACTATAATATTATATTCCAAATTTTTAAATTTTATCATAAGTTTTATACTTTTACACATCCAGAAAACAGACATATGGAATTGTTTAGGAGTTACTTATTGTTCAATCCCTACTTATATTATAAATGCGAAAGTAACTGTCTGTCTGTCTGTTACGATTTCACATCGAAACCGCTGAACCGATTTTGATAAAATTTGGTGTAGTTTAAGCCCCAAGGACGAACATAGGGTACTTTTTATTTCGGTAGAGGGCGCCACCGATAACCTAGGTCCGCGCAGACGAAGTCGCGGGCATAAAGTTATTTTTATATAAATAGCACATACTTTTTGCCATAGCGATGCCGTATCCCTTACTGTCAATCAAACCGCCTATCTGTAACAAAATTATATCAATCAACCAATCAATCAAGGTTTAATTCAAGGTTAAATTTTACGACTTATTAAGTATTTATTCGTAGGATTTTACTCATATAAATAAGCTACTTTCGTTTTGTAACATTTTCAAATAACTAGAATTTAGATAATTTATTGATCCTTAAAGATTAATATTGATCTTGAGGTCCCGGGTCCGATTCCCGGCCGGGGCAGATATTTGTATGAATAATGCGAATGTTTGTTCTCGGGTCTTGGAAAATTTATATGCATTTAAGTATGTATTGTTTATGTATATTATTTCAATACCAGAAAAAGCTTTTATTAAGGTAAGAATTTATTTATAAAAATTTTGAATAAAAGTTACTAGTTTTTGTTATAATATTTTTATTCTTTGTGCATTTTTTTTAAATTCAATAGTAAATGTCAACTCTTTAATTTGTATTTATTTTGTATAGAAATGAAAACACACAAGACACAAGCCCATTACAGTAGCATTAAGTAACTGGCATTTTGTGCCATGAAACTTTCGGTTCACTCAAGATAATTTTTGTGAAACACTCGCTTCGCTCCTGAATTCTAGGATCCTTCACATCAAGCACTCGTGCCGCACAACCTGGTATAACATATAAATAACTATAGGGACCCTAAACCGTCAATTATATTGTGCAATATCGCAATTTGTGCAATATTATTGACCGTTTAGGGTTAATATTGAAGATTGCACAATGATTGACCAAAAGTTTGAGCGAGTTTAATTTTTATTGCACCATATTTTTATATTGCATCGTGTAGGGTCAGTATTGCACAATATTCAATACTATACTGAACACGAAAACATTGTGCAGTTCGTATTATTGCGCAATACAATTGCTCGTTTGGATTCAGAGCGCCTTTCAATCTTATTGTGCAATAAAAAGTATTGTCAATGTTATTGTAGGTCTAGGGGCCGCCTTACACGTTTTTGCGCCGTGGTGTGGTGGCGTAATGGTTTGACCTATGTACAGGTATGGCCTGTCAAACACCTCTCAGTTTTTCGAAATTCACGTGTGTAATTAGCTTTACGGTGAAGGAAAACATTGTGAAAAAACTTGCACAACCTTGCGAAGTAATTCATTGGCGTGTGTGAAGTTTCCAATCCGCACTTGGCTCGTTTGGGAACTGCGACCCAAGCCCTCTCGTTCTGCGAGGAGGCCTGTACCCAGCAGTGAGATACATATCTCATTCACATATTTCACTGCTGGCTGGGGTAGGTAATGATAACACGTTTTTCCAGTTTTTATTAATCGTTTTTTTTAAGTAGTGGCAATGTCCACAAAAATGGTCTAATAAATAAATAAATAAATAAATATCACAGGACAATTCACACCAATTGACCTAGCCCCAAAGTAAGCTTAGCAAAGCTTGTGTTATGGGTACTAAGCGACGGATAAACATAATTATATAGATAGATACATACTTAAATACATATTAAACACCCGCAAGACCCGAGAACAAACATTCGTATTTTTCATACAAATATCTGCCCCGACACGGGAATCGAACCCGGGACCTCAAGCTTCGTAGTCAGGTTCTCTAACCACTAGGCCATCTGGTCGTCTGGTCTTATACCCACTAACCTGTGTAAGGTTGCAGTTTCGCTCTATTTCATATTCTATTGACGTAGATTCCATTAGAAATGCATATTTTCCTTCTGCTGGATCTTGGTTCACTCTGAAAACAAAACACCCGAAGTTATGAATCAAGCCTTAATAATATGTTTTACAGAAAAAAGTGGAGGAAAGGTGCAGAAACTTTTGACCAGCAATAGAACATACGTATGACAAAACACATGCTTAACCTTTATAGGCATAGCGTATGATGCAGCCTATGTACGGTCAAAGACTGTTTCATGAGACACCATGGAACCTTTTCAAAGGAGAAGTCATTACGATTTTCATTGTTAATTAATGCGATGTCACTATCCACTCACTTGCTTTTGGTAACTAGAGTTACCTGTCAAGTCAACGCTTTTATTTGTTAGAGTTCAACTCAAAATTGGAAGCAAGCGAGTGGTTGACGTTTAATGTGAAATGGTTCCATGGTGGCTCATGAATTAAAGTCATTGACCGTACATAATCAAAATATATTATTATGTTTTTTAAGTATACGGCTAAGAAAACTTATGTTTTTTCGTGTTTCGTACAGTCTGCATTAATAATCTGCCACAGCGGAGTGTGCAAAAATATTTTATTGAATCAGGCGTTAGGTACCTACTTTGCTGAGGTTGACGCTGTTATGCAATATTGTGTTAATCCTGATTAATTCTGCAATACAATGTCAACCCTTAGAAAAATAATATTACCAGTTGACATTGTATTGCAAAATTACAGTGGGTTGATTCAGTATTGCAAAACAACGTCCCTCTTTGCTCACCCGCGACCTTATGATAGCTACACTACATTTATGCAATATATGTATCTGTGTTCATCAGATGTAACATCTTGTGTTGCCCGCGTCAGTGTAGTGTGGTGGTCATAGAATCCGGGCGGACCTTGCACACTGTCCTACCACCTGCTAATAAATTAGACGTGTCTTAGAGCTTAAATTAATATTCTTCAATGGAACTATAAAATAAACAGGACTAGTAAGTACCTTACCTGTCAATACCAGCTTGATTGTCACTCGGCATATCCCACTTTTGCATTGTCTCGAACATTTCCTTAAATAGACCTTCTTGGGAATGCTGAAATAGTCAAAATGCCTTTATCATTGCTTTACTACTTACATAAACTAGGTGAAAAATTTCTTCATTCTTCACCCTGTTCGCCGTATAAAGCCATCTAACATAACCAGTACTGGTAGGACCAAAATTATTTTGTAAGTAAATTAATTTAATTTAATCCTGCTACTACGAAATTTGAAAATCGAAGTTCATGTCGTTCCGTCCCTGTGACACTTATACTATTTAATACGAGACTGAGAACAACGGCACGATACGAATTTCGATTTTCGAATTTCCGCGTAGGCTCTCTGGCGCTTGGCCTTCACTTCACTGTAGTCGTATTTGTGCTTCCAACTCCTCTCCTCCTTCTCTCTCCCTCAGGATATTCCTCGTTGCTTCGCCCGTACCCAATTTTCCGGAACCTAAATTTATCGACTCTTAAAATAACAAATTGCCAATTAATTGATTTGTGGGTGTACTTAGATGGTCAACGGAGGCGCGGCAGACCGAGACGGAGGTGGCGGGACGACTTGAAGTATTTAGAAACGACTGGCAAAACTTAGCTGCCGACAGGGGAAGTTGGAAATCCGAGGGATAGGCCTTTGCCCAGCAATGGGACAAAGAAAATGGCTAATAAAAAAAAATGACAGATTACATTTTTGAAATTTCTTTGAAGTAGGAAATATTAGGCCCGTTCCAGTGCTGGTTATGTAAGATCCGAACTAAGTGCTTGTGTTTTCTCGCATTGGAAGTTAAAAGTATAATTTTCACCTCAAGACTAAAAGTCATAATTACTTAATCATTAACTCGCTCGGACTTTCTTGGTCCTTCTCGCAGAAGCGCAGGCGACTAACCACCTCGGGTTTTACAGCTCTCTTTAGTTCCTCGTTAAGAAAAATACTATAAAATTCAGAAGTGCAAAATAAGTTTACCTTTAGAAATTTGTAAGTTGAGCCCCCTACTTTGGCACCGTATGTAATCCCTAGTTTATTGTCAGCAAGCTCATTGACATTAGTAAAATCTTCGTTGTTGCTCTTCTTGGCAAGCAGCGTTGCTAGATTGGCTGTGTAAGAGCTGGTGATGACCAGAGCAAATATCCACCATGCACTTGCTACTGCACGCGAACCGTAGGCACTGTGATAAAAACACAGGTGGGTACATTGATAGTATGTTTTTCAATTTTCATTTTAATACACTTCGTATTTAACTGGATTTAGGCGACGTAAAATTACTTTATAATAATATGCTCTAGTACTTAAAGTAATATCTTCGTCTAAGACCAAGGCAATCATGTATATAAAATCCCACTAAAACATTCTGTAAAAAACTAGCCAAGTCTCGATGGAGCTGCTTATTTACCTCTAAAAAGTAATGAAATTTAGACAAAGTCGTGCCAAGCCTAAGGTTCCTTACTGCGATTTCTTTATTATTATAGTTAATGTTGTGTGACTTGGCCATTGACTTGTACCCACTCACGTATAAAGAATGTTGAGTCTTAAGTCTTATTATTATTATTTTTTATACGTTAGTGGGTACCATTCAACCGCCAAGTCACACAACATTAACTATAATAATAAAGAAATCGCAGTAAGGAACCTTAGGCTTGGCACGACTTTGTCTAGATTTCATTGCTTTTTAGAGATAAACAAGCAGCTCCATCGAGACTTGGCTAGTTTTTTACAGGATGTTTTTAGTGGGATTTCACTTCTTTTTGTAGAAACGTGGGCTTATTGATTTATTTTATTAGATTTTCTTATTTGGCACAGTTTTTTTTTTCTTTCTTTTTTTCTTCGATTATCCTAGTTTTTATAGTTTTCGGCTCTCTGAGTTGATGGGAACAACTAGTTCTATTTTGATGATCATGAGTGAGTGTCATAAATGCGAAACTTTGCTTTCGCTTAACTTCGGAACTAAATGACTTACAGACTTGAAATTTTGGATTTTAAGTATGTGATTATAGCTTACTGGATAACGAAAATTTCTGCGTTCTGGTCTTATTCAGAGGTTCTCAAATAGGGGCCTGAAAATGCGGCGAAATAGTTCCTGTAAAGGATGGTACGGCAGTGCTTGCTTCGCGCTCGACTTGGCGGGGGCACTACCGTGCCCCCAGATTCAGTTATCGCGCGCTGTTCCCTCGGGAAATGTGCATTTTTTCGGGATAAAAAGTAGCCGATGTCACTCTCTGGCATATAAATTATCTCTATGCCAAAAATCACGTCGATTCGTCGCTCGGTTTCGACGTGAAAGACAGACAAACATACATACAAACACACACACTTCCGCATTTATAATATTAGTATGGATGCATGAAAAATAAAATGTACCTAGTAAGTTAATAATTGTTTACACTGTTGCTATTTAATGTCCTCGCAATCGAAGTCAAAAACAGAGGGAAAACTCGTGCATCTTTCTTTCTTTCTTTAAACCCATCAAACCCATATTCCCCTCGACATGTCTGTCTACCCTCGCCTCACCGGCTCAGGTTTATGATCTTGTCGTATACAACCCACTATTTTTTTTAAGTAGATTGTAAAATAATTCCAAGTACTCACACAGGAGCAATTTCAGATCCCTGACACAGTATAGCGCCGAGGGTGAACCACAGTGCGTTGGCTAGTGTGAACTGGTTCTCCAGTGCTTCAGGTTCTTCTATACAAGGGTACGGGTTCTGCCACTCCTCTGGGCACAAGCGTCCAATCACGTACAGCACCAGAGAAGTCCCGACGTATGCTAACCCTAAACAAAACCAAACCTACGCAAACAATAGTATTGTTATCATTACATTAGTAGTTTTTAACCGACTTCAAAAAAAGGAGGAGGTTATCTATTTGGTTGTATATTTTTTTAATGTTTGTTACCTCAGAACTCCATCATTTGTGAACCGTTTTGAATTTTTTTTTTGCGTTCGTCTAGGAATGCTTTCAATTAGGTCCCATAAGCACCAAATCAGGATCTGATGATTGGATCCTAAGGAAATCGAGGGAACTCTTCCAATGTTGCAGGGACACCTGTGGTAATTTGGATATATTTTGCAGTAACTCGTGGCAGTAAATTATTTTCATGGTTTTTGTAGTCGGTTCAATTTCTTGTTATATATATATTTTTTTCTCATGTCTTATTGTTTGCTAGTGACTGCGATATTTTCTCTCGTTTGTTCTGAAGCTAGCATGCATTTTTCCAATATGTATTGCATATAATCTGTGAATATTGCAAGTGCCTAGTTATTACGGCTCAAGAGATAGAGCCCTGTGACAGATGGACGGACAGACAGACAGACAGCGGAGTCTCAGTAATAGGGTCCCGTTGGCACCCTTTGGGTACGGAACCCTAAAAAGTGACACGGTTGGTTTTCATACAGATTGAGGTGTTTTCTTTATCTAGTGTAATCTGTATCTGTGGAAAATACTCACTCCTGTTGAGAAAGGCAGCATGAAAGCAAACATTTTAGGGACCGGTGCTGTTGGTTTGCGGTACAGTATACTGATTCCAAGATTCATGAAGGGGGTCGTGAAATCAAGCTTCTGCTCACGTTCCGCCGTAATCGTGAGATCAGTTATCGCGAAGAGCGGCTCACTCTACAACAAAACCACCTACTGGTACAAAAAAAGCACTATGTACAAATCAACGCACGTAAAAAGAGCTCCTGGCGCAGGGATAGGGAAACTTTTTCCTTCGTGTTCCAATATATCGCACACCTAGATCAAAAGCGTATCAACTCAAAATAATACACCATTTTAATTTAGGCTTTATTAACTTCCTGAAAGATTTAATTTAAAATGGTGTATCATTTTGAAGTGATTCGCTTTTGATCTAGGTGTGCGATATATTAGGTAACGAAATATATGGCGGGCCAAGTTGTTGCATTTTTGGCTATGTTATTTCATCATGTCAGCCGAAAGACGTCCACTGCTGGACATAGGCCTCTCCCAAGGCTCTCCACTCAGACCAGTCTTGTGCTTTTCGTATCCACCGCGATCCCGCGATCTTAACCAGGTCGTCGCTCCATCTTGTTGGAGGCCTACCAACAGCTCGTCTCTCGGTCCGCGGACGCCATTCGAAAACCTTTTGACCCCATCAGCCATCAGTCCTGCGAGCAATGTGCCCCGCCCACAGTCACTGCCACTTCAGTTTCGCAATTCTTCGGGCTGTCAGTAACCTTAGTTCTACTGCGGATATCATCATTTCTAATTCTATCCCGCAGAGAAACCCCGAGCATAGCCCTCTCTATAGCCCAAGGCTATGTTATTTACTGAAATAAAAATATTTCAGTATTTATTGTGCAATATTTTCGATTTTCGCTCATCCCGCCCACGCTCGCGAAACAATGGTGATTGTTTTATGCAAGCTGGATTGTTAATGAGAATGAAATTTCTAACAATACGAAATCTTCTCTTGATTTTTTTTGATGATCGCGGGCTGGAGATGGCCCGTGGGCCGCAGTTTCCCCATCCCTGTCCTGGCGACATGTCTGTGCAGTGAACGACATACGGACCGAATGAGGGCTATCGCGAATGAATTTTCCGCTAGAGGCGCTAGTGTAGCGTGAGGTCAACGAAATGTCAAATCTTATAGTTTTTGGGTGAGCTACGCGGGTTTATTTTTAATTAGAATAATTTTGTGAATATTTCGCATTACCTGAAATTAATTATGGCAATTATGCGATAAGGGGCAATGAACGTCTGTAATTTGTGACATTTTTGTCTTTCGAAAACTTTTGTCCTCCCTTTTTTCCGAACAAAACGGGATTACGCAATACAGTGGTTGCTCGATATTTTTATGGTACTGTTTTAAGATTTATCTATTAATTTATATGATTTTAATCTAAACTTTGTTTTCACGCCCGTTATAACAGACTTTTAAAAACCTCACGCAACAGTGGCGCCATCTAGTGAGAGAAAAAACGATAGCCCTCATTGGCAGCGGAGCAGGGCGGGACGCGGGAGGGTGTGTAGGAGCTCGCGCGCGGCCGTCACGCCATTGGCTTGTTAGTTCACACATACGCAAACGTATCCCCTCCACTAGCCACCCAGAGCTCTTTTTACGTGCGTTGACTAGTATGGAAACGTAACTGTAAATCTCAGTTTAGACTTGCTTGAAAAATAAGTTTTTGGGACAAATGTCGTTTTTAATACGAGCTTTTATTGCTGACTGTACTTTTTGTAGATTTTGGATTGTCACCCAAACTATGTCGGCATACCAAATTTCAACTCGATGCCATTAACCGAAGAAGAGTTCCGTCCTGCGGAGACAATCCTGGCTGGACTACCAGGATGTCAGGACCAGATTGTCACGCAATTTACATAAGTATGCCAAATTTCAATTCAAGTCAATGGAAGTTGGTCGAATTTAACTTGCACGATTTGACTACAGACAGACAGGCAACGGGACAGGTGAAACTATGTAAATAAAAGCTTGTTAGAGCTAGTTACATTACATGGCGCGACCAAAAAAGAACAAGTTGGATGGTCAATACAACATGTAATACAATATGCACGATCTATATAACCTTACCAACAAAAAGTTGGAAATCCCCCGACTTTGTCACTTCCCCGACTTTGTCGGCTTGCCGTGGCATTATGCTGAGTGGGGACCTATTTAGCGTCATGTACATAAGTCTTTATTTGTTCTTTGTTTGTTTCTATGTTTGTTTTATGGCGTTAAATTCTTTCTTTTCTTTCTTTCTTTCTTTCTTTCTTTCTTTCAAAGTTCAATATCTCAAGAACGACTAAACTGATTTTGATAAAACGTGTCTAAGAACCATCCCTAGAAAACGTTCGCGAAAGCGGTCAAACTTATAACATCCCTCTTTTTGCGTCGGGTGTTAAAAAGCAAGATGAAATACGAAATTATCCGAAAAAAATAAGACGGCAAAACATTATTTAATAGATCTATTGTAAGTACTACGATCCATTTTAATGATATGCAAAAAAATATTCTTATGTAAAACCTTTATTTTTTATATAATATACATATTTCGGGGATGTCAAAGATGGTTCCAACGATTTCGATAAAACTTAAATCTTATCTAAAATTTAGGGGTCCTTGCGGATACACTTCAACCCATAGGGATCTTTTGTGTAGGTAATCGATAAAACTTGGTATGTAGGGGTTTTCGGGTATGAAAAATTTATATGACGTGGTGTTATCTCTGGGAAAACGATTGTTACCGAGTTTTAGCCCGAGCAAAGCTCGGTCGCCCAGGTACTTAACATTAATATTAGGAATATAAAGTTTTAAATAACTCAATGTCCGAGTTATCAACATTAGCGTAAACATGCTTTGGATCTTTTGAATGTATGCCATTGAACGTTATGCCAAAGATTCTCGGCCAAAAAATATTTAGGACAATCAAGTAATCAACATTATGCAATACCCTAAAACTGGGCTTAAGTGGGCTTAAGTCAAGCAGTTACCCACAGCACAGAGAACATAATATACAGAGACACCACCTAGTACTAGCAAACGGTACCACCCTAATACTGGCTATACGACTGGCTATTTTTCTTTTCTTTATTTTACAATAGAAGGCACCACTGAGAACACAAATAACACGATACCTATATGCCATCTAGCGAGACACTAATGATACGGGTGTCGCTTGTTAGCCCAATATATAGCTTAACTAGGACATGACAGGGTTGGTAGATGGCGCTACGTTATATAACCTACTCACGGCCGCTGGTCAGTGCGTAAGCAATCGAGGTTTCGTAGATCCAAACCTTTTCGTAATCTGCTGAAAACGCTGTCAGCCATATTAGTTTATAGATTATCTACAGCTTAGGGCTATACCATAGTAAAAGTGTATAAAGTACGCGCACTCCATTTTGTTGACATATTGATTTTAGGTATTTTAGGTACGAGATTTTTTTCAAAGTAGTGACGATCATCATCATCATCATCATGTCAGCCGAAAGATGTCCGCTGCTGGACATAGGCCATAGCATTGGTTGGGCATAGTAGTGACGATAATGTAGTTATTTTTTTTTTTTTATTAGACTGGAAGGCAAACGAGCAAGTGGGTCTCCTGGTGGTAAGAGATCACCGACGCCCGTAAACATCTGCAACATCAGGGGTATTGCAGATGCGTTGCCAACCAGGCCTAAGTTGGAATACCTCAAGTGCCAGTAATTTTACCGGCTGTCTTACTCTCCGCGCCGAAACACAACAGTGCAAGCACTGCTGCTTCACGGCAGGATTAGCGAGATTATGCAAGATGGTGGTAGCAATCCGGGCGGACCTTGCACAAGGTCCTACCACCTGCTATTATGCGATTATAGTATATAAGTGTTGTGTAGTGTATATACTTGGTTTGGTGTTTTTCAAAATCCTCTAATATCTCAGAAACGGTGCGTCCTAGCTCAAAAATAGCCAAATTTTCAACCCCCCTCCCAAGCCCGCCCCCCTACGGGACTACCCCGGACCCAACCCCAAAATTTCATCCCCCCCCCCCACTTTTAGCACATTGACCAGCCTAACCAGACCCCTGGAAGTTTTTGCTACCCTTGGATCAGGGGTCTGGTTAGGCTGGTCAATGTGCTGAAAGTGGGGGGGGGGGATGAAATTTTGGGGTTGGGTCCGGGGTAGTCTCGTAGAGGGGTGGGCTTGGGAGGGGGGTTGAAAATTTGGCTATTTTTGAGCTAGGACGCACTGTTTCTGAGATATTAGAGGATTTTGAAAAACACCAAACCAAGTATATACACTACACAACACTTATATATACTATAATTGCATAATCGAATAATAGCAGGTGGTAGGACCTTGTGCAAGGTCCGCCCGGATTGCTACCACCATCTTGCTCGCTAATCCTGCCGTGAAGCAGCAGTGCTTGCACTGTTGTGTTTCGGCGCGGAGAGTAAGACAGCCGGTGAAATTACTGGCACTTGAGGTATTCCAACTTAGGCCTGGTTGGCAACGCATCTGCAATACCCCTGATGTTGCAGATGTTTACGGGCGTCGGTGATCTCTTACCACCAGGAGACCCACTTGCTCGTTTGCCTTCCAGTCGAATAAAAAAAAAATTAAAACTACATATCGTCACTACTATGCCCAACCAATGCTATGGCCTATGTCCAGCAGCGGACATCTTTCGGCTGACATGATGATGATGATGATGATCGTCACTACTTTGAAAAAAAATCTCGTACCTAAAATACCTAAAATCAATATGTCAACAAAATTGAACCTTGATTACTGTCTATAAAATTCTCTCAGAAAAATTATCTATTTCGAGCTACGAGTTTTTTTTAAAGTAGTGACGATATTTATTTATTTACCTAACACAAAAATAAAACGACTACGACTACGCGAACGTGAAGAGAGCGCGAGACGAGCAGAACGACGTGCGGCGTGCAGTCTTCATTACAAAGTAGAATTATCTACTGTATATCTATATTATCTGATGTCTTCAAGAATCCAACATTATGGATTATGTTAAGATATTTGTTTATAACCTCAAAAGTCCACGAGTCCACGTATCAAATCCATTGCGTCATACATAAATGTCAAGTCAAGTCAAGTCACAGCCAGCACAGCAGGCAGGCTACTTCGAAAATCGAAACTCAAAGTTCGTGTCGTGCGGTCCCTCTGATACTTATACTATTTATTACGAGAGCGAAAGAGACCGCACGACACGAACTTCGTGTTTCGAATTTCATAGTAGCCCGCTGCAAGAGCATACCGGTTTTATGCCATCTAGCGTTACCTTTGCAAACTACTACGAAAACCTCATAGCTGAAACGTAGTCACATGTAGCCTATACTTTCGTATTCTCAATTTATTATTTATGATGTTTCTTATCTTCAAATTAAGGAGTTGAAATAAAGTTGATGTGAAGTTGTGTTTATAAAATATGCTATTCTTTATTTTAATATCAATATTTCTACTTAATTCGGCTTATTTACATTTTATAATTTACAGATGTTAATGGTAGTGCCATCTATTGCGGTTTTTTAGTACTAAATATATCTTGTATGAGTTGGTAGCCCATGCCCACAGGTATAGGTAGGTAGAGTCATTCAAGATGACGCGTGCCGTGGTTCTTATTACAGTGTCATTAATGGCTAATTTTGAAAAAAATCACACGTCTTCGTGGTTAGCACTAGGTATAGATGTCAGAAACATTATTTATTTTTCCTACTTACAGAGTTTTGGACGTGTTCGAGCATCTTGTCATAGTCGTTTCCAGGTAGCTGCTGTAGTGTAAAGTTGAAATGAAGTATATTTGACAGCTTCTCAAACAACTCAATACAAAACCCTGGAATATACAAGAATGATTTAATAATAATAATAATAATAATAATAAAGGTTTTTATAATTTTTTTATTTTGTATGTACTTTTCTGTATTTTACTTTTTATAACTATTATAAAAACCTAATCCTAAGAATAAAAAGAAATAAAGATAATAATAATAATAATAAATTTATTTATTTCGGGCAACTTAGGCCCATACAATAAATACCTTACAGACTAACATACATATTTATGATCAAATACTATAATCTAATTTGGTGACAAAACGGCGTGACCCGTCCGTTAATATAAGTATCGTTTCTGGTTTTTCAATGTAATTCTGGTAACAGTATTAAAGGTTTTCAGTGTATTCGTATGTGTGTGTGTTTGTTTTGTGATTGTAATCTTTTTACGCCAATATAAAACTTCTGGTTGAATTTAGGTACACATAAAATAACCAACAAAAAGTTGGAAAACCTCCGACTTCCGACATTGTCATTTCAAAGTTCAATATCTCAAAAACGGCTAAACCGATTTTGATAAAACATGTCTAAGAACCATCCCTAGAAACCTGCTTTCAAATAAGAAAAACCGGCCAAGAGCGTGTTGGACACGCTCGAACTAGGATTCCGTAGTAATTACAAAAAAATCGTTTAGGCACAGAATAGTAGGTACCTACTAACGTACAGAATGGCCACGCTCCACCCCGCACCGGTTCGAGTTACCCCACCACCCCTCAATCAAGCGCAGATTGCAGGAAAACCGCAGGAAAGTAGTCGGGTATGTCGGCCGCACGGCACTAAGTTCAGGAGCAATAATTTTGCGAAATGATAACGGTAAACGTAACCTACCTACTCCCTTTTTCTAAATAAATAATGATTTCTGAAATTATCGCGATTAATACATGAAATAGCTAACTACCGAATAAGTTGTTTTAGTGTAGTTGTACATCTATTGTAATTGAAAATAATAATGCTTAAAATTACGAAACTAGAATACTAAAAAACTAGAATAAAGGTCAAAAGGTTCTCGAATGGCGTCCGCGGACCGGGAGACGAGCTGTCGGTAGGCCTCCAACAAGATGGAGCGACGACCTGGTTAAGATCGCAGGATCATCGCGGTGGATGCGAAAAGCACAAGACCGGTCTGAGTGGAGGGAGAGCCTTGGAGAGGCTTAAACAAATAGGTAAGATTAACGATCAGGTATATTTATTTGCACATAACTAAGGCATACCTACATACAAGTAACCTTTAAATGTCAAAGAATAGAAGGCACTGTCCAAGAACGGTGACGATTCGATTTGTGGCATTCGAACATGGAGGATGTAGACAATATTTAATTTTGCTATTTCTGTTTCTTTGGCTAGTTGAAGTATAATTTTGATAGTGTTTTATGCGGCGATTAACCTTAACAGTGAACAGTGATCACAATATTCAATATTGCTCTCGTGTCTGACATTTTTTAATGCGCAAGTTGTCTCCACGTGGTTTCTGGAATTTTACTATCAAGTTACAAAAACTACAATCATCGTACAACGTTGCCTCTCGAAAGAGAATACTTTGACATTGGCGAAATTGTCTTATTAATTAGGACAGAAGCCATAATTTTAAAAGAGAAGAAGAACGGTGACGTACCGTACCTCGGCTCTCAAGATGACGTGTTAAATTCGCTAAGCCGCTTCGCCAAGCCGCGTGTTAAGGCTAGTATTATAAACCCCTTTGCAAAAAAAACGGGCACCTATGGTTTTTACATTTCATGTGCATGAAAGCTTACTTTCTAAGCTTCAATGCCTAAAAATCTGAAAAACCATAGGTGCTCGTTTTTTTTTGGCAAGGGGGTTTAGTAGGGAGTAGAATAAAAGTTGTTTAAGTGCCATACCTTCATACCGGTCATTTCCAGACAGTCTATGGGATGCCGGTTTCATCATCACATACGGCTTGTTCTGAAAAAGGTGCAATTGAATATGCTTAAGGTAAGATATAGCTAGACAGCAACGAGATGGACCGATGAGCCAGTTAAAGTTGCAGGTTCATGGTGGATACAGGCAGCTTCTAACGGTAGCAACTGGAGGTCTATCGGGAAGGCCGACAGTGGATGTACAGTCACCAGCATCAATATCTGCCACAACAAGTGCATAAATATCTGATACGATTCCATATCTGGGGCCGGAAGGACGTGTCAGATATTTTTGCACGCTCCGTTGTGGCAGATATTAATGCTGGTGACTGTGTCACGACTGATATGATGATAATAATGTTGAAAACCTAGCTAGAAGTTATTTAAAAAAATATATTGATAGTATTTGGGATCGGCTCTAGTGGAATAAAAATTGTTGTCATAATGTCCTTTGTCATAAATGATTCTTTGCCTAGCAATTCATATGTTATAATTGTAGTTTATCAAGCTTGGCACAAAATTACAAGTCATTATTGAAACACTGAGGCTACTTGGCCATATACTACGAAGTGCAAAATTCGATCTTCGTATCTTGCTTTCCCGCTGACGCTAATATAATTTAATACGAGAGTGAGAGGGACGGTACGATACAAACTTCGATTTTCGAATTTCTTAGTAGCCCTCCTGCTTTACGTCCTACGCAGCTAACTCGCAGTGCGCTCGCGGCGAAAGCGTCGTGGGCTCGCAGTACTCGTAAAAGCGTTGCGTACTCGCAGCGAACGCGTCGCACTCGCTTCGCTTTTAACTCGCCCAAAAATAGCCAGTATGATTTGGCTGTAAGGGCTTTTGTCATTTACGGAAACCTAATAGTAGGAGAGCGGACTGCAAAATTTCGGACCTACTTGATACCGCGATGAAATGTACAATGGTTTCACATAAAACTGATGCTAAGTCCGAATGTAATAGTCTGCCACGGCGGAACTTGCCGAAAGTACCAAAAAAATGGTCACTTCCGGTGCGAAAAAAGGGGTGTCATTTTACCCATCTGATACCGAAATAATAGTCATGGCATCAGTTAGGAATTTACTGGTAGATACAGAAAAGCGAAATATGTCATTATTTTTCTTGCCGGAAGTGCTCGGCAGACGCTCTCAAAGGTGCCCATCAGGACCCCTAAATATACCCATCTGATACCAGCATGAAACCAATTGCAGACGGTAGGTATAAATCCTTATTACCGGAATATATAAGTCTGCCAGGGCTATTCCTGCCGAAACACCTTGACATACGAGATTATGTGAGCAACCTCTACTCCGCTCAATATAGATATTTCAATTTCCATAAATCCGACAAAGCCCAATTTTGGTGGAGACCTTGGGTACACCATTAGGAATAAAGTGTCAAAAGTCTCCATTGATCCCATGAGTGCAAAAAGTCATTGGGGATCAAAGTTCAAAATTTGAGGTTTTTTATACACAATACAATGACTCTTTATTATACACCAGAAATAATAGACTTGGCAAACTTATAATAGGTATATATATTCCGGAAATGAGGATTTTCGATCCCTGGTTTACTGGACAAAACATTGAAAATGAGCTCTAGAATAACCCCTTTCAAGAAATAGGTCGAATTACCCAGTCACCTTATAGGTATGCGTGGCATAAATGTGTTATCATGTAGAACTTGACTCCTTCAACTTTTAGAATCGTGATATCTCGGGAATGGTAATTCTTAGAAAAAAAGTAGGAAGATCATTTTTGTAGATAAATTTAAGATCTATAATTTTTGTCTCGGCTACTTTTTGATCAAACTTACCGTTTTCGAAAAAAAAAAAAAAACTCAAATTTTGAACTTTGACCCCCTATGACTTTTTGCACTCATGGGATCAATGTAGACTTTTGACACTTTATTCCTAATGGTGTACCCAAGGTCTCCACCAAAATTGGGCTTTGTCGGATTTATGGAAATTGAAATATCTATATTGAGCGGAGTAGAGGTTGCTCACATAATCTCGTATGTCAAGGTGTTTCGGCAGGAATAGGCCTGGCAGACTTATATATTCCGGTAATGAGGATTTATACCTACCGTCTGGAATTGGTTTCATGCTGGTATCAGATGGGTATATTTAGGGGTCCTGATGGGCACCTTTGAGAGCGTCTGCCGAGAACTTCCGGCAAGAAAAATAATGACATATTTCGCTTTTCTGTATCTACCAGTAAATTCCTAACTGATGCCATGACTATTATTTCGGTATCAGATGGGTAAAATGACACCCCTTTTTTCGCACCGGAAGTGACCATTTTTTTGGTACTTTCGGCAAGTTCCGCCGTGGCAGACTATTACATTCGGACTTAGCATCAGTTTTATGGGAAACCATTGTACATTTCATCGCGGTATCAAGTAGGTCCGAAATTTTGCAGTCCGCTCTCCAACTATAAGAATCATACTTTAAATTTTCCTATCTGTAACAAAGAGCTGCAAGCAGTGGCGTAGCTAGGTAATCAAAGGCCCTAGGGCAAAAAAATAAACTAGGGCCCCAATTAAACTATTTAAAATCGTTTTTTTTTGTATTCATCGTGTTGCGAATTCGACATACTCCAGATTTGCCATTTACAGTTTGTAAATCAGATTCCGAGGGACCCCCTGCCTGAGCTATGGGGGGCCCGGGGCACTGCCCGTCTAGCCCCATGGTAGCTACACCACTGGCTCCAAGATAATAATACGTATACCTACGTACAATCATTATAAGCACGACGAAGGTCTGGTTAGCCATAACGCCCGGTGGGAGTGGCGGCGCCTCGACCGGTGGTCGGTCCCACGTAATGCCTTTTATGGACCGAGGGTCATAGAGGCCCACCGGCATGAGACTGCCGCGCCGTGCTAGCTCGACTACGCGAAAGCGGCCAGCGCGCCGCGAGCCCGCGTTGCCTGCCCAGTTCGCGATGTCTTTCTGCAAAAAAAAAAAAACATTTAATAACGTACTCACGAAAATTATATACCTCGATGAGTTTCTTAACACATTTTTCTGAACAGAGGTTTTTCCGAAACGGTGGTAGATTTTTTGACATTCATAAGCGCGTGTTATAGCCTAAATTGAATAGGTTAAGATATTTTGCCTTTGACTTAATTCCCGGATATTGATATTTTCAATATTAGTTTGCAGCAGTATGCTTTTTCATAGAAGAAGAAGAAAATAACACTTTAGATGCAAATAATATCTATGGACCGGAATATCTAAGACCGGAATTTGCCCACGCAGGCCGGACATTCAAGTGGTTATCAGCCAGCATGAGAGGGCTTGGTCCATAGTTCTCACGCAGGCCCTCTACCGATTAGGGCACACCATAAAATTACTTTGCAGGAGTTTACAGGTATTTCCAAGATGTTATCCTTCATCAAAAAGCTCATGGTAAAATTGCAAATGTATTTCTTTTTATTTGCCATGTATAAATGTATTAACTCCTACATTGATTTGTATCAAAGGTACTTACTGAACGAAGATAGTTGATCAGAGTGTCAGCATGACCATTGGATTGTAAGGGTTCGCAGGATGTCTCGTCTAGATCCATTGTAATATCGGCAAGACGACCCAGGATCTTGCTAGCTGTTAATACTACATCATACGCAAGAATCAGCGACGTTAGTGGTGTTGCAACTACCTGAAAAGAAGTTTTCATCACATCATCCGTAAATAGTGTCGTAACATGCAGGGGAACTTGGTTGCAACCCCCTGAATAAAACTCAATAATCTTTTTTTGAGGATTGGCAAGTAGTAGGTTCATAGACACACTAAACGCGTACTTTAATGCGGTTTATACATTTGAACCCTCAACATAAGGAAAAACAAATTAAACTATGCATAATTATTGTAATAAATTTAAAGTAGATAAAAAAATGTGAAACCAAAATGCGCCGCATACCTTATCAGCTTCTGCTTCAGCAGCCTCTAAATAAGATTCTGAGACATCCATGTCTTCAGCATTTTTGCGAAACCGCCTTAAATACGTTTCACGCCAATCCATCAACATTTCCTCTTCTTTCTCAGAATCAAATAATTGCAGACCTGGAAGACAGATCTTAATTATTAAATTCATAATACTATTTAAGGTTTGACAAAATATGCTGTTCTGTCAGGGGGTCATTTTGAATTACATCTACAGTTAAAAGCAATTGAAAATAGCGTAAATTTGTGTTCTGTTAAAATAAAAAAATATAATGCTTAGTTGTAAAAATAAAGTACCGCGGTAATTTTCTCCTACGCTATCCACCTTTTAAATTTAACACCAATTTTGAATGGTATTTTCGCTGATATGTCCCCAATCCCTCGTCCAATGACCTCAAAAAAAAAAGGTAAAACCAACGCATTGCCTATCTGTCCATGTTACTCATTTTCATATTATTGGAATACCTGTAATATTGGCGCCACCATGGCTGTAGGGTTCCAGATCCAATGTGTGCAGATCAAGCGCCAGCAGAATATATGAATGCCGTTCAGACAACAATCCAACTATTTGTGCTACGGCTAGCACTCGATCGATACAGGCCTCATCACACCAAACGATGAACTGTGTATGTTCCGCTTTCTTTAATACCAGAAGGAGGTTTCGTAAGGATTCTTCGTCTTCAGGAGGTGGTAGTCTACGAGCTAAGATAGCAATCTCGAGTCCTGCTTCACCGGCACCTTGAACTAAGCGGGGTCCTATTGCATCAACATGTAGGAGAACTGCTGAGCTCCAAGCTTTCTCATCGCAGAGTGCTACGCATGCCTGTAACAGAATGAGCATATTTTTAAGAAAATAACATGTAAATAGTATAAATCTTTATATGGTTACCTGTATCTGTTAATCGATATATTTTCTAGTGCTCGATATTGTTATCGGGTCTCAGTGGACTAGGCTGAACTGTTTGCCGATCGAATCAGGAGCGTTGGTTTTAAATTGTCATTGAATAAATTCCTAGCAATAGCTTTCGAAATAGAGGCAAAAAGAATGAACATGCGTATCGCACGTAAGTAAAGAGCAGAGGCGTTTTTTCAGCATTGAGACACAAACGAAGTTATTATTTAAATAAAATAAATAAATAAATAATATGACGGGACAATTCATACCAATTGACCTAGTCCCAAAGTAAGCTTAGCAAAGCTTGTGTCATGGATACTAAGCAATATTATATAGATAGATACATACTTAAACACATATTAAACACCCAAGACCCGAGAACAAACATTCGTATTTTTCACACAAATATCTGCCCCGACACGGTAATCAAACCCGGGACCTCAAGCTTCGTAGTCAGGGTCTCTAACCACTAGGCCATCTGGTCGTCATTATTTACATAATACCTTTATGAAAACATCATTCTGTGGATACATATGAATGGTCTCCCAATGCAATAAGTCTTCAGTCGAAGTTGAGAACGGTGTTGGCGACACCAGCAACAAAGGTACACCGACTCGCGCCGCCGCCGCTGATGCTAGTTTCACTTCTTCTGCCTCTCCATAAGCTAATATGGCTGATACTCCTTCCTGTGCCTGGAAGTTCATCGTGGTTTTCTGGTTTAGTTTGGAATAAACGTAGAATTTATAGGACGGAAATGACGGGAGAACTTTATGTGAAATTCAATTATATAGAATACTAGCTTATGCCCGCTACTTCGTCTGCGCGGACCTAGGTTATCACGCGGTGGCGCCCTCCACCGGAATAAAAAGTATCCTATGTTGATCTTTGGAGCTTAAACTATCTCTATACCACATTACATAAAAATCGGTTCACCGGTTTGGACGTGAAAGCGTAATAGATAGACAGACAAACAGAGTTACTTTCGCATTTATAATATTAGTAGGGATTTAATAGTGGTGGTGGATGACGACTATTCGTCCCCAAATATATCGGCTTTTGTTGCCCCACGGCTTAAAAAGGATGTATTTGGGTAAAGAGAGTCTTCATGTAGTATATGTACGGAGTGTCAATTGGTAATAATACAGTATAGGCCCCACAAGAGGGGACACGAGTAACAAAAGACAATCATACCTTTGCACAAACTTGAGCTGCCATGTCCAATGGTTCATCAGGCTCGACTGATCCGAGCCTGACGTCAGGGATCACGTTGCCAGCAACCAACGCTGCCTCCACCGCTGCGGCCATATTATGAACTTGTGCGGGCGAGGATACAACGCCTGAAATATACAAGTCCAGTAACATTGAATATTGGATAACTTCTAACTGAATTCGAGAAATGCACAGTCAAAGAAACAGTAATTAGTTACTTTTTTTAGCATTAATTCATTTTCAAAAGTTTTCCACCAAAATAGCTGTGATTCAGATTATTACATATGCAAGAATTTGCAATAGATTTCGGTTTGATTCATACGTAAAAATTGTCGTAGCGTCATACAACGTCGGATATTATTATAGGAAACTATGTGCAGAAACGTCTTGTTCTAGTTTTGAGTCGTGGTCTTATATTGACATCAGGCAGAAAATACATCTTCAGTACTATTCTTATTAACCTATTCTGTCCCACTGTTGAGCTAAGGCTCCCCCCGATACTTCCACTGCTCTCTGTCCTCTTAATTTTATGCAGTGGACTGAGAAAACTCTTCAGTATGTATTAAAATTTTCTAACCTACCTATATTGTTCTGTTTCTATAATAACTGTTGCCTTAACTCTGTCTGCGTATTTGTTTATCGCTATCCCGCGGGAACAATATAATTTTCCGGAATAACAATTATCCTATGACCTTCCCGGAACTCAAACTATCCGTTTACCAAATTTCATCTAAATCGGTTCAGCGGTTTAGACGTGACTGAGTAACAAACTTCCAGACATCCGAACATCTGCAGAAACTTTTTATAATTATTAGTAAGATAAGATAAGATGGACTGCTGTAACTAAAGTGCATTTGATGGTTGATTTCAGGTGGGAACACAGTCAAAGCATTTTTAGATGTAATCGTTTCACAAGACTGTCAATTACACCTTAATTTTATTGTAGTATATAAGTTTATTTCATTGTACTTGGTGGTGGAGAAAACAAATAAACTTCTTATTCTTATACATTTCTAGGACTGACCTATTTTGATAGTAGGTTCTTCTTCTGCTATACTCGTCTGGAACATCAAAAACATTGCTGCAAGCAGCATCATCCCGTCCAGAACACGCATGATTCAATCACAGTATTAAATATAATTAAATCACATCACAACACTTTCTTATAACACCATAGAGTTCACGCTTTCATTATTTACATCGCCATGGAATTAGGTTGAAGTCTAAACCCCATTTTGATTATTATTTTTCTTTGTGATGATTCTGTGTTGGTGAATGAGTCTCACGTAAGTTTCCGCGGGTGCGCCGGCGTCGCCACGTGCGCGCGACCCGCTTTTGATCTATTTTGAACGCGGAGCGACGGTTTGAGGACGTTTACTCCGCATAACTAGACTGTTAATCATTTAACATTGAACGTTTTCGCAGACTTTGTTTAGTCTGCGGCGTGATTTGTCTCGATTATGGAAAAATTTCACTTTTTTAAAGTTTTTTACCATATTTAAAAGTTTTAGAGCGTTTTCTATGTATTAACTTTATTTTTCTTAATTCGTTTCCCAGCGAATCATTAAAAGAGGAGCGTCAGATGAAGAACAAAAGAACTCTTTAGTAATTTATTCATGAATTAAATATATAACTATATACAAAATTATCGAAACCGGGCATAAACTAAAGTCTGCAACTATTGAGTGAGACTGACCATCAACTAGGCCAGTGGTCGTCAAATTGTGGCTCCAGCCGACATTTTTGTGGGCAGTGATATAATAACCTTAGCTAATGGCTGCCAAAACAAATTTTGCACACGACGATAACGACAATTGAACGCGGGTCAAAAAGTTAGGTATCTAGATGTATTTATTATAATAAATATTTATAAGAAGAGCAAGTGCAGCAATCTCATATATTTTGTACTAGCTTATGCCCGCGACTAAGTCTGCGCGGACCTAGGTTATCGCGCGGTGGCGCCCTCTACCGAAATAAAAAGTATCCTATGTTGATCCTTGGGGCTTAAACTATCTCTATACCAAATTTCATCAAAATCAGTTCAGCGGTTTCGACGTGAAAGCGTAACAGACAGACAGACAGAGTTACTTTCGCATTTATAATATTAGTACGGATTTAATTAACTAATTCTACCAACAGCTTTTCAAATGCACATTTGAATACCCATATTTTATGATAAGTGTGCGGCCCACAGTATGTACCTAAGTGAAGAATTGCCTACTGTGGCCATAATCGTAAAAGCGACGACCACTGAGGTAGGTGTCTCTGGCCGTCCAAAACTTGATTGATTTTCGTAAACAGCGCCATCTATTGCATTTGTATGGAATCACTACACACATTTGAAACGAACTCAACACCCTATTATTTTGTGTTCACCTCATTCGCTTGACACACAACAAACGAACAGAATAACGCACGGCTTAAACGCTAGATGGCGTTGCTTTCCTATTTTTATGATACAACTATGATACAACGTAACATTTTGTAAACTAAGTTTAGAATAAAATTGTAAGTTGGAATATTACAACAAAATGAAATTGAATGTGTAATTATATAATTCAGAAAGGCGGTAGCGCTGTCGTAGCGTATTGTCATCTTGCAAACTCTACTGATAGGCAGGCAGGTAGGCAGGTAGACAGGAAATAATTAATTAGCAAATAAAAAATAACCAAATTCTATCTAAATCGATTCATTAGTTTAGACGGGAAAAGGTAACAAAGAAACAGACTTCCTAACTGTCATATAATAAAGCCGAGTGGTTTGACCTATGACCTCTCAAACAGAGGATCGTGGGTTCAAACCCCGGCTCGCAACTGAGTTTTTCTAAATTCATGAGCGAATTTACATTTGAAATTTATCACGCGCTTTACGGTAGGAAAACATCGTGAGGAAACCTGCACAACCCTGTGAAGTATCAATGGCGTGTAAAGTTCCCAATCCGTACTGGAGCCGCGTGGGAACTACGGCATAAGCATTCTGAGAGGAGGCCTGTGTCCAGCAGTGGGACGTATATAGGCAGGGATGAGGATGATGATGACACTTATAATATTAGTGCGACTAAGATTTTAAGATTTTTAATACTCAGATTTACTACAGACACAGCCAGCAGCAGCGAAAATTCGTCGAAGAAAAGTCACATAGCTGGAAAAATATGCAAATTAAAGTGGCAATGAGCAGGCCACATCGTTCGAAGAACAGATAACCGTTGGGGGAGAAAAGTCCTCGAGTGGCGACCATGAACCGGAAGACGATGCTTTGGCAGGCCTACCACCAGGTGGACTGACGACATCGTGAGAGTTGTGGGAAACCGGTGGATGCAAGTGGCGAGTTGTCGTTCATTGTGGCGTTCTAAGGGGGAAGCGTTTGTCCAGCAGTGGACGCGTTCCGGTTGATGATGATGATCACGACAGCCAGCAGAAGCAGTTTTTAGCTTACAGCTACTTATCTGTGCACTTAGTCTACAGGATTTCCTGAAGCTGAACCGGCTTTGCTAAGACGATATAGCCCGTGAATTAAACATCAGCTGTTTCATTACTGCCTACCCTGGCTCGCCGTGAAGGTAGAGGCCGGAACTGACTCCATAAATTATAACTTCCGCTAGTTTCGGAGAGATGGATGAGAGATACACATTAGGTGATAAAAATTATATGAATTAATACAGTGTTAAAAAAACCTGTACTATACTTTACTCACTTTAAATTTATTACAAATACAATACAAGTGGAAAAACATTTAAATTGGAAAAAAAAAGTTTTGCATGGTAATTAAGTGACAAGAAGACTTTATCTCCATACAATATAAAAAAAGAATTTTAATGTTTTTCTACCTTTAACGTATTAGTAATCAGTAGTAGCCCTAATGTAAGAGACTAGCTTTTACCCGATGTTTCGCTTGCGTGAACCATAAGCATTTCAAAGAAGCAAGCAATCGCGCAAGCATACAAGTGATTATGTAAGCAATCACGCAAGCATGCAAGTGATTATGTAAGCAAGCATGCAAGCAAGCATGCAAACAACAAATAAAGCAAGCATACTCCCAAATGTGCAAGAAATAGTGCAAGCGAGCATGCAAGAAAGCATGCAAGCAAGTATGCAACCATCTAAGCTAGCTTGCAAGCTTGCAAGCTTGCAAGTGGTCAGTATATTTTATATACCAGCCCAAAACACAGGATTTCCTACTTAGTTCGGGCTCATGAGTTGCCCACTTAGATCTACTCGTAGAAGGAAACTTTTGTATTAATTTTAAATTATTTTGTAAAAGTGAACTTTGAATAAATTATATCAGTGCTAAAGCAGAAATCATAAAAATTAAATACTTAAATAAATATTTTAATCATTCTGAACTATAATAGTTTTCACATTAAAATGTCACCCCGTGAGTGCCCGCCTCATAGTGCGATCTCCACGACGTGAATTGTCTTGAGAATTGAATTTAATTAAAGACATTTAGTGAGAGGCCGGATATTACCTGCGCATTTCATATTACTTTCCGCTTAGAATTTAAGGTAATTATCAAGTAATAATCACTATTTGGCCAGGATTTATAAACAGTATGTTAGTGGAGTTGCATCTTGAAAGTTGTTTGAACAATTTGATCAAAACTTGCCAGAAACAAAGATACTTTTTTAGTTTAAAATTACTCAATAGAAAATTTTAATTAGTAAGAAATTAACTTTTAGTTAATGAAATTGTTATCAAAATAACGTGAAAGTGCTACAGTGGAATGAAACAAAAACAAAACACGGTCAGCATTTAAAAAAAAAACCGGCCAAGTGCCGTGTTGGAGCCATTGAGGCGTGTGCTATTCCAAATTATTGCTGGCCAGTTTTTAAATTATCCTTCTAAGGCCCAAGTGAAATTTTTGATTTATGAACATCAAAGTTTATGTTTGTTATGATTAAAAATTACTATAAGTCCTTTTTAAAGGACTCTGAGCGTTAGGAGGTTATGATACCTAGCACAGAGATGCCTAATACGAAGTTAAGAAGACGAGAGAATTAAGAAGGACGTTCTAAACTTTTTAGTTTTTTTTATTATTTTACGGTCCGATTTCGACGTTTTCTTTTAAAAAGTGTACCTATTAATAAATCTTGATACTGTAATAACGTGATTAAAATTGGTTCTGTCTTAAAAATAAACTAAACGCCTACAAATTAGGCACAGTCCGTACTAGAACTCACTAATTAGATCTTCTAAGTTGAACAAGTTAGTACCGCAATACTAATTAAGTGATGCGATGTTCCGTTAGCTTCACTAAGTTGGTACCTGCTAAGTTGTATTGGCTTGGTTCACTTGGGATTAACTGAGGCAAGATGCTTTAGATATCTACTTACATGTACAGGTTGAAAGGAACTCGTGGTACCACTGTCGCAAATTCCATCAGTCGAAAGACGGTAACTTCATGACTTGCCTGATATGAAGGCAATCCTAGAGGTTAAGTTTTTTCGACTATATATTTTTTTATGAATAGACTACAATTTCCCACGACATTGCCGGCGAAAAAATAGCTTATCGCCATACTGCGAGAGCAATGAAATTTTCTGGAATAAAAATGTGCCAAATCTTATAATAATTCTTGAACCGTTTTGGCGTGAAGGCGTACCAAACATCCCTTTACCGTTACCGTTTATTTACCGTTATTTTCATCTATCATGTACCTCATAAGTATGTATTTCGTTTTCTAATTGTTTTCTGCCATACAACGGAAAAACCTACTAGACACTGACAAAATTGTCAGTCCGTGCCACGTTAAAAAAAAAAACTGTTGAGTTGCGAATCTGTAAGAGTAACAAACACGCACGCAAACACTCACGAATTCCGCTTTTATACTTGTAGGATAAATAAAAGAACTGGTCATTTAAATAACGATCTGTATAAGTGTCACATGTTATGGCTGTATACGTATAGCGATAAAATGCAAACCAATGCTGTCAAAAAACACAAAAAACGACTCGCGCGCAACAGATGCGCTACAATAGCTCGTTACTGGGCGGGAAGGTACTCCATGATAGACTATAGTGCTGTTTAGTTCTTTATGAATTTGATTAGTTTAGGAAGAGTTTGTTTATTTTATTGAATATGCTCTTGGGATTAAGTATAACAAACCGTTGATTACTGCAATACTATATACAATTACTGGGCTCCACGGAAAACCAGCGTTATACTGCACATAATGTGCGGCAACACATGCTGAGTGGAGACCCTTTTTGGTATCCTGTCGTGTCACCAAGTACCTAATATAGTTTTAGTGCTAGTTTTAGTCTTAGTTTTTGGTGGTACTTATGGAGCCAAAATAAATCTTTCTTTCTTTTAATGGAGTAAACAAAAAGTTGCAAGTGGCTTTTTTTACTGAAAGATAAACTGGCATGCAGCTGATCTGTTGTTAGGTGATGATCGCCGCCTATGGACACCTATAGTACTATTGAGCCTACTGGACGTGCGTTACCGCTCTTGCAAAACGAGGTACATTCGCCTTTTAAAGGCACCCATATTGTAGCAAGACGGGAAAACCTCAGTCACAAGTCCATTTCAAATTTTGCAAATACAGGGCCAGACACTCACTGATTCTAGTAATATACCTACTGCAAAGCAAAAACAACGGGTTTTTTTATATACTATCTTGTATGGCAAGTGACCTTTTACTTTTGCACGTCAGTACATTTCCTCCGCCTGACCTAAAGAACCTTCTCTTGATCATCAAAAAAGGCAACTCTAAATGGCACAACAAAAAGCTATTTAACAGTGGGCCATGGCCATTAAGTGGGGCCCAGTGTCGGTCCTTATTAAAAATGTGGCCTGAATATCAAATTGCTATCTTCTATTGTATTGCACCCCCGGTTGTTCCCCGTTAGAGCAAGTTCGTACAGAGCAGGGGAATATAGAGGGATGCAGTATTTTAGATGACACAGATTATTTTATTTTTTACTAGGTTTAGCTCTCTCGTTGAATTTAAATTTCAGGATTTTACCAAGTTTCCATAGAAATTGCAAGAGATTAAATTGTAATTCATTAATAGACATTTAATAATAACTGCGCCAAATTTCATGTCTCAGGCAAGATGTAACTGATTCAGTCAGAATGTCGGGGTAAAAATAGCCTATTCAGATTTTGTCCTATATTTTATCCGAATACGTCCAGCAGTTATAGCGTAAAAGAATAAAAATAGAAATAACCTAACCATAAAAAATAATTTTTAATACGAGCTTTTTTGCTGACTGTACTTGCATAGTCACCCAAAATTCATTTGCATGCCTTTCAAGTCAATGCTATTAACCGTTGAAGAGTTCCGTCTTGCGAAGACGATCCTGGCTGGACTGCCAGGGTGGATATTAGATTATTGTATTGTCACGCGATTTACGTAAGTATTCTGAATTTCAAGTCTATGCGACTACTGGAATTTAGTCAAATTTAACTTGCAAGATTTGATGACAGACAGACAGACAGACTACGGGACAGGTGAAACTAAATAAAATCTTGTAAAAAAAATTGTTCGTATATGATAATGAAACAGTTGGGAAGTGAATAATTTGGTACCTATTAAATATTACCTTCGAAAAATTAGGGGGTAGGTACGCATCTGAATATCGAATGTTGAAATATCGAATGGGTCATAATATCGAAAGGTTTATTTTCTGAAACCGAAAAATTTTTCAGGATTGATTAAAACGGCATCGTATAGAACCCCTCAGGTTAGTTTAGGTTAGATTTATAACAATTTAAAAAAAATACCTTTTCTATATTATGACCCATTCGATATTTTAATACATTCGGCATTTTAACATTCGATATCCAGATACGTAACCAAATTAGAGAACCCAAAATAAAAAATCAAAACGGTAGAAGTCCTCTCTGTAATCTAAAGTATACTGTACTGTAGAAAGTACAGGATGAGCAAGATTGTTATCCAGGGGCACTAGCCCGAAGCATTGTTTGTTTTTTATATAAATAAATTCAGATGTCATATCCCGGGTGATAAATGGTGGCCCTGACACGAGCGTCATATGGCGAACTTGTGCACTTGTGCTCATTCCTATATTTTAGGGGCTGGTGTTTTGAATTATGATTTTAAATGGCAAATAGGGTAAGTGGACAAAGAATTTTTGCTAATTTTGAGCCTTATATTTAAGTAAACATTTTCTTTGCAAACGTGGTACTTAGATAAAACCTATAATGGGTTCTCAAGTAGATGACCGTGGGTTCAAGCCCAAACTTGCACGCATAAACTACATGAAAATAGTATTTACAAGATGGAGCGACGACCTGCTTAAGATCGCGGGATCGCGGTGGATGCGGAAAGCACAAGACCGGTATGAGTGGAGATCCTTGGGGAGGCCTATGTCCAGCAGTGGACGTCTTTCGGCTGACATGATGATGATGAGTATTTACAAGAGGTCTCGCGACAAGCTTTTATATCATAATAAATATATTGTTTATGTAGTGAGTTGATGGATTTGGTATTCTAAATGTTTATTTTCTTTTTTAGAGCTTGTTTTTAAAAATATTATTTACTTTTATTTTTATTTACTCAACGAGATATTTATACCACTATATGTATGTAAGTACTTCACTCCGTGGTACGTAAGTCAGATCTTTACCTGTTTAGACTTTTTGTGTTTAGACTTAAAAATATTTTTGACTGTTTCTATAGGTATATTATAAAAATATGAAGATGAGCTCCAACCGTTTGGCTGTAAACCCTGTGTGACAGACGGACAGACAAACACGTGAGTAACAGCAATAAGACTCCGCTGGGCCCTCGGTTTCTTAACCCCAAAAAGCTAACAAACCACTCTCGCATTTTTCGGTATTTTAAATAAACAACTGCAAACATTCATGATATTATAATAAGGTGTACTAAGTACCGCTTTCGGAAGTAGAGCCTGAGAGTTTGAATAAGTCAGCAAAAGCAAATCCATTTGGCCGGGTTTTTTGCTTCCATTACTGAGCGGCCAATTTTAAAGTATTGAATAAGTAATATAAAAGCTCGCCGAATATGATGCAGGGAGTATTTTTATAGACATGACACAACTCTGAAAATTAATAACAAAGATTTAAGGGTGTGCTTCTGTTTGAGCGAAAGCGGGACATGTGGAATCAATCAATTATCAATAGTTGTACCTAATACGCGTCACAGTATCACATTACAAAGGTAGCGGATGGAGACGTGGGTTTCCACGAATATGATTGCTTAGATTATATACGTTCCACTCTGCTTTAATGAAAACGCACAACTTTTTTTTAAGGCAGTAATGAAAAGCATTTTTTTTCAATCCATAAATTTTGAACAACTTATGGATACCTAAACTAAAAAGTATTTATTTTACCTTTTTCTCCTTTCTGGTGCGTAATACTCTTTGACCGCCCGACAGCAGGGCAACAGCTAAACGCATTATGACTTGTTACCTGGTGTTTTATCATACAAAATATTCCACCTCGCCGACATGCCCGGTGTGGGTAAACCTCATGAAAATACACCCACACCATTACACTGATGTGGAATTTTCATTTTTTAAAGAACCGCAATGGACGTTTTTTAGCACTTTACGCGTAACTGACATATTTCATAGTGTTTTTTGCTTCCTGTCAGTCAGTCCGACTATTACGGTACCATTTCCAGGTGTAGCGTGAACAGTCGAAATTATTTTGAAAGTTTAGTGCTATGTTGCTACAAAAGTAATCTAATTTTAGAGTAAAATTTGACACGAATAATTCAGTACACTACACAATATAGGTATAGTCTTGCTGTTTGCAGCTTCACAACTCGAGAAAATCTTTGAAAGAAACACAAACGGTCCCGATAAGTTTTCCGTTAGTCGCTGCCTTTCCTTTTATGCTCGGTTCACATTATTCCAGTAAAACCGTTCCAGTCAGTGGCGCAGCTATCGTATGGCTAGGTAGTGCAGTGCTCCAGGGCCCAGGAGTTCAGGGGGCCCTTTAACGTAAGCTTTGAAAAAAGAGGAGCAGAAAAAAACTTGTGAGCAGGCTCGAGCCATTTTTTTAATGTTTTGAAATGTTTTTGAAGGGATAATATTTTTGATAATACGTTGAAAGAGGTAGTGAGTAGAATCGGAATTCTTTCTCTATGCACCGGAGCCCGTGTCCACCTGTTCCAGTAGCATGCCATTGCGGTGTTCGATTGACCTTGTTTAACTCGTTGGGATTGTGACCCCGCAGTGTATCGCTAGGTAGGTACTTATTGTCACGATTTTCCTGGAATAAAGTGAACCGGGCATAAAAAAGTGTTAGTTTGACTCAATAATCAAATGTGCCGCAAATGGTGATGTTAAAAACTGAATCGGCAAGCTTAGTGATTTACCTATTAAAGTAAAAACAATCTAATTTGAGTCTTATTACATTGCATCAAAATATCGTGTTAAGTTACTTTTTTTTTTTTTTTTTTATACTTCTTTTTAGGGTTCCGTACCCAAAGGATAAAAACGGGAACCCTATTACTAAGACTTCGCTGTTCGTCCGTCCGTCCGCCCGTCTGTCACCAGGCTGCATCTCATGAACGGTGATAGTTGACAGTTGAAATTATCACAGATTATATTTAAGGGGCTCCCATACAACAAACGTGATTTTTTTGCCGTTTTTTTGCCAATGTCTATGAACGTTGCACACATGGTACGGAACCCTTCGTGGGCGACACCGGCTCGCACTTGGCCGGTTTTTCATGATTGAACGTGCAATTGTTGTCTTCGACAAGCGACTTAACCCTTTACTCACTACCGCCTATTATGATGCTATGATTGTCCCATAATTCTGTCTTTTGACTACTGAAGACTATTCTTTCGGTTGCGAGTATTAACCTGTGACTGTCACATTATTTGCCTTTGTCAAATTGCTTGTACTCACAGCGTGATACTTTCTTTTAATAAGTATAATAGTGACAACTAATATGAGTAAGGAACTGTTTAAAGTTAACTGGCCGTTCTTAAAATTGTTGTGTTTGACATTCACTAGAATTTAGTAGGTAAAGAACAGAGCAAGAATGTATATATTTTATTAGATAGGTACTTATTGCATCTGCATTCGAAAGATTACTTTAGTATCATAAGAGTATGGATTATTGGACCTTCATGAACCAGTACATTTCGGGAATTGTAATAAGTAGTTAATTATAAAAGTAACTAAAAGTGCGTTGAATTGATTATGAAGTACCTAGGTCAATTAGAATCGTGATTGACCTACATTCGGACCTTTTCACGATGAAGGATGTACAATATTGTAATTACTTCTAATGAGCACCTGATTTTAATCTACATACCGTAGCAAATTGTCTTATGTAAACCGTGAATCATTAAAACTATCGAAATCATTTTTTTCATTGGTGGAACAGTGCATTGTAAGCATTTCAAATAAATGGTGGCAACCAGACGACGTAGCATATCTGCCAAGTCCCAGTTCACAGACTCCAGGTTTAAAGGCGACGTCTTTAGCCACGTTTATTCAGTTTCACACTTTTTTCGCACGGCGTCCCATCTGCGTTTAAAGTAGCGCCGTCATTTGTTTTTATTTTCACACAAACATGTCACAACCACTCGAAATCACGCATAGACTTGAGAAACGGCCAATCTGCACCCATTAAAATATAAAAAAAGTTAACAGCGAATTATAATATTGGCACTAACCAGCTTCCGGCCGCATCTGTCTGTTTTTGTCGCGGGCATTTCCTGGCCCTTCATAGAAAAGCAATCGGCTACTCGTAAACGTTAAGGGTCTAGAAAGGCCCCCTGGGGTGCCGCTAAAGGCAGGACGATGTTTCTTGACACTGCCAGAAAAAGTACTCGCCAGCCCTTAACTCTGTACAGTCGCCAAGGGTGTTATAAGGGCAGCAAAAAGCGTAATTTAAAGCTGACTTAAGGTTTCGAATTAAAATGAAGGTTCGAGTCGACAGGGCCCGACACGAGGTTAACGGTAGCTATTGAACGCGGCTGATACTACATATTTAAATCTATGTTTACTTCTATTAGGTACATTCGCCACCAGATATTTCGGAGCAGCCAAGGTAGTCAAAAATATCGATACATGAACTCTAATAAGTGAACTTTAATAATAGATTGCATGCGCTAATATTTTTGACCTCCTTTCTTTGGTGTTCGATTCTCTAGATAGATTAAAATATTTAATAGAGCTTTTAACCTACCTATCTGATGTGCTTATGATAATAGCTCACTTAAATGGGACTCCAAGTGTAGTATAGCCTAAAAACATGCATAGTTTTTTTTTTCATGTCAGGTGATTCATCAATTGTTTGGAATCAAAAAAAATGTAATCAAGAATATTCCAAAAATATTTTTTTAATAGATCGTTTAATTTAACGTCACGGTTGGTGAGACTAATTAAATGAAAAAAAAATACTTCTCTGAGAAAAAACGTAATAACGTAATAATTCCCGATTAAGTGTTAAAATATTAAAACATTTTAACTCCTGTACCTAGTAGACCCAAAACGCTTAGATCCTGTAGTACCTAGTCGCAAAATGTATAAAACGGAAAGTGAAATGCGCTGGAACAGGAATTTAAATCTAAGCTAGAGATCGTATTATACCTAGCGCGGGCGCTTGCAATCCTATTCATATATTATATCCCTTTCTACTCTCATCGTATACCGTTTGACAGAAGAAAATGGCGAATGCGATTGTGATTCCTTCTAATTTCAAATGTGTCAGACAATATGATCTCAGGATATTTTTTTCCTGAAAGTCGGCCCTAGTAAGAATTATAATATACATCTCTGCATACCTGTAAAATACTCGTTATTAACTATTCACGTTATTCTTGTCAATAGCTGACTAACATACAAGGCACAGCTTGAATTATTAGAGGTTGACTATTAGAGGTTTGAGGTTTGACCGACATAATCCTCGAAAAACTAAACATGCACGTTAGGAAGAACATATGTGATTTTCCCACTAACGTTGATAAGCCAAAGGCTACTAGAAACACAATCTTACAGACTGGCTAAAACCAAAAAGTCGTTTTTGGGAAGTTGCATACGTTTTTATAATAAAATTCCAAAAAATATTACTGAAGAAACTGATACAAAATTTAAATCTACTTATTATAAAGTTAACGATTATACAGGGATATTTGGAAATAATTCCGATCCGCACTAGCGATCCCTTCAAATAGTGAACCTACTGTGTTAAAAATAAAATTGTGTTAAATACTTGTAATGTATAGTACATAGATATCATTTATAAATATTGAGAATCTGCTTTTAAAAAAAAAATACCTCGTTGAGTTTCTTGCCGGATTCTTCTCAACAAAGATTTTTTTCCGAACCGGTGGTAGATTAAAAAAATGACGTGTAAAAGTGCCCATTGCGGCCTATTTGCTGAATAAATGATTTGAATTGAATTTGAATTGAATTGAAACGAAAGAATAACTACGCAAGTTGAAGGGGCAACATATCTCATACATACCTCGAAGAACAGACAACCATTGGAAGATAATGCTTTCGCTTGCCTCCCATTAGGTGCTTTGACGACATCGCAAAGAGTTGCGGACAACCGGTGGATGCATGTGGCGAGTTGTCGTTCATTGTGGCGTTCTAAGGGAGAGGTCTTTGTTCAGCAGTGCACGTCTTTTGGCTGATGATTATTCCTCAAGAATCATGGGAGAATCAAGAATCAATCACTTATTTATTTCTTTATTTCCAAAGGATGCTGCTGCTTTTCTGTATAATTTATTAGTATCAGTTGTCTTTAGAATAAGGTCTGCTATGAAACCTAAGGTGAAACTTATCCTAAGCATAATTAACAACAGACACGTTTCGATGTAATAAATTATTCAACAAATACGTCGCAATCGCATTATTTCCCTGCAGACCACCGCTTAGGCATAGCTTGATCTAATTGTTATGCCTGTATCTAGATCCATTGTTCCAATAAAGGTGCCTTCAGGAAACGGAATTTGTATGCGAGCTTGTTGCGAGGAAATATTTTATTGAGGGACTAAACAACTCTATCAAAGAATACATGTCTTATACTAGGTAATAAAGTATCAATGCTAAATAAAATCTTCGAATATTTATTCTGTGCAGCATTGAGTCTAGAGAACAATCATAATGTATGCAAAACCGCAATGAAGCCGAATTCGGAATTGACTCTTGCCGATGTCCCTAAAACAGCAAAAGGTCACACCGCCATTTGACAGTTTTGTTATTTATAATTATTTACACTGTGTCTATGTATCACAATATACATCTAAAACTGCGCCAAGTTACATCCACCACAATTCAAGAATGATTTGAATGAAATTTGGGTACGTAGTTAGCTGAACGTTGGAATAACGCATAGGCTACTTTTTACCCCGATATTCTCACGAGATAGGGATAAAATCTCGAACCAAGCACTGGGCTTAGACTCGTAAAATTTTACACGTCTGTTTTCATTGCCACGTGAATGAGAACCACGATGAAATTTTTGGGAATTCACATAAGGTTTTAGTAAAATCCCGAAATTTTATAATTCAGCCAGATCTATGAATTAGGCACGCGTGCGAAGCCGCGGGTAAAGTCTCTCATACGACTCTAGTTCTGGGGTCGGTAGGACGTGTCAGATAATATATTGCACGCTCCGCTGTGGTAGACATTAATGCAGGTGATTGTACATTTTAATGGTAAACATCTTTAGTATAGTAACTAGCTTATCCCCGCGACTTCGTCTTCGAAGCAGTGGCGTTCCCTACCGGAGTAAAAGGTATCCTATGTTGATCCTTGGGGTTCAAACTACCTATATACCAAATTTCATCAAAATCGGTTCAGTGGTTTCGACGTGAAATCGTAACAGACAGACAGACAGAGTTACTTTCGCATTTATAATATTAGTAGGGAAGTAGGGATATTATTAGGGATTGCAAACAAAAAAGTGTCTGTAATAAAGCAAGGAGAGGAGAAAAAATGGTGACATCGGTTCTGAAAAAAAAAACATACAAACGATAACATTAAGTATGTACTTACTCTTATTTTTTTAGTTCTGTGGCTTATAGCAATGAAACCTGATATTTAGACACATTAAATATAAATAGTAGAAGTCAAGAAACTGGATCACGTCCCAGAATGGAACTTTTCCCTAGTCAATTTCGCTACGATTTTTTTTGCAAATGTATTGGGATATAAACATGACATTGTTTGCATAAAGGTTCCACGCTGATACGTGATTTAGATTCTCGTCTGTACTTACCTACTAGTTTATTGAAAGCACGATGTACCTAAGTTACTTTCTCCATATTATGAAATGAATGGTAGGTGTATGAAAAAAAAATTGTTTTGATCACCCTAATTATGATTTCTTAGTAGCATTAGCATTATACTTATTAATTTTATTATTCAAATTCCTAATACTGAATTCTTAGAATGTCTTATAATATAACGGTGGTCTCTAGGCACAGCGGGTGGGCGTGGCCTGCGGTGGGCGTGGCGGGGCGGTCCCTCCGAGGCCTCCCAGAGTCCCAGCACTCCGGAGGCCCAACTTTGTTACTGATGTTGGGAAATTTGGGAATCCCGTGTGGGATTCGTGTTTTGTTTTGAAGCCTGGGTTTTGTGGGAGTATATCAGGCTAGTTTTTTGAATTGAGCTGCTGGATATGACAAGTTAAATGAGTAACGCAATTTAAGACCCTAAGTATAACGCGTTTAGCGAAAAAATACCTACACAAATCAAAGATGTTTCGTAAAGTTATAAAGAAAGGTAGTTTTAGCTTAAGCTCACTAGCCTAGACCAAATTGTATTGAATGTTATAAACTGCAATGTGTAGTAAGCTAAGCCAAATTTAGATCTGCAGGACAAAACGTCTAAGTTGTCCACATTGTTCGGCTGGAAAGCGAATGAGGTGAAAGTAAAGACGCAATGCAGTTAGGGTAAGCATTTTGAACGTTCAGTTAAACCTCTTTACCGTCCCACGTTTATTAGCACATCGGAAGGACAATTTGCAAGAATATCGATAGGTAATGCTAGAGTTGGCATTGGTATTGTTTTTAGTTTTCATAAAAAAATCTATGCATCTCTCTTAATAATTTAATAATAGTTACCGAAACGGTAATGAGGACAAAAACGCCGCAAAAACGCTAAATATTTTTTTACCCAGTTGCAACTTGAACGAATTTTCTTGTAGTTTTAATTTAGGCTTTAAGCTTGTAAAGGGTTGTTGGTTTAAGATAGACATTAACGCCTAAAGAATTTAATAAAGAAAACGCGAACATTCCATTTCAATGTCAATGTCGGCCCTGGGGGGCTAAGAATCACGACAAAATTCGAAAATCTAAGTTCGTGTCGTTCCTCTGACACTTGTACTATTTAATACAAGAGTGATAAGGATGGTACGATACGAACTTCGACTATCGAATTTCGAAGTAGGCCTTTTGTGGTAGAGCAAGAGGACCAGTCGCTTTAGGCGCCAGGTGCCAGGTGCCAAGGGGCGCCAGTTTCTAGTGCAAAATAAAATGTTAATGGCTCATTTTGAGATTCGCGGAAGCGGTGTAGGACAATCTCGCTCTACATTGATCAAGAGCTAAATCCACTCATTGTTATGATTTTTCACCTAATCAGTGGCTTATTTTAAGATATTTTTAATAGCCGTTAATTCTTCTCGTATAATTTTGAGGTATACTGAATCACTTATGCTATAAAAGGGATGATGTGGTGCTATTTGCAAACTTTTGTTTTTGCGAACCGTTGCGTGTAATTTTCGCTTTTGTCGATGTTATAAGAAGTTGGGGGTAAGGAAGTTGGAAGTACATATTACGTAAGTAATTCGGCTTTTGGGTTCTTAGGTTAAAATAATTTTACTGTACCTAACAGGTTAGGTTCATAGAATAATTTTATTAGGAATTTAAGTGTTTTTATAGTTAGGCTAAAGCTTGGTAAATTGATCATTTCAGAGACTAATTTAGGTTTTGTTTCTGGGATTAAGTAAAAGTAAACCAGAAAAACCCTGGCAGGAACAAAGCGGTATAGATTAGCATTTTCGAGTCTCATTTTATTCTTACGTAAATATTAAGTACCTCTTTATACGTTGAATGGAATAGATTTTGATGTGACGTGTCTAATTTGTTCAAATACCTAGTACCTACTCTACTCTACCAACGCTGGAACGCTACATTTGCTTTAGTGACGTTAACTGAGTAAAAAGATTGTATTATTTAGTTGAAGCTAGTCCTAAAATCGATAACTTAGCCAACTTTTTAAGATCTGTGAGTTTTTAACTTATTCAGGTATACTTCTTTTACAAATTCTGCGAACAAAGCGAAGACGTAAACGACAACTTTACATTATTAATTACGTCATTATTTATTAACGACACATTGCCACCAGCATCGGCTAACCACTAATAACAAATGAGCCGCCAAACCTCATCTCACGAGTAGTTAAAGTCAATTCCCAGTGAAATTTCATCATCGTCAGTCTAACTTGGTTTAATAAGTAATCCTTGCCCCGTGGGCCGTCCCAGGACGGGGCCGGCTGGTCCAGAGAGATGCTGTGCGTCTCATCTCTCCGCCATCCCTTATCCGCACGTGAGACTCGCGGTCTCAGCGGGAAACCTTGCAACCCGCTCGCATTACCATATAATACTACCTCCACGCCGCACGTTTATCATCGCCAGCCACTTTAAAAAAAATAAAGAAAATTACTGGCCATTTTGAAGCGTAGTTTTTTTTAATTTGGAAAGTTTTCGAATTTATTCTTTTATAATGATGTGGCGCCATCTATGGCAGTCGCGCTGTCCCGCTCTGGAGGCGAGGGCGTGTCCCCAGGGCGCCTCCCACGGGGGACGGACGGGGGCGCGCGGCCGCACTCGCCGCTCTCCCGCGGCGCTTGTTAGTGTTCCGCAAATCCACAGCGGGATCGCCCGCACAACCGGGACCAGATCCCCGAACGCACATACGACAACTACGGTGTCTGATACTATTAGCGGCCAGCAAACTTTTAAGCCTTACGTTTTTTATTCCAAGTGGTTTTAACTTTTTAAGTTTCGAACAAAGAATGCAACGGACATTTTGAGCTTTGTTGTTTCAAAGAGTTAGTAATTTGTAGAGCGGGCACTTTTTTGATTTTCGCGCGGAGCGTTCGTGAGTTTCCGCGAGTGTTCGGTTTTGGTCGGGTGCAGCGCGTGGTTCGCGATTCGGTCGGACGAGCTCAACGCGGCGGCGGGCGGGTACACGGGCTCGCCGTGGCCGCCGCTGGAACTGGACCCCGTGGGATGGGGACGGAAGCTGTACCCTCCGGGAGCGCCCAGAACTTCAGGTAACATTTGAAAGTCACTTTTAAATTTTTTAAATTTTTAATTTTCAAACTTATCTAGGTATCCAAATGTTACGTAGTTGAAGCCAGTGTATTTTCTATTTACAAAAATTTAATGCATATCAGAAATATCGTACAAATCGGAGCAAAAAAAATTTTTGCGCGACATTCCGTTTTCATTCGACCATGTAGGTAGGTAAACCTACCTTATTTTATGTTTTTAAAAATTACGTTTAGTTGTATGTAATAATTTGTATTTGCTTCGCTTTTTGCTTGTTTTAAAACATAAAAGTAAATACCTAAACAATGATCAGCGCCAGTCTGCGTAATTTGTAACAACTTTTATTAAAAACACAGGGAAGGAAATAAATTAAATTATTTTGGATCTCTATAATAAAATTATTAATACTTACTAATTTTAAGAATCCTAATGTGGTCCCTAATTCCGTACCCTACCTACTTAATTATCTAATTCTTTTTAATGTTAAACAAAAAAAGAATTCAAATTGGTGAATAGTCAAGTAGGTAACCTTTGTATGATTTTCGAATTGTAAAGAAAATAATCATACCTACGTAGTAATAATCATAGGTAACATTGTTATATTTTGTTTTCGTAATTTTCTTTTTTATTTGAATTGCATTCAGGGAGACAAATTTCCTAACTAACATTTTTTAAATTGTATGAAATTGTGTAATTTTTCAAGAAAATACTGGACTTTAAATAATTTATTATTTGGTAAAAAACAAAATGTGACCATTGTAAATCCAGGATATCTGAGAACTATAATAGAACTTTGGTTTCTGATGAAAATTATCACAAAAAGTTGCTTGCATAATATATTATTAAAATAAGAAACTTAAAATAATAAAGAGATTTGTGACAATTTAGTTTAATAGGTTTCGTACCTAAAATAAAATGTACCTATAGTTAGACAACATCGTTCTATTAATAAATAATAGGTACACTCACATATTTATCAAATGAAATATATTATAAATAAAATAAAGTCTAGGTAATATTACAAAAAAAAAATGGTTTTTGTTTGCTTCTTGTAAAAAAGTGCGACCCGGTAAAATACTTTTCAGTTATAGATAAAATTTTATTCGTCTTATGTTATTTTAATCCGATGTACTTACATAAAAAAAATCCAAATTACATGTCAAAAATGCTACTATGGGTTTAAAATATTTGATCTTATGCCGTCGCTGAAATCTTTTTGATTGTGAAGTGACCTGATCCAATAGTTTTGAGCAGAGTAGTTGTTTCTGCCCAATGGTATTTATTATTTATTTTTTGTGATCGGTTTGTTTTACTATAAATTTTTTTGAATCTCAGGAAGTGTGGGCATTGTATCTTATTAATTGTTTATTTTTGGTAAAAAAGCGACGTCTAGATTTATCTATTGTACAAATGTTACCGTCACTGTCAAGAAGATTCTTTTATATTGATAAAAAAAGCAAAAACACTTTTTATTCCACAAAATATTCCGATTAGTAGGATCTATAAATTTCACTTTTTTAATGCAAATTAGATTATGATTAATCTTGAACCCTGTTATTACTAAAAAAAGTGCCCCATTGGTAAAATAAAAAATACAATTGCGTTTTCTCCGAATATATTTAATGCACAAAAAGTATTTGTGTTGTATCGCACCGTATTAATAAGAAATGCTAGAAATACCTAATTATTTAGGTACGCATTTAGTTATTTATATTTACATTTTACTATAGCTTATATTTAAAGTGCCATGTTAGCATGTCACTCATATGTATATTGGATGACAAAGAAAGTACCGTCACAAAATCTTTTTTATTCTTTTGTCATGCTTTAGCCTGCTTTTTGTTTTTGGTCTAGGTGGCCTGATGTTCGGACTCCACCACCAGGAGGCGGCAGGGGGGCTGCACGCGCAGCCCCGGGGTCCCGTCACCTCCCTCAAGGAGGAACCCCTTACCAGAGCATGGATGACGCCCAGCTCACTAGTTGACAATACCAAGTAAGTATAGATTTCTTCACTCATTCAAACGTGGCTCCTCAGCAAATAGCTAAAATCTGACTTCTCTCGCTGATGCAGATTAGTGTCAGATTTGTTTTTCTGTTGTTCTTATCTAAACTCAGCTAAAAATTATTCTAAGATACAACTGTAATGAAAGAGTACTTTATTTTGACCCGGAATCTTTATTTAAAATCTTTATTTTAGGATTAATACCAATTTTAAGTTGTCCCGATATTGTTTACATTTATTTACTGTACGTAATTAATAATGGAATAGAAGAGTAAATGTGATTAAGTCTTATTAATGCCTCAATTGAATTGAAAATTATGTTTGGTTGTGCTCAACAAATATTTTATATATTAAACGTGACTCTTCAGAAAATAGTTCACATCTGTCTTCTCTCGTTGATGCAGATTTGTGTCAGATTTATTTTTCTATTGTTCTTATTTACATAAACTCAGTTAACAATTATTCTAAAATACAACTCTAATGAAAGAATACTTTTTGTGGCCCGGAATCTTTATTCAGAATTTTTATTTTAGGATTAATACCATTCTTAAGTTGTCCCGGTATTCTTTACATTTATTTTAATTTATTTACTGTACATAATTTATTAATTTGAGAGAAGACTAAACGCGATTAAGTCTTATTAATAGTCCTACTTGTTAGAGTCAAAATGCTGCACTTCATGATGAAAGCAAGCCGCATAGCACAATGATAGTACAGACTAAACTGAGTGATTTGACCCGCAGCAGCGGAAGTTTCACCCCTTAGAAACAGAGATGGCGCCACTTCTTTAAAAAATGTTTCAAAAAATTCTACAAGCTAAAGTAATAAATCGATTTCAATGTTTGATATCTCAAATGAAAGCTTAGTATATACGTTACTTATAAAAAAATACTGAAAAAATATATACTGTAAACTTCTGGCAAAACACGGCATCTTAAGTTTTTTTTTCTTACTTCATTTGTAGTTTTTACTTGATTTCTTAAAAAAACTGTATGCAATATGAATGGTTTAATGCATATACATATTATAGAGTATATAACAAGTATAATGAAAAAAACCCGACACCAATACCTTTCATATTCCACGAAATATGAAAGTTTAAATGTGAGCACAAATTTCTTTAAAAAATATTTCAAAAAATTCTACAAGCTAAACTAACAAACCGATTTCAATGTTTAATATCCCAAATGAAAGCTCATAACATTCATTATTTACAAAAAAATACTAAAAAAATCTTTACTGAAAACTTTTGGCAGAAAACGCCATCTTAAGATTATTTTTCTTATCAGATTGGTAGTTTTTACTGGATTGCTTAAAATATTGTTCGTTTTATGCAACATAAATGGTTTAATGCAAACCTATATATATTTTTGAGTAAATAACAAGTATAATGAAAAAAACCCGACACCGATACCTTTTATACTTTACGAAATATCTAAGATTAATTATGCACGCTTTTCTTAGAAATAGATTTCAACGAAATCTTTAAGTGAAACGAGTGCTCTGATTTTAATGTAAGTATAATATTAAATGAAAAGAAGAAAGAAATTACCTATTTTATTAAAAAAAAACGAATTAAAAGTTTTTTCCTGGTGTTGAGAAAAAATATAATTGCTTTAAAATGTGTAATTGTTTTTATTCAAAAATGACTATACATATTTGAAGACAAAAAATAAAAACTATATCGTTTTCGGCATAGTTGGTTCTTAAATATATTATACGCTGCTTAGTAGTTGGCGAATTTATTTAAAAATTGGCTTTTTACTGATAGGACCTCAACTTATAGATATGTCATATTTCAAATAAAAGACTATGTACATCAATGTTTATCAAATATTTTAATTATAACTTATAAGTCCTCTTCGGGTTCATCGGCACAAGTAGAACTGAAAAGGAAAAGCCGTTTTGAAGTACTTGTGCTATTCCAATACTACAAAATCACAGATCTTTTAGACATGTAAAATTTTGTACATACAAAATAACCCTGCAACGAATATTATAATATCTTGCTTTTGATTTGTACGGCCACCTTACAGGATTTACACTGGGCAGTGCATGGTAAACTGACCTGACGACACCCACAACGCATGGTATCGCAGCCAGATTTGCAGCCACAATAGTCCAAGAGGCTTAATTGCGACCAAATTCGTGTAACTGCCGACCATTCTGGAGTCCAACTCTCTTTTGCCTTAGTCCATCCCCAACAAGATGGACATGGTACGGAAACTTCTGGTTTCAGAGCGTTTCCCCATATGTGGCCCGCTTGGTAAGCTGCACGCAGTACATGTTTATGGAGAGCAGCTATGGTAGGTAGCTTATTTTTTGAAGCAAACAAGTATTTACGAACTTCATTTCAATACATGTGTTCCGTTTGAGCATCATATCTTCAAAAAACAAGCTCGTGACAAGCCTGCCACCTACATCAGCTGCTCTCTATAACATGCACTGCGTGCAGCTTATCAGGCAGGCCATAATTGGGTAAACGCTCTGAAATAAGAAGTTTCCTTACCATGTCTATCTTCTTGGGGATGGACTAAGGCAAAAGAGAGTTGGACTCCAGAACGATCGGCAGTTACAGCGATTTGATCGCTATTAAACCTCTTGGATCATTGTGGCTGCAAAACTGGCTGCGATACCATGCGTTGTGGGTGTCGTCGGGTCAGCTTACCATGCACTGCCCAGTGTAAATCCTGCAAAGGTGGCTCTACAAATCAAAAGCAAGTTAATTATAATATTCATCATCATCATCATGTCAGCCGAAAGACGTCCAAGGCTCTCCACTTAGACCGGTCTTGTGCTTTTCGCATCCACCGCGATCCCGCGATCTTAAGCGGTCGTCGCTCCATCTTGTTGGAGGCCTACCGACAGCTTGTCTCCCGGTCCGCGGACTCCATTCGAGAACCTTTTGACCACATCGACCGTAATATAATAATCGTTGTAGGCTTATTTTGTATGCTGACCACTGATTTCCAGAGGTGGGCACAAAATTTAACATGTCTAAAAGATCAGTGATTTTGTAGTATTGGAATAGCCCAAGTACTTCACTGTTCGCCTATCTTTGAGTTTTCCTTTCTAGTTTAGGTTAGCTTGAAAAGATCCCTTTTAGGGATAAGTTCGCCTTTGTACTCTTTTGGTTTGTTGTTTTCTTTTGTATTACTTTGTGTTTTATGTACAATAAAGCTTTTACATACATACATACATACTTCAAAAGAACTTTTCCTTTTCAGTTCTACTTGTGCCGATGAACCCGAAGAGGACTTATAAGTTATAATTAAAATATTTGATAAACATTGATGTACATAGTCTTTTATTTGAAATGTGACATATCTATAAGTTGAGGTCCTATCAGTAAAAAGCTAATTTTTAAATAAATTCGCCAACTACTAAGCAGCATATAATATATTTAAGAACCAACTATGCCGAAAACGATATAGTTTTTATTTTTTGTCTTCAAATATGTGTAGTCATTTTTGAATAAATACAATTACACATTTTAAAGCAATTATATTTTTTCTTAACACCAGGAAAAAACTTTTAATTCGTTTTTTTTTTAATAAAATAGGTAATTTCTTTCTTCTTTTCATTTAATATTATACTTACATTAAAATCAGAGCACTCGTTTCACTTAAAGATTTCGTTGAAATTTATTTGTAAGAAAAGCGTGCATAATTAATCTTAGATATTTCGTAAAGTATAAAAGGTATCGGTGTCGGGTTTTTTTTATAATACTTGTTATTTACTCAAAAATATATATAGGTTTGCATTAAACCATTTATGTTGCATAAAACGAACAATATTTTAAGCAATCCAGTAAAAACTACCAATCTGATAAGAAAAAAAAATCTTAAGACGGCGTTTTCTGCCAAAAGTTTTCAGTAAAGATTTTTTTAGTATTTTTTTGTAAATAATGAATATTATGAGCTTTTATTTGGGATATTAAACATTGAAATCGGTTTGTTAGTTTAGCTTGTAGAATTTTTTGAAATATTTTTTAAAGAAATTTGTGCTCACATTTAAACTTTCATATTTCGTGGAATATGAAAGGTATTGGTGTCGGGTTTTTTTCATTATACTTGTTATATACTCTATAATATGTATATGCATTAAACCATTCATGTTGCATACAGTTTTTTTAAGAAATCAAGTAAAAACTACAAATGAAGTAAGAAAAAAAAACTTAAGATGCCGTGTTTTGCCAGAAGTTTACAGTATATATTTTTTCAGTATTTTTTTATAAGTAACGTTTATAATAAGCTTTCATTTTAGATATCAAACATTGAAATCGGTCTATTACTTTAGCTTGTAGAATTTTTTGAAACATTTTTTAAAGAAGTGGCGCCATCTCTGTTCCTAAGGGGTGAAACTTCCGCTGCTGCGGGTCAAATCACTCAGTTTAGTCTGTACTATCACTGTGCAAAGCGGCTTGCTTTCATCATGAAGTGCAGCATCCGGCCAAAAAATGGTCCTAACAAGTATGACTATAATGTTTGAATTGAATTGAACATTATGTTTGGTGCGCTCAACAAATATTTTATGTATTGTAATGTCTACATTATTTTACTTAGAACTAGAGAATAAAATATTTTTATTCTTAGTAACGCGATTTCATAGACACTACTGATATCACTACAGAATATGGATCGCATTTTGTTCATTTTAAACATTAATTTTGTGGCCTACATTAAAGAAGAGATAAGGTTAAAATCTTATCGTAAATTTATGTATATACACGTGAATAGCACTTGTATGATCAGTTTTTAACGGTTACTTTGTTACTGGATGTACACAATCTTAATATCCACACACTTACCATTAAAATACTGTTTAAAAATGCCACTACTTTACTTGGTGGATTTAATACACATTGTGAGCTTAAAACATTCAATATCCCCATTATATTTGCACTTTTAATAAACCTTTTAGTAGCCGAAAAGAGCATCGCAGTAAACTTGTTACTCCCAAATTGCATTAGAGTCCGCAAAGTGAGCAAACCGTACCAAATGTCTCCGTGACATTAAATGGCTCTATAGGATTAATATGGGACCCTTCGCATGGTTATTTAAGTTTATGCGTGTAAATAAGGACTATCGATAAATTTATGCTTATTTTAAAGTGATACACGTCTCTTTACTAGTGCTGCTAGCTTTATAAGTACTTAGATGTTTCCTTGAATCTTCAGTACCTGATAAAAAGTGAACCTAATATATCACTGCTTAAATATAAAAGGGACACAAATAAATAAAAAAAAATTTTACTGTAAGAATTGCATGTGAAATAGCATTTAAAATGCAATCATTGCGATAGAAAGAAACATTTTTTTTTATTTGTGGCCCTTTTGTATTGAAGCAACGATATTTAAATAAAAATCTTGTAATAGAGAGAAGAGAAGTGTAGAGACGAGTGGAATAAGAAAAGGGAGGCTTTTGCCTTGCAGGGGGACACTAGAATATTCTTTTTCTTAGTGGCGCGACTAGGGTTGCCATACGTCAGGATTTGTCTGGAATTCTACCTTAACACATTTAAAAAAATCTTCACAATAGCTTCAATCTTTTGAAACTTTTGATTTACATTAAGGGGCTGTTTCACCATCCACTGATTAGTGTTAACTGTCGGTTAAATGTGATGCCATCTCCGTCTATTCAAACAAAATAAACAGATACGGCATCACATTTAACCGTCAGTTAGTACTCAAAGTCAAAGTCAAAACAGTTTTATTCAATTTAGGCTATAACAAGAACTTATGAACGTCAAAAAAATCTACCACCGGTTCGGAAAAAACCTCTGTTGAGAAGAATCCGTCAAGAAACTCAACGAAATATTTTTTCTTTTTTTTTAGAATTATTAATCAATGAATGGTGAAACAGCCCCTAAATCTTTAAAAATACGCAAATTATTCTCACCGCATGACAACCGGCCGTTATTTCCCTATAACCTATTATTCAACCTGCTACCAACCTGCCGATGCAACAATGACTTCATTATCGCGACCAATCAGGGGCGAGTATTCGCAATGAACGGTAACAAGTGTTCATAGAGACCGCCATAAATCATAACGGGGGGAACCGCACCCCGTTTTTTGCAATATTTTGGGACAATGACTGTTTAGTATGTCAAAAGTGAGGATGATTATTTCTGTTTTTGGTTATAATTATGTTATCGTCGACTGGAAAATAAATGGAATTTAAACGTTAAACATAAGTAGACATTGTGTACATAATAATGTAGATAGGTATATTATATTTAACAATTTATTAAGTAATTTATTGAAACAGGCGTTACTTTGCGGAGGTTCATTCTGTAAGAACACACACAATTTACACAAACCCATCTATCACCACCACCACATCACACTGACGCGTTTCGAACTCAAACTGAGCTCATCTTCAGAGCAACACAACCATACACCATTTTTTTTATATCCAGTTGGGCCGGGCCCGTAACACATTTGTTTTCCCAAACAAAATCAGCCCACCCCTTGACAAACACAAAAATAACGTATTTGTGCAACAAGAGTGAGCATTTGGTACTGTTAGCGTATAATATGACGTATTGATGCGGTACCGAATTAGTGCGCATTGTGTGTTTAGAGGAAGCACCCCATCTGTCGACGAGTAGCGGAGTTTGCGTTCAAGTGTTTATTATTGGTACTGTCTTGTATTTTACAATATCTACATTCGACGGTCGAGCGTTCGAAATTTAAATATTTTATTTTTAATTGAAATTAATGGCGTTCCGATTTATACATATTATAGAGGAAACAAACGGAAGGGCAAAGGTAACGTCACGCTGCCCGTATCTTTGGAACTGCCAAAGGGTTTTTTTTATATTTTGTTTCAGTTTTTTTTACGGAGTTTAAGTTCAAAATTGTTGTACAGTTGCTGTTTTTGAGCAGAAAAATGAGGTGTTGTCATAGTAATATAGACTGAATAATGGCAAGCAAGTGCTTATAATTTTATGTAGGTCATAGGTATTAAGAGGTAAACTTTATAATTTTTTAGACTTTCACGATTCTCACTCGTAACTTACATATTTCGAAACTTAATCACGACTACTACTTTCATTATTAAACTTTGTATGCTTTTTTATCGACGGAGTTATCTTTAGTCCTAATAAATCGATTAGGTATCGATTTTAAATTCTTTTATAAATTAAAGCTACACAATTCGTATTATTCTCATGACCAATCCAGCCTATACCTATGCGTCCCACTGCCGGGCACAGGCCTCTCTTCAAAATGAGGGGTCTCATTATTTTAGCTATAGGTAATTAATTTAGCTACTCCTTACACTTGTACACTCTTCACACTCGTACTCTTTACACTCCGTACATTAGCTACTCCTTTCCCGATTTTTTTTTGTAGTAAAGTTAATCTGTCAAATTGATACCTTTATTTAATTTGAACGTACATTACGTCCCTGTATGTTTTAATGCAATTGACAATTAAAGTGATTATCCTCATCATCAGGGCGGGATGACTAATAGACGGCCAGCGGGCGATGACAGCGTCATTAACCACCCGTCTTAGGATCATTAACTTCGCGTTTAGCTTTTAATAAATTACATTTAGTTTGATGAAAACGAAGTTTGTGCACGTTAGCTAAAAAAAAAGGATAAAATGTAAAAAGGTCTAGTGGACTAGAGATTATTTTTTTGCTGAACATACGCGTATCTGCGAGTATTTACTTATTTATTTGTTGCTGTCTATCCCATTGCCTATATTTATTTTAGACGTGTATTATATGTACGATATGTGTATGTGTAAATGTATTTTTGTTGCGTTTTAATTTTCTAATCTACTGTTGATGCACCACCTGCTTTATATACATAGTACTAGAAGGTACTTCCTTCTTTCTGTTAAAAAGGTTGCCTGAAAGAGATCGCTCTTAAATGATAAGGCCGCCTATTGCTTACCTTGTAATTTTCTCTCTGTGTACATGTTTTCTGTATCGCTTACTATTTCAGATGTAGAAAGTAGAAGGATCTGAATTACTTGTTAAGATGAAACCAGGTGGAAATTGGAGAATTACTTAAAATTAAATTAATTTTTCACTTTCTAATCTAACTAATCTAATTACTTACTCAATTGATATAAAATTTACACATTAAACATAAGTAGGTACTTATTTTTCGGAAAAAAAATTTTCGATACCTGTTCTTAATGTATTTAATTATTTTCAAATTGTTATAGAGATTTAAAATTGATTTCACTGTATATGTCACAATTTATTTCGTATTTGTATTTCGATTCCAATTTTTTTTGTTTCACTATCGCCAATATTTTAAAATCGACTCATTTAAAAAAACTTATAAAATGTTGACATCAAAAAAGAGCAACGCACCCGCAAAGAGCAAATTTTTCCCGCCAATACTCAAAACGCTAACCTCTACCTACAATATTCACAACTGGCCAGCAACAAATCCAAGTCCCTAAAAAAAGTAAATCTCACCAAAGATTGACAAAAGACTCGCGCCCGTGAAACAAAAAAGCCCGATGCTACCTAATCGCGTAACATCGTGCCGAAACTGGTTGCGATAAATAAAACAATGGAGTGTCGCGTGCGAGAGTATAAAATGGCAATCGCGAAACCAATTTGTTTACGCAAATTCTGCAGCGGGGAGAGATGAATGGGCGACCATAGCGTAATACGGTCCTCCGTAATGCTACGTCGATAGTGCTGGTAAAACTGTTTTGTGTCGATAAATTATCCGCATGAACAATGAATAGATACTTATAATTAAATCAATTGTTCAAAAAAAAAAGTTTTTCGTATCATTCGTAAACTTTGTAAACTTTTTTATGCACTTATTTTTAGAACTAATGAATCGACTATCGGTTTTAAATTCTTTCATTAATTAAAGCTACCTACAGAATTCCCATTATTCTCATCACCACCCAAGCCTGTATGCGTCCCATTGCTGGCCACAGGCTTCTTCTCAAAATGAGAGGCTTGTCAAATCAATAAGTTAAAAGACGGGTTAAGTAGGTAAAAAAAAAGTTCAACCGAATTGATAAAACTCCTCCTTTTTGAAAGTGTGTTAAAAAAGCAATAATAGATCAAATAAATAAATATTCCTTGTGTAAAATAGCGTGATAAGTCCCGTTAAGGTATTTTGACTATGAATAATAGATATTTTATTTTTATTCGACTGGAAGGCAAACGAGCAAGTGGGTCTCCTGGTGGTAAGAGGTCACCACCGCCCATAAACATCTGCAACATCAGGGGTAGTGCAGATGCGTTGCCAACCTAGAGGGCTAAGTTGGAATACCTCAAGTGCCAGTAATTTCACCGGCTGTCTTACTCTCCGTGCCGAAACACAACAGTGCAAGCACTGCACTGCATTTGAAAAAGTGTAACAATTCATTGTTTTTTTTTTTCAATGGTATTTATTATTATTTTACTATTAATGCTTATATTTTAAACAGTAGAAACCTAGTGGTGTTCTATATTCAGACACGATAAGCCTCAATAAGAAACGCGACCGAAGATTTGCTGAACAGTGCGTATTTCAAACGTCACCTATTGACATATTCATCGCGCTAATTTATGTTCTATGCGCTTCTAATAACGACTAACACACGTGCAGATGTCGTCTTTAAAGACCAGATGTCGATATCGAGGTGTGTGGCTACGGTTTGTGTGTCATCACTTCATTTTGTGTTATCGATATTTTACTTATTGCTTAAGTATAAATATATCTGAAACAAGTTTTTTTCTATTTTCTTTTTATTGTAATTTATAGCTAGCTGTTACCGGCGACTCCGTCCGTGTAGTATTTGTTTATCGTTATCCCGCTGGAACTATGTAATTTTCCGAGATAAAAACTATCCTATGTTTCAGTTTCATCTATATCAGTTCAGCGGTTTAGACGTGATTGAGTAACAAAGATCCAAACATCCAAACCTCCAAACATTTTATAATATTAGTAGGATAATGTTATTACCTACTTAAGCTCTCGTGAGAGATATTTGAATAAATTACAAATGATACGGTTCAGATCACGATTATAAGTCAGTAACCGTCAGACTAGTTTCGATCTTTTCTGAAGATCGTTTTCATTGGTGAGTGCGTTCACGACGGTGATGCAGTGCGTGCACTCATGAAGTTTCATTCATTTAATATTGAAAAATGCATTGCTTGCAAGATTCTTACTCTATTTTTATATTGTAAAATCCCACATCAAACGAAATTGATTTCATATTCGAGCTTTCGCAAACCAACCAATTCTCAAAACACAAAACAGTTACCGAAAACGTCACACCGTCACACAATACAAACAAATCTGCAAGTAACGGCAACCATAAATCATTTCTAAAAAGGATTATAATCTCTATCTTTGTTTTTCTTTGCGTTTGACTACCCTGCGGCTTTTTATGCAAGTCTATTCACTAGATCCACTGTTGAGGGAATGGTAAATTTATGACCATAATATTTTGGGACATCCGAAAACGTGCGGCCGTTTTTTTCCCCTCAGCTGTGGTTTGGTTTGCGGTAAAATGGTTTTTGTTGAGTTCGATGAGAAATTTAAGTTCCTTCATAATAGAGCGTTTTGCTTTTCAGAAAGAGTACAGGTGAATTGAAATTGAAACCTTATGTCCTAAAAGCGCTGTGTACTTGTTTATACGAATAATTGTAAAATTATCGATGGCAACCTTAGGAGTAAATTTTACATAGGTACCCAAAGTAAACTTATTAATTGTTTGGACTGGTTTGTAATTCAATAGCCCGCGTGGATATAAATCTAATATACCTAATGACGTTGTAACAGTAAAATATCGCCATTATAAAAATTTATTAAATAAAAAATAGTATGTAACAAAAATTACATCAAAAACAGTATCATTTATTTTATATACATAGATACATTATATTGGTGTCGAAGTACCGTACTTATCTCAAGCTGACCAGTGGTCCTTCATTCAGATTTCCTCTAAAGTCTGACTGTCCGTTTAGACCACAGATTCACTTTCGATACCTATCGGGTTTACGTCAATTATACATACATAGTGGCGTGGAGTGAGGGTAGGCAGTACCAGTATCCTCACCTCATGGCAGCGCCAGGGTTGTCTACCCTGTTTCTGATGCTGGTGTGTGCGTGCGTGTGCAGTTACTGAAGCTGTCTACCCTCGCTGCACGCCGCTGCATATGTACGGGAAAATTCGTATTTTCAACTTTAAATTCTGAGTCACAGGGTTCGTTTTACATTGAAACTGTTATATCCCCTTTGCCTTGCAGAAATATTATAGTACACTAACTGGCTGGGCTTATAAGTCTCCTCTCAGTCCGAGAGCTCTTGAGCTGTAGTTTTCACGCGGTCCCAGTGCGGATCGGGAACATCACACTTGTAAAGCTGGTTTCGCCTCTAAGCTTTAAGTTTTTACTTGGTTCCCGTAACCTGCCAGTTGACCTTACGACGAAACTACAATTGTCCTAAAAATTTACAAAAAATATTGTTCTGTTATAGTACCGTGGGTGTCGGGCGCGCGCACTTCGAGAAGCAGCCGCCCAGCAACCTGCGCAAGAGCAACTTCTTCCACTTCGTTGTCGCTCTGTACGACCGCGCTGGACAGCCAGTGGAGATCGAACGGACTGCCTTCATCGGATTCATAGAAAAGGACCAGGTATATCCACAGAAACCAAAAATATATACTTAACTATCAAGACTTGTACCAAATGAAGCAACACATGACAATGATTTCCTATCAGGTTGTAGTCGGTCCCGAAGTGATAAAAGAGCATCCGGAACAGGAGAGGTCAAAATGGCGGCAATGACTGTAAAGAATTACAAACGATAACACTGCTCCTCAGTTTTCTTACTATTAGTTCTGTGATATCATCAAAATAACGACGAAGTCAAGAATAGCTTAAGAAGTTACAGGACAAATAGGTTTACAAAGGCCTTAATATTGCCTAGAACGTAGCCAACCACGAAAATAAGATACAGGGATCAGTAAAAAAATACCTATTTTCAATGATACTGCAATACTAAGTAACCAACAATGGTTAGTGCCGCGTATGAACCTAACCCACGAAAGTAGCAAATTTAAAATTTGTCGGCTGTATTTTTAAATCTTCTCTCTTCTTCTTCAGCGCGTTTTCGCCCACCGTTGGCCATACGCCCCTCCAACCTTTCTCCAGATCGATTATCTGTCTCTCTCTTCCAGGCCGGTCCTACTGTCTCCACAATGTCATCAGACCGTCGAGTGCCCACATTTCTTTTGCCTAGCTGGGGTCTCCACCCCAAAATGCGCTTACTCCACCGTTCGTCGTGTCGTTGGTATTAAAAATACCAAATGCATTCGTTTAAATTTAAAGCTCTTCTGTAAAAATTGTCTATAGTCAAATACGCGGCATTAGTCATTGTTGATTTGGTTACGCGACATTGCAGTATCATCGAGGATAAATAGAAAAATACACGCTGATAATATTAACTTTCATAAATATGATACTAACTATAAATTCCTCGTAATCTCTTCGATGCTTCTCAGCATTTTGTATGTGAGATAGTATCGAAAATCACTGCCACATCAATCAAACGCATGACAGTGTCCCATTGTGGGTATGGGGATAATACATAATTACGAACTGCGTTGGTGGGATGCCACTAGAGTTTCATTTTGTTCCATTTTGTGAACTAGTAGATATACTCGTATGTAGTAGAAAAATAAACCAGGTTACTCTTCAAACGTATGAAAGAAAGCGAAGAGGAGACGGCGGGATGAACTGCATGCATATGAAAATGACCACATTTCAGAGCCATAAGTCATCACTGGCAACTCTAGTCTTCAGGCACAGCGAAATATTGGACGAGAAGACATCACAAAGTTTTTCGAACACTGCAAATTCAAGTTGGATTTTTCGGGCGACCTCTTTGTTGAAGTTGGACTTGCCTAACCGGGCAATTTGTCCAAGGTATACAATACTGGTCAACAACTTCGAGCGTATCGTTGCTAACAATAATCGGTACGGGTGTTGCCCGTACATTTGACATGACATTAGTCTTGTCTATGTTCACTTTAAAACCTGTTGGGAAGATTTTAAAGTACCACGGCAAATTAATTGTTCGTGTGTTACCACATTTATTACTTGTAGCATTGCTTACAATTGGTAGGATTTATCTTTTTTTGCTCTTTCGAATTCATTTGTTTTTGGAGTTATCATTAAATTAAATTTTACAGTGTATGGATTTCCAAAGTGGTCGTTATCGACCCCCTGGGGTCGAAATCGGATTGCCAGGGTTGATTTTGGGGATCGAGGAGATCTAAAAATCGACCTTTATAAATTGACACAGTTATTTGAAACTTTTAAGATACTGTATAACGTGTAGGACCTACCAACTACTTATAAGAAATAATATTTCTCAATAAGAAATATCAAAGTTTTTAAATTGCAGTATTTTGTGTGATTACAAGAAAAATAAGAGATAGGACTTTTAAAATAATTTTGCTATGGGGGTCTGAAAGTAAGTACCTATCAGCTCATTTTGGAAAAGGGGCTTCGTGCCCAAACTAATTTGGAAATCCCTTGGTAGAAGCTACAAAATGGCCCAGCGCAAAAATACCGTACTTACAATTTTCTCTCAATAATTTAATGGTGAGAGTACAGTTGTTTTCATATAATAACTACTAGAATAATTCTCCCAATACCCAGCATAATTGTTTAAGCTGACCTGTGTAGACGTTCACACGTGCCGTTTGTTGCCGGATTAATTATTCAGACGGTAAACTTGCCGTGTTTTACGAGTCTGACACGACCGTATTCGTATTAAAATACTCCTGTTTGTGTTAAAACCGTAGAACTAATAAGTTTTTGTAAAAAAACCTCTCCTTTTTTTAATGAACTAAAAGAATTTATTTGCTCACCCGTGACCTTATGATAGCTAAGTTTATGCAAGATATGCGTGTTTATGCAATTTCTCCACCTGCACACTGTAAGAACACACACAAATCACACAAACCCGTCTATCACCATCATCACATTACACTGAAGCATTTCAACTCAACCAGAGGTCATCTTCAGAGCAACACAACTGTACACCATGCTACCAGATGTTAGACCCCTATACTGGAGATATTAGATGCGTGAGAGATATTTCATTTAACATACTTACATTTGTATATCAAATTTTAATTCAATCCAACGACTGAAAATGGTTAAAGACTTTCAAGCTTCAGCTCTAATTAACTGGGCATGTTAAATGAAAGGTAAAAAAAAATTAAATGTTATCGTTTGTATTTCCTTCAAGATTTGTCATCATCTCCCTCTCTCATCGGCATGGTCTCATAAGAGCTATAATATAAATCTGTAACACTGCAGATCAACTAAATAATTGACCTAGTTAATTTCTAGAAAATAAAGAACCAATTGACGAATAATTATACTGAGTTAGAGAGTTTAATGTTGCTGAGGCTCTTTTTTTCTTTTCTTCTTTCTTTTCAGAAATAGCTCACAGTTATTTTGGTTGCAGGAAGTAGAGGGCCAGAAAACAAACAACGGCATCCAATATAGGCTACAATTACTTTATGCTAATGGTAAGTTAATTCTTGATCTTACTTAGTTTTATCTAGGCTAAGTTATAAAGTAAGAATTTGTTGTCAGTGTTGCGAGATTTCTCAATAGAAAAAAAAAAATTTTTTTGCTGTGGAAAATTTTGAAAACCCGATATTATATAACTTGATTACAAAGCTTGAGGTCCCGGTCTCGATCCCCATTCGGACCAGATATCTGTATGAAAAATACGAATGATTTTCTTGAGTTTTAAGTGTTTTAAAAGTATTCAAATAATTTTTAAGTTTTTTTTAAAGAGTATCATTATTGAATAGCCTGTTTTGTGACCCATTGCCAGCATCATCCTTTTGTCATGTCAATAGTGTGCCAAAATGAGTATAAAAAATACTTATAACAACATTTCTATTGTTACATATTGATCATGGTGAGTAAAACACCATTATAGACTTCGAAATTTTTCGACCAAGTGAGCGCAAAGCCGCTCGTCTGTGCTTGACAACAACTGAGTGCCTGATACGACGAAACTCAGTGCGCATGGCGACAAGCAACGCCTGCCATACTGTCTGCGATAGTTAAGCGGCAGTGAGTTCCCGAGACGCTACCATAATAATAATATTTATCAATCAGACTTTAGGTAAAGTTGATATGAGAAGATACAATTACCACATCTAGTAGTAAAGTATTTAATATATAAATTGGCAGATTTTTTTAACACTAAATTCCCTAAAACACTATTTTTTTTTCGAATGGCGATATGTAAGTACACGTCATCATGACAAAATTTGTTATGATCCTACAAATTTATACCAAAACCAACTTAATATTACCTACTCACGACACTAAAATTGTAAATAGTTCTCAATAAATATCAACATTGCACCGAGTTTCTCATCCATAACACCAAATCCGTCGAGACAACTTACGCGTCACTTATTCATACATCATAGTCCATCCGCACACAAACAAAGCCGACCTCACACAAGCCAGTACAAGCCATTTTAACCTCTATTCCATTTCCTGAAGGGTAACAGTCACGTTGTAATACAGTGGCCGATAGACAATAGACGTTGGTAGCATTGTAAATATTTGTCGTCTTGTCGTTAGAGCTTGGATAATGGAAAATTGGCACTGAACAGACGGTCTCTTGGACTATGAATGATGATTGCATCTCGCTTTGACTATGTTGTTTGCTATCGGCAGTTTGATACCGATGTAAGTCAGAGCTAAAAAGCTATCACCGTATAAAATTAATGGTTTGAACATGAAACTACCGTTAAACTCACTCATAGTGAAAATACACGGATAATTCCTTCAACTTCTTGTTACTTCTCCTTGTTGTTATGGTAGTGAGTGGTTGTTTATGGTGGTGAGTTCTATCAGGATAGTGTAAGTTCCTAGGACAATTGGTTCAGTTGGGTAGGTCCAATTTCGGGAGAGAAATTCCTCGTCGAATCCGACTCGACATACAGATCTGAGATATGGGCCTCATGAGGAAGCTCAAAGTCACTTAGAAGGCATGCTCGGGGTTCTTTGCGGGTTAGTATGATGATATCCGCACTAGAACTTAGGTCACTGACATAGCCCGAAGAATTGTGCCCGAAGAAGGAAGTGAAGTGGCAGTGGGCGGGGCACATTACTCGCAGGACTGTTGGCCGATGAGGTCAGAAGGTTCTCGAATAGCGTCCGTGGACGGGGAGTCGAGCTGTCGCTAGGCCTCCAACAAGATGGATCGATGACCTGGTTAGCCTATGTCCAGCAGTGGACGTCTTTCGGCTGACATGATGAAAAGAAAAGAGCGTACTAATACCTTAAAGGCCGGCAACGCACTTGTGACTCTTCTGGTGTTGCAGGTGTCTATGGGCGACGGTATGCTCACCGTCAGGCGATCCGTCTGCTCGTGTGCCCCCTAAACCATAAAAAAAGGAATTTTATAAAAATAAATAAAAAAATAATACAGAAAAGAAATTATGACGTATGTGTTAATTCTGGGTATAATAGACTAGACAGACACTTAAAAAAGAAAGACTAAAAACACAAGTGCAGTGATGTACACGCATCAGCTCTAAGAGCTGCTAGTGTATTATTTGAACAATAATACTAATTTATTCGTATGGCTTAACATTAAATACAATCGCTCAAAGAGTGGGTGGAGAGAGTCACCAGCATGCGAGTGTGGAGCCCCAGTGCAGGACATAGAGCACATCATCGCCCACTGCCCACTCACTAAGTACGATGGTCAACCGGCAGACCTGCTTACCCTTGACAACGACGCAATCCAATGGATACAGAATGTAGATATTATATTGTGAATAATACTAATAATATTATTATATTCATTCAAGGTAGAAATACCTCAACTCTACCTCTACATCATTGTAGAAAAAACACTTCATGTAGTATTTTTCATAAAACATTCTTCATTTGTTTTACTTCTTGTCGCGTGAAAAATGCAGAAAGGAAGCGAATGCAAGCAATTCCAGGGCGTTAACAAATTGTGCAATGTCTACGCTACGCCGTAGCACTGCTACGTACGTGCTACGTGGAGCTACGTTTGTTGCTGATTGCACTACCTTATGCAACGGGTTTGGTACACAATGATTGATTATTTTGCCACTGGACAACAACGTACATTAACAGAAATAACTGGTGTCGGGAAGTCTAATAAATAAATAATGTTAAATTTTATGGGGCACTTGGCTCAGTTGACACCAATTAACTCAGTCCCAAACTAAGCTAAGTATTAACTTTGGATACCAGGCAACGCATGAACATGCTTATTAGATAAATAAATATTTAAATACATCCAAGATTCGTGAATAAAAAGTTGTATTTTGCACTTAAATTATTGTCCTGACCGGGGATCGAACTCGGGACCTCATGCTGTCAACTTCTCTATATCCACTTGGCTATACGATCTGTTTGATATACATTATGAATAATTGTTATATGTAATTGTTTGTATAACTTTATTGTAAGTCGGTTAGTCTCAAAAATATTATTTATACAAAATTTTGCTGGATTTTAATGTATATAGATGATTTAATTTTTTTTTCATTCACAGGTATCAGGCAAGAACAAGACATATTTGTACGACTAATAGATTCAGTAACAAAACAGGTTAGTTTCAAGTCTATTTTATTTACATTAATCACTATTAAAAGTTCAATCCGAAAATTTAAAGTTTACGTCCCTAATTGAATAACTTTTTAACTGCGGCACTATTTTAACAAAAGCGCACAAACTCGCTCCCAACTCGATCGTAACTCGCCCACGCCACGCGACTGCCACGTGGCGGCAGATTGTCATCGCCCGATTAGAACCTAATCCGCACGCCCCTGGTCAACTGCTCAGCAATCATTACCGCTATCTCCCGTTACAATTTTACATTCGATCAACTTAATGCGTGAGAGAATCGAGTTTTCAAAGTGACACTTTGATGAGTGACAGTTGTAAAAGGGTTTAGATGCAATTTGGGAATGAGGCGAGATTTATTTGAAGTACCGTGTGTCGTCAAGTAATTTGATGCTTGGTGAATACTGTGCCATACAGGATAATACTTATTGTTAGTATTATTCTCATAGACACCGTGTTAATAAGAATCATAATATTTTTTTTTAATATAACTTAAGCTCTCGTGAGACATATTTTTGGAAGGAAATGTCGAAATTAGCCGGATCGTTCCTGATATATACTCAATTGTGAGTTAAACTATTTAACTTGTTTAGTTTTTTAACTAGCTATAAATTTTATAAGGTACGCCCAAGCATTTGATGCGATGGATTGGCACAAATAATAAGATGCCATAGTGGATTCTTAACACAACCCCAGCAGCACTTTCAAGAATATTGCAGGTTTACAATGTTTTCACATACGCAAAAAGTAACCGGTACTTGTAATTCAAATAATAAATTCAACTTAAAGTCGCTCAAAACTTAATATGAATATTTGCTACAATAGTACGGAATCATGCCAACTCTGAGCGTGGCCCAACATATACGGTCTGCATCAAAAATAACTGGTTACTTTTTTACTCTGTCACATTAAAACATTTGTCAATCTTGTACGGCGCTAAGTACTTACGTGGCTGTAAAACGACAAAGTACAAAATTAACCGGCTACTTTTGATGCTGACTATACATGATCAATTTTCACACTATTTAATTGCCTAGAAAATTGGATACTTTTTTATTTTTTTCTCTAAATATGTACTGCTAAGCCGTTTAGACTTGCAAGAAAAATCGTGCAAGTTGCGGCGCTCGATTGACCACTACAAACTCGTTGGCTTTGCATTGTAATACAACTAAACTCGGCTATAAAATGATATAATACTATAAATGTATAATAATATAAAGTGGTATAATAATAATACTAATAGAAAATAGAAATATCCCGAAACATGTCGAGCTAAACTCGATTTAAGACTTGAGTTATCCGGTATAATATCATTTAATAATTTAATAATAATACTGCAGGTATTCCAATCAAACTTAATTTTAATGACCTAAATCTAAGGTTTAATGTAGGTAAATATATAATGTGTTTTACCTATACTAGAATCACAATCAGATGGACGACTTTTTCACTCTAGTATCATCTAGTATTAGCTTTAAAAGTACCAACTATTTTACTACCTTCATTACCGTATTATAATGCGTAAATTTATTAACAATATTACCACGAACATCATGAAACTTCAACGCCCACATATATAATTTCAACACGTCCCAACCTCACACTTGCGTAACCAGAGGCCAATTACTAAAGATTTATGTTGCCAACATAATTAACTTACGAACGTTAAACGAGAATTACGTACGTTTCTAGTTAGTGCAGGCGTAATAGGATGCAGTGCGAAGTTCCTTGTTAAGATTTGTTTTTGGTGGGAGTTCAACGTCTGTGTTTACAAAGTTTAAAACTGAATTTGGTAAGTAAAGATTTTTCAAGAGATTTTTTTTTCGACGAACATCGTCTTGAGAGATTAAGAAACTGTTGCTCTTTTATTTTTATTTGTTCCCTATATGCGTGGAGAGAGATATCTTTATTGAGGATACTTCAATATATTTGTATAAAATAAAGAGAAAACATTCGAAATTTGACGTATTAGGTATTGTTTTATTGTTGGACGATGACTACTGAAAGTGTTAATATTGTTTTTTTCTTTAATTTCGAGGGCTTAATTCTTGTTTGCCACTATTATTTTAGAAATGTCATCTTAATTTTCTAAAAACATTTTTCCATTAAAAAATGGGAAATAAAAATAAAACAGTAAGCAGTTATTTATCACGAAAACTATAAAATGATTGACTTAGTCAAATAAATAAATAAATATTTGCTATACCTATATTTTTTTACGACCGCCTAATTCTTGTAAAGTATGTTGTTACTGAAACCGGGTATCGTTCGAGGGCTAATCTAAAAGTAAACTAATGGAACCCAGTTGGGTGCAGGTGCTTAATTCACAATATTTATTCATAAACTAGTGTTTACACGCAGCTTCGCATTCTGGGATTTTACTGAATTCCCACGGGAATTGCCAAAAACTATGTCATGATCTTTATTCACGTTCCATCAGAAACAAGAGTGCACAATTTCATGACCCTATAACGAGCAAATGAAATTTCGAAATTTTATCTTGATCCTGATTCATACACACAGAGACACACACATAAACTAACAAGCTTTCGCATTTATAATATTAGTAGGATACCAATTATATTATTTAACCCAATGTTTTACAAACTTTTTCAGGACGCGATTCCCCTTGGTTTGAAAAATATTTGGCGACTCCCTTTCTACCTCCATTTACAGTTATTTGTATTACCCTACGTTTGGTAATACAAACATTGAATAATCATACACAGTAACGGTGAGAGTATCTTAAAGATACCGCGACCCCCTTGAGGGATATCCACGAACCCCCGGGGGTTCGCGACCCACAGTTTGAATAACACTGGCTTAAACGATACACGGACACAGTAAACAATTAGAACCAAACATAACCTCTCGTTGCCTCCAACACGCAAGACAGTCGTTCAACAAAAATGGCGATTCAAGATGGCGTCCAGATAATAGTGGACGATTTAATTGTATTAAAACGTTAGGCTGAGGGACTCGGCAATCAGCTAATGTAAGCGCATGCGAACTGGACACGCAACTCTAGTTTACGAAAAATGTGATATTTGGGGCTGGTCTGAAACGACGTAGTGGTTTAGTTGTTTTACAAGGTTTTTACATTTTTTGTAGTGTTTGTGGGTTATCTGGTTCAAGGGGATATTTAGTTAACCTTAGCTTAGCTTAACACCCAAGAAGGACTAATTTAACCAATTTTTGGGTTGGAATTTAAATTATACCTATTTAAAAATGCATTAAAAATCGCAGGTGGGGATTTTAATTTTAGGGGGTAGTTGACTTTGGGTTATTTTTACAGAACCATTAGCATTGATTTGGACACAGAAAAAAGTGTCCCCTTTTATTTTGTCACATTTATGATTTTTTCGTCAATATAGTTTATACCTATGGGTTGTCACAAAATGCATACATGAAATTGCATGGAAAATTGAGGATTTTTAGAGGCTCTAATTTAGGTACATAATTTATGTGAGTTACCTACACCAAAAAAAAAAACAAAATAGTATTTTTTTATTTTATATGTTCAAATATTTCGACATTCTAGTACTGAGAAAAGCTCCGCTTGATTTAGTTAGAATACATCCAAACTATACCCCCAATGCAACTTAAATAACCAGATTATTTGTGTTCCCATACTAAATCACTATCATATCAATATCTAAAACATCAATCTCGCTACCCTCTGTTTGAACAAAGTCTTAAGATCCCGACTCATGCGGCCTTCGATGAGATTCAGGCAAATCCTATACGATCGGCACTGGGATGAATGGAGAGGCGCGCGCGCCGCACGTGCCCATATGATTATGTTTACTTAACAATGTTCATACAACATATTAATTTGAAGCTTTTTGTTGGGAAAATGACTTTCGGAAGTCGAGGGCGGCTGGGATTTGGATACATAAGTTATTTTAAACTAGAGACCAGCAGCAATTGCTCAAGATAATTACAGTGGCAATTAGTTAGAATTATTTGTATGGAATAAATAGTTCAATGAAGATAGGAAGGTACATAGGACAATCGTATCCACTATTTATTATAGTTTTTTTTAGAAAACCAAATATACTCGTACTTACTTACTTTCCTGGCGCAGTGACCCGAAGTGGGTCTAGGCCTCCAACACCTACGCCATGTTTTATGGTCTTGGGTCAGCTGATGTTAGACTTAGACCTTTTGGATCTCAGTGAAACAAATATGATTTTATTAAATTTTTTTTTATCATAAATGGTGTAAAGAAACACAATTAATGAATAATTTAATAATTTGTGTATAATTTTGATCATGAAACTACCGTGAGACTCACTCATATTAAATGATATTGACCGGTTTACTCACGTCTTAAATCGAGTTTAGCTCGACATGTTTCGGGTTATTTCGAAACCCTTCATCAATGGAGCTCGCGACTCGGCGGCTGCCGCAACACCGCAGCCGCCGAGTCGCGTGCTCCATTGATGAAGGGTTTCGAAATAACCCGAAACATGTCGAGCTAAACTCGATTTAAGACGTTAGTAATCCGGTCAATATCATTTAATATAATTTGTGTATAATATTACCATGACAGCAATAATGTGTGTTATACATCTATATAGATAAATTCAAAATGGTAACAGTTACCCGTGTGGTGTCGGGTTAGAATTACATCTCTCCATTTCTTCCGTGGATGTCGTAAGAGGCGACTGAGGATATAGGTTAAGGTATACCGTAGGCGACAGGCTAGCAACCTGTCACTATTGTACCTTTTTTTATCAAACTTTAAACCTAAAATTGCTAAAAGTGGCTCAAATTTTGTGGATTATTTGGGATACAGGTGTGATGTTTGTATGTATGTATGTAACATATTTATAAGTTATAAACATTACGATTGCGAACACTAAAAGTTCGATGCTCAATATCTAAAACAAAAGCAAAACAAGCGTGTACAACATGTTCAGCAAAATTGTGAAATTGTATAATATTGTGTTCAATTTAAAAGTCTTGGTTCGTTGTCGTTCATGTAAATCACGCTCCGGCGTTGTTTGCTGCACTACGTCTTGCCTCTCTCGTGCTTGCCTCAGTTTTTATTTCTTGTTTGTCCATAAATTTAGAACAATGCTCCTTGCATCCTGGCAAATAAAAGTTTATTTTTGAACATTTCAAAAATATATCGCGTTGCGCGCCAATTTTGTCTCGCGTTGTATAATTTGTGTGTCCTCCGCCTTAACTATTTTATGTAGAAGTAAATTTAAGTATCTGTACCTACCTAAATCGTAATGAGTGATTTTTTACGTGATACAAAATATGTGTTTCTAGCTGATTGCTGGACAATATGTATAACGTAGGTAAATATGTATTTAAAGAAAGAAAGAAAGAAAGAAAATACATTTATTCACAACACAAGACACAACAATAGCATTAAGTACAAATAGACAACACATAGGAAATTATGCGTCATTGCGGTTGTGAATCGGACACTGGCTCAGCATAATGCTGAAGCGTTAATAATAAACACCTCAGCGCTGATTTTCAGCCAGCACCGTTGGTGACCCTCGGACCGCTACAAAGATATCCTTTAGTTTTATTACTATACATAAAGACTACATAAATAGATAATTTGTGAACTATGATACATATTATATATTTTATGACTATGAAAGACATTAGTACATAAACGTAATTATACTTACTATTATACAATACACCCACTTGCCAAGTATACAACACCGTTAGGTACCCGGGTTAAAAGGAAACATGAAATTAACAAATCGAAACAAAAAAGAAGTTTTGTGTAATAGTGCTGGAAGGGAGAGGAATTACAGCTTTTGAAATGCCAACAAATAGCCTTTAAGCTTTCGCCCAAAGGTGTACCTGCTAGTCACTCCGAGTATAGGAGGAGGGATGTCATTCCAGCACTTAGACGCCGCAAATCTGAAACTACCTCGAAACGCCGCCGTCCTGTGCGGAGGCATAATAGCCTTAAAACTGCGCACACTTTTTGACCATGTAATTTTTTCAAAAAGGTACGAAGGCGTCTTATGCCGCACTACACCGAACAAAAGGGTCGCAAGGTGCAAGCGCCTGCGGGCTTGCATTTTCAGAAGATCAGCAGCATTCAAGTACGGAGTGACATGGGACCGAGGAGGGACTTTGAAACAAAAACGAGCACATGCGTTTTGAACTCGTTGAATCAATCTCCTAGAACTACCAAGTATACAACCATCATAAACGACATCGCAATAGTTCAATCTAGACAATACTAATGACTCACACAGTTGGACACGCAAATCCACACTGAGGTAGTCACGAATATTGTAAAGAATCCGAAGGCGATAGAAGCAGCTGCTAACTAACTGAGCTACATGGCTCTCGAAGCGTAACTCGCCATCCATAGTTAGCCCAAGATTTCTTGCTACATCTACCCTTTCTATTGATTCGCCCATGATAGCAACATCTTTGGTAGCCAGATTTTTCAAAGTATTACGAATCTGATGCTTAGATCCAAATATAAGATACTTGGACTTTCGGGGATTAACAGCTAGACAGTTCCTCCTCGACCAAGAGAAAACGCGATCAAGGTCTGCATTAATGTTCTCCACGCTGTTGACTGCATCTGAAGGCATACTAGATGCATAAAGCTGCAGGTCATCAGCGTAAAGATGGTATTTACTGCTCTCTATACTAGTAACGATATCGGCGCTATAAAGTATAAAGAGCAGTGGACCCAAGATCGAACCTTGCGGCACTCCTCTGCTCAACGAACTAAGGGAGGACCGCAAAGCACCACCATGCATTCCCCGCAGCTCAACCGCTTGTGCTCGGTCGGACAAGTAACTGTCAAACCACCTAATCGCCGTAGCTTCAAAACCATAATATGACATCTTAGATAATAGCAAGGGCAAATTGATGCAATCAAAAGCCCTAGAAAAATCCAAAAGAACCAAAATGGTACTTTTACTAGCATCCCTCGCCTGTAAGATGTTATCGACTACATCGAGTAACGCAGTAGCAGTCGATCGACCCTTGCGAAAACCCGACTGTAGTTCAGGCAATATGCTGTTTTTCTCCAGGTATTCCGACAGCTGATCACAAATTACCCTTTCTATTATCTTCGATGTACTTCATAAGTGCATACCCAGTTCAACAAAATTTTGCCTTGCATCAGTAATTGACGCCATCTATGTGACTCACGTGTAAACACACCCGTAGTTCTTCCATATCTCGCTAGATGGCGCTGATTATACTCTCAACAAAAATATCGATGTTTGATAACGCGGTTTTGCTAATTTGCTGTTTCGTATATTTATTTACTACCCTTAAATTGACAGTATAACCTTCAGTAAACATGATTTAAGACTATCTTTTTGTATTTTTTTATGTAGAATATTTCGGACTATTTAATAAGGTGGTAATGATGAGGTTTGAGAATCATGATTTTTATTTTTCAATTTTATCAATTTAAGGGTTAATGGTATTTTGAGCGGTAAGACTACTACGAAATTCGAAAATCGAAGTTCGTATTCATACTGTCCCGCTGACGCTTATATTGTTTAATACGAGAGTGAGAGGGACGACGGTAGTGCAGTTTCGTGAGTCGTAGACATGCATTACCTACCTACCCTTTTTTTCAATCAACCTCTAGAGATGTATTAATTACTCTATTCCAAGCTGTTCTTGTTTATTTTACATTACTAGTCATTTAGCGCTTTAACAAGCAAACTTCAAAAACACAAAATTCTCCCATCCTTCGATTAGGATTCGAACTGGGAACTCAAGCACACCCTTATCCGCAAGCACATTACTGCACCACTGAACCAAAGTGTCTTTAGCAAATCCGGTGAAATTTGTTAGCATTTGAGTCGAAACATACTCATACCAACATTACCAACCAACCTCCCCCAACTAAATTCGTAAAATATTAGGTTAATGCATTTACAGTCATATCAGTAAGAAATAAATGTCAAATTGGTAAATTGCCATTTTAGGGAGTCTTTTTAACTACCTGCTGTGACACGCATTATTATTTTTTTATTCTCAGATAAATGTTTAGTGCGTTTACATAGTATAAAAAATTAAGAAGGTAAACTTACGTTTTCAAGACACCTTCATACAATTTGGTCAATTACCGACTCATCGTTCGTTCGTTGCCATTCCGTTGCTTTGATTTTCTTTTTCCGTTGAATTTATATTGTTGGGTTACTTTAAATACTCGTTATTTAATCGTAATCATGAATTCTCGTTGCAATATTGACTTGATAACAAGATCACAAATAATTGCTTTGCACAATGAAGGCAGGAATATGTCAGAGATTGCTAGAGAAATCGACGTAACCGTAAGTAATTTTAATTAACTTACTTTTTTTACTTTTTAAAAAATATGTCAGCTATACCTACTTTAATTATGCGTAGAGTATTAATATTATTTCTGAAAATTGGTTTCAGAGAAAAACGGTTGCTTTTTGGGTACGACGATTCCAAGAGGAAGGATCACTATTGCACCGGCACAGAACCGGTAGACCGCATCTCATAGACATGCAGCGGCGTCAGTTGATGGTGCAAGATTATGAGGCAAATGGCTTTCGACCGACAACACACTACGCTGGTTTGTTTGGCACAAGTGCTCTCACTGTTCGTCGTGCACTTCACAGTGAGGGGCTCCATCATCGCAGACATGCCGTCAAACCTCTGTTGACAGATGCTCATAAAGCCGCAAGGTTACGGTTTGCGCAGGAGCATTTGAATGATGACTGGAGTGATGTCATCTTTAGTGATGAAAAGACGTTCAAATCTAGTCAGCAAGGACGTCTTAGCTTGTGGCGTCGGAACAATACACGATATGACAACAATCACGTAGTGCCCAACATGGAATCTGGTCGCATCACATTGAACATGTGGGGGTGGATGTCTGCAGCCGGCCCAGGAGAACTGGTCAGGATTCCGAGCCGGGCGAACAGTGAAAACTACGTAGACGTGTTGCAAGAAACTATGTTACCCACAGTTCGAAGTGTATATCCTGAGATAGAACTGCCATCGATACAGTTTGTTCAAGATAACTGTCCTATACACCGTTCGCGTAGTGTGAAAGAGTGGTTTGACACACACCATGACGTTAAAGTCATCCCATGGCCTGCCAGGTCGCCTGATTTAAATCCCATAGAAAATCTATGGGGTATTATAGTTCAACGTTGGGATAATCAGAACGAGAGAACCCCGGAAGCACTGGAAGCACATTGCTTGAAAATATGGGATAGTGTTCGGGGTACTGATATATGTAATAACCTTATTGTGTCTGTGCGTTCCCGCTTACAAGCCGTTATTAATAACGGAGGGGGCTACACTAGTTATTAATATATATATATATATATATATTATATACTTACTACTTTGATGGTTTCATGAAAACGCAAATGAAAATAAGTTGTAGGTAGTTCATACTCGTAATAGGTAATAATAGGTAATGTTTAATAAATAAAAAAAGTGTTAGTGTTATTTTTTTGTTATTATTAAAATTTACCTTTTATTACCTATTATGAGTATGAAATACAACTTATTTTTATTTATTTGCTTTTTCATTAAACCATTAAAATGTGATTAAAATAGTATATAATATGTTAATATTCTAAACATTCCAAACAATATTAAGTATACCCACTTTAATGATTTCATGAAAATGCAAATGAAAATAAGTTTTAAAAAGTTGCTGATTTTAGCAATTGCTGATAGTAATTCAGATATCAAAGTTCGTTTTATAAGTAATAAAGAATCGTCACAGGTAACCTATGTAAATCTTGAACATAGTAAGTAGTAATATTTTTTATTCAGTGCGATACTAGGTATTTGTTTCAGATGCTAATATGTTGTTTTTTTTCATAATAATCCGGTCCGGCGGTTACTAATACCTATTATTTTATCGTGGTAAAAGCTTCAATCCTTTTCCAATTTCGGAAATGTTACTTAAGCTTAAAGCCTCAATAAAATGTTAATAGGTTTGTAAGCGATTTCGTTTCTTTAACTGCGCATAGTTTTATGTAATCTAATCTAACGATATAGTTATTATAGCGGCTATGTATAGCCTGCCACTGTGACTGTATTACCATAAAAAAGATAGCTAAATAATTAAGTATTTTAATTAAGTCTTCATTCAATAGTGCGTTTTTTATTATTAACACGTAGAAAAAAAGAAACAGTGTGCTATAAGGTTCAATGCCCCCGCACATTTTAATACTATCTATATTCTACCTAAAAATAAGAGTGATACACTATTGTAAAATGCTTATTATTGTAATTAAATTTAAGATTATATTCATTTAGAATAACTGTAAGTAATGTAAAATTGTTTTATTTGAGCAATACAAGTGGTTTTCTTCATGGTTCTTTTAATTCCTTTAAAGAACGACTAACGACTACTTTACATAAACGAGTTTGAAAGAAAAATGTTGCAATGATGAAAATAATATAAAAAATAAATGAATAGAAAAAGTCATTATATTCGTTATTTTTTTTTCTAATTTATTAAATAAACATAATGATATGACCCTAACCTAATATTACTAGCTTATGCCCGCGGCTTCGCCTGCGCGGACCTAGGTTATCGCGCGGTGGCGCCCTCCACCGGAACAAAAAGTATCCTATGTTGCTCCTTGCGGCTTAAGCTATCTCTATACCAAATTTCATCAAAATTGCTTCAGCGGTTTTAACGTGAAAGCGTAACAGACAGACAGACAGACCGAGAGACAGACAGACAGAGTTACTTTCGCATTTATAATATTAGTAGGGATACGTTCAAGGCATGTATTTAATATTATTTTGAAGTTTTCTTAGATCACCATGTTGCAACATATTTTAAAAGGTTGAATGTTTTAGGTTACCTACTGGGGATGGATGTATTCAATGGGACCAGGCGAGCTAGTGGAAATAGGCGGCAGCATGTTGATTCTTTCTCAGTAATCACAGCCAAGTTAACAGTCTAAAATAAGTGTTGTTTTTATAAATTCATATGATGTATGCGAAAGCAAGTGTTTTATTAGTAAATTTAGTTCAATTCAAAACCTAAGTAAATAATCATATTTTAACACAGATTGAAAACTGAATACCTACTGACCCAGAAATCTATGGATAAATAAACAAATATTGCGTTTGCAACATGCCTATCTTTTTTTTATACCTCATGCCTACTTTAACAAAGATCTCTAATATTAATCAACGGCAGGTGATTAATAAAAACAAAAAAGAAAAACAAAAAGATCTCAAGTCGCAGGGGCTTGAACTGAGAGCCTTAGTATGACGAGGCAGGTCGAAGCCAACTATCTATCTATCCACTAGACCAACTGGCTTCCTACGTAACGTGACAAAAATATTCAACGCTTTGATGTCATTACCAAAGGGGGGTTCCTTTTCTCTGACGCGATCTGTACGATACCCTACCATATATTATGAAATCGTAACTAAGTAAGTATAGTTACCATAATAAGAATAGTTAGTGATTGTAGTTTGTCCACTAACGGTGTAGTAGAGAGAATATCTCTGGTAAAAAATATTTACCAAGGAATATTATTTATTACCTACCTACATTTAACACGTGCCACTCAGCTTCGCCAGTGGCGCCATCTAGTTCATTTTTGCAGAACTCTTATAACATACGAGTAAGCGAGTAACAGTAAGAGTAAGCAACTACCTACAAGCAATTACCGCCTTTACGATGTCCATGCAATTTTGAACTCGTTCGTACAAGGGAGGATACTGACAGGACGGAGATCGGATAGGTCGGCTGGATTCGGTTTCTTAGGTATTGGGGTCACTCGGGCGTTTTTCCAATCTTCTGGAAATGTCATAGTTGTAATACTTTTGTTAATAATGTATGTCAAAATGTCAGAAGTCTTTGAGAATGTCAAATGAAGCATGTCAATAGAAATCGAGTCCAGTCCCTTTGCTGTAGTTTTTATCATAGCAATAATTTTAGCGACAGTCGTCGAGGTCGTTGTTGTAAGTTTAAAAGTCGAGTCTCCATATCTGTGAAATTCGTAGAAAGTTAAGTCTGACATAGCCACGTTTGACCGCCCTGGAACGTTAAGAAAATGGCGATTTATTAAGTCAGGGTCATTAAAATGCGTAGGCAGGTCGTTTTGAATTTGTGGCTCTGGAAGAACAGCGCGTTTCAAATTTTTCCAGAGAGCCTTACTGTCAGTCGTGTCATTGATATGTTGTTCGAAGAAGGCACGTTTCTCGTTGTGTATTGCTGCAGTGACGAGGCGCTTCAGATCCAGGTAGTATTGTTTATGTGAGTCCAACTTGGTTCGCTTAAACCTTGAGTGAGCTTCGTTTCGTAAACTCATCATAAGCCTCACATTACTGGTGAGCCATGGTTTTGGTGCCTCCTTCATCACAACCGTTTTTTCCGGTGCATGTTTGTCAAAAAGTTCCAGTAGAAGGTCATTAAAGCGTCTCACCATTTCGTTAACGTCTTCAAGGCGATAAATCTGGCTCCAGTCCATTTCGTCAAGGTCACGGTAGAATTCAACAAAGTTTATGTCTTTTAAGGGTCTATAAGTGATCATGGTTGGTGTCTGTTTTCGCTTTTTAATGCATAACTCGGTCATGACGAAGGCATGAGCACCGAGTTCTGGTACATGCCTCACCTCCACATTCTCAACGCGAGCGTCAGTGCATACAAGGTCTATGGTCGTTTCACTATGGCTAGTAAAGTGAGTCGGTTCACTTACGTACTGCGTCAAGTTAAGTGTAGTCAGAAACTGCATCAACTGTTTACATTTACTGTCATTTTGATCGGAATAATTTATGTTAAAGTCCCCAAGTAAAATCAAGCGGTCATAGTTGGTAAACGATGTAACTGAGTCAGTAATGGCGTCAAAAAAAGTGTCAACACTGAGCCACGGAGGTCTATACGCGGTGCCTACTATTAATTGCTTACTATTAATTGTAAGCTTAAGCCACATTTGCTCGACCATCGCGGCAGGAGGATGCGGCAATGTACGCGCGTTCACGCCTCGGCGCAAATAAAACCCCACTCCGCCTCCTCTCGCGCGGACGTCGGGTGACCGCGGCACGTGACGCAAACGATAACCGGGCACGGTAGGCGCACGACCCTCCTGCCCGGAGCGAAGCCAAGTCTCATTTATACAAACCACGTCTGCGTCAGTGTCAGTTATAGTTTCAGTCAACTCGTCGTGCCCCGTACTGAGGGATCCAGCATTAAACAACCCAACTTTAAAGTTTTTAAGATGGAACATAACAATAATAGTAAACTACGGAATCAAAACAACAAGCGGGTAGCTGTATACATGTAAGTAAAGTGAAACTTGAGATAAATATAAGAAATGTAACGTAAGCAAAATTGGTTGCTTGAATGAGAAGTGTGTGTGTAATGTGAATACAAGTAAATAGAATATTAATTATATCGTTCCAGAGTGACCTACCTAACAGTTCGTGGAAAAGTGCAAAATTAACATCCGCAATGACACCAAAGAAACAAGAAATTACACGTAGAAAAGCCAAGACACGAAAGTAAAACTTATTAAAAATACAAATGGATAAGAAAATTGAATAAAACAGAAATACTAAACAGACGTCACTACATTGTTTTCGAGCACAAATACAAAAAACGAAACAGAAACAACTAAGCGTCGCTGCGATTGCCACTCTCGGACCTAAAAATATCCAGGTCGGATGGGCGACGCACGCGTTGGCACGGCTGTCCATCCCTCTGGCGAGCAAAAATCTTGCCATCGCGGGTCCATACATAGCGCCAGGCGGCGGCGCGCGCCGCGTCTCGAGCTCGCTGGAACAGCTGTCGGTTGGCGGGCGTCAGCCGCTCGTTGGCGTAAAACCGCTGCGGCTGCGCGGCCAGGCCAAGACCCTCGGTGGTGGCGCCGCGGCGCACGCGCGCCTGCTGCAGCAGCTCGTCGCGGACGGCGCGCCGCGCCAGGCGCACCACCAGCGGGCGCGGCCGGCCCGCCGCACGCTCCCGGCCCGCGCGGCGCGCGAACACCACATCCCGCGCGTCCAGCTCCACGCCCAGCTTGGCGGCGACCCGCGCGACCAGCCCGACCGCGCTCTCGCCCGGCTCCTCCGGCACGCCGGACAGCTGCACGTCATTCAGCAGCAGCTCCTGGTCCCGCTCGTTCAGCTCCGTCTGGAGGGTCGCGATGGCCTCCTCCATCGCCTTGGTGGCTACTGACGCTGCGCTGTCGACGACCGCTCTCTCTACAGCATCGACGCGACCCTCCAGAGCATCCACCTTCGCATTTATGTCCGCCATGCAGGCCCTGACGTCCTGGAACTCCTCGCGGAACTCCCTAAGCTCGTGTCTAAGGGCCTGGAGCTCCCGCCGAAACAGATGAATCTCATCACCGAGAGATACCGGCGAGTCCACCGTCCCCCCATCCGTCGAGACCTTCGCAGCGGCGGAAGCCACAGGTTCAGCGGGCGAAACGCTGGCGGAACGCGCAGCGGCGTCTCGGCGCGCGTCGGCGTGGCTGTCGCGCGACCGCGCCCGCTTGCACGTCGGACAGCTCCACTCCCGGGGGACCGCCGCGCCGGCAGGAACCCCCACGCATGTGCAGTGGTAGTGGCCGCAGCATTTTGGGCACACAACGGTTCCAACACGCCCGGTAAACTTAGCACAAGCCGCGCACTTGTTGGACATAGCTGCGTGTTTATTTTATTTCATTTTCTTCAGTGGGTAATTTAAAGTGCGTAACTAGGTCAATTATTTTTCTTTTAGAACACTGCACTAAAAACTTCGCGCACAATGAATGGTGTTTATTGGGAAGTTATTGTGAATTACATAAAGGAACACAGTCAAAAAGTCTTTGTTTTATTTTTATTACGTAAAAAATATTTAGGCGCGTGCTTTACGTAACGTTCCGAGGGTAGCTTTAACTCAATTGATTAAATTTGTCTGAGTAAATCTAAAATGTTCACGACTCATTTTCTTTCTTTCATATTGCTTCCCATTCGCAACTAACTGTAATTTTGTATCATGTCGAAAAATCCACGTCATATTTTCACATAGAGTATCAGTTTATAACCCTTAAAAAGTTGGCAAGGCAGAAGGAAAAAAGGAAGACATAAATATTTTGTAAAATTTATTTTTTAGAAACTGAATCTATTCCACCATTTATTTTTCGGACAGATTCAAAATACAAACATGCTTATCTATGCGCGAAACGCGTCAGTAGAAAAATACAAGTAGCAACATAATTTTTGTCCAAATTCTAAAACCATCAAAGTCCACAGTATTATTAATGAACAGTAGCCAAGCACCAGTGTCCACTGTTTTTTTTTTAATCCCGCCCAAATTCCCCAGAGATTGAATCCCATGCGACGGGAATGCCCACCGCGCGGCGGTATCCCACAGGTCGGTGCTCAGGGAATCAACTTGAAAAATGTTACAACTATGCCACTGTGTTCATTTATACACTGCTGGGTTAGCTTTAGTGCAAATAAAATGGTTTTTACTTACTTATACAAGCGATATTACTTAAAATATCGATTTTGTTAGATGTTGAAGTGAATATCGTCACTACTTTAAAAAAAACTCGTAGGTCAAAATAGATAATTTTTCTAAGTGAACTTTACAGATATTACATCAAGGTTAAATTTTGTTCACATATTGATTTTAGATACGAGATTTTTTCAAAGTAGTGACGATATGTGTAGGTATTGTACCTACTTACCTAATCATTATTGTAGAAAAGGTATTGTAAGTAGGTACTTTGTTGTTTAAAATCAATTTAAACGGTATTGAGGAATTATAACTACAACCTGGTTGTTATGAGTTATGATTATAATACATAAACATTATTTTAAAATATACCTAACACTATTTAAATATAAAATGTTTTGAAAACATTTTCATATCCTAAATAATGTAGATCACAACATGTCTTTGTAATTCTGAAGCATCGAATGGTACAAACTAACACATTTAAATCAAATAATACTTCTATTACGGCAGTCTAAACGTATTATGACTGCAATAGTACCTCATCTGACACACACCTGATGCCAAAATACCCTATCGAAGAATCCAACCCTAAGCTAATGGCAGTTCGACTTAAATACTTTTATCTGACCCTTGAACACCTATTACAGAACCCCACTAACAGAAAATCCTACAAAGTCCTGGCACAAAAGACGATAATACCCTGCCATTCCGTATTCAATTAAATATTTTGTTCGAAGAAAAAATTATGTTTTGGATTTAGGGTGTTACACCACTGTAATGCTTGGACTATCGAGTTGGATTTGCATAAATAGATATTAATTTTTGTAATGGTTTTTTTTTTAGTAGGCACTGACATGTCGTAAGCCTGGACACGGATTTAAAATTTTTGTTTTTCGTGAATAAGTTAATAAATTATGAAAAACTAAAAGACAGGCCGTTACGAAGCTTTTATGTCCTTTTTAACCATAAAAATGGGGTGCTATGTCTGTCGATCTGTCTCTGGCGTCGTAGCTCTCAAACGGATGTTGTTTTTAAACGTTTTTAAGTGGGTTAAGTTATTGTGTAAGTAACTTCATTAAAAATTAAAACCAACTTCAAAAACATTTTGCAGTTTGTTTTTAGCAGATTGCATACTTCTATTGTTTTTGTTTACCAACCAAATTTACTTTCACAATGCCCTTACTTGAGGCTAATAAAAATATTCGTGACCCTAAAATAACGTTGCACATTTGGTATGGTCGGTACCATCAGGATTAACCCCCCAGTGATTACCTATTAATGGATGCACAACCGAGGGGCGCTAAACTCATGGCATGCTAGTTGCTACTGAACTTAATTAAGAGTAAAATTTCAAGTTGGTACTTGTGTGACCCCTTTAAGAAACCATGCAAGCAATTTTAACTTAATAATTAATGTTATTTTTGTAAAAAAATTGTTTTAATCAATCCGTTCATTTTCTTTCTGAAAATTTCCACGAGAAACATAAAGATTACTAAGAAAAGATTTCCCAAAATTCTAACCTATAATAATGTATAATTAATAATAATAATTATATAATTAATACATAATAATATAATTAATATATAATTATTATATAATTTCTAACTAAGAGCTAGATTTTTTTTAATCTTCCACGGGACCGATTCTTCTAGCTAAGAGCCATTTCGTATTTCGTTCGATCCGAATCAGATTTGGATTCGCGAAAATAAATCCGGATTAGTCGTAGAACTATTTGTACCTATTATAAAAAAAATATTAAAGAACAATATTGACACCAATTGAGATAGATGAGAGCTTGGACATACTATGGGTATTAGGTAACGAATAAACATACTTAAATACATATTAAAAATCCAATCCAAGACCTGAGAAAAAACATTCGTATTATTCTGCCCTAGTCGGGGATCGAATCCGGGACGTCAAGCTTCGTAGTCAAGTTCTCTAGCCACTTGGCTACCCGGTCGTCTATTATAGATTACTCACTAGATTTTCGTCATCTAATTAACATACAAATAGTTCTACAACAGAACTATTTCGGTCCGTATGTTCACGGGTTCGGTTCGGATTCGGATTAGATTCGGATAACGTGTAGGGCGCGCGTCTGTGTGAGTGTGTTCATTTCGATAGATTTATTCGTAGCTTCCCTACTGCTTTAGCTTATATATGCACTGTGGTAGTGCGTAACCAGTCTAAAGCTGATTTTGTTGCAAACTACTAATGACCATAGTTTTTAGTATAATAATTATGATAAATAATGAAATAAAAAATTCAACACAATATAAATGAAAGCGCAAGAGGCAGGTCACTGCATGTAATGCAAATCCGCCAGATAACCCAACGCGATTATGCGCGGAAGGGGTACATAAATTAGCAAAAATAATAACTTGATGAAGATGAAAAATCTTATCTATCCGCTGATTTCTAATTAGATTATATTTAATGTAAAATGGTACTGTCAAAGTAAAATGAATAAGTAGTTAGATAACATAAAATTCAAGTCGATATTAACTGCTATGAAGCATTTTTTAAATATCGAGTAACTGCTAAAATGAAACTGTTTTACAAGATGTTTGTGACAAATTAGCATCGAATTGCGAAGAAAATTGCGATCGCAGTTACCCATGGGTAGTTTATTATTTAATTATTGTGGTGAAATATTCCCATATTGTATATTGATTAATGTTCAAAGTTTTTTCTGCTGTTGTTGATATATTCAGGATCAATTTCGAAATACTTTGGTTTTTCTTAATATCTCACAAGCGAATTTTTACCCACTTTTAATGGTTACATTACCTTGATATTTACCTAATCCATGCATGGAAATTCGTTGTCAGTGCAATATATCAAGTATAGTCAAGTATAAGTCAGGCAATAACTTGCGTCAAAATGACATTTAAAATGAAAACTTTTATCTTTTTTTTTGTTACAGCCAATAGTGTACGAAGGACAAGATAAAAACCCCGAAATGTGCCGAGTGCTACTAACACACGAAGTTATGTGCAGGTATTTATACATTTTTATTGTTAGTATAGTATTTTTAATATACTAATTTATAAAAAGGTTGAGATTCAAAGAACTGTCATAACGTCCATTTGTCATAAACTTATTCTGTTTTTGCTTGTCATCGTTCCGACTAACTTGCTATTGATGCCACACATTGGGTATTTTACTGTGTCAACAATGTAAATAGGTAGTGATGCGTGATATAGAAGGCAGAGTTTAACGCATTCCTAGCTGTGTCGGGTTCAAGACTTTGTCACGTGCTGGATGGTAACACGGGCGTTAAAATTAATAGTTAAATTATTATAACGGCACTGAAAGAAAGTCACAAAAACGCTATGGGCTATGGACTGTCATTTTTTAAGAATGGAAGTCATTTTTCGAATTTGGAACGTCAACTTATTTATACGGACTTATTCCAGCTACATAATGTAATTGATACAACTGGCCATTTAGTAAGTGCTTCACTTTTTCACTAGAGCCAAGATCGTTTCTTCTATCAGTCATGAGTGTTCACCCCGTGACTGAATAGGTACCTATGAAATTAATCTCTGACATTTTACCAGCAATTACGACTCACAACATCAATATAGCTAAACAGACAAATGATTCGTTCGTACGAACAATACCATTCGAAGATCTAACTCCCAAACTTCAGCTGCAAAGTGAATGTCCTTATTAACTTAACCGTTTGTTTGCGGTTGTTTTCCGGTCGTAACAACACTGCGTCTCGCCGCCGCACCTAAGTGTGCGTATGTTGGTACACGCTGTTGCATCTGTGTGAGCAATTAAAATTTTATTCCACCTTAGACGCAATATTGTTGGCTCTTTCCGCGCGATAGTTGCGTCCCGTCCGCACGTCTTCAGGGGAGGAGTCTCAGGGGAGTCTGTCCTTTCAATGTCTTTGCCCTTCGCGTCAAGGAGGCCCGATAGGGCGCGCAACGTACACAATGCCGCGGTAGTATGGAGTAGGCTTCTTTATAGTTTTTTTTTAAATTACATATACACAAGTTTACGAAGCCGTGGTGGCCTAGTGGTTTGACCTATCGCCTCTCAAGCTGAGGGTCGTGGGTTCAAACCCGGCTCGCACCTCTGAGTTTTTCGAAATTTATGTGCGCAATTTACCACGGGCTTTGCGGTGAAGGAAAATATCGTGAGGAAACCTGCACAAACCTGCGAAGCAATTCAATGGTGCGTGTGAAGTTCCCAATCCGCACTGGGCCCGCGTGGGAACTATGGCCCAAGACCTCTCATTCCGAGAGGAGGCCTGTGCCCAGCAGTGGGACGTATATAGGCTGAGATGAGATGACACAAGTTTAAGGCTGCTGCATTAGAGTTGTGCAAGTGCAAGTGTGTGAAAGGAAAAAATACTTATATTATGATTATTTATTTGATCTTTCAAGTTTCACTCAGCGCTGCTTTTCTATTGCCCAAGGATTCTGTACTCCTAGATCAAGAGCAGATAGGTAGACCTTCCAGAAATTGCGTGAAATCAAAATCAAAAAGGGGCATTATTTTGAGTTGATATACTCGTAATATGTACATACCTACTCTTGATTCAGGAGTGTAATTTGTATATTTTTGGAATTATAAGTTTAGTGATGTTTCGATCTATTGAATTGGTATGAACTTTTGCAAACTAACGAATTACATCTCACTCAAAATCATGATCGTTCCGCTTTAATCAATAATAACAAAGATAGATCAGTAAATTAATGAGTTTTGTTTTTAATTTCTTTAGAGCGTGCGCACACAGAGAGCGGTCAGAGTTCTGCGTTCTAGTGACCGTTGACCGCCCAAGAGTTCCAACGCACACAAGCGGCGTGCAAATTCTCGCGTTCTAGTTTCGTTTGGGTCTTTGCACATGCAACATGTCACTAGAAAGTTCGTCATCCGATGAAAAATTATTGCTCTTGTGGAGCTTAGCAGCTTCTAACAAGAAAAGGAAGTATTGGGTGCACCCAATTAACACAACGCGAGAAGAACAAGGCGAATTCAGTAATATTTTTCAGGACTTACTTAAAGATGAACAACGATTCTATATTTATTTTCGAATGTCGATTTATAATTTTAATGAATTACATAACACCATAAAACCGAAAAACAAGCTTCAGCTTTTTTGTCGCGGTTTTTATAGTCTTTATTACTTAAATCATATAATAAACTCCTTTCCCTAACCAATTCAATCAATTCTTCCGTGTTTGCTAACTCAGACATCGCGGCGTTCTAGCGTTCACTGTCTCGGCGGGAAAAGAACTCATGGAACGCGGAGTTCCGCTTTGACCGCCGCGGTCAGACTGTGTGCGCTGTTGTTATAGACTCGGTACATTCTAATGAACGCCGAACGCGGAACTCGGAACTCGGAACTCCTGACCGCTGCCTGTGTGCGCACGCTCTTAACTAACCACTATAGTTTGTCTTCATTTCAAATCTGACGGCATATTTTAAAATAACCAAAAACTTTCAACCCCTATTGCTATTTAAGTTCTATCCAAAGTAAAGTTACATTTTCTGCGAGGTTTTTATTAAATTTAAAGCGCACGTATCTCCATTATGCCGGGAACACTATAAATCGGAGGGGTATGACTGATACGGAACCCTTTGGTACAAATACTTTACGAGTTATATTGATTTTTTCCCTGCAATGATAGAACCCCTTAAAGTAACTAAGGTGAGCTTTGAGGATGTGGAAAATTTGAAATGGTACATTCGAGATAAACGTATTAGCGAAAATTTTATCAAAAATATCTGAATACGCTTCTATTTCGTTAATAATAGAGTCGTGTTCAGATATTTTTGATAAAATTTTCGCTCACAAGTTTATGAATTCGATTGTACAAGTGAATTTTTATTTTGACTTTATTATAAGGTCGTAGAAATGTGTACTTAGGTACTAACGTCGTGTAATAATTACATACTGTTATTAAAAAAACTTCATATTTATTCTCGCCATAACCTAGGTGACATTGATACATGTAATTGGTACAAATGATATAAAAAATATCCTAAAAATAACTTAACTAAACTAAAAAAAACTACATTTGTATATTTGCATCTCGAGATGATCAGTTGCCGGAAAATTGCCTTGAAGAAAATGACGTTTTAAAATTTAAATAGATTGTGATGATAAATTTACATAAGCGTAATTATATAACCTTACCTAAATATTCATGTGTAAACAAATATGTAATTAGAAACTTCTTGTGTCCTAGTTTTAGGACGCGGGACCTTATTTTAAGGCAGTTTTGTTTATTAACACATTTTCATAAATGTAGACATTTTAATTATCTTTTTGTTTCAGTCGGTGTTGTGACAAGAAGAGCTGTGGTAATAGAAACGAAACTCCCTCAGATCCTGTAATAATAGATAGGTAAGTGTTAAATTACAAAAAGAAGTATCATTTTAATTTTTAAGTAAACTAATGACGACTACTAGTAAATTAATTAAGCAGCGCCTTTGTACCCGTCAAATAATAAAATTATAGCTAGTACTTTATAGCGTGGGAAGTACACAAATCCATAGTTAATGCGCCTCTATGATCTTTAAGGAACATGTCTGCCAAATTTCAAGTCTCTAGCAGCTTAAGCTGGGCGTTCTGTATAAGACAGTCAGTTACGTTACTCTTTTATAGGTTAAATAGCTTTTGCCCAATACTACATCTGCGAAAAATTCGTTTATCACTATCGCGCGAGAATTATGCGACTTTCCGGAATAAAATCAGAATATAAATCCTGACATTTCCCAGGGTCTCACACTATGTCCATGAAAACAATATCACGTATTTTTGAGTACAACAAACATACTCATATCTTCATTTAGTATCTGAGGATGAAGCAGACACCGGTAATACAATTCAAAAGTATTTGCCGTAAAAACACAAAGGAGATGAGACCGCGGGCAAGCGATACATCAACCAATGAGACCAATCTCAAAACTCAGGCGAAAATACATTTTCACGGCTCAGAAACTTTGTGTTCTGTTGGTTTTGCGCTTTTTTGTCTATTTTTATTATTGCGCATAAAGTCTGTGTGGCGAAAAGTTTGGTTCAATTAAAACATTGAATCATAATTATTGAACCGTTACTTTGTTCAGTATTTCTTATTCTTGACTTTTAAAATGCGGTTATGCCAGATAAAATACAAGACTTATAAATAATTATAATACATGGTAGAAATTATTCTCGTTTAAAGTATTAAATCAAATGCGAAATTTTACGCTTATGGGTGAACGTACCCTAATTTGTGCGCCCCAATTTTGGAAAGTTCGATTTACATGAATCCATAATCTATGAACCAAAACCAATTGACAAAGGCCACAAAAAACGCCTCTTAATTAGGTCCACAAAAAAAAAAACAACAGATCAAATACACCGCTCGCTGCGTCATTCAAATTTAAAATTCGAATGTTCAGATTAATACGCGGGAGGAGTAGGCTAATCAAACTGACAAATACCGAAATTTCAATGGAAATGGAACTATTGGTGTGATGTCGGGACTTGCCTTTCTTTTTGGTCCTTTTTCGGGAATTCAATAGCGATAGGCGTCTCCCGTTCGTACGTCGTTCGATATTTGAAATGCAGGGTTGCGAATGTAAGGTAAATACGGAGGCAAAAGTATTGGAGTGTAAAAGTGCTTTTTGAATTCACATGGTGTTTACAAATTGGGAGAATAATAAATAAATAACTTTATCATAGATATATCTCGATGTGTCAGCCTCATATCTTACAATAGCAATAAATACCTACCTACCTGCGTGGACCTATTTTGTACCCAATTTTTAATTTTAATTTCTAATTGTAATATGCATATTTTGTATCCTTACTTGGCAATAAAGAGTTTATTATTATTATTATTATTATTATTAAATCTAAAGGAATTTAATTGAAATCACTTTATTCTATACAGAGCGGCGAAAATCTGGCATCAAAAATGTATGCAGTAAGTAACAGGTTATTTTGTATGTAGGATGGGCCAAATTTTGTGCCTCTGGGTATATAAGTACAGCAAACAAAAATAAAGTTGGCTCTTAATAATCTGTTTCTGAGTCAGCCCTGGCTGTCCAACGGCGTTTTTTTTTATTCACTGGATTCAAATTTTTCGTACTTTGGAAAAAAAATTGAACACCGGGCCTTTGTGCGCGAACTTTCCTTTGCTTTTCGACGAGGCATGAAGTTGATCGTGGAAATTTCCTAACCGCTAATAAACTTGATTTTTCAGCGTTTGATGGAAAATAAAATGCGGTTCGGAGTGTGAGGTTTTATTCGTCGTTTAATATGTATCAAGGTTATTGAGGTGACTTCGATGGTAGCCTTTGATCGTGTCAGATCGTTGTATCAAAACCACTTTAGTTTTTAAATGTAAAATATTTTCAAAATATCATGGATGAACGTGGACGCTATAAAATTTGATACCCTTCAATTACGGAGCTCTAAAGATCATAGATTGTATTATAATGAACTAGCTTTTGCCCGAGGCTCCGCCTGTGTGGTATTCGGTTATCGCGCGTTGTTTCCTCGGGAACCTGTGCATTTTTCCGTGATAAAAAGTAGCCTATGTCACTCTTGGGCCCATAAACTATCTCTATGCCGAAAATCACGTCGATCCATCGCTCCGTTACGGCGTGAAAGATGGACAAACACACAAACATACAAACACACACACTTTCACATTTATAATATTAAGTATGGATGTATCTGATTGTAGATTACACCTCTATCAAATTTCAATCATCTTTGTACCTAACTCAGAATGGCTCTGTTGCTGGTCGCCCGTTACAACCAAACCGGCATTCACATGACTATTTATTTAAAGCCCTACCTGCACAGTAGTAGTCAGTCCTTAATTCGCTAGTTTGCATTAATTGAATGACAATTGCAGGGTACTATCGCAGCCACAAGTCGCTAATGTACCCCGCAATAATCCATCAGGCCTCGCCCTGTACGCTCGCGAACTAATGTGCTAATTGAAATTGTGCAATTGCGTGCGAAGCCCGGCCGAATTCATTACAGTCGTGTTTTTCGCAATTTGCTGTCATCCTCCTTTTTTACACGCCGCCACTCGCGACATGATACTTTTTTGATGGCATAATTATTTTATGTATGCGTCATAACTTAATGGTTTAAGTAAATTGAACGAATAGTGAGTGTGCTTACTAGTACCCTCGGATAATAAATTAATTAGATTTTTTAAATTATTTTTTTATGTTTTCTTTCAATTTTATGTTTTTTAATAACATGCGACGATTGAAAGGAGAAATTGACTAAGCGACATTTTTTAAGATAGTGAGTTTAGCGTATATACATGTTCGGAATCAGTTAATTTTTCTCTGTCGTTTGAGCTACTCGTATGTATCAAATTTTTCACAAAAATGTCACTTAGTCAACTATTCCTTTCAACCGTCGAATTGTTATTATGTCACTATCGTTAATACGTATTACGTTTTTTGTACTATTTTTCTTTTCTTTTTTGCTCTACAACTCATATCTTTTTCGATTATTGATAGAAACAACATAAAACTTTATATTTTACCTTTTATTTAATTTAACTATAGGCATTATTTGCTCGTATATTACTTTGATCGTATATTATTTTGAGGTCCCCATTTCTTCCAATTGATTTGCAACATGGCAATGCGCTGAGTGAAGAGCCTTGGGGGAGGCCTATGTCCAGCAGTGGACGTCTTTCGGCTGACATGATGATGATGACGGCAATTGCGAATCAATTTCAACACAAACAGTCTTATGCGACAAAAATCGCGCAAAAACCCGAAAATCCCTTCGGGACGAGCGTCCATCATGAATTCAAAATTTGATACACGGACGCTCGAAACAAAACAGTTTAACAGAAGCGTTCGAGTATCGATAACACCCTGTATAATTGACGTAACGGTAAAAGCGGCCAACAACCCAGAACCCGAATCAGCAGCAATTTGTTAAGTGGATTTTTGCCGAGACACGCGCGGCTCGTTGCGCTTCTGTACACAATTTCATTATCTCTGCCGCCTGCCCGCGGCCGACTACTATTAACTTATGCGATGCTGTATTCCGCTGTGTAATTTTTTCCCAATCCATACTAGGCCGTAGGTTACTGGAGACTTGGCAATCACGTGTTTGATTTTCTCTCTACTAATGCCTAACTACAAATAACTAGCTGTTGCCCGCGACTCCGTCCGTGTAGATTTTAGCTATCGCTATCCCTCGGGAACTATGCAATTTTTCGGAATAAAGACTATTCCATGTCCTTCCCCGGGGGACTCAAATTGTCTGTATACGGTTTAGAGGTTTAGACGTGATGAAGTAACAAACAAACAGACTTACAGACTTTCGAATAAACAAAAAAACAGAATTTCGAATAAATAAACAAATAGACTTACAGACTTTCGAAATTATAATATTAGTGGGATTGAAGCGCTCTTGAGCTAAGTTTAGACTTGCATGTAAAATCGTGCAAGTTGCATTACATTGCGGCTCTCGATTGTCCACTACCAACTCGTTGGCTTTACATCCTCGCAACGTAATGCAACTTGCACGATTTTTCTTGCTGGTCTAAACCGAGCTTTACAAACTAAAGACATCTTGTAGGCTTTTTAAAATCTTAATTTAAGGCTTAAACTGACAGTTCTTGAATGGATCTGACAGGACTTAAGACCACTTAAGCCTAGATTAAAAAGCCTGCAAGTAGACGTAAAACATCGAAGAATCGAAACAAACTAATAAAACAGCAAAAACAAATGCAAACGATAATTTTCACGATTTTTATCCTTAAAAGCTTCTTTACTTTTGCTCTTAATTGTTGTAAACCGCTGATTAAAAAGAAACATTTTTTTCTCAATTCCAATATGCGTTATAAATGACAAGGGTGGCATGTTTAAAGGCTTTGGTACATTAAAAGATGGGCTTTTGAAATCAATTCGTAGCCACGCAATCGACCCCAGGCAATCACTTAAGAATTTTATGAAGCGTAATGATTAAGAAGTCTCTGTTCGAATGTAAAACGATAGAGGGGACGGGCACTAAACCAAATTGTTGTGTTAAACATATTGTGACTAGAATAGCTATTAAAGGATTAAAAGTATTTGCTATTTTAGTGAGTCAATCGAGGACGTGATGGGATTTTATACGAATAAAATTTTGCGTTAGATGATGAACAAACAGTATACAGGGGTACGAGTATTCATTCAAGGAAAATAACAGGATCAGAAAGCGTTTAGGATCATTTTCAATATCAGAAAGCAACGCGAAGAGAAGTTTTAATTACTTCAAACCACGAGACCATTTTAAAGGTCTATATTAACTAAAGAACGTACCTAATAAAGGTGAATGAAATAAAAAAATCCTATAATATATTTTTTGGAGCGCCGAATTGTTCATTATAAGAAATAATGCCGAAATATTCTAGAGGATGTAGCAAAGGGGCAAACTTGGCTCGACATATGGCTGACATCTATATTACAATGGGATCTTTACACCCTATTTCGGGTGCGACAAAATCAATTTCCAATTCGATATGACCCTCCTGTGCTTGTTATTTGATAGACTTGATTTCATACATTTTAGATATTTTTTGTTAGAAAATTTAATGTGGACTATCTGATTATCTGACTATGATTTGGTTTCACGAAAAGTTAGTTTAGCCAAACGGGTTTGTCATCATAGTATTTTTTTACCGCTGAGAATAAATACGAACCTCACGCAGTGAAAAAATGGGTAGTTCACAAGTTTTACTCCTCCCGATTTCACCTTTATCCGCTTACCAATTTGAATTTGCATCGGCCTAAAAATGAGAAGTTGTTACTACAACTCTTATTTCAAATAAAAGGCTTGCTATTTTGTGAAAGCGAAGCTTCTTTGCCTGCAGTTTTCCGGTAATTTTCGGTACCGCGAACGGCGGTACGAGGAAATCACGGCTATTATATTATCTCATTAGATACGCCGCGCCGCCGCCGCGCTGCCTCGCCAAATAAATTCTTTTCTAAGGGGCCGATTTCTCTATTAGGTTATTTTCACCAAAGGTACCTTAATTTTTTTATTAAACAAGAAACATTAAAAAAAACAGTTTTGAATAAAATTAAGGAACTTACAATTGAGTTAATGAAATTCGATTAGCATGCAGAAATAAATTTCCAGTGTTAACGTATAACAAGAACGATAAATTTGTATTACAAATAGTTTGCAGAAAGTTTGCTGGTGCGCGACCTCTGCGAGCGCAGTTACACCGGCGAAGTTTCGATAAGTTCATAGTCACTTTATTAATAGCTTTGTGGTTTCATCCACTGCTAGTAAGAGCTTTTAAATTTAGTCATATATATTAAATAGTTTATAATATTTGAAATAGGAAATTACAATTTCATACTGTCATAAAGATGAAAAAAAAAAAACTATGTAGAGTTTTGATTTGATTGCAGTATTTGCCATATTTCCCAGTAAATCGCTGAATTTTGAATAAGAAATAGGGCGAAAAGTAATTCGGCACACTTACAACGTAATGTAAACCAAAAAAAGAATATTGGTCCCAAAAGCTTACCCTGGGGAACGCCCGCGCGCTCGCCGGCCCGATACAGACACGACGGCGGTGATTAGGCTTCTTATCCACGAGATAGCGACAGAAACTGTGTAAGACTTAACAACTATGACCGTTTTCTTATTCCCTCCAACCAAGTATTTTCTTGCCGCCGACTTATCTAATGCTTGACTTAAAATTCTTCGCTAACTTTCGGTGTTTATGAATGTTATTTTAAAGAAGCTGCATATTTAAGGATATATACTCTCGGAAGCTAGCCTTAGATCAATAAATCAAAGCGCAGTAATGAGACGTCTCATTTCTGATTTATATCGGCGAAGGTACTCAGCCCTCTGATTTTTCTACTCGATAAGTCCGGGTGACGATCGTAAATTGAAATATGATAAAGTCGCAGTAATAAGCCTCGGTAATCGTATCGACCCTCGCTGCACGAGACGCTCCATTGACGAAGCGAAATGTCATGCTAATATCGCTAATGTATTTCATTAAAAGAAGTGAGTTTTCAATGGTACCTTTCACGACCTTGTATGTGAAGTGTTTTTTGTTTCTTATGAGTTTACCTTTGTCGGAACTTTTTTTTGCTTAATTCTGTCATATCAGCTATGTAGCATGTAAACTCAGTATATCTTTTACTTAAGTGTTCATTTCGTCTAAGTTCCTTTTATAGCATTACCATGTTCAGCTCTTCTATCTCAATTCCGACCTCATTCCCGATTCCAATACGTGATTCGTCGGTTCGCAAATTATTCGGTGAAAATTCACCATCTCGTTAGAATGTGCGATCCGGTCGGGCGAGGCGAGCCAACCGCTTGATAAATTGTCTGGAATAATAATGATGAATTGCAACTAGCCCGATCCCGATGTTGATTCGAATCTATGGAGCGATTCCACTGCCCCTTATATTGCGGGTTTAGAAAGAATTGCCGTCTCACTTTTAGATATTTTTATATACCTTATCTTTTCCATGAGCTTTTGTTCCGATTTAAGGTTGTAGTCTAACTATTTATTTATTTATTCAACTAAAGCTTCGGCTGCATTTTCTACAGTAATTTATTCTAGATCTTTAATCTATGATAACTTTTAAAAAACAATAAAATGCCTACAATGTTAAGTGATTTAACAATACAATTATGTGTTTTAAGAAATCACTTTTATTTCATAGCCCTAAATTGTTCAGCTAAGAAATAATATTTCCAAAAATAATTAAATTCCAATTCGAACTCCGATATTGCGTAGAGCTCGACAAAATGACTCCAAATTAGCGACATACCTATCTATTAAAAGGAGGACGTCTCGGGCCCATTTAATTAGTGACGGGGTTTTATCATCCGCCCTCTTTGCTTCTGTTCGTTGAAAATTTCAACTGTAATACCGCCATATTGGCGAAGCTTTAATTGGATGTAATGACAAAATTCCTATTCTCTCCAATTTATAATAAAAAATTCCGGCAGTCAAACGAAATTTAATGTTTCTTAAATTTTCCATTCAAGTGGTGCTTAGGTCATGCGTGATATCTTTGAAGACAAACACGCCTAGCCGTTAGTAGTAAAACAAACTTACGTTAATTGTTGCTTTTATGATGGCTTCGCGTGAGTCGGGTCGGATAGCAAACAAATTGTTACTGTGACTCTGACAGCGCTTAGGAATGAAACTTAAAAGGATACGTTATTTTATTATAATTAAACAATCTTAATTTTGTTTAATTCAGTTGGGAAATTTGATTGAGTAGAAATGATGTGCTTGCTGATTTGATGTGGCTAAAAGACAGAATAGAGAGAAAGAATAAAATTATTTTCCAAAATGTGACACAGCAAGAAAATTAAATTAAAACTGATAACAATAATTTAAAACTGATTTAGATTATTTTTTCTTTCAAATAATGACTGCTAAGTGTTTTAAAAATACATCATCATCAATATAATCATCATTAAAGGCTTAAAACATCTACTACAAGTGAAGTAAGTATCCTTGAAGGCATTTTGATAATTAGTTGAGAAATTTTACTAAATCTCACCAGTTTATGTTTCAACTAAAATACTTGATACCTACTTAATCTTTTAACAGTATCTTTCAGTATTTATCAAAACCATGGTCTAATAAATCCAAATTTTCATATTCATTAGTTTGATGACAATTTGATTATTATCTTCACGCAAAAAGCAAAACATCGCTTAAATTCAATTTATACGAGTGGCTCATTCAATTAGCTATCTAGATTTGGATGTAATCATGCCCTTTTACTTGATTGATGGTCTACAATCTTCTCCAATTTACTACTAATTGCGGTTTACGAACGAACTTGCGTTTAGAATTAGAATTTTTTTTCATTAATTTTATGATTCACTAAAGACTGTTCCAAATCCATGAAACGAGCCTTCATTCCATTCAAACCTTTTAAATCACTCCAATAATCATAAATTCTTCATTGATTTTTATATTATAGGGTTCGATTTAAGTTTGATCAAGTGCTATAAAATCTGGTTTACTTTAATTCATCTCAATGAAATCGGAGTCTACTACAGTATTGTGCAGTATTCCATAATGCGCCCGACCATTACCGAAGCCAAAGCGTTCCCGTCCAAACAGGAGTGTAATAGGATTTAGCAGATGTTCCTGAACACACGTACCTACACTACAGGCTGCATACGCTCTGGAGCTCAAGACGTCAGCACGTTTAAACGCCAATTAATTATTAAGGGACAGAGCTCCTTCCTTTGCTCTTTGACGGCGAGTGTACAACAATGTGGCTAGCTCTCGTGATTGCCTGCTTTGTAAATTGCATTAGCGTGGTCCGCTTATGCTTCCGTTTATTTATATACCACTCGTGCTGGTTGTGGTACTGCATATATTTAAAATTTTGATTTTTTTATTTTAACACTGATTTCTTATTAGAAATAACTAGGCACGCTATCCCACTTGGTAAAAATGTGAAAATAATATGCAGTCATAAACTAGGTGTTTTTAATCGTCTTCAAAAAAGGAGGCGTAGGATAGGGCACATCACAAGGAGTTGCTATCATGAATGTGTATTACGTAAGTTAGAAAGCGAGAAAAAATTGTAACTAAAAATTTTACCGACTACAAAAAACCATGAAAATATTTTTTTGAAAATTCTTGAGGCTTCGAACTATTGAAGTGAGCACGAGCCAGCAGAAGTGGACTTATAGTTGTCTATTTACGTCTGTACTTATACTTTTTTTAATTCTTGCTAAATAGCTCGTGCTGAGGCACTCAATACAGGTATACTGAGGCACTGACTTCAAACTGGCAGAAATTTATTTTCATAGTCTTTTTAGTTCTAGAGGCTAAAAGCAAAACATTATATATATTCATATCTGATAAACTATAAATTTCTACGCGTAGGCGTACAGAATATTTTCGAATTCGACTGTATATAAAATATCCCCCAAAAATTTTTATAGCAGTAACTATACTTTATTTGAGTTTTCAAATTTCTCCGAAAATTAACGAAAGCAACTGAAAGCGTATATTGATGTAAACATTTTTTCTAAATCAACTTCTACTTAGGATAGGTATATGATAGTTCACAAATGCATTGCATAGAAATTGCCGCCTTTTAGGTGGCGTCGTCTCAATTGTCACTTGCAAACTCGATTTTCACTTTAAAATGCCAGCCCGCATCATGTGGGGTGCAGAAAGCACGTATATCGTGTGACGTCATTTTTGATATCGAACTTGTGTATGTAGACGATTGTCTATACTGTAAGGGACTTTCTGACTATTGAATTCTATTATACATATTGATACTCATAACTATTACCACAGTCTCAAGAAAAGACTAGCGATCAATTTGAGTTTTAATAAATAATCAATACTTATTTATTGCCGTTTCTAAGTACCTTCCAAATTTTCATTGTCATTGTTAAAATTGTTTTGCTGTTAAACAATATTTCATTGTTTTCGAAATTCGTGAAATGCATGTCAGTAATGTTGATTTGACCGTCTGAGGGTCGGATACCTGACGATCCCTCACAAAGATACCTCCTAGTTTAGGCACAAGTCTTCGCTACATAAGTCTAAAAATAACATGTACTTTTTATTACTGGTTGTTTACTTAAATGGTAGAGAATAGTAGATTGATAACCAAGGGTGGAAAGTGACCCATTTCACCCGAGATATTTCGAGGGGAAATGGGTTATTTCACCCGAGTTATACACTCTACTTTTCATTTCGACTGTGAGGAAACTAAAATACTACAAAAAATGAGAATAATAATAAATTGAATTTACTTATACCTATCCAACCTCCAACGGTACCTTTTCGACTGGCCAGCACTTACCATGAAATGAAATGAAATGAAATGAAATGAAATATTTTATTTGCCTTAGCACTATGTAGATACATGTTATGTTGGAATTTCTTATAAAAGTGTCAATAGTGCTAACTGCCCTCTAACAGTAGGCATGCAAAATTTTTGACTTAAATCTAGGTTACAAAATTAATAAAGATTAAATAGGAAAATTGCACAATATCTTACATAATCGGAAACACATTTATCATTATAAATCAAAATAAATATCACAAGAATTATTACAATAGAATTAAAATAAAATAATGTCGTTTTCATTAATTAAAAATTATTTCCTTAAATTGAAAAATTCATTGAGGCTATAAAAATTATAAGTCATAAGCCAATTTAATAAAGATGATTTAAATTTTCGCACTGGCAACTCTAATAAGGCAGGCGGTAGTTTATTAAAAATTTTGATCGCCATGCTGTACACGTTGTTGCGGCAAAGAGCTAGTCTATTTCTTGTAACCAATAGTTTATTTCTTCGATTGCTCCTAGCTTGCGGATTGACATCTGATACTCTAGTAAAGTGTTCAATATTATTTTTTACAAAAAGTGATATCTCAGCAATATAAATGCACGGAAGAGGAAGAATTTTAAGCTTTTTAAACATTGGTCTACAAGATTCCCTTCTGCCAATGCCACACAACGCCCTTATGCATTTTTTTTGCGCTATGAACAGTCTGTTGATTTCGACTGAATTGCCCCAGATTATGATACCGTAACGCAAAACTGATGAGATATAGCCATGATAAGCATTAAGCGCCGTCTGCAAGGAAGAAATCTTTCTCAAACGGTAAAGTGCAAACACAAAGCGATTAATTCTCGAGCATAGAACATCAACATGATTTTTCCAGTTACAATTTTCATCAAGCGTTATGCCCAGAAAAATCGTGGAATCAACAATTTCTATTTTATTATTGTCGTAAGTTAAGTTTAACGTAAGTTTTTGACTTCTGTATGTTTTAAATTGTATTGCTTTAGTTTTGGTTATATTAATTTTTAAATTGTTCATGTCCATCCATTCAATTATTTTACTTAGTGCCAAATTAATGTCAGTCTCAAATATCTCTCTATCATAACATCTAAATAATAATGTGGTATCATCTGCAAACAATATGCACTTGTGATTTATGACATCTGAAATATCATTAATATACAGAAGAAACAGCAATGGCCCCAGTATGCTTCCCTGTGGTACACCCTGTTTATTACAACAATATTCTGATAGTGCTGACAGTTTTTCACCGTTTCTAATTTTTGTTATCTCTGTACACTGTTTGCGATCACTTAGATAACTAGTCAACCAATCATGAGCCTTACCTCTAATCCCGCACTTATAAAGTTTATCTAAAAGAATCTGATGATTTACATAGTCGAATGCCTTCGACATATCGAGAAATACTGCCACAATGGGTATATTTCTATCAATGGACTCCAAGACGTATTTCACCAAAGAGAAACATGCAAGAGATGTTGATTTGCCCTGTTGAAAACCAAATTGGTCAGAATGCAGGACACCATTTTTTGATATAAAGTTAATTATTCTTTTGGCCATAGCTTTTTCGAATATTTTTGATATTACAGGGATTAACGTAATTTGTCTGTAGCTATCCACATTCGTAGGGTCTCCTTTTTTAAACATAGGTTTAACAATTGAATATTTAAGTCTCTCAGGAAATACTCCTTGTTCAACCGACAAGTTAATAAGATGAGCCAAAGGTATTGATACGCTATCCACGCACATTTTCAAAACTCTTGTTGAAACGCTATCATAACCTACTGAATTTGTATTATTCAGAGATAATATAATCTGGCGAACCTCATTTACTGTCACAGGTGTTATAAAAATAGTTTTTGTTTGAGCACATTTCATTGCGGTTGCGTTTTTCGGAGATACTGTCGCGTTCGTAGCATTTATAAAATGATTATTAAAAATTTGCGCTATATCCTGGGCGTCATCATAAATATGACCCTTGTAATTAATTGTATCTATTTCCCTATGTACTGATTTTGTTCTAATGTTACGATTAATTATAGTCCATGTCGCTTTACATTTGTTCTTAGCATTGTCTATTACTTTTTTATTACTAAGTCTTTGTGCTTTACTAATACATTTTTGTAAAATTTTCGAATATTTAGTGTATCTACTTTTAAACAGATGTTTTTCTTGGCGTTTACTTTTTTTATATAAAATGTAGAGATAGCGCTTTTGTTTACAACTTCTTTTTAGACCCTTGGTTATCCAAGGACATTTTTTATTTTTATTGGAAATCTTAATTCTAAGTTTTGGGAAACATTGTTCATAAAAGAAAGTCAAAACATCATGAAACTCATTAAAAGCGTCATTTGCATTAAATTTTGTAAGTACGGTTTGAAAAGATAAAGAGTTAATATAGCTTACAAATTTACTTATGTTTTGTGATCCCAAATCTCTCTTATATTCAAACCAGTTTTTAGAGGCAGTATAGCCCTTCAAATTAAAAGACAGCAATTGACCTGTGTTATGATCAGAAAGCGCTAGTTGGTCAACGCGACCGATTGCTTGTGGTATGTTACTGATAATGAGATCTATACAAGTGGATTGACGCGTCGGTAAATTTGTATGGATTTCCAAGTTGTGGCTGTTTAATATGTCTCTTAGTCTAATTGTTGCCTTACTTGAATTTAATATATTAATATTCCAATCTCCACATAAGATTATTTTTCTATGTTTTTTATTTATTTTGGAAATAAGGGAGTTAAGCCGGTCCAAGAAAGTATGAACATTGGATGACGGAGTTCGATATATTATGTTAATTATGAAAACATCTGAACCCCCCAAGTGGATACCACAACACTCAAATACATGTATCTGGGCAATATCATTACAGATCTTTAATTCAATATGTTCTAGTTCCTTGTGAATGAGGATGCACGAGCCGCCCCGTCTCTCGCTTTCCCGAGACCAAGATGTGGCCAATTTATATTGATTTAGCATTACGTTACCTTCCGTTCCTCGCTTAAGGAAAGTTTCAGTGAGACAAACCACATCAATCCGTTCATTTTTGGCAAGGTATTCTGATAAAACTACTTCTAATTCATCTTTTTTCTTAAGGATGCTCGCTATGTTTTGATGTAGAATATTGAACCTTTGCATAATATTTACTATAGTGTTTTGTTTCTCGGGACAGGTGTTATTTGAATGTGAGTGTGCATGATTTAATAGTACCTTTTTGTTATCAACGAAAAAAAACATCTCTAGTATTTTCTAGGTTTTTGTTGGCAGATCTTGTCATTGGAAAGTAGTCAGATATTCTTTTTTGTGTGGTCTTCCTATCGTCTTTTAGCTGTTTAGATCCAGTATACTTGGATACAAAAAACCCAGAAGAAACAAATTCTATCAATTTGTGCATTATATTTTCCATTCCGAGATCATTAAGCCTGCCCGTTCTTCGTGAAAACATATTCAATGATAATTCCAAATTGGAATCAAAGGTAAAGTGACGACTATGGATATGCCTATCACCATGCAACAGTTCGTTAAATATTTCTATTCTAGTGTTATAAATAGGTTTGCCACATATGTAATTTGGGCATGCAATAATGACGTTGGTATTAGTGATCTGCGCAAGTGTATCTCCTATATGCTTCACCAAACCCTTGTAGTCTTCATTATTGTGGAAATCTGCTTCTCCAATCAGGATGACACAGCAATCGTCCATAGTTAGCGCGTTTAACTGGTATCTTATATCCTTCAGTAGATCCATGACCCCTGCATTTGGTTTGCTGAAGTGACAGTAGTCATATTCTTGAAGTTTGCTATTTTTTCTCATTATAGTCAAAATCCTATTTACATTATTACTGGTGATGACTAAAAATTTCTTCATTTTGGTCTTCTTTAAATCAGCTTTTGAAGACTTGTAATGTTCAGTCTTAGCTGCTGTATATTCTAAAGACAGATGTTTCTTTGGTGTGCTGGTCTTTGGACCTTGGGCATCCGAATTTATGTTGACTACACTCTCCGTTTGAGTTGATTTCTGAAATGTTTCGCATTCTGGATCTCTAACATCTTTAATGTTTCTACTGTTATGAATCGGTGAGCTGTAAATTCGCTCCGGTGTACAGACTTTTTTACTTGGAGTTTTGCGTCTGGGTCCGACTTCCATTTCAATTTTTTTATAAAGTTCAATTGTTTTCTGGTTTTCAGTCAAGTTCTTTTTAATATCATTAAGTTCGCAACTCAGACGGGCTATTTCCTCATGCGCACTAGCAAGTTGAGTTTTTAGATTGGCAATTTCGAATTTAAAGTCTATTGCTTGTTGATCCTCGGTTTCTGATAGATTAGGCAGACTACGTGCCGTGTCGTCACCTAATAGCGACTCTTGAAAGTCAGATTCCGAATCGCATGTGATTTCAAAAGACCGGGAAAGTTGAACTTTTTTATTCTTTCTGATCGTAATATGATTATAATCATCAGGAAGTTTTAATGTCCCAGTTGAGACTTTTTTGTTGCAGCTGGGCAGACTATGTATCTTTGGTTTATTTGCATTGGTATCCTTAAGGCAAAGATGGCATTTCCACATGTTTTTGCGCTCTATTGCCATCAATCGAAATCGTTGTATGGAAACATTGTTTGTACATTCAACATCATAGTATCCCATGCATTGTGCACACTTCAAGTATTCTGATGTCTTGATTTCCTTTAAGCATTTTGTGCAATTATTTTTTTTAGATTTTGGTGCCATGATAAGTATGTCAAAAATGTATAGATGCAATACGGACCGCTTATAAACATGCAAACTTAGTAGGTAGATATTGTCTTCTTAAACTTATCGCTATCGGTTAGTTTCCAAACGCAACAATAATGACGTCTGTCTGTGTACGTCAAAATGACATTTGATTGAATTGCGAGTAAACAATGTCACTACAGCTGATCGATTACCCCTAATTTGCTTGTGATTAATTCTCAATTTAAGCTGTTAATTTCAATATTTAAATTTGTGCGTACAATTTCACCAATATGTTCACTTTCTAGTTATGAATTATGCCTGTTTTAATCATAAGTCAGCTCACCAGGGCTCCTTTTCCACCTTGTTTTTTCGTGCCGTGCTCGTGCCGTTGTTTTAAACAATGTTTGAGAACAAATTAAGCAATATTAGCAGCTATTTCGATTAAAACTCTTCCGTGGGAATAAAAAGCGTGTGTTTCACTTGCAGGTAGGATACTTTTTTTTTTTATGGCCGACTATAAAAAAAAATCGAGTTGGTCACGACGTGCATCTAGATGGTCATGCCGAAACGTGAAAAAAAAATGTCATTGACGTAACTCAATTATCTTCGATGTCGTGGCTAGTCGAAAAATAAAAAATAAAAATACTTTCCGCCCTAGAGGAGAAAACGCAATTTTCCACCCGGCTATCTACCCATGAAAATTAAACTTTCCGAACAGGAGAGATAAAAATATATTTTTTTGTTTCAAGATAACGGATATGTATTATATTTTTGATAGTAGTACTTTCTCCCCTCTTGCATGAACGAATAACTATTAAAGTTATCGATTTGCTCCCATATCGATACGGGACTGCAAAAGAAATTCGGTTAATACCAACTGGGGTATCTTAAATTGCATTGAGCTACCCATTAACGCCTTGTCAGATCGGATTTCGATTTATATTATTGATAAATTGGATATATTGGGTGTGTACTGTGTAGGCAGTGGAAAATTTATAAAATAAAAGTACTGCGAGCTAGTTAGCTCTAGGTATATGAAGTTTTATCTACGTTTGTTTCAATCTCTTCGGAATGAGAGATGTGTTTCAAATTTAAAGTCTCTGCTACACGTTTTACCTGTATGTTTACCGAGATAGTAGATTGTACAATAAGTGCATAAAACTCGTCATTTTACCAGAGCCGTTTACTTATGTACAAGGTCATAAAAGTCATTTCATGCACCCAACATCCAGCATAAATATGAACTTTACGAGCATGAGAAATAAAAAATATGTTTTTTTGGTCGTAGCCCTAATTTTTTTTAAGGAATTATAACAGTAGAGACATATCAGGTATTCGATTACTTAGCGCGGTCAATCTGTTGGGTTTGGGTATTCCTGGGTAAAAAATATATTATTTTAATTATTCCGGATAGATTCCATCCATTCCATCCTAGTTTATATACGTCTCACAATTGGGCGCAGGCCTCCTCTCAGAATGAAAGGGCTTCAGAGGGTCGTCATCGTCAGATAGGTTATCAGAAATTATTGGACACATATATTTATTTGTCAATCAAACAAATTATGACAAAGATGGAATGGGGGGGGGGGGGCATGACGTCCGCCGTGTCAAAAAGTGTCGCACAACGTAACGTCAAGAGGAACTTTAACTGGCTACGTCTTTAGCATTTTTGTCCACTGGCTCATTTGCCATCCAGTCGATTAAAAAAAAAAGTTACCAAAAGAAAACAATACGTGTCAATATTTTTCTAATAATCCAACATGATGAACCAATGCATTTTTTTTTTAAAAGTACGCTATTGAAATTTAATTTGATACTACCTTTCTTTATTACTTTTGCACTTGGGGTTGTTGTTTACCTATCTAATAGTATCAATCCTGAGACCGTATTATCTAATGTTTCTGGCATTCGCGATCGCAATCAAATGACAGATTTCTCATACAAAAACTGTCACTTAATTGCGGTCGCGAGCGTCAGAAACGTTAAGCAATACCTTTGGTTAGTAAAGAAAACAACTGAATATCCCTCACCAACAATTTCCTTTTGCACACTGCAAACCTATAAAGCGCTATAACTACAACCGTCTCCGTTTGTTCTCGTTTGCCTTACAATTTCTCCCGTTGTCACGGGCAGCTAATGAAAGAATTAGCTTTCATTACAACTGATATGTTCCTTAAAGGGATTCCCGAATGAAGACGAAGTGCCTTAGTAACCTTTCCAATGGAGGATCAATGAGGGAAGGAAGGTCGCTTATCTGTGATTAGTTTTTTTAGGGACCTTTACAACACTTATTACGTGTTTATTCTGTTTTCGGAGAGGCTTTGAAGAAAGCTTTAGGTTTTACAGTTGCGTTACTAGTGGGATTTTATTACACTAACTGTAGCTTGAAGTTTTGTCCGAGTCCCATGAGTATACTTAGGTAAAGACAATACAACTATGGTTGGTTTACTGCTTCATGACTTCGGTTATTCCTCTATTGAAAGCTAAATTAAAAAAAGTTTTTCATGGAAGAATGTTTCAATAGGCTTAGTAGTTTTTACAAACACGCAGACATTTTTTTTACTTTGTAATATTATTTAAATTAGAATATTATATAGGTGAATTTACTATACGTGTATACGTCCTACTAAAGTATAATTTTCACTCCACTCACAGTACTGACATTGTACTGTTCTGACCGAGAAAACTATACCTTATTGAAAATGCTAGTTACGCGAAATTGCAGTAACACCGACGGATTGTAAGTTTCAAATGTAATTTCGTAGATAAATTCAAAGTCAGAAGCGTGGTCGGGATCAAACACACGACCGTAAACCTTTAGACTACAACGGCTATTCAACTAATCCGACTATAAGACTACTTATATAAAATCTCTAGTATATACGCGGATTTTTGAACTGAGCTCTTTTCAGTAGGTCCGAGGTAACGGCAATAAGAATCTAAAAGCGTAGAGGCAGACTTCCGACTTAACTGCATGATTCATTAAACCGTCTCGATTCCCCCTAAAATCGTCGAGGAGCTCGCTCTGCTTAAATTAGTGCGGAATTCATTTTCTTTTTTTAATTCTTCTTCCAAATTCAAATAACCTTTTTTTATTACACCGCATAAAAGGGTGGACCAGGATTCGTCGCTCCGCCGTTCACTTTCAAACGCTAATTCCTCCTCGTTACTCGAGATACTGATTGGACGATATATTAAACAATGCGACCGACACGCTTCTCTTCAAGAAAATACATCTTGCGTATTTTTTTCTCGCACTGGGATTCCTTTATTTTCTTATTTTCTATTTGTATCCGGGACGAAAGGTTGGAAACCATGGTAAGGTTTGCGCGTTAATGACACTAATAGCAATTAGTGGAAGGTCGTGTTTGGCTTGTACGTTTGTGGTGTTTAGTTATTCGTATGTCGGGGTACACAAGCATATTACAGGGCACCCAGCCCATGGATGGAGGGTCTTAACGGGAGGTCGTTTGCTGCGCTGCCAGCCTCCTAAGATTAATGGCATTACGACAAGACAGTTTGTAAGAGACAAACGTGACAAAAAAGTGAGCTGTAAGTAATTAAGTTGATCGATTTTAATGGCCCCGATTGTAATTTTCTTTATTGATCCTTTAATTAAAAAAAATATATAACGGATTAATGCAGGTTCATTCTTGCAGACAGTATGCAAACTTACTTAAAGTAAGTATGTTTCTGTTGAAACTACATAAAATAATAAAAAAAAACAGACGATGTGAATCGGATTCTTCACTACCGTACAGAAAAAAGCACGTTTCTTGCAAGCGGTTCGTTTTAATTTATAAATTAATTCTGTATCTATAATATTTTTTATAAAAGATTATGATTTCGAAACCGAAAATTTTGAGGTCATTATGACCAGAAAAGTATTTTTATCAATTGGTACTCCAGCAGCAGAAAATGTTAAGATTTTCATTAACTAGAAACTGTAGTTGTTGATGCTGCAGCCTAGTCGCCAGCAAGCCTTACATCGACACTTTGGACATCATAAAATATTTAGCACTCATATCTCGCGGCGCGGTCCGAATATTATCGACTCTGCCATAAAACAGAAAACACTAGAGAAAGATAGAAATAGGCATTTTATAATGGTAAGAAGAGGATGCATTTATTGTACGATCTTTGGAAATTCGATGGAAACGTTTGCTTTCTTTTCCATCGGGTTTATCGTGGTCGTTATATTTTGATAGAGCAGTTTGGCTGGATCGCCGATATAACGTTTATGTTCTGGTTTCGGCGTGTTGCTCACGTTGGTTTTTGTTCCAACATTTTGTTAGTGGTTATTGTGTTTGTTTATTCCGCGCGTGTGAAACGGGCTTTGTTGGATGTAGATTGTCTTGATCGTAAAGGCATAGATGATAATGGAGAAGCTCTAACCCCGTGTTTGTAAAAAAATATATTTTGAGAGAATATTTACGATAAGTTAGTTTGATAAAAATGGAATGGGGTCAAGAAGTTCGCTTTTCAAATAATTTCGGGATCGCATCGGGTTGGAACATTACACAGTCACCTTGAAAGTTTCCGTGATAAATATACTGCCGGGTTCGCGAATATAAAACGTACTGTCGCGTTCACAACGGTTTTGGAAAACCGCTTGGCTGTAAATTATTTAAATGGAAGTAATCTCAGCAGTATCATCTAAAAGGAAGCCTACGACGGATATTTCAGTCACAAAAGGGTGGATGACCATGACTGAAATGTTTGTTATTGTAAAAAAATATTGTATAAAATGAAGTTAATTGTAATTTCTTTAGACAATAAATGTTCTTTGAACCGAAATTGCGTTTGTATATTAGACGTGTAATAAAGCAAAGCATCACAATTTTTATTCACAAAGTTTGCTAAACTTATGTTAACCTAACACTGTAAAATTTTTGCTGTAAATATGACATTCGCCTGTTTTCGTCATATTTTTTAATTTCGGCATATTTTATTAACATCAAAAATTTTAGGTGAAAGGTAAAATTAGTTAGGTACTTACATATTCCGTTTAGGCATTTGGTGTTGGTGTACCTAACTAACTGTAATGAGGTTGAAACGTCGAGGTAAATATTAGTCGTGTGTTTTAGCGTGATAAGTCTCGTTTGTGGCATTTTGACTAGGAATACATATTCCTAGGTACGTACATACCTAGGTACAAAGTGAAAATAAAACTTTTATTTAATTTTGTGTTATTCAGTTTCTTATTAGACTGTACCCGTAGCATAATAATTTACGGGAGAGGGCCTGCAAAGATGATACAGTGCTGCAGTCGGTATATTTCTTATTCCGAACGCCAATATGTATGACAAAACGGCCATTACTTTATCTTACTGCTAACTGCTACGCTTCGTGTGCTCCTGGTATCGTTAGACCTAGAGATTTGAATTATTGATCTAGATTTTATATCTAGTTTCATGAAGGAAAGCGCTCAATAAAGGCTCATGTTTTGGTCAGGCTGGAATTCGTCCAAAATTTGTAGGGAACAGAAAAAATACCTAAAAGTATAATTTTTGGGTAAAAAGTTGTCATGCTTCTACTTTTAGTATGTTAGTTTTAGTAAATATACCTATACCTAGACTCAAAGCCATGTAACCAGTAGAGTAGTAGTTTGAATTAAAAAAAAATGAAAACTTTATAGATCGAAAACTACTTACAAAAAATATTAAAAGTAATCCTCATTTTTTAAAAGGATAGCCATTATTTTATAATGTCATCTACATAACTTAATTCTTACATTATATGACGGCATAATACGGCGTAGGTACTGTATATAGTATAACGTAGTTAGCATCCCAAACTGCGTATTTTCATACACCCGCGAATTTCCCAATAATAAATTATACTCCTTGTCCGCTTACCTCGGGTTAACCGGCTTTTATAAACTACCCGGATAATTTATAACTATTACCCGGGAAACGATCACGTGATATCACTTTATAGCATATTCAGCGCGTAAATATGAGGGTAGTCTGCAATACGTTAGTACACAGTTGCTTAGGCGTTACATGACTTATACAGAGCTCAAATACCCTATAAACATTGTAAAATGTTAGGGTTAGGAACATCGGGGAAGACATAGAATAATACAAAAGATAAGTATTTTAATTACTAAATACGGGCATCGAATGAATTTTTTAAACTATTTCCTTTGACTACTAAGATCTATCCAGTCTTGTTGTTAAACACGCTGTGATAGCGTTCCACATTGTCTAATTTGTTGCTAACCATACCAAAGCAGTCTAGTACACCCACACAAGCACTAGAAAGCAAACTTCACCTACCTACAACTACGTACTTAATGTAATCGCGTACAATATCCTTTGTTCACTTTCAGACTCATTAAAAAGGCGATGCAATTTAATGAGTTGATAGTGTGTGTTAACCCCGCGCTACGTTTGCAAATAGTAGGGCAGAGCTCCGTTGAAAATGAAGCTCTGTGTAAGAGGGTTAGAGAGGTAGTTTGGATGGGGTTTTTTGGTTGAGTATTGGTATGTAGGGGTCGAAGATTAGTGGCACACGCCTACCCGCCAGAGCGCTGAGCGCCTGATAGCGCCCTGGAGTGTAGTTACAATTAGAGCGGTGCCCACAATGAAGTGATGCCCGCGTAATGTAGCTTATGTAGCCCCTTGTCTTTGTATGTTGATTGTGCAGGAAAGAGGTCGACTAGATAGCTTCGGCTGTCTTAAATGCAAATGTGTAAATTTTGTTTAGCGAATTTTGCTGGGACTATTTCTATTTGTTGGAAAAGTACATCGCGTTGTTTTGTAACAAGTACGTGTACTAATTCATTGATGTTAAAAGTTCATGCAGATTGAATAATATTTGATGTCTTTAGTAACATATTAATAGTTTAAGCAACAGTATTACAGTACAGTTACATTTGCTCCATTTTATAATGGGTTAATATTCTGTCACCTGGAATTTTCTAGTAAATATTCTTTCTCTGTAAGAAAATAACAATTATTTTGCATTTTTAAACAAATAGGTAAAGATAACAGATGAACATAAATGATATTGCGTTGGTCATTTAAGTTTGTGATCTTTTACATTCTATTTTTTCACCCGCAATGTCATCACAATGACATCAATAGTCGACAACTTATATAACCACACTACAGTATATTGGTATTTTATATAACCTCCAAGGCCGGGAAAGGCGCTTACGGCCCGCTTGCGATCGCCAGATGTCAGTATTGTCGGTAGGTAGGTACATATTGTCAATTGGAAACTACTCTGGATTCGAGCAAGCGCTTTTAGATTTGAAAGAGTATCTGCTGCGTATACGAGAATTTCAGATGAATCTATGGTGTTTGGTGAAATTGATAAATTGGCCTCTCAATTTATATGTAGTTATGACTATTAATATACCGTAGCTATTTTATTATGGTAGGTAATGCGTATGTGTAAAAATGAACTGTTTCAGTGGGAAAAAAAATTATGAGTAACAATAATTATGACTTATAAAATTATGGCAGTCGAAAAGACCCCATCTGACACTCATTCTGAAAATAGTATACGATCGGTCAGAAATCAAGACAAGAAGTAGCCCTACTCTACGTAATATTGGAGTGATTTTTTTAAACGACACCCCTTTAAGTTTTCCGTTTAATTAATAATACTTTTAATTATACACGTATTTTTACCAATAATAGCAAACTAAGTCTATCACAGCCAATTGAGCTTACTTCCTAAAAAAAAAACATAAAGCCTTTGATATCTGAGCGTGTACTGCGAAGGCTATGAAAAGGCGAGGTTTTATCGCGTTGCCATGGCGACGACTGGCTGCGTCCCGCGATACCAGCCTCTCGACACGTCGCACTATTGTGCTCTATATTTACTAGCGCACACTGTATTAGAATAAGTGGAGAAACGTTTGTTAACATTTCTTAATAGTTAATGACACTTCTGGTAGAGTCGCTTATTTGTGAACACTTTTTAATATGACTAGTATTTACCCGCGGCTTCGCACACGTAAATCATTAAATCCAGCAGCTCAATTGAAATTTAGGGATTTCTATAAATTCCCGTGGGAATTCCCGAAAATTAAATCGTGGTGTTCATGAAAAACAATCATGTTAAATTTCATGACTCTAAACCCAGCGATTGTTGTTTCGAGATTTTATCCCATTCCCGTGGGAATATCGGAATAAAAATTTGCCTATATTTTATTCCAGATATCCAGCTATCTACGTACCAAATTTCATCCAAATCCATTCAGTCGCTTCTGCGTGAAAGAGTAACAAACATACTCACTCACTCACAAAGTTTCGCATTTATAATTTTCTTTTTTTTTCTCTTCCGTGATAATATTTAGTATGGATTTTAATGATTTCAAATTTCGTGGTTTTCACTCATAACTATTATAACACCCCTGGTTACGCTTAATGCAACGAGAAATGATTACTTCGACGATTCTGCTACACTGCAGTGGCCATGGGTGGCCACAAAATATACTATCATATTTGCTTAGCAGTGTTAGTCTTTCGAATTATCCGCACTGATTTCGATTAGTATCGGCACCTGTGTCCTATAATAAACTCATAGTTTGCTCGAAATCCATGTCAAGTAAAGTATCGTTAGGTATATTACTTATTTGATGTTTTCAACAAACGGTTTTTTTTTAAATACGTGCACTTTGTCACGACATGTATTGCGCTACTTATATTGAAAGAGATTTTCAATTAAGAAAATAGTAGAGTCAAATTCAACGGAAAATTTACGCATCAAGCTGGCCCAGGAGCAAATGCGGCGCATAATATGACAATTTCATATTCGATTATTGTTCGAATTGTCGCCAACTTCGTCTGTAGATGTTACCGGTTAACCCCTTAAATTTGGTACACGCTGAAATATTAACGTTTGGCTATGGACGCTCGCGGAAAAACAAAGTCGAAAACGGGTCTGTTATAGGCCCGTCGCGTGGGCACAAAGATCAGACAGGGTTACAGACAGTAACAAAAACGTATTTGTAGGCAAGCGTAAAAGATCTACGCATTTTTTTATGTGCGGGTACTTACACATTGAAATGCAATTATAAGAACCAGATTTTAGGTTACGCATCTATCATTATAAGGTAACTTAAGCGGCGTGCGAGGAAAAATCCTTAAATATAATTAACTTTTCCGCTCAGCGTAGCTTACCTTGTAGTAGATTTTTTTCCTTTCAACCGTTTTGAAAAATATAGTTAATTATGGATACTGTAGCTGTTTCCCGCAGGAATTATACAATTCTTTGGAATAAAAAAAACAATCCTGTCTTTTTCAAACTACTTATCATGAAATTTCATCACGATTGGTTGAGTAAAGAAACAGATATACGCACTTTCACAATTAAAATACTAGTTACGGTGGCTAAAATAAAACTGGGTGAAAGACAGGCCCCCTACCAACCCACGCCACGCCACCAAGCCACGTCTTAAATATCTCGAGATGTGAACACGACATAAAACGTTCTATGATACTTTGGAGGATCGTGTAAAATGTCTTAAGTAAAAATTATGAAATTCCCCATTAACTAGTAGTGACTTATCAAACATGTCAAACAAGTCGTCAACATACCTATGTCTTTTCATTAATTGAGATTATCTTTCTTATTGTCGCTTACTGGTACCACACCTGCCGTCAAGCAGCAGGGCTTGCGCTGGATTTTTTTTGATGAAATGTTTACTATGATTACCTTTAAGAAGCTCCCGATATTTCGATGCCACTTCGTCGGTTAAACCCTTGAACATTCGGTACGTACTTAAATAATACACCTACTCATTCGTACAATACACACACACAGTTCGTATACTCGTATAATAAAAAAAATATTCAAATCAACAAGGCCTCATCAACTATCCATTCCATTTGCTTCTAGAAATCACGACGGTCTAGCCACCTGTTTAGTCTTTGGCGCGAGCCGTGTCGGTATTGAGTGGTGGCAGGGGAGGGTCCCCTGGGAGCGCCTCCCCTGGGAACGTGGAGGGGAAAGGTTAAAAGGGAAAAGTTATAAGAGACCGTTGTCAGTGCGCGAATGCTCCATGATGCGGTTTTCTGAAAAATCGGATGAAATTGATTTTTGAAAGGGATATCTATTCTTAATGTGTATTCTTGCGGACGCTTCTTTAACGATAAAGGTATTTTTACTATTTTTAAAGAGCTCTAAATTTGTAAATTTAAAACTTGTGCAGTCGCACGTCTGAAAGTAGTTTATACTCGGGACGCGACATTCGAATAAACGGAAAACTGAATATAAGATACGAAAATGAAAAAATAAGTATTTAGGTACTACTCAATATGTTTTAAGTGCAAATGCTTTCCTTCCAACATCTGAAATATACCACAAAGGGCACCGCACCAAAACACCATAAGTCACCTTTTTAGATTCGCTCAAGGAATGTCCGATGCAAATCATGCAAATAAACATAGAATGTCGCCGAGGGGAGGTTCCCACCCCCTCAAGTGTTGGTCTCGAAAGAGGGCAACCTGCCCCCTCCATTCTGCCACTATTCAGCCTTAGTGGATTTTTTCCATCGAATAGTGTGGATCGTGGCAAGATGTTTATGCAGAGGGCAACGTTATCTTGAACAGTTTTTGGACGTTTTAGGTATGCCGGCCATTACTAAAAATATTATTTCATAACTATAGAGCTGGGTCATTATTCAAGCGTTTTAACCACCTCATCTAAAGTGCCTTATCTTTTCATATTGGGTACCTATATTGGATTTACTAGAGCACTTATTTAATATTATCCAAATTAACTATTTAAAGTAGTTATCTATAAGGGCGCTGCGCTCCACATTGTAACGAATAGTATTAGTTATGCAGGTTGGGTTTGCCTGTTATTGGATTAAAACTCTGTTTATGTTACCAACACATCGACTATCTGCTATTTTAATGGTTTTGTATCTGTTAGCAAACCAATAAATAAAAAATATAAATTTCGTGGTCAATTTTTTTTTTTATGTTCCCATGATAAACCAATTCTTCACAAAAGGAGTTGCGGATAAGATTAAGGCCGTCTTGCACGAAAAAAAAAAAACTAGATTTAGCAGTTAAACCTGACTTAAGCTTGACAGTTCCATACATTTTGACACTACTAAACTTAGCTTAACGCTAACTCGAGATTTATGTGTTTCCAGCAAGTAGCCATAAATGTATTAGTTGTAGATGTTGGCAGTTTAAATCTATATGAACTCAATATCGCTGCAATGAATAATCACTTACGTAGGGTATATTGTGGGTGTATAATGCTGTCATAGAATCTGAGACCACACTTGGATTCGCCATCAAACATGCTGCCTATGCTGGTAGTAATTGAAGTACTTAATTATTAGTAGGTACGTGAACTCTGAACACGACTCTTGACACTAAAAATTTTATAACAAAAAATTGAACCGACTACAAAAAAACATGAAAATAATTTTCTACCAGTCTGAAGAGGGAACTATGGCCCAACCCTCTCATTCTGAGTGGAGGCCTGTGCCCAGCAGTGGGACGTATATAGGCTGGGACGAAACTGAAGTCGGTGCCTCAGCACGAGCCAGCAGGAGTGGACCTATAGTCGTCTTCTTCACCTACATACCTTATACATACCCATATACATACCCATACTTTATATATTAGACTTCAATCACTCCTACTGTCTCGTACTGAGGCACCGACTTCAGTTTCGTCCCAGCCTATATACGTCCCACTGCTGGGCACAGGCCTCCACTCAGAATGAGAGGGTTGGGCCATAGTTCCCTCTTCAGACTGGTAGAAAATTATTTTCATGTTTTTTTGTAGTCGGTTCAATTTTTTGTTATAAAATTTTTTTTTCACGCTTTTTAGTGTTAATAATCTAAAATACAATAGCTTAATGTCAACTGCTTGACACCTTTTACGAAAGATTGCTTTTTCTGATGCAGAGACGTTCATTATTGAGGAGTCCTGGTGCTTCACCACCCATTCCATTTTACCATGTGCATTACGACGAGCATAAATTGCTTATCAAAAAAAAAAAACATACAACCGAATTGATAACCTCCTCCTTTTTTTGAAGTCGGTTAAAAATTAGTTTCATCTTAGTGTTTTTCAAAGAAATTCCAAATTAAATTTACGCAAACCAGCAATATTTTTAAATACAAGAAAAAGTTATCCCACTTAACGTATAGGCAAAGTTAAATAAAAAAAAGTTACAATTTTTAAGCGTAAAGAGGTAAACAGTGAGACAGAGTTAGTTTGGCATTTATAAAATAATATTATTAAGGACAGAAGAACCTCTGAGCTAAGTCACGACAAACAGGCTAGAAGGGTTCCGTTTTTACCATTTTTATGTACAAAACCCTAAAAATCCTATTTTCTTTAGCAGCAAGAATAGATAAGTAATAATATCAAACATTAAAATTTACGTTCCTCACTTCGCATAGCACTATTTTCATCCATACCCAAATACGCGAGAGGGATGAAAAGTGGGGGGTAGTTTTACGACGAAAATAGAGTTCCCTTTCTGTTCTTGATGCGATAGGTAAATATTCGCGTACTTTTATTGGGGAAGGTTTGATTCCGTCGTTCCGTGCTAGAACGGCCGTAGGGTTGGCTTTAGTTTTTATGTTAGAGTCGAATCGGAACCACGTTATATGTAATTTTTTTATTGTTCCTTTTAAGAGAAATGCTATAAATAATTTTGAAATTTTATGTTATAACAAAGAGTGTGTAGTAGTAGTACAGCATGTAGTAGTAAAATATCTACGCTTGAAATGGCTATGTAATTGATTTCCTTTTGACCATTGTTGGTAAATTATATCGCAATTAGATAAAGCTAGTTCATTTTGCAGGTGGTAGGACCACGTGCAAGGTCCGCCCGGATTGCTACCATCATCTTGCTCACTAATCCTGCCGTGAAGCAGCAGTGCTTGCACTTTTGTGTTTCGGCGTGGAGAGTAAGACAGCCGGTGAAATTACTGGCACTAGAGGCATCCCATCTTAAGCCTATAGGTTGGCAACGCATGGTGTTGCAGGTGTCTATAGGCGGTGGTGATCTCTTACCATCAGGAGTTCACATGCTCGTTTGCTATCCAGTCGAATAAAAAAAAATTTTTTTTTTGTATTGACTTACCGCATCCTCATTTATTGACTCTACTATAAAAAGAGTTGGACTCGAATAATGAGAAATCAGAAATCAGAATTTGGAATGTTTATTGGTAAAACACAGATAAAGAAATTGTTAATAGATTGTTATAGAGCAGTGTAGTATACCGAGGGTTTTGTACAGATTTGTCTATGAATCTCCAGTGTTAGTAGAGCCCCTTTTCTAAGCAAAGATTACGCAGTATGAGGTCATTTTAGATGGTTATTTATGACATAGACAGTAGACATAAAGATATAGCTTTTCTGACTTTTCTTATAAGTTGTGCTATAAGAGCTACCTTTATACCAATTTCAAGATTTAAAGACAACCGGACTAGACAACTAGGTAGAGGTAGGTGTTTTTTTCTCTGTGTATCTGTTTTCTGTATCGCTTACTATTTCTGGTGTACAATAAAGAGTAATTGTATTGTACTATACATACTTGCAGGTATATGATTTAGACTTAGGTATTTTGTAGGTATAGCAATTCACGATGACGCGTGCCGTGGTTCTTATTACAATGTCATTAATGGCAAATTTTTACAAAATCATGCGTCTTCGTGGATGGCAATAGGTATAGTTCCTATTAATTCTGTCTTTTTTAAATAATTAGGTACCTACTGGAAGGTATGGACTTCCAAATTTTACTCCTAATAAATAAGTTCTTTTCCATTTCTAGCTTCCCTCCACTAAGTTAGTACAAAAATAGAATTGCTAATTTTAACCGTTATGACGTCACAAGCCTTAGGGGTGTATACACAATCGTAAATTGCGAGTCGAGCCAAATAAATTAACGGTTGTCGCGTCGCCTTGTGCCCGTGTGAATGCGCCTCTAGAATAGATAAATAAGAACACATGAATTGGTTTATTGCTTCGAGTAAACAGATGTTAAATCGTAATTACATTTTGTACGAGAGATTCGTTCTCGACGTACATTAATCGTTAAAAACAGCTGATTAAAATCACAGTCTGATTGTAATAAACTAGGCTTTACTGCCATTTGACACGTTTCTTTTTACGACTTAGAAACAAAGACAAACAAAGACAAAGTTTACATATTTAGGCTAAGATAATTCAATTAGATAGAAAAAAAATATGGAATAAAAAAAACTACCTTTTATCCCTATTATTCCCACGGCATTAGGAATTGCGTCGATTCTTGTAAGGAGAAATTGACTAAGCGACATTTTTTTTAAGATAGTGAGTTATGTACCTATTTTGAATCAGTAAAATTTGCTGATTCCAAACATGTATATATCTCACAACCTTAAAAAAATGTCGCTTAGTCAATTTCTCCTTTCAAGCGTCGATAGGTTTGTAAACTCCCAAATTTTTAACCGTTAAGTCCATGAGTGTCATACGGAATACATGCAGACTGCGATGCAATAATTGGTAATTCCCATGGGAATTTTGTAAATTATCAACTGCCAGACCAAATTATTCAAGCAGTGAAATCATGATCCCAATGGAACTAAAAATAACCACCAACTCTACAACCTTCTAAATTAACAAAGTACGGTTATCAAAGCACACTATTTTTGCTGTATAATAATTGTTGGTTCCTTGAAATTTGCTGACTAAGTAAAGGGCACCAATTGATTTATAATTATGATGTGTGACATCACCATGCGACACTTACCCCCTATTTAACCATCCATTGACATTTCCTTGACGGATAAATGTGATGCCGTCTCTGTTGCTTTTGTTCGAATAGACGGTGACGACTTCACATTTATCCATTTAACAAAATTGATCAGTGTGTGGTAAAACAACGTCAAAAAAAAATCCTTTAGTTTCTTGCCGGTTTCTTCTAAACAGAGGTTTTTTCCGAACCGATGGTAGATTTTTTTTTTGACGTTCATAAGTGGTTGTTAGCCTAAATTGAATAAATAATAATAATAATAATAATAATAATATCATGGGACACTTGACACCAATTGACCTAGTCCCAAACTAAGCAAAGCTTGTATTATGGACCTAGGCAAATATGTTTTGACTTTGACTTTGAGCTCCTTAATCTGTCTGAATAACTGCATTTTTTAGGAAACTACCCTATTGTCTTCTCCGAATACGTAAATATACTATGATAAAAGCTTACAACACCATTAAATATATTCACAACACTACACACACCAAACGACACTTTAGGTACGGTATCCTTTGAAACATCCAATGTATCACTTACCCCTGTCCATACTCACAGCCTTCTTATTAAAATCAAGGCACCTATACATCCTACTTAGCTCCCTACGCCATAAGTCTCGGACTTACTGGTCACCACTATACTGAGGGATAACCTCTGTCACCTGACCCTCGGGATATTAATGGTGGACTTAACGGGATCCCCGTTTCTAGATTCTTTGTTTGAAAAATGCAAGGTGCATTGTATGTATAGCTGTTGAAACGAGGTGGATATTGATCGAATTATTTGGCAAATAAATACAAAGATTTTATTCCTATCCAGTAGGATATCAGGATAAAAAGTAGTCTAAGTCTTATTCCAGATGTCCAGCTACCTACATACCAAATTTCATGACTCTAAGCCCAACGGCTGTTATTTAGAGATTTTATCCCTATCCCGTAGGAATATCGGGATAAAAAGCATTCTATGTGTTAATCCAGGTCATAAGCTAACTTTTTTTTCAAATTTCATCCAAATCCGTCCAGCTGTTTGAGCGTGAAGACATACCTAACATACATACTCACTCACTCACTTACAAACTTTGACATTTATAATATTAGTAGGATTTCAATGATTTGGTGACTCAACCGCTTCGAAAATGGGCATTTTAACTTCCATTTCAAAGTATCCATGCCGCTACGTACGCGATAAAACGCTACAGGCATCAAAAGGCGCTCGGAACACTCAAATCCTCGCTTATCCGCATTTCAGCGTCTAAATAAAATCTCCATTCATTCGCCGGTGTCGTTTGACAGCGGAGTCTAACTCGCTATATTGTGACATAAGGTGTTTAACATAAATAATGTGGGGACAGATGTGTTGCCTCGGGGTAAGCAAATACTACACGGTTCATATCTGGTTCGGTTTTTTTTCGAATATTGTTAGGAGATGTTTTAACCAAATAGGATATTGTAGACTGTTCATGGAGTAAAAAATGTTCACGCTACTAAGAATAAATTGATTGATACCGGCGGATCAATCAATTAACGAACTAAAACTAAGTATTCCGCAGCTATGAAAGCGTGTGGGTTTGTTTTTGTTGCAGAGAAGCAACTGGTTCCGTTCCAGAATTTTACGAATTTGCGTTCTATAAAAATTTAAATGCACATGTCACGATCCCATGAGTAAATTGAAATGCACAGTAGCCTATATGTTACGTACTCCCGAGATTCAACTATGTATTTAAATAACAATTTTCAGCCATTTTAATTGTGAAAGAGTGAAAAAAAATACACACACACAACCTTCATTATTTTTTTAACAATAAATAAGTACTTACTTACCGGACGAGTAGGTAGTACAATATAAATAAATAAATATCATTGGACACTTGACAAAAATTGACCTAGTCCCAAACTAAGCAAAGCTTGTACTTACTATGGATACTAGGCAAAAAATATGCATACCTACATAAAGATGTATTTATCTATAACTACATATTAAACATCCAAGACCCGAGAACAAACATTCATATTATTCATGCATACAAATGTCTGTCTCGGCCGGGAATCGAACCACTTGACCATCCAGTCGTCGTCCGGTCGTGATATATTACCATGAAATAAGTATTGGTGGGTACCTATACGTATTAAGAAGATTACCACCAGGAGACCCACTTGTTCGTTTGCCTTCCAGTCGAATAAAAAAAAAGATTCTTGCCTTTATTATTTTAATACCTTTGTACTTAAGAAAAGTTCGATGAAAAAATCACAACACAAACGCTTATCCCGAGTGGTTGTAGCCACTCTATTTGCATCCATATCTGTTGGCACAACAATGTTCGGCGCGGCACCGCCGGCGCCCGCGGCCATGTAAAATATTTCTGGTAAAGCATTCATCGCGATCGCCTGCCTGATCGTACGTAGGTACGCTCAACGTTACGCACTGCCAAACTTAACTACGCACCTCCCAACCACCTTCCCACTCACAAATAAGAGCCACTTTGAAATATAACAACGGCATAAAGCAACTTGTAAAGCTCCGCATTGTGTGTAATCCGATACGCCGATAGTTGGTCCAATCGACTTTCGTACTGAAATTGTTTGATTTCGTTTCCAAGTTTTGACTGACGAGAGTAGCTAATGCGGTTTGTGTTTTTACAAGCCTTTACTGAACTTGCATTGGATGTTGGTTTGTTTAGGTTAAATCTTGTAAATAAAACTCACCCACTGCTTTAGGTCCGATGGACTTAAAATTACGTATATTATGCATAAATAGGTTAGATTGCAAAGCATATATATGGTGAACAAAAAGCAAAGTCGTCAGCAGAAACTTGTAATTTCTTTTTGCAAACCTTAGGTATGTTCGTCATTGAATCAGGCGATTTTTTTTTCGCGAAGATGAATAGCTACTATGAGCTAAATAGTTTTACTTTATTTCTTCGCTACTACTTACGTTATAAGTAGTGAAGATAAAGATATTATTGTTTAGCTCAGTTAACTATTTATTTCATTCTACAAATGAATACAAGCAGCGTTTGTAAAGCAACAAAGTTGACACCCTATTTTAATTGCCGTAGAAGCAAAAAGTCGGCGGAAAGAGACGGCAAACAAATTCAGGAGCATGAGAAACAAATTAATGCCTAATATGGGTTTACGGTTTGGAGTGGAAACAGCTGCCGGTGTCGATTAGGTGACATAGTTTTATCGCTTAAACCTCCGGTGTTCCGAGAATTCGTTCAATGATGGGTTTTAGAGAAAACTTTAGACAAACTTTATTAAGAGCACTTTGCTCCTAGAATTATTAAGTAGAAACGACAAATGGTGAACTGTGTTAACAAAACTCAAGTGTCAGTTTAACAAAAACCCCAGTGAGATATTTTGATAACAATTACATTTTTGTTACAGATTTTTCCTGAAATTCTTTTTGAAATGCAATCAGAACTGTTTAAAGAATGCCGGTAACCCACGCGACATGAGAAGATTTCAAGTAAGTATAAACCTTTATAAATTACCGCGTGGTAGCTTAGTGCTTTGACCTATTACAGCCTCTCAAGTAGAAGGTCGTGGTCAGCCCGAGTTTACACTTTTTCCTTTTTCGGAATTCATGTGCGAAATATGATATTGATTTATGTCTACGTTTGAAATACTTTCTTCTATCAGTATCGCACTACTTCCTATAAAACTCAACTATAGTCCACGTATATGTAGTTGTGCGTGCGTGTTTGTTCACTAAACGGTACGCTCCCATCTAGTACAATCGGGTAAATGTACTAGTACGGACTTTTAGTTCTTTTAGTACACTACCTACTATGAAATAGAGTATGGTGCATGATTCATTCTCGTTCCAATGACCGTTCCGTTTTGCTATCTCACTCTCACTCAAACTAGTAAGTACATTCGAAAAATCATTCAGGCATTCGGACGTTCAATCGGGGCTATACGAGATATTTGTTGTACAGAAAGCAGAAAAGAGATGGAAGTAGTGCACTCTAGTGCCTATAGTATCGGAAACATTTTTTTTTCACTTGTCATGCTCATAAAATTCGTATTTATGCTGAATCAAGGCGACTTAAAATGTAATTTTATGCTCTAGTGCATAGAGTAAAACCTTCGTCTAAGACCAAGGCAATCAAATCTTAATCAGATGCCAACAGTCACAAACAAAAAACTTTATTGGCATATTTTTTAATAATTCATAATTTATATTAATAAATCAACAAAACTGTAATATATTATAATGTAGGTTACATACAAAATAGTTTTGCTGATTTATTAATATATGCATGAAAAATAAAAGGATCCTAGTAAGCTAGCAATTGTTTCCACTGTTGCTATTTAATTTCCTCGCAATCGAAGTGAAAATCGGATTGGAAAACTCCAACATTCAACCCATTTTCCTTCGACGTGTGTTCCACCCTCGCCTTACCGGCTATTTATATGAACTTCTCTGGTAAAATGATTCGTTTTATACTCTTGTTCTACAATCTAATATTTAGTACTAAGTACATGTAAGACTAACATATTTATTTGAAGAGGTAATTTTCCTCCAAGGTCACGTCACGCTGTCTCAAGGTCCGTAACAATAATTATCCGTGCCAGCAGGTAAATGGTTGCTTGTTTACCAGACGTCAGGAAAAATTGCGGAGTTTCCTACACGACTGAATCTGTGGGGGCGTAGCTCACAGGCCGAAGCGGGGAGAATCAAAAGAGAAATTATGATTAATTGATTGGAAATATTTTTTTAAGCCCCTAGTGTAGTCACTTTGTATGGTCACTCGATAGCGACAGAGCAATGTGCTTATCTATTGGTAAATTGCTAAGTACCCTATTAATTAGTTCGCGTGGATCAAATCAAAAGGCATTTTTACTCTATTCGTCATTAAAGTAAGTTTTATAATAAATGTTAAATAGTTTCTACTAAAAATGCCAAAGTAATAGTTTTTTTTTAATACATACATACATAATACATAAAATCACGCCTCTTTCCCAACGGGGTAGGCAGAGACTACACTTCCACTTGCTACGATTCTGGCATACAACTCTCGCTTCTTCTACATTCATCAATCTTGAAAAGATGCATGCACGTCGGTTTAGAGTACTCCTGACCCGACCTTTCTTCAGAATGTCCCCGATTTGATCGTGGTACGTTCGTCTAGGTCTTAGGTTTTTTTAATAGCGTGTACTAAACTAAACTTATTTTAAACCAGTGTCAAGTTTATATGGTAACGCGGGTAAAGATTTATTATCCATTCTTGGATTTAACCTCGCCCGCTCGTCACTTGTCGCACACAATGAATATCGCCCTTAACTTAACTGTAGGAAGGGTTGCGTTCACGACTCTTGAATATTTGAAGCGCCTCCAATTTAGGGGAGGGGATGAAATTAAATTTATTTATACGACTTTATTTATTTACTTAACCGAACCGTGCTTGCTTATTTTTTATAATTGGTTATTTGTTCTATGCACGAGTGCTTAATTTATTACCCTTTGTTGTAGGAATGTTCCGAAAGTTTTAATTAAACTTTATGGATAGCGTACAAATCATAATATTTCATAGTTACTAAGAGTTGGTGAAACTAATTAGCGACAACCCTAGAGCGTGGTAAAGGTGCATTCACAGTTACTTATGAGTACAAATTTGCTTGAGTTGGCTAAGACATATTTGTCTTGCGTGCCCTCATAGTAAGTTTAAGCAAATATAGAACTTGGAGTTAATACATATAGTAGATAGTTGTGTGATGCATGTCGTTATGTGTATGTTTGGGCTTTCTGTGTGTCATTGAATAATTCAGTGGTCGTGCCCCACCGTTTCAAGGGTAAGAATGTGTGGGTTTATTATGTAGACACGGTTGTTGTAGTGTTGGAATCGGAATGCATTTGTATCTGGAGGAGTGTAATGTAAGCTCTACCATATTAGGCGACTACTAACGCGGTTTCCCAAAGTACTGTGCATTTTCTTTAAGAGTAGTTTTGATATTATTGTTACCAATAATTTACGTAGCTTGGATTTGATCATATAAGATCGCTGAAAAGTATTTATTAGGCGTTCGGAATTATTCGCTGACCTATTAATTCATTGGACAAGTAATTAAAGAAGGCGAAAATGACAATTTATAGAAGCTGTATTCAAATGAAATAAATACAACTCATTTTTAATATCACCGAAGAATACACGTGCCGTTTACTTAAAAACTATAATTAAATAGACTTAAATACATAACTATAAACTAAAATAAAATGTAAATTTAAAAACTAAGCTATTACTGAATTTAATTCTCCATAACCGTAAACAAGTCCCAATAAAATTATTTAAAGCTGTAACTATAAGTATATTTTTCATCGATCACTTTGAAACTACTCACCCCTGAAACCCGTAAAGCCTACAATACACTCTACTACATAAACATATCGATTGGTCATCACAGCGCACCCACACATGCACACGATGCAAGGAAATGCATATCTATTGGAAGAGTTTCGTCCATTTGAGCCCCGAGACATTGGCTCCTCCTCCCAAGGGACTCTCCCTTTCGGTGTTCGTGCATGTGTGGGTAACGCGAGTGTGCGTAGGTGTGTGATAAATAGTCGACGGTCGCAGTCAATCGGGGGTTTTATTTTTGGTCGACTGTAGTTTTTGTGATCTTGAACTTCGGAAGAATGTGGAAAGGGATGAAATGCGAGTTTGAAAATACGATTGCTATTTACGCTGTTTTGTTTTCTCGAACTGGGAATACAAATTATAATCATGTTAATTTGCCGATTAGAATCTTGTAGCTAAGTTTTGATATTTTATAACAGTTTTGAAAATGATTTTCTCATATTCAAAATAACTTATTTAATTGCTCTTATAGCACGACTTAGTCTTATATACCTAGTACAGTCAAGGGCAAAAATATGTATACCTACACTTTAGTACCTTGTCACTTCACCACTGTGACAGTTCATATGTGGCAGTTCAAATGTAACGAAAATAGACAAGGTACTAAAGTGTACACATATTTTTGCCCTTGACTGTACCCCCCACGAAGACGCGTGATTTTGTCAAAAGTAGCCATTAATGACCTTGTGATAAGAACCGAAGCGTCATCGTGAATGACTAAACCTATATGAAAAGTTTGAAAATCTTAATTATTCGTCTGTCTGACTATGTCGGTAACCAAACTTAAACAACATACATGTTGCTTAGGAACCGGGCTTTGCTGATATTTGGATGGAAATCCATAGATAGCTACATACTTCGTACGGAACTGTCTGACAGAAACTGGCCGGTTTTTTTTTTCTTTTAAAGATTTGAAGGGCCCTATGGCAATAGTTTACCTTTTTTTTATCCTTGAATTAATACTACCGTCTTGTTACAGGTGGTAATATCAACGCAAGTGATGGTGGACGGGCCATTGCTAGCAATCTCGGACAATATGTTCGTCCACAACAACAGCAAGCACGGCCGTCGCGCCAAGCGGCTCGATCCAACTGAAGGTATTGACGCGGCGACAGAAAATCATTGTACGTTTTTGTTTTTTAATTTTTTGATTTTATCGGCCAGTTGGTTAGATTCTGTACGCTAAGGCTAGGCTCACACTATTAAATCTTTGTCTTTATGGCAAATAAAATGATCATGCATTAGCGCTTATTTCCGATGTGTCCCAAGACTTACGATATCTATTTATTAACATACTGAATTAAAAAACATTTTTTTTTGCATTTTTGAGTAGTTGTTGTTACATAAATAATTTGTACAATTTACATGACCGAATCCCACTGGTAATTAGTTGTTATTTCTAAGTAGAAAATAGTGATCTGTAATCCTCGACTCGTAGTAAGATAAAATTAAATGAAAAACAACTTCAACGTTGGTAAATAAATTCACAGCCAATCGAATGGAATGGTGCAAAAATCATAATACAACGTTAGAAAATGTCATTTGTATGCAAGGAATCACAGTAGACATTTCGCAAAGAACTTCGCCGGTGGGGTGGGGCGTTGAAGCGAGCATGAAGCGGATAGGGATAATTTAGTGAGGAATTATACCCTGGAAAAAAGAATATTTCCAGATCGCTGTTAGAGATGTTTTAAGGCGTCTTGGTGTAATGACTCGGACCGAAAGGAAGTGTTTTATACTTATGGTAAAATAGAACCGACGAAAATTTTTATTTGGGTTGTTGGGATGGTTTTTGGCTGTTACAATTACTTGTTTAGTCAGTTTTCCTACGGTTAGGCAGTAGTTGAATTTTGGTCAAAATAGTCGTTTTACAAAATCATGAGTGAAAACGGCATTAATTTAATAACGTATGCTTGATAAATTAATAATATGCGCGTCGGCGTTGACCTTTGCCAGACACAAACAAAACAGATTTATAAATTTGTGACAGACTTGTAACTTTGAATAAATAACTAACTGAATTATTTGATTCTAGATCCATATTAGAACGTTATCACAGTAACGCCATAATAATTTTCTTTGTCAGGCAATGCGATCTCACTGAGATATTTTATGTAAAATTTCAGTTTTTTTTCGGTTTCGCAGTGGGTTAGGTTACAATTTAGGTAGTGAAAATAGGACAAATAATAAAGAAGACTTTCTGTACCTAGGCTAAAAAACGTATTCTTTCTTCAGCATTGAAGCTTTCTTAAGGGATGCTTGTACAACCAGAATTAAATTAAAATTAAATAAGGGTTCCTCTCCACATTGTGTTTGCGTGTAAAGTTTACAAGAGGCTAGACGGCGTGAAACCGACTCGAAGGGATTACACGGTGCGAACGAGAAAATTTGCACAAGTACTTTCTGTTAGCTTTACTACGGAACCTTCGGAATTTCTCGCTTTGTTTCCCCCTTTAATGTATTCAGTAAAGACTTGCCAGTTTTCTGTCTAATTTGATCTCTGTTGAAATTTCGTTTAAAGTCTATCTGTGAAGCGTGGGCCGACGAGTTTTTAAACTATCTTTCATACTTTAGAACGTTACGTTACGCTAAATAATCAAATGCTGATTTGTATGTAACTTTAGGAACGTCTTTTGTTCAATGCATGGATGCCATGAAGGATATTTTGGTGCTCTTTAATATAATTTCAAACCTAATGCATTACTGCAAAATAAATAGTATAATATTAATATATTCAGTTAGGCTTGTCATTCCAACCGACGGACGTAAATTTTAAAGCACTTAGTCACATGTATTTTACAAATCCGAGATCGATTTATAAATTACATCACTGAACTGGTAAAAATCTTGCTAAATTTCAAATACAGGTAGCGCAGTAGAAAGCCTGTTTCCATGTCATGGGCATTATTTCAATGATGTAGCACTTTAGAATGGTATTTTCTAGTGATATGATTCGAAAAATCGCCCCCTCTGTTTATTTCCTCGATGCTGTAATAGGCTAGTACTTTCCCTAAAACCCAGAGTTCAAAGTTATTAGGTACAAAAAATAAATCTGATGAACAACGAGATTTTATTATTAGTCAAATTAAAAAAGAACCTCGAACGTAATCTCCTTTCGTCCCTTAAATTCACTTTCTCTCTCGTCTTTATTACTGCGCAGTTTTGTTCGCGAGATTTCTGCTCCCCCTGTTGTCTTACGACGCGTGTCCCCCTCGCTACAACCTTCTTGCATCGCAACTACAATTCCAATAACGTCATAACAACCATTAAACATGATCCCGACTTCAACTTTAACACGCTCTATTACGTCCCCTTTTCAATTAATGCTGTAAGGCATTTGATTTCTTGTATTAACTTTACAAGTTTTACGGTTTGCAATTGTCCTTTTTCTGGAACAGTCAAAGATAAACGTTCAAATAGGACGGAATGAGTTTTAGTGGTCTGGCGTTTATTCAACTTTTAAGTTGTGAGACGTAGTCTGCCTTTACTTTTGCTTAGTTCTGAAAGGGGCTTGCGGACTGACCGACATTTTAATAACGTTTGTAAGTGACCAACTCCAATTTATAGTTAAATTCATACTAAAGAAATGATACTTTCAAACATTGATTTAATCTGAGGTCTTAATAAAGTAATTCCTATTATAGTCCCTATGAGCAACCCGTTACACAATTTAGTAAAAACCGAACATCGAGTAATTGTTTTTAGTTGGATATTTTACTAATTAAATTTCGTTGTCTAACAGCAGGCTTGTATCCCCCTCTACCCGTGGCAACACCGTGCATCAAAGCGATCTCTCCCAGCGAAGGTTGGACGTCCGGCGGTTCTACTGTCATCATTGTCGGGGATAACTTCTTCGATGGGCTACAAGTTGTTTTCGGGACCATGCTAGTTTGGAGCGAGGTAAATAAAGCCTTAAAAATAGACACGAAAAGGTACATTTGTTTCATACTAGCTTTTGCCCTCGGCTCCGCCTGCGTGGTATTCGGTTATCACGCGCTGTTCCCTCGGGAACTGTGCATTTTTCCAGGATAAAAAGTAGCCTATGCCACTCTCGGGCCCATAAACTAGGTATCCCTATGCCAAAAATCACGTCAATCCATCACTCCGTTACGGCGTGAAAGACGGACAAACACAAAAACATACAAACACACTTTCGCATTTATAATATTAGTATGAATTTTTCATTTGATGACATGCTTTTTTTGACTGACAGTTAATAACGTCACATGCGATACGGGTGCAGACACCTCCGCGGCACATACCAGGCGTGGTGGAAGTGACACTTTCATACAAAAGCAAGCAGTTCTGCAAAGGCGCGCCCGGCAGATTCGTCTATGTTTGTGAGTAATTGACTGTACTGATATAATATTACTTAAACTATCGTGAGACATATTGATAAAATTACTAAATTAACACGCTATTATAAGCCAAGAACGGTTCGATTTAGTTTCTTCTTCAGTCACTCACTTCGAAACTAGTCTGACCGTTACTGACTTATAATCGTGAGCTAAACCGTTTAATTTAGTAATTTTTATAAGAATCTCTGTATGTTTTAATAGATAGTTATTTTTCGCTTAATTTAAATTTATGATCAAATTGTATTTATTTAACATCCTTGTCATCAAACCAGTTCAATTTAACTGTAATTTTGCCCTTGTGTGATTATTAGCAATTATTAATATTGTGAATGAAAAGAAAAAACATATATTATAAAATTAAGAAATGTCGTACTTAGTGGATACGAGGTCAATGAAAGAAGGAGTTCTTCATTTTGACATTATATAAATGGGTATCATAGTGCAATAGTGGTTTGATTTATGACATCAAAAGCACAATTTGATAAGTTCGTTTGCACTTCTTTACGCAGTTAAGAATGTGTCAAATTACATTTGATATTTTGCTATGAACTATACGGTGAAGGACAAAATCGTGAGGAAGCTTTGCACACACCTGCAAAGAAATTCCATGGTGGTGCGAAGTTTCCAATCCAAATTTCCCGCGTGGGAACTACGACTCAATCCCTATCATTCTGAGTCTCAATACGAGATTATGATATGAGATTAAATACGCGATGAGTGTCCGGAAACAAAAATTTAGGTAAGAAAAAATAATAACAAGAAAATTCTTGCCAATCCATACTCGTCACCGCGATACAATAGTTATAATAATTACTTTCCCAATCTTCGCCAAACAAAAATCTTCCTTCACAGATAAAAACATTAATTCGGCAACTCGTATACGCAATCTTGCGCGATCCATCAATTAGGCTTTCATTTGGTAGTAGGGCAAACTAATGATTGATTTTGTTTTTCTTGTTCGCATAGCAGCACTCAACGAGCCGACGATAGATTACGGGTTCCAGAGGCTGCAGAAGTTAATACCGAGGCATCCTGGGGATCCGGAGAAGTTACCAAAGGTAAGAGGGGCGTTAAGGAGGGTTTCTCTGACAGGCTAGTTGGCGTGAGGTCCTTTTGACATCTTTCAGGCCCCTCTTCCCCACTGGGTACACTGGGCACGTGCCCAGAGCCCCGCGATCTATTGGGGCCTTTCAGTCCCTACTTCATTACCAAACTATAACCGACAGCTACTCAATTCTCGCCTGAAAATCAGGCTTTACCCAATGCATGCAATGCATGCATGCATGTGTTGTGCCCAGGGTCTCTAATTGGTGGAAGACGGCCCTGACAACTTTCACATTAGCACGCAACGCACGCATTCTTATACGCATACTTTCGCATTAGCTTTCACGTTGAAGCCTTCATAAACCATGACTTGAAGATTTTACTCATTCCTAATCAACTGAAGACTGGCCTTACTAAAACTACCAAGAGAAGAAAAAATATAACGAAGACTTGGCTGTATGGTGTTCAACCTTTGCCTTTCACTAACAGGAAAGAATAATAGATAGCAAAATAGCGTCACGTTTGTAATTGGTTGAATAACTAAATGATCCAATCGCGAGTAAGACGCTACTGCAACGTCAAATGGACCTCTCGATGGGCTCAAATGGGCCACCTAGCGGTATTTCGCCTGTCAAGATACCCTCATAAAATAATCTAAATTTGTGCAGCAATGCACACGTGTACAATGACATTACGTGTAATCTTCGATTAAAGATCTGAACATGCCAAACACTAGAACATTTATCTTCATTGCGATTGCGAAAGTTTGCCTTGAACCGTGGCTCTTTTATAATTTACTTAGACAGCTTTTCTTAGTTAGATTCTTAGTAAAACGGCTTTTGATTTATACTTGTACTGGACCTTGGGCTTTCATATAGGTACTGCCTGCTGATACCTGATAAAATAAAACTAACGAAGAAGCTCTTCCATACGAGGAAAATTAATATGAATTTATTAAACAGCCTTGAATTGTGTCTTGATTTGCCAAATAATATAGAAACTGAGGATAGACTAAAAACAAATATCTTCAAAATGGTGGCATGCTGAAAAAATACCAACAAAATCAAATACCAAATCATTCCAACTAAACTTAATATGCAAGTATATTTATAACTTGATCATGGTGCCATGTTGTGTCACCCAAAAACTTCACCCACCCAAAGACGTTCACTGTTGAACAAAGGCTTCCCCTTTAGAACGCCTCACTGAACAACAACTCGCCACTTACATCCACCGCTTGCTCGCAACTCTCACGTCGTGAGCCAAAAACTCACCCGTCACTTTCTTTCTCAGGAGATAATTCTAAAAAGAGCAGCAGACCTTGCCGAAGCCTTGTACTCTATGCCTCGGAACAACCAGCTAGGGCTCGGGGCACCAAGATCACCACCCGCTAGTATGCCTTTCAACTCTTATACGGGGCAACTTGCTGTCAGCGTGCAAGACACAGCAGCATCGCAGTGGACTGATGGTGAGTAATTAGTTACTTTTACTATTATAAATGAACTATATCGACATAGCTCAGAGAATTAGCAAGTTGAAGTGGCAGTGGGCTGGTCATATCTGTCATAAAACCGACAATCGCTGGAGTAAACGAGTTCTTGAGTGGAGACCGCGTCTTGGCAAATGTAGTGTAGGACGCCCTCCGGCCAGGTGGAGTATCTGCAAAAGGCTGCTGGTAGAACCTGGATGCCTCTAGCCGAGGACAGGGCGCTTTGGGGGAGGCCAATATGTCCAGCAATGGACTGCTATAGGCTGATGATGATGATGATGATGAATGAACTACAAGCAATTACTTTGCGCACCCGCGTCTTCACGATAGTTCATCCTTGTTATCCACTGTGGGATATAGGCCTCCCCCATAGACTTCCAGTCGCTTTGTTTGGCAGTGACCTGCATCCGCCGTGAACCCGCGGCTTTAACCAGGACATCCGTCCATCTCGTTGGTGGACTGGCTGCGCTTGCCAATCCGCGGTCTTCACTCGAGATCATTTTAGCCTCATCGGGCATCTGTTCTATACGTCGTCTATGTATAGTATTTAGTTCAAGACGTCTTTTGTCATTTTTAGAGTCTTTTGTTATTTAAGGAGTACCTAATACAAAATTAAGTAATAGGTGGTACTTTGCTACGATAGATTTTTTTTAATTAATCTGTGATTGATTACCATGTTGCCGATAAGCGTAATCACTTCTTAGATTAGATATTATTTTTAAAATAACAGTTTTCTATGAATTTAAATTAAATAAATGATTTACTTCTGCTAAGGTTTTAAGTGAATAATTATGAGTCTCTAATATCATTCTCAACCAAGATACGTAAACAAAAGAAAGAAAAACTATAGCACTAAATTACACTGTCATTTCGATAACGTTACTGATATATCAAAAAGCACTCTAGACTATCAAATTAAATTTGGCTAACGGTCTAGAGCCAATGTATGGTGAAATCCTGATAACACAGGACAAAAAAATATTCTTTATGTTGTTGGAATAAGAATAAGAATCGTTTATTTGTGAAATAAATAGTGTGTTGTATGTTTTTTATATGTTTTAGTTTTTTTTTTAATGGGTCTCATTGAAAAACAGCGTTGCGGTTTGCCGTAGCATTATGCTGAGTGGGGCCCACTTTATACTATTCGATATTATTTTATTTTTTTCTTTCCATCGCATGTGTTTTTTAGTGTCTATCGAATATGTGTAAATAAATGTCTCTCTCTCTCAAATATAAATTAACTAAATTTGATTCCTAAGACGTCATACAAGCTTGTAATCATGATTCATGACATTAAGCCATTATTAAATGAGTGTTTCCAGGCAAAATATCGCTAGATAGAGGTCCGTTTGACCTTAGTCTTGCATACGATTAGTTTTTCATAATAATCAAACGTGACGTAAAAGTCAAAATTATCAAACTGATCTCACAACACTAACGCCAACTAGCCTGTCATAGAAGCCCTTATAAACAAACTAGCTTACGCCCGCGTCTTCGTCTGCGCGGACCTAGGTTATCGCGCGGTGGCGCCCTCTATCGGAATAAAAAGTATCCTATGTTGATCCTTGGGGCTTAAACTATCTCTATACTAAATTTCATTAAAATCGGTTCAGCGGTTTCGACGTGAAAGCGTAACAGACAGGCAGACAGACAGACAGAGTTACTTTCGCATTTATAATATTAGTATGGATATAATTATTTTATGAGTTAAGGTGTCATAGTGTCCCACGGATTAAATTTGTTGACTGTACTTGTTATGTCTAGTATTTTTTTTAACTAAAGTGAGGACATAATATTTTTTAAATTAAAACTGTACATAAAACATTATTAGACTTAAAATATTTACATAAATTAAACTTAATAATATTAATAATAAAAAATGCTTAAAGTACCCCCTTAGGCAAGGTCCCGAAGATGCTGGCAGCGTCTTGTATTTATTTAGTGTACATTCAACGTCATAAATAAGTGATCACTTTTGTACCTTGTCGCTTTAATGTCAAGTTTGAAAAGCCATACGAAATTGTGTAACGACTGAAAGCGACAAGGTACAGAAATGATCACTTACTTATGGCGTTGACTGTACCAACGGATCACGATGAATATTTCCCATGTAGCGTTATCTTTTAGACTTGCCCTCGTAACAGTCTCCTAACGGTAATTTCGTGTTGACCCCAGGCTTTTTCTTTTAGAGGACTACGCGAGAAGCGGAGGTTCGGTGTCACCGCGATACTGCTCGGCGGCTTCCACCCCCCACGCCGCCTCCTACCCCCATCCGCAGCACTACCCGGCACCCCCCACTTCGCTCTTCAACACAACATCGAGTGAGTACTATTCGGACAATGATGGTGAATGAACGAAGCACGAGTAAGACTGTCATTTGTTGCGCTAGCCGGCTAGTCTCGCGAGGCAAAGGTGAATTAAGTACCTGTGTTCGAATCATTGAAATATTCTCGCAGCATTTTTTTTTTTTTTTACTTTTTTTAAAGTAGCCAGTACTTATCACTCTTTCCGTCTATACTTTGTCAAATTAGTACAACTTTTACTGTTTTAATCACTGCTTAATTCATCTACATACAAATGAAAGTTTACGCATACATATTTGCCAAGTGATTAAGTTAGTCTTAGGAATAAGTTTTAACACTATAGGTCTCAGGGTGAATGAGTCAAGAAGGGTATCGACGCTTCTTGTTATAACTAGTAAGTAGTCATAGTTCAGGTGAGGTGATGCAGTACTTAGCCCATCAACTATCCAGTTACGTACGTATATTCTTACCTAATACCTATGTTAGAGTAATAAATATGCCTTACAAACAGAGAAACACCACAGAAATTGAAATTTAAAAGTTGCTGTCTCACATAAGCAGCTAGGCCGAATTTTATTTAGCTTACTATCAGTTAGATTAAATTAGCCTTCTATGAAAAAGATCACGTCTTTCCATGCATTAGGAAGATACGTGTACTACTGCAAAAACAAAGATACACAGGCACACTTCATATAGCCCAGTTTTTGTACGTAAAGGATTGAAACAGCTCATCATTTAGCCTTAGACAAATAGACAGGTCACCAATTCGGTAAGTTAGACCAATATGACAGCACCACTGCCAGATCTTTCTTCAGTTCGGTGAGTTCCTAGTTGTTAGTCTGCAGAGGATATATTATTGCAGAATAATTACAAATATCTAGTTCTTAAGTACTTTCTTAAAAATGTAATTCCTCGAACTTAAAAAGTTTCTCTTACAAAAATAATTCCAGTCGAAGTGTCTATCATTCCGAGCTTACTAAATCAACACAAGCTTTAAGTTCGCATTTGCCACGCTTCTGCACGCCTGTTTGTTTACGTCGCTTTGTGTTAACCCCTGTTTTTGTTCCGTCCAGTGTCCCTGGGCCCGTACCATCCGGCGAACCTGAATGGACATTTATCATCTGACCATCACCACTATAACACGTATAACACGAAAGATAGCGGGCATTACAGTGAAAGAAACGTGAATTCAAAAAGCTCGGCCGACTGTCCGGCAAACACTCATGCAAAATGCACCAGCGATATGAAAGGGCAGGAGACTAAAGAGACTAAGCTAAGGAGCGCCTTTGCGGTCGTCAGGCAGAGCCCGCCGCGCGTTGCCAATTTCCAACATCACCAGAATTGGCAACATCTCGCCGTTCAGTGTTAGTAGTTTTTTGTTTTATTTTACTCGCATTTCTTTTGTCTTTTGTGTCGCTTCCTTTTTGTTTGCTTGGCTTTTGTTTTGCGTTAACCCGAGAAGTTTGTGGTGTTATCGTTTGTTCTGACGATGAGAACTTAAAGATTGCTAAAAGTTGGTGTTAGTGTAAATATTTTGAATAGTAAAATACAAAACTCTGACCCAATTTGTATAAAAAATGTCTTAAACATTTTTCATGTCAAGGTGTTATTTTTTCTCTTCAACTAAACGTGATAGATTGAATTTTGGTAATCTTGTAATGATGATATCAAATCTGACTGTGTAAAAACACCTGTCATGATTATTTTTTACAAAGAAAGCCAGTGAATTGTCGACTTTGCTTGAAATAACAATCAAAATTAACTTTGTTCATCTTTTCACAGGAATGGGTGGCCTAGTATCATCGCCTTTTAGCGTCAACCCGTTCTCACTCCCAACGTGCAGCGCGCAACAGTACGCGCAACAAGCGCAACTCGCATCCAAGTAACAATGGCCGCAACATTCGGTGTAACAGTTGCTGTAGCACCCGCTGTTACATCGTGCAACGCACAAATAGTTGGTCGTTTTGTTTTCGTTGTTTTTGTTTCTAACTTGTTTTGTGTTTATAATGACAAATAAGCTCAAAATACTTGTAAACATCTTCTTGCAGTTTAAGTTTTTAATTTTTATTGTACGTGTGTTAGTAAATTAAGAGGCTGGGGATTGTAAATATCATTGTAATTTTAATGTAAATAGTAGATTGTAATACTGTCGTTTAATAGTTTCTTTGCTAGATCAGAAATTCATGTAGATTTTATATAATAACACTGACGCATGACGTGACGCCCAAAGTTAAAATAGTCAATAAGCCGCTCAAATTCGGGCATTGCATACACATCATCATTTTACTGTTTGTATGTACCTATGTCAGTTTTTTTGTAAAATCTGTGATATATTTATTGTAAGAAACGTTGTAAATTTTATTATAAATCATGTGTAAATTTTCCTATTCTTAGACCTAATTTCAACTCACGGCTTTAGGTTTTGTGAATGTGACTTCGAGTGTAATGTACTTAACGTAAATATAAAAATTGGTGACTTTATTTTGCAGATTCACGTCGATAGTAAATCCAAGGTCAGTCAAAGTAACTCTTTTTTTCATAAAATTAAGAATGAATAAGATATTGTCTGCAAAATAAATCATTCCAATGTCGATCATATCTATGAATTGAAACAAAACATATCCCGTTTGCTAATGTACCTACATAAATGGAAACTAGGCGACAAAAAATACAAAGAGAAAACTCGTGTCACTTGAGGACAATGTATACGAAAAATATAAATTTTCTTCCGAAATCTCCTGTATCCGTTCAGGAGTGTCTTGTGGATTTTCTTTCTGAATATAAAATAAGTAGTCACGTGTATTGTTTAATGCAACTGTATGAAATAAGAATTGTACATTGTAATCGTTCATGAGAAAAATTATCACAAAATACAAAATTAAAGTTATCTATACTTATACTTTTGTTTTATTCCAAAGCACAGGACATTTTTTACTCTCTTGAAAACAGTCACGTTTGAAACTTAATACTTATTTACAACTAGGACTCATATTTGTGTCTTTTTACTTCAAAGGAACTGCGTCGGAACGCGTTGTACCTAGGTACAAGTAGGTATACCTACTAAACTTGAATCATCCTCATTGGCATATAATGCCCTCATACGGCAAAATGCGGTATCTGAAAAAAAACACTTTCGGGTTACATATTTATACCATTTGATGCAGAAATGTCTTAAGCTACAAAGTTACACAAATAAGTAACTCAAAAAATTTTTTTTTTTCATATACATCCTTTTGCCTTAAGAGTCCGCTACAGGGCTGGACATTGGCTTCTCTTAAAATGCTCCATTTTACTCTATCTTCGACCCGTCCCATCCATTTCTCGGACAGAAAACTCTAATTTTGCGACCGATTGCAAGTTTTTAACCGCAGACGATCAAATATGGCCAAATTGTTAAATAAAACAAAACCTGAAAATTGTATTGCACTACTAAAGTATAATAACCCATTTATTTTAAAACATAAGCCATATCCATCACAGTCGAGTTTCTTTTTAAAACATGTCACCCATATGGCATGTTTGGACCCCTTGAAATATTATACTTACAATTTTTGTGCATTCGGAGGGTGCATTGTCACTAACTAGATAATGCATAGGTTTATCTGTACTCCTAATTGTACTACTAAAGAATAAGGATCGTATTACTAGTGTATTAGCATTAAAATAGAATGCGTTCTTTTGTCAATAATAAATAAAAATTATGATAATTTTGTGCCAAATTAAGGGTGTGATAAGTGAATGGAGGAAACAGATATGGTGTTTGAAAGACGATAAAGTAGCAATTATGACAAATGGAATAATTTTACGATAAACAATTTAAGTAGCTCTCATAAAAAAAAAAAGATGATTTAATTTTAGAACGAACGTAATTTGTTAGGTAAATATTTCGCTTTCTATACAGGTTGTTTTCAAATTCTTTCAAAATAATTGCAGCAGTTTATAAATGTTTATACCTGAGCTGGCAACGTTGCATTTTTGTTAGTTTTTCTCGATTATTCCATAAAAATTGAGTGAAAATTAAAAATGCGGTCTGATAGAACTTTTTTTAAAACTCCAATAATTATTAGAGATAGAATTTTATATTCTTTAAATACGAATTAATGTTTATTAACGGTTTTTAAAGAAAATAAAAATCTAAAAAAAAATAATTATTAGAGTATGTAGACACATCAACTTACATATTAAGAAGAGTTCTATCAGACCGCATTTTTAATTCTCACTCAATTTTTATGGAATAATCGAGAAAAAGTAACAGAAATCCAACTTTGCCAGATCAGCAGGTATAAAATCTCTTAACTGAATACCCCTGTAAAGTAAACACGAATATATAGGCTGGGTATGATGATGATGCAATAATAATTAGCTACATGTTTTTTTTTCCTTTCTATTAAAATTGCCTTATCCTCCTTTCTTTACTTTGCCTAATCTATGTATGTAATATTTAGTATCGATGTATTTTACACCGTTTCTAAACGCAATCGCGGCAACACTTCACTTGATTGAAATTCGATAAGGCCGTATGCACACCAAGTGCTAATCAGTCTAACTAGATTACGATACAATAATCATAATGAGCGTGTAGTAGCGGCGGTTTGTCGACGTGTGTGGCACGTGCGTGCGCACGCGCTGCGGATGTTACGTATTTGGTAGGAGTGATCCGATTGTAATTTTAATACAAATTTGTCTTATGTAGATTATATTAGTATGCATAGAATTCAAATGTGCTTCAATTCTTACAGAACAATAATAAAATGTATTAAGTTTTAGTCGTTCTTGTTGATTGTAGTTATTGTTAATGTTTAGTCAATGTATAACGAAACTACTTGAAATTATGAATTCGTTAATAAATAAGTTAGTAGCTAATGATAGCCTTGTATATTATGAGTTTAACTACATGCATTTTGGGCAAAAAATATAAAAATAAAAGCTTAAAACCGACCAAGGGTGAGTTAGACTTGTATAACGAGGGTTTCGTACAAATTTGCAGGTATCTACGCATTATCCAATGTTAGCGGAGTCCCTCGTCTATGAAAAATGTGCGCAATGTGGAGCCATTCTAGATGGTTACTGACATAGACCGACGTATAAAAAAATACAATTTTCAGGATTTTCTTATTGGGTGAGTTAAAAGAGCTACCTTCATACCAAATTTCAAGTTTATAGGACACCTTTTAAATATGTATAGGAAAGAACCTTATACGTTTTTACTACACTGCAATTTTTAACAACCTTTTTTAACCCTTAATTAAAAAAAGTTCATGATTCAACCCTCGTTGTTACCTTATAGTCAAAAAAAATATTAAAAGATAAAATAAAAAAGATAGTCTTGAATCATGTTTATTGTGGCATGCACTGGAAAATTAAGGGTTAATGAGTATATTTTTAATTGTATTGGCTATGAGGTTTGATTGAGACAAACGTACAAACAGAAATACAACAAAGTGACCTTATAAGGTTTCGTTTTTACCAACTGAGGTACGGCACCCTAATAAAGCTGAGACACATTCTAAAATAAATCGCTCATCGCAATAATAATAACTCGAGCCACACGAACAGCCCAAATATCGTATTTCAAGAGGGCGCGATTCGCATTTTTCGTCGCTCATATTTGTCTGTCCTTTGTGATAAACAACTTAAGTGAACAAATCGCCTTGTCGCGTCAATCTGTCGCGTGGCGGCCGCGACACGTGCGCGTCGTGTGCCGATGTCGCGCATTACTAAATTAGCGTCCGGTGTGCAATCAGCTTTACAATGACAGTGGTAAAGTCAATCTAATAAAAATAATTTCTGGTCACTTTCTTATTGTTTTCTTTACCAGCTATTGCCCGCGACTCCGTCTGCAAAGAATTTGTTTATGCTCTTCCTATCCCATGTCCTTCTTAGGGTCTTGAACTATTTTCGTACTAAATTTCGTGCACTTAAATTGGAACGCACAGACAGCTACATACAGTAACTTTCACATTTATGGTTATGATTATATTAGTAAAATTGAATAGATTATTATTTTGATAGCCTACATAATGATTGCAATAAAAAAAACTCTTGGATTGCGAAAACCATCAAAATTTTCATTTTTTTCTTGTAGCGTAGTTTTTTTTAGTTTTCACTGAATTCAGAATCAATTCAGTACAAAATACATTTACTAGCACAGATTTAGGTATGTACGCATACTTACAGCTAAATCTTGAAAATAAAAGCCTCCGTGGGAATAGCATTATTTGTTAACAGCTACATCCCAAGCAATTTCAATCTAACTCAACAAGTGTTCAACACCAAAACAGATATCAAACACGTCTAATTTAAGCCCGTGAGCTTTTGCAAACATAACGCAGAACGTAAAACGCGCAAGAAAGTCCTTCGAGGGGCCGAAAGGGGGAAGGGGGGCGGGGTGGCCGACAATAGGCGTACAGATAACTTTCCTTCTATAGTAGAGTCAATACCGACCCTTGGGAGTTTTACCCTCGGGGGTTCGGTCGCTTGGGAAAACTAGACCCAACAATATGGAAAAGGACGGCGTTATCTAGCTCCGTGAGTGCGAGCGGAGCGTCGGAATGTACTTATGTATTAATAATATATAGAGGAAAAATGCCGAGGACGTGCGCGTGTGATATGTTGCGACTGTTAGCAAGAGAGGGATGGATGACATCAATTTGTCGCGTCGTGATGGGGGTTTATTTTGTTTCTGCATGTGCCATTTTTCTGGGTTTGGGTTTTGAATGGAAAACTATTTTCAACCTGCACACGGAAATTGTTGGCAAAGTTTCTAGAAAAAATTTCAAGCGTGATGTCTACACTATGTACACTTGTAAGTATAGTTGAACCATTTGTTTCCTTACACACCCTAGAACAAATTCATAGTAAGTGTCATTAAAATTTTCCTTGTCAGGCAATCCGATGTCATTCTTATATTTTCTGTGAAAAGGTTCTACAGTGAGTCACAATTCATTTGGTTTGATAGTATATATTTGACCCTGTAAACACAAGGTAAACATTGTCACAATTTTTGTATTATTCAGTAAGTAATTGCACCCCGTATGTTTCCAGCGTGGTATTGAAGCCCTCTAATTCTGAGAGGAGGTCTGTACTTTGCAGTGGGACGTATATAGATCGAGATGAAGGTAATAGAAGTGACTGTAACTAGCTTCTTTACATACACAGATATGCAAAAGTCCATTGTAATAAGAATAATAATGTAGTAAGCGTGATAAGAAGTCCCGTTTGTGGTATTTTGACTATGAGTGAGCATTACGAATGTAGAGTGTAGTAATGAGTGAATTATTATTTTATGTGAAAAATTTAAAAGTAGCGTAAGTAAATTAAGTACATTATTATTATTATTTTGCAGCGCTGATTTTTCTAAAAGCGCTAGCAGTAAAAAATGTAAACAAACCTTTTGCAGCCTTTTTAATACAGCATCAGAATGCAGACTTAGATTTAGTTTTGACTGCCACATTGTTGGCAAACAAAGACACTTAAAAGGCAAATCACCAAACTTACAATAAATTGCCCAACAGCTTTATAAAAGTGTTATAACAAAGTTGAAGCGGCACAGTAGAGTTATAAAGCGATATCGCCTCATCGAGGCGTGTCACCGAGGCGCGGTGAAATTGAGTGAGAGCCGAGTTAAAGTATTAAAAGTTTTTAGCTAGAGATCTTTGAGCCGGTGACGGCGCCCGCCGCAGTTAGAGCAGTTCCACGTCGATACTTTTATCGATCTTATACAATTTTTAACTTTTTGAGGTTCTATATCGTCACTACTTTGAAAAAAGCCCGTATCTTAAAATCGATAATTTTACTGAATGAACATTACCTATTTTTTAAGAGCTAAATTTGTGGACGTATTAATGTTTTTTTTTTTATGTAAACTCTTTATTGCACATAAAAATAAAAATATATAAACACAGAGAGGAGAACAAAGCCGAGCTTATCCCTAAGAAGGGATCTTTTCCAGCTAACCTAATTACGAGAAGACAATGTATTATAATAGAGGATAGACATAGAATTAGAATTACGTGCAGTATTAATATTAATTTGAGATACGAGATTTTTTCAAAGTAGTGACGATATCTCAAAAGACCTAACCAATTTAAAAAAGCTTAAAATCCCTGACAGTATCTTTTCAAAGTTTGATATCTCAAAAACGGTTGAATTGATTTCAATGAAACATATCGAAGAACTGAAAATGAAGAGGCCTTTACCCAGTGGGTGGATGTGGACTGATTTGATCGGCTAAATTTGAAAAAAAAAGGGTAATAAATAGGTAAGTACCTATGTCAAATTTACAAGAAAAAATATTATGGCTAAGATTGCTTGAGAATTAAGATTTAGTAGTTTAAGAGTAAATAGCAGCCTAAGGTATTAAATGTACCTTAACTTGGAAGATTCCGTATATAATATGAAATCTTTAGAAAAATATTCCTTGATTTTTTCGTAATGCCTATGCAATCCTAAAAAGCAAACTTCTAAGGCAATGCAATCCAAATGATACTGTCATTAAAACCAAATAAAAATTGACGTAACCGAAAAAAGCTACAGGTAGGTACGATAAAACACAACTTTATCAAAATATCGATGTCAGATACATCGACACGCCGCATCCCTACTTCCTTTACACGGTGTAAGTTAATAATGTAATAGAATTACGAGGGAAAAACTGTTGAACTCTGCCCGACCGGCTCGCGACTTAATTGTAGCAGTTTGTTTTGCGTGTCTCAGTCTGGTGCCGTATACAGACATACATACACATACACCTTACATGTACGTTCTTTATTATTCTAGATAGGTAGCTGCTTTAGTTCGAACATGCTGGTATTTTATTTATAAGTTCAACTTAGGTTTGTTCCTTGATGTGATGAGACCTAAGGTTATTTGATGCATTTAGAAAAACTTACAGGTTTTGAGCCCACGATACTTTGCTTGAGAGCTCATAGGCACAGTATATATATAAGCTAAAGCAATGTGGAAGATACGAACAAATCCATCGAAACGAACACACTCACAGACGCGCGCTCTACACGGCCTCTAAGGGGCTCAAAAACCTAAGAATAACGAGCTTTAGTGGTTCATTATAACTTTAATATCTAAAAAGAAAATGCAGGAAGTAGTCACCATTTTTATTTTGCTTCTCCTGAAAAATGGGGTTTTGGCTTTTACTACATTTCATACTGAAAGGGTCGATATATTTATACATATTAAACACCCAAGACTCGAGAACAAAGTAACATTCGTATTATTCATGCAAATATCTGCCCCAACCGTGGTCGAACCCGGGACCTAAAGCTTTGTAGTCAGGTTCTCTAACCACTGGACTATCCGGCCGTCACAATGGATCTCACACGTCCGTCTCTATCTGGCAAAAATACGTCGTTGCAGTTAGTAAACAAACTAAAAACAATCTCCAACTCGCGAGTACCGTATTATGTTAGCCAAATATAACTTGTTGCCAACAATAACCGTCTCTTTGAATATGCATATGTCGGCGCCCGATCGTAACATCCGCCAGATCACGAAATTCCTAGGCATATCGTGAAATCGCGCCATTTCATGAATTGGCTAAGGGACATCCGCCATATTGTTCAAAGCTCACCGTTTAACTAATTGCTTAGTGACGTTTAGGCAGATCATGAAATTCCTAGGCATATCATGAAACGCCGCCATATCGGTTATGGCACTTCGCCAGACGCTGCCAAGGCATGCTCACTTTGCTCGCTCGGCTCGTGAGTTGTGGTCACAATAATCCATACCTCCTCGCTTCGCTCGTCTTACCCAAATTTTTCTTTTTTTCGGCAGTCACGTTGTGCCCGGTACCTATAGAGCTAGGAATATCGACGAATGTTTTGCTCTAATCGATCTGCCATATTGTTTCTCAAGCACATCGTGCTATGCCTAGCCAACTTTTACGCATATCATGAAATAGCGCCATTTCAGGACATGCCTAGGAATTTCGTGATTTGGCGGATTTTACGATCGGCCGCCGACACATAAACGTTAATAATACGCGGTTCATTGTAGAATTTTCCAAACTGTGCCTCAACGGGACCGAACTAGCAGACAAAAGTTAGTTCAAAAATCATGCAGAGATATTTTAAATTCAAATGGATGTCTGGAATTCATGTTAAACTGGCCTGTGATGTTGGTATAATGCTGTATGTGGTAGAAAGCAGGAAATTTGTTAATATTATTTCGAAGGTTATAGGGATATTTGACATGCATATCACTCAGTCCACCTTAGTACAATCTTGAATTAATGTTTAATTTTTAAAAGGTACAGTTGAAGTAAAGACTATCCTAAAAATATTAAACTATCATAAAACTATAAGTGTAATGAAATTCGCCCAAGGCATGTCCTTGTGGAAAAGTGCCCTTAAGTCTGGCTGCATTTCCACGTTGGATTATGATCCCAATACTTTGGGTAGGTAAGAAAATATGCCAGATGGTCATTGGTACTTTATTATTTTGTTACTGTCCGAAAAGTTGGTGTACCTACTTCCAGGCTCCCGAGGAAAAAAAGTTTCGCAAATTTAATTAAACAGAAGAGTTTTTAATTTCATCAAGGGTAAAGTCGGACTAACACACCACGCACGACTTAATGCTTCGATATCAAAAATAAATAATTAATGGCATATACAATTCAGGCAAATTCGTGGGATGCGCATGCGAAAAGCACAAGACCGGTCTGAGTGGAAAGCCTTGGGGGAGGCCTATGTCCAGCAGTGGACGTCTTTCGGCTGACATGATGATGATGATAACAAAATCAGGTACCTACAATGATATATGTTAACCATCACCGAAATCTGACTTCGTTTTAACCACCTGCCACCCGTAAATTCGAAACAAACGAATACCCAGTGTACATGGATACTTCAACCACCATTTTCGCGTACACCTTATCAAGATCGCATCGAGTTTTATGGCTCTAATCGTGGTGGCCGCAAACTGGGCCCCCGTGGCTCATTTTCTAACCTGCCCGATTATGGGATTGCCACTAATTAGCTATTACCGATATATCGACGCGCGTAACGATTTTATGCGTTGCGTAATGGGTGTTTTTTAACATGCTTATACAACGTGTCTCTACTCTCTGGACAATGAATGGAGTCCCGAGTGCTGCCTTCACAGGAATATTCTAATATAGTTAATTATATTTTTCACCTCAGTAACTCAAAATGGCTGTGTTTTTCCTTCGAAATCCGCATGGAATAACGCTTTTCCCCTTTTGGATAAAAAATGTTTTTGGAATTCAGCGTTATCATGAACTGGGCTGCGCCTTGAAAATACATTACGGACGTGTTCACAAGGAATGTTCGTCATATATTGTTGAAGTAATATTTAAATCTGTTACACGTCCATTTGTAGGTACCTGTACGCCTCGCTAAGATTTTCCAGAGGTAGGTCGATCAACTTTTTCTTGCCACTTGTTACTATGGTTACGGTCTCCTGAGTCACTCTTTAAACCGTAAGTTTATAGGATTAAAATTTACCAAACATGCATTTTTGTGGTCGTTTAAACCCCTTCTGTTACGGGTCATCTAATAAGCATGTTAGTATGTGACACAACATCTATTAAACTGTACTACTTTTGTCCCCTGGCTGACGAGACAGAATAACAAAAAGGAATAGTTGATCCACCCAGGTAGTAATTTTCAATTTATTTAAGCTAAAAACTTAACGTACCTACCTAACCGTATTCTGATTTGCCCATTACCAAATGTTCTTTGCTCCATTTTACCAAACATTTTGGCTAAAAGTAAATAATTCGAGATGAGCACTAGCGGCCTGGCTAAGCCCCTATAAATTGGTAAGCTGCTTACTCTGATCGATTTCATTCAGGATCATTTCGTACCGCTCTACGCCAGCAACAATTTACTAACCGATTCTGAATTATTGGACATTTTGTTTTATGCTTAGCACATAAAAAATAAGTAAGTAGAGAAATAATTGTTTATTTTAATAAATATCTACTTGTTTTTTTAAAGTAACGTATTGAAAACGTAGGCTACCAATTTTATTTAATTACGGGTGGCATAACTTTCTACAGTATTTTAGAGCAAATATAAGTAGATAATATCGTACTAGGTACTACGATATCACTATCTATTATTATGTACTATTGTATACTATTATATACTATTGAGTGTAACAAGTAGAAACGTTCCAAGTTATTTTTTAATCAGTAGGTAATTCTATTCCTTATACCGTTTGCAAACAATCGAAGAGGCAATTTCAAGGCAATAGCTTCTCCTAGGAACATTGTCCACCCATTCGTAACCACTTTAAAACTTCTTAACTTCAATAACTAACTTCGTGAATTCCACCCAAATTTCAGGTTTTCTGGCGATCGCGACGCCATCTTTGAACAACGCTGGCCACGTAGTTTAGACAACAAAACAGAGATGGCGCCACCGGACGCGTTTGACTTCGATTCAAACCCAAATCCACGAGGACCGTCTTGAAACACAACAAAGTGATTCGAGAAAGAGAAAGGTGAATTCTCAAGGCTCTGCCGCGCGCGTTGTTTTGGGACAAGCGGGCCGCGTTCAAGTGTTTCCTTTTTGTTGCCGATGTAGGTGTGTCCAAGACGGCCAATAGGAGTGTCCTACCTCGTCCGACCACTCCCACCCGGTTTTTGATGCCTACTGGGAGTTGGAAGGAAAAATGTTCGCAATAGGTAATTTTGAATGTCGTTTGTAGGTGACGTAATTGGGAATTTATGATCGAAAGTGCTTTTTAATTTAGAGCGCGCCTTTGTGTAGGGGATCGTAAAATGTAAATTTTATTTACCTTGTAAATAATGGATGCTTTGAAATAGAATAGAGTTACTACTTATTAGGTACCTACTTGAACGCTTTGTTGTATCGTGAATGCAGTTTTTAAACCTATCAACTCACTTCATTCTTTACCAAAATTTCAATCATCATCATCATCATATTAGCCGAAAGAAGTCCACTGCTGGACATAGGCCTCCCCCAAGGCTCTCCACTCAGACCGGTCTTGTGCTTTCCGCATCCACCGCGATCCCTCGATCTTAACCAAGTCGTCGCTACATCTTGTTGGAGGCCTAGGTACCGACAGCTCGTCTTCCAGTCCGCAAAATTTCAATGTAAAGCAGGTCTACCTACAAACATTCTCCTTTGCACATTTAATAATGCCATTTTTCAATCTTACTTTTTTAAAATAGATCAATAAAATTAACTGTGAAACAACTATCGTATCAAAAAACATGGGAACCTCAATTTCTTCGCAATTTTCTCTGTGGCCAGTAATTTTATTATAGTTCTTTCATAAAAAATAAAATAAAAAAAAAACAAGTGAAGGAGGTAGAGGCAAAGCAACATCTCAAGAATACAAATTTGGAAGCGCAAATTTGTTCTAGTAAAGTTGAAAACATGTCTACCAACATGACCGCAGCAGAAATAGCTCCAAACTGTATGCAAAGATATTGATGGATCCTTAGTCCGGGGAATAGAGCGGTCTCGACACGGCTTAGCACTTTTAAGGGTACGTTCAGTTTAAAGTAGACGTGCGAGTGCTTTTTAGTGGTATGTTCGCCTTGTAGGTAGTTAGACTTTGTATAGTTGTGTGGGTTTTAGTGGAGATTGGGTTTAAAGTCGTGTGTTGTTGTTGGAGTTGACATTAGGGTGTGTGTGACTGTGTATACGCTTTAAAGTAATAAACAGATAGGTATAGGTATAGCTGTCTTCATGCAGTGGCGATTTCGTACCTGCAGAAGATACACCTTAGGTATAGAGCTCTCCACAAAGCGAACTATTGACTTCGCACACAATCCAGTCAACCCTGCTACTGCTGCTGCTTATGAATCTGAAAGTTTGTCATTGTGTGTGTATTTCACTTTTTGTTCCAAAGTTACATACCTACGTAAAATTCTGAAATTCCCACCGCAAATCTAGTAATTGAAAAAACCGTGCACGGGTTTTTTACAAAAAACACAAAAAAACGAACACGATGTATAGGTAGAGTCATTCACGATGACGCGTTCCGTGGTTCTTATTACAAATGTCATTAGTGACTTACATTGACAAAATCGCGCGTCTTCGTGGATGGCACTAGGCATAGTTTTGGGAATTCACTTTCGCTTTCATTAAAATACCAAAATTACAAATCAAATGCAAGACTTTAGTTATAGTTCACGCTATCAAAGTTTGATCTTCATCATAATCATTCGTAGGACGTTCACTGTCCGACATAGGACTCCCTCGTAAACCTTGGATACTACAATAAAACATCGAATCATACCGCCATTCAACAACAATAACATCTCTTTAAAACCCTGTAACTGCTATTGTGCCATTCTTAGGACATAATTTCATCTGTCACTTCACCCTTTTACGTCGTAATGCCATGTGTTGGAACAATTACCACTGGCCGCATACAACAAGTGCGGAATTTTGACAGGCAATAAATTCAATTTGGACTTTTGCCGTTTGTTTCTATTGCTGTTCAATGTACGGTGAAATGACAGCGATTTAGGGTTAAGTTGGCCTTGTTTGGTGCAAGGCGCTAGGTATGTAGATTGTATAGGTTCACGAAGGCTAAAAGAGTAGAAGGTAGGTATAAAAAGTTTAGATATAGAAGAAGTTAACGCTTCTAAAATTTTCATACCGGGAGTCTTATATTAAAAAAAAACAATTATTAAGTAGATACGTAGACTCAACCTGAACGTACCTAAGTCTATTCGCCGAAAGTTGATAAGTATATATGTATGATAAAGTAAACGTCTGAAAATAGTGACTGTTGCTTAACTATCACAAACTATTCTTCTAGGCATGCAGTTCTTGTCAAAAGCGGGCCTGCGTGCTAGCGGACGCGCGGCTACATTGCCATTTGTTACTGGTATGGGCTTTGAGTGTGTCGCATGGCGGGCCGCATTTGTAAATTGTTGAAAATCCCTAATTTTTATATTTTTATTAACTGTGGGCTGAACAGACTGGCAAGGTTCAATCGTTTCTTATACAAGGTTCTAAGGATAGCGAGTAGCCTACCCGCAATTCTCCAATCGTCTCGTGATCATGGTGCATGCAACTGTGCCGAAATATCGAGCTGCTCTAAAATCAAGGTATGCGGATAAAAACCCGAATTTAAATCATAAAATTAGTAATGACCGCGATAGTCTTAGGCATTGTGTTGAAGAGGCTACTTTAAAACTACCGTGAGACTCACTCGCGTACGCGTACGCGTGTTGCAGCAGCCGCCGAGTTGCTTTGCTCCGAGGAGGAAGGGCTACGGATTTAGCCCGAAACATATCGAGCTAAACTCGATTTAAGACGTGAGTTATCCGGGTCAATATATTTAATATTTTAGACTACTTTAGATAAAAATGTTTAATAATCTACAAATTAGCAATTCATGTAGTCTTATGTAGTTATTAGAGTGTATTTTAAGTAGTTTAGTTGTATACTGCGAGTATCACCAAAGGTGCTGGCTAAAAATCAGCGCTGGGGTGTCCGATTTGCAACCGATATGACACACTCTATCCTTCATATTATCTATTTGCAATTATACTGTTCTCTCTACTGTAGTAAGTATTGTGATTAAATGTATTTTCTTTCTTTCTTTAAGTCTTGCCTACTGAACAATCGGTGATAACATACTTATCGAAAATACAACTGAAATATAGATGCACAGAAAAACCAGAAGAAGGGACTCCTCAGCATTCCGTGCTGCGTGCTATATCGCTACACCACCACTGGATAGGAGTACAGACACAAATTTCTCCTGTGCACCACATATCTCACCATCGAGAAACTTTCAGCACTCCGTTGGAACTAACCGCTCACTCGGACAAGGTCGCTATTAAACAAGTAGATTAAGATTGGTTTTTAGAGTATTTTTGTTTTTATGAGGGCTAAAGCATAGATGCCGCTAGTGTCGCTGCTTAGGTGACTAAATAATAAAACAAACAAGCTGAGATATGTGGTGCATAGGAGAAATTTGTGTCTGTACTCCTGTCAAATGGAGAACTTTCAAATGTTGGCATAACACCTGTTGACTATGTAACCTACTTTTTGAACAAAGTAAACCTTTGACTTTGTCCAGTGGTGGTGTAGCCTTATAGCACGCAGCACGGAATCCTCAGACTTGGGTTCCATTGCCAGCGCTGGTCTCTTTTTCTAGTTTTTCTGAGCATCTATGTTTCAGTTTGTATTCTCGATATGGATTTTACGGGATAACGGGAAAGTAACCAAATTTGGAGTTGAAATAAAAAATACAAAAAGACTTCAAAAACCAATTTTGATTTGATTGCAGGTGGCCCTTTTGCAAGGTCCGCCTTGATTGCTACCACCGTCTTTCTCGCTAATCCTGCCGTGAAGCAGCAGTGCTTGCACTGTTGTGTTTCGGCGTGGAGAGTAAGACAGCCGGCGAAATTACTGGTACTTGAGGTATTCCAACTTAGGCCTCTAGGTTGCCAACGCACCAGCAACCCTGGTGTTGCAGATGTTTATGGGCGGTGGTGATCTCTTACCATCAGGAGACCCGCTTGCTCTTTTGCAATCCAGTCAAATAAAAAAAAAAGATTACATACTTCTCCTATTAGACTATGCCCCTGCGCATCATTAATATCCCGCGTGCAGTAACGCGGCGCGACAGGTGCCTCGCGTTCAAATTGAAATTCTTTCACATAAACACGCGCTTATCGGATTTACTCCCCCAGTTTACCTTTTATTACCTTAGATTTTAATCTAACTAGATTTCCTCTTTGTATGCCTTCACAAGCAGAAGGATAACTGTGTGGAGTATTAGGAAATCTTGGGTTGATGAATTGGATTAGTAAGCTAGCTTTATTTATTCGCATTTTTATTTTTGTTTACCTTTTTAAAAGCTGTGTGGCGTTAATTTAAAACCGTAACCAGACTGTTATACTAAGGGCCACACACGTCGCGATAAAAAATATTGTGCTAAAACTTTGTCTTCGGCCTATGGCATTGTGCAAATATAGATCGATAAAGAAACCCTTTGATGTGAAATAATATCATCATTGCCTAGTGACGTTTAGGCAAATCACGAGACGTTGTCATATCGGTCCTGGCACTTCGCCGGCTGCTGCCGCGGCACGCTCGCTTCACTCGTGCGTTGTGGTCACAATTCATACTAACAATTCCTCGCTTCGCTCGTTGTACCTACCTAATTTTTCCTTTTTTTCATGATTTGGCCAGTTTAGACAGGTCATGAAATTCCTAGGCATATCATGGAACGCCGCCATATCGGTTCTGGCACTTCGCCGGCCGCTGCCGAGGCATGCTCGTTTCGCTCGCTCGGCTTATGCGTTGTGGTCACAATAATTCATACTAACCACTTCTCGCTTCGCTCGTCGTGCCTAAATTTTTCTCTTTTTCGGCAGTCACGGTGTGCCCGGTAAAGAGCTAGGAATATCGACGAATGCGTTGCTCTAATCGATCTGCAGTATTGTTTTTCAGCCACATCAAGCTATGCCTGGATAACTTTTAGGCATATCATGAATGATATATCTAGGAATTTCGTGATCTCGCGGACGATCGGCCGCCGACATATTTTATGAAAAGTGTAGTAAAAAATAAAACCACAACTTACCTTTAAAACGAACGCTGACAGGAAATTTTGAAAACTATTTTGCACCTAAATATCGATCGTATCATTTTAACCCTTACAATCAAATAAAGATAAGTCTAAATAAAATTCTAACAGCCATCTAAACTCCATCTAATTCCGATCCGATGCGGCCCATTGCCTTGCTCAACTAAACAGGCCACCATAAACACTGTGTTGAATTGAAATCGTATAGACCATGCATCATGGTGTCAAACAGCATTGTAGCAGATGTATTGTGTTACGACTGTATTATCCGAGGGGGTACGAGTTGTATGGACATGACTTGGTATAATTTGACCGATAATATAACATTGGACCCGATTCTACACCGGCCGCTAAAATTCCTAATTTTTACCCTCGACGCAAAAAGAGGGGTGTTATAAGTTTGACCGCTATGTGTGTCTGTCTGTCTGTCTGTGTGTCTGTCTGTCTGTGTGTCTGTCTGTCTGTGTGTCTGTCTGTGGCACCGTAGCTCTTAAGCGGGTGGACCGATTTGAATGCGGTTTTTTTTATTTGAAAGCTGGTTTTTTGGAGATGGTTCTTAGACATGTTTTATCAAAATCGGTTCAGCAGTTTCAAGATTATCAGCTCTTTTGTTCGCTGCGGTAGGAATCTTAGACGTATAATGGGTATTTACTTTACTTTCAAGCATATTTGGGACCTAAAATTCGAAACACCCATGTATGTTATGTAACTATACAAGATTATGCAACTCTCGGCCTGATGCTGCAGCCAGGATATCCAGAACACTAGTTGGTACACTCTTGATAAAACCATAGCAGATATATCGTGTTTGGATTAGTTTCGATCAGTATTTGATTCTACATACAATGCAATGGTGGCAACAGGATGAGCTGATGCTGCAGCCAGGATATCCAGCACACTAGAACACTATAAAAAATAATAGCACGTATGTCGTGTTTGGATTCGTTTTGATCAGTAATTGATTATACATACAATGCAGTGGTGGCAACAGGACGAGCTGATGCTGCAGCCAGGATATCCAGCACACCAGTATACTCTTGAAAAAATAATAGCAGACATGTCGTGTTAGATTCCTTTTGATCAGTATTTGATTCTACATACAATGCAATGGTGGCAACACGATGAGCTGATGCTGCACCCAGGATATTCAACACACTAGTACACTTTAAAAAAAAATAACAAAGTTTAAAAAACATGAAATAAAAAAAACTTAAATTTAAAATTTAAAAAACCCCCGACAAAAAAACGCAAGCAAAAAAAAAACCTCCAAAAAAAGACAACTAAAAATTTAAAAATAATTATGCACTACCTAGCTGTTATCCGCGACTTCATCTGCGAACAATTCGTTTATCCCTATCCCGCTGGGACTATGCTCATTTCCCGCAAAATTAGCCTAAGTTAATTTAGTATAAATACCTAGTAATATTTTTTGTATCTAAGCGTCGTCGATGTCGGGGGACCGCTAAGGTTAATACTTTGAAAAGTACAACATGTATACTTTAGTTTACTGTTAAACCTTAGCGGTCCCCCGACACCGACGACGCTTAGATACAAAAAATATTACTAGGTATTTATACTAAATTAACTTAGGCTAATTTTGCGGGAAATGAGCATAGTCCCAGCGGGATAGGGATAAACGAATTGTTCGCAGATGAAGTCGCGGATAACAGCTAGGTAGTGCATAATTATTTTTTAATTTTTAGTTGTCTTTTTTTGGAGGTTTTTTTTTTGCTTGCGTTTTTTTGTCGGGGGTTTTTTAAATTTTAAATTTTATTTAGACGTCGCTAAATCACTTTGCTATTCTATGAGCACCTGTCATAATCAAATGACAACGCTAATTTAATCTGACGTTTCTTATTTTAGCCGATCTATCTAGCCGGTCAGCGTGACTTTCTGGAATAGCACTTGTTAAATCAGCCTCCTAAATGTCAATTAAAATTTCGAAAATTTAGATTTAGACAATTTAGCCGACGTGCGCGTAGAATCGCATCCATTGTATCATAATATGATAATATGATACAGTATAACATAACACTGTATCATAATATGATAATAAGATACAGTGTTATCGGTCAAATTATAGCAAGCTATAGTACTCAAAATAATATAAGGGCCACTTGAGTTTTACCGCTAAAATGAAATCAAAAATGATTGCGTTTTTAATTGAATACAATTTTAATCAGTCGGCGGTTTTTAGGCAGTCGGGTTTCTCGATGAGAGCTACAGCATATTAATTGAACGTGATTTTTACCCTCACCTTGTTTTGTTAGGTATTGACACGTAATATTACATTTTTACCTGTTGCTGCGACCTATCTGCGAAAAATGTGGTTATTGCAAATCCTGAAGGAAATATGCAACTTTTGGAATAAAAAATATCTACGTGTTAATTCAGGTTAATTAATAAGGACTTAGTATCTTTGTGCCGATTTCTGTCCAAATTCGCTAAATATTGTTATTTTCTCTAAGCTAATTATATATTTTTTTAAATTCCCATTATGATATTTTTTGATCTAATGACAAGTCTTGGTGAAATATTCTTTTTTGTTAAATCAATTTCATGTCGCATCCATGTTATTCCCCCGGCGCACACGCACTGGGATTGTGTAAAGTACGAAATAATTTCACGCATCACGTGACCCGCGTAATGACCTCGCCCGGGACAAACACGCCTAACTACCCTCCAAGAACCCGAATGCTCTGAGGAAATTAAAGAAAAGGTTATTGATTTAGGTTACGCGACATTCTTTTGTCTTTTGTAGTTTTCAATTGTTTGATTTTTAGTAACGAAGGGCAAGTTCAGAACTCTTTTTGAAATCTCTGATTATCCGAGGAAAGTTAAGTCTGTCTATGAAATGAAAACATTAAAGCAGGACGTCTTCGGGTATGTAAAAGTATTCGTCGAAAAGTGTCAAATATATAATTAAATTTAGTAGGACGTTTATGCAGCTTGTATTTATATCAAAAAACTAGTTTTTGCCCGCGGCTCCGCCCGCGTCGTATTCGGTTATCGCGCGCTGTTCCCTCGGGAACTGTGCATTTTCCCGAGATAAAAAGTAGCCTATATCACTCTCGGGCCCATGAATTATCTCTATCATATGCCAAAAATCACGTCGATCCGTCGCTCTGATACGGCGTGAAAGACGGACAAATACACAAACACACAAACACACTTTCGCATTTATAATATTAGTTTAGTATGGATAATACTATGAGCAAATTAAAGAAAACTTTTATAGATTAGCGACGAGAGCGACTTCAAAGATCGAGTTCAGTACAGTATTGTGCTTGTTCAATATCGGTACTTATAATAATTTGTAAGCAAGATGTAGGTTAATTAATGTTAATGTCGCTTCTAAGTCCCATGGGACTTAGCGACATAAGATTTGGCCGCCTCTTCATACAAAATTACCTATTAATGCATACATTTTGAGGCCAGATTTTTGCCGCTCAGAATATTACAAGAAAAGTATCACTTTTGACCAAAACATAAAATAGCGTTAATCTATCATGTCTTTTCTTTAAAATATGACAATGACGGTTAACCAACCTGCAATACAAACCAGTAAAAAAACCATGAGCTGAACACGAAAACTAATAACCTTCGACGTACCGACAAACATTATTAGAAAGAGAGCAAACAAAGCAATCCCTTACCAATCACACTGCGCTATAGATTGTGTTGACAAAACCAATGAACATTCTTAATTATTTGCCCCGTTTGGGTAAACAATGACCCTAACCCGCATATCCACTATAAAATGACCCACACAACCCCATTCAAAACCTCTTGACAGCACCAACATTTAAAGGTAGAGAGAGGGTAGAGGTACCATACAAAGCTGGTATTTGAAACTATTATTTGACATACGCGGTTGTCTCAATTAAAAATATTGCTGACAAGTCAAACATTTGTCGGTGCAGTTTTAATTGGCTATTGGGATGTAGATAATGATCTTAATAGCTTTATTGTGGTGAGGTGGCATGTGTTTTAAACATAAAAATGGTAAGTTGTGATAAGAAATATTAATAAGTTACCAACGCTGCTCGGTGTACAAAGAACGATGGTGGAGATTTTGTAATTTTTTTAAGGTTTAAATTTCATTAAAATACCCTTTATAAAGATTAAAGTAGCCACTATAAAAAAAATTGTAGGTATAGATAAATTTTCTGAGGAAATCGAAAAAAAATTGTTTCCAATCGTTAATTTTAGGATAAGGTTAGGCTACTAGGGTTAAAAGTTGAATTGAGAACCCATTTTTAAGCCGATTAAAAGCTTGCGTTAAGTGCTCATGTCACAAATTCGAATTGAAGTGGCTTTCAATCTGGTAGAGTAGGTACTAGTATGTTCGTAACTACTGGGGCTCATTCATTTGGGTTCGGACTTTCGAAGGGTCTTTGGGAAAACATTCATAAAATATGCCTATAAGTGTCTTACTTTTTTATAATAAAGAAATTTTGCTCAAACATGACAGTCATGAAATATTGACGTTGTGTTACAAGTAATAGGCCGGGAAGTATCGCGCCGCAGGCGCTGCGGCTCGCCTGCCTGCTCGCGGTCACTCTAGCTAGCGGAATGCAAAGAAATTTCATACAAATTTCCCGTCCTCAGCCAGCAATATGACCGTCTTTTGTTTCACCATCGCCTGCAGTCGCCGCGTCAGCAGCCAGCGCAACATGCGCGCACACCACACGACGAGACTAGCGTCCCGCCAGCTTCATTTATTTTCCTTTTTTTATTTCATTTCAGGTTGAGCACTATACAAGCCTCGGCCGGAATGCGGAGTTGCCGGCCTCGCAATATCCCTTTATATCTGCTTGGCCAGCAACCTCTACTTCCAGACCTCGACAGTAATATACTATTACCCATTCCATTTTTATAAATACAGTCACTAAAAGATCGACGTTACGAATTATATGTCTCTAAATTTAAATTATCAGAAGCAGGTTTCTTTCAATAACGACGATACTTTGAATTATGATAATTCTTTTACCGGTACCTACGAAAGTAGGCTTTTTAAACGTAATTTCCTTAATGAACTTTGTAATTCTTTAAGACAACTCTTATAACGCCTTTAATGTACCCTTTCAAAATCTTATCCAAATTAAAAACAATAATTTAATGGCGTTAATTAACGGTATCATACCGGTATTCGCTCCCCAAGCACTTCGAAAGGGTCCGTTTTACCGTTTTATCTGTCCGGTTGCAGGGCGGTTTATCGCGGCAGCCATCTTGGGATTGTAAATTGGTCAAGTCTTCGGACAGTGTCAAGATGAAAAGCTTTTGAGGAGGGTCGCGTTAATGAGTATGGAATATTATGACGGGAATGTACATTCCGCCATTTATCATCCTTAAAAATAATTGAATTGATTAAATTGGACATACCTACATAGAAGATTTTTGTTTTTGGTAGAGTATGTTACTAACTTTAGTGACTTTTAAGAACATTGGTAGTTTCGTAATTTTAAAACTGGGTGATTTGATTATGGTTCACGTCAAATAACAACCATTATTAACGAGTTGTTACTTAATGAAAAGATGAACTTTTTTTTTCATTTCTAAGAAGGATCATATTGACCTGACACAATATTTTTGAATGCATAAATAAACTTGAAAAAAAATACCGCAAAACCAACGGATACCTCGATAAGAAAAAAACCTGGTATTATATTGTTTCTCTTGTCGTATGTCAACATTTCCAGCCAGCCATGACGCGAATGCATAATCAATCAGTAATACGGCAGCGCCGCGTTTGCTGTCACGTGCAAATCGCCTGGGATTCCAATTTCGAACAAGATTCGAATCTTTATTTTTCTTTATGGTATTCGGCGTGACGGGCGTTTTAAAAATCGAACGCTTTGCGGTTACCACTGAAGGGAGGTGACAAAGAAACGGTATGAATGGCCAGTAATTTCTGAAAGCATTCGCTGTTTTTCGTTTGCCGCCGCTCCTTTGGGATGTTTTCTCTGATTATTGATGTTTTGACAATCCATTTTGGATTAATTATGATAATGGATGGCAAATATTTAACTGAAAAGACCGTTATTTAAAAAATGCTGTGTTACTTATTCTTTTTATTTTCCTATACTTCTTATTTTGTGTCTTTAATATAATAAGTATAGATACTAATTGTGTCGAAGTTGTTTTTTTTTAATTTCAAAAATTTTAGAATCGAAACGATTAACTTTTGAAACCTATCAAATGCTAGGTGAGGAAACATCGCCAATATTTCAAAAATAGTAACTTGTAACACGATACTGCAGGATAGGAGCCTGGGCGAATGATATTACAAAGTTATGCCTAGATTTTGTGCAGAATGATTTGATCTTTTACTGGTCGTAATAAGGGTTACGCACGCTGAGTGAATAGGCGTGTAAATATAAGCGCACGTCATAACCTCTGAGCGAAATTGGGGAAAGCGTGCGAGATAAATCTCGTTGCTAATGTTAGTGTTCAAATTAGTGTACGAAAGCAAATGACTGTTTTTGAAAGTTAAAGATATCCCACCCCGCAATAACAACTGGCAAAGCTGTGATAAAAAACCGCGAGTATTAATTACTAGGTACCTACCGTACCTACTGACATTCCTTGTCAATTAATAAGACTAATATTTATTCAAATACATAAATGGGTTTCACATTACCGTAATAAAAAAAAAAACAAATATGTACATTTGGAACAATTAATTATGCCAGAAACTTTTAGTATCTATAATTTAGAAATGTGAATTCCTGGGAATGTGAATGCCTGGCAATGTGATAATTTAAAAATGTGAAGACCTGGGACTAATCCACCGGATTTAAGTCAATACTAGTCTAGTAAATAAATGTTTTAATCCACTCGGCTCTACGTACACGAACACGACTTTCGATGAGAGGCATCGCTATAAGAACTGGCTTTTTTTTACTTTTTATATTAGCAGAAGTTATTTAATAATCTAAAGTATCGCAGTGCGGTCACGGGCGGCCGATGAGCAATTTCCCCCGCTGTGATTGGCCGAATTTCCCATGAGGCGCTATGCGACAGAACTCTTAATTTCTTGCCTGGACGCGCTGTTTTACCGTCTTGTCGGTGCTTCGAAAGGATTATATGCGGTCATTAGAAGCTTTTTAATTTTGTTTTACTTATGTCAAATTGTGGAGGTAGTGAAAACTGACAAGCTGATGATCCGTTCCAAGAAGAGTTTTGGAATTTACTCCTATAATATTGAGAGCCTTTGTTTTTTTATCTTGATAGAACGTTTTAACATAACTTTTTTTTTTTTTTTCAAATTAAAAATAGAATTTTCGGACAGATTTCTTACTGCTAATTTGCCGTGGTACTTTTGCTGCGTCCGTATCGACTTTGTTTTTCCAAATTCAAAAATAGTCTTTTCACGTAAATGTAGGTTCGGATGACAACGCAAGTACCTACAGTCAGCAAAAAAAGGTTAGGTACCGTATAGGCGTATATTAGAAGTGTAATTACCAAAAATCCATTCTACCCACTTATTAGGTATGTCGTTCAGGTAGTCAGTATTTAGTAAGTACCCTTTATAAAAAAAAATATGCAACATGTGAATTTTTGAATCAAGTTTTTCTTATAAGATTAAAATAAATCGGGTAGGTACATAAACAAATACTATTATTACCAAGAACCACATTTTACTATCACACTAACATACACCCTTCTCTTTCCACGCTAATCGCAAAAAAAAAACAAAAGCCCACTCAAATCTAGCGCCTACGCAGCGGACCGGAAGAGTGCGCGCGCTCATTTTGAATTTAGAATTAATGAATATTAAGTGTATACGCACACTTGTGTTCGCAACGCCATCTAGCGGAGTGTGAGACGATCACGCCTCCTTGGGGAGTTGCTTCGAAATTTAAATAAATTGAGCCGGAATTTTAGTCTATTTATACGATGTTAGTGGCGGAATTAAATGAATGGTTTTAATCTGTATCTTCTAAGCTACGAGTATTAATAATAAGAAAGAGGTAAGCTTTGTATGTTTTTATGTAGCGAGTTTCTCCAGAACTCCTAAACTGATCCAAAAATTCTCTTACTAGTGGAACGTTTTATCCGGTGGATGCAAGGAGCGAGTTGTTATTCTATGGGGAAGGCCTTAGTAGTATAGTAACAGTGGACGTCTTACGGATGATGATTTTGATGATGATGGTTTTTTATCCGGAGAAAATTTCCTCAGGACACAGACGAAGTCGCGGACTACAACTAGAAAGATCCAGTAGTAAATTACAAATCAGTGCATAATTATTTTTTACTTTTTAGTTGTCTATTTTGACGGCGTTTTTTTCGGGCGTTTTTTTACGTACAATTAAATGTTACAATAAATTAAAACGATGGATAAATGGGACGTTTTTTTCCCGTTTTTTGTGACAGTTTGTATGTACATCAGAATAAAAACAATTGAAATAATAAACGAAGCGCAAAATCCAGTAAAATCCTGGGCAATTTTATCAAAGAGCTGGCGTAGATATTTTTAGATAAACAATAAGCATAACCATCCAGCATGAAATTCGATTGTGTCCGTCACAAAGGCGCTCACAATGATTCTTGGTTGCGTACGAGTGCATTATGAGGGTCGCGGACGATGATGGATTGCGGACAGTCACATGAGATTTGCCCCTACAACTAGGTACGCAAATTCAGCATTCAATCAGTATTATGTGTTGATTTTCCTTACTTAGTTACAGATACAGTGAATAATATGTTCCTATTATAATTTTCAACCGATTTCAAGAAAGGAAGTTCTCAATTCATTTGTATGTTTTTTTGTCTCTTCGTTACGCGATAACTCCGCAAATTGTGTGCCGAATTTCAAAATTCATTTTTGTTGTAAAGGACAGACTTTCAACGTGATCCCATTGTCACCAAGTCAGGATCTCATGATGGAATCTTTGAGAAATTGAGGGCAATCCTCAAATTTTATAAGTACACCTATAGTGATTTTGGCATTTTAGCTCCAAGTTAACTACATATTTATATTCAGGAACTATCATTTGGTGAAGTGGACCTGATCAAGAAGACCGTAGGTACCAGTATTCTATTATAAAATAATATAACTATGCCGTGTTTGGCCTTAATGGTATCGTTGTGAGATGCACTTTGGCTACAAATAACTAAAAACCACGAAGAAAAAAATCATTTTAACAAAAATGGAACCGACTCCAAAAACCTTGAAAATAATTTTACACTAGTTCGACATTCGAATATTATATTAACAGACTGCCAAACCGAACAATGCCTCAGAACATAGTGTCTTCAACCTTGATACCACCGATGGAACAATATTTTCAAAAATGGAATTGAATAATAACAGAAACTCAAGCATTCAGGATCTGGAGACCCATTTTTTTTTTTTTTTTTTTTTTTTTTTTTTTTTTTTTTTTTTTAAATTTGCTCGTTTGCCATCCAGTCGTCCAGTCGAATAAAAAAAAAACATTAATAAGGGTGTATTCTCCAAAACGCGTACCATGTAGCCTAAGGCTGTATTCATCCCATAGCAGCCTCCGTAAATATTTGACAATGTTTGCCGCGGACTGTCTTATGCTTCATTTATTTTGACAAATCATCCCTCGAATAAAGGTGAGGGTGGGGTTTATTAGGTAACGTATTTTTGTGTTAAACAGGTGAGCTTTTTAAAATACAGTTTATTTTTGTAGCTGTATAAATAGGTAGGTACTGTAAAATAAATTAGAGCTACTTTCTCTTCTTATTTTGTATTGTCCTTTTTCTTTCTATTGTCTTAGTTTGGGCGTTAAGTGATTACTTGATGATAATGAAACTTATGATAATAAACTACAGTCTTTAATTAATATTTCTAATAAATGTTGTTATCATCAACTTATAAATAAATAAAAGAATATTTATTCACAAAGCCAAAAATATAACATAACAAAGTACGATGAAAGAAACAGATAAAACATACCTAATTTGTGAAGAGGTAAAGGACTCAGCAAAGCTGCTGGTTTTCAGTCCTCACCTTGAAGAACGAAATGGCAGTGTGGCTGACAATAAGCAAAATACTACCTAAAACATAATAAAAAAAAGGAAAAACAGTTCAATATGTACTACGTACCTATTTTAGTACACTTATTTAATTTATCATACGTTCAAATCAAAGCTCCATGATAAATAAAGATTGAAAAAAATATAAGTACAATACATTGGCAATGTAGTCAGTTGGTGTGTTTCACTAAGTTAAAAATTCCGCTACAAAAATTATAAGAAATACCTATGTGTATTTTGAATATAATTATATTATAGTAGGTAGCAGCTTACGGTACTTAGGCGTTGTAAGTTGAGTACAGTCGAATCCATAAACTTGTGAGCAAAAATTTTATCAAAAATATCTGAACACGGCTCTATTGTTAACGGCGTAAAAGCGTGTTCAGATATTTTTGATAAAATTTTTGCTCACAACTTTATGAACTCGACTGTATACAAATTATATGTTAAGAAGAAAGCTGAGACAAATAAACACTGCACATTCATTTCTACTTTCTTTTATAAAATAAAGATACCTACCGACAAAGGCATCGGTGTCGTATCTAAGAATCCCTGAAGCAAAACAGCGCACAATCATGGCGACGCTCTACCATCGAGCATATATGCAAATATTGGAGGTACAACTCAAAGTTAAATAAGTTAGCCGCGGCCGTCCCAGAGGTCGCGACAGACGACATTCGGCCAGCCTTTATTTTACCTCCATCTATTCACAGGGTGGTCCCGTTCCAGATACACTACGAGAATATTATGAGATTTTAGCTGTTGCAATTTTTTCCGCGTCCTGCAAAACCTTGCACTTTCTTGGAGTAGAAACGAATAATATATGTACTTAGATGGTGTAGGTTGCCGTAAGTGAAAGATGTTTTTTTATTTTGTTCAGTACTTCTGAGCGTCATCCCCAATATACAATACAAATATTCCTTATTGCACAACATAAATCGGTACAAAAAACTTTTAATAAGTATAAACATTTAGATTCAGGGTAGACAATAAGCAGTCTTATTGCTTAAAAGCGATCTCTTTCAGACAACCATTTGGGTACAAGAACTTATAGACATATAAGAATGATACGGATGAAATTTACTGCTCCATTTTTTTTTTAGCCAATCAACATATCCCACTGCAGGGCAAAAGCCTGGGCACCCCCTTATTATGAAATGTACACCGGTCTATTATATAAAAAAATAATAGAGATGACGGCCCATTATTGGTATGAATTTGTTAATCAAATATACCTAGTTATAATTACTGAATAGTTAGTATCCGGTTAAGCATTAATAAGGGTTTGTCTAACCACTGAGATCCGATCACTATCATATGAAGATATTACAATTTTTTTGGCCAAAAACACGAGAATACAAGAATTATCGATTTTTCAGTCCTATCGTAAAGTTTGAAGTAATTCCAATAATTTTCTCGAGCTCAAAAATATCGAGCATTGTTGAACATCGCCCTGTACATACATGGGATAAAGATACGTTTGACTCGCGTACATAATATATGAGACGAGTTAACAAGCACGTTACGGACCAGCTACGATATGGCGTATCTCCCGAGACCCCTAACTTAGTGTTTAGTTATGAAGATACTTTAAACTTTTGGTAAAAATTCTAGTGAAATTTTATCATAGTATGTCGAACCCGAATTGAGTGACGAATTTGATGAAACATCGAGGGAAATTATAAATAATTTAACTAAAGTTGAGTTGAGTCGTGTTGCTTGCGACTTCGTTGACAAATTGTTTTGCACTATCCTGCGGGAGCTATGCAATTTTTTGGGATACAAATTTCTCTATGTCCTTCTTAGGGTTTCAAACTATCTCTATGCCAAATGTACTTTATATTGGTTTAGTACTTAAGCGTCAAAGCGTAACAATGTGTTTTAATTGACACTTTTATAGTTTTAGTGCATTTATAATTTTCATTAACACTGACAAACAGATTTACCTGTTGGATCTAAAACTAGCGTAAATTCAATATAGGTATACAATAAGCTTCTTCAAATAAATTGGATAAAAAATATTTAGGGGCTGTTCCACCATCCATTGATTAGTGTTAAGTGACGGTTAAATGTGATGCCGTCTCTATTTGTTTTGTTCGAATAGACGGAGACGGCATCACATTTAACCGTTAGTTAACACTAATCAGTGGATGATGAAACAGCCCCTTAATATTGATATACCTCAGACTTACTTAGATTCAATAAACAATTAGATTACTTAGATTCAATTTGGATTTTAAGCTGACAATAGGTAGTTTGATTTTTTGAAACTCTGTGTGTGCTAAAAATAAACCATTTCAAATACAGTTGCTTATAAAGTCGACAAAATAACTAAAAACGTACGTTACGATGCACAAAATACTGTAACGCCAGTTATCCATACACCACGACGGCTGGTAAATAATAAAATATCTTTCAGTAAAGATTATCGAAACGATGCAAAGAGCAATATGGATCCATTTTTGAACAAATATAGTGAAAATATCCAATTTCAAGTCTCATCTAAGCAAACGTTCAACCTTCTTTAATGTTTTAGAATGTTGAGCAATACCGGTCGCCATACAAATATATCATAAACTCAGAACAACAATAAAAACTTTATTTTTCTTTATTGTACTGCTAACACCACAAGTTCAAGTCAAATTGAAACAATTATGTATGTACAACAACGTATAAAAACTTGCAAAATTATATACTATACTATTTGTTTTGAAGCTGTCGGCCACATAACACAAAGACAGTCAGCCGAAATACAATCACTAATACAAAAGAACAATTTAGATAAAAAGTGAAGTGCTATGTTTCCTGTGAGGTGTGTAGAAGCTGCTGCTCGTACTCTGGGAATCAAACAGGGGAAGTCATACAAACTGATTCACATTCCTGGACCTTTTGTGCTACTAATGTCATATTTTATTGACATCCCATACTTCTGCCGCGAAAATCGTTTGATTATTGAAACCTTTGTCCATAAATCAGTTTGTCTGACTGTACAGTCGAGTTCATAAACTTCTGAGCAAAAATTTGATCAAAAATATCTGAACACGTTTCTACACCGTTAAGATATTTTTGATCAAATTTTTGCTTACAGGTTTATGAGCTTGACTGATGATTTTATGACACATATTCGGGTCTTTAACTGTCTATATCAATGTGAAAAATAAATATTTATTTGTAAAATAATATCCCGACTTTCACTGTACTCATGTTGTCAGTTGTTCATGTACTTTTGATACACATATCTGCAACTATAGCAAACAAAAACAGGCATATAAATTTCAGACTTTAACTTTTTTGGCTTAATTTTTCGCAGCAATTTTGTACGACAAGCGGCCTCGAAAATTCAAGCCTTAAGGAATGATGTTATCTGTGGATGGTCTACGGATACGAATAATTATGTGGGGACCGCTGGCAAACCTACGTTTAATATTACAGAAGGTCGGCCCTGTCATTTCAGGAGGAATGGAAAAGGGGACTTTACCAAATATTCCTGTTTGTAATTTGTTTTGAGTTCGATTCAATATTGTGTTAACGTTGTATTCACTTTTATAAGAATACTAGCTTTTGCCCGCGGCTCCGCCCGCGTGGTATTCGGTTATCGCGCACTGTTCCCTCGGAAACTGTGGATTTTTCCGGGATAAAAAGTAGCCTATGTCACTCTTGGGCCCATAAACTATCTCTATGCCAAAAATCACGTCGATCCGTCGCTCCGTTACGGCGTGAAAGACGGACAAACAAACAAATACACAAACATACAAACACACTTTCGCATTTATAATATTAGTATAGTATGTATATGAATATTAAGAGCGTCATTACGGGATAAAGCGGTATCTAAGTAAGCAAAGCTTGCGTTATGGGTAAGTTTTATGGGTGGACAAAAGGTAAACGTAATTATTTAGGTAAACACGTATTAAATAAATGTTGAAAGACCAAGATCCGAGTACAAAGATTCGTAATTATTCATACAAATACTAGCCCCGACCGGGAATCAAACCCGGAATTTCAGGCTTCTTATAGTCAGGTTCTCTAACCACTTGGCTATCCTGTTGTTCAACAACTTCCTTCTCATAAATGCGAAAGTTTGTAAGTCAGTCTGTTTGTTTGTTTGTTAATTAATCACGTCTAAACCATTGAACCGATTTAGATGAAATTACAGATAGTTCGAGTCCCGGGTAAGGACATAGGATAGTTTTTATCCCGGAAAATTGGATAGTTCCCGAAGGACAGCGATAACTGAACTATACGCGGACGTAGTCAGGGTAACATGCTAGTAATAAATAAAGAAGAAAGAAAGAAAAAAAAAATACATTTATTCACAACACAAGACAACAATACTATTTGGCACAAATAAAATAACGCGACATTTGAATATTAACATAAGTACACATATTTAAATAGTTTAATTTGGTGAAATAATCGCCAATTAAAAGCAATACGATTACCTTGTAAACCAAACAGGTAGAGCAAGAACGAGGGACGGGCCACTTCTGACCAAAACTAATCCGTCTCCCTAATTGTGTTAGTGACAACTTTGATCCCTATCCCGCCTCCCTCAGGATATGATCTAACAACGAATTTGATTAGTTATACTTGTTGGCTTCGCTAATAAGGGACAAAAAGTTTTGGTTTAGTTTAGATAGTTTCTATGTACTATACATTACGAGATCGCGCCTGTTTCTTTATCTATAGTGATAGTTCTGTTATAACAGAACTGGCTATAGCCAGTCGTAATATTTACCATAATTACTCGACAAGACTGGGAAATTGCGTCTCTAGTACACACCCAAGTTACTGACTATAACGGAAACGGCGTTAAATGTATCTGAAAGTTTACACAAATATCTAAATTAATTTTAATTTGGCGGTTTTCTTGACGAGGATGAAAAAATAAAAAAGCATACAATCAAAACAATCTGCTAACAGAACGAGTAGAAAATAGTAAGCAAGCACGCCAATATTCGTACGAGTATAGCACGCAATAATAGATACAAGCAGCAGAAAGTAAAATTATTTTACAATTACTATAAAAAACAGTATCGATTTTACTGACAAAATAAGATTATTATTACACTCACAACATTTTCCTTGTTCTAAAAAGCAAAAAAACGGCTGCGCTTATAAAAATAATAAAGCCAGCGTAGCAAAGTTACTGCTCCTCAAAATGCATAGCCATTACAAGTGAAAGTTTATTGTGATTCTGTGTTTAAACAAAGAGGGGCGTTTTTACACCGCGTTGTAATGAATTTCAGGAGGAAAACTCGTCTGGCTACACTTGTTCAATAAACACAAACTCTTAAACAAAAACAATAAAGGTCATTTTGCAATGATTCCCAGTTTTTCAACGTTTGTTTGTGTACTAAATATTCAATAGTAAAATGTTGTACGCGAATTTTGTGCACCTCATTGAATAGCGTCGTTTCATGCATAATTTTTGATTGGAGTGTTTCATATTTCTACCACTTTTTTTTTTATAAAAATATGTAGTCAGCTATAAGATTTAAGATGGTGCGAGGTGCTGATAAAGTCGCGTGTTCACGATGGATGCAGGTTGCTTCCAACTGAAGCAACTGGACGTCTATAGAGGAGCCGGGGAGACCTATATCAACAGTGTATGTTCTGGGGCTTATAATTATGATGATAATAATACATGTTTAAGTTGATGATAATAATGTTCAAAAATAATTTCAAATCATCTGCAACTTTCTGTTTTATTCATATCATCATCATCATCTCGGCATAGAACCTCGTCCTCAGAAAGAGATGGTTTGGGCTGTAGTTACGACGCGGACCCATTGTGAATTGGGAACTTTACACATACCTACAAGTAAATTGCTTCTAAAATTTTGAATGAATTTCGGCTGACGATGATTATGTTAATTTTCATTATCACTTGAAAATATGTAGGTACAGAAAGGCTTACCCGAGCAGGAACGCGAAGTTGTAATGCGATGCACCGCAATCTCGTAGTCCCCAGGGCAAGTCCGTTCAGATATCAAATTGTCTCCGGTCACTCCATCTCAGTCACTATACTGGTTAAGGCCAGTAGGGAATCTTATTTAGGAAAAAAAATATTTAGCTATAAGGTCAACCGGGGCTATGTCGTCTACGGGGCTAATGCGTCCATTCCAATTATGACAAGAAAAACGTCCTTTAAAAATACTCGGGCCATTTTTTTTAAAGGCTTTGGCACTAAAAGTATAAACACCGGCCAAGAGCGTGTCGGACACGCCCAAGATAGGGTTCCGTAGCCATTACAAAAAAATTTCTGAGGATTTCGTATTTTATACGGAATCTTCCAAGTTTAGATATATTTTACACCTTACGCTGCTATTTACTCATAAACTACTAATAATTCTCAAGAAAACTTAGCCGTTATAGTTTTCTTTGGAAGTTTGATATACTGACTTGACTACCATCCTGAATTTTTTCAAATTTTCCACCCACCGGTTTAGATTTTAGAAGGGGGGGGGACGCACGATTTTAATGAAAATTTTCACTTTAAAGTTGAATATTTCGCAAACAAATTACTAAATCGAAAAATAGTTTTAGCAAACCCCTTATGGTTTTAAAATACGTATCCAACGATACCCCACACTATAGGTTTAGATGAGAAAAAAAAATCACCGCCACTTTACGTCTATGGGAGGTACCCTAAAAAAATTGTTTTTGAATTTTTAATTGTACTATTTTGTCGGCATAGTTTACCTATATATCCGTGCAAAATTACAGCTTTCTAGCATTAATAGTTCCTGAGCAAAGCCGCGGACGGACAGACAGACATGGCGAAACTTAAGGGTTCCGTTTTTGCCATTTTGGCTCCGGAACCCTAAAAATGATCATTAGATGTCGTGGCCGATCTTTTTTTTTTTAAAGTAATCCGCCAACGAGGTCAATTGGACGCTATAGCTAAACTAAACTAAGGCTAGAATTTAGCGTACAACATAATAATTAACTTTATCATGTGTGCTTTTATAAAATTATCTCGATTAAAATCATTCCGACCAATCCGATCACATAATACCAGTAAAAGACGCTTTCACCCCACCTGGGGTTATAGCCTCTAAATATCCCAGCTTTTACAGAAACGTATTTTACACGTAAATTAATAATAGATACATTTGACAATAAACTGACGTCCCTTCTGTTGCCAGTGTTACTGTGAGCGTTGCAATAAGCTTAAAGGCAGACGGACTCTATTAAGTTTCTAACTTTTGGATAGAAAGTTATTATTAATATGAAATATACGGTTTATTCCCAAAATACCCGTATTTTAGTAGGTAAACATTAAGCAAGTTTATTAAATTACTGTTTCGTCGGATTGCTGACTTTGGAAAATAACAGTCGTGAATAAAGTTGATTGATAATGATAATAATAATATCAAATATGATAAATATCACGGGACAATTCACACCAATTCACATAAGGGGATTGATATTATTTTTGATAGTGACAAACATGTATGTTCATTGTGAATAAATAAATATTTCATTTCATTTCATAAAAATTACAGTATAGGTTCTCGTTTTGGGCTTCGCCACGCAGTGTCATTCAATGAAAGTAAAAACTGATTCTCTGCTATAGATATGCTATTTAAATTATGTAATACAGCAAGAGGTAGAACCTACTAATGACTCATTACTTAAAAACGGTGTTTGAAATATTCTGCGAGTATTTTTTCATCACGGGGCTGAGCGGATGGATTTATAAAACCTATACTAATGATGAAAACAAACATAAACTTACTTTCATGCATTTTCTGTCGCACTTACTCATTCAATATTTGCGTGGGGACTTTTAAACCAGATTTTTTACTGTTGAGTACAATTTTCCAAACATTTATTTTCATGAAAGTTTTTTCTATATTTATATTTTTTAGGTAAGTACATACGTACCTAATCTCCCATTATTTTCGCTCGTCAATCTAATATTATCAGTCGAGTAGTTTCAAGGATAGCGGGATCCCAATGACCGACTAACGGTAACTAACTGAAAGGACCTTTTTAACGAGCCGTGAAATATTTCAATTTGCCCGTTTGCTCGCAAATGAAGCGCGACTAGCCAATTTTGAGCATTATTGGGCATAATACCCGAATAGTGTTGTACTCCCGGGAATATTATTGGTAATATCCCGCGCTAATGATGCGAAGTTTCGGTTCGTTACGTACTTACGTTACGTTTGAATCGATTACTGTGTTGGCTATGCGTTATGATAGAATCATAGATATAGATAGTAGATATACAAGAATTATAAAAATATTATAAATGCGAAAATTTGTATGTGTGCGAGTGCGTTACTCTATACTGTACACTAACAACCGACATTATTATCTATTAGTTTTTACAAAAAAAAAGACAGCTGTTGGTTTCTTAGCAAAATAAGCTAAGTCATATTGCTGATATTTAAGTACAACATAATTTACTTTAATTTATACAAATACAATTGTAATGAACTATTGGAAATTATAAGGTTCTTCTTATTATTTTCAATGTTTTTTTTTTTACCTCATATGCAAGTTTAACCACAAAAGAACACAATTAAACAAGCTTTTAAACGCATTCAGCTTGCATTACACAGTAATTTAGTTTTAAATAGTCATTATTTGTCGATAATGAGCCAATAAATAACGCGATAAAGTAACCGCTTGATTATTTACCGCGATCCGGACAAATGGGGTGCCATTGTCGCGATACGATATTTATGACGCGAGCAACGAAGTTACGAAACAAACGGGGTAAAAAAAAACAGTGCTTTAATTTATATTTATTATGGTTCTTGGATCAAAACTATGAGCGATTATACTTTTTTTTAGTTGCTACATTCTCGACAGAGTGGTTGTCGTGATCGTCGTTATCGGTTGGTTTATTCTGACCTTCGAGATGACTTTTGCTCCACTCATCCACTCAAAGATTGACTGGTAGAGATTAATTAAAGGGATAAGGACGACTTTATACAAGTATCTCAAAGTTTATCAATTGTAGGTATTTTGTTTCTTATTTTTTTACAATAAAGAGTTTACATACATACATACTTTTTTGGAAAAATAGTGTGATGGTTTCCTCTTTCCTTCCCCTTTTTACAAGCTTTTATTTGGTTTCACCTGTCCCGTTGTCTGTCTGTTTGTCTGTAATCAAATCTTGCTAGTTAAATTCGACCCACTTCCAATAGTTGGGTTTACTTGAAATTCAACGAAAAGCACAGTCAGCAAAAAAATATTGTATTAAAAAAAAATTACCACAAACTTATACAGAAATAGTTTAATACCTATTTGTTTTATCTGAATCTTTACTAAATCTTTATTGAGTCTTTATTTAATTTTACAAGCGTTTATTTACTCCTAATGATCGGATCGACTGTAAATTTGGTAGAAATTTACAGTTTGGATGACAATATAAGCAGTTCTTCTTCTTTGTCGGTATCACTCTTGACAGAGTGGTCGTGGTCATCACTTCAGATGTTGGTAGCAAGCTTCACAACACGCCGCCACTCTTCTCTAAGCATATAACCAGTTACATACTTACAATTAATAAAAGAGACAGCTAATATTTTTTTACAAACACAAAATCTTAGGCCTTGATATTTTGGCTAATTAATAATTAATTATGCCCGGAAGATATGACTTCTGAGTCGTTTCATTTCTTGTAGTTTTATCAATTTAACTATAACTTAATTCTTTGAAATTAGTACTTTATATTAAAGTACTTACCTCATGATCTTATTAATTTAGCCAAACTACCTCAAAATTTCATAATTTGCACAGAACATCTTCTCCCTTCGGTTATCCGTGACGTGTGCGCGTAAACAGTTAATATTGCATACAATTTATGCGTTCGTAATTAAACGCATCATGTTAATTGCTCGTAGGTAGCATTGTGGTGCTCATTTCCGTGCCATGTTATGGTAACGCTGTAGAACACTAACGTCTGCGTGTATGAGATGATTAATGATCATACAGCACTATATCGAGCACAGAAACTTATGTTTAATGAAATGAACCCGAGTAACTTTAGTCTTAAATTGTCTTTAATTCGTTTCGCAGCAGCCGCCATGTCGTGGGCTCCCAGAGGATGGACTACGAATTAGCCCGAAACGTGTTCAGCTAAACTCGATTTAAGACGAGTTATCCGAGTTTATTTATGAGAGTCTCACAGTAGCTCCATACAGGTACGGTAATTTATTTTATTTTCGACTTACAATTTCTTCTCTTTTACGGATATTAACGGGTTATAATTATACTCGTATTCCTACTAAATTACCACTTTGGTGCTTGACATAAGATATATACTTAATTACTTATTACAGATCCAGTGAATAATGTTTTCCATGGTATTTTGTCGGATCAGTTCGTATTTTGAAAATACAAACTGAAATACAGTTGCATAGAAAAACCAGAAAAATAAGACCAGCGCTGGGAATAACGATATCTCTTGTCCGGGTGAGCGGTTAGTTCTGATGAAGTGCCGAAAAGTTTCTCATAGATGTCGCTAGTGTCGCTGCTTATGTGGCTAAATAAGAAACAAACAAGCCTGAGATGTGTGGTGCATAGGAGAAATTCGTATCTGAGTCCGTTGTCACGCGGAATGGAATGCCGAGGACCTGGGTTCGATTCCCTGCGCTGGTCTTATTTTACTGGTTTTTCTGTGCATCTATATTTCAGTTTGTATTTTCGATATGGGTTTTACGGGATGACCGTAAAAGTAACAAAAAATTTGGAATAGAAATAAAAAAAAATACAAAAAGATAAAAAAATAACAATCTTATGTTCGTATTTTTCTTGCTTTCTCAATTAGCTTCAGTAACTTCAGTAAGCTAGTTGAGAAAGCAAGATACTTAAATAACAAAATACGATGGCGAAACTGCGTCTCTACTTGGGTTGTTTTATTAATAATAATACCGATAAAGAAAAAATCAAGATGCTACTTTTAAACAAAACAGTAATAAAACTCTAATAAGACACATTGTGCCCGTGGCCCATATGTTTACCCCTTCAAGCCAAGAGTGATTTGTCTAAAAAAGTTGAGACAGGGCTGGCGAATCGGTGAATTTAAACGTTTTTGGTTAAACAAATGTGGGCATAAATTAGCCGTAGATTGACGAGGGTAGTCCTGACATGTGGACATAGGTATCTACCTGCATGAATGGTTAGGTTGTGAAAATTACTGAGAGGGAAAAGTATGTAAATAGAGGCTAAAAGTGGGTATAATTGTGATAGTTTAGGTATCTGTTGAATGTATTATGAAGATTGTAACTTCATAACCGCAAATTTCCTAAAGATATGAAACTTCAACTGCTGTTATGATGATTTTTTATTTTTTAAAAATTACCTTGTCATTTTATCAAAAAATATGTTATGAGAATTTTTGTCACAGCGCTTAATTAAACAGATTGGTACCAGGTTATTATGATCTCATAAGCTTTTTTCTTTTGAAATTGGAGATCATTAGGCAATTAACGATTTTTTTAAAATGACAGGTTGCATTATGTTGTGATACTTTTTATGAATATGCAATAATTTTGTTTTTAATTAAAAATAACTTTAACTATAATTTTCTCAAAGAATTTGCAACGCTAAGAAGTTAAAACCTATACCTATGTCAGAAATTTTTAAGTTTAGTATTTTCCCTGAGCAAATTGTTTAGTATACTTATGTATGTCTGATCTCACAACACAATGGTACATCTTAACATTTCATGACAATACGTTAGTCAACGTCCCAGTGGGACACTCTGGACACGATTCAACGGACATGACGTTTGTTGTTACATGCAGACGTATGTATTGATTCATGTACGGCATTAGTAGCTACGTATTTCATTATATGTGCAAAATTTTGAATGGACTGATGGCTGGAGTCTTCCCAACAAACACACATGGGTGTCTTGAAAAATCAGGTAAATCTAAAGTACATAAATAATATCATGTAATGTATGCAGGTATATGCTAGGGCTATGGTACTAAGTGTCCATTTGCTTCAGTGATCACTTGGCATCTGTGAACCACACGCTCGTTTTCCAGCTTTAGCATAAAAATAATTGAAAGACAAAGGGGAAGAAAGTTCAAAGTTGAAAGAATTTCATGTAAATAAGACAAATTTACAACTAAATAGGTATACTTGCAATTCGACACATAGTTAGCAGTTTCAAATAGGGAAATAATCCTTCCTTACTAATATTATTTTTAGTTAGGTATATTGCTAAAACACCAACGTAGGGACAACGTAGTTGAAATTTGTAGTCTGGAGATCGCTTTTTAGCGACAAGACCGCCAACTGCCTACCTGAATTTTTTATTTTTGTGATGTCTCTCTACTGTTTTTGGTGATCAATAAAGAATATTTGTATTGTATTGTATTGTACCAAATTTTCTTACATGTAGTGCGTTTGGTTGGTTACACTGCTTTCATACTTTTGCCATATTTGCCGCGCATTAAGATACAAATCTCCATTACCATTCCTATACCCATTATATTTTAACACGGACGGAGACAAGCCTGTCTGGCTTAGCTACGCATTTCTAACTCCAAATATTTTAGTCAACGTTGAATAATTCCTTAGTTTCCCGGCCAAGCCCATGTATTCCTAATTGCGATGCACACAGGAAGATTCATACACTAGTGCACTCCGCACAACTACCGACAATCGGTGACATTGACGTTGCGCCGGACAAATGCTTCCCCAAACATTTATTAACGAACATAGAATGATGTAGAGTTCTGCCGATGTAACGTTTTTTGGATTGATCATTTCCGTAAACAAAGTTGACTGTTTAAGTAAGGTTTAAGTAGTATTGAGTTCACTCAGAAAAAATATCGATTAGACATACGAGTAAGTACCAGCTTTCATAAGAAATTTGCTGAAATAACAACAGATTCATGTATCACATACCAGTATTAATGCACGAATTTACCGCTTTGAAAATCTAGTTATTTAATAATAAGATGATTTTGAGTGAGATAAAAAATGGATATTTTTAACTTAGAATATTGTGTGTAAATGGAGATGTTACTGCAGTTTTCACACACACTACCAATAAAAAAATGTGAAACAATTAAAAGTACATTTTTAATTATTTGTCAAAAAATATCATAATCAATAGCGACTCCGTGCTTTTCTTTGTCCGTCCACGTCGTGCATACATCACGATGCGACCATTATTCTAATTGCTCACAAATTAAGCCTGATCGGGTTAGCGTTTAGCTTGGTTTGGCAGGGGGCAGTAATTCGGTTATTACACACTATTGTGGTTCGTTATTATGATTGATTTGCGATTTGCGACGGCAAATGTTACGTTGACGAATATTTTTTAATCATGACTTTTCGCTTGGATTTTACGCCTGTGATTTTCTTGTATTATGATTTACATATTTCGGACAATAAAAGTTTACTAATTTTTTTAATTTGTATCTAGTCTTTATTGAAAAGGCGTTAGTACCTAATCCATTATTCGTGGAAGACAAAGCACCTCCTAATTTTTTTCTGTGCACATAACTCTACTATGATTATTATCTATAAATCCATAATATACTGAGCGGCAAAAAATCTGGCCCAAATGTATGCAGAATCGGTAATTTTGTATGAGGTGGGCCAAATTTTGTGCCGCTGAGTATTATATTTTAGTAAGTATGATTAAATGAACAGTTGAATAACAAATAAATCAGTTAAAGTTTTTAATTGATTACGTCATCGATAGGTTGGAAGAGACGCTATATCTATTTTCTAACTTAACACACTTAAATATACTTTTCGAAACGTCCTGGTGATTTCAGCTACATTGTGTTCGAGCCCAGGCATGCACCTTGGAGATTTTAAAAATGTGCGAAATCACATTTGAAAATCACATACTTAACGGCGAAGTAGTGTCTCTTAAGTTTCTAATCGGTACCAAGACTGCGTTGCGTAGGAACAACGTTCAAGCTCTCTGATTCTGAGAGTACGCCTGAGTCTGCAACGAGAGGTCACTAGGCTGAGAACCTGAGATGATGTTTATTTGTAAGCGACACAATAAAATTAAGCAATCATTACGTTTTTACTAATGTAAGACTTTGCACACAATAATTATTATTTTTGCAACGCTTGCGATGTAAATACACCAATCTTCAGTATCCTTCACGCAATCACTCCTTCCGTATACACTCCTCTCTGGCGTCCATAATTTGTCCACCCCAAACCCCAACTGAAATATGCATGCAAACAAAATACATTTAACCGCAAACGTCGGAACATAACATTACCATAACACGGGAATCCCATAAGCATATGACATTTTTTTAACACCCTCTACAATTGACGAATTTTCCCCATCCGGGGAACGGTATAATGAGAACATGCAAAGATTTTTGCAACTATGCTTATGCTCTTAGCTTTCGCGGAGTTATATAGCACTTGCTTACTTGATTGCATCGCGGTTTTCTACAACATTATGTTGAATGGTGCCTAATTCTACTATTCGATTTTATTTCTTTCTCATTGGCGTGGTCCCGCGACAACTCTATTCCTGCCCCTGGTTATCTGTTATTTTTACGTCAATGATGTATGCGCTGCGAGGTCAAGAATTTGGAGACCTATTTAACTCAGGTTTCTACTTTTTCTACTTCCACTAGCATTCAGTCTATTGTTATTTCGATGTTTTGAAGAAAAACAATAATTTGTTTTGGATTATTATAAAGCAGTGGTCCGAACTTGGAGACGTGCCATACTTACCCCTACAGCGGTGTAATAGTGTTTTGTCAGAGGTAGCAAACGGACTAATGGCCGTCTTTAACATCCAGTGCTGCACATTGGAAGAGCAAAGTCGACGAAAGATTGTAACAGAAGAACACAAAGTCCATATATATATCAAGCTAGTTGAAAGTATAATGTCCTCAAAAAAATTCTTCATTCGAATTAAACCCATCGTCTAAGTTTTCCGTATCAATTCAAAATGATGCTGATATTTATTCGAGACAATGATCATTTAAAAATCAAATCAAATAACTATTCTATTGTACGAGTAAACTAGAAATAGATGAATAAAAAGTTTGCTGTTTAATTAAGTACTACAAAATGAATGCTGCATTATAAAAGTTAATTAAGCGGGGCTAGATCGTTGTCTCGTATATGATAGTCTCCAGTTAACCCTTCTGTTTTAAAATATAACCTTGTCAGCCTAACGTATAACGTAAGGCGTGGTGACTGTACCGACAGCATTAAACGATAGGAAAGTACTCGGCTATTTGGATTTTTAACTTTTGTCTATAATGTAACTTTTTTTATAATGAATACGCACATTCTTCTGTAAAATGTACTGTATAATTATAAAGCCATTTTAAAAATATAAGACATTCCATTGAACATTCCAATTTTAAGTTATACTAGTTTATTTATTTATCTCTCATTTTTCTGAAATAGAAAGTTTTAGATTTCATTAATTAAAAATTACAATTATTAATATTTTTTTATAAAGAGAAAGTCTTAATTTTTACCGTTAATTTTTCATGATAATATATGTTGAACACGATTGTCATGTCTTACATCTGTTTCTCATTGTTATCTATTCTTTATTATGTATGAGAAAGAGTACACGCTAGGAATCTGTGGAGTTTAAATTCAAAAAAATCGGTAACTAATTTAGATTTAAACAGTGAATGTTAAAAATTATCACTTTGTTACTTGTATATCCTACCGGTTTTTTCTTCAAATGTCATTGGTTGCTTATTATCATAATTTTTAAGTTTATTTTCTGACCGTACTACGTGAAAAACCATGCGTGGTCCCTCTATCACAGTCTGTATCTAATTTGATTCAGTACTTATGGCATTTTGTCACGGGTCTGAGGTAAAGTCAAGACCAAAAATATATTTACGTTACCAATGAAATGAAATGAAATGAAATTTATTTGCGGTAAAGGCTTCAATAACAAAAATATAATAATAAATAAGTACTTAAATAATACATAAATAATTTAATAATCATAATTTATATAATTAATAATAAATATATAATGCATTATGCAAATACCTCTAATTTATATAAACACACACCTTTTTAATGTACACCGCAATAGTTAGCGATACAGAAACAGGTATACTGTAATTATATTTCATTCGATGACTGCACTGATATTTATCAGATAAATGTGAACTGTATTTATAGACTCAATATCATTCAAAATAATTCTATAACTTTATTACGAGTAAAGAAAAAAAAAAAGATTATTAAATGGCGTTAGGCGGCATTTATAGGTCCACTTTGAGATATATTTTGTCGAAGAAAAAACATCGATACCAAAGTCAAAGCACTTCAGAATGTAAAAAATTGATCAACGATTCAGATATTGTCACAACTATCGATAATTAAAGACAATAAATATAGTTCAATTTAGAAGCTAAGGCCGTATTGTCTAATGTTTTTGACGCTCGCGATCGGAATCAAATGACAGATTTCGCATACAAAAACTGTCATATGATTGCGATATCACGAGCTTTTGCACGTGCTTTTGGAGTCTGTTAAAAATTACGAAAACTTGCGAAACAAGCGTTGACGCAATGCAAACAGAATTGATATAGAATCATCCAAAATTTACAATCCATCTTCTTCCCTCGTTTCAACAAAAACATCGTTACACGTAAACAAAACCAGGAGAACTTTAACCCCGTCTATGTTTTATTCAAATTTACTTACATTTGTACTAACGGGAAAGACCTTTGCTATCCTGAATTGTATTCCCCCGCCGTGCCATATATCTTCTTCACACGAGCACTTATTTATTTCTGGAGCGTACTGCAGCTTGAGGGATGGATAGGGATGGTTGTGCTTAACTGGATTGTTTTATTTAAAAAACTTAAAATCTATGTTGTTTTTTGTTGAGCCAAGGAAGCCGTAGGACTGAACGTAACTTGATTTAGACTTACTTAATTTAAAATCGTGAAAAAACACTACTTATCCATACTAATATTATCAATGCGAAAGTGTTTGTGTTTGTATGTTTGTCCGTCTTTTACGTCGAAATGGAGCGACGGATTGATCTGATTTTTGGCATAGAGATAGTTTATGGGCCAAAGAGTGACATAGACTACTTTTTATCCCGGAAAAATGCACAGTTTCCGAGGGAACAGCGCGCGATAATAGAATTCCACGCGGGCGAAGCCGCGGCCAAAAGCTAGTTGTCTTATATTCATAAAAAACCGGCAAAATTCTTACGGGGCGGGTAGGGTTCCGTACTAATATTTATAGGTATACTTACGGTAAAATTCAAGTTGTATATAGTCAACAATTACTCGTTTACGTATAAAATCTAGATATTCTTATAAATAAATTCAATATGACTATATACCCTATGTACCTTTTTTATGCAAGGTAGACGAATGATTCACCGACCAACTTCAGACTGGTTGAAAATTACTTTCATGGTAGTCAAAATGCCACAAACGGGACTTATCACGCTATTTTTAACAAGTAATATTTACCTCGACGTTTCGGCAACATTCCAGTTGCCGTGGTCACGAGTAGTGGTACTCGTGGTGTGGTATTTTGACTATGAGTGAGCATCACGAAAGTTTAAAACGTTATACTTTCATGGTTTTTGTAGTCAGTTAAATTTTTTCGTGAAATCTAGTAATCGGTGCAAAATTTACATTTATGCGTCTGGTACATGCGCTAAGACGATAATATATGAACAAATTCCATACCAAAACTGTTATTTATCTTCCTCCAAACATACTTCATGCCTCAAATGACGTATACGGCGTAACTTTTTCCCATAATAAAGTTGGCGTGCCGTGATTGGCTCGAAGCCCACGGGACCGGAGCAAATGAGCGAGAGCTAACGCTCATAATTTATAAGACACACTGCGTTATTTATGACTCGGCTTATGATATGAGATGGATCTTATAACGCTGATGAGACAAACAATAACCGCTAAAAATTAATATAATTTCAGTCTGCAAGTTGAAGTAGCAATTGGTTGATTGCATAGCGCTTCAAACCATCAATGCGATAGTACGTGAATTTTTGGGCTGTTTCACCATCCATTGATTAGTGTTAACTGACGATTAAATGTGATGCCGTCTTCATCTATTCGAACAAAACAAATAGAAACGGCATCACATTTACAATACAATACAAATACTCTTTATTGTACACCAAAAATAGTAAGCGATACAGAAAACAAATACACAAAGAAAATTACAAGGTAAGCAATAATAGGTGGCCTTATCGCTTAAGAGCGATCTCTTCCAGGCAACCTTTTTACAGAAAGAAGAAAGGACTGGTTTACAGCAGGTGGTGCATTAACAGTAGATCAGAAAATTAAAAAGCAACAAAACACATCTACACATACACATTATTTTACATATAATACACATTTAACCGTCAGTTAACACTAATCAATGGATGGCGAAACAGCCCCTTAGAAAAGGGCATTGCGATCGGTTGTTTAAGGTTACCAGATATCGATCGGTGTATGCAGAAGTCATACATCCATTAAGTACGTTCTGCATTTGCCTTGATGACCGATTGGCCAAGTGGTTAGAGGACCTGACTACGTGAAGCTTGAGTTCCCGGGTTCGATTCCTGGCCGGGGCAGATATTTGTATGAATTATATTTACTAAATCTCGGTTAACGCCGCAGTAATTATAATCATCCCCATCCTAGCTTTTGTCCTTTATTGTGGAGCTAAATTTTAATTTTAATAACATTTTTTTACTTGAACCTCTGTATGTAGGTATGTTTATTTACTTTTGTTTATTGCTGAAATTTGGCTCAGATACGTATGTATGTATTTAAATTACGACAATAGGTACATTAATCTGGTAATGAAATGCACCAGAACCACCAAGCCAGGCCTGGCGCAGGACGAAACTCTTCGAAGTAAAAATAATTGACATCAAACTTATATATAAGTAACTTCAACTATATAAGTAAAATCAAACTTATATTTAATTTTGAATACAATGCAAGTACAATCAAGAAAAAGTATAGCCAACAAAAGCTAATGTTAAAAAAGATATATTTTATGATCGTTACCACTTCAGCCCCAACAAAAGCAGTATAACAACAACTCAAGAACCTACCCTCATATGTGATCGGCAAAAAGAGCAGTTTGCATAAACAACGACTTCTTATCAAGCCATTGGTTACAGTAACGTCATTGTAACTTTTAAACCTCCATATCAGATCATCGAACAAGGCATTAAAGGCAACGTGTTTAATCTATAATGCTTCTTATCGCAATATTTTCCATTTCCGGGAAACTCGGCGTCGGCGGGGCATCGTCAGGGGAAATAAGCAGCCTGAGTTTCACTTTGTTTTTTTTTTCCGGGGAAAATTTTTCGTACTTTTACACTTACAACAGTTACCGGTGTTACGCGATTGTTACCTGCATTCCAGTCCTCTGAATTAAATATAGAGCCCGGGAAAGGGTGAAGCGTCTGGATTTTCGTTTGTTTGCAACAATGGCCCCTGTTTAAGTTGGCTGATCGAGGGAATTGCACGCTTTGATTGTATTTTTCTGATTTCACCGACGTTGCTTTGTTTTTATTTAGTTTTAGAATTTATTTGTTGTCAGGTTTTACAGCGTGACCTTGTGAATTGGCTTCAAAACCGGAGAGGGCAAATTGAATACTCTGTTTTTTTTTAAAATGAAATGCAAGGTAAATCGTATAACAGTAATTGTTTTCATATTTATTAATAGCAGCAATGTATGAAATTGTCTTGTTTCTAATGTATAATTATTCAGTTTTAAATTTCGACACTGCAATTAAATAAGCATTAAACTGAAAATTTTATATTTCCTTGTTAATTCCTCTAATACCAGGTATCGGTGTCGGTAATTAGTTAATGTTCGCTCATCTCCGATAATTTATTGAGACGGAGCGCCTCCATAACAACCCCCACTTGGTGGCAGGGGAATAGACGGCGGCGAAAAACTCAACCAAAATATTAATGCATCAGTTCTATGGTAAGTATTGGCGCGAGTTTGTATAGAGATACAACGTTTTTGATACTTGACTGCATTTGATATCACTGTCATTCTATAAGAAACTAGTGACTGGTTATAATGTTATAGACTTTGATGAAATGTCTAGTTATTTTTACAAAATATTTTCTGAGTTTTTTATTTTAATTTAGTTTAACAGGACTTTTGTTACTAATCAACAATAAATCAGATTGCATTAATTAAGTTTTACAGCAAGTACAAATTTGTATCAATTCATAAATTATTCAAAATTCATCAACTAACTATCGTTTCCACCAGAATGTTATACTCGTAAACTACACCCAGGCTTCAAATTTTTCAATAGAAGCATAGAACACTGCGTAGATTTTCTTAAAACAACATTTATTCATGATCATCATCATCATCAACTGAAAGACGTTGACTGTTAAACAAATACCCTTACTTATCGCCTGCAAAATTACTGTTAGACACTGCTGACAAATATTTCGACAGAACAACTCTAGTTTCAATTTGATTCAAGTTTTATTTTACTGGTAAAATATCAAATCCACCCGTTTCTCTATACCTTCGATACAGTCTCACAGCTCTGGATTAATCAGGGATTGTTTCATTCGCCGTGAAAAATGTCGCCGTCGGCGCCGCCGAGTAATAACCCGATGATGCATCGCCTCACTCACTTACGTCGTTCTTCAGGAGGAGCGTATAAAAAGTGTTTTTGTTTTGATTAGTAAAAGACTTTGAGATTAAGCCGAGAGGTGATGAAGGAAAAGGCAGTCCGTGGCTTATTCAATGATTTATATATGTCTATGTTTATATTGTGTCATATCATTATAATAAAGAATTTTAAAATTATAATATGTTTTGTTTTCCCAGCATAAAATTTTCTAAAGAAAAACTCTCCGAACAGATCCAAACTAATCGGACCGTTTCTGACTCATAATCGTGAGTCCCACCATTTTATTTTTTTTAATTAAAAAACATGTTTTACGATACCCAGAAAAAATCGAGAATACAGTCAGCTGCCGAGAAAAGTTCCTTACCGCCCTGTATTTCTGCAGTTTCTGTGTATGACTGTAGTAAGTTACTTTGACTTTGTTACAAAATCTCACTTAAGAGCGGCGTACACTTTCCGCCCCGGTTAACAGAATTAAGGCTCCTCCCGCATGCGTGCCGGTAATCGGTATTAGATCAGAATTTAAAGCCGCACGCACATGTCGGATATCGCGCGAGAGCGCCCTTAATAAATGTGTGCGTTACGCTAGTGGTGCAACAAGAATTTTAATTCCACTTTTTTCATTGCGTTTAACGTCTTAACAACAGTAAAGAAATTTGAATTTTTTATTATTTTTTCTTAAGTTCTTAAAGTAGGTAAGTGTAGAATAAACGTTAAAAAAGCCTGTAAGAACTTTAAAATGGCACAGCATTTAGTTAAGTAGGTAGAATATGTATAATGTATTTTATTTAATGTATTTTGTTTAATGTATTTTAATGTATTTTTACTTTTTTTTTTATTTTATTTTTTTTGGATTTTTGTATTAACCATAACCAGGTCTCAATAATAATTGCGAGGACCTAACCCTTCTTAACCTTCAAACTCAAGTATGGATTTCTGTTGACAAAAGATTCCAATTGGTCAAAATTTAGTACAAAAGTGAAATTGTGACGCTTACTAACTGTAGTATTTTTTTGCCGAATACAACAAAGATAAAACAAAAATTATACCTTGAAACCACAGAGATTAGATATCCATTTAGTAATAGGTAGCTTTAGTAATAGCGTGTTCTAATTTTCATTTCTGTTCTTTGCACAAGTTTTACAGTTTCTATTACAATCAATATTGGTATCTGGAATTGCATTGAAAAAAGACCTCAGATCAAAATTGTTTTACACCGCTAGTACCAGTTCTGATGGACAATAAATACTTCTTACAATTTATGATGTTACGAGTAAAAGAGCCCGCTTGCACAACGCACGCTATAAAAATGTGTACATTCGAAGCTGAAGTGTAACACAAGCAGGCTCACATATGGTAAGACTAATTCAAGGGGGCCAAATAAAATAAAAAGCAAATTAGGGGATGATGCAACACCCCTTCGATTTCTGATACATTCCATTATGCATCAGTAATGTATGTTGTGTAAGTAGCTGTTTTGTTTTTATGAAAGAATAGTTAGTAAAATAAAATGGAACTATTGTTTAGAATTCATTACAGCGTAGAAATATTGCACCGAACAACTCCAATCAATACCTGTCGTAATGAGATGATGGCATGAAAATTAAAACAGCCAAATACCTTTTCATGACGATGACAGTGCTAAGACTTTGTATCATTGAGTATACGTACGCGAGAATATTGTGGGTAATGATAAGAATAACAACAACATTGCTTAATGACGACTTGTACCTATTATAATGAATTAGCGATATCGGTTATCATAATTTACCTATATCTTTCAAAATTTATTGTTGCCAGTTTTCGTTGGATCGTTTGGTTTATCATTCAGCAAACAATATTATCTTGTAATTGTAAAAATATAAGATCGCAATTCAAAGATTTTCCAATCCAACTACCAGCTCTGATCGTAGAACAGAATATCATTTTGATTAATACATAACATTTTATTTTTAGGTAGGAGCAGTCTCCGTTACTAATAAGTATCCAATAAACTCAATTCAAAAACCAAGGTTTATTGTGAAAACTAACACTGCAAGCCCCCCCTCAACCTATCGGTATCAAGTAAATGCACACATGTCATAAAATGTGCAATTTGCACATCACCCGCTGCGCAGCTAATGATAACTGCACGCCCTTCGCGAAACCATCGCAACAATGGCGCCTGATTAATATTAGTTATTATAATAATGTTTTATGCGTTATAGGATATTTTATGATAACTGCATATACAAGTGTTAACTTACCTTGTAAGACCGTGCGTCCAACCAACAACTAAGTTCGCGTAGTTAGTTAGGATTTATTGTAAATATATTTTTTTCTGACGCAGCCTAACAACAGTTTGGTTTGACTAATTTCTTTCTGATATTTTAGAATAAGAGATGTTTTCGAATAAGAGAAAAAAGCAATACCTCTAACTAGGTAGATCTGCAACGTAAAATACCAGCTTACTAGAGAATGAGGAAAACTCATGCCTACAATATTAGCAGAAACTAAATATTAGGCACCTAGGATCCTAGAAGTACGTATCAAACGAAAACTGGAGCTAGAAGCTAGAAGAACCTAGAACTCTAAATATGCAACGATTTTATCCCGATGTAAATTATGAGATGGGTAAAACTATTTCGCGTAATCACCATAAAAAGAAAAAGATACTTATTTAAGAAGAAAATTCATTTATGAGGAAAAAATTAACAATTGTGAACACAACACCGTCTACAATCAGCCCGGTACCGGTAATGAATCCCGGTGGATTGTCGGACGATGCTTCGCTACTACAGATCGTTCGGGCATTAGATTACGATCGGGCGTGGAAGCAACAATTGGACGAAGGTATGTATTCCGGTTTGGGCAAGTCTTTAGCTTTAGTAAAAAGGAAAGACAAAATTAGTTAGTATTACATTTATTGACATATCTATTCATTTAATTGTACTTAGCAGATCAGATACTGAAGTGGTTGAATAACGTTTAACTTGATCGTGCTGGTAGTAGTAATCTGACCCACTTTGAGGATTTAAAGCTATCTAAATTATTCCCCATCGTATGTAGTCTTCAACGATCCCGTTTAGTCGCTCCACGGCGAGCTGATTTGGGGTCATCAACATGCTGTCTATACCTTCCACCTTTGGCGTATCCTCAGCGTCAGCAGTTAGCATTGACAGCATTGTCAAGCCAATAAATAAGCCCAAATACTTGGTCTGAAATATAATTATTAATTATCATTCTTCATTAATTATACCTATGATAGTTTACTTAGTCATTTGACCTATGCCTCTCAGGTAAATGATTGTGGGTTCAAATCCTGACTCGAACCTCTAAGTTTTTCAGAATTCATGTGTGAAATTCCATTTAAAATTTACCACGGCTTTTACGATGAAGAAAAATCGAAAGAAAACCGTTACACTCCTGCGAAGTAATGCCATGATGTGTCTGAAATTCCCAATCCGCACTACGAGTATAAGCTAGGCGTAGACAGGTATCTTGGATGAATACCCATACCCAGCAGTGTAGTGTAACGTAATATAGACCAAGATGATGATGGCAATTACTGTGTGAAAACGTTAAAGGCAAAATCAATTAAACTTTTTAGTATTTGTTGGAGAAGATTCTGCTTTTCAACTAAAATTTACTTTAAATAAAAAATACGTTGGGAGGAAACCTAACTAAGAGTACTCGATAAATAAAGTATTTCATTATACCTTTGTGTGACTCAGCCAAAATCCTTGTTCAAGCAGATTTAGTAAAAAACATAGAAACTTCTCTTTTAATTCAAGTTTCATTTAGGTTTCAAAAAATTTGCTAGCGCCATTAAATATGTAAATTATTTAGGTTTACTAGATCAATAATTAGCATTTTCATGAACTCACCTCTTCCAATTCTTTATCAAAAGTCTCTCTCGGATACACTTCGTTGATGTCAACGTGAAGGTTCTTTAAAGCCAAAGTTAGTTCCTGATAGTAAAAGTCAAGAAGCTGCTGATAGTGATATTTGCGGAACTGAGAGTCAGAGCCAGAGAAGATGAAATACATCAAGTCTGTAGTAAGAGCGCCGAGGCGTAAGGTTTGGAAGTCCAATACAATTAATTCGAGTTTCCCGTTCTGCAACAGAAAATGCAATATACCCATTAATACTTCAAGTCCTTGAAAGTGTCACGATCATTAATAAATAAAGTAAGGAAAAGTGAGGCTTACTCGTCTTCTTTGCATCAAATTACTAGGCCGAAAATCACTATGAATAAGAAAACCATCAGCGGGTGGATTCGATACTTTTTCTAATTGTCTCAATAAATGATCAGTTTCGAAAAATTTCAGCATTTTTTCTTTAGATTTTTCATTCACCATCTGCGTTCCTGTTTTAATAGCCTGTTCTATGTAGGCTTTTCTAATGTTTTCGTGGGTTACTCTGTGTGGTATTTTTTTAATGATGCGATCAAAATCTTCTCGACTTTTATGTCTAAAAGCTAACCCCAGAGCGTGGAATTTAGCTAATATTTCTACAGATTTTGACGCATAATCCCAGTTAAATGTTTTCAGTCTGTCAAAGTTGCCGAAACCTTTAGCCGCAAGATTTTCAAGCACCATTGTTTCTTCCATTTTAACAGACTTGTACCCGTAATAATTTGGATATTGAAGTCTATCTTTCTCTGGAACGCCATGTTTATTGTACATATTTTCGAAAGCAATGGCTAGTTCCTCATAGAAACAACGTTCTGTTTCGTACAGTATTTCAAACATGTTGTTAGAAGCAGCTCTCATTTCTTCACTAATATTTGCGACTTTGACAAAAAGCTTCAGGTCTTCTTTTGGTGGGTCCGATATGATAGCAAGGTAGAGAGACGTCGTAAAATTAGCGCCTTCTGAAGAGATTGCTTGAATATCTACAATTCCATTGACATAGCCCTGTTCTATCGCAATTTTCTGCATATAATCTCGTAGTTTTTCCTCGTTTACTGCCATTGTATTATTGACGAGTAATGTTGTTGTTAAACGATGACATTGAATTACTAACTTTGTGTGGAAAGAAACCAGTTTTATGCCAAAGATTAGAATTATTATCTTATCTTCAATAACAACAATAATATAAGTACGTCATGCCATAAATTGTGGTGTGAATATTCTAAAATTTACACCTTATACGTTTTTATAAGTACCTACCTACTGAAGATTTACTATGAATGAAAATTTCTTGTCTAGTATTGCCATTAACATAATTCTTAACTACCATTTGCCCATGATTTCTTCTGTGTGAAAATAGCAAGACCTAAACATCTATGGCATAATAAAATGGCATAAGAAGTCAGAAAACACAATTACTCGTAATAAATTGCACGCGTTTATGGTAGTGACATGCATAAGTCAAATTTATCAGAAACATACCTTAAAACAATCCAAAAAGAAATAGACAAATAGTGTCAAATATAAGTAAAATATCAGCAAGCAACTGTGAATTAATATTTCATAATATTTTCATGATTTGGTGTGTAAATTATGTTACTCAGTCTGACAAACTATCATCATATTAAAAACCCTTTTAATGGTTATTTCATAAAATGACTGAGTTCTCTGTTTTTTTTTTTCCAAGAGATAAGCATGTTTTTTTTTCATATCTTATCAGCTATAAAAAGTAACTATGTAGGTAATATTGATAAAAATAATAATTTTAATGATAATGATGTCACACAATGCCTATTTCTGACGACAGAGAGAACTGACACGATATCGAAGTCTAAATTAAAATGTCATTATTGTGCACCGATTATCAAAACTGTACTCATAGCACATGATCTAAAAATTCATCAACGTTGTCTGTGAAATTTGCTGTATATTTTATTTTAAAGTCATTTTTTTACTAACACAAAAAAGCTCTCACAAAATAACAGGAAGATTGTATTTTTCCAGCGATTCCCAGGATTTTTTTTTTTTCGAAAAATTTCCCTGTAATTAATAAAAAAGTGGTCCATTAACAACATTGATCTCGGAGTCGATCCAAACAATCCTCTGGTGGCTACGCCAATAGCAAAAAGAGGGCCATGCCCTAAATGAACCGTCTCTCGTGACTAGTGAATATTTATGAGCTGGCTTGGCTAAAAACAATGGTTGATGTGTTTAATTTGGTTCATGGTAATTTCTGGTTTTTAGTTACAAACTCGTGGATAAATGGTAGATGATTAACATTTTCTCCATGGAATCCAAGGGTTTTGCACAACTTTATACTCTATATTATACCTCTAATTAAATGCTTTCATTCGTTCAATTCGTTATTATTATGCGTGTTCTATCAAATGGTAGATTTACAACGTAAAAGTCCATTCACATGGCGTCAAGTTTTGTGCGGATCTACTAACTATATTGAGTCCTAAGAAACCAGAGAATATGTTCACATGCTGCCCGGTTTTGAAGGATTCTTGGTTTCTTAGGTTGCAGGATTCTTGTTCCGAGCTTAAGTGAATGCAGGTATTGAAATACTGTTACCACTAAATCATAACCGGCATTTTATCAAACGACGGGACTAATTAGTATTTTAGTTGTTATTTTTAAGATTTTTTTTTCACATTTGTACCAATAAAATAAATTATAAATCAGAAAAAAAAATTGTAAGTAGTCGCAAAATTGAATGATACATTTTTTAGGATTCGTTTTATTCCCGGATCCTGCAACCAAATTATGGTAGTGTAAATGCGTGCATTGCAATACTGTTGCCACTGTGGCGGGCCACATCGCTCGAAGAACAGATAACCGTTGGGGGAGAAAAGTTCTCGAGTGGCGACCACGAACCGGAAGACGAAGCGTTGGCAGGCCTCCCACCAGGTGGACTGACGACATCGTGAGAGTTGCGGGAAACCGGTGGATGCAAGTGGCGAGTTGTCGTTCATTATGGCGTTCTAGGGGGGACGCCTTTGTCCAGCAGTGGACGTCTTCCGGCTGATGATGATGATGATGAATAATGTTGCCACCAAATCGGATCCTACAAAAAGACAGTTCTCGCAAAGAATCTGAAGTCTCCGTGTGAATGGTTCTACAAGAGTGGTACAGGACTGAAGAGACAGAGTAATAGGAACGGCTCGTTAATTCACAAAAACAAAAGACAGCGTATCCGAATTAAGAACGCCTCAACGAATATTCGAACTCATCAGAAATTAGCATACGCACAACAATCGAGGTGCGAGTCGTAAGTGCAATAAACCAATTACAACTGTCATATTTCACGCTCCATATTTACATTTATATTGGGACGCATCGTATGATTTCAAGCGGATTGTGAAGTTAGAATAATAGACTTTGGATGGTGAAGAATAAAGACAATCATGTTTTAATGGAATAAATAAAATAAAGTAGCCTGTCTGTAGGTATCTAGTTTTAAACCCAGGACTTAGCAAATTTGCAACTCTTCCTCTGTCTTATTTGTGATACTTTATACCCGTAACTATTTAGTAGTAGAGACTTATGATGTCAGAAATGAAATCTCTTCAAACATTAAGGCCGTCTTGCAAGAAAAAATAAATCTAGATTTAGTAGTTAAGCCTGGCTTAAGCTTGACAGTTCCATACATTTTCACACTACTAAATTGAGCACTAACTTGAGATTTATGCGTTTCCAGCAAGTAGCCATAAGTAGTAGTTGAAACTTAAATCGCGCTGAAATCTCCTTTCTTCTTCGATTCTTTTCCTTTCTCTCTTTTCAGGTACGAAACTTGTACAGTCTACAGTAACCAGTACCTGCCAATATCTGATACAACACTCTATTACTGAGGCCGGTAGGATGTGTTAGATATGCAGGTGACTGTACGGAAATGACGGAACCTTAAAAAAAAACCTAAAAAGCAATGTCCTCTGCATAACGGTATTACAATTTGATCCGCAGCAGCTAGCTGCATAAATATTTTCTCCGCAACCCCCACAAGGCCGGGCAGACAGTAATTTGCCGTCGCACGGATGTTAGTTCCTGAATCGAAGACAGAATAAAGTCCGCGACATATGCGTATTTGCAATTCGGCCCACGGCTGCACTCTTCCTGATTCCATTTGGGAATTACTTCGCAGCGAACACAAATCACTACTTTCATTATAACCAGGACGTGGCTTAGGATGTTGTATCTCTAAGATAGATTTTGAGCAACGTCAGGTATTTCACAAATGAATAAATTGGAAATATATTTTAGAAAATGTTCAATCTAAAATGTTAAAACCCTTTTTTTATTCGGAATCAAGTAATTTTGATGTTTTATCACATAGAATCTGATTGAACCACAAAGCGGAGTTAAGAAATAGGGACATTTGTTTGTACCGTGGTTTGTATTTAAATAAATAAATACCTATAGGTATTACTTTATTACTGTGCGATTCTTTCAAAAAATCGCCCTTTAGAACAAAAAATATACATTACTAGCCGTTACCCGCGACTCTGCCCGCGTAGAATTCGGTTATCGCTATCACGGGGGAACTATGCATTTTTCCTGGAAAAACTATCCTATCACTTAAACTATCTATATACCGAATTTCATCTAAATCGGTTCAGCGGTTTAGGCGTCGTGATGGAGTAACAAACAAACAAACAAATAAACAAAGGCACCAATTAGTCATGACGTTGTGAATATAAATATGTAGGGTATTTGGGTGCTTTCCAATATAACATCCTCCTGAAGTTTTAAAGTTTCAGGCGTTTCAAGTTTATAACTGTCAATTCCACGTCGAAGCCGCAATTTGATTTCCCTAAACCAATAATAGAACGCAGGTGTGTCCATTCGACGTCGGTAGCCATCACCAATAAAAGTTGAAATCCCATGATAGAATAAAAATTCTCAACATGTGGCGTCCAAATAAATAACATTGACAGTGGCCATAATAGCTTTTCCACTGGCCGCCTCCGGCACGTTTTTTATCCCATTATTGTTTCTGAGAAATTGTTACAGTTTTGACGAGTGACCTGGCCGTTTTTCTTCCACCGCTAGTCGAGTGGAATGAAAAATTTTCAAGTTGGTCCCCCTACTGTCCCTAGGGTGCCGTAAAACTCCGTCGGACACGGGATAGTCCGCGGCCTGACCGCCGTCGGACAATTTGTCATATTCATATGTTAACGTGTCCGTCTTTTCTTGCAAAAAGTGGATAACTTAATTCCGGGACTCCGACGGTGGCGCGTTATTCGATTTGAGGACATTCAAATTTCACGTCTTGTTATGGTAATACAGGTGTTGTTTCTACGACGGATTTTGTGTTTGTGAGGACGGAGGTTAGTAAGTTTGTTATTTGGTTTATTTTGTTATTTCTTTGTAGAATAGCAATGAGGAGTCAGAGTGGTTGAATAGAATTGTGTTATTGCTTTACATTCTAGATTTTCCGTGCTTTACCACAAAACATATTATGCAAAATATGAGTAAGTAATATAAATATGAATAAAAAAAAAACCTCGTTGAGTTTCTTGCCGGATTCTTCTCAACAGAGGTTTTTTTAAAACCAGTGGTAGATTTTTTTGACGTTCATTAGTGCTTGTTATAGCCTAAATTGAATACTTAAAGAGATTTTGACTTTGACTTTGACTTTGAATAGCCGTCACCTAGTACCCATAATCTGCTGAAATTACATTTGGGACTGGGTCAATTAAACTGAATTGTTATAGAAATGTATTTATATGAGTATAAAAGAAGTAAATATAATTGATAAAACCCGACACAGTTCCAAAATATTTCACAGCAACAGCACCGGGGTGACCACACGGAAAAGCTCGAATATCAATAACACGGGGCAATTGATGACTTGTCCGATTTGTTTCGACGACTCGTTTCTCACTCGCTTTACGACGAACGTGTCCTATTCTGACATTACTGCTCGGTTACCCTAACCAGAGGTAAATAAAGTATTCTAGTTAAGTATTCTTGCACATTTCTTGTACTTTTGTATATTGATTTATGAGTAGCTCCCAATTATCATTAAAGATATTTTTAGCCTGTCTTTTTATATCTATAAACGTTCGTTTAATAATTATCTCACTTTTTACTCACGATGGACTACAAAAGTTATACTTATTCGTTTAGCATAAGAAGTGATGTTGTATGAGTGTGTTTGTGTGTACAATTTCCTCAATATTTTACTGAAACGATTTCGGTGCGTCTCTTTTAATTTACGTTGATATAATTTTAGGGCAGATTCTTGGATATAATTTACGTTCATAACCCGTCCAAATAACAGTAAGCGAATTATTAATCTACATTTACAAATTTCTTAAAATTTTCGTTTCCGTGCCGATTTTAATTTGCATTTAGCGCAACACTACAACACTTTTCCTATTTTCAACAGTGATTTTTATTTTTCAAAAATAACTAAAAATTTCATTTAGAATAATTATTCTATTTTATCTTATCTAATAGCTAAACGAAAAGCCAGCGGGAACCGTTCTAAAACCCATAACGCAATTTCCATAATTAAATCCAATTCATTACCATACTTATCATTACAGCACTCATTACCGGGGACCATCCTGACACCGTGGCTAAAGCAAACAGAATTTTTGTCACCATACCCAATGAAATTAACCGCAGTGGCTTGGATGACTCTAACTTATGACAGGCACACACGCGACCGTGTCACGGTAATGACAGAATAATAAATTATGTTGTAATAACTTATTATAATGTGCACAGGGCCTATGTCCCCGCGGCCAACTAATGGAAACAGGGTAAGTGGGTTTCATTAGCAAATTTACTAAATTAAAATGTTTGTAGTCATTTGTCTTTCGGGCGAGGGTTTTAATTACATAATTAAATGTTCTGGTAACCCTTCCTGTTGGGACACGTGCCGAGGAAACTTATCCTTTTTGGAGCAGATAAAGTTTATTTCTGGTATTGATTTTAAATTTAAAGCACAAGACCGGTCTGCATGGAGGGGCTTGGGGGAGGCCTATGTCTAGCAGTGGACGTCTTTCGGCTGACATGATGATGATTGATTGAAACTGATGAGATGCAATGGGCTAATGTTTTGATTGGCATCGTGGTCAAAACCGCTCTTCTTTTGACCATTGGTACCATTGGTGACCGGTGGTAGATTTTATGACGTTCATAGCCTAAATTGAATAAAGAGATTTTGACTTTGACTTTGACTTTGACATGACCACCTATCTGCATTAAAGGTAGCTCTCGTCAACTGATAGTTACGATCTTTTTACTCTTAGCACAACAAAATCTTAGTTGCAAAAATACCGACTTGTCTTAAATACCTAAAACGACCGAATTTGAAATCGCGCAACAAATCCAAAACCAAAGCAAAAGGGTGAGTACTCAAAAGCAAAATTTTTTTTTAAATAGGTAATTTTATCTGCACATTCGAAGTAACAAATAAAAATCGGTCAAGGAGGAAAGGAAAATTTCAAACAATGGAAATTGAATACATACTTCTAAAAATAAGCTTCGATCACTTTAATGTTTACTCAAGTTTGAACAACGGAATGACTGTAACACCATCACTAATCCAAACAGTTTAGTAGTAAACAAATGCGAGCTACTTACTATGCACCCTCGGGGAGAGGCCAGTATCAAAATAATTAATTTTTAATTACAATTTTATTACCGTCGCACATCCCATCCAATTACTAAAAGAAATATTAGAAGCGGTGTCAAATTCTAATTGAATATAAAATATAGAGATAAGACGTAGATATTGGTAAGGTAATTCAGAATTTCAACTCAAAGGAGATATTATTTTGTCTATTGGTTTCAAAAAACTTAGTGGAAGTGAAAAATATGAAAAAATTGCAGTATTGCGCCCTCATGAACTACTTGAGCAAGTGACTTGAAAATTTTTGCAAATGTATTCCCTAGGTTAATCTTGATTGTTAAAGAAGTGGACTAAGAAGAGATTTCTCGGTAGTTCTACAAGATAGCAAACTTAGGCTAAGTCTTTTGTTCTTCCACGGGAGCAAAAACACAAGCTAATGCTTATTACACCGTCGCTTTTTTGAAAAAAAAAGCTGGTATCTCAAAATCAATGATCTTTCCGTGTGAACTTTTGAAAAAATGACTTTCTGCCAAGTTTCTTGCGGCGCATTCTTCTTGGCAATGATGGTATTTCCGAAAGCGCTGGTAGTTTAAAAAAATGACGTGTAAAAGTGCCCATTGCGGCCTATTTACTGAATAAATGATTTGAATTTGAATTTGAACTTAATGGACATTGTTTTAAGGGTCAAATTTATTGACGTATTAATTTGAGATACGAGATTTTTTTCAAAGTAGTGACGATATATAACAGACGTGACATATCTAAGTGCGACAAAACATTGAGCTGCGTTCAAACCGCATCACAACTACCTATGCTACTACTCAACATTTCAGCTACAATACCCACCGTCACGGTTCCTTACGCCGACCGAGTTTTCACCAAAAAACCCTTTGAAATTCCACTCTTGCGCCGTGGGGTAGAAATCTGTATTCCCGCCTCATTCGATACCCACATATGCGTTATCTGCTAATGCCACTTGGGATACGCGAGTAGTTCTCAAAGGCACCTGTTTTTGTAAACAGAATCTATTTTCGCTGGTGTATTGATAATGCTACGTGGCATTTTATATTGTGGTGATGCTTTTACTTTGATATTGAAGATAAGGTTTATACGTGCTTGAACTGGAAAAACTAACGATAATCAAGCGCCGAGCAGAGGTCATGTTGTCTAACATTCATTCCATTCACCATCTTTTTCCACCCTCGTCCAGAATGTGGCAGAAAGGAGTGGTGGAATGTCTCAATGTCTCGAGTACGAAACACCTGTATTCCTTAGAATAAGAAGACAATTCCTAGGTAACTTTGTTTTATTTTCGTACAAAAACGGAGTACAAAAAGAACATAACTAACAAAATTATATAAAAATTGCATAAGTGACGAACCAATTTTTTTACTATTTTTTTCAACAAACACTGGTCTTTGAAATGTTTAATGGTATATATCTGAACTATTGGTCACTTATTAGAATCACCCATAAAATATTTATCTCTAAAACTAGTATGTAAAAAGACATTTAGTTTTTTTCGTTTCCAGTAAAATCATAATCTAGTGTACCTAGTTATGTTGTTTTTGTAAACATCCCTTCAAATATCAAATTTTACGGATTAACATCAAATTTCAAACACTATTTATCGAAATTTGACGTGGGTCTTCGAAGGTTAAAACTCAGAAAAGAACAGAATCAGAAGTACAATAGTCCGAGCGTTTAAAATCCATCGGTGCCCTATACATGATTAAATGTCAAAAAAGACAGAGTTAAAACACATAATAAAAGTAACCCATTGAAACATAAAAATGCACTCAACACTTCGTTCCTATTTATCAGTCAATAAATATGATAAAATATATTATTGGGGCAAAAATGTGCCCCCAGGGATCGCGAGAGGTGCATTATTGTTTTTGTTTTATTCCGTTTCCAATGTAAACGGATGTTCGCTGAAATTGTACGTAAATATCAAGATTTATGAACTAATATTAAAGGATAGGTTTTGATGCTTCCACTTTCAACGTTCGAATTTATAGATCGAATTGATGTCTGAATAGCTTAAATTAACACTACGTTATTCTTAGAAAGATGATTTTCCGCCATTGCCTGTGGTTGATTAACGAATATAAAAAAAAAGTTTCGAAGTTTTTGTTTTGACTGAAAACAAATCAAATACTTATATTTTTTTATAAACTAAATAGTTTAATAGTTATTTAATTTAATCGTTAAATATCGTTTTGTATAAAAATGTCAGGTTGTTGTTTTATGTGCCTAAAATGTAAAACTGTACCTAAAATTTAAAACTCATGGAACAATTGACAAAGTCCCAAACTAAGCAAAGCTTGTACAGTCACCATCTTCAATTTGTGACGCACCCTATGTAGATATCAACAATACCTATATCTTGTATGACAATCCTTTTAGTGAATCCCAGTTTTTTTTTTTAAAGTAGATCACAAATTAATGAACGTGACCGTACCTGTCATGGTGGCATCACTATGTCAAACCAATGTTTGACCTATGATCTTTCAAACAGAAATTCCTTCTGAAAATTTAAATTAGGTACAATACCAAGCAAAAGTACGTATCTAATAGTCGAACGAGTAAAACTAGTAGCTCAAACCTTCTCATTCTTCCACATATTTTTCACGTACTGGTAAATTCAAGGGCAAAGATATCGACACGGGCAAAGTTACAAAAATATGTACACACGACTTCATGCACTTAACATTAAGGCCGTGTATACATATTTTTGCAACTTTGCCGTATCGATATCTTTGCCCTTGACTGTACCGAAAGTACACGCACTATATCTGCCTACATCTGCTACGACCTAAGATCAAATCCGGAATCTCGAACCTTCGCAACTCACTTAAATATTCCCACACCGACGTAGCTAAAAGCCATAACATTTCCCATAGTTAAATGGTATGGGAAGCTTGCTCCCTCGACAGATTCAAGTCGGAAACCTCTACCAGTTAATTAAGTTGAATCTTGACATGGGTCCCGATATGTACTTAGTTAAACTCAACCGCGAAGCCATTTCGAGCAAATAATGCGGTAATATTAGTTTGGGATTATTTGAAATACGAGCTGTTTTCGCATAATCGGGAAAGTTATTTTTGATTATATTTTAATCACTAGCTTTTACCCGCGGCTCCGCCCGCGTTGTATTCGGTTATCGCGCGCTGTTCCCTCGGGAACTGTGCATTTATCCGGGAAAAAAAGTACCTAGCCTATGTCACTCTCGGGCCCATAAACTATCTCTATGCCAAAAATCATGTCGATCCGTCGCTCCGTTACCTACGGCGTGAAAGACGGACAAACATACAAACACACTGTAGCATTTATAATATTAGTATGGATTTGTGTTGGCCAACTCTATCTAGTGGGAAAGACCCGTGACTCTCCTTGAGTTGTTGGTACTCCTGTGTGGTAGTGATCATTTTCCATTAGATGACACGAATGTTCGTCTTCCTCCCTCTTATAATAAAAAAATATATATTGAAGGAAGAATTATAGAACTGGCCATTTTCTAATTACTAGTAACGTTTAAAGTAAAGGTCTGACTATACTGTTGCTTAAAATACGCTGCCGCACCGTAAAACGAAGTAACACGAAATGCACAGTAATTATGTAGTGAAAGAATCGTAATGTTTTGGGAGATAGTTGGGTCACTTTAAGTGAATGAATACTCTTGTTTTTTAGGATTTTTTATTATGGTGGACCTAATGTTTCTGATACTGATAGATGTTCAAAGTTAACGCATCAGGGGCGGGACTATATTTTTGAATCAAATATCGATGGGTCCTATGTATAAGGGCCAAAGTGATTTGTTTTAAATTTTGAGTTTTGTGCGTTATAGGTATCTATAAACTATATATATTTAGATAGTGGATTAAAAAGACACTGTTACTTAATTATTTTTCAAATTTTCACTGACGTAAAATGGCCGAACTAGATGCAACTTTAACGTAAAAGGGCTAAACGTACGTTTGATACTTTTACGCCGTAAATCCCAGGGCGGATTTTTTTTAATATGTGGGCATAACTGCCATTTAGGTCCTTGTACGTCAAGTGGAACGTCGCTACCCCGATGCTACATTGTAATGTGATTGTATTACTTTTTTTAAATTTCTCCAAGGTATCTTGGATAACGTATTTTTTAACAAAGATTTTAAAGTTGAACACGTATATGGGCCAAAGTACCACATAGATCTTTTTACTTTCTTTTTGAACAAAAGGTTATGTCTCGGAAATTCACGTATATGGGGCGTATGTACAATAACTTTTAATTAAAAAATATTTTACTAAAATTTATTCGTTGTGGTTGAAAAACAGAGTATTATTAGCTAGCGTGCCAAATTTTAGAAGTTTCGGATACACCATCTCTGAGTTACGACACTTTTTGACTTTGAAAGCCCGTCCTGTAAAGTAAGGATTTTACACTTAAGCCCTCGTACGTAGGACCCATCGATATATGTTTTTTTTTTACCGGGGTTTGAAATCAAAGTAACGCAACTATCCAGCGTGTATTTTTAATACTACCTCAAACTTTAAGGGCAGTTAGTGAAGGCCCGAATAATCACATTTTATTATGTTTTAGTAAAAAATTTAGACTTATTATTTTCCTTACAAAATTAATTAGCACGCAATGTATCGTTACGCAATACTACTTTGTTTTTATTCAAAATGTCGCACTTGTTGACGTGACAGCTGTCACATAACGCTTCTCCATTCTTGTACGCATTACATTGCTGCTCGAAAATGTTTCAAAAAATAATTACGCTCTGTTAGTTAATTTTAAATTAACAATTTGTTTTGATATCGGTTCACATCACTTAAATCTTCGTCTGGTTACAGTTTGAGGTAGTATTAAAAATACACGCTGTCTATTAAAATTTTTTAAGATAATAAACCCAATATAATTGAATATGTATATTTTTTTGTGTGTTTCATAAAATATTCCAATAATTATTACCTACATAAACTGAAATCAGTAATATTCTCACATTTACCAGCCAGCGTGAACCAATAACGAAGCCCCTGACAGTCCAGTAATTGGGCGATTTACCTCACCCAATAGCCTCTGTTTATTTTTAGTGCAAACACTGTCCTCAATAGTAAGGCAATAACAGGGTAAACGTGCCGGTACACGTCCTTATTTACTTATTGTGAACTCGCATGACAGGTGCCTTAATAGGTGGGATGACACGCGGGCGCGACTAGTCAAAGAGTAAGCTGTGGATGAGAATGTATTGTTTCAGATCTCTTTTGATATCCACCTTTACATAATTATTTTCATAATTTTGGTACATAATTTGGTTGATTCACGATTAAAGCTGGAAGACTATTTGAATTATGACCTGTGTTTTCGCTCGTCAGTATATAAATTCAGTTTTAGCTCAATAAGAACTTACGTACTACACAAATGACTGTAAATCTGAATAAATTCCACTAATACGACGTAACAAACACTCATCCCAGTATCCCATTGGAGTAAGCGGAAAAACAGAATGAATTGGATGAGAACCTCACACTTCAATTATACCTACTAATTATGCATTTTTTTAACCCCCGACGCAAAAAGAGGGGTTTCATAAGTTTGACCGCTATGTGTGTCTGTCTGTGTGTCAGTCTGTGGCACCGTAGCTAGACACTAGGCAACGGATAAACATACTTATAAAGATAAATACATACTTAAATACATATTAAATATCCAAGACTCGAGAACAAACATTTGTATTATTCATACAAATATCTGCCCCGGCCGGGATTCGAACCCGGGACCTCAAGCTTCGTGGTCAGGTTCTCTAACCACTCGGCCATCTGGTCGTCAATACGTTGAGCGAGGAAGCCACCTCCTTATGGTCACTTGATTAAATTGATGTTTTTGCCTAAAACTTGCTTCATTGTGTTCTACGATGCATAATCTATGGGCCACGGAAGGCTCATGGGAAATCGGCAGCCAACGGAGGTGCCACGGGCGCGCCGCGGGCCAAATTAATTAATTACATATCGAACATATTAACCTGTGGAATTTATAGGCGGTACTAAATTTAAGTGCCTACCCTATGTTATAGATTAATTCACCTAATGTTACGAAGGTGGATTTTCTGATAACTACGATCCGTAGTAGTAAGTAGGGATCCGGGCAAAGTTGAAAAATATGTACCTGCCTGGGTTTTTATTCTTTTTAACCAGTAAAAATCAGCTTGCAGTGCCAGTATTTCCGGATCATCAAAAAACGAAACTACTTCTTTCTCAAGGGCCCAGCAACGCATCCGTAATTCAACTTATGTTATGGGTGTCCTTGGGCGGCGGTGATTGCTTCCCACCTGCTCATTTTCCCCGAATTATATATATATAAAAAATAAGTAGTCTTTAAGATGTAAAAGTTTATCCCTTACTTCAAAATACACAAGAATTAATTTTACAGTTTTTTTTTCGTTTTTAATAATATTAATTCTATAATTGATTATTTATATTAAGGAGCTGCTTCACCATCCATTGATTAGTGTTACCTGACGGTTAAATGTGATGCCATCTCCGTCTATCCGAACAAGACAAATAGAGATGGCGTCAGTTAACACTAATCAATGGATGGTGAAATAACTCCTAAATAACTCAATCGCACGTTTTTTTAAAGCAGCATCACAAAATTAGCGGAATTGCATAAAAATACAGGTTACCTTAGCAAAGCTCATTGTTGGAAAAGAAAATACCTACTATAAAAACTGATACCATACGTTTGAAACAAAATCGCCACGAAATAAACATTTTAACAATTCAGTTTCCAATTTTCTTCTAACAATGGAATCTTGAATTCCGACCACATAAGCATCTTTCGCCGGTCACACGAAACCGACTCCATTTTCGCAGCACTAGCTGAGACCTATTCAATGTGTTGCTAAACAGAAACTTAAATAGAACTTACCAAGGTTGAATTAAAAATTCGTGTTGATGGTGTTGGTCCAAAATCACCCTACAAATTAATAAGAAAACAACATTCATGAACATTTTGAACTTCATTTGTTTTAGAACAAAATAAATTCAAATTCCGTGATTATGGCCAGCTATTTATTTTTTACAACAAAGTTCCTTCCCGACGGCAGCTTTCATCCTGCTAGGCCAATATTATAAACGCGAAAGGTTGTGAGCACACGAAATGGGGAATGGATGAAAATTTTAGAAAAGCTCGAAACTTTATTATCGATAAGAATAACCTTTCTTATTAACAGAAAAAAAATTCAGATTTTTAAATAGCATCAATTAATTTAAAAAAATGATAGAGTTTTCTTTACCGCCAAATTACGATAGTCCCGTTGTTCCATAATCCAGAATTTCCTCTTCTTCTTATTCTCAGCCTTCTTGTACCAAATTCTTGGTGCAGGCCTCCTTCAACCTCTTCCACTCCGATCTATTTTGGGCAGATAGAGTCCTATTGCTGTCCGCCACCTTTTTATATCATGTTAAAGATAGATCATAGTCCAAAATAAAAAAATATAAAAAAAGAATTTTTGTATACTATTCGGTAGTTCTCAGTAGCTAGAACAGGACGTAAACTATTCTTCATACTTCTATGCGGATGGAGTCGCTTGCAACAGCTAGTTTTCTCTATATATATGCTTGCTTGTGAATAACTTCACACTTTGACTGAATAAGTATACAAAGTGTTCACCTTAAAATGTCAAAGTAACTTTAGAACAATCCTAGTGCCGCCGTTAGAATAGTCTCTGTAAGTGCCAACAATGGTACCCGCCCTATCGCAAACCGATAATGGACCGTGAACTCTCCAGGCGCTGTCTGTCTGTCTGTAAATGTCTTGCATGCGACCGTTACTGCGGATTTGCATACACTTGGATATAGGAAAGTTTGGAAGTGGAAATAAATTCGATGGAAGTGTGAAATATATCTCATAGTTACTAAATTTATTTAAATTTCGAACTTTTTTTGAACCGTGTAAAATTCTGGACGTACTTCTTTTGATTTTTTTTTAACCAGCTTTTTTCCACAACTTTGTCTGCGTCTGGCGTCGATGATGACATTAAAGCAATTCGATAAATTATATAGTACTAGCTTTTGCCCACGGCTCCGCCCGCGTGGTATTCGGTTATCGCGCGCTGCTCCCTCGGGAACTGTGCATTTTTCCGGGATAATAAGAAGCCTATGTCACTCTCGGGCCCATAAACCATCTCTATGCCAAAAATCACGTCGATGCGTCGCTGCATTACGGCGTGAAAGACGGACAAACATACAAACACACTTTCGCATTTATAATATTACCGTATAATTAGATAGCATATAAGTAGTATAGTATGGATGGATAAGTATAGTAATAGTAACTAATAATATTATTTGTATTAATATTATTATTATAAATAGAGTTACTCGTAATTTCTACCCACTTTTTATGGCCCGATTAACTTGCAATTTTGATACTTGTAATGAGGCAGCTAAATAAAAGGGTGAAATTTAAAAAGTTTTTTTTTTTACAAAAACTTGTTTAATCCAGTGCCAAACGACATCAGGTACTGGCCAATAACAATTTCCGCGACCGAAATCAAATTCAAAATGAGAACGTTGCTGAGGTGTCCGTGCGTTCGGCCAATAAAAGCAGTAAAGGCCGTATAAACATCGGCCGCGTAACGATAGGCCGAGGACGCTGCCGAGGGAGCTCGGGGCAAATTGTAAATAGTGCTGCTGCCGTTTAGTTTGCAATATTTGTGCGGTGCCGTGTAGATGGAAAAAGGAGAGCAGAGTTAAAAGCAACACAGAGATAGATTAAAAATAATAAAATGTTCATATTTTGAACATAAAACTAACGTGAGATTCACTCAGATTGAATATATTGACCCGGATAACTCGTGTCTTAAATCGAGTTTAGCTGAACATGTTTCGGGCTAATCCGTAGCCCTTCTTCCTCGGAGCAACGTGACTCGGCGGCTGCTGCAACACTGTTCATAAAAAAATGATAAAATCTTTTTAGCGGAATATACTTTTTTTTGGTTGTAACTGCATTATCATCCAAACCACAGACCGAATTTCACGTCAATCTGATCAAGTGAGTTAATAAACATGAATTATAAACTTACGATAATACAAAACGTGCTTACAATTTATTTACTTTCCAGTCTCACTTCATTTATCCATAGGTACCTACTTAATATTATAAATGCGAAAGTGTGTTTGTATGTTTGTCCGTCTTTCACGCCGTAACGGAGCGACGGATCGACGTGATTTTTGGCATAGAGATAGTATGTATGTATGTAAATACTTTATTGCACATAAAACGCAAAGTAATACAAAAAAAGAAAACAACAAACCAAAAGAGTACAAAGGCGAACTTATCCCTATAGTTTATGGGCCCGAGAGTGACATAGGCTACTTTTTAACCCGGAAAAATGCACAGTTCCCGAGAAAGCAGCGCGCGATAACCGAATACCACGCGGGCGGAGCCGCGGGCAAAAGCTAGTTTATTTAAAAAAGCATTTTAGATTTTTCCCACAAATACGGTAACGCCACTTGACGCAACACATTGCTGTTCGCAATGCGGGCTTGGCATAATTAAGGAATTCGATTTATTTATTTATTGATTGATAGTGTAATTTTACACTTTTAGAGATGTGCGACAATAAGGTGGAAATGCAGCCTAAGTTTGAGTACTTACGCCCGGTACATACGGACTAAGGACGTTGTGCGAAACCGCTCTTAGTCTTTTGACTTTGTCTTAAAAACTCTCTGTACTCACACTTGCTCTGTTCATAAAGGGGGTACAACACGGTATCGAAAACGCTGATGTGTGTAAGTCGACGGAAATTAGACGTTACGACGGCGGGGAATTGCCTCCGCGTGAACCTTCCGACAATACGGGATTAGAAGCGGAGGGTATACTTATATGTTAAAATATACTTTAGTTTTTGCTGAAAACTACTGAACAATGGATGCTTGCTTATCCAGTGTTCCGTAGTTTTGCATGAGAATCATATTTTTTTAACAAAAGGGCCACAGCTTATTGCCAGCAACTTACGTGCTTAGTTGCTTATTGCTTATGGCAATAACCCTTTTGTTGAATAAAAAAACTTTGATTTTTCGTACAAGATGACAGATACTACATCAGAAGGCAATTCAAACATTCTGCTTACAAAGTTTATTTTAACGAAAGTGCCTTTTTTAAAATAAAACATTTTTTTAACTAAATAACATAATTTGTTAAAAATAATTAAAGTACTTAGCATTTCTACAATATTATATTATTTACTAATGATGCTTAAGTAGGTTTAGAGTTACTTTTTATCCTGAAAAAAAAATCATGGTTTCCTTTTTTAAGTTAATATAACAACTAATAATAGGCTATATTTGCTAAGCTTACTTTGGGACTAGGTCAATTGGTGTGAATTGTCCCGTGATATTTATTTATTTAACTAATATATATTTTTAGACGATATCCCGCAACAAGGTGGCATAAACTGGATGCGAGTGGCAGTGGATAGGCAAGACTGGAAAAGTAGAGAGGAGGCCCATGTCCGAAGACGGGCGCTATAATCGCTGCAATAGATTAATAAATAATTTTACTCCAAAACTGTTGGGGCACCCAAAAACAAGATGGAGGGTGTAGTGTTATGCTACTTACGTATCATTTTTTTACTGTTTTTAATTCATTTTTACATCTCTTTTGGTTCTCCGTCATTCACCTCAAAATTGGATATTTTACATCACCTTCATTTCTATAGGACCCTGCAACGTTTTTAAAGCATAAGAACACAATAATAAACCATTTTCACTTCGTATTTTCACGTTTTTAGCACTTTTTAAAACGATCTTGATGGAGTCTACCTTTTTCGGTCTTTTATTTAGGTCTCCGAAACTCTACAACTTCGGGCTTCGCGCGCGCTTACGCGCGTCCATTTTTCCTCCATCAACAATACTTTTATTTCCACTTAAATCTTGCCGTTTCCCTGTTAGGAGCTTAAAACCAAAATTTGACATGTTTTGACATCGCTGTTTATATGGTTGTCATGGTGTTTTTTGTTCAAATTTGTTACCGGTCTGATGTTTTTCGATTAATACTTGTACAAAAATACTCTTTTCGGCTTGGCCATCTATAAAAATTTATTTTTAATTCGAAATTTTTTATGTTCTTTTCCGAGATCCGCCGTCGAGCGCGGAGCTCCGTCAAAACACTATATAAGCGGAACATCCGCGTATTCGACACAGTCTTTCTTCAGTTTTCGCAAAGAGAACATCTCTTAAAAGGCCTTATCCCGGGGCCGCCTAGCCCCGGGATCCTGCAAGCCTTCGCGCTCCAAATAAATACTAAAGTCGTCTCCATCGCCTCCGTCTCCATCGCTCATCATCGTGCAGTGCCTGCGCCGTTGCCCGGAGTGCCCTCTTTTTCTCCGGGCGCTGCATGTGCATTCTCCGGGCGCTGCAAGTGCCATATCTGGGCGCTGCAAACGCCTTCTCTGGGCACTGCATGTGCCATCTCCGAGCGGTGTGAGAGCCGTATCCAGGCGTGTACAGCGCCGTCTCCAGGCGTGTACAGCGCCGTCTCCAGGCGTGTACAGCGCCATCTCCAGGCGCACAGGGCGCTACCCCAGGCGCACAGGGCGCTACCCCAGGCGCGTCCACGGGTTTCCTCCACCGAGCGCCGGGTTCCTGAGAATTTGTTCGTCGTTGTTCGTCGCCGGCCGCTCTTCATCCATCCATCTTCATATTCATTCATTCCCACCCGCATACATCACCACTTCACATTTTTTTTACCTAATACTGAAATTGTTGTAAATATTTTATTTTTTTATTTTAAATAAATTGTTCTATTATTTTAATTTTGTTGTTTGGTTTCTGTTAGGTTAGGTTCTATTCTGTTTTAAATTGTCGCTTCACGACATTTTGGCGCCCAACGTAAAAAAAAAAAACTCCTTCTCTTTCTCTTCACTTTATCTGCGCCTTGTCTCTTTCCTTTTGTTTTGTTTGCTTTCTCTTTCGTTCTCTATATCTTATTATCTATTCATCCTTTTCATTCCTTCCAAATTCTAAAACAAAACTTTATCTAGTTTTTCCTTACATATCTGGCTAACATTTAGACCTCCATACACATAACACTCCACTTGTACACATCACCTTAATCTTTTTTTTTTTATTCTAGGAAACAAAAGAGGTATTAATTTTAAATTCTTTATTTCTTATTACTTAACTTTGCACTTAATTTGAACAATGGAAAGGGTTATTAGGTACGAATTCCTTAACAAGGCCGAGCTTGAATACGAAGTTAAGATTAGATGTGAGGAACCAGCTAATACCGTTTTGCTACTGAAAAAACAGGTCCTACGTTTAGTTGCAGATTCTCACTCTGAGGATATTCTGACTTCTCCAATTCCGATTGAGGATGACTTGTCACAAATTGATTTTACTTTGACCTACTTGGACTGTAAAATTGAAAAATTTTTACAAGGTGAATCCAAATACTTAAGACTAATTGAAACTTATATTAATCATGTCTTTTTCAGATTGGAACGAATTGATACCGACTTATATCCGGACTTTAAAGCTATTTTCGATACTTTGAAAATGAAGTTTGACGCTATTACTAAACAATTCGAATCCTTGACTCCACCTTCAACTGCAAATGACTCTCCTTCACTTGACCCCCCTATTTGCCCGACTGCTATGGAACCACCCCTTGTTTCTCAAACTTCTGTCCAGATCCATACTCCATATGCTTCACCACCTCAACCTCCTCCTCCAACTAACGTCTTCAAAGATCTTAAAAGACACACCTTCAACGGTAAAAGCTGTCCAAGATCTTTTCTTCAGAAACTTGAAGAATATTGCTTAGCCCGTGGCTTGTCCAAAGACTTGTTAATTTCACAAGCATTTGAAATTTTCACTAACAATGCTCTTCATTGGTTCAGATTTAAATATAATCAGAATCCAAACTTAACTTGGAATGAGCTTTCATCTTTACTAATCAAAGACTTTGGTGGTTTTGACTACGATCATAAACTTCTAGAAGCGATCAGGAATCGGACTCAAGGTCGTGATGAACCTATCGTCATCTATATTTCCATCATGTCTGGAATGTTCTCTCGTCTTTCGAAGAAACTTTCTGAAATAGAACAATTGGAGATTATTCTCAGAAATATTCGACCATGTTACTCAGTTTTCGTAGCTCTAAAAGACATTGACTCTATCGACTCTCTTCTGGCTACTTGCCAAAACTATGAAAAGTTCCTAGATAGAGACAAACAATTTAAAGAACCAAATTTACAACAAAATCCCCTTATTTCTGAATTCAACTACAAACATTCCACTTCAAGTTCAGTTGACTCTCCTAATTCCTTGAATAACTCACGACCCCCTCCTCCTTTTATAAATAAATTCAATTCAAGACAAGTTAATAGTCTCTCTGAAACTAAACCTCAAGATAGTTCTTTTTGTGTACGCTGTCGTAAACAAGGTCATACTTTGAACACTTGTACTCAACCTCGATTTGTGATTTGCTTCAAATGTGGTCTTAAGGGTTTCAAAACCGCTGATTGCCCTAATTGCTCTCCCAAACCTAATACTAGCTCAAAAAACTAACTACTGACTTGAAAAGTAACTTAAATTTTGATAAAGACGATTGGACTAATTGGATTAAAACACTTCAAAAATTCTTTTCATGCTACAAAATCTCTTCTACACTCTACTCTAAAGAACAAGATTTTAATCGTCCATTTGTCAATATCAAAATTTATGACTTAACATTATCTGGATTATTGGATTCTGGCAGCTCAGTTACTATTCTTGGTAATAATTCTCATTTAGAAATTCTTAAACTGGGTTGCAAACTTTTCAAGTCAGATTTTATTACTGTCTCTACTGCTAGTAATCAAAAAATTAATTCCTTGGGCTATTTTGAGTTGCCTGTACATTTTAATAATCAAACTCATTTGATTAAAGCTTATGTTTTTCCTGAAATATTTCCTTCTCTGATACTAGGTATTGACTTCTGGAGAAAATTTAATCTTTTACCTAGTATTTTATCTTCCCTTAACTTTACAGATCCTAAATGCTCTGCTATTGAAACTAAAGATATTAAAGTTTTACCTTATGATCACTTAACTTCAAATCAAAAGAATATTGCAGATGACATCATACAACGCTTCAAGACAATTTCTTTTGAAGAAAAAGGTGTTCTAGGAAGCACACACTTAATCACCCACAAGATTGACACTGGTGATTCTCTTCCAATTAAACAAAGATGTTACAGACTGTCTCCTGAAAAACAAAAAGCATTAATTAATGAAGTTGACAAGATGCTGGGATGGAACGTCATTGAACAATGCGAAAGTCCTTGGCTGTCTCCAGTGCTTATCACTCCGAAGAAGAATGGTGAATGGCGTTTCTGCGTAGATAGCAGGAAGCTTAACTCAGTTACACGTCGTGATGCTTATAGTCTGCCACTTATAAGCGAAATTTTGGACAACCTCAGGAATGCCAAATACTTATCAAGCATCGACATTGCGAAAGCATTTTGGGAGATTCCCTTGAATCCTGCTGATAAAGATAAAACAGCTTTTTATGTACCTGGAAGAGGTATGTTTAGATTCAAAGTAATGCCTTTTGGTCTCACTAACTCTCCAGCTACTCAACAAAGATTAATGGATATGCTATTTACTCCTGAATTTGAGAACAAAGTATTTTGCTATCTCGATGACATTGTCATTATTAGCGAGACTTTTAATGAACATATATCCCTTCTCATGAAAGTTCATGAAAAACTTTCATATGCCAATCTAACTATTAACTTTGAGAAAAGTCAATTTTTCAGGAAAGAACTGAAATACCTTGGTTTTCTAGTGGACGAGTATGGTTTACGTGCTGATCCAAATAAAATAAAAGCTATTCTCGAATATCCAGTACCTACTTGCAGAAAAGAAGTACGAAGATTTATAGGCACCTGCAGCTGGTTCAGAAGATTCATCCCAAACTTTAGCACTATTGCCTCTCCACTCAACCGACTAACCTGTTCGGGGAAAAACGCTCCTAAATTTTTATGGAATGCAGAAGCTGTAGCTGCTTTCCAGAAACTTAAAGAAGCTTTGGTAACTGCTCCTGTCCTTGCCTGCCCTAACTTCGAACTACCCTTCTCTGTACATTGTGATGCATCAAATTATGGCATAGGAGCAATGCTTACTCAACATCAAGATGACAAAGAAGTCGTGATTGCTTACATGAGTAAAGCACTAAATAAAAACCAACAAAACTATTCAACTACAGAAAGAGAGACATTGGCTGTAATAACTGCCTTAGAACATTGGCGTTGTTACCTTGACAATGGTAAAGAATTTACAATTTACACCGACCATGCTGCACTTAAATGGTTCCAGAACTTATCCAATCCATCAGGAAGACTTGCTCGCTGGACTCTTCGCTTATCATGCTTTAACTTTATCCTGAAACATAAAAAAGGAAAGGATAACGTTGTTCCAGACTTATTATCAAGACATAAAACTCAAGAACGTCCTGATACACAGGAAACTTCACCTCAAGGCGTAAATCCAGTAACATTAGATGAACCAGCTGATCGTGAACTTGAACAGTACAACAAGATTTTTCTTGGATGCACTAACAACCCTGATGCATATCCTAACTACACTATCAGTGATAATAAACTTTATCGCTGCATTCATTCTCCCGATCGTCTGAATGACGACTTCATTTGGAAAGAAGTTCCTCTACCTCAAGAAAGACATGCACTTATTGAAGCTAACCATGGTTCTCCTTCAGAACTCCATCTTGGTATCTTCAAGACATACAAGAAAATATCCTTAAAATACTATTGGCCTGGTATGTTTAAAGACATCGCCAATTTAATCTCGAATTGTGAAACCTGCTTAACCTACAAACATCCTAATCATTCTCCCTATGGTCTTATGGGTAAACCTAAACTTTGCTCTAGACCTTTTCAAACTATATCCTTAGATCTTATGGGTCCATTGCCCATGACTCGAAGACGAAATCAGTATATATTAGTAATTAACTGCAATTTTACTAAATATACTATGATTTTTCCCCTAAAACGTGCTACTGCCACTAATATCATTAATGTTTTGGAAAATTCAGTTTTTCTTGTTCATGGCGTTCCCCAAACTATCATAATGGACAACGCTGTCCAGTTTCAGTCACGAGAATTTCACTCATTCTTACATTCTTATAATGTTCCTTGTATTTTTCATACAGCTTTATATTGTCCTCAGGCTAATCCTACCGAGAAATTTAATAGTACGATTATTACAGCTTTAGCCTCCCTAGTAGGAGAAGATCATAGATCCTGGGACAACCATCTTGCCAAGATTCAATTCGCAATGAACAGTGCTACAAATGTAGCGACTGGTTTTACCCCAGCCTTTTTAGTCTTTGGTAGGGAAACAATACCTTGCGGTTCTTTTTATACTCCAACTCAGAATCTTGAGGAATTGTTATTTATGCCTCGTGATATTTACGCGACTAATGCTGGTCTCCTCTCATCTATCTTTCACAAAGTTCAAACTAAACTTCACATAGCTCACATTAAAAATAGCGCTCGCTATGATCTTCGCCGATCTTTTAGAGAATTCAATGTTGGGGATACTGTTTGGCGTAAAAACCATGTTTTAAGCAATGCTGGCGCATACTTTAATGCTAAACTTGCCCCTAAATTCATCAAGTGCAAAGTGATAGCTAAACTGTCACCTTTAGTTTATGTACTTGAAGACCCAAATGGAATTAGAGGCAAGTGGCACATTAAAGATGTGAAATCTTAAATTACCGGGACACTCTTACTATCTGTAAATATGTATATATTGTATAAATATCATCATCATTTTCACCTTATTATTTTTATTTCCTTTTATTTGTTTGTTTGTTTGTTAAACTTGTGTTCTTAAACACATCGCTTACTTAGCTGTAGGACCTCGATTCTTCGTGGGTTAATCTTTAATTTCTTCTTTGTGTTTCAAACACATCTCGTTGGTGATGTTGCTGATGTCTGGCTTTGAGCCCTACCGCTCTAGCCGTTATATATCTTTTCTTAAGTCATAGCGACTAAAGCTGGCTTAAGATAATTTATCTTTTCTTTACCTTTAGTAAGGTGAGGCTGATTAAATAAGCCTTAGGTTTTTTTTTTTTTTTCCACTCAGGAGCGGATGACAACTCCTTAAGAAAGCCTTAATGTCCTTTTGAAAACACACTTTTAGAGTGGCAGTCATTGATTGTGAACTCCACCCTTACCTGAATGCAGATGATGAATGTAAGAGATAGTATATCTGATTTTTGCCTGGTGAAGTCTGTTTCTGCAAAATTGTGTTTTTATGGTTTATTTCACTTGTATATATATCAAAATTTTTGCCGAGTCAAAAATTTTCCAGGGTCGGGGGGAAAATGTAGTGTTATGCTACTTACGTATCATTTTTTTACTGTTTTTAATTCATTTTTACATCTCTTTTGGTTCTCCGTCATTCACCTCAAAATTGGATATTTTACATCACCTTCATTTCTATAGGACCCTGCAACGTTTTTAAAGCATAAGAACACAATAATAAACCATTTTCACTTCGTATTTTCACGTTTTTAGCACTTTTTAAAACGATCTTGATGGAGTCTACCTTTTTCGGTCTTTTATTTAGGTCTCCGAAACTCTACAACTTCGGGCTTCGCGCGCGCTTACGCGCGTCCATTTTTCCTCCATCAACAATACTTTTATTTCCACTTAAATCTTGCCGTTTCCCTGTTAGGAGCTTAAAACCAAAATTTGACATGTTTTGACATCGCTGTTTATATGGTTGTCATGGTGTTTTTTGTTCAAATTTGTTACCGGTCTGATGTTTTTCGATTAATACTTGTACAAAAATACTCTTTTCGGCTTGGCCATCTATAAAAATTTATTTTTAATTCGAAATTTTTTATGTTCTTTTCCGAGATCCGCCGTCGAGCGCGGAGCTCCGTCAAAACACTATATAAGCGGAACATCCGCGTATTCGACACAGTCTTTCTTCAGTTTTCGCAAAGAGAACATCTCTTAAAAGGCCTTATCCCGGGGCCGCCTAGCCCCGGGATCCTGCAAGCCTTCGCGCTCCAAATAAATACTAAAGTCGTCTCCATCGCCTCCGTCTCCATCGCCTCCGCCTCCATCGCTCATCATCGTGCAGTGCCTGCGCCGTTGCCCGGAGTGCCCTCTTTTTCTCCGGGCGCTGCATGTGCATTCTCCGGGCGCTGCAAGTGCCATATCTGGGCGCTGCAAACGCCTTCTCTGGGCACTGCATGTGCCATCTCCGAGCGGTGTGAGAGCCGTATCCAGGCGTGTACAGCGCCGTCTCCAGGCGTGTACAGCGCCGTCTCCAGGCGTGTACAGCGCCATCTCCAGGCGCACAGGGCGCTACCCCAGGCGCACAGGGCGCTACCCCAGGCGCGTCCACGGGTTTCCTCCACCGAGCGCCGGGTTCCTGAGAATTTGTTCGTCGTTGTTCGTCGCCGGCCGCTCTTCATCCATCCATCTTCATATTCATTCATTCCCACCCGCATACATCACCACTTCACATTTTTTTTACCTAATACTGAAATTGTTGTAAATATTTTATTTTTTTATTTTAAATAAATTGTTCTATTATTTTAATTTTGTTGTTTGGTTTCTGTTAGGTTAGGTTCTATTCTGTTTTAAATTGTCGCTTCACGACAAGGGATGATATCCGCCTAATATTGGGACCTTACTGGACCAGAGTAGCAGAAGATAGAGCTGTGGAGAGAGCTGGAAGTGGCCTATACAAAGAGGCGCGCTAAATTCAAAAACAATATGGAATAGAATATTTAAACATGTACTGCTACATGATTTTACCAAGATACAATAGATGGCACTGTGTGTGCATTTATTTTTAATCACAATATCTTTCATTAAAACGTTGTTAACAGAAATAGACAGTAATCTAAGTTTAACATAAGTAAAGCCGTAGGCAAAAGCTATTCTCCTTTAAAAACCTTTTCGCGTTAGCCTAATTTAGATCAGAGCGAAGTTGCGAGAAAAATCTAATAATATTAATAGTATAAACACTAAAAATCTCAGAGTAGCCCCTTTTCTTATTTATTTTAAGTTTATACTATTAACATTATTTGTTTTTTTTTTCCGGAAATTTAAGAAGCACGATAGAGTATAATGTTAATAGAATAGAATTGAAGTGATTTATTTGGTGTTAAAAAAGTTTGTATATGAAATCTTAGTACATTTATTCACTTACTAGCTTTTACCCGCGGCTTCGCACGCGTAAACTAATCGGTCTGGTAGTGGCAATTGAAATATCCCGTGGGAGTATAGGGATAAAAAATAGCCTATGTGTTATTCCAGAGGTTCAGCTACCTACACACCAAATTTCATGGCTCTAAGCCCAGTGGTTGTTACTTCGAGATTTTACCCTTTGATATCCCGTGGGAATATCGGGTCAAAAAGTCGCTTATGTATTATTTCAGACGTGCAGCTCTCTACATATCAAATTTCATGACTCTAAGCCCAGAGGTTCTTATTTCGAAATTTTATCCCTATCCCGTGGGAATATCAGGACAAAAAGTAGCCTTCGTGTTATTTCAGAGGTCCAGCTACCTACATACTAAATTTTATGGCTCTAAGCCCAGCGGTTGTTATTTCGAGATCTTATCCCTAGTTATCCCGTGGGAATATCGGGTCAAAAAGTCACCTATGTGTTATTCCATACGTCCAACTACCTACATACCAAATTTCATGACTCTAAGCCCAGAGGTTCTTATTTCGAGATTTTATCCCTATCCCGTGGGAATATCGGGATAAAAAGTAGCCTATGTCCTTTCCCAAGGTCTATTCTATCTCTTTACCAAATTTCATCCAAATCGGTTCAGCGGTTTTGGCGTGAAAGCGTAACAGACAGACAGACAGACAGAGTTACTTTCGCATTTATAATATTAGTATGGGGTATGGATGGTGCTTCTGCTTCCCTTTAGACAACTTCTATCCTCCTCGTACATACTCCTTACTTGATAAACTATTTTTTATAATTATCAAGTACGCAGGAGATATTAGGTAGGTACTTCTTAGTGCAGGTATAGTCGTGCGTGTCCTAATCTTCAAGCTCTGATTATTGTTGTAATCATTAGGTACGTCAGCATTGATTTTTGGTACAGGTAGAGTCACGTCCTTATCGCGTAACGCGTGACACGCGTAATGAAGCACGCGTTGCGTAATTGGCGTCAATGCTCACACGTGGCACCACGTAGCGTTTAGTTTGTGACGTGTGAAGCAACTAAACCCTACGCTAATAGAATAGGGCAGTAATTAATTAAACCTCGAAACGGCGGTAGTTGTCAATTATTTATCTAAAATCATCATTATCATGCACTATTTTGACGATCAGATGGCCTAGTGGTTAGAGAACCTAACTACGAAGCTTGAGGTCCCGGGTTCGATTCCCGTGTCGGGGCAGATATTTGTATGAAAAATACGAATGTTTGTTCTCGGGTCTTGGGTGTTTAATATGTATTGTTGTAATTGTAATTATATTTATCCATTACTTAGTACCCATGAAACAAGCTTTGCTAAGCTTACTTTGGGACTAGGTGAATGGGGGTGAATTGTACCGTGATATTTATTTACTGGCAGTTTTAACCTACGGAGCCGAAACGTAGACCTTGATTGCGGTTCTAGTCCACAAATTCAATGTTGCTAAGCGAGCTATGGTAAGAGCAATGCTAGGGGTTTCTTTGAAGGATAAAATCCGAAATCACATTATCCGACAAAAGAACGAAAGTCACTAACGCTGCTCAAAGAATTAGTTCGCTGAAGGTGGCTTGGGCTGGCCACGTCTGTCGCAGGACTGATGAACGGTGGAGCAGACAAATCTTCGAATGGAGAACACTGACGGGAAAACGTAGTGTAGGGCGTCCTGAGGCACGGTAGATGGACCTTAAGAGGGTCGCTGCCGGCGGATGTATGCGAGGGGCTGAAGACAGAGTTATAGCGCGCCATGGAAGAGGCCTGCAGCAGTGGACTGCTGAAGGCTGATGATGATGATCATCATTATCATCTTGGCCGTTATACGTCCCACTGCTGGTCACAGACCCTCAGAATAAATGGGCTTGGACTGTACCAATGAGGATTGGAAACTATCATCATCATTATCATCCCAGCCTATATACGTCCCACTGCTGGGCACAGGCCTCCTCTCAGAACGAGAAGGCTTTGGCCATAGTTCCCACGAAAACTATACACACCATTAAATTGTTTCGCAGGTCTTTGGAGGTTTCCTCATGATGTTGCCCTTAAAAATTTATGGTAAATTACAAATGTAATTTCGCACGTCAATGCTGAAAAATTCTTAGGTGCAGGTCCGGGATTTGAATACCTACCTAGGCTACCAAGGTTTCTTTTTAATTGTGTAACAATTATTAATCCAACACAGTATTTCTCAAATGGTTAACTGTCACAGTGGAATATCAAGTAGGCCCCTTTTTGTTAAATCATTTAATTTGACGGAAAATTCCATTAAAATTAGTCTAATAAGACATTCTCTTGTAGTAATTTAAGTAGTTAACTTTCCAGACTTAGAACCTTTTTCTATATAAATCGCGGTCCAGATGACTTCTGGAACCACCTGGAAAACTAAATAATTGAACTTATTATTACAATGCAAAACAACTTCTATTTAATACCAGCACTTCGCTTCTAATAATCGCATGTTCACATACAAAAGTCATCGAAAATATCATACTGTAAAACTGTCATAAGTAGACATAAGGCGTACACACACTCATAGCAGGGCACAAGACTGTCGTAGGTAGCAGAACAGTCGTTAGAGAGTTTGTCACGTATTGCTAATCGCGCGTCACACGTGATAATTGTCGCATTCACACATCCACACTCCATTTATTTACCCAAAGGGAACTGGTTTTCGGCGGTTAGAGTCGGTTAAAACCAGTCCAGTCGAGGTTGGTAGCAAAATAAGTACCTAATAGCGCAAGTATTGGTAGTTGAAGTTTTGGTTTTAATACATGTACGTATTTTCAAATCCAAATCATGTTTCAATTTATAAAAGGTTTTTAATAATTTAGGGACTGCAAGGAAGGGCCATCTCCAAATGGAAATAGTTTTTGGAATGTTCCTGGAGATAGTTCTACAAACACGTACAAAAAACATACCTATAAATATACTTACTCATACAGTCAAGTTTATAAGTAGCTGAACTCCCTTAAACGTTGTCGTAGTAAATAAGAATACAATGACAATTTGAAATACTTCAAAATATTAACTGTGAGAAGGGGTATCTTTAATTGTAATTTTGGCTCTCCGTGATTTTAGTTCGGTTTTTCTAGTCCCTAACAAAAAGAACATATAAACATATAAACAGTTCCACTGCACTGGCAGGCAATAAATTCAAATATTTGAAAAAAGAACAACCGTCATTTGATTCATCCGTATTTCGCGAAATCATCTAAACGGCAGGGGTAGCCAACCCGCGTAATTAAAGCGCCGAGAAATAATTCACAGACCGACAAAACGAGGATTTTAATACGCAAATGAAATAATTCCTCAGATTGATGACGCGATTCCTCGCGCCTCGTTTTTTCACCCACTTTTTTCGAATTGGGTTTTAATTATGTTTTATGGACTCGCGATTCGCAATTTGCCGGATTAACTGTTTTTAGGTGTTTGTTGGATCTGTTAATCAAGTTATTCTCGATGGAATTTGAAATAGAATCCTACCTATATTTTTGTAAAACAATTTGTAACTACTTTTTGAAAACTAGTAATTTTTTAACAAGAGGGGTGTTGTAAGTTTGACCGCTATACATATGTGTCTGTCTGTGGCACTATAGCTCTTAACGGGTGGGCCGATTTGAATACGGTTTTTTTTTAATTTAATATCAGGTTTTTTAGCGATAGTTCCTAGATATATTTCATCAAAATCAGTTGAGCCGTTTTTGAGATATTGAAGTTTGAAGTGACAAATTCGGGGGTTTTCCAAGTTTTTGTTGGTTAGGTTATATTATAAATATAATTTATGTTTTATCTACAAACACATAATATCCTAACATTTTCACGTCCTCTTAAAATTCGAGTCCATTAGCAGAAAGACCGACGACCTGACTAATGCGCTCGCGTCTCTAATTAAGGTCGGCCCAACTTGTCCAAACTCACGGACATTCAGCGAATATGTAGCATTATAATAATAACTCCAACTTTCCCCGGTCCGAAGCAACATACGCGTAAAATTCAACGTTCACAGTACTAAAGCAAAGATTTGCGAGACACCACAGATTGGTAAATTACAACGATATACAACGGGAAGAGAAGCAGTATTTTGCTTTGTTTGTCGTGTTGAATTTAGTCTGTAACCGCTACGAAGCTACGAGATGTTGTACTCTGTAGGGTGTTTTAAAATGATATGCGTTTCATTTATAAACACAGAGACGAGCGCGACCCGCCAAACAACCTCCCCCAGGAACTAAACTTTCCGTCCACCTAGCGACAATATTTGAAAGTTATTTCAGCGTTCACAACCCTCATAGGCGCCGTTAAAATTTTCCCTACCACCTTATTCATAATACACATGTTGAGCATCTCCCTTCATCCTAAACACAGTCTAACAAGTGCGAGTGCGTGAGAGATATTCGCAAACTGACATCTCTGAATTAACGGTGGTCGGCTCATGATAATTTACATATTTAGGTGAAATTAACCTCGCTGCGTTAAATTGTATTATGAATATTAATAGCATGCGTGTGCGAAATGTATTATATTATATGGTTTGAGTTAGTACAGTCTTTATGGCTCAGATTTTGGTCGGGAGTTCTGGAGGTGATATTTATATGCCAGAATAAATTTAGCGTAAGGAACTTTATTTAAAGAATAAAATAATATAGGTATGGATGAGACACATTATTCCACCAAAGATCAAATATTATATATATTTTAAATGGTGAGAACATGTGTATTATTAAAAAAGTTTAACTGTGGACTGTTTCATATATTTTCGAGATTCATACTTACCCTATATTTTTTCCCTACCGGATTCAAAGTCTCCTGACATTTTTTTATAGTCGGGGCAAACATTCCCCGGGACCTTACATTATGCTAAATTCTTAACAGGATACTCGAAACTCGGGGCAAAAATGTAAACGGGCGAGGTTTATTTGGTTATCTAATAAAATATTACGAGCTTTGACAAGCGTTGCGACCCGCGAGCTGCCCCTGCGATTGTCTTATGCCGCAAGCGCTGAATCTAGCTTTTATTTAATCAAGGAATACTGCATTTTGATACGGTTGCACAAAATATTTCTTAATCTAGAGAACAAGTGAAAAGTTCGACGACTTGTTATAAAAAAGGTGCCTACTACAAATACACGAAGCATGCAACTTTATTTTTTAATTTGCTGATATGAGTTAGGTGTAACCTATTGGCTAGGAAATTTATTTCATGTTTAATTTTATTATGAGGCATAAATATTATGTTGACGATCTCTGCTAATAGGTGCGTGGAAGCTTCTTAATCTAAATCAAAATTGACCCTGACAAATTTAAAAAATAGAGTGAAAATCCTTAACGGTAGCTGGCTGACAATAATTCGGAGGGCTGGAAAAAATGAGGGGATTTAAATTTAATTTTCGAACCGGAACGACGTGAAATATTCCCCGCGGCTGAGTTCCAAGTTCAAACGTCGTTAAACAACATCTTACAAAAGTCGCCGTTAAAAGTTGAAGTAAAAATTAAAATTGGAACACCGCGACGCAATCGCGAGGTACTTTAATTTCGAACGCTCGGCGTCGCGGGAATACCTTCGAAGACTTTTTAGGTACTTTTTCGTCTACACGGTCTATGAGAGGGCAGCAATTTTTAACAAAATGCTTTCTATTGCGCTTTGTAAGAAATAAGAATAAAGTGGCGTTTACTAATTACCCAACAACTCCTTAGAATAATGTTAAGTACGTTCCACTTGTAGACTATAATAATACAAGCATAGCTAATGAAAAAACGTGACCAAAATGAAATGAGTAATACTTACACCTAAACCTAATATTCATCGATGAATAATATTATTTTAAATGCTATATTCAATCATCTATCAAAATAACTTTTATCCAAACTTATCGCGTCGCGCTGCATCCTTTTTGCCAAGTTTTTACGAATACACTGGTAAACTCAAAAAATACATGTAAATAAACCCATCCTAGGAGCCTGTAGGCACAATAAACTTTTGATTTTACCTATGAGTATAGTCATTAGTCACTCTGCCTCACGAAAAATTTAACAGTAAGTATAAATATTTTTTAATATAAAAATAAATATAATAAATAAATAAATATAATAAATAAATAATATTGAATAAGATAAATGCGACATTTAAAGGCTTCCCCCGGCCCGACTTGTATGCGGTAATTAACGGACTCTCCTCAGGGACAGCCCTGGGTCCGAACCCAATATATTATATTCCAGATGACAACTCTAAGGGGTCAATGTTTTGAAGGATGATACAGTCTAAATATTTCTCGGATACAGTCGCTGACACTCTAAATTAAACATTCATTAATCTGCTAGAGGCTCTGTGAGCTGTAAACTTTGCGGATTTCTCTTTTACGTTTCAAACCTCTGTAGCTCCGCCATTTTGAAAAAAATTTGAATAACCTACTCACAAAATTTGACGACAATCGGTTGAGACCTGTACAACGGCCTGTAGAGAAGAAATCTGATGAGAATCGTTGTTACGGCACAGCACTAGTGCTGGGAAGGTACTTTGCCAGTACTTTTGATACTCGAAGTGATGTTAGATTTACATCAATGGCCAGTTATGAAGTTTTTGAATATTGACAGAATATTAGTAAGTATATTTTTCTCCAATGGTTCATGGTCAATATTCAGTAAAGAACTTCATAGTTGTGCAAAGTATCAAGACTATACTTCATAACCGCCGCTAACTATAGTCATCTACATCTACAAGGGTTATTTCATAATATAAGAAAAACTACATAGAACCATCTTACAGTGAGTTAGTGTTTTGGAGCAAACACCTTTGCCCATAAAAGTTCCCGTAAAAGAGCTCTCTAAAGTTGACGAGAAGCTTCAGAACAATCGAGCCTGATTTAATTTTCATAGTTTACTGTTTATTGCGCGGGCGATGACGGTGCCGTTGCTTGGCGATTAATGCTTTAATCTTTGATGAGTTGAACAACTTGGAAGAGAGAGGGCGTTTGGACTTCTACGAGGTTAAAGGCCGCAGTCAAAGACATCTTATTAGCTGTAGTGCCTGTAGTGGATTTAATTTTTATTTGTTAGTACTCTTATGATGGAAACATTGTTAGCGAAGGCAGCGGCAGCGGTGAATACGGAGACAAAGAGCTTCACTTCCGCGGAGGCAGAGGTAAGGCTGCTAGAGATCTTTTAATGTTTTATATGGAACTGGGTGAAAGAATATCAAAGAACATCCAGCAAAGTCCAGCTACAGGACAACACACAACAACTACAAAACAGTCAAATACCTTAACGGGACTTATCACGCTATTTGACACAATTAAGGTATTTGACTATGAGTGAGAATCACGAAAGTTTAAAAAGTTAAACTACAGAACAGGATGAAAGCTACCGTAGCAAGAGCTTCACAAAAAGAAAGCCAAGTTGATAAACCAAATACCGAACATCCAGTATCAAAAAGATAAATAAATTGCTAAACGAGTGTTTATTTATAAAGAAAATTCGTAAAACAAAGGAATTATATGTATTTCCACGTATCCCAATGCACAGAGGTAGTACCCATCTAAATCTTGCCCTGACATTTTTATAAGAGCTTCTTCACCCCTATTGCTTAGACCGAATTAGCAATTACATACCGTCGGCAACAGTAGTGCGCGTTTTCCTGTTTACTTCTAAACAAAAGTATTTAATAGATCTGTACCTATCCTTCACTTTCTGCAAGAACCATAAAAACTATGTCAAAAAATTGCCAAATAACTTACCTGCATTATCTTTAAATATCGTGTTTTTTTTAACTTGCATAGGTATAGTCTATTTGTAATCTATAGGAAAATTGAATTAAAGATGTGAAACCGATGCATGCATGTTAATAAGAAAGAATAAAAATTCCGCTTTCACAATCAACTTTATTACGTCCATAAAATTTAAAAATAATCCGAAATATAGGTATTCCCACAGATAGTTCAGCAGAGACTGAACATTTTTGTAAATCTGGCTCAGAATTTTTTTATTTTAGTTGAGAAATGTGTACATTGGACGGTGTTCCAACCGAAGCAACTGAAAGTCTATGGGGGAGGCTTTTGTGCAACAGCGGATATCCTATGGCTGATATAATGATGACATATTCATCATCATCTATGAACCCGCAGCTTTAACCAGGTCGTCCGTTCATCTCGTTGGTAGATGTCCTATGCTCCGCTTGCTGATCCGCGGTCTCCACTAGAGAACTTTTCGGACCCAACTACCATCTCTATACACGTATATATACATCATCACATCATGTCACCTGAAAGACGTCCACTGCTGGACATAGGCCTCCCCAAGGCTCTCCACTCAGACTGGTCTTGTGCTTTCCGCAACCACCGCGATCTCGCGATTTTAACCAGATCGTCGCTTCATCTTGTTGGAGGCCTACCAACAGCTCGTCTCCCGGTCCGCGGCCATCAGTCCTGCGAGCAATGTGCCCGGCCACTGCCACTTCAGTTTCGCAATTCTTCGGACTATGTCGGTAACCTTAGTTCTACTTGAGATATCAAATATTCATATCAAACTACAATAATTTCTTTGCTGACTCTACCTCCGCGCAAGCCCGCCCGTAACTAGTGTTTTTCACACAAGTTTTATGTGCTATTATTTGTTACGAGATATAAAAGTAATCCGGTCCAGTTTACTGCGCGCTGGTCAGGCTACTGCTACATAAACTCTACCCCTTTATGTTGGACTGTTAAATCTTACCTATGTGCACGGTTGTTTACGCAAAGGTGGCTGTGAAAAAGGAGCGGATTTGATAAGCCGTAAAACTTTAATTAGATTAGAATTTTATCTTCGAATGAATTGGTTTTGTGTATATTTTTTAAAACGAAGTCATACAATATAAGTACAGTAGTTTGAACCCAAAATGTTTGCGAACTACTTCTGATATTTCAACAGATCTGATTTGTATTAACGAGCCTTAGTCTTGGTAACTACTTTTTTTTAGATTGGTACTACTTATACCTACATATTTAAAGCGTTTTTGAATTACCGCATCAGCTATTGTTTTGTATGAATATTCCATGACCATTGTTTTTTTATTTTTTTATTTCATTGTTTTCAGTTTTCATGATAATTTATAGATATTTTGCTTTATACTCGTAAATTGGCTATATCATTGAAACTATTATAGTTTTATATATCCTTTCGATAGTCGATAAAAAAAACTCAAAGCGTGGGTAGTTCTCAAAACTCATACAGGGCCCAATTGCATAACAACTTACAAGCTAATAGTAATAGTGAATTTCAATACAAAGTCGCTAATACTAGGTATAAGTGTAATTTGTTATGCAATTGGGCCCAAGCAGTATATAAATGTGCTAACCCTTTAGTATGCTCGTGAACATGGTCGTTGCTGGACTTGCGGGTTTCTGTGACAGGCAAGATGGCGCTAGTATTGAGAAGTCCGATTGAAAAGTTTGACATCTGCGTCACATGATCGGTTGATTATCTAAATGAGCCAATCACAAGAAAGACTGTAACGTCCAACGCACATCTCGATAGGCGTTGTGGCGATCGTAATAATGGAACAGTTAAAAAAAAACTTATCTTTTGTGTCTCGGTCTTGGCCGAGATCAAAAAAGCAGTCTCGGTCGGACCTTAGGTACTAATGCCATCTAGCGATATTTCGGTTGTCAGCAAACCACCCTATTTAAAAAAAAAAATAGAACACTATTTCTCTCGCATTCAAATATTGAACTACAACTTTTTTAATGATGCTCCTGCACTACCAATTTTAAAATTATTACTGCCAGTACGAATGTAGGTGTATTCTTCTTAATTTTTAAACACAAACGTCTGTACCTGACAGTAACAATCCGGTTTAACGCTTCGCGGAGTGATTTTAACGTGCCATCAAACGGACGGTGATTGTGGAAGTTGCCGTGACGGTGAACGGCACGTTAACGTTTATTGACGGACGTGGCGAGGTGATTGGCGAATTTGAGGGTGGAGGAGAATCGGTGCTTGCGGCGACGAAATGAGTAAGTTAACTTGTACCTTTTTGTTTCGATTGGGCCAACTTAGCAAAATGCTCTTGCCACTGTCATTGCCATTAGGTACTCCTCATCCCATTTATGCTGGAAAAAGGAGTAAAGTTCAATTTAAAATAAAGTTTGAGCTTGAAAATTGTATGCACTTCGACGCTACGAATCTAAGGTTAAATGAATCGAGACTTTAATATTTCCAGTAAGTACCTAAGTGGACGCGAGTCATTATCGATTTGGGCTTCAAGACAAAATGAATTGATTGATTGATATCATTTCAATAAATAGTTAATATAAATGATATTGTAACGGATCACTCACGTCTTAAATCGAGTTTAGCTGGACATGTTTCGGGCTATTTCGTAGCCCTTCTTCACAGGAGCACGCGACTCGGCAGCTGCCGCAACACGCGCACTACGCGCCACCGCTCTGCTCGCGCGACTCTGAGTATAGCTACTTGGATTTGGCTGTGTTTTTCGAATAATTCAACTCACTTCAACCTAAATTAAACTTCATTGTATAGCTTGGTGCTTCTAGGTACTGCGTAGCAGATAAACTATGTACTCGCCACTGACATCCAAAGAACAGAATTGTCATTATTTAATGAGATCCAAAAATATATTAGGTATTCAAAATTATCATGACAGTTTTTTTAGGTATTTTAAAAGTCTCAAACGCTATAGCTATAGCTATCACCGCGTTATTTAATTTCGCCGTCGACGCGCGTTTGTAACGAATTAACGATACCAAACACAATACGCACGCGAGTTACGTAAAGAAAAACGCGATATCAACGCGCGTTGACGGCGCGTTTAAAAAAACGCCGTGTGCAAAGGTCCTACACTACACAATTGACGTACCTATTGTATCGAGCCCGTGAATTTGAGTCTTATGGGTTATTGAGGTAACGAAGGGGGTAGGTATAATTTTGTCATCAACAAAATATTTCGATTTTTAGATATAATCGACACGCATACCAAATAGATACACGTAGCAACCTACTCTGTGCCCGTAGCTACACCATATTCAAGATCTATTATTGCAACCTTACCACATAAACTCGCGACAATCCAAAACCCATTTACCACCATAAATAAAAGAGGTCTCGCGCGCCCCATACCTTTCAATTTCTACATATTGCACCTACAATATTCCCCGGTCTATACTAAACAACTGTCATTTTATTTTATCACCACCTCCGCGTAAACTCGCTCTAGTGATAAATTTTAATGTCTCAAACGAAATATTGTCGCGTAGTAAGGGCTTTAACTGGTAAGGCACGGGCCTTACACGGTAGATACGTAAATTTTTGAACACTGAATTCATTTGTTCGTCTGAAGTCTCGTTAATGTGCACTTTGATGTTTGGAAGCGCTGTGGAACGCTTTTTCATAGTTTTACTGGCCTTAATGGAGGACGATGTTATTTATGAATAGTTAAATTTTTATTTAAGCTTCACAAACTTTCTTTAACTTTGCATGATGTTAGTGTAGTTTTTAGAAATTTTGCTACGAATCAATGGCGTTAAGCCGAAGAAACTATGTTCTTTATTGCCTAATGGTGATTTTCCACTGGCGAGGCGAGATGAGACGAGGCGAGACGAGCGCGGTCGCGTTAGGTATTCGTTTGGGATATTGCTGTCTTTATCGCTCGTGACATAAGCGCTCGCAGTCATCCCCCCATGCACATCCCCTCCCACTTCTCCGCTTCCCGAAAATATATCGAGAGAGCAGCAGGCTTTTCAAGATTTGGGCGGTTGAATTTTGGGTTTCGTTGTATTATACGCATTGCAGAGCACAGAAATCAATGATATTTTACAATCAAGATCTTCATTATATTTTCTATGCCTGTGATTTTTTATATTTTTGTAAAAATGTTTTATTAGTCTGTAATTCTCGTGCAAAGTTAACATCTTTTTTTTGTCGACTTTTGAGCTCCTGTCATTCTGATATTACACATTTATATGAAAATCTGAAAAACCACAGGCATAGATAATTACGTCTAGTCCATGTTTACAAAATTTCATCCACTTCTGTTGCCTAGTTTTCAAATGAGACCGGGACTACGTTTGTATGGAGAATGGAACGAAGAGACTTTTCTTAAATTTGTATGAATTCTCGCGCGCCCGCTGCGAGCCTCCGCGAGCCGCCGCGGGCGCCGCCATACAAATTTCAATTCTCGTCCCGCCTTGTCTCGTCTCACCTCGCCGGTGGAAAACCACCTTAATACACTTGGAATCACAATCATTTTCACCATTTCACTCACACGGTATAAGAAGAGGGTAGAAAGAGATGGTGGATGCGATCTCTGTCGTCAGCGCGTTAGAGAATAGGGCCTCTATTCGCCTAATTTTATACTTTTATTTTAAATAACGTGATATTGTGTCAGTGACGATAATGACAAGGTTGTTTACACTAGATTTGAGTTGTTGCAACATCTCAATACATGACTGTCAATTTCCGTGTTACTTTACGATATTGTTGATTGACTCCACGGCCCACGCCACTAACTTATTACAAGTAGAAAGGGACGAAGACCTACTTGTAATAAGACTAAAGTTATTGAAGTCTAAAATATTAATTCGAAATCTGGCATAAATACAGTAAAAAACATAAACCTATCCACGTTAAACAGGTAGGTGTACAATGAAGGCACACAATACAATAAACATTACATTATGTTCCTCCTGAAACCAAACTAATCTTTCCTGGCCTAGGGAGTTATAAAATTATGCAAGCTTTTCAACTTGTAACCCATTGTAAGAATGTCTTTTTAGCAAACTTTTCAAACTGTTAAGCTCCGTCGTTCAAAATCCCGGATCGGTCTCAAGAGATTTTCCGTAAAAAATTAAGGCACGAAAGAGTCCAAAAAAAGTTACAATGTCCCCTCTTTTGGAAGAATAAACATTTTACGTTCACTTAGAAACAGGTCGGAATTAAAAAAATAACGGAGATCGTGAACGTACCGACTTGGATTCTTCATACATTCGTTTTAGATCCAACAAATTAGAATTCGGTCAAGTTAAATACAAATGGTAAATGTCGGACTTTCAACGACGAGGAGGTTAATTCAAATTCTTATAATCTGAAGTGGACTGGTTTAGTAAAGTTAAGGAAAACTATCATACATAATATTATAAGATTTTCGTATGTTCTTGTTGAAATGTTATCATCTTATATTTTTACCTCAAATAAGTAAAGGCTAGAATTATATATAGACGACTATGATTTCGTATTACTATTTAAATTTTATTGTGTAGTAAAGATTTTACATACATAACATACATACATTTTTTCGGTTATTCGAATCCCCAATTTCATTTAATCTTCAAATTAAAACCTTTCTGGCGTGGCAACTAAAGGGTGTCCAGTGATCTGATTCAGCCTTAAATTTAAACAATATTGCACCGTAAAATAGGATACTTTTATCCCAGACGATGAGTCCTAGTAGTCCTAGCATTTTCCTAAACTTTTCCAGGTAGTTGTCATAACCTGTACAACGCTGAATACACGATGACTAAGCCGCGGTTAACTCCTACAGAATTCATTAACTTCAAAGAGGTGCCGTAACTAGGTGTCTTGATAATTTAATCCTTACAGGATTGTCCAATTAAAATGTTGCCAACGACTTTTTAAATATGCAACAGAAGGGTTGCCACTCAAACGAGGTAAAATTTATCACTCCAGGGAGGATTTATTCGGAAATAACGATATTTACGTGTCGATTAGGAAAAGTTGAAAGTTTGGGGGGCTTAAAGTTGTCATTGGCGAAGTGAAGGATTTCGAAGATTTTTCCATTTTTAAATTCGAATTGTTTTTTAACGTGATCGAACACCCTTTGATGAAGCAATATTTTTTTGAATCGAACACTGGAAGAGCATTGAAAAAATGAAGTAGGTAAGTATTGTTTAATTTTATGTGAATAAACTCTAGAAGCAAAAATTATTGAAGAATAACAAATTATTGGAGCTGTTGCCTCCATAGCAGAAGATCAAGGCTTTGTACCCAGGCTCTTTTGATATTTATGTAACTAGAATACATATACTGCTTCAACACACTGTCTTGTAAAGTAGTATAATAATGTGTGTGAAGTTATCTATCTGCATTTACACGCAAAGCTGTGCCCCTTGTGTACCTATATTGGGATTGGGAGACATATTGGGAATTATATTGGAATTATCCAACAGAACAGGTATTTGTATATAAAACAAAGCCATCGTAAGCTTTTTTATATTCTGGTTTAAGTCTACTCTTTGTCCAGCTGTTTTGCACACCTACATACGGATAGTTAATAACCCTAGTTATGTTCTCATTATCGTCATCATATCAGCCCTGGGCTTCTACTGTTTGACATAGGCCTCCCACATAGACCTCCAGTTGCTTCGTTTGGAAGCGGCCTGCATACACAGTGAACTTCGGTAAATTTAGTGGCCATCATAAAGCCGTAATATTTCATAGATGAAACAAACGTAGTATTACGGTATCATTTCCGTCGGTCTGTCTGTCCAATAGCCAGGGGACGGACGTGGACAGCAACTTGTAATATTTCCATTAGATTGCCACTGTCTGGCGCGGTTGCTGCGAGTTGCAGAGTTTAATTTGTATATAGTTTCAGGTAGATTTCAAGCCATCAATTGGCTGCTTCTAAACGTGAATAAACTCCTGACTTTATTCAGCTCCAGGCCTGCCTAGAGACTAGACAATAGGGCACAAGATACTATCGATATATAGCATTTTTTTTTGTTTATTCAAAATGTATCTTTATTGTTTGACAAACCTACTTGTGGGTAAATTATCTTAAAAATAGAAAAACATTGAAGTTGTAAATTGTCGATGAGACGGAGAGATCCAACATGGACTATAACATCATAAATATTATCATCATTATGTCACGACGACCATAGAAACTTTCTTATTTTTCAACAGCTATTGATGATTTTGAATAGGGTTTACTAATTATTAGCAAATTATTAGCTCCCAAATTATTTTATTTATTATTTTTTAACTTTTATCTTGGCGAAACGCTATTTCCCAACTCAACGTTTCGCACTGATAATAATATCATTTCCCAACTAATGATTTGGTAAATTATTATTGTGCAAATTATTAAGTACCTGGGATTTTTTAAAGATGTCATTTTTGTTTTCATCAAATGTATTGATTGGCATACCTTAATTTAGCAATTTATTGAATGGTATCCAACCTACTTTACTAGTGGCAGCGGTTATCCTGTCTGCTATAAAAAACCTAACATCAAAGGCATTCATAACATTCTGAACCTAAACTATCCAAGTCGCTTCTGCTCTGAACCTTCTTGCTCGCTTGCTTCACTCACTCGCACAAATAAAATTTTGCAATATCAAAATGTTGCGAAATGCGAAAAAATGCGAAGTAGTAGCTAAAGTTATGCCAACGATTGGTTTGATAAATGAAACTTCGGCGAAATGTTGGTTGCTAAGTGAAATTTGGCGAAACATATTTCGCCGAAAAGGCAGTACACCTTTGAATAGATGTTTTCATAGAATGAAAATGAAAAAAAAATGCATAAAAAACTTATAAAAAAAAGAGTAAGAGAGAGAGAGACGAGAGAATTTTTGAAAAATCCTCAAAGCTAAGCGTTATGTATGAACGAAGCCGCGGTTAAGATTTACTATTAACAAGCAAATTTTCTGTTTTCGCGACAAAAAAATACTAATTACAATATTGCGCACTCACATCCCCATCCATCTACTATAATAGAGAAATATTCCTTCATGTAAAATAATTTTTAAAATGTCCGGATTTTTGCCTACTTTTTGAATTTTGAAATGGTTACACCAATATTTTATTTATTAACCGTCTGCGTCTATCGCTTAGAGATAATTAATTTTCATATTACAAACAAGACCTATTTATAAGGATAAAGGATACAATTGGCGATATAGGTAGGTATCCAAAAACATTGGCTACATCATTTTTTAGGTAGGTGATACGAGTAGGTAAGTCATGCTGGTTAAAAATAAATTCGCTTATCCTTATCCACAATACAGATTAGGATAAGCACTTGATAATGATAACAAACAAACAACACTCGTATTTGACTATTATTACATTCGCAATGAGATATAGACCGAGTCAATCATTCCTTGTTTTCGACCGGCTAGTATCCGCCTCGGTGGCGCAGTAGGCAGCGCGTAAGTCTCATAATCTTAAGGTCGTGAGTTCGATCCTCACCCGGGGCATATGTTTTTATTCCCCAATTAGATACCAGGTATTTAAATAAATTGATGAAATTCTTTATGATGAATTCTTATGATAGGTATTCCTAGGGATAGCTGATTGCAATTTTGGTTGCAGACATTTTTTCAAAAATAAAATGGGTTGTCGTTCATTCCGCCTTTATAATTATAGGAACCCATTATAATTGTATTTATCCCAAAGTGATCTCTTTACACCAAATTAATTTATTTTTGTTTTGTAGGTGCAATAAAGACACTGATACACAGAAAATTAAATATTTTTTCAAAAACTCCTAAGTTTAAAGTCGGATCTTCAGCAACTACCTAAAACTTCAGCAATTTAATACCACTCCTTGCAGTCGGGTAAAAAAAGGGTGTGGTTTTAAAAGATACAAAAAAGATGTTCAATCTTATATTCATGTCGTGATTTATCCACGACAGCGTATTTGATAACAATTATGTTCGCTTAAATTTAAGCAGGAAACTTTTAACGCGTAAAATTATTAAAACGAAACTTTTGCTTAAACTGCATTATTAGCGCCATCTATGAACTACAAATAATCCTCAGAGAATTTAAAGTTAACTAAAACTTTCATTGCTTGTGTTTATCATTTAGACAGCGTACTACCTCATTAGTTTTAGAAGTTTTGTATAGATGGCGTCACGCCTGCACTGTTTACAGCGACATCTAGTTGGTAAAGTACAAACAATAAAGCCATGATATTAACAATAAGGGTTTTCGGATAAATAAAATGTCACTAGATAGATGAGAGATGCGTTAGAAGTTGTAGTCTTGTTTGCAATAGACTGATTTGTTTATAAACAAATCCAAAACGTGAAACAAATGCTAAACCGACCTCACGATACTAACGCCATCTAGTGTAATTTCACCAGCCAGAAAACCCTCGCCGTAACAGTTCCAAAATTTTTAAAAGATGGCGCTATTTTGACATTAACAGCGACACCTAGTTTTCTATATTATTCCACTTACACTTGTTTATATTCGTAGTCTGCATTTGCTGTAGTTCTGAACGGATAGCGTTAGAGGGCGTGAAACAAAATTTCATTACTGTTCATTAATTTATTTTAAATTCCTTTATTTAAAATACAAAAAACAACTGTATATAACGTTTTAAACTTTCGTGATTTTCAGGTGTTAAATACTACTCGTGTGTGTTAGCATGATAAGTCCCGTTGGTGATATTTTGACAACAACAGCAGGGCTACTACGAAACTCGGAACTCCAAGTTCGTGTCGTGCGGTCCCTCTGACACTTATACTATTTAATACGAGAGCGAGAGGGACCGCACGACACGAACTTCGAGTTTCGAGTTTCGTAGTAGCCCTACTGCTGATTCAAAAGAGCTGGAACGAATGAATTGAACGAAAGTTATGTCACTTGTCACTGCGTGATTGCCATTTCTACAACACCTACACTACGAATAATAATCAGAACTTCCTATATTGTAAATAAATGTAGATACATTATAATACGTCTTAATTCTATATATTGATCAACCTATATTTAATCAATTTGTGATGCACGCATAGACATTATCATTCATTCCATTCGTTAATACCTTATTAGTTTTTGAGTGTATAATTTTTATTGTGCGAGAGTCTAATTCGTAATACAAATCACTTCCGCCTACACAGGTCTGCCTTTGTAGGCAACTCGATATCTTGCAATAAAAGAAAAACTTTATTGTTATTGATCAATAATTTACTAACTTTAACGATTAGGAGTAGGTACTTTTAAGGTCAAGCTGGCGCCAGAAATGTAGACTATTTTATATTACACCTATTCCGCATTTTTATTTAGTCAGATAAATTAAATATACACTATATTTATTTACTTAGCTCGTAACAGAATAACGCTATATTAAAGCATGTACATACCTATATACTTTCCGCTAATAAGAAGAAAATAGACTTTCATTAAACGAAATCGGCTAACTTATTATACAATTAGCTTTTGCCCGCGGCTCCGCCCGCGTGGTATTCGGTTATCGCGCGCTGTTTTCTCAGGAACTGTGCATTTTTCCGATATAAAAAGTAGCTTATGTCACTCTCGGGCCCATAAACTATCTCTATGCCAAAAATCACGTCGATCCGTCGCTCCGTTACGGCGTGAAAGACGGACAAACACACAAACATACAAACACACTTTCGCATTTATAATATTAGTATGGATATATCCTTGAGGTCGGGACATCACATCGGGAGGTGTGCAAGCTCAACTGTTATAATTATGCGCGCTAAGTAACATTAACATAAAAATTAAAAAAAAAAAACATAGTAAGTATGGCGGCTAGAAGCAGAGCAGTTAATCGAGCACTACAGGTCACTACTGGGCTTGACAGGAGCAACAAAACCGTGTAACTTTGATGGGCCATTGTTTTGGCATTCCTTCACGCGCTGCGCTTGCGCTGCTAGCTTAACTTTGCCGTATATGCGTCTCTTTTCAACTAGTCCAGGGTATAAACGTTAACTTGGGGGAGGCAAGGTACGGAGTTCAAATTTTGCACGTAGCAGTATTATGACCTTAGTAGTATAGTAAGCCGGAAAGTACTTTAGGAAATTTTGGGTCTATTTTGACAGATTTCAAATTAATTAATAATTTTATTAGAAAGTTAACAAAGTCTTTATTTTAGTTTATTAATTTAACTAGCTTTTGCCCGCTTCTCTGCCCGCGTGGTACCTATTCGGTTATTGCGCGCTGTTCCTTCGGGAACTGTGCATTTTTCCAGAATAAAAAGTAGCTTATGTCACACTCGGGCCTATAAACTATCTCTATGCCAAAAAACACGTCGATCCGTCGCTCTGTTATGGCGTGAAAGACAGACAAACACACAAACACACTTTCGCATTTATAATATTAAGTAAGTATGGATTAATGTCATAGTTACGTTACAAAAATACGGTAGGTACTTTAACCTCCCTTAAAAAATTCAAAAAGCCTGGCTCCAGTAACACGCTGTAGATGACTAGCTCTTACCCGCAGTTTTGCGTGCCTAACAAGTGAATTGAAATTTCGAGATTACAAAGGCCCCGCCGAACCGCTCGCTGAGCCATCGGTCGCACATAGTCAAGACCGAGCCGTGATGGCTATTCATAATTATGCCAACATTATTAACTGCATACTTGATACTTGATTGGCAAATGTGATCATCACGATTAGACAATTAACTTTGCAATGTTAATAGTACCTACTTTTAAATATTGTTTTACTAGGAAACAATTTATTACAAAAATACCTAGACTTTACCCGCAATCCCTTCGATAGATCCGGCAGTTGAAATGATATATGTACAGTTAAGGGCAAAGATATATACACTTTACTACTAATACCAATATTATTTAGTACCTAGGATAGGACAAAGCCCTCAAAAGCATCATCATCTTTATACAAAAGTGTTAAGTATCATCATCAACATCATCCCAGCCTATATACGTCCCACTGCTGGGCACAGGCCTCCTAACAGAATGAGAGGCCTTGAGCCATAGTTCCCACGCGGGCCCAGTGCGGATTGGGAACTTCACATGCACCATTGAATTGCTTCGCAGGTTTGTGCACGTTTCCTCACGATGTTTTCCTTCACCGCAAAGCTGTAATATGTAATTCCGCACATGAATTTCGAAAAACTCAGAGGTGCGAGCCGGGGTTTGAACCCACGACCTTCTGCTTGAGAGGCGATAGGTCAAACCGCTAGGCCACCACTGCTTCGTTAAGTAAGTATACAATTTTGAATTAAAGTGGTTTATTAGTTGGTAGTAGGACAAAAGGCGGTCAGTTAAGGGTGAGCTACAGATAAATCACGATTAAAACCTGCTGCGTTGCCACCATGCAATTAAGTCCTAGTTAAGGAGAAGCAGTATCCTGCGGCCAGATAATTCAATTAGGTATTTGTACAATCAACCAATTTGATTCCTGAGCCACCATGGAACCTTATAATAGTAAATAATTTTATTTATCTATGTATAACAATGTGTATTGTATATCACAATTTTTTTGATAAATTTTGTGTCGTTATGATGCCGTAACGTCTATTCGGTCAAAATAAACAGATGACATTACAAACACACACACAGTGTGCAAACAAAAAGTTGGCCATTCAGAGATTTTAAGGTTGTACAAAATGCCTTATTAATGTCTAAAAACGACCAGATGGCCTAGTGGTTAGTGACCCTGACTACGAAGCTTGAGGTCCCGGGTTCGATTCCCGTGTCGGGCAGATATTTGTATGAGAAATACGAATGTGTGTTCTCAGGTCTTGGGTGTTTAATATGTATTTAAGTATGTATCTATCTATATAATTATGTTTATCCGTTGCTTAGTACCCATAACACAAGCTTTGCTAAGCTTACTTTGGGACTAGGTCAATTGGTGTGAATTGTCGTGATATTTATTTATTTATTTATTTATTATTTAAATGCTTACGTTTTTTAAGGAAAACGTAAAGTTATAATAATGTTATAACATTTATCAATGTTATGTTATGTTATCAATATTATATCATTTATCAATGAATGGTGAAACGGGCCCTTAGCCTCCTATTTTCTTATTAAGAACTACCCCTTACATAAAGGTGACTATGCACCCTTAAAACTACCCAATTATAACCACCCCTTTTAAAGGCCGACACAAACGCTATTAACTACTAAGTAAGAGATTTATTGCTCGTCATTAAGAACAGTGTTGATTAGACAAGGTTGTTAACTCTATATTTATAAATTTAAATTAATACCTAGGTAAAGTTTTTTACCTAACTTTGAACATTCATGCTCGATTATCAACTAACGTGAGATAAGTAGGAAAATGTTTTGAGATATTACAATATTTTAGGTAAGGTAGGTACTTATTAAAAAATAAATTTGACTCAAAAAGTTTATTAGCTTATAATTGTGCTTAAGACAACTTTAACATGAGTTACTTTCAGGTATTTATAAACGAAACTTATTAAAAATTACATTGTTGAAAAATCATTGAAATCTATAAAACATTTTTTAAGAAATATTTTCTTATAACACACAAGGGTTACATACACTTATGGGATGGAGTATCATGGCGCTACTTTGCAGTTTGTCTGTCTGAATAACAAAACTAAGTAAGTAGATGTAATGATATTATAATCGTGGTAATGTCTGGTATTATTCTACAATCATTGCACTAAGGCTCATAGAATACAGGCCATCAAATACATATTATACAAGAGCCACGAAGAAAAAGCTATCTCTTTTTAACGTAAGTCATTCAAATAATTTATTGAATCAGGCGTTACTTTGCGGAGGTCCATATCAATGAATTAAAAGAATTTCTTTGCTCACCCGCGACCTTGAGATAGCTAAGTCTATGCAAATTATGCGTGTTCATGCAGTTCCTCCACCTCCACACTGTACGAACACACACAAATTACACAAACCCATCTATCACCACCACCACAATAGGTACACTGACGCGTTTCGAACTCAACCAGAGCTCATCTTCAGAGTGACACAACCTTACACCATGCTACCAGTTCAAGTTCAAGTTGTTAAGTCATTCAACTACCCTACCATCGAACTCATTAACGTAAAATAAGTCAATTTTTTTCATCGATTTATGGCTACTTGCTGAAAAAATAAACCTAAATCAAGTAGTTGCTGTAAGATGTTTTATGATGTTTATGATCGACAGTTTCATAAATTTTAAAGTCGCGGGACTAAGCTTAACACTGGATTGTTTTTTTTTTCAGTTGCTAGTTATTAAATAAAGTCTTTTCGCTGAGAGTTGATAAATATTATAATAAGGTCTTGGAATAGCGACTGTCACTTAATTATCACAAACTGCATGACGGGTGTCGCGGTGATAAGTAGGTATCGCTGTGTTTCGTGGTACGAGGCACACAGTTGTTGTCGAACGAAGGCCGGGCGGGCGGTCGAGTAGACGTGACGTCCCGGCCTTTTGACCATTAATTCTGTAATGCATTTGGAATGTGCCGTTTGTGTTAACAATTGTTTATAATTATTTTAATCTTGATTTGTTCCCGTTATATTTAATTAACGGGCCGTATTTTTAATGACTTATTGACTTGAGAACCCTTGTTTTACCTACTCTCGGCAAACAGAATATATAAAGCAAGTAGTTGAAAGCGTTTGAGTTTTACATATTAACACACGAAATAAAGGTTTACACTCGATTTATACATAATATTTCCATAAATACTTATCATGTTTTTCATTCGTGCCACTTAAGAATACTTTTGACTGTACTTAACTAATTAACTATTAAAACGTCCATACTTACAATTTGACATTATATAACACCAAAATTATCACAACATACAAAGTTAAAACATAATCCAAAATAGTAGATAAGAATTACGTTGTGTGCGAAAGAATTTTTGATGTGGAAACATTTAAGTGTCTATTTAATTCATTGAAAAATGCTATGAACCCAAAATCTACTTTGCCACGGAAATTTGTATTAAAATAATTAAATAAGCAGTAAAGTTACTTATAAATTTTAACAACAATGACTTATCGACGGGGAACATGTTGTAAACGTGTACCCGCAACGGCCACGCGTCGATCAGCTCCATGAACGCCTTCGCCTGCGCGCGCGCACTCGTGGGCAGCCCGTAGTCCAACACTAGCTCATTCACCAGCTCCTTAGTATTACTGCGCGTCGTCAATAAGCTCTCGCTGACAAAACACAGCATAACGAGATAAGACACCCTAATGCAGCGCCAAGAAATCATTGCTAATGTACTAACACTAACCGTAGTTTCAGTATGAAATGAACGCAAAAACAAAACAAGATTACCAAGCATGTACAAAAAAACTGCCAGCAACATCATAGTCATTTGAAAATTGAAAAGATTATTTATCAAACTACATGTTTTCCCAATTATAACATAAATGATAAAGACAATTTTCGCAATTTCGTTACAAAACTTACACTAAGTGTGTTTGTTCGACGTTCTAATAGTGCTTTTTGTAACGTAAGTTTTTCAAGGCTACGGTTGATGGTAGCTAGTCGAATTTTCAACATATACAACAAAAGACATAAAAATGTTGTCTCGTTGTCCATAGCAATATTAAGAGGGCCAGTGTTAACATTTCGTAAGATTTTATAAGACCAGCGATATAATAAAAGACGACGAAAAAATAATTGCAAAATATATTAAACAGGACAATGACAACTGTGTAACCTTTACGGTATCTCAAATTTAAACTTAACTTGGAATCAAACTCAGCGAAAAGTAAAATTACTTATACATTAATACGGGTCTTCGTAACTGAGTGTATTATCAATATGACAAAAAAATATGCAATAAGTGATAGGGCATTCAGGTTAGCCAAAACTTTAAATACCATTGGATTCTAGTACGTGCTATCAGTAAATCTGTTCTAAGAATAACACACAGCACAAATACAAGTAAATGCTCCACCTGTGAACATCACGATTAACTTCATTATCCTGTCTGTCTGCCGCACTTTGTTGTATTTGATATGAAATCTGAACAATCCAAAAACCTTTCCCAAAATAAGAATAGGTCTGAGAGCAGACAATATATTTCTTAAGTCTGTATTTACTTCTTTCAGTTGATGTCTTCTTCTGGAGTCAGCATTGTTATTTTTTATGTTGGTTACACTATTTTTCGAAGGCATGCTTCTAAATTAGTGATGTTTGCCTCATGGGAAGTTTTTCTCAAGACTATTTTTTAATTTGACTGAAGGATGTGAACTTAAATTATATTAGAACTAAAAAAAACAAGGTTACATAAAGGTGTTCTAATCAATTTAATGGTCGAAAGAATTTATAATAATGGTTTGGTAATACATACTTAAGTACATGTAAATAATCGAAAGCTTTTTGTGTTTTTACTTGCCACGACATTATAATAATAAGTATGCTGTAAAAAGTACTGTTAGCGTAATAGTAGCTATTTACATATATATTAGTGTAACGATGATTATTTTAATTTGAAGAACTACTTTTTTAGCATTTTCCTCCGCTTGGTAGCAACGTAAAAGATAGCAATTGATATGGACCTCTGCAAAATAACGCCTGAGATAACCAATTCAAAATCAAAGTCAAAATACTATTAGATTAAAGTACACGTAAATACTTAAAAATAGTTTTTACCTGCCACATATTTACACAAAATACTAAGTGTCATTGTCATACAAACATTATCATTGCCACTTCAACTTGCATTACAATATTCTTCGAGCTATGTCGGTGTAAGATTGAAGCACTATATTTTACGCTTAGATACGAAAAAAACAGCAGTCTGTTGGTTATTTATCATTTTGCCACACGAATTTTAGGAAAAATCTTATCGTGTTTTTGACTAGTACTGGCCTACAGCCGCTTTTGTTTGGGTATTTTATAAGCGCCTGATCCTATGAGAATATGATAAAATATACACCACGTATAAAAAAATAGACCACGAAGGGTGCAGTTAAAGTGTCCTTAAAACTAGCAAAAAACCACAGAATCGTCATAAATTTAACAACTATTTTATTGGTGCACAAGTACTGTTTTGCTTATACTGTGATAAATTTAAAAACTTTTAAGATAAAGTGATTTGACTAACAATAACTCTACAGCCGCAAAATTTTCACACTGCTCCGGAAATTTGTATCAATATAATTAAATAAGTAGTACATACACTTATATACCTTAACAACAATGTTATGTCAACGGGAAACATATCGTAGGCGTGTATGCGCAACGGCCACGCGTCGATCAGCTCCATGAACGCCTTCGCCTGCGCGCGCGCACTCGCGGGCAGACTGTAGTCCATCACTAGCGCATTCACCAGCTCCTTAGTCTTGTTGCGCGTCCGCAACAGATTCTCGCAGATGAAAGACAACATAAACACATAAGAGACCCTGAAGCCGCACCAAGAAGTCAATGCTAATAAGGTACTTAACTTAACTTGAGTATGAATGGATTGTAAGAATAAGCTTAGGTTGACAAGTATACATAAAAAACTCAATAGCAGTACCATACTTATATGAAAATTAAAGATGCTATTTATCAAACTACAGGTTTCTCCAACAACAACGTATGCGAACGATAAATGTCGCAATTGTGATACAGAACTTACCCTTAGTGGGCGTGGTTGATATTCCGTTAAAAAAATTGGCAAATTCATGCCATTTCTAGTAAACATTTTAAGACTGCGATTAATGGCTGCAAGTCGAATTTTCAACATGTGTAACATAATACATACTAGTGCCGTCTCGCAGTCTAGTAAAATATTAATGCTTTCAATCGTAATAATGTCGTAGACGCTCACAATACTAGTAAAGTGATACAACAAAATGTAAAATATATTTATAAAAATAATGTACAAAATAATGAAAACTGTGTATCTTCTTAATTTTTTGTAAGGGCCGTATCTCATATTGTAACATAATTTGGAATCAAGTTCCGCAAAGAGTGAGATAATTCGAATATTATCGCCGCTTTTAGCTATTGACTGTAAAATCAGCGTTAAAATGTAATATATAAGCATAACCGCTGCACTTATGGTGTACAATGTTTTTAGTAACGGGTAAGAAATATTGTAAAAATCTTCTGAGGAGAAATATGCACTGCATGTACCGACATAGACTCCTAATATGCACATTACTGCACATTTCATCTTTCCATCAGTCGGCAACAGTTCGTTGTCGATCACGCGGAACCTGAACACTCCAAAAACCTTACCCAATAATAATATCGGTTTAAGAGCAAACATTACATTCCTCATTGCGCCATTTATTTTCTTACGGTCTTGTTTTCGCCTAAAATAAGTATTACTTTTTAAATTGATTATCATTTTTTACTCTTAATTATTTCGTCGATATGTTATGAAAGTACTTCTAAAAACGTATTTTGTCGTCAATATTTGTACACGAACTATGTTTTTAGGACGTGAACCGTAAAATATTATAATTTTTATATCTTTTCGATTACATTAGGACTTCAAAAACATGCTTATCGAGGTAGAATATTCTAATCAATCTAATGGTTGCCACCTTTGTATAGCTACATAATTCTATTAAACACCATCCAATCAACTTATCCTAATGCTCAATTATTATGTTGAAATACTAGGTAGTATATTATAAATTCATTTCGCAACCTTGGTATGCATCCATGTTTGCTTGTATTATCTAACACATCTATTATTAAATAGAATACGTGCGTTATCAGTTTTGAAAATGGGAACTTTTAAAAATAAACACAAATTTAAGTTTATTAGAATAATTTATATGAGACCAAATTGTCAATATATGAATAGAGAACACAAAAGAACACAAAATGTTTTATCTAATGGCATCCTATGAAATATTTGAAGATTAATTTCACGCTTATGCCATGAGAAAGGTTGGATAAAGTACTTAAAATAGTGCAAAACAAATCTGGTTAATAATTAATAAAACTTCGGTATATCTACACACACACATAAATTTTTTCATTTTGATATTTCTAATCATGAAAGATAAATCTAGCTAGGGGCTTGGTAGTAGTGGCCCCGTCAAGACGAGCAAAGTGAAGCGCATGGGCACTACCTACCTTTTTTCGAAGCGCTTTGTAGTTTTTTTGAGCCCTTGTAACTTGGGTTTGGATAAAACTAATTACCTTACTTTACAAATTATACAATGTATAAATTTGACATGAATTAGTCATCGCTAAAGATACTTATTAATTACTAATTTTTAACACTACCTATTTTGGTAACATTATTATTATTATTAGATAGCAAAATATTGATTTTAACTCTATTTCATAACGACCGATATTTAATTCTACGGTTCAATCGTGAAAAGTTTAGGTACAGATACAAATAGAATGAACTCTTCATAATACAACTCAACTCTCAACTAATAGTTAAGAAATCAAACTGAATTCTCAAACCTTACTAACACACGATATTTTATGATGCAAGACCAAAGTACCTACTCACCATAACATACTGCTACTCATGCCATAACATTTTTTAAAAGGGCATTACGAAATTTGTATCACAATAATAAAATAAGTCGTGGAAACACTTAAAAACTTCAACAGCAGTGATACATCGACAGGAAACATATCGTAGACGTGTATGCGCAGCGGCCACGCGTCGATCAGCTTCATGAACGCCTTCGCCTGCGCGCGCGCACTCGCGGGCAGCCCGTAGTCCATCACTAGCGCGTTCACCAGATTCTTTGTGTCATTGCGTGTCCACAACAAGTTCTCACAGACGAAACACAATGTAGCGACATAAGACAACTTAATGCCGCACCAAGCAATATTAGTTAGTATATCTCGAGGTATAACTTCTGAACGAAATAATGATAAAATTGAACATAGAACTGTAAGCATAGATAGAAAAGTTAATACTAAAACCATTAAAATATGAAAATTATATAGATTATTGATGAGACTGCATGTTTTACCAATAATAACATATATCAGTGACTGGTCTCTAAGTTTTCCTACAGCACTGAACTCTGTAATGTTGTGTTGATTTATCACCAATTTCGGTTTGTGCGTGTGTGTTCTATTGAAGACAATATTTTCAAGATTTTTGTTGAGAACAGCTAGTCTTATTTTAAGCATGAGAACAGACACGCATACAAGAATCGTCTCGAAGTCTTGCAGACACAAAACAACATTGAACATCAGATATGATATTAAAGCGACATTACTGTTGAAATAATACCAAACCGCAAATATTACATTTATGAGGAATACGAAAACAATAATCCACAATACATAATTCCTTGACTTCTTGTAGAAGTTGTTTCTCATAATAAAGCGCAATGCTGAATCAAGTTCTGCATAAAAGCAGATAATCTGAACATTGTCAAAACTTTTTGCTATTGATTGAATTACAATTGTTAGAATGTAATAAACCATTATTAATATCAAACCAAGAAACACTAAATAGCCCTGTAATGAATAAAAGTCATCATTCGAAATATATAGAATGCATAAGTAAGCAGCGCATGCACCAGAAAATAAACCAATTATGCTTAATATAGCACATTTCATCTTTCCGTCAATCGGCGTAAGTTCATTATTTTTGAAATGAAATCTGAATACACCCAGAATCTGGCTAACTATAAATAACGGTCTGAGAACGTACATTACATTGCGTATGTCACTAGTATGTTTCTTACGTGCACCTGCTTGTTTTTGAGGCATAATTATAGGTATAAGTTTTGAGTTCGCTGGTCGTGATGATTAACTTTCGGGCGTAAATATTTCATTATCTATATGTGGATGTCTTTTTACTGCGGTCTATTGTATTATAATGACTATTTTACTGTATTACAATGATCCAATTCAATCAATCTTATTAATTTGTGGTACTCGTTTCCATTAAGTTATTGGATATCTTTTATTTCTGAATCAATTTATATCAAGTACCTGAGCATCCGTGCTTCGATCAGGTTGAAACGCGATTTCCCAAAGATAGCACTAAACTACAAATCAATTTTTTGCCCCCTTTGAGTATTTAGCCACATAGGAAATTGTATTGACATTGTGTAAAGGTATTAAATCTTACTTTATTTTGTGTGTGATTTTTGGTGGTACCGTCTTTCAACTCTACTATCTCAATTAGCTCAACTTTCTCAAAAGCAATCGAGTAAAGTGAAATTCTGTCACCGAAACATTTTCGTCGTGAGGATTTCAAAAAGTTCAAAATTATTAGTTAAAGTGTTTAGTTATATGTTATACTAGCTTTTACCCGCGGCTTCGCACGCGTAAACTAATAAAACGGGGATGTATTCGGTCCCTTAGTTATAAAACTATCCCGTGGGAATATCCGGATAAAAAGTAGCCTATGTGTTATTTCAGACGTTCAACTACCTACATACCAAATTTCATGACTCTAAGCCCAGCAGTTGTTATTTCGAGATTTTATCCATATCCCGTGGGAATATCGGGATAAAAAATAGCCTATGTATTATTTCAAAGGTCCAGCTACCTACACACCGAATTTCATGGCTCTAAGCACAGTGGTTGTTATTTCGAGATTTCATCCCTAGGTATCCCGTGGGAATATTGGATCAAAAAGTCGCTTATGTGTTATTCCAGACTTCCGGCTACCTACATTCCAAATTTTATGACTCTAAGCCCAACGGTTATTATTCCAAGATTTTATCCCTATCCCGTGGGAATATCGAGATAAAAAGTAGCCTATCTATTATTCCAGAGGTCCAGCTATCTACATACTAAATTTCATGGCTCTAAGCACAGCGGTTGTTATTTCTAGATTTTATCCCTAGGTATCCCGTGGGAATATCGGGTCAAAAAGTCACCTATGTGTTATTCCAGACGGCTAACTACCTACATACCAAATTTCATGACTCTAAGCCCAGCGGTCATTATTTCAAGATTTTATCCCTATCCCGTGGGAATATCGGGTTAAAAAATAGCATATGTAGTATTTCAGAGGTCCAGCTACCTATATACCGAATTTCATGGCTCTAGTCCCAGTGGTTGTTATTTTGAGATTTCATCCCTAGGTATCCCGTGGGAATATCGGGTCAAAAAGTCACCTATGAGTAATTCCAAACGTCCAACTACCTACATACTAAATTTCATGACTCCAAGCCCAGCGGTTGTTATTTCGAGATTTTATCCCTATCCCGTGGGAATATCGGGATAAAAAGTATTCTATGTTTTAATCCAGGTTATGAAATAACTTTTTGCCAAATTTCATCCAAATCAGTCCAGCCGTTTTAGCGTGAAGAAGTAACAAACATACTTACTCACATCCTCACATCCTCACTCACTCACTCACAAACTTTCACATTTATAATATTAGTAGGATAGAATAAATATAATAGTTACCATTAAATTTCAAGTATACCTATCTGTAAAATAAACACAAAAGCCTGCAACGAAGCAACGAAACTCACTTTTTCTATCCGACTGCAGAACTATACATTTATTGTAACACTAGCTTTTACCCGCGGCTTCGCACGCGTAAACTAATCGGTCTGGTAGTGGCAATTGAAATATCCCGTGGGAGTATAGGGATAAAAAATAGCGTATGTGTTATTCCAGACGTGCAGCTACCTACATACCAAATTTCATGACTTTTAGCCCAGCGGTTATTATTTCAAAATTTTATTCCTATCCCGTGGGAATATCGGGGTAAAAAATAGCCTATGTGTTATTCTAGAGCTTCAGCTACCTACACAACAAATTTCATGGCTCTAAGCCCAGTGGTTGTTACTTCGAGATTTTATCCTTTGATATCCCGTGGGAATTTCGGGTCAAAAAGTCGCTTATGTAATATTTCAGACGTGCAGCTTCCTACATATCAAATTTCATGACTCTAAGCCCAGCGGTTATTATTTCGAAATTGTATCCCTATCCCGTGGGAATATCAGGATAAAAAGTAACCTTCGTGTTATTCCAGAGGTCCAGCTACCTATATACTAAATTTTATGGCTCTAAGCCCAGCGGTTGTTATTTCGAGATCTTATCCCTAGTTATCCCGTGGGAATATCGTGGTAAAAAATAGCCTATGTGTTATTCCAGAGGTCCAACTACCTATATACCAAATTTCATGACTCTAAGCCCAGAGGTTCTTATTTCGAGATTTTATCCCTATCCCGTGGGAATATCGGGATAAAAAGTAGCCTTCGTGTTATTCCAGAGGTCCAGATACCTACATACTAAATTTTATGGCTCTAAGCCCAGCGGTTGTTATTTCGAGATCTTATCCCTAGTTATCCCGTGGGAATATCGGGTCAAAAAGTCACCTATGTGTTATTCCATACGTCCAACTACCTATATACCAAATTTCATGACTCTAAGCCCAGAGGTTCTTATTTCGAAATTTTATCCCTATCCCGTGGGAATATCAGGATAAAAAGTAGCCTTCGTGTTATTCCAGAGGTTCAGCTACCTACATACTAAATTTTATGGCTCTAAGCCCATCGGTTGTTATTTCGAGATCTTATCCCTAGTTATCCCGTGGGAATATTGGGTCAAAAAGTCACCTATGTGTTATTCCATACGTCCAACTACCTATATACTAAATTTCATGACTCTAAGCCCAGAGGTTCTTATTTCGAAATTTTATCCCTATCCCGTGGGAATATCAGGATAAAAAGTAGCTTTCCTGTTATTCCAGAGGTCCAGATACCTACATACTAAATTTTATGGCTCTAAGCCTAGCGGTTGTTATTTCGAGATCTTATCCCTAGTTATCCCGTGGGAATATCGGGTCAAAAAGTCACCTATGTGTTATTCCATACGTCCAACTACCTATATACCAAATTTCATGACTCTAAGCCCAGAGGTTCTTATTTCGAAATTTTATCCCTATCCCGTGGGAATATCAGGATAAAAGTAGCCTTCGTGTTATTCCAGAAGTCCAGCTACCTACATACTAAATTTTATGGCTCTAAGCCCAGCGGTTGTTATTTCGAGATCTTATCCCTAGTTATCCCGTGGGAATATTGGGTCAAAACGTCACCTATGTGTTATTCCATACGTCCAACTACCTACATATCAAATTTCATGACTCTAAGCCCAGAGGTTCTTATTTCGAAATTTTATCCCTATCCCGTGGGAATATCAGGATAAAAAGTAGCCTTCGTGTTATTCCAGAGGTCCAGATACCTACATACTAAATTTTATGGCTCTAAGCCCAGCGGTTGTTATTTCGAGATCTTATCCCTAGTTATCCCGTGGGAATATCGGGTCAAAAAGTCACCTATGTGTTATTCCATACGTCCAACTACCTACATACCAAATTTCATGACTCTAAGCCCAGAGGTTCTTATTTCGAAATTTTATCCCTATCCCGTGGGAATATCGGGATAAAAAGTAGCCTATGTTCTTTCCCAAAGTCTATTCTATCTCTGTACCAAATTTCATCCAAATCGGTTCAGCGGTTTTGGCGTGAAAGCGTAACAGACAGACAGACAGACAGACAGACAGACAGACAGACAGAGTTACTTTCGCATTTATAATATTAGTATGGATAATGAGGATTATTTTTAACTGTTCTACGATATTTGTATCAAAATAATTAAATAGGTCGTGGACACGCTTATAAACTTTAATAACAATGATATGTCGACGTTAAACATGTCATAGGCGTGTATGCGCAGCGGCCACGCTTCGATCAGCTCCATGAACGCCTTCGCCTGCGCGCGCGCACGCGCGGGCAGACTATAGTCCATTACTAGCGCATTCACCAGCTCCTTGGTGTTGTTGCGAGTCCACGACAAGCTTTCGCAGACCAAACACAAGATGAAGACATAAGCCACTTTAGTGCCACACCAAGTTATAGTAATGACTATGTAAGCAAGGTTAATTTCAGAACGAAATAAGGATAAAAGCACGTATAAACATGAAATTATTGAGATAAAAGTCGACATAAGCACGTTTAAAATTTGAAAATTGTAGAGGCAGTTAACAAGATTGCATGTTTTGCCAATCAGGGCGTATGCTAAGGACTGGTCTCTCAATTTGGCTACTGAACTTAACTTTATAGCATTTTGTTGACTTTCGGCCCATTCAGGTTTGAGCCGGATAGAATTGCAGAAAACTTCATAGCGCATACTATGTTCACAGCTTATTGCGATGTTTTTGAGATTTTGGTTGACAGCAGTCAGTCTAATTTTAAGCATGTGAACAAATACGCATACAAGAAATGTCTCAATGTCATGCAGGTAAATAACAATATTGACCATCAAAGTTGTTATCAAACCAATATCTCTAATAAAATAGTACCAAGTTGCAAATGTTAAATTGATTAGAAATGAGAACAAAACAACGCACATTGCATAATATCTTGTTCTTTTGTAGAAGTTTTTTCTCACGCTGAAACGCAATTTCGAATCAAGTTTGCCAAAAAAGCAAATAATCTCAACATTGTCGCAAGTTTTTGTTATTGAATGAACCATCAATGTTAGAATGTAATAAATCACCACTAATATATACGAAAACAAATTTATATAGCTTTGTAAAGAATACACCTCCTCATTTGGAAGGTATGTGTATAAACATGTGATATATATACCGCAATAGAGACCAGCTATGATTATAACAATCCATTTCATCTTTACATTAGTCGCCATCAGTTCGTTATTTTTGAAATGAAATCTGAATACTCCCATTATCTGGCCAATTGCTAAGAGCGGTCTGAGAGCGTACATTAAGTTGCGTACTTCCCTTTCATTTTTCTTCAATGGTTGTCTTCTCACAAAAAACTTACAAGTTTTGACTTTGTCAGTCATGTTAATTAAATTTTTGCATTTATTCGAACGTATTTTTACCATGAACAAAGTGCTCCGAAGGCTGTTATTACTTGTACTATAATGGTTCAAGAATCAATCAACTTAAAAAATTGGTACTTACTGAATGCCATTAAGTTATTGGATTTTGTTAATTTAAGTCTTAATACTGTGTAAAGCTCGCAAAGTAGAATAAGTTTTCTAAATATGAACCACTATATCGTTTTTACTCAATAAAACTCAAACTAAGATTACTATTTCGAGTCTTTTTGTATATTTTTTTATTTCAACTCCAATTTTTTTTGTTTGTTTTACGGTCATCCCGTGAAAGTCTATATAGTTCACACGAAAACACAAACCAAAACACGGATGCACAGAAAAACCAGAAAAATAGACCAGCGCTGGGAATCGGACCCAGGTCCTCAGCATTCCGTGCTGCGTGCTATTCCCCTATACTGGACAGGAGTACAGACACGATTTTTTCCTATGCACACAATCTCAGGGCTTATTTCTACTACGCTACTTACTTATTTGGGTTAGGTTCCCAGCGCTGGTCTCTTTTCTGGTTTATCTGTGCATCTATGTCTCAGTTTGTATTTTCGTTAAGATTTAATGTGTCTCCCAAAGTTGGGATCAAAACGTTCTATTATAAAATCGTTAAATATATTTCGCTTAAAATCATTTATTTATTGAAATTATTACACACACTCGTACAAAAAATAACGTTGAAGTGCTTTTTTCGTTGTAAAAGATCTCTTCAGGACGTTTTTGTTTATCGCTTTATCAGTGGTCCAGGTAATTGATGCATATTTTTTTTTATTCCGCTTACGTCATTCAAACGATGCCGCATAAAATCAGAATCAAGAAAAACGTAGAGATGTATTCGATATTAAGTATATTTCGTGTTAAAATTATTTCAAATTAACGTTCCAAGGTGAGTACTATACTATCCTATCACAATGACGCGTGTAAGTTTTGAAAAGTTAAATAATAATAATAAGTGTTTATTTCAGACTTCATACGATCCATGAAATAATATGTTAGCAACAGAGAGGTCCTTATTCCTTATACAACTAAGTTAGTATAGACGTTATTTAAATGCATTTATTTATTTTAATGCTAAACAACAACGGATCTTATATTACATATATTTTCCGGATAACTCACGTCTTAAATTGAGTTTAGCTCGACATGTTTCGGGCTAATCCGTAGCCCTTCTTCTTCGAAGCAACGCGACTCCGCGGGTGCTGCAACACGCGCACTGCGTGCCGCCGCCCTGCTCGTGCGACACCGCCACGATTTAAGACGTGAGTTATCCGAATAATATATTTAATATGAGTGAGTCTCATGGTAGTTTTATGTTCAAAACAATGGATCTATTTAAATTCTAAGTACAAATGTTTAAGTACATGTATAACACGATATTAATTTTAATGAAAAATTTGTATCAATATTATTAAATAAGTAGTAGACACACTTATAAATTTTAACAACAAAGACATATCGATAGGAATGATGTTGTAAACATGTATGCGCAGCGGCCACGCGTCGATCAGCGCCATGAACGCCTTCGCCTGCGCGCGCGCACTCGCGGGCAGCCCGTAGTCCATCACTAGTGCGTTCACCAGCTCCTTAGTATCATGGCGCGTCGACAATAAGCTCTCACAGACAAATGATAATACGATGACGTTAATAAATTTATAGCTGCACCAAACAATTGTTGCAGCTAAATGTACAGGTATAATACCGACACGAAAAGAATACAAAGCAAAGCACAGAGTGTAAATAATTGTAAGAAAATTAGACATGAGTATTAATAAAACGTGACAATTGAAAAGTTCATTAATTAAGCCGCAAATATTACCAATGTTGACGTACGCCAACGATGCGTTTCGCAGTTTAGTTGTAAAACTGAGCTCTCTTGAATTTAATTCGCTTTTTGTTGTATTTCTGAGCATTTTATTGATTTCAGCTAGTCTAATTTTTAACATGTAAACAATAATACATAAAAACGCTGTTTCCACATCTTGCAAAAGAAAACTTGTATCGAACAGAAGAAAACTTAAAGAGCTTGTTTCAGAATAAGTAAAATAATAGTACCATAGTGCAGTGCTTGCAAAAAACATACCAAGCACAAACAAAAGTATACACAACGTACAAAATCTTGATTTATTGTAAAAGTTACTTTTTTTATTCAAATGCAGTTGAGCATCTAGTCTTGATAAAAATGTGATAATCTGAATATTAACTTGACTTTTGGTGATGGACTGTATCATTAAAGTTGCAATATGCGACGTCATAACTAACAAACCAAGAACAATACTTAAACCATCTAATAACGGATGCGTTCGTTGTTGTGGAAAGAAACATAAAAAATATACCGCACAAGCACTAGTATAGACTGTAATAATTAGTATTGTAACACATTTCATCTTCCCATCAATCGGCAAAAGTTTATTATCCTTGATGCGGATTCTAAATATTCCATAACCTTGACCCATAATTAGAATAGGCCTGAGTGTGTATATTGTATTGTGGAAGTCGATATTATCTTCTTTCTTCCATTCCCGCTTCCTGTTGGATCCAGTTTTAGTTTTGATGACAGCTGTTAGCATAGTAATCAAATTACTTTTAATTTGTGCTGAATTTTTACGACAAAACTGTGTGATCGGGTGAAATTTTGATGGCTTACTACTTTTTTTTTTAATTTTTCTACTCGCTAATTGAATAAGTTTTCATAACACGCTATTCAATGAAGCATGGTAAAACAATTTTCTAATAGGAAGAACCTCTAATTACGTTAATAGTAGGTACTACATGGTTCCTTATCTACATGACTTACTCGTAACAATCGGTCAAGTGCGTATCGGACCACGTACAACAAAGTGTTCAGCAGTCTAAATGATGCTTTGATGATTAAGTACAACGAATAATTATTAAAGAATATTAAATATATATTATTATAAATATAATATTAATAAAATAATTAAGAATATGGAGCATTTGGACAACGTGTGAGAAGAGTTTTAAACTAAAAGTAGGTAATTTCCGGTGGGTTTCGAAGTCAGTGTCGCTTAAAACTTAAAAAATGACCTATTGTATGTAATAGTGCAGAGAATTGACAAGACTTTAGTAATTTTTCGAATATGAAACATCGACTTATCTATTCGGACACGTTACTACTACATCAATACAACAGGTCATCTTCTTGAGTTTTATGCCTTAGGTATATATATACGTTGCACAGAAAAACGTACCTAACGTTTTTGAGTTAACGCTGTTATTTCACTCCTCATAATTTTTTATATGAAAATCGATTCTTAAGAAGTACTTTACCTAAACTACAAAAATATGGACAAACATTTGAAAGTTTCACTTCCCAAACTGTATTACAATTTTAAGATACTCTCCTAGCTCATGTTATTCCTGATATATAAACACATCAATCTTTTTACAATTTCACGAGAGCAAAATTGCGAATAGAGCTAGTTTTGAATACAAAAATAAAAGTATAATTATTGAACATGAACAATGATGATTTTTAATGAAATATTTGTATCAAAATTACCAAATACGTCGTAGAGACAGTTATAAACTTTAACAATAATGATATATCGACGGGGAACATGTCGTAGACGAATATGCGCAGCGGCCACGCGTCGATCAGCGCCATGAACGCCTTCGCCTGCGCTCGCGCACTCGCGGGCAGCCCGTAGTCCATTACTAGCGCGTTCACCAGCTCCTTAGTATCATGGCGTGTCGACAATAAGCTCTCACAGACAGATGATATTACAATAATAAAAACCAATTTACAACCGGACCAAACAATAACAGATATTACATTGACAAGTATGAATTCTGTACGAAACGAATACAAAATAAAACATAGAGTGTAAATTATTGTCATAAAAGTCGTCAACAAAGCTAGAAAAATATGACAATTGAAAAGGTCGTTAATTAACATACAAATGTTTCCAATATCGATATATACCAATGATAAATCTCGTAATTTAGGTACAAAACTAAGCTTTAGCGAAAACGCATCACTTTTGATTTGTTTTCCGAGCATTTCATTTAATGCAATTAGTCGTAGTTTTAGCATGTGAACCATAATACAGACAAGTGCTGTTTCGAAATCTTGTAAATAATATAAAATATCAGTTAGGAAAAAGCTGAAAAAGTCGTAAGATTGAATAAAATAATACTTCCACAACAAAGTGCTCGCTAAATTTGTTACAAGTACGAAAATAACCGAGCACAACGAGTAAGTTCTAGATGTATTGCTAGAACTTTTGTTGGCTTTGGTGCTGAAATGTAATTTTTTATCCAGTCTTCCTAAAATTAAGATGATCTTAACATTTACCTGGCTTTTAATAATTGAATGTGTCACTAAAGTGGCAATATACGATATCATAACCAACAACGATGTAGTAATATCTAAACCATCTAGTAACGGATGTGTATTAGGTTTTGGTGTATTATATAAATAATATACTACACATGTACTAGCATACATAGCTACCATGCACATTACAAGACATTTAATTTTTCCATTGGTCGGTAAAAGTTCATTGTTTTTCATGCAGAATCTGAATACTCCAAAAACATGACCCACAATTAGTATAGGCCTGATTGTGTATATTATATTCTCTGCGTTGTTTGTATCTTCTTTCTGCCATTTCTGGTTTCTTTTGAAGTCAGAATTAGTTTTAATGGTTTTTATCATAATGACTAACTTCTGTTACGAAAACGATGTTATCGTGAGAATACTTGATTGTCTACTACTCTTTTTATAGGACTTAACTATTCGGAAAAGACTATTTTAATATTTTATAAAGTTCTTCGTTTTTTTATATATTACTTTGTTAATACTTTCAATAATGGATTGCTAAGCCAACTAATGGAAAAACAAAATTCAATTAGATAAATGACTGTTGTTACTTTCTCAAATTGACAGTAACGTAAATATTCAATGAGTATCGATGTTCACAAAAAAATTGCGTCATAAATATGTACAGATCTGTTGAATATTGTTTTCTATCTTATTTTGAAGGATAAATTCGTATTTTTTAATATAACTACCCGTGAGTCTCATTAATATTAAATGATATTGTAACGGCTAACTCACGTCTTAAAAATAGAGTTTAACTCGACCTGTTTCGGGCTAATTCGTAGCCCTTCTGAGAGTAACGTGACTCGGCGACTTCGTATTTATCTTGCTTTCTCAATTAGTCTCAATAAAGTTCAGTAAGTTGGTTGAGAAAGTAAGATAAATACGAACTTTTCTGAGAAAATACGATGGCAAAACATTATTCACTATATCTGTATATAATTTCTTTTGTGCTTTTATTTACACTTCGACTCTATGGACATCTCTGTTCCGGCCACCCTCCATCAAATTGAGTTATCAACTTTCGTGAAATACAATGTTTTTAACCTTTTTAGGTCTTTTTTTGCCGATACGTGTTTAATAGTCAATTAACGGATACCCGCGGCGGCTTTGTCCTAATTTAGTTGCTAAGGGTTGATCAGAATAAGCCTTAGGCTATTGTGTGGAATTGAGAGAGTGTATTGAGGGCATGAATCGGTAGCTTTATAATATCGTCGACAGATTTATGATTTCAATTCCATTTAAGCGTTTTATTGTACCTACGGGATAAAAACCACGTTAGATATTATGATTGAACTGGGAATATTGTAGCACAATTTAAGGTTGTAGGGTTTTAATAATGAATTTAAGAATAAATAATTATTGGTACTATAAAATAAGTTTAACTTTGTTTAGGAACTAGAATTAATAAATCTTTGCTAAAACCGTTATTTTAAACTTTGAAGTTAAATAGCTGCTTAAAACGGTTGTTCACATATTTTGAGTTTTCCTTTTTTTTAAATAACGAAAAATAACAAAAACAAAAAACGGCATAAAAGCTTTCGTCTAAATATTTAAAAACGGAACGATATTCATAGCGTTCTATTTCTACCAACATAAAAGTAACGCAACCAAAATTTGTAATTTCGGAGGCGCCTTCAAATCATAGGGCGGGGTCATTGAGGCTTATTATAGGCCGATTAGGCTACACCCTGTGATCGCCCGATGAAAGTATATGGTTAACTTAATAGGTTCAAAAACAAGGTTTTTATGAATCTACTTTTATTTGTATGTTTCTTGGAACCGTGAATGCATTTGACGCTCCTTTTTAACCAATTTGCATAGTTAGTTTTGTCCTGTTTTTTTTTTAAACTAAATGTTGTACCTATTCTTCATTAGGTACTTAAATAAATATCAGCAGAAGTGATATTGAAACCAGAATAAAATTAATTGGGTGCAATTTATATTGATAAACCAGCCAAATAACACTAAAAAATAAATTTAATTCAATTTATCTAACATGTCAATCAATAGCTTGTCTTTTTGTGAACAAAAAGGTCTAATCCAATAACCATAACCGTAGTCGTCCAAATAAAAGGTAGCAATACTGGGTGGCAGCATTTATGGCTCGACCTGTGTGTTCCCACTGGGTCTTTTTGTTACCTTTACGTTATTACACGCCTTTGAATTCCAAAAAAATACTTCGGCAAATTTTTCGATAGTTAAACTGCACTTTTATGTCGAACACAACAGTTTAATTATGTTCGGTGAAGCTATTTTAGTAATATAAAAAAAGAAAAAGGAATGCCGAAACCAGGGATTGAACCAGGGACCTTTAGATCTTCAGTCTAACGCTCTCCCAACTGAGCTATTTCGGCCGCTGTGAGTGGTTGCGAAATTAGCAATCACTTACCTAACACGTGTTGATAGATACCACATTACAAGTTGACTTGACACCAAGGCAAGGTCACAAAAAAGATAAAACCGCTAAACTATCCATCAATCGAAAACCTACTCATTTATAACAAAAAAGATACTAGTGTCAAAAAAATCGATATGTATTTATTTTTCGAGTAGTTATGTGAAATTTGTAATAAGTAAGTGAAAATTTTTCACAAGCAAAACGACATTTTTTCCTTAGGCCGCAAAAAAAATGCTATAGAATTAACTCTAACTAAAGAGACCAAAGTTACACCGCAAGTGCACCAAGAATTTTAATGAACAACATAAATCGGTAGTGATGTACCAAAACGCGCACTATTATTAAATTTATCCGCCCTATCGATTATTCTTAGCCCATTTATCCAATCCTCACTTACGTGAAAATAAATTACGGAATAAAGCATTCTTAATAGCACGGCTATTCGCTGAATTAATATCGGTTAGTGATAGGAGTAATCTGTTATTAAAGCGGTAAGAAATAAGGGAATTACGGGAATTAAAGGGGTACTCAGTTCCTTTAGGGACTTGAGGTCGAAGAATTAAAGTTGGTTTGTCTAGAAGATTCTTTAAGGCTATGATGCAACCACGTTCCACAAGTCGGTGAGCTAAACGAAATCATCAGACCGAGGAATAGAGAGAGAACATCCTAGAAAAGCTGCGTGGAGTATCTAAGCCTAAAGGAATAAAAAAATTAAAACGATAACTTAGCTAACAAGGTTATGTATGTGATACAAAAATCGATGAAGGCGTACTTACGCGCATATTTTTATGAAGTTAACTCGACTACAATATAATATAAGACAAATGTTCTTTATTGAACACTTTAAATCAATATAGTGAATTGACAAAAAAATATTAAAATAACACAAGATACCTATGTGTTAGACGGTCTTATCGCTTAAAAGCACACAGTTATTTGGATACTAAAATAGTATGATAAACTAATTTTTCACCGACGGAGCTGCGGGCAATAATCAGAGCCAAATAACATGTTTTATTTTTATTCAGTTCTAAAAGTTGGAAAAGCTAGCTTTTGTTACTTCGCAATGATTTAAAGACTCGAGCTAATTTTAAATATAACATTTCGGAAATTAACTAAACCCTAAAACCGTTTAGCGCTATATGTAGACATCATGGACATGCCAGACTAGAGAAATTAAATTACAGGCTTTGCAGGTGACTGAGTCCGAAATTGGATTGTGTCACTCCGATTTAGCCACGAGCTGGTTTTGCATTTTGATTTGGTCCATTAAATGCTACGTTCATCAATTAATAGAAACCGTTACCATATAAAATAATAATGCCTTATGCCTGGGGTGGCTGATCTTTAATTAGAGTAGATTTTTTACGTAGTTATTCTGAAAACTAGCTTTTGCCCGCGCCTTTTCCCGCGTGGAATTCGGTTATCCCTCGGTAACTGTGCATTTTTCCAGGATAAAAAGCAGTGCACTACACTTAAATTAGAAGCAACAGAAAGGTTCATTATCACCATCATCATAATCATTATCATGAGCCATCATTATGAGCCGAAAGAAGTCTACCGTTGAACAAAAACCTCCCCATTAATTTGTGACAACGAATGACACCTCGCCACTTGCGTCCAACTAGTGGGAGGCCAGCCAACGCTTCGCCTTCCGGTTCGTGGCCACTACTCAAGAACTTTTCTCTCCTAACGGTTATAATCAACACCATATAGGCTCAAAGAAATCCAATGCAAAGGCCACCCCCAAAGATCTTCAAAAGGATCGGTCTGCCTGCCCGCATCCAACTGCCTCTTTCGACCTTGACAATATCGTTGTTCCATCTTGTAGGGACCATCCTACGCTAAGTATGTCTTCCAGTCCGCGTTCGCCACTAGAAGGGCCAGACGAGCGTTTTTTTTTCAGTTGTGAGCCGCATAGTTTCTTCATAGAATATGCATAATTTTGCGTCGCCATGTGACACAAATGTATATAAAACCGAATGTAGCAGAAATTAAGCGACTGAAAGACGCGATTTTAAATAAAATCAAAAATACAGTCTATCCCTGCCCACTGCCACTTAAGTCTGAATAAAAGTTTCATAAACAAATAGTCGCAATAGCTGTCGGTAGGCCTCCAACAAGATGGAGCAACGACCTGGCTAAGATCGCGGTATCACGGTGGATGCGAAAAGCACAAGACCGGTCTGAGTGGAGAGCCTTGGGGGAGGCCTATGTCCAGCAGTGGAAGTCTTTCGGCTGACATGGTGATATGATGAAACAAATAGTCAAATCAACATGAAAAATAGTACTTAATGATTATAATTCGCTCTGGTACGCAGCTTACACGGTAACCAATCGAGATGTCGCGACAACACCACATTGCTTATAAATTTTAATAGGCATATATCAACACACAAATATTTTGGTAGGTAGGTAGGTACGTTGTATTATAATCGCTTCGAGCGAGTCTTAATTAGTAATGGTAACCAGATATGCGGGCGAACAGTAACAGATCGAAACCAACGGTACCTGCCCAGTATAATAAAGGGCCTACCTTTGACAGATAACAAACCGGTACGAAATAAAAGATTAGGTATTAAAATATAAGCCCACAGAACCTGTCGCGGCTTGCTCATAGGACTACTTGTAAATTATTTTTCTTATAATTATTATTCGAATTGTGTGAAATTAGCATACAATATGAAGTGGGAGCGGTGGCGCCGCGACGCCTACGCGGACGTTTTGGTAACTAATAAAGTGTTGTCAAACTTTTTCACTAACAATCTGTTAACACGAGATGAGATGATTTTGAATGAGTTTTAGGTTCGTGGTGTAGCTGAACCGTGACGTGATACAACCCTCTTACAATAAAGTTCATACCTAATGACTTAACCTTTCCACGACATGCATTAGCGTTAATGAATTTTATGGATAGTCGACCAAAAAATATGTTTACCACCTCATAGTTCAATGACAGTTCACGGCTTAAAAAATCAAAGGCCATATTTCACAAACTATTATTTGGTTGTCCGTACTATTCAATGTTAGATAGAAGTCAAATTTGTCCCACTTCCACTGATCAGATTGACTTGGTAATAGTTTGGATGATGATACAAGCACTACTAATACTTGCGTTACGAGTACATTAGTCCGTGATGTATGTACCCGATTTTATATAGAGGCAAACGACCATACCATTTTCCAAAGAAAGTTTTTAAGAATAGTGTGATGAACCTTTATGACGTCTTCGTCAAGAAGGTTCACTGCTGATCTCACCCGTCCTCTATAAGTACTACATCAAAAGTGTAGCGACTTAGAAGAATTATTTAAGGCAGTAGTATCCTACTGTCTTTTCTGAAGCAAGCCACTTATATTAAAAGACTAAAAGACTAGCAGCTGTTGCCCGGGGCTCCGTTCGCGTAGAATTCGTTTATCGACATCCCGCGGCAACTATGCGATTTTCCGGGATAAAAACTATCTGTACACAGAATTTCATCTAAAGCGGTTCGGCGGTTTAGACGTGAAAAGGTAAGAAACAAACTAACTAGAACTTTCGCTTTTATAATACTGGTGGGATATTATATAAAACGGTCAGCACGTACAATGGATACTCTTTGACGCAGTAAATTACTTTATTTTTATTCCCGTATATTTTATTTCTAATTTTGATAAAAGTAATCAAAGTCATCTTTTTTATCGAAGACTATAAAGGTGCTGTTTCTGGCCGCGATAATTTCAAGGCAGACACTATGACGATAATCGATTAGAAATTTATTTTGAGTCGATATCAGCTGTAATCGAATACGCATTTCCGTTGTTTTCCATGTATACTGCAGTACTTGTTGATAAAATACATAACAGTTTTACACAACTAGTTATTGCCTCTCGATGTATTGTGTTAAAAAAAAAGAAGAAAACATGTCTAGTGGTCCAGTACTACTTCTCATTAATGGGTCCTGACCCTACTGTCGAACAATACAATACAATACAGTGACTCTTTAAATAGAAATAATAAGTGATACAGAAAACAGGTAGGTGTAAGTACACAGAGAGAAAATTACAATTACCGAACTTATCGAACTTATTTAGACAAATTATTTAACAAAGTTCTAGGCCAAGACTTCTTTTCAGTTTTAAGGGTTTTTATAAGTACATTTATTACTTTATTTTTACAATATTATCAAAGTAGCAAAGTATTATTTATATAGGTAGGTACGCGGTGATGACTTACCATCAGGTGACCCGCATGCTTGTTCGCCAGCTATTTGATAAATATGGCTGATGGGCTAATTATTATACTTTATATTAGCACTCATTTAATTCATTTTATTGTAATAATGCCTACAAAACATTTTATAAATATATTTTATATTATATTTTGTCCATTCTCTTATCGGTTTTTTATTCCTCGGTTCTCATCATCATCATCATCATCTCAGCCGTAGGACGTCCACTGCTAGACATAGGCCTCTCCCATAGACCTCCAGTCGCTTCGATAGGCAGCGGCCTGAAACCACCGTGAACCCGCGGCGGATTAGCTCGTTGAAGTGGCAATGAGCAGGCCATCGAGTGGAGACCTCGGATTAAATAGAAAGCGCAGCGTAGGACCTCCGCCAACGAGATGGACGGATGACTTGGTTCCTCGCTTCTAAGTGTAACTAATCTAAGTCATATATGTACCTAACGTAAGTCAATATAAATCAATAGTAAACTGTCTAAGTTCCTGTTGAAAATATCAGTTTCTCCTGCCTGCGAACCTGCGAGGTTTGTTCAGCAGATATGCTGCCAGTATTGTATACCAGCAAGGAGGGTAATACCCGAAGAAATTTCTGTCATATGCGTGTCATATATCTTAATGCCGGTTTATGGCTAATTTTACAAACATTGTCAAGCTAACGACGCAGCGCTGAGACATAAAATTATGTCTACCTTTTTTACTTTACTAGCTAGGTGGTCGATCTATCGGTGTCTCAAAACTTGCTTGAGTGTTAAAACAAAAAACCGGCCAAGAGTGTGTCGGACACGCTCAAAATAGGGTTCCGTAGCCATTACAAAAAAAAAAAATATTTTTCTAAGGATTTCTTATTTTATACGGAATCTTCCAAGTTTAGGTATATTTTATACTTTACGCTGCTATTTACTCATAAACTTCTAATAATTCTCAAGCAAACTTAGCCGCTATAGTTTTCGTTGAAAGTTTGATATACTGACTACAATCCTGAATTTTCCAAATTTTTTCCCCCACCCGTTTAGATTTTAGAGGGGGGGGACGCTCGATTTTAATGAAAATTTGCACTTTAAAGTTTAATATTTCGCAAACAAATTACTGAATCAAAAAATCGTTTTAGCAAACCTATCCAATAAAATATAAAATACCTATCCAACGATACCCTGCACTATAGGGTTGGATGAGAAATAAAAATCACCGCCACTTAACGTCTATGGGAGTGGGAGGTACCCTAAAAAAAATGTTTTTGAATTTTTAATTGTACTATTTTGTCGGCATAGTTTACTTATATATCCGTGCAAAATAACAGCTTTCTAGCCTTGATAGTCCTTGAAGAAAGCCGCGGACGGACAGACAGACAGACAAACAGACAGACAGACATGGCGAAACTATAAGGTTTCCGTTTTTGCCATTTTGGCTCCGGAACCCTAAAAAGGACTTAGAACCACCACAACTGTTTAGCGTACGAGATAAAGAATCCTGTAAGTAGGCTGACATATTTAATGCTGCGTAATTGTGGCCGGCTCTTCGGCGCTTGCGCACCGGCAATAATTGAACGATTACACGATACTTACACGAGTTTAATCAATAACCGCGTTTTAAATATTCAAGTTAAAAGGCCGGTCTCGTCTTTCCTTTTACTTAGTCTTAAAGTTATCGTCATCATCATTATCATCATCATGTCAGCCGAAAGACGTCCACTGCTGGACATAGGCCTCCCCCAAGGCTCTCCACTCAGACCGGTCTTGTGCTTTTCGCATCCACCGCGATCCCGCGATCTTAACCAGATCGTCGCTCCATCTTGTTGGAGGCCTACCGACAGCTCGTCTCCCGGCCCGTAAAGTTATTGTTAAAGTTATCGTTATCGTAAACAAGAAGAAATGAACAATAGTTTGCTGGGTGAGTGCAAGAGTGGCACAAGTCAAAATAAAAATAACTAATAATGGACTGTAATTATTGTATTGTAACAGTTCATTAGTAGTTATTTGAATATTTTTACTTGTGGCACTTTTGCACACACCCAGCGAGTTACTTGTCAGGTTTTAATAATTCTCAGGTTTATCACATTGTCATACAAAGACCAAATATCTATTTTGAGCTAAAAATTATCTTTAACCGTAATCTTATTCAATTCCATTTTCTGAAACTTTTTATATTATCTTATTTTATTAATAAGATAAGATAATGTCGTAATATAAATATCATCATATATATCATGGGACATTTGACACCAATTGACCTAGTCCCAAACTAAGCAAAGCTTGTACTATGGACACTAGGCAACGGATAAACATATTTAAATATAGATAAATAAATACTTATATACATATTAAACATCCAAGACCCGAGAACAAACATTCGTATTGTTCATACAAATATCTGCCCCGGCCGGGATTCGAACCCGGGACCTCAAGCTTCGTAGTCAGGTTCTCTAACCACTTAGCCATCCGGTCGTCCAATAATAATATTTGAAATAATAACAAGTCACTCAACTTATTTTATCTATTAAATTCTGAAGTACCTATTCATTAAAAACTACATAAAACACATCCTGAATTTATTAATACTTTTTTACCTTTACTTATAACTACATTAATATAAATAATTATAATTACGAATCAATTTTCGCTCGCTTTCAAAGATTAGTTTCTCTTAAAATTTTTTTTTTTTTTATTCGACTGGAAGGCAAACGAGCAAGTGGGTCTCCTGGTGGTAAGAGATCACCACCGCCCATAAACATCTACAACACCAGGGTTATTGCACATGTATAATATTTAGAACTCCGATGACAATTACAACTATCCAGTACAGTCACCAACATCAATATCATAATCTGACACAGCCAAGCGTCCATAATCTGGGACCCTAGTGAAAAAGGGGTTAAGTCTGCAGAAATTACACAGCTATTTTCAATTTCATGTGTACCTATAGGAGTTTAAGTCGCAATCAGCTGTTCAACTTCTGCAGAATAAACCCCTTTTTCACGAGGACTCCAGTATATCTATCTAATACGATTCTATAGGGCCGGCAGGACGTGTCAGATATTTTTGCACGCCCCACTGTGACAGACATGAATTCAGTATGTAACGGTCAAAGATTTTAATTCATTTAGTCATTCATGAGCCACTATTGAACCATTTCACAGTAAACGTCAAAGTGACATCGCATTAATAAACGAGGAAAATTGCGATGACTTTTCCAATAAAAAGGTTCCATGGGAGGCTTATGAATCAAAGTCCTTGACTTCCCAACAAGAATATATTTACCTATTATTAAAATCAAAAGAATTTGTAAATTTTTGACATAACGTAATAATAATAATCTAGCAAATAATTAAATGTCCTATGAATTAATAAAATGTAGATACCTAGATAATAAAATTAATAAAATGTTAATAAAATGTAGAAGAATTAATAAAATGTGGATAGATAAAATAATATAGACGAAAATGACAACCTAGATTTTTAGTAACCTAGAACTAAATATTTGTACGCTTGCTTGCATGCTGAATTCTTTTACCGTATTCTTACAAATAAATGTTTTTGAATTTGAATTTGAATTCGAAAAATTACAAAATAAATTTGCTAGTACATATTCGCCTTAAGCACGCATGACATAAATTATTTTTAAGTATTGATCATTAAATACCCTCATTACACGTCGGAACGCCTCCAAAACTGTCGGTGCATATTTTAGACGCCGTTCCGAGTACAACGGTACAAAGAATTATGGGAGCTACTCTTATTTTGTATCACAATTAAGTGAGGAATTTGGTTATTAAAGGTCACTGATTTTAAAATACAATTAACACCTTAAAAAGCTTCGGAAACGATCAAGCCGGGAGATTTTTTTCTTCAGTCACACATTTTTATCGTTTACAATAATTAGCGTTCATCAAAGATTGCCCAAAGAAGCTTGGATTGATTGTGTCTCAGAAAACGCTAGTATAAAATATAACGTTACTATGTAGGTTCAAAAATCATCGACAGTGTAATTTCAACGATAAATATGTCAAAAACAGATGAACCAACTTTAATGAAACATAGCTAGGAACCATTGCAAGGAAATTGGCTTTTACGTAAAAAAATACATCTGTTCATTAGTTTGAGAGCTACGATGCTACAGACTAACCGACAAAAATTTGGAAAACCCCCGACTTCGTCAATATAAAGTTCAATATCTCAATAATGACTAAACCGATTTTGATGAAACATGTCTAAGAGTCATCGCTAGAAAACTTGACTTCAAATAAACCGCATTCAAATCGGTCCGTCCGTTTAAGAGCTACGGTACTACAGACAGACACACACACACATATACCCTTTTTGATCGAGACCTAGCGGTCAAACTTATCCTCTTTTTGCGTCGGGGCTTAAACAGAAATAAGCTAAGTGCATTACAAAATTCAGAGATAGATCAATGTTATCCTAAGTATAAAAATAAATACTACTTCCCGATAGATTTGCAGGTGGTAGGACCTTGTGCAAGGTGCGCCCGTATTGCTACCACTAAAGGATTGCTACCAACCGTGAAGCAGCAGTGCTGTGTTTCGGCGTGGAGAGTAGACAGCCGCTGAAGGCATCTTAAGCCTCTAGGTTGGCAACGCATATGCAATCAACTTAATTTATTTATTTTTATTTCATTATTATTTTTTTATTTATCTTTTTTTATTAATCTCTTTTTATTAATTTTTTTATATTTTATTTGCAATTTTTTATATCTTTTTTTTTGATATGCATGCTACTTTGTCACGAATAAATGATTTATTTCTTTATTTCTTTCTTTCTTTCTTTCTTTCAATCCCCCTCTTACCATCAGGAGACCCATTTGCTCGTTTTCCATTCAGTCCAATAAAAAAAAAAATCTTTTTGAACAATGCGGCATCCGTCACTAATTGAGAATATCCACGCAGATCATGTGAAATTAGGTAAGCTACATTAAGCGTCCCTGGTGCAACGTAAGCCACGACCTAGACCCACTTCTTTATCCCCCTTGGATGCTATCTATGCTAATAGCGATTGTGCATGGAAAGAATGTTCAGAAAACGCTTCATCATTAACATTAGCGCCTCATATCGTATGCAAATTGGCGTCAACTGGAACCTCAATTACGGTGGTTTCTCTTAATTTTTCATCTCCCATTTTACTAGCTTCTTTTTTATCTTCATAGTTTATGATTTTATTGTAGAGGATCCGTTTAAGAACGATCTTCACTCGTTTAAAAAAGATCCTAGCCAAAGTAAAAAGAAACTACAACCGTCATGGAAAATCAAACCAGAATGTTTGCTGCTAACTCTAAACCATCATGTTTGCAATGAAATAACACTTATGTAATATACCATTATTTTATTATAGAAACGGGTGAAAACAAACTAAGTAGTTTTGATTTATACCTGCCAACCCGTAGTTATTTATACCATGAAAAAAAAATAGATAACCCAACGTTTATACATTTTATAGGCTTCATACTTTCGATTGGTATTAAATTTATTCATAAAATTCATAACTCAGAAAAAACAAAATAAAAATAAAATTTGGCCAGGAATTTTTCAACAAACCCGCAATAAATTCTGTAATATACCAAATTTGATATAAAACTACTTTTCATCCATTAAACAGATCTGATGGGTGCAAATCCTCGCTAATTCGGATCTTAGACTATTGGTAAGTAGGTATAATAAACGTATACTGAAGGTGATGATTTTGGGTGGTCTACCTTTAAAGTAATGATGTTATTATTTAAATGGGGTTATTAATGGCGTGTTGCTTTCAACTGTCTCATCAAGATAAGTTTGTTTCAACGAGCTCTCATTAGTATTTATCGGATGAACGATTGACTTTTCACGTTTATCTCCGCTTAGATATTTGATTTGGTTCGTATTAGAAACTACTGGATTAAAGAAACGTTGATTATTATAATACTACTAGCTTTTGCCCGCGGCTCCGCCCCCGTGGTATTCGGTTGTCGCGCGCTGTTCCCTCGGGAACTGTGCGTTTTCCGGGATAAAAAGTAGCCTATGTCACTCTCAGGCCCATAAACTATATCCATGCCAAAAATCACGTCGATTCAACGCTCCGTTACAGCGTGAAAGACGGGCAAACACGCAAACATACAAACACACACACTTTCGCATTTATAATATTAAGTAAGTATGGATTGATATCATTTCTAAGATGCTTTAGATCCAGTTTTAAATAATTTATGGCTTATACTAAGGGGCTGTTTCACCATCTATTAGTCCGCCAGTATTAACTGACGGTTAAATGTGATGCCGTCTCTATTTGTTTTGTTCGAATAGACGGAGACGGCATCACATTTAACCATCTCTGTACTCCTGGCTAGTGATAGTGTAGGGGTATGGCACGCAGCACGGAATGCTGAGGACCTGGGTTCGATTCCCAGCGCTGGTCTTTTCTGGTTTTTCTGTGCATCCATGTTTTAGTTTGTGTTTTCGAAATTAAAGTAAACTAAAATTTAAATAGTATCTAATTAATTTACTACAAATTAAAACAGGTAGGTACTTAACGTGGGTCACTCTGGGTCACGTCACAAAGGCAAACCAAAGTGAAGCACGTGGGAACCAGGACTATTTGCCCGGGCATTTTGTTGGCCTCCGCGACCAAACACTAGACGCCTTTTGTCCGAAAATGTAATGGGAACAGATAAATAAAAAAAGGCAACTTCAATAGGGCAATAGATGTAGAAGAGCCACTCAGACGAAGGGTGCAGAAATATAAGAATTAACCCTTTCACAGGCATATGAATGATAGATAGAGTAAAAATAATGAATGTTAGTTGCGGTTAACTAAGAAGTCGTGTTTGAAAACACTGTCTGGCAACTTTTTCCTTTTTGTGATAGGAGCAAACGAGCAGGCGGTTCACCTGATGGAAAGCAATCACCGCTGCCCATATCAATAAAGCCCTAACTAAGAACAAAATTCACTGACAATACTATTGAAGTGGCCAATTTGTTAATAGCTAGTCATAAGTTCTTCTGTCTTAAGTTCCTTTTTATTTGATTCCTTTAATTGAAACTTGGTTGATGACTCTTAGCTACGATGAAACTGAGGAGGTTATTGCAGGCAGCTTGTAATTAAACACACGCACACAATACACACACACGCACGCACGCACGCACGTCCAATTTAGGTTAAGAATTGGCTTTGTCAACTTAGTATAACTTAGTACTTAATATTAGTTCAATTACTTACATAAGTAACTGCTGTAAATTGTAAATTCTCTGGTTTCCGCGATACAAGCCCAGAGTCTAGTGCGGAGTCCGCCGATGAACAAAAATTGTAACCTTGTTATATTTCAAATAAATTCTTTTTATTCTTATTCTTATTTAGGCACAGAAATACCATAGACACTAAATGAAATAAAATGTTAAAAATGAATACCGCTCCTTTCTTCTCCTGTTCCGGAGACGGCCTCACAAAATATCCGCAAGGAACCTAATGGACATGTAATACCCGACGACTTCAAACATACGAGTGGCGTTAAAAGGACGCAAGACAACACAATACTTTTTAATGCGTGGTCCAAGCAACTACAGCCGAGTTATTGATCATTATCATTTGGTACATTTAGCCCCCCACCTCCATCATCCCCTAATTTATCCATTACGAAAAAATTAAGTAATATTATTCTAAGGATTTCGTATTTTGTAAAGAATATTCCAGTTTTAGTTATATTTTATACCTTAGGCTGCTATTCAAGAAAACTTAACCGTTATAGTTTTCCTTGTAAGTTTGATATACTTACCTATTTACTAACATCCTCAATTTTTTCAAATTTTTCCATCTACCTGTTTAGATTTTAGAGGTGGGGGACGCACGATTTTAATGAAAATCTTCACTAAAGTTGAATATGTTGCAAACAAATCCCTGAATCGAAAAATCGTTCTAACAAACCCCCTGGAGGTTTAAAAATAGCTATCCAACGATACCTCACACTACAAGGTTGAATGAAAAAAAAATCACCCCCACTTATTTTTTATAATTTTTTATTGTACCATTTTATCGGCTTAGTTTACATATATATATTCGTGCAAAATTACAGCTTTCTAGATTTGATAGTCCCCGAGCAAAACCGCGGACGGACAGACAGACAGACAGACAGACATGGCGAAACTATAAGGGTTCCGTTTTTGCCATTTTGGCTACGAAACCCTTATAGTTTCGCGTTAATGACAGTTCAGATAACGTTTTTGACAGATTATTATTATTTCTTCTTTTGGCCACTATGAGCGCTGTGATAGATTTCATTACCCCCACCTAGTCCTTCGCGCCCTCCCAATTACGGCCATGGCATTATGATACAGAGTATTGGGTAGAGACCTTAGTGTATTGATAAGGGTTCCGTTTTTCTTTTGAAGTACGGAACCCTACAATCTAAGCACAGTTTGCAATATTTAACTTAGCGTCATCGCATTGTCATGGGTTTTCAGTGTATCTAGGTATCTTAGGTAAATGGCAGATCTCAACAGAATATCAATGATAATAACAATAAAAATATTATACAAAGATGATACGACACTTTTCTGATGTTCTTGGAAGCGAACTTAAACGAAACTCGTGATCTCTCTTGCCTTACGTCAAGCGGCTAGAGACTGGAGTAAAATATTTACCGAGTGGAGTATTTTTTGTCAAGCCTGAGTAGAAGGGTTGAATGGCTAGGGTGTTTGGAGAGACGAAACAACTTTTCATGATGGAATTCCTTAAATTGTGCCGCAACAATATATTAAAAAGGATCTCCATTGTTGCGATGACAAGTAAGGGTTATTTGGACTGCTTTGATGGATTCAATATTTGACAGGTTTAGAGGTAGCGTACAAGTTTTTTTTCGATTTAATTATAAGCCCGTAAAACCACTTAATATGCACGGTTGAATCCTCGTTTTGTTTGTTTCGTAATTTCAAACAAACTTATTCAAATTGTTTTGTTGTTTTCATTCAGGTATTCACACAGGATCGAGGAGTCAGGATCATGCGTACGCATGTACTTTATTGTAAAAAAGAAAAACAAAAGGTTAAAGTACAACAAAAAAAGTGCTAAGTATGTAGGCAAAGGCGAAATTTACAAGAGAACTCTGAAGAAGAGAACTCTGTCATATAATCATATTTTTATACGATCCTTGTTGTAATTTATACGAGCAATACCTACCTAGTACGCAGGTAATAATTTGTTTTTGAAATTACCTACTTGGCATGATGTCTTTTATGGTAACACTTTTCTCCTTCTATGTTCGTAACGGTTTAGCATTTTGCATTCTTTCAGCAACAACTGAGAGGTTGATACTTATATAAATTTCTAAATGCAAATACTTCCCTCGAACAATCTCAAAGCAATAGTTACAAACATATCAGTTTTTGTATTAAACCACTAGAAGAGTCAGCGGATCGTGCAATATTTGCGGAACTCTTCACTACCTTTGTTGCTGAGAGGTTATTAAAAGAGAATCAGAGTTATAAAAGTTCAATATTGGTTTCTTACTTACGATACATTTTATATGATGCTTTTACGTTTGTAAGTACAGTCGCCAAATTAGGAGCGGCCAAAGTGGTCAAAAATATCGGCACATTCACTCTATCAATAAGGTTTTAGAGTACCTGTTTCGATATTTTTGATTACCTTGGCCGCTCCGAAAAATTTGATGGCGACTTTAGGCCAAGATTTTTTTTTTTATTCGACTGGAAGGCAAACGAGCAAGTGGGTCACCTGGTGGTAAGAGATCACCACCGCCCATAAACATCTGCAACACCAGGGGTATTGCAGATGCGTTGCCAACCTAGAGGCCTAAGTTGGAAAACCTCAAGTGTCAGTAATTTCACCGGCTGTCTTACTCTCCGCGCCGAAACACAACAGTGCAAGCACTGCTGCTTCACGGCAGGATTAGCGAGCAAGATTAGAGAGAATTAGAAAGATTTATAAATACATGAATATTCTAAGCGTTTTAGTTCAGTTAGACATAATTTTTATGGGACATTAGATCGCTATTATGTATGTTTGGTGAACTTCTAATATTTCAAGGCATAATTATAATAGAAAATAGGTAGCATCGGTACTCAGATTTCGTGTTCAGACGGTGCTTAATTCAGGCACCGTAAAGGACCTGAGTGTCATCATAGCCAGGACTATCTCATTGAAGTAGCATATCAAGAGGTCATTCATAACAAAATATACGCGCACCTGTCTCTCCAGCCATCCAGCGCAGTCTCTTTTGGAATAACCTGAACTGCATCTTCGGCCACTCTGCTTGCGTTTTGTTGACATGACAACTGAACACACGACAGCCACGTTACGCACGTCTCACAGATCGCCAAATTCTCACTCTACCTTCTAGGCAGGCTGACGTTAGTAATGATAGGTAACAAGAAAGCTGTTGAAGAGCCTCAACCCGTCATGCAGTAGAAAAGCAAAATGGGATAAAAATCGCGGAAAAGCCGCCCGTCTAGATACACTAATCGAGATAAGTCCGCAATCACAGATATTTTATTCGGTAACTATGAATAAGAAGTGAACATTTTGATGGGAAATATCTTTTGTAAGCTGCTAGGCAGTCAAAACAATAACTTGATTGAGATATAAAGCTAAGTCCACTTGGACGAAGTCACGGACACAGCTAGTAGAAATAATAAATTAAGCCTTTAAATACGTAGGTATTTGCAATGGTGGTCTCTCAGATTAAGAGGGCTTGGGGCCGTAGTTCCAAATGTTGCAAGTAAATAAAAAGCTTGTAAAAAATCTACTGGACTTTAAGTTAATGGATCATTCAAGCTACTTCCAAATGATTTAAGTAAAAACCCATGAACGCACTCTTTGCTCGATTCATAAGCCCGACACGTTGGTTCAAACCAGAACCAGCTCCGGGCAAATGTTTGATCAAACATTTAACGCCGTCCTTAACTCGTTGGGCATCATTCTCGATTAACGCTACATTTGTATAGCAAATACGATATTTTTGTAAGATCGATGTAACCATGCCGTGGTGGCTTAGTGGTTTGACCTATCGCCTCTCAAGCAGAGGGTCGTAGGTTCAAACCTCGGCTCGCACCTCTAAGTTTTTCGAAATTCATGTGCGGAGTTACATTTCAAATTTACCACGAGCTTTGCGGTGAAGGAAAACATCGTGAGGAAACCTGCACAAACTTGCGAAGCGATTCAATGGTGCGTGTGAAGTTCCCAATCTGCACTGGGCCCGCGTGGGAACTATAGCCCAAGCCCCCTTGTTCTGAAAGGAGGCCTGTGCCCAGCAGTGGGACGTATATAGGCTGGGATGGATGGATGATCACCACATGTAAATTGAAACCACCATTTTTAAATGGTAGTTATTGTATTACTAATTAGTAGTAGGCAAATTGGACGGAAAATGACCACGTAGTCGCTCACCTACCCGGTGGTCAGACCTAGTTAAGTTTCTCTCTGGCCTGCTTGCTACAAAAGCACTGAAGTCTGCTAAAGACAGAAAAACATAGAGAAACATAAAGCAATGGGCTTTCAGACTAGACAGGACTTCAGCAATGAAGATACTGATGAAGAAGAGAAAAATATAACTAATCTAACTAATTATTTTGGGGAGGTACCGGTGCAAACGTCCCAGCTACGATTTCACGCAACTTGTGGCTCGAGGAGCGATTTACCTGTACATTGCGTGTTCAACTAGCTAAGTATGTAAACACTGTGCGGGGAGCTTCTCGGCCGCGCAATAGACGGGACATAATAATATTATATTATTAAACAAGGGGTCTCGAAATTCATCTCGAACATCTCGTTTAAGCCCATAGTATAGGGTATGTCTTTTCTATTTGCACTCAGTTTTTGGACGGTTTTACCAAAATTGCTGTGGAAATTCCCAATTCTAGGTAGCCAACCAAAAATAACAGTCACTATTCTACCTAAAAAGGATAATTCTATACGTAAACAGAACACTTTGTATCAATTAAAGATGAGCGAATCTAAAGTATTCCGTAGGCTTTTATGCCTACTTTGAAGCATTATAAGGAAAATCTACAGAAAAAAGAACAAATAAACAAATACGGTGGATAAATATAGAGGTCAACACAGTCAAACGTCAAACCTTGGAGTGAACAAATGCCCGGTAGAGCTGGTAAAGTAAGTACACGATGACAATACGCTGTCAATAGAGAAAAGTAGGGTCAGCATCAAAAGGAAATACACACTTTTGTACTTTGTCTTTCTGCAGCAGCCACGATCTAAAGGCTATACAAGTTTGCCATACTGTGTATTGCACAGAGTAAAAAAGTGATCCGCTAATTTTGACGCTGACTGTATTTATAAACTTTTACTTCATATTTTCGAAGTATGTAAATGCTATATAATGACATTTTCAAATTACATATTTTAGCGTCCAGCATGTGTTGACAATTTTACTATATAGAATTTACTTCTCTAATATCAACATTATGAAGGAAAAAAATATATTTTAGGGTACCGTACCGTAGTTGACAAAAACCCTTATAATATCAATTTGTTGTCCGTCCATTCGTCTGTTAAGACCTTTTTATTCAGGACCACGTGAATATATCAAGCTGAAATTAATGTCAAACGCTACTAAATGAAAAGGTAAAGGTAAGGTAAGTATAGAAATTTATAAGATTAATTTGACTTACTTTTTGCAGGTGGTAGGACCTTGTGCAAGGTCCGCCCGGATTGCTACCACCATCTTACTCGCTAATCCTGCCGTGAAGCAGCAGTGCTTGCAATGTTGTGTTTCGGCGCGGAGAGTAAGACAGCCGGTGAAATTACTGGCACTTGAGGTATTCCAACTTAGGCCTCTAGGTTGGCAACGCATCTGCAATACCCCTGGTGTTGCAGATGTTTATGGGCGGTGGTGATCTCTTACCACCAGGAGACCCACTTGCTCGTTTGCCTTCCAGTCGAATAAAAAAAAAGACTTAATTTAGTTCTGAATTTTATAATCTGTCAGGCACAAAAATAGTACAAATGGTCATTTTAAGGTTAAAAAATTTTAATTATCTTATATTTAATACGTAAGTATTTGCGTATGTTTGAATGTATGTGTGTATGTGCTGTAAAGCGGTCGTATATTTAAGAAGCACGTGTTACTCGTAAGACACACATAACAATTAAGACACATGCTCTTCCACGTGAAGACGAGTAGATAAATAACACTCGTAATTATTGCACAGGTTTCTAATTACTAGCTACACTAATTAAGGTTTGTTTTGGTTAGAGTCTAAATCTTACTCAGTACAAAATATGCCAGTAAATAAATTCGCTAGACTGCGCAGTCGAGTGACTTCGTGCACAAGCATAATTCGGAACATGATTGTTTTTCGAACTTTTCACGCATGCACGTCGGTTTAGAGTACTCCTGACCCGATTTGATCGTGGTACGTTCATCTAGGCCTTCCTCTTTCAACGTTGCCACTCACGCTCGTCTTATAGATCTGCCTAGTCAATCTATTAAAGCTTCAATGACAATGTTATACCTTGTCAAGTCAGCAAAAAGCTTGTGTACTTACTTTAAAATTATTGTACTTACCGCATACGGAACTCTGTCTCACGCGTGGTCTGAAACGCCCTTGTTTTTTTTTAATACATTAGTATTACTAGCTTTTTACCGCGGCTCCGCTCGCGTGGTATTCGGTTATCGCACGCTGTTCCCTCGGGAACTGTGCATTTTTCCGGCCTATGTCACTCTCGGGCCCATAAACTATCTCTATGCCAAAAATCACGTTGATCCGTCGCTCCGTTACGGCGTGAAAGACAGACCAACACACAAATATACAAACACACTTTCGCATTTATAATATTAGTAAGTATGGAAGTATGCAGACGAGCCCACAACACAGTTTATGAAAGGTGGAAAACCTCTATAGTTTATAGTTTTTTTGTTCACACCTTTCTGATTGAGAATAATAGAATCTACATAGTTTGATGTCGTTCCAGTAACCACTCCGTTTCTTTTTCAAAAATTTTAAAGAGTACTAAGGCGCTTAAAGGGTGGGTCAGTCGGGGGCTATTAGTAGTAGGTAGTTCGAAGCGATTCGCGATTTGATTGCTCTCTCGAGAGGAACTAATTTGTTTTTAGTATTTAACATGTAAGTATTGTAAGTACTGCAGAAGCCTACTTAAAAGAGGCCATTGGTTGGGTAAATATTTCCATTATCATTTTCACAACTACATTAATGCGATTATGTAAATGTATACGTATTCCTTTTTACGAAACGCAATATGAAAGTATACTATGATATTCGATTCTATAATCTGTGAGTTATGACGTAAAAGTTATTTTAACAGTTGTTTGGTTAGTAATGGGCGTTTCCTATGTAAATCGCATTGACAGTGACCTTGCGTAATGTTCGAGTGTTCATGCGTGAAACATCTGTCAAAATAACAAAGAAATGTGAATTAATAATCACGCGACGTCTGTTACTAGCGCAAGTGAAACAATGGGATCTCTATTCTCCACCCCTATTATATTATTAGTATGTCTTGGGTATTTTTGGCGCATAATCGCCACAACATTGAAAAAGGCATTAGATACGTGTGAAATTCGACAGCAATTCTACAATATAGAAATGATGACCAATGAAAGAGTTAAGAATTTTGAAAATCGGTCCACAATATACAAACATTGGAACGTAGAACCTCCTTCTTTTTTGAAGACGGTTAAAATTTTAAAAATACTGTATAATATTTTATGTAAAGAAGTTGCCATATTTTTACTCATGTATTCCAAAAAACGTTAGGATTACAATTGCTGATTCTTTAAAATACTAGATACAAAATTTATATGTAATTTTACGCTCTTCAATTTTACAGAAGATGCAAGTGTCACGAAAACCATAGAAAGTAAAGATATTTGCAAAAACACTCTTCAATGTAGACTGTTCAGTCAAAGAGTTACTAAATGTGATCTCAAAAGTGTAGTTATTATGTTCAATTAACGTGAAAACGTTTTGGAAAATCCATAATTAACAAAAGTTTGACTTCCAAATTCTAACCAAACACGCCAAGCACACCTGTACGGGGTACCGACGCACTATGAACTACTTAGCACTTACATCAGTATGTATGTTAGAATACACAAACATAATCGACTCTTAGATACGTCGGTACTTGCCTCCGAGTTGTGCTCTTCTTGCATAGTGAAGTTAACGGTCCAGAGAGGTAGAGATTGTTGTTGATTTTGGATTACGATTTGGCTTCGGCTAAATATAGTGATGAACTATTGTGTACATGATACATGAAAAATATTATAGCTGAAGAGACTACTCGAAAATAACTGAACCATAACCAACACTACAAAATAATAGTGTCGTCTTTGCATAATAATGAATATCTTATATGAATATTGTAGTGTGTAATAAAGAGTCAATGTATTGTTGTACTGTCTTGTATATTTTACCATCCATTTCGATTTGCTGAGTATTTACACTGTACCGGTACTAAAGTGCTTAATTTAAGCGCCTATAGATAGCGCCTCTCAATATTGTCACTATGCTTGTAAATGTAGGAAGAAATGGTTTGCTTTTACAAACATACCAGAGGTCTAGAACAGAAGCATTTTTTTATGGAATAGATCTGGAAGAAAATTTGTGCAGATGCTTTATAAAGCTACGTTTTACGAGCACTTCAAACTCACTTCACTTCACTTCACTTATCGGCCTCGCATAAAGCAACTTGCACGATTTTCCTTGCAGTGGTTCCATCAATAATGTTCGAGAATGAGTTGCGAGGAAAGTATTTTTCATTAATCAATAGAAACGCTTCATTCATTTACCTCGCCTCGTACAGCACATTTCTGAGCGAGGTGAGGGAAATGAAGTGTTTCTATTGGTCAATGAAAAACACATCTCGCAACACATCCTCGCACATTATTGGTGAAAACGTAGCTTGAACTGAGCTTAGCAGTGAGCGTCATAAAGCGTTTTCTAGGAACCAAATTTGTTTGAGAAGTAAAAACCCGCCTCTGCGCGCGCATACTCTGCGCGAGGTGCTAATCGCGGCGCGCACGCGCAGGGTACATTTCACCCGCGAACTCTTCCGGCCCACTTATTGGAACTCGTCCTTTTTTCTGACCGCCCCTGACCGGCTACTTTTGAGTCAACAACTGACGGTTCCTTTTTGGAGGTTCGTTAAATTCTGTTAACTTTAAGCTTCGCTGGTTATTTTAATTTAATTTTAACACTGTATGTTTTAACGTCAAGAGTTTTTTTCATTGATAAAAGGGTGATTTGAGGATTATATTTTAAGAAAACGACACATGATTTTGCGAGTTAAATATGATTTAATTTCGTAATTTTTCTTAGCAATTATATGATTTCGATCTCAGCATCTGATAGGTACTTATAATTAGACACAGTAATACAATAGACAGTGTCACATTTGACAGTATGCTGTGTTCAAGCGCGTACCTAGTTGGGGATTTATTTTACACCCTATTGTTCGGAACGTGCGCGGGCGCGCCGTTAACATACATTTATTGATGGAGTACGAGGAACGCCGCTTTACGAGGACAACGGGTCCAGAAACAACAATCGGGATATTACTTTTTATTTGAATACACTGAACAGTTTTCTTCGCCTAATGTTTAACATTTTAGTTTACTTGTAGTTTACAGACATACACTTAATACACTAGTTACAATGCGAACACAAAGTCGTACACTGCCACCACACTATGGCACAGATCTTATTAAAATATTAGATTATAATGTCCTTTATTAAGTATGGATATGAAAAGTAAACTGGTAAAAGACACACAAGTATTGTCATTTCTTTAAATTAAATTTACATGATTTTTATCAATGATGAATATTGTGTGAAGACAAGGACAGAAAAGAGATTCAAATTAGAAACCTATCACTCTCAGACGAACTCTTAAAATAATATTTACAAACGTTCAAAACATACAATCATATATCAGGTTGAACATAAAATTAACAAATGAACAACGGGAATGTATCAGTAATCCAAGAGAACTAGATTATGTGAGCTGTGGCTAGTGAGCAGAAGAGAGCGATCGGCTGTAACACCCATAATTAAATAGAAAACATTTTAATACAACTTTACAACTAACATCTACGTTTACAAATTTCGATTAAAGTCTTTTGATAAATAAGTAATGTAAACATAATTACTGTTTATTATATTTACAAGCAGATAACACAAACCGTACTTAAGTAACAGTAAAGCATTTAAATAATAACACACTGAGAACTGACGTGAAGGCGTTTTGCTACATTTACGGCGAGCCAGCGCAGCCGGCTGCCGGAGCATTCGCGGGGAAACGCGGAGTTTCCCGAAGCGGCGCGGCGAGCAGCGAGCGGCGAGCGGCGGTGGTCTGTCGGAGACTCGTGACTAGCACGACTACTATTTACTCTTTCCACAGAAAACCTTTTTTCCTTTTAGAGCACGAGTCCGACCGCAGGCACAAGAGCAAACGTGCGCTACGATGTTACACGACCTTAAGGAATTTCACAGCTCCGAACGACGTCCCGGCTCGGCTTTTTTCTCCCCATTCAAATGTTTGCTCTCTCGCTTCAGCTACCATTCATGCGGCGTTTGAGCCGCCGCGGCCACCGCGACCGAGCCCTAACCTAACGCTATCCAGTCCTCGTCACTGTAATAATACTGCGATAGTTGACTAATACTCTGTCCACTCACAAGGTCCATCGACAGCTGGCAACGGAACGCGCGAAGCGTTAAAGCATAAATGAGGTGCTAGCGTGAGAGGGCGCCTACGTGTTGTCGCAGTTCCTCCTCCGCTGATGCCTGCCGTGGTGGTGCCGCACGCCGTGGCAGGGGCCCTTGATAGAGTTCTGCGGCGGCGGCCTGAGCCTACGCTGCGGGCGCCACTTGGGCAGGTCTCCCGCGAGCACGTCGTTGTGCCTGTTTATGTCGAAGTCGTGGGCCTCCTTCATGAAGGAGAAACACTTGTGCAGCCGCTCGGGAAGACGGCTCTTGCCGCGCCGCAGCTGCAGCCCGCGCCGGTTGAACCCTATGTAGCGGTCTTCGTTCTTCACCAGGTGGTATCTGTTGTAGCCGTCCACAAACTCCTCTTTGAATAGGCAGTTGGGTTGTCTCTCCGCTTGGGCTCGTGTCTGCGGGCAATCAAGCAAAATTTAAGCAAACGGCATCAAGTAACACAGATGATACTCGTATAATACTTGCTATTAAAGGATCGGGGTTTCCAAATTTTAAAAACTAAAATGCGAAATTACATTTGAAATTTACCATGAGCTTTACTGTGAAGGAAAGCATTTTGAGAGGAATTTAATAGTGTGTTTGAAGTTCTCAATCCACACTGGATCCGCGTGTAAACTACGGCCAGGCCCTATCATTCTGAAAGGAGGCTTTAATTGTGCCCTGCAGCAGGACGTATTCACTGTAATGTAGTTAGAAAGTACTAATACTCACCAATCGCCTGCCCACTAGCTTGGACCGGTTGAAGCAGAGGAACATGTCCTGAACGGGTGAGTGGATGAGGAGTTCGAGGCTGTAGCCGCGTGTACTGATGGTGAGATTCGCTGTAACAATACACACAAATTTTTCAATCATACCGAAAGTGCCATCAAAAGAGAAATCTCAGTTCAATAAACGTTCGAATGAGCTTCGAGTTAAAGGATTCGAAATGACTTAATCAAAATTATAATTAGGGCGTGCATGTTATACCAATCATGACTACGGCTACCAAGCTTTCATCGTCTCATACACGTTTCAATACATTAATTAACTCAATGTTCGTTTTATTAAGTAGAAAGTAAATATTCTAAGAATTCTCATTTACATGTATCGACTAATGCTCACTGTAATTACGTGTCTCGGGCGTGGCGGTCACATAGTAAATTCAATTACTAATATGGGAAGAGTAAGAGTGTCAGGTGCGACAACTAATGACACTGAACGCTAATAAAGTACAAAAATAAAATGTCAATAAATATTAATCTATCGCTAGACATTTAATACTTGAAGTGTCGCGGGCGGCTTACATGGCGTCATGAGATCTTTTCTCTCGCGTGTTTGTATGGTATGAAAAAATGTGAATACAAACCAGATAATTACACAGATTTTCTGGGTTTAAATAACCTAACACTATTTGTCAATTTTGTCAAACAATTTAGAAAACGTGGGATGTACTAATATGCTTTTGATATTTAGTACCAAACTAAAAATAAAATAATGTACCTATTCGAACCACCCAAAAATATACCACGGCCTTATTATATTAGAAAAGAAACTGTGTACACGTTTTTGAAGCGTTGGATAAGTTCATACTTTTACAACCGACTGTAGAGATAAGTTGTTAATAGTTTGTCTTGAAATTACATACCTAGATAGTTACGGCTTTAAACATATTTTTAAAGGCGTAATTATCCGTGTAATTTCAATACAAACTATTATCATTCACAATTTCTGCTTAAGTGTGTCATTATTTAAAAACAGTACCACAATAACCAAAATTATATTGTAAAATTTACCAAACTTTCACCACCTCATGTAAGCCTGCCCGGCTCATCAATGGGTAATGTAAGAAAGTCCATCGGAATTCGACACTGGCGCGATGGGGCTCAAATAAAAATTAATAAAATAAAAAAAGAGTCCCGACTGGGCCCAAGTGATTTCAATTAACGTCCGGAGAAATAAAAATAGTTGTATGGTCTTGGGGACGGTTTTGATTTAACTTTAGAAAAGGTGAGAGAACAAAGTTAGTGAAGACACCTTTTTTCTGGTCAAATTGTACGTGTTTTGGGAAGTCACCTAATAAATTGTCGCTAAAAACTAAGCATGCCTACGTTAGTAACCTGCCATATTCTTCTGCTTTGCTTACGACAAAAATTAACATTTCTTCCGATTTGTACTCAATATTATGGCATTTTTCTATTAGGTTGTATTTAAAATTATTCTGTTTCTAGTTTCCACGTAAATATTTTTGAATTTAACAATACTTATGTACTTGTTAGGACTGTGATGTTACGTAACAACATCTAGTATTTTTTTATTAAAAAAAAGCAGATGACGGTTTTCGTCCTATAATAAAATTGTTATCGATTTTGCCCAATTTTTTTGTTTGTTTTTTTTTTGTTTATAAATCTTTATCGTACAAAATGAAACACAAAATTGTTTAAAAAAAATGCTAAGTACAAATTTAGTAAAATTTTTGATGCTTTTAGTCGAAACAATGTTTAAATTTGTGCGTGTCTACACGGAATTTATTACATAATTCAAAAGCTGTCTTACTCAGATTCCACGCAGACACGGGCCTGTCAACATTGCCCCACGCAGGCTAATTTCGAAAAGACAACATGATCCGACGAGCAAACATGTCTTTGAGCTCGCCGACGCGTGAATTTTCTCTTTCCTCGTTAGTGGACGAATATATCAAGGAATCGCAGTTTGTCGACTAAGGTACTACCTAAACAACTGAAACGCACAGGCCTCCTCTCAGAATGAGAGGGCTTGGGCCGTAGTTCCCACGCGGGCCCAGTGCGGATTGGGAACTTCACACGCACCATTGAATTGCCTTGCATTGAAAAAGAAAACACAATAAAAATAAGAAAGGAAAATACAGTCTGTCAACTAATAGAAAAAAAAAAGAAATGTCACGCTAGCTAAACAGGCAAGGCGTCTATAGGTAATTAGGTATGGCTAAGAAGTCATTATACTAAATGGGCTACCCTGTACCTACACTTACTAACATATTCCATCGAAAGTGACAGTAAAGACTTTTCGATCTGAGGGTACACTAGCCATCAATTTATGAAATATGTACACTAAGTATAATTTATAAAGTTAATGTTTCCCTAACTAACTTAAACCTGTAAAAAAAATAACTAAATACGAGTAGTTAATGTCGGGTAAGCATACGTCCGCAAATGACCAATCTCGGGTCAATGACCGGTTATCGCACTGATAATACCTGTATCGATATACCTATCTACGGGCCCACTCACTTACTGTATTGGTGAACTTTTTTTACGAAAGAAAGTAGGTTTGTGTGTATCTTGGATTAAGTACTTAATAAAAAAATATATGAGGAAGCACACTAAGAAAAAGTCTTCTAATCCTATTACCAAAAAGTGTTTTTTTTAAACGATCGAAGGTTTTCATACCTTGGGTATCATAAAGTTTAGACGTATATAGTTAGTCATTCACGATGACGCGTGCCGCGGTTCTTATTACAATGTCATTATGTCTAATTTTGCCAAAATCACGCGTCTTCGCGGATGGCACTTTATCCATAAAAGTTCTATGTTTTGTCCCTGTCTGAAGAATGTCAAAGTGACAGATAAACCAAAAAGACAAGAAGAAAGGATGACTATATTAATTTAGTGAATGATAGTGAGTGAAAAATAATAAGTGAGAGATACTAAGAGACGAATATTAAAACAAACGCAAAAGCGAGTTAGTTTTCAGTGGGAAAATTGGTGTATCTATTTTAAAAAGAAAACGATTTATGCGTTCGCTAGAAAAAAAAAACTCGAAAACACTTGTCGTTCGTCAAGTTTTCAAATCATATTTTGATCTTCGAACTAAATGATGAAGAAAAGTGGCGAAAACAGTGCGCGCTGGGTACGGTGCCATTTAATGAAAAGAAAGAAAGAAAAGGTGTTGCCAACATAATATTACACAAGAAGGCATTGTCTGCTTATATACACATAAAAGTAGGACATTACATTTACGTTATGTGTTCTTACTATAATTTAATTATTTTGATTAATCAAATGCCCTTCAGAAATGTTTTTATTTATTTATGTATGTTGAGGGAAATTCATGACCTACATCCAAGAGACTGACTTACAAAAGGCGATAATTAAGTTTCAGATAGCGACAAACGTGAAATATTTTTAAAGCTAAAACATTAAAAAAACAAATATATAATAAAATAATATATTATTTAAGTACACGTGCCTACAGGTACCTAACAAAAGTTACCACGCATTTATTGGATAGGTAATTGTCACAATTTTACTTTAAAATAAAAATTGAAAGCTTTCAGTACCTAATCTTTACTTTTCTATCATAATCAGATAAATATCATTACGTACTGCAGTTTTTTTTTTCAATCAGCGCGATTACAAATAAATACAGTCTTCCGTCGATAGAAATTGAAAAGATTATTTAATTTAATTTAAATTTGCATTTCTTAAACTTGCAAATAAAATGTAAGAAGAATAAAGATAATCATTTTTCTTATACATAATGTACATTAATGTCACCAAACTAACTATAATACACTTTGCCCGGGTTTGAAAAAGAAACTATCACTTAGTTTCATTGTTTTCGTGGCCAACTAATTGCTCCCGCTAGATAAGCCACAGGCAGCTCTATAAACACACATAATCCCGGGATGACACGGGATTGCGGGATAATCGGGACAAATCCCGGCGCTGCGGTAGGTAGGCATTTCACAGGAATCTTAGGGGTAAATGCCGGAACGCTTCCTTAGTAGCTAGTTGGTATGCGTAGCTGGCTACGACACGTCACGTCATCTTGAATGAAAAGTAAATTTATTTTGTAAATATGTAGTACATATTATACCCGCAGCTACTTTTGTAAATGAATATTAACCCAAATTAGTGGCGATTATTATTTTATTTGTTTCTAAATTTTATTAATTAGCCATAAACTAATTGAATTTTTTATCACACTGAATAAAAATCCTTTTTTCGTTACATGACGATGCCTTAAAAATAAGTTGGTTATATTGTTTGTAATATAATAAGTACTAGCTTTTGCCCGTGGCTCCGCCCGCGCGGTATTCGGTTATCGCGCGCTGTTCTCTCAGGAACTGTGCATTTTTCCGGGATAAAAAGTAGCCTATGTCACTTTCGGGCCCATACTCTATCTCTATGCCAAAAATCACGTCGATCCGTGGCTCCGTTACGGCGTGAAAGAGGGACAAACATACAAACACACAAACATACAAACACACAAACACACTTTCGCATTTATAATATTAGTATGGATTTTACATTACATTTTTAAATTTTTAGTAGATACGCATCAAACGTTTAATATCCTTATCTTCTATCGTTTTCGTCTTTTTGATTAACAGCGGCTTATTACCGCAACTTATTCTACAAGGGTCATACTGAAAACCAGCGCTGTAGCAATACGCTGAGTATGGCCCTTTTTACTTCGTTCGGCGCAATTTTTATTTTATTTTCTTTCTATTTGGTTTGATCGTCTGTTTTTTAGCTGTAATTTTATTTATGTTTGTTATGCCGAATTCAGATAAATAAATTTATTCTTTCATTCTTTCTTTCTTTCTTTGAAAAAAAAAATCAGTCGTATAACAATGAAAACATACCACAGAAGCTAGCGCCTCCCCAGAAACAGGAAAACAGCGCTAAGAATTGTAAACACGGATTTACGGACACTACTGCACTGGAGCCAAAGATAAAAACCTACAGGCCCACAAGCCTGAGTCACAAGAAAAAGTGATTCCTTCTGGCGTCACTGGCACTTAATCCCTAAATCTAATCTGGGATAACTTCATCTGCTAGCAAATAGGGTTGCCGCTGAGATTAGTATTACGTAATTTAATTGCAGTTGTTGAAACTAATCTACCTAGAGGTTATCGTGTAGTGATTGTAGCTACTATAATTGTAGTTCAAACAAAGTTTCATAATTTTAAGAACGATATCTACTAATGATAAATGTACAGGCTAGTAAATACGGATAACCTTCAGAATAAATTGATATATCAATGATAATGGACCATAAAATGATATCATAAAGAACATTATTATATTAAACAAACAATTAACGTAAACTATACAATTTGTTAAGGTATAGGTATAATGACAGGTCACATAAAACTACAAAATATGACGAGAAAAACAATACAGCAAAATCTGACACATCAATAAATTCAGTAGTAGAAACCATACGAATGTATCTAGCACAACGCGTCACCAATGAAAATGCATTTAATGGAATCGTGTAAACAAGAGATTGAATTAATTTCGAATTCACGATAACCGCAAGCACAGGAATGTCAATATAATGGCATAGTGAACTCGGATTGTTGTATATCTTATGCCGATTGCAACGTATCGTGTTCTAAGAACTGTCTTAATCATCTTAAACTATCAATACGTTAGATTACTCGTATCATATTCCCGTCTAGCCAGATATAACCACTATACAACCACAAACACTGTGGCATTGACACTAATGCGATGACACCACGTGATGCGTTTACAATTTCTCAAATATGTCACTAAATGCAAATCTTCATTGAGTATATATAGCAATCCGATGTATGAGAATCACGTTTGCTTCAATCTGTGCTAATTGCCTGCGCATTTGTTTTATCCACACTTATCTCTTTGCGATTCTTGGTTTAAAAGTTGTTATAAGAAATTACACAGGCAGATTTACTTTTAACTTTAATTCAAAGCTTAATTCATACAAAACAGATGAAGATCGTTGAAGAATCAAAAGCAAGTAATCTACGTATTAAAGTTTATCGATTATTTATATAGTTAATCAACGATAATCAGAACATAAAAATTGACAATTAATCACAAAAAGACAATGCAGCATAGAAACAATGCAACGCAGTGACCCAGAATTTAAAGAGGAAAGATTAGCCTCCACGAAAGATAAAGACTGAATCATACTCGAAAATCTTGACATAAAGGGAGTAGGTGTAATTCAGGTAAACTGTGTCAATCGAAAGACTTTCATATGAAAAACAACCGAAAAACATTCTCTACGCTTATAAAAATAAGGTTGAATCAAAGGAATCATAGATTCGATGTTATCGAATGATATGGTGAGGAGGAAAGATTGGAATCGGGTCAGTCGCATATGATAAACCGACGACACCCGATAATTTGAGACAATGTTTGTACATTGCACTAATTATTTGGCGTTTGCAGAACGATTACTATCATCGGAAAACTACAAGTTCAGATAAACTACCCTGAACTCTTGATAAAATTTTGTGTAACACGCCTCCATACAATTTCATAAGCTGATAAATTTTATGACGTAAATGATCGAATTACTATAATATTTATCAGTAAACAAACGCCTAACGTCGCTAAACTGTGAGTCAATAGTTTCAATACACTTTATGGCTAAAGTAGTCGTTCAGTGCACGATAGTTTGCAGGTATTCAGTTTGCTTCACAGTTAAATAAATAGCGGCATCAATACAGTACTAGGTGTCCCCTATTCCTATTTGAGACACCATTTTGCCAAGCGTACCGATTTGACTGCGCCAAGAATTGGCACTTGGCGACTGCACGTTAGTTGCTTAACCGTTACCTTTATTTCCTTAAGTATTTAAATATTTGCACCTACATCATTGTAACATTCTGTGTTTACAAAACATACAGCGTCACATTCCTTTTTATTTGCGACATCAACATTGGAAACAATGTGCGGACCACCCAACTAGCAATTGCTGACCAGATGTTATAATAAATGCAATAAAACGACGATAAGCTATCTATTCGTTTGAGGCCTTGATTTTGATGAGCATGAAACTTGTTATTTTATTAATTGTTAATAACCGTCAATAACTTAATAATTTGAATCTTGAGTAATGCCAAATCGATTTCGTTTCTAACGAGTTCAAAATCGGAGGTAACTTTTGTTTTACTTTGCATTTGCGTTCAAAAATCTAGTTAAATTAACACATGAAATGTCGCAAGTCATGGTACTTAGTCCCTACACACTTAACAAAGTACAAACGTCACGGCACTTACGGCAACCACTAACGAGGTAATCGCGAATCGTTGAAAGGCAAACTTTTTGTCGCCCATACTAGCAGCTGTCGTAGTAAAAAAGCCTTGTTGGATACACTTGAAAATTGCTTTTATAATCGAAAGAAAACAAACAATCCGCTTGACACGAACAATCGGCTCGAGGCACAAAAAACTGTAAAAATACCTTTCACGGAAACGTTTTCCTGACGCGCCAAATTATGTTATTTTGATCCTATTAAATTAATAATGAGCGCATGCGTGTGGTATATTTTTTTTGCGATACAGAGGGCCTTATGGGTTTTATATTATTATAAATTTTTAAAATAACAACTTAATTTGGGAAGGCGCCGCACCGCCTCCATCGATTGATTTCATGTAATTTTCGTTCCGCCTACCATTTCGATGAATTGCCGCAAAAAATAAACTACAAAGAAGGAATAAAACGGGCACGGAATTCATAAGTTTTTTTTATAGGGATACGGATGCGGTAAACGCCGAAGGTGACATGCCGATTGCTAGTTATCGTTATTCATTGAACTTTGATTTTATTTAATACGGTCAACGATAACGTAATGATTGACTTACGAGTGAGTTATTCGATACAAATTACGTAAACAATTTAATATTTTACATTTCCATAACACTTTTATTTATTTTATTTCTCCTGGGTCCCGAGATGCGTGTAACTTCCGTTATTTCTGTAGTAAACAATTTCCTAACTCGTGTATGTAATTAATTTTCTTTATCAGTACTTGAAATCTAATTTTAATTAAGAAGCGGCACATATTTCACGCGGTATTCGGCGGTAGGCGGCGCGTTGATTCCGTTGAAAAGTGAGCACCAGTTAATGATGAGCCCCGATCAAAAGGTGAAAGATTGAAATTAAAGATCAACGAACGCTGGAGATGCAATATTAAATCGTTAAATTTAATATTGGCCCGTAGTTTCTTTTATTGCCTCACAACTAACACGTATGCTAACATGGGTCAAGTGATTAAAATTTTTTGTAGCATCAAATAAATGTTTATTCTCACGCAATTATTGTTCATATTAGATTAATAGTCTTCCGGCCGACATAAATTTATTTAAAGAAAACATAATTTTATTAACATAATTATTTTTTAGGGTTACGTGTCTGTGTATTCGTCACACCGCATCTTTTGAACCGTAATAAGCGAACAACAAAATAAAAGTTAAAAATTTTAAGTTTCCCCATAAAAAACGTGGTTTTAACGGTACCTAACGTTACTACGACCAATACACCCTTTTGGTCTCTTACAAGATTTTTTTTATACATTAAAGGCTTGCGTTTGGCCACAATAACGCCTGATGGAAAGCGAGGATGAGGCCTACGATAGAGCACGCTTGCCTAGTAAATGCTCATTTGGTGATGGCAATGTAGTTACATTGATCTGATGAAACAAATGCATAACTTACATGTATCAAAGTATCAAATGAACAATAAGTATTCTACTATTGCTGACGTAAAAACCTAGTCATGTCATTGCCTTTACTAGGTCAGTATACGCTTGTAATATGAACTCTGTAATCTTAATTCGCATTTTACACGTACACCATCCAATGCGATACCAAATAATTTAGCAATAACATGATAGTCTGCTGTAATGCTACTACATAAAGTTCAAAGTCAATTGTAGTTTCATCAAAACAATACGGCGCGGTGGATATCAATATGCCTGCATAAACTAACACAGCATAATAGCTTCTATAGCCATGTTAATCCTGCTTGATTTAAAATACTTAAAAAAAGTACTTATTTAAGCCCTTATACATCATATATTGTCATCATGTCTTGTCTTGATACTCCTACAGTCAGGACTGAGGACCTATTACGTAAAGTTTCTGGCACTCGCGATCGCAATGAAACGACAGTTTTTGTATGCAAAATCGGTCATTTTATTGCGATCGCGAGCGTCAAAAACGTTAGGCAATACGCCCTCTGATTATCTGACGCAGTCAGAACAGAATCACAATAGTTTTTACTCATTTCTGTCTGTCGTACGGTATAGGATGAGGGTAGAAAAAGATGACGAATGTAATGGCGAACGTCTTATGTCAGACAATACAGCCAGACGGCTCGAAACTGGTAATCAGTAATCAGTAATTTGTTTGCTCACACATGGTATTTACATATCATAAGACAAATACATATAGATGAACTAAAAGAATTTCTTTGCTCATCCGCGATCTTATGATAGCTAAGTTCATGCAAGATATGCATGTTCATGCAGTTCCTTCACCTCCACACTGTAAGAACACCCACAAATCACACAAACCCATCTACTACACAATCTACTAAACAATGTACTATAAATACATAGATGTTACAGATTAAGGTGGTGTTGTGTATCGCACTGCACTGGCCCACGTGGGAACGACGGCCTAAACCTCCTTATTCTGAAAAGAGAACTGCACCGTGCAATAAGACGTATAAAGTAGGCATAGACCAAGATGATAATGATGAATGATCAAAAACCATCAAATCGAGAATAAAATATTGCAAAAACTTCGCAATAACTCTCGTTAAATTCATAAGCTAAAGAAAGGTGAAAGTTTATTTGAACAGGTGACCGCTAAAAGTTGCATACTCTTACGACAAACATTAAGTAACGCCGGCGAATAATAGACACTTATCTAATACTCGTTCATATTCGCAAACACTTGACATAATTTCTCTGTTTTGAGCAAACTATGAAAAGAAATTGAACGGTATTTTACTCTACCTTAAAAAATGTCACATGGTTACATGTAAATGATAAGTCGATGACGCCATAAACAATACTTTCAAGGCGCTAATGCAGTAAAAAAATTAAACGCTTCATTTATTTTAGTCGAAAACTAGATTAAAATTTTCAATAAACTTATTTATTAATTGCTTTAAAACTAGTCGATTAAGTTGGCAAATAAGTAAACAAAACTAATTCAAAATGAAATGGCAAGCTACAAAATCTTAAAATAATTAATATCATACATGACCATGTCTCATCTCGGCCTATATGTGTCCCAGTACCTATAGAGCACAGGCCTCCTTTCAGAATAAGGGAGTTGGGCCCACGCGAATCCAGTGCAAATTTGGAACTTCACGCAGACAATTTCTTCTCAGATTATCTGCTTTCCCTCACCGTAAAATACATCGCAACTTTTAAGTGTAAGAATTCCACAAATCTCAGAGGTGCTTTCTGGCCTCGAAAATGCAACCCTCGGCTTGACACGCTTTAGGAAAAGTTAGAAATAGGTGAATTAGGCTACCACGGTTTAAGGCCGATGAATAAATAACATACGTGTACACCTTTCTTCTTACCCATTGTAATCAGGGTGAGAGAGAACAGATCAATGTAGTCGGTTGCTGTACTAACTTGATATCTACACTTGTCATTTATATGAGGCTACTGTTGTAGCACACAATTGAAAAGGCTACATCGTAAACGTCAAATAAATCGTTCTACGAGGGTCAATCGTCTAATTCCTACATAATATTCTCTGGATTGGATACAATCCAAGGGATAAAGTTATAAGGTACGCTAACCAAGAAATATACGGCAATTGCTAAGACCAAATATGGGAGTTTAGTATTCTCCACATTTCATTAACAATAAAATTCAATATGCGTAACATAATAGGGTTGTTATAAACTTTAACCTCGTATGTACCCCGTTATAGCTCTGTGAGTTACCTGCTTCGAGCGAGTGGCCGTTGACCTTTCGAGTATTGACATATTCCTATAGGTTCTCACGTATGACTTCTAGCCGTCGCACACACAGCCGACTCGTAAGTTTTCACTTTACAATACAATAATGTCAAGCTTTCTTTGAATAATAGCTGACAGTTTCAACTCAAAACAGAAGGGAAAATTACAGAAGAAATTGACGAATATAATGATATGATCTATCAAGTAGAGACGGAATTTTAGATCGTTTTAAAAACTCTACTTCAAATATTCATAAATATAGCCCGTCAAAATGTACGTAAACTCTTTATTGCATATAAAAATAAAAATTCAAATACACAGAGAGGCCAAATAGTTAATTAGGGTTAAGAGTACTCGAATTATGCTTCACCATATGCCTTGATCTCAAATTTTGAATTCAACAATGCTACACTATTAGTGATACTTCAGTATGCTAGACAAAGAAATGAAAAATTTATAACTCATTAACACAAAATGATTTACTATTCATGATCATGGTTAATGACTAAACTTAGTTCAGGCCGTCACGTGATATTAGACACACCCATGAACATTACTTAACTATTACGATTACCATTGATTAAGATCGGACAAAATACCGCTGAAAAACACACATTCGTGTATGAAGACCTTCTTTTATTTTGTACTTAATTTTATTTAATGATTTGTAGCTATAGCGGTTTACTTATACATTCTTATCGCAGTTTCATCACAACCTGTACGGTAGATCATACCAGGTGCTGTATTGTCTGCCGTGCTAACGTTCGCGATTGCATTCACTATCTCTTTCTACCCTCATCTTATACTAACTACGTGACAGAAAGAATTAGTGAAATTCCAAGTGCGTTAGACAATACGGTCTCAGGTTTTAAGCTCCGTTTCCACCAGTAATGTGTGACGATGTGTTGCAAAGAATGTGTTTTACCAACCAATAGAAACGCTTCATTTACACATCTTCACATCGCACATCTCTGGTGGAAACAACTGAGCGGAGAGAGCTTTAGCATCCACATACTTTCAAGCTCCTATTTAGGGCATTTACTTAATCTGTATACGACATGTTTGATGTCGTCTTTGATGTTATAGGGTAGTAAGTACTTACGCTGGTCGTTTCCATCGGAGCGAGCCATGACGGTGCCGTTTGGCAAGACGTTGACGTACAGGTGAGAGCACTGACTGTAGAGGCGCACTGACCGGACCATCGACGGCACCGCACCGCAGAACACCACCTGCAAACGGAGAAAGATTACATTAACATAAGCTTAAGTCAAACTTCATTACCATTATTATTTTTCCTTATCAGCAGTAAGTTTGTTCAATGATATCTAAGATTTTTCAATAACATTTTTTTTAATAATCTTACATTTCGTTGAGCTGTACCTAGTGGTGGCAAAACAAATATGCTGGAAAAAGACATCACTATGTCTTTCCAATGCAATTCGGAACGAAGGAGAACAGTTGTGAGTTTAGATAGTTACGACATATGGCACCACTTGCCACTTTCGGTGAATGCAAGCGGTCAATTTTTTTCGAGTGAGTTGGTCAGGAGCCGCGTAGAATTGGTAGGTTAATAGGTACGTTGGCCTAAAACAAATCCCATCTGGTGCAAATAAAAAAAGTTAATAATCTTTCATACTCACTCACATGGTTATTACCACGGTAGAAGGACAAGTGGAAACAAGTTTGAGTAAACTAAATTCACAATTACCTCTGTATTTCATTTTCATGAGAAAACTTTCTCTGTTCCGAAGAACATCTCTTTCAACACTGTCCGAAACGGTAGTGATAAAAAAGAACTGTCGAAACATGTTAGGCACTGGTCCCACCGCGAGCTAGTAAGCTATGAGCTATCGGCTATTTTCTAGCCCAAGAAACGAACAAAAGATAATCGCTTCCGTGTACATAAAAGAGAGAGTTATATTTTTATAGTTCATAGCTGGTTGTTCACACTGCCGGCGAGGATACTCTCCCACCGCCCGGCGAGTAAGCGATAATTCCATACAATTGTTTACTAGCCGCCCGCCGATTGTCATCTGTTTCTAGTACAGAATTTTACTAGTTGACCGCCGAGCTCGCCGATAGCTGGCGGTGGGACCACTGTTTACTAGTTGACCGCAGCGATAAGCTATCGACTATAAAACTAGCTCAACGGTACTCGCCGAAGCCTGCTTGGCGATCAGAGCGATCATTCTACCTTTCAAAGTGGATGCGAGTGCACGTATATACAATGAATTTAAAACAATCATACGAACTATCTTTGTTGTCAAGTTCGGATGACGATGATGATGTATTTTATAAAAGCGTGTGTGTAGTGGCAGTGGCAATTTTGAAGAGACGGAAGAAAAAAAGGAATATTTTAAAAAGAATGACAAGAAAAATTTGGATGCAAAAAATTAATTATTTCAGAAAAGAATACAGTGAGTTCAAACTAGCTATTGTGGTGAAAATAAATTTTCAAATTTAAATTCAAATCATTTATTCAGTAAATACACTTTTACACGTCATTTTTTCTAAACTACCAGCGCTTTTGGAAAGACCATCATTGCCAAGAAGAATGCGCCGCAAGAAACTTGGCAGAAAGTCATTTTTTCAAAATAAAATAATTATAAATAAAATACTTAAAAACCACAGTAAACAATTTAACAAAAAATTACAACAAAAAAATTAAATAATAATACAGGGATGTATGGGGTGGTCCCTTAGTTACAAAATTAAACACTAACTATATTCGACCTCGACTGTACATCGTATAGGTCATTGGCGAATAGCCCCCCGGCTGAGCTAGTGCAGCGAGTAATCGCCCGTCGCACGCAAACACTCGCTTATAGCCGAGCGTCTAAACTAGCAAAACTATACTCGCTTCTCGCCTCTCGCCCACTCGTTTGTAGTTTATAGTTTTACTCGCTAACAGTTTGTAGCCGCCGGTGGGACCAGTGCCTTAAGCTAAAATTGAAAATATTGAAGGCGATAATAGGCTTATGTTTTATTTACTTAACCTAATGTATTACCTGGTTTGGATTCTGAACGGAATTACTTGGTGGCTAAGCTCAGGCGAGCTGATTGCGGTCATAAATATTTTACTACACTAGACTATTGTGAAGGGGAAGGTCATCCAGTAGTACAGAGTTTAATATAAGCTAACCAACTTAGAAAAGCCAACCGAAGCAACTGGAGGTCTATAGGGGAGGCCTATGTCCAACTGTGGACGTCCTACAGCTGAAATAATGATGAAGTTAGAAAATTAAAAAAACCCGACTTGTCTTTTCAAAATTTAATATCTCAAAAAGGACAACCGATTTAACAGAACATGGGTAAGGACCACCGCAAAAACACTTGCTTTCACGTGAAAAAACTGCATCAAATTCGGTGCATATGTTTGAGAGCTATAATGCCACAAAAAGACAGACCTTGGTGTCAAATTTATAACCCCCTCCTCCCCGTTTACAAAACAGTAAAAAAAGAGCAACTTTAAGCCAAGGTAATTCTCAGCCCTGCACAAGATAATCTAAAGAAATCTTTTTCTGTGGATAAACCCCCTTTGATCTCAAAGTCTGCGCTTTATCACTACAATTCTACAAGTTTGAGGGGAGATCGGGAGTTTTGATAATCGTTCTATATGCCACTACCTTTATACGGGTGAAGGGTGGCAAATCACCGGGTACACCGACATCAATTTGATGCGGCATTTGCTCACCCTATGTCTTTATTAAATCATGCTAGTTAGATATTCTCCGTTGTACAATATGCTGTCTTACAGCGACGCCTGAAAGGAGAAATTGACTAAGCGACATTTTTTTAAGATAGTGAGATTCCAAACATGTATATAACTCACTACCTTAAAAAATGTCGCTTAGTCAATTTCTCCTTTCAAGCGTCAACAAGGTTTTTCAACTTCGTACTAAGTAAAATGGTTTGAAATCAAAGTTTTACTAGAAGTTAAGCTATCTGCTGTTATGCATTACAAGAATGACAGAGTACTACTTAGGGTTTTTTTCAGCCGCGGCCTTCGCGTTATGTAAGTTTTGTACCACGCCACATTTGACGATGATGATGATGAGTCCTTTGGTAACAAATGGCAATGTCCTTCAATGCTTTGTAATGAGTTCAAAACTATACAAGTTTATTTCATTTAAAGAGCACGTGCTCATGTAGTTTAATATTTGAGTTATGTTGATGTTTAATGAAACAATATTTGCTCAGTCATAAATCTATAGGCGAAGTGGAAAAAACCTTAGGCCGTTTATTGTCAATGAAATAATTGAAATATTTTAACATACGTTTCATTCATATTTAATCAGAAATTGAAAAGTGAAAATGCAGCGTTGTGTGACGTTTCATTTTATCTCGAATAGTACACGAGACGTGTTACCGTACGTCGTATGGCGGATGGTCACGGTAAATCGGCCACACGATAACACTGCAGGCTATAAAACGCAGCATACGCGAACCTTAGTCACAAGGCCTCTGTCTATAGACCTGCTTACGCCAGCCTTAGTCACAAGACTAAGACGTATCATACTCGAGTGCGTCATAGATTTGATACTGCAACCCGAAACCGTTAAGCACTTAAGACAGAAAATAACCATTTGGCTCTGTAATTGCACGCGTAATGTAATAGCGTTTTTAAGTAGCTTTATCATCCTGTCAATAACTTGACAAGTGCGTAAGTATCGTCTAACATGGTTGTCCTAATAATGTTAATTCTAATGATCTGTCCTAACATCTAAAACTGAAAATATTTACATCATTTCAGAACATCTCGATGCGTGGTTACTAAGTCATGGATAAGGTTAGGTCAGGATTAGTATAAAAAAAAAACTTGAAAAGTCGGTGGTTTCAGTATAATTAACAATTAGGACAATCGGCACTAGAACAAATATTACACAAGACACAATCATTAGATGATACGATAGAAACTTCAGCTTTAAAAAACTAAATTACTGTAAGCAAGGTTTGTTATACAGGTTACCTACTGGCTGAAAGTCATTGAAAATTCAACCAATTTTCCCTCGCGCCCTAATGACTAAGGTAAGATCGTGACTTAACTGTTTGTGTGTGGCCGATGTCCTATCAGTGCAAAGATAGCTTGAATTAGTTCCTGAACTTTCACCACACTCTAATGGCGCCACCAGCTGACACCTCATTACGCAAATACTGATCAGCATCGTGTGAACTCCTGAACTTACTAGAGTTAACTTAACACTTAGTCCTCTTGCATTGCTTTGGATTTAGCTCAATGATATTGTAGATACAGCAGACGAGCAATGCTCTAACAATTTACGCGTCTTTGCATACGTCACCTGGAAATGAACTGTTACTAATTCTCCTAAACTAAAAATCGTGTACACCTGTTTCAGATCTTTTCCTTGCGTTAGGTTGTCCGTTGTCTACTACTTCTAAACGGTTGTTGGCTTTTATCTAATTTTTATTCTTGTTTAGGACGGGAAGGCTTTTCGATAAGGCTTTGATCTATAATCACATTAGGTTTGCAATTATTACTAGAAACAACGGCTTCAAGCACACAATAAGGAAACAATCGATCGTTTTAATGGGTCAGGCGTGCTCGGCTAATCCGTCAGACTGAGGGTTCAGAGTGCCCGACGTGGAGGATATTAAATCCTATTCTGTTAAGTGAAAGTTTATTTTTGTTTAGTATTCAATGGTGATTTAGGACCTTGTGTTGGTGTGTGGGTGGTGTCAGATTCAGGTGGGAAAGCATAGGCTACCGCGCCGCGGTCGCCACTCAGCCATATTGCATTTCACGTGAACTTTGTGTAAACAATACCGGGATTAATACTTTTTAACGTTAAGGCTTTCTTACGAATGCTCCTTTATTGTGACTATTGTTGTCTCATTTTGTAATAAATTTACGTAATACGTCGTACTATGGTAATACTTTTATGATTACTGTATCTTGTTTCACGTGTTCTGCGCTTGATAAATAGTTTTGTCATGGTCATAACTATTTTAAAGTTGCGTAATATTTTGATTTTAATCAAACCCTGAGAACTGCGGCATTTAAGCCTTAATTTGAAATAAGTGCATAATGTACACTAAGTCCGCTCCATAAGACAAATTTCGAAACTATTTCGTAAATAAATACCAATATAAACTACACATAATCATATCATAACATGTCAAAACAAGCCACATTTAAAAGTAACGGTCGCGTTTTGAACTATAAATGAGTTTGATTATGTTAATAAGTAAATGTTATTTTGAGAGTTTCTGTGGAAAGTGCATTATGTCACATTGATGCTAATTAAGCCGTTAATCTGTGTGATTTTCATGGGATCAGTCACGCTAACCTTATACTCATTTTTAATGATTTTAGTCTCATAAATAAAAAAAAATGTTTTACTATACAGCGTGTATTTTTGGTACAACCTCAAACTTTCATGGTAGTTAGTTAAGGCCGTAATAATCGCACTTTATTATGTTTTAGTAAAAAAATTGACTTATTATTTTCCTTATAAAATAAATTAGCATGCAATGTATCACTACGTGATACTACTTTGTTTTTATTTAAAACGTCGCACTTGTTGACGTGACAGCTGTCACAGAACGCTTCGCTCTCCTATCAAATTATTGCAAGCATTACATTGATGCTCGAAAATAATTCGAAAAGTAGTTAATACGCTCTGTTAGTTAATTCTAAATTAACAATTTGTTTTTATATTGGTTCACAGCACTTAAATTTGGTATCAGTTCATTTCGCAACTAACGTTTGGCAACCTGATTCATTTTGCAACTTATAATTTCGCAAACTATAAAACTGTAAATATTTCAGGATTTATTTCGGGGCCTTTAGGTTAGGTTAGTTTTATAAAACCCTTGAAATATTTACAGTTTCAGAAATATTAAACAGTTGCGAAATGAAACAGGTTGTCAAACGAGAGTTGCGAAACTTAAGTGAACCCTTAAATCTGTCTGGTTAGTGGCTATATCATACACGCTGTATAAAATTTCTCTTTTTACTGGCCACACCGGGCGAAGTTTTTTTCTGAAGAAGGCTGCACCGTGGGTTATTGCTTATGAATCACATATAAATAAACCGGCCAAGAGCGTGTCGGAGACGCCTGAAATAGGGTTCCGTAGCCAATGATCACCCCCACTTTACGTCTATGGGAGGTACTCTAAAATTTTCCATTTTTTATTGTACTACTTTGTCGGCATAGTTTACATATATATTTGTGCAAAATTACAACTTTCTAGCATTGATAGTCTCTGAGCAAAGCCGCGGATGGACAGACCGACAGACATGGCGAAACTATAAGCGTTCTGTTTTTGCCATTTTGGCTGCGGAAACCTAAAAACTATCTAAACAGTTAGCTTCTAATAAATACCAGAATACCGATAAAAAATGTAGCGCCACGATTTGGTCTCTGCTTTTACTGACAAAGTGACAAAGGGTCAAGCTTACCGAAAATCATGGGACAATTGACACCAATTGACCTAGTCCCAAACTAAACAAAACTTGTACTATGGGTACTAAGCAATCGATAAACATACTTATATAGATAAATACACACATAAATACATATTAAACATCTAATACCTGAGAACAAACACTTGTATTATTCATACATATATCTGCCCCGAACGGGGATCGAACTCGGGACCTCAAGTCTCATAGTCAACCTCTTCATAGTCAGTCTCTAACCACTTGGATATCCGGTCCTCAATAAAGAGTTTTCATACATTGTATTCTAAATATTGTAGGATTATTTACTCATGGGAATCAAAGGCATAGAGCTCTATACCTTTCAAGATAGCCCTCAGTATGTCCCCATGCCCAGTAAAGATTCTATCACACTTATCTCAGCTCAAGCCCCGCTTGGCAAGTACAGCCGGCCACACACGCGACTGATAACGACTATGTAATAATTGTTTTCGGTAGATAATAAAAGCAAACAGTTTAATCGAGGCAGTGTTTTCACGTTTTTTGTTTGAATTCGCAGACTTGATGTCATTAAGAGATCTTTGTTTTATAATGACGCATATGACGTTTAATGATAGCGCTTAAGGGATATGATATGTCATATATGACAGAATACATAAGTAGGTATACATTCGTAAGACATTCGTGGTGAGTGTGATGAGTGATAAAGTTTGTTCAACAAATAATGCGGCAGTTTTTAACCAATTTCAAAAAAGGAGGATGTTCTATGTTCCAATGTTCGTATTTTTTTAAGGACCGAGGTTATGGACTTGAATTATTCTTGGGTAGTGAGATTTCAGATCGAGTAATGGTGTGTGATTTTGTCAAAATATAATAATTACGTAAATGTCATTGTAAATTATCAGATCATTGCCGTAATCATACCTGTTATGAAATAATTACCAAATACTTTTTTTTAAAGCAATACGGGCATGAAAACATTCCAGATATATATATTTTTTAATTAAATGTTCTCACTCAGACGTGCTTGCATAATCTGAAATGGATCAATTAATTAAAAACCGTTTGAACGAACAGCGAGTGGCGGTGACGCTCACGCTTGACTGGTTGGGGATGAAACGGGGCTGTTTACATTAAAATTGACTAACGAGACGTGGACAAATACCTACACATTTAATGTCGCATCTCACGAGCTTACTGGCTGTAGCGTAGCGTAAATAACTGTTAGTAAGGTAATGTAGCGACTCCTAGCGCCATCTAGTGAACAACGATAGAAACTCAGACCATGTTCTACATCGCGCTATCGAAGTTTCTCAACGCGGTCGCATATATACAAGTTCCGACGCTCTTCCTTCCTTCCCGTCTTCTTTTTCCTTCCCGTCCCCAGGCATAACACCTGCCTGAAGAGAGATCTCTCTATTGGAGCCTCCCCCCACAGTAACATAGCCGTCAGTCTAGACACTGCAACTAGATGGTGCAGGGCAGCCAGCGTCGTCCAACGCTCATTGGCAAGCCACAGTCTTTCCGACTTTATTAGTGTGCGTCGGGATTCGGCCGATAGTAGGTAGATCGCGCCGAGAAAAAAAAACCCCATAGTTATAAATGATTACACTGTGGTTTCTTCATAAACGCACAATAAGCTCTATAAATTTGTGTATGTGTGATGTCAGAATGATGATGTTCTCCATACACAACTGGCAGCATATACCTAAGTAGTTCCCTAATTAAATCGGAAGCTACGTCCAATCGTGAGTAGCAAAAACTGCTCCTGATGGAGGCTTAATCATAAGCACCCCCCAACACACCACCCCATTCAAAGTTAATTTACAAACTTGAAACTTAACGAATTTTAAATTAAGGCATCAAATCTTGCCGCAAGGAGTTAACATGCAAAATTAATGATGTTATTAAAAGGTCGCAAGTCAAATGTTAAATGTTTCTCGAGTAGATTTTACATATATAATAATACGTTTTATATAACGGTCCGTTTAAATTTCACAATACTTCAATGTATGCATTCGATGAATATAATACCTATAACTAATATAATAAATCCATTACAATGATATGCGTAAAAATACTGCTTTTGTTTGTAATTTCGTCTACGTCCTATGAAAAATTTAAACGATCCCGGAAAAAATATAAGATGAGCTAATAATAGCTTCCTATAGATGACAGATTTTTTAAATTGGCTCATTAGTTCTTCAGTTAACAAACAATTAAAAAGTTTGTTGGTACAGTCAAGGGCAAAGATATCGACACGACCAAAGTTACAAAAATATGTATACTTACACGACTTTATGCTCTTAACATTTAGGCCGTGTATACATATTTTTGCAACTTTGGCCGTGTCGATATCTTTGCCATTGACTGTACGCATTGTTTTTCTCCCTTTAATATTCGTCATCATCATATCAGCCCTAGGACGTCCACTGTTGGACATAGGCCTCCTCTTATGAGATGGTAGCCTGGTAGGTAACCTTCAGTTGCTTTTTAATATTAGTTTAAAAAACAAATCTACAGCTACACAAACTTGTTTTAAAGTTAAACTCCAAGTAATTATTTGCTTCATATTATTGAATTATGTATAAAATGGGTCTCATTACGTTAAGTCTATACCGTTCAATCTTCTCTTAGAAAACTGGCGAGCCGTTCAATGAGGTAAATTTCTTCATCAAGCAACTGCAGGTAATTACGGGGCGCGACAGCTAGCGAGCTAGGCTCTGATAGCATGTGTATTAAATTATATTGAAACTTATTTACAGGGCACGAGTTGTTCATTCGCGGAATTGATGAGAGCAAAGTCAAATGTGTCATTTTAGTATGAGTTTTTTGAGGACGCATACGCAACTGCCGCCAGAACAGGTTATATTTCAAGAGTATTGTATTTTTTGGGCGTATGCCCAACGCTGGGCAAAAACACGCTGAAGAAACAGAGTATTTTTTCAGAGTGCCTAGTATTGGTCTATTATTCATAGTAACTGTTGTTCTATTTTTAAAAAACTGAGATCCCATGATATAGAAAAATAATGCTCTAATTTGTTAAAATCGGCATAATGTCGGGTTGAGCAACCAAAAACAGAGGGTTTTGATTAAATTTAAAGCCACATACCTAATTTAGACGTCCACATATATCCAACAATGCCAACTTTGCTTACACTTAATTTTAATGAATTGTGGTTATTCGCAAAACAACGCATAATCATTCTCGGTTACCTACCAGGAAAGTTATGTGGAATTCATGTTTATTAAGGGACACTTGTTTTATCGTAAATAACCTCACGTGAAAAGTGATATTAAACCTGGTCCTAAATTTTATCAGACGTAAAAGGGTTCTTACAAGTGCAGTCAACAAAAAGTACAGTCAGCAAATGATTAATTTACCAAAAACTTTTTAAGCTTTTATTTTACCTGTCATATTATTCGTGGGTTAACCCAGTGGTCGGATTACTTGAAATAAGTACCTACTAACATATTATGTTACAGTATGGTACAGTCAGAAGAAACTTACTTTTTTATATATTGTACTAGCTTTTGTATTCGGTTATCGCGCGCTGTTCCCTCGGGAACTGTGCATTTTTCGGGGATAAAAAGTAGCCTATGTCACTCTCGGGCCCATAAACTATCTCTATGCCAAAAATCACGTCGATCCGTCGCTCAGTTACGGCGTGAAAGACGGACAAACATACAAACACACAAACACACTTTCGCATTTATAATATTAGTATGGATGTGTCAAGGACGTCAATGGTACCAAAAAAAGCTCAAAATAATAAAATTCCACATAATAAACACCAGAGTAAACATACATTAGGATTAGAGGTGTCAGTTACTACAGTTAAATGGGGGTCACGATTTAAGATCACGGATTTTTAAAACAATAAAAAATCCCACTCAACTGGTTTTCGTACAAAAATTGTTCAAATATTTTTAAAGGCAAACGAGTTCCAACAATAAGTGTTTTCAATGTCGTTGACGCAAAAAGAGCGGTTTTCTTTTTTATTAATAATCGTCTTGACGTAGAATTAACTTAATATTTTAAGACTCCATATGAAATCGTTTATTTATTGTGCTTCAGAAGTGGTAAAATTGTTCTTATAAATAATGCTAATGTGCAGTGATAAGTCTAACTAGATAAACATTAATAATATTATTAGCCTTTATTATGAATCCGTAATTATCAGGATAATTATTGTTGAATATTACGACGCCAGTGCCCAGCAAAGCTTGTCATAGGTTTATCATTGTTCTAAAAGCTTTTTTTAGCTATCATGCAAATCCCATAATAAAGGCGAAAGTTTGTAAGTCTGTTTGTTACTTCATCACACCTAAACCGCTAAACCGATTTAGTTGAAATTCGGTGTACATATAGTTTGAGTCCCGGGGAAGGACATAGGATAGTTTTTATCCCTGAAAATTTCATATTTCCAGCGGGAAAACCGAATTCTACTCTGACAGAGTACTATATAAAATAACTAATTTGTTGTCATCATTATCATCATCATATTAGCCGTAAGACTTCCCTCATACACCTCCAGGTTGATACTGACTTACCATTTCTTCGTAATATAAACTCGCACTATGTTGCGCCGTACGTACTACTCGGAAGGCTTACGTTTTCTCATTACGACGCCTAATGCGAATAGAATAGCGTCTGCAATTAAAATTACTAATCCTTGCCGGTTAACTGACCTTTTAGTTACGTAATCAGTTACCGGCTGCCATATCACTGTTATATCATAATATTGTATTTAAACTATCGAATATTAAGGATTTTTTTTTTACTTACCATCAGGAGGCACAATATCTTCGCAGAGACGGCAAGCTGTGGTAACCTGAGAACAAACAAACAAAGGAATGTTAAGAATAAGATTTTTTTTATTTGTGAAAATGTAGTACTAAACAAAAACTTGTTGTGTGTTTAATAAATGTTTTAGGTACCACTAGCCTATTTAATACGATTTTGGTCAAACCACTAGATTACACGACTTTAAGCATGGCATGTTCAATGTATTAGTCTAAGTACCTGGGCGACCGAGCTTTGCTCGGGCTAAAACTCGATAGTAAACGTTTTTCTAGAGATAAAACCGAGCCAGATCTATTTGGCATTCCCGAAAACCCCTACATATATTTATCCGTTGCTTAGTACCCATAACACAAGCTTTGCTAAGCTTACTTTGGGACTAGGTCAATTGGTGTAAATTGTCCCGTAATATTTATTTATTTATTATAACTTAACATTATTACGGAGAACGAATGGCCGTTGGGGCCGAAAAGTTTTCAAATGGAGACTGCGGATCGGCAAGCGCAGCGTAGGACGTCCACCAACGAGATGGACGGATGACCTGGTTGAAACCGCGAGTTCACGGTGGATGCAGGCCGCTTCCAACCAAAGCAACTGGATCTTTATGGGGGAGGCCAATGTCCAACAGTTGACGTGCTACGGCGGATATGATAATGGTGAACAATACGAGTATTTCAACACATCGGTTTATGTTCGAACATTTTTATATCATCGTCAATGAAGATACATGCTTGGAATGACGTTTCCTGAGCGTCATCAAAAACGCCCCCGAACAAAAGCTTACATTTGTTTATACATAACTAGTGTTTTCCCGCGGTTTCGTACACGTAAATCATTAGGTCCAGCAGCAGAAAATTAAATCGTTCTTTTCATTGACGTTACATTAAAAACGATCATGGTCCAATTTCATGACTCGAAGTCCAGCGGTTATTAGTTCGATATTTTATCCCCATCCCATCCCATCCAGGGAGAAAACCTTGAAATTGGAACCGCTGGGTTTAGGGTCCTGAAATTTTGGACAGTTGTTCTAAACACAACCTCAATGGAGACCACAATATAAATTTTGAGAATTCCCAGGGGAATTTGTAAGGTCCCGGAATTTCAATTGTATTTACCAGATCGAATAGTTAACACGTGCGTAACTTGGGTAAACTCTAGTATCAAATACTACTATTATATTATATTACTTAGTCCAAATTTCGAAATTTAAACAGTTGGGCTTAGAGTCACGAAACCATTCATAGTAGCTTTTAATGCAATGTCAATGAAAACCACAACATAATTTTCGGGAATCCCCACGGGATTTTTTTTTAAATCCAGAAATTTCAATTCAACTGCTGTATCTAATAAGTTACGCAAGCAAAGCCGCGGGTAAATTGTAGTAGCTAATAAATTACAACTATTCGAACGTCACGTGGGCTAAAGCATTCTACCTACATGACCACACGCCAGCAAGTTAATTCAATAATATAGTGTTCAGGCTCTTCGCACCGGCAAAGTCTAACGAGAAAATAATTCACTACACATTAACTGTAGAAAGCATCAGCAGTGTCAAGTTAGTTAGCTGCTGCTTGTTTGTCAAGATGCTTCCATTTATGTGGACCCGATCAAAGAATGTCGGTACATTATGTGTGTCAGTAAGTTAAAAACATGGTTGATAGACTCTTTCTATACAAAAAATTCGTTCCTCCTTCGTTCAGTTAGCAGTGGACGTCCTCTGGCTGACGGTGATGATGATGATGAAAAGGGTGACCGAGCTTTGCTCGAGCTAAAAGTCCATAATAAGTGTTTTCCTAGAGATATCTAAGAACAAGCTACATCGATTGTCATCCCCGAATACCCCCACACACCAAATTTCCTCGAAATCGTTGGAGCCGTGTCTAAGATATCCATACTAATACTTTACTAATATTATAAATGCGAGAGTGTGTTTGTATGTTTGTGTGTTTATCCGTCTTTCACGCCGTAACGGAGCGACGGATCGACGTGATTTTTGGCATAGAGATAGTTTATGGGCCCGAGAGTGACATAGGCTACTTTTTATTCCGGAAAAAGGCACAGTTCCCGAGGGAACAGCACGCGATAACCGAATACCACGCGGGCGGAGCCGCGGGCAAAAGCTAGTATATAACATATATAGAAGAATTGCTCGCTTATAGGTATTAGATATAAATAAAGTAATAAACACAAATTAAAACTCACGTATAAACGCGTCCTTTGACTAATAGCTTGAGCCAGTTCAATAACTTCGTCTCTCAGACCGGAAGTAATACTTATTACAAGAAAAGTCAAATAGTCATAAACCCATAAGGCACTAGCGATTTTCCTATAGGACGCCGACTACACCAATAACGCCTCTACTTGAAAATGGAAAGCGCAAACAATTCAGAGTGTGTTTGTGTACTACAACATGCCTAGTTAATTGAGGAGACCGATGGAAGTTAGACAAACTACGAAATACCTAATGACGAAATAACTCGTTATTTTTAAGTGTTCATCATCATCATCAGCCTGAAGACGTCCACTGCTGGACAAAGGCCTCCCCCCTAGAACACAGTGAACGACAACTCGCCCCTTGCATCCACCGGTTTCCTGCAACTCTCACGATGTCGTCAGTCCACCTGGTGGGAGGGCTGCCAACGCTTCGTCTTCCGGTTCGTGGTCGCCACTCGAGAACTTTTCTCCCCTAATGGTTATCTGTTCTTCGAGCGATGTGGCCTGCCCATTGCCACTTCAATTTGCATATTTTTCCAGCTATGTCAAATAAGTATGTGTGTATGTATGTTTAAGTGTTATCTGCTTAATAAGCAGGTAATCTAATCAAATTTCGTTAGGAATGCTTGACTATGTTAATTCTAAGAAGATTAATAATAGGGAAAATTGACGATCATCTTTTAATCTAGTTTCGTGAAAAATGTGCTCATTAATACTATTATCTTGTGTGATTAGTGGAAAAAAAAAGAAAAACACTTGAACTTGGCGCGATTAGTACCTGGTAGAAAATATACAACAAGAGGTGTTAAGACTGCTTTTGAATTACATATTTAATACTAGTTTAGCCTTTTTGTTCTGGCATTCCTTGGGAGTTGTTGTGATTTTGAAATTTTATCCTGATCGCGATGGGATGGAATATCGGGATAATAAGTTACCAATGTGTTATGCCAAATTTCCAGCTATCTACATACCCAATTTGATCGCAATCGTTAAGCCGTTAATCGGTAAGCGTAACAAATACACAGCAAATTTTGTATTTATGACATTACTAGCTTTGTTGCGCGCTGTTCCCTCGGGAACTGTAAATTTTTCCGGCATAAAAAGTAGTCTATGTCACTCTCGGGTCCATTAGCTATCTCTATGCCAAAAATCACGTCGATCCGTCGCTCCGTTACGGCGTGAAAGACGGACAAACACACAAACACACTTTAGTATGGATTAGTTAAACGGTAGATAATTATTAGAGTGACAATAACGATTGCAATTAAGAATTATTTCAAAAACCATTTTAAATTGAATGGATTTTAATTGACGCGTTTGATTATTTATTGTTTCGACATCTGCGTATTATAACATTAAAGTTATAAGCAAATACAATTCGATATAAATGGACATATTTTATTTGACATGTTATAATTAAAATTGGCGTTAAAACGCATAAGCAATTATTTTAAAAGGTATTACTGGAAAAAGATTTTCACTCCGGCTATCGGCAAAGATAAGCTACTACATTATCAGTGCGCCATATTATTGTTTAAATCTATAGTAAATTTTACATAATCGTTCATATCTCTAAAACTGGTAATAAACTAGAATGCTAATATCAAGATAGACCACGTCTAGTTTCATAATTGTGACATTTTTGTGCGTACGATTATAATTTAACATTATTTGTCATTTACCTAATATTTGACATTTATTTTCAATTAACATTATTTTACTAATATATAGGTTGTGTCATTTCAACATAGGTACATCATAATATTAACATACCTACTCGTAGTATAAGAAATTGTGAATACGTATAGGTACGGTCAAAGTTTAGATAATGTAGATGATTAGTCATTTAATGGACGACTGGACGTGTTTCTTTTGTATTATTATTTTGATTAAAACGAAACATTGAATAAAGAAAAATTCTGTTACGAACAAAATATACTCAGCGGCACAAAATTTGGCCCACTCTATATACAAAATTACCTATTAGGTACTGCATACATTTGAGTTGACGGCCAGATTTTTTGTAGTAGAGTATTTAGTCTTAAAATATAAGACAAACTCGTACAGAAATATGCCTAGTAACAGGATAATAATGAAGTCAAAACATAAGACCGGTTTAATGCGATTAAGATTTAATCTTAGAGAAAATTTTTGTCACAAATTGGGGTCTTAAAACATGTAGGTAAACATAAACAAGTTTAATGTACCTAGTAACAATTGGATTACGCTTTTTTGAGTACGGTAATATCAATACGATCATAAATTTATTTTTTATCAGAAACCCTGAGCACTGAACTAAATAGATAATGTACATAATATGGATCGATATAATTCGCATTCGCAAACCTAACAGTAATTTAATTTTGTATATCTACAAGAAATAATATATCAAGAAATTAGAAACTATCAAAAAATTACATTATTTAATGTCTAACCCATTTCTGTATCGCAAGAAAATATTTTAGTTTTGGCTAATGCTCTAACCGTTCTATTTAACTTTGTCGCTCAGATGGCTATTATGGATGGATTTTATGTAGGTATGTGGTACATGCTACCCGTACTTTTTTATTTATATAATAAGGATATGGCTCCATCTGCGAGGAAGTACCAATTTTTTCCAAAGCAAAATGTAATTCGCTTTTAGTTATATGCTGTGGAATTATGGGACTTTATTTTATTTATTTATTCGGGCACAAACGGTACAATTTAACTTACACAATTTATTACAATAAACAAATAGCAACAAAGTTGCCACAAGTTGTTAGTTCCCAATAATAAAATATAAAAAATAAATATATTGAAATTAAATCGCCACATGCGAAACTAATGTTTTTATACAATCATATATTTTATAGCGTATTTTTTCAGTTTGTTAGATTTATTAAATTCAGTACGACGCAGCTATATTGATTATTTGCAATTGAAATGGGTATAACTATCCGCACGAGTACAAACAACCTTGAAAACATAGTATAATAAGTTAATTAATCATACATTTACATAATATTCGTATAAACAAATGACAAGGCCCTTTTCGTAAAAACGAAATTAATTATCAATTGTAATGAAATTATTTTTCAGATAGCAATAGATACATCATGTCAAATCACAAAATTAAAATTAAATTAAACCAAATTAAATCAATTAATAAAATTAAACCTGAACTGTCATGCATTTATCATCTAAATTAAATCGGTTGATAAAATCAAATTTTATTAAACTAAACGCTGTCATTAAATTATCAAAATATTTATGATTAAAACGAATAAAAAATTAAAAACTAACCTAAAACTTTGATTTAGCCATCTTCATATAAATATAGTTCAATCACAAAACTTGAACCGTACACAGTTGATATTTTATGTCCAATCGCGAATTCATCATCATCATCATTGTATCAGGCACAGCTTAGGACGTTAATTCTTAGACACAGGCCTTCCTCTTGACCTGCATTGCCTCGCTTAGAAGCGGCCTGCATTTGCTGTCTGCTGGCTTGCCTGTCCGCGGTCTCTTCTAAAGCTTTTCGGCCCCAACGGCCATCTATTCTCCGTTCTATAAGGCCTGCCTATTGCCACTTCAAGAAGCTGATTCACTACAAATAGTTAAAGCCTAAGAATCTCATGTCACAGAGTCCTTCAAACGTTAGCATATATATCTCTTGGGACTCATTATACTGCCATATGTTCCAATTCACATGTTCCCCGCGAATTATCTAAAATCGTTATCAAATGGCGATGATATGGTGACTGGCAACCGGCTCGAATGTAGAATAAAGCACAAAAGATACAAAAACCAGAATCGATAAACTAATTCTTATGATTATAGGTTATCTGGGACATGAGTAGATAGGTAACCTCTCAGTAATTAATACCACTAGCTCAATTTTTAAAATTTAATATCATTTTCCACTCACATATGGTTTGTTCGATATAAAATAAAGATTCTTAGATTTATTCGGCCCAAACAAGCAAAAAAATTGTGAAATTACATGGAAAATAAACTAGAGACGAAAGGACTGTCGAGTTAGCAACGCTTTGGGAACCACAACAGGTACAATAGGTACAAATTTTACAGTAATATATTTTCAATAAATAAATAATTGAAGACCTAGTTATATGTAAAGCGTGGATTTAAATATGGGTCTTTCGTTATCATTACCTATTATACCTAATTTAGGCATTAACTGTAATTATTTGATAATTGTGGAAATATGAAGATTGTGGGAAATTAAATCTATTTTGTTAGCAATAACGAATAAATCTATATGAAAAAATGAAATATACCTATTAATGTCACAGATTACCTTATAAACTAAAGATAAATAAAGATAAAGCTAAACTAAAAACAAAATGTACTTTGTTTTGGACTATCGCGGTCATTACTAATTTAATTCATGAAATAAATCAAATTTCAAAGAAAACGGATAATTCTTCTATGAATTCTTATAGAAGTGTGGAATTAATTTACGCACATAAAAAAGTGCAATTACTGTTAAAATCAATCCGGAAAAAACGTTTTATGGAGATCACCTTTTATTTTTAACCTAACTTTTTCTTTAATAATTTTGCTGTGTAAAAATTGAAGGTGTCGAGTAATACGCTTCAAAAGGGAGACTGACGGACATCGGATCCTTATCCTTAATAGTCGTTGATATACTTTGTACACTTAGTTTTCAAAAACTTAAGAAATGGTTTTAATTACAGGCCGGTTTTTTCTGTGACCCAATAAAATATCGGTTAAAGCATGCCTGACAATTAATACTTATAACTAGGTAGGTATTCGAATTATCTGTCACTCACTCCGGTAACTTATCGCAATACTTTTACAAATAAACAAAATAATTGTTACCGTTTGCATCAACAATGTGATATCGTAAAAAAATGTACGAAGACACAAAATAATACAAAATTAAGGAAATTTTGCGCTTTAAAGTCAACTGTTGAATTAGTAAATAAATAAATATCATGGGACACTTGATACCAATTGAACTAATCCCAAACTAAGCAAAGCTTGTAGTATGGATACTAACTAGGCAACGGATAAACATACGTATGTAGATAAATACATATTAAACATCCAAGACCCGAGATCAAAAGATCGTATTATTCATACAAATTATGTGCCCCGGCCAGAAATCGAACTCGGGACCTCAAGCTTCGTAGTCAAGTTCTCTAACCACTTGTCACTCAATTTTCTCTAACAACTTGGTAGTCAATTATATAATATTTTTTTTACTTCTTTATCACTTACCGACTTATTTTTGCGCAATTACTCGTAATCTATTTAATCACCTTTAAATTCTACATGCGTCTTCCTAGATAATTTATAAATATTCCATTCATAACGATTCCGATATTTACCACGTGAAAATATAAGTGCAAGATAAAAGCTATATTGAGTGTTTATCATTCACAATCTGTCAACCGATTAACAACAAGAAAAATACACTTCTAAATTGTCAGACAAAACAAACGTCTAGACGCTTAAAACAACTACCCGCCGCGGCTACGACGGATATTGAAAAGGCCTCGCAACAATATTTAATTTACTAAGTGAATAAATAAATAACATCATTAACTTACATAGCCGAACTTTGCCGTCATGTTGTGTCTCGTTGTATATTATGTAGAACACACATCTAAATGAATTGCTCTGCCACTTATCCTTTAGAAAAACTGAACAATCCACTTTTATATAACTATTTTTCAACACACTTCGCATTCAAATGGACTAAACACTTCAAATCGTTTACTTTTTGTACCTAAGTACGACGCAACAATAGCTTTTGTGGTCATAAGAAATTGAAAATAACTGGGAAAATTCTGAACGTTCTCTGAACGGAAACACTACGGTTTCACTACACTTTCATACTCGTAAATTTTCCGAATAAAGCCTACGAAACCCCGCGCGAATTCAAAAATAGAACACTTCGTTTGTGGAACACTCCTTTGACGGTTTCTTTGGAGTTTTTTTCTTTTTACTTTCATGCGCGGGTATGAGTTTTTTTTTTCACGCGCGGTTTTTTATGGGGCTTCAGCGCTCACGGCGACATGCGCGCAGTGCAGCGGTCAGCCATCGACTAAGAGATAAAAACCTCGCTTGATTATAAACTTATAGGCTAAACTTTTTTGTTCGTGTGCGTGCAGGCGTCGGTGTGCACGATAGGCTTTTGTCGGTGGTCAGTCAAAGTTTTCACTGAGCCTACTTTGAAAAATGTGGTTTTGTTTTGTTTACACTTTGTTAGCATTAAGATAGATTCTGTGGATATGCGACCTCGACCCAAATTTTTGACAGTTGTGCTAGCTATGGTTGAAAATGGAGTAAACGGTAAAAGTATACCTACATTTTCTGAAGATGCTTGTAACTTATATTTTATGTATAAAGAGTAATCTGCACCTGTGCTACCTACGAAGGCAAGCGCGTACTTAATCTACGAGCAAGTTATCAAAACGGGTCAATGTAGCCCGTGCCTTATACTACCAACAACTGCATTTAGTTCTTTACTTTACTATTTACTAAACATTGCTTCTTCGACATGTTGTGCAGGTGTTAAAATTTTGTTAATATAGACTAAATTTGCTTCTTATTTTTCTGACTTTCTAAATTCGTTGTATTAAAAGTAAATTATTTTTGACTTTTCCTTTTTCATGTTACTTACTTTAAAACGGTGGCTCAAAGTTTGTTTGAGACACAAATACCTACTGTAGAAAAAAAATACAGATTTGACAGGAATACGATTTGGTAAATTATAGGGAAGATAAGTTTGTAGAATATTATTTGTCCATTTAATATTCCGCCAGAACTTCGTCTACATCAAAAAGTTGGCTCTTTCACAAGTAATCTAGTGAGGAGAAAACGTGATGAAAATCCAGGACATGCTTTAGTTTTTATACAGACCTACTTTTACACCAATATATTTATTTTTGTAGATGTAGCTATGATCTCCAATTGAACATAAATCTGTTTACTAAATTTTGTAGCCACTACCTAAATGCCGAATTATTCTCAGGATACACCTCTTCCTTGACTGGACTATTAAAAAATTTCTCTTGACAACCATTACATACTTAAATTTACACAGCCGACAATCCTGCATAAAATTACTAAAAGTGTAATCAATTAATGTTAACAGTTGCTGTTTCTGGGTCGCACACGAATTACGTGGCCAGTAACCTTAACTTTGAATTAAAAACAAACGGAACACCTAAGCAGATATTTACTAATTAATTTTTAAAAACAATACGCAGCAAGATGGTTTTGTTTTCGTTATAATTAGGAAGTTCGTGTAGTCACGGCTTTTCGTGCAAACGGTGGTAATGTTTTTCGTTAATTAAACGTTAACTGATTTTACCGATTTTTCGATTTTGACTGACAACGTATCAAAAATTGGATAACATCCATAAGCCCATCTAGGTTGCGTAAATAGGACCAGGTGATTTGAATAGTGTGTTTTATGTTTTGCCTTTTCTTGGTTCTGATATTGCGGGTGGGTAGGCGCTGTTCCCTGCACACTTCTAGTCCACAAGCGGTTTACTTTTTTTATTTGTTTTGCGGCACAAAATTATGGTAGGTAACCAACCATTTTGAACGTGCGTGGAACGTCAGCTGTCAGTGTCACACAGTGACAGCTGACGTTTTGCTTGCGTTTAGTTGTCCATGTGCGGGGTTGGTGCGACATGCCTGTTCGTTGTTTATGTATTTTTCTACCTATCATCTATTTTACTCTTTGTTTTTTGTTTTTATTTTATTTTAATAGTTACTTTGATTGTTTATTTGTCTTTATTATTATGTTTGCTTATTTTTATTTTTTTTTATTTTTGTAACTGGCTGCTGGCGAGCGATGGGAGGAGTATACTATAATTTTAATATTTTATTTTATTTACTAAGTATTATATTAGATATATATATATATATTATTCTTGTTAGGTGGCTCTCATGTCTGACGTTTTTGACGTTAGTTATGAAAGCGAATTCTTCTCAGCGTCTTCTTCTAGCCTTTACGACTCCTTGAGCGATCTATCCGATTTGCCGGATCTCGGTGATCGATTGCACAGTACTTTTTCAACTTGCACCAAAACCTTCAATGTTGCACACATTAATGCGCAGAGTATTCCTGCACATTTTTCGGATTTTCTCACAACTTTTTCTGGCAAGAATATTCACGCTATTCTCATTTCTGAGACATGGCTGAAACCCTCTCTTAACTCCTCTCTTTATCCATTACCTGGGTATCGTTTGATTCGTAATGACAGAACGGGATCTCGAGATGGCGGGCCTGACACTGTTCGCGGTGGCGGTGTTGCCATTTATTTGCGCAGTGAGATTGCGTGTCAAGTAGCCTCACAGTCACCTTCCCTTTCTTCGTATTCCAAGTCTCCTGAATATCTTTTCCTTAACGTCTCCCTCCACCACACTAAGGTTCTTCTCGGAGTGTACTATAGTCCCTCTTCTAATATAAGCTACTTCGATTCACTCGAGAAGACCTTGGTTGATCTTTGTCCGCAATTTGATCATATTGTTCTCATGGGTGACTTTAACACGTGCTTGTTGAAGAATGACCTCCGTTCTCAAACAATTCAATCCCTTGTTGCTTCCCTTAATCTCAGTATTCTACCACTTAGTCCCACACATTTTCCCCATAACGGCCCCCCTTCACTTCTGGATCTAATGATCACTTCCTCACCTAACATTGTTACCTTTCATGGCCAATTTAATGCTGTAGCTTTCTCTAACCACGATCTAATATATGCCTCTTTTAATATCCGCCCTCCAAAACGGAGGCACAAGGTTGTGATGCGGAGAAACCTCCGTGATGTAGACCGGCAGGCCCTTCACAGTGATCTGAGCGCGGTCGACTGGCATGCCATTGAGGCTCTTCCTGACATAGACATAAAGGTAGAAGCCTTTAATAGCGCATTGCTTGGCGTTTTTGATAACCATGCTCCTCTTAAGCCTATGCGTGTCAAGCACAATCCAGCACCGTGGCTTACGCCGGAGATCAGGGGCATGATGGCTAGGAAGAATAGAGCTCGCATTAGGCTTCGTTGTGATCCTTCGGAGGAAAATCGGCGAAAATATGTATCCTTGCGTAATCGCAGCAATAAGGTGTGTAGGGATGCTAAACGGAGGTACATTTATCAGTCTATTGATAACTGCCCCCCTTCTGCTCTATGGAAGTTCCTAAAAACTCTAGGGGTGGGCAAATCTCAACAGAATTCTTCTACATTAACTGATCTCAATGGCCTCAATAATCATTTTAGTACGTCACCAGTTCAATTGGACCCTCTGTCTAAACAGCACACCCTGTCTCTTCTTGCCAATATTCAACACCCAGAGGTCCCCACTTTTAATCTTGGTACCATTACTTCGCGTGACGTTCTCAATATTCTGAAGTCGATTCGGACGAAGGCTGTGGGTGAGGACGACTTGAGCTTGGATATGCTTGCGCTCGGGGCGGAAATTATTGCACCAACTCTATCCCATATCATTAATTTTTCTTTTTCAACAGGCTGTTTCCCTTCGTTGTGGAAACGTGCACATGTAATTCCTCTTCCTAAAATTTCTAATCCTTACTCCTTTTCTGATCATCGTCCTATTTCAATTCTCCCAGTTTTATCAAAAATAATTGAACATTTTGTAAATCGTCGTCTCTCCTCTCATCTCAACACACACAATCTCCTAAATCCTTTCCAATCGGGTTTCCGTCCCGGGCATAGCACTGTCACGGCTTTGGTCAAGGTCACTGATGATATCCGTTTCAATATTGAGAGCAGAAAGCTAACAGTTCTTGTGTTACTGGATTTCAGTAGTGCATTTAATACCGTTGATTTCGAGATACTTCTTGGTATTCTCAACACGTTAAACATATCCCCAACTGCACTATCCTGGTTCCGTTCTTACCTTTGTGGGAGACAACAGCGAGTCAGGGTTGAAGACGCTTTTTCAAGCTGGAGCGATCTTACTGCTGGTGTCCCTCAAGGCGGTGTACTCTCCCCTCTCCTTTTCTCTATTTTTATCAACGGTATTACATCTTCTTTAAATTCTTCTTACCACCTTTATGCTGACGATCTTCAAATCTATTCTGCTGCTAGTCTCAACGATTTTCCTCAACTAATTGATCTTATTAACGCTGACCTTAATACCATCCGCGACTGGGCTGCGAGCTTCGGCCTCAAAATAAATGCAAAGAAAACGCAAGCGATTGTTATTGGCAGTCCATATTTCATCTCTCAGATGTCTGACTTGGTAGTTCAAAACTTGTACTTTGATGGTACACTCATTCCTTTCTCGTCTACCGTCAGAAATCTGGGGATTATAATGGACCAGACGCTGTCCTGGTCGGCCCAGGTAGCCGAGGTCAGTCGTAAACTTTTTGCCTCGCTTCATTCGCTTAGGCGCTTGCAGAATTTTCTGCCTCTCCAAACTAAAATTACACTAGCTCAGTCCCTTTTGCTTCCGTTGCTGGACTATGGTGATATTGGCTACCTGGATCTGAGTGAGGGGTTGCTTGACAAGCTTGACCGCCTTCAGAATGTGTGCATCCGTTACATTTTTGGACTCCGTAAGTACGACCACGTGTCTGATTTCCGCACACAGCTGAAGTGGTTGCCTATCAGGGATCGTAGAAATATTCACGTTCTGTCATTGCTCTTCAACACTCTTTTCAATCCTTCTGCTCCCACCTACCTATCCGAGCGTTTCAGTTACCTGGCTTCTGGTAGCCAGCATCGTTTACGGTCGAGTACCAACCTCCTTTTGGCCTGTCCTTCTACCTCTTCCAAGACCTACTCTAAATCCTTCACAGTGCAATCTACAAGGTTGTGGAATCGATTACCGACCTCCATCAGGCAATCTCGCACCGTAGGATCGTTCAGGGAGGGTTTGAAGAGGATGTGGCTCACATCTTCTCCGTAAATGTTAAAGACTATTATTATTGTTATTATTTTTGCTCATTGTATTGGTACATATTTTTCATAGTTTGTTTGCATATGCTTATATTTGTATGTAGTAGTGTATTTTTATGTTAGGATTATTTGTAGATTTGTGTATTTTATTATTTAAAGCAATGTATTGTAGCTTCCACTATGTAACTATGTTAATTATATACTAAATTTTTGTCTGTCCCTGACTGAATGCTCCTCTCGTCCACTCAAAGGTTGACTGGAAGAGATCCCTTTAAGGGATAAGTTCGCCTTTGTACATATTTGTTTTTTTTTTGTCAACTGTATTTTACCTATTTTGTACAATAAAGAGTTTACATACATACATACATCGGCGTTATGAAGATAGAGAACTTTATCAAAATTAGTTTTCTAATGTCATTAGGAAGAGGGCTATGCTCCTCTGCTATTTCTCTACCTAAGGGATCGAAAAGAGAACTAAGGAGATATGTAGAAGAACGAAGGTCACCGACATAGCCAAGCGAATTAACTCGTTGAAGTGGTAATAGGCAGGTCATATACACGGAGAACAGATGGCATTTGCTGCCGAAAAGTTCTCGAATAAAGATCGCGGATCGGCTAGCGCGGGCGTAAGACATTCGCTAACGAGTCGAATGGATGATCTGGTTAAAGCCACAGTGGATGCAGGCCGTTATCAAGCGAAATAACTGGAAGTCTATGGGAGAGACCTATTTCCAACAATAGGACACACGTCCTACAGCTGAAATGATGATGATGATTATTTGCACGACGTACAAAAAAAATTTTTACTGTAAAAATATATACTGTACTACGGCTCCCCCCGCATGGTATTCGATTATCGCGCGCTGTTCCCTCGGGAACTGTGCATTTTTTCGGGATAAAAAGTAGACTATGTCACTCTCGGGCCTATAAACTATCTCTATGTCAAAAATGACGTCGATCCGTCGCTCCGTTACGGCGTGAAAGACGGACAAACACACAAACATATAAACACACTTTCGCATTTATAATATTAGGTAGTATGGATGGATGGAAGTATGGATAATGTTTAACAATGACGCTTATTTCATTGCGAACTTGAAAATCGAGAAACCGACTGCGCACAAACAAATTGTGCTAACATCGTCCTAATGTTATTGCAACAAAAACCTTGTACCAAAATGTGCATTTCATTTGGGTACATCATTCCGTGGCTGTATCTATTTGTAAAAGCGTGTTTGAATTGTTCCAAAGTTGCAAACTTGACTGCGTCGTCCTTCCTTTATTGCGTTAAGTGTTTCTAGTCCTAGCTTTATGTTGATCTTATGTAAAAACAAAACGTTTGTCCTTTACCGCTTAAACGAAAAATTCTGTTATTTTTTCTGTATTTTCTTTTTACAGTAGAATAAAATTAAGCTACAAATTTTGTACAATTTGTAGTGCACCTGTATGGTAATTTAGATATAAATCCGCCAATTGCAAGTTTTAAGCTTCTATAGTTCAAACTGTTCACTGTCTGTTAGTCAGTTATGTTAATATGGTACTGTTTTCAACCCCCGACGCAAAAAGAGGGGTTTTATAAGTTTAACCGCTATATGTGTCTGTCTGTGGCTCTGTACTTAGCTCTTAAACGGGTGGACAGTTTCTTTTATTTGATAGCAAGTTTTCTAGCAATGGTTCTTAGACATGTTTCATTAAAATTGGTTCAGCCGTTTTTGAGATATTGAACTTTAAAGTGACAAAGTCGGGGTTTTCCAACTTTTTGTTGGTTAGGTTAGTTAGTAGGTAAGTATAGATTTATAATGTAATGTTTTTAGTGTAAAAATACGAATTTAATATTTGAAGCTTTGGTAATTTTCACTTATTGAAAATTTTTGGCCGCTACAGTGACTGAAAAGTCAAGTTAAACAATTAAATAGTTAAACAATCAAAGTTATAACAATTAAATACAAAGAAAAACATAGGTTTAACATAGTTTACATTTAATATTTAAGTCGAGAATCCCGGGTGTGCTATTACTTAAAATAGTGGTTACCAAGTGCTTTAAACATTATAACTGTCATAGTAAAATAATAAAACTAAATTTTACTATGCCAATAACTACTATGTAGACTTAACCCTACCTAGAACTACTCGTAGTTAAACTATGCCGCTCGGGTCAGGCAGGTCGCTGTATAATTATTCCAAGTGGCCTCAACTTGGCAACTATAGCTGAAAATTACTGCAGCAACCTTGGCCTATAGTATTAAATTATATGCACCTATTTCTTCCACAGATAAGCTTAAGGTATCCTAATTCTTTCGCTGTTCTCGGTTTTATAACAACCGGTCCTTAAAAAAATCGGATTCCCAAATGCCTTACGCTGTTGCTAGACTCCACGCGGTAGCTCTTCGGGCGGATTAAAAAAAAATGAATCATATGCCGCATCACGCATTACAGATAATTGAATTGATTAACAGTTGATGGTTTTTCCTAGAATTCGACTGGACACGTGAAAAGGAAATTTCCTCGTTCCGGAGTCGTTGACCACATGCCTGCCACATTTGACGACGCTTCCTTGTTTAGTCTGAGGATCCCCCAACAAGGTTACTGTGTAAAGAGTACTGTTTTGACAACACTGCCTTGACCGCCAAGACGTGCCCAACCGGTGACCTTTGAAAAACCTTTTTATTTCCTTCTGCTGCGTAAATGCTTGTTTTCAATAGGAATATTTTCATATAGGAAGTGGTGGGAAATGTAGATCTAATTGACTGCGTGCAGGGAAATCGTGATCGGTGTATTTAAGCTGAGAACCGTTGAAGTACGGAAGGATAATCAGAATTAAAATACTACGTTTACAAATAAGTAGCTACCTACTTGAGTTAGCTAATACAGTTCACGCATAATAGGTATGCGGTTTACAAATCATTGCATTGTTTTAAGGTTAAAAGGTTGCTTACTGAAAATAAGCTTTGTGGCTTGCCGCAGTATTATGCCGAATTCAAGAATGTTTGTTAATTTTCTTGTTTATTGTATGTTCTTTCTTTTTATTTGTTATTGTAACAAATTTCTGATGAAAATAATCATGGTTTTATTGTAATAACCTAATACTAAACATTTTGAGTCTTTATTTAGATTTCATAGGTACAAATCCTGACACAGCCATTGTCGCTTCAACAAAAACGTACATGTATCCGACATGCATTAAAAGTAATAAAAATCAAATTAACATACAAATACGGACGCGCTAAGTAATCCTTAGTCAATAAAGTGTGTAGAATATATTTGGTCTTGAAACGTCATTCTGTGACCGCGAAAAACTCAGTGAAGTGCAATTTCGTGTACGATTAAGAGAGGCTGTATCAATAACGCTGGGCACTCATTACTCTGTGTGGGCTTAAAGGGAGGCATTCGCTATCCTGCTTATCATTTAAAAAAAAAATCTGGTGAGCTGGGTGTGATGTGAACCTGCATATCCTAGTGCGCGCCAAGTGTGCTACCGAGTGCACTACCCACTCCAAAATTTTGATCCCTTGCATACGAAAAATAGTCCGACGTTCCAAAGCATTGGAAAAGCTTAAGAAATGTAGATTAGTAGGAACATACCAAAAAAAAACAAATCAGAAATAATTGAATAATATAAATATTATTAATTCAGTTGAGGTACATATTTACCCCCACCACTTATGTTATTACTCCGACTAGGAGGAAAACCCAAGGGTAGTCATATTTATAGGGCAACAAAATGAAGCCATTTAAACAATAAAATAATAAAGCCTTTTGAAGATTAGTATTTCCGATTTCAATTCTATATAATATTCCATATATTCCAACTGGCCTTTAGATGGTGTACTTGGACGGTTTTCAAAATAGAAGCATCAAAAAAGTAATGATCTGAAAAAGTTTTAATTACCTATCTTTGCTTTTGCATTTTACGAGCCCTATGTCCTTAGGTATTTAGTGAGGGATAGCAGGAATCATCATCATCATCATCTTTGCTTTGGTAATTATTCCCAATAGGTACTTATATGAGAGTGCTTGACCCTCCATAGCATCCTTTAGTCTCATAATCTCTCGTATTTGTTTACCTTACCGTCACAGTATATCTATAACGCTATAATGTAACATTACAGGCCATAATGAGCGAGCCAGAGTAAATAAACTACCCTTGAGGAGACACTTACTGAGTACTTGACCGGCCAACCTTTACTTAGCAAGCTGTTCTCGGAAAAATTGCGACTTTGATGCGCATGATCGGGTTCCGTGAAAGAGACTTGAGATTGTTCATGTTAGACGTTGAGTGGATGGATCAGTGGCTGAGTGGTAGGTCATCTACTAACGACATAGATAGCCTAACGACCTGAAGAACGACATCACGAGTGACCTGGTTAAAGCCGCGGATTCATGGTAAAGCCAGCCCGCATCCAACCGAAGCAACTGGAAGTCTATGGGGGAGGCCTATGTCCAACAGTGGATGTCCTACGGCTGATATGATGCTGATGATGATGATGCTGAGTGGCAAACGTAGACGCCCTCCGGCCACGTGGAGTGACGACCTGCGAAAGGCTGCTGGTAGAAGCTGGCTGCGTCTAGCCGAGGACAGGACGCAATGGCGCTCATTGGGGGAGGCCTATGTCCAGCTGTAGACTGCTGTAGGCTGATGATGATATTTTTATTTTTGTAATGTCTCTGTACTGTTTTTGGTGATCACTAAAGAATATTTGTATTGTATTGTATGATCTACGTGATTTTGTTTGTTCAACTGTAGGTACAGTCAGCAACAAAATTATACGTACGTTTGAACCGCAAAAAATATGTATACAGGACTTTATGGCCTTAACATTATGGTCGTGTATAGGTACATATTTATGCACTTTGGCTGTATTCATCTCTGCTAACTATACATGACGATTTTAGTCTCTAAGAGGCCTTCTACGAACTTAAAAACGATAATTTCTTCGTAAAAAATCTAGCAGTAGGTACTTAAATAAAAGGTTCTATCGCAACTGCCAACGGATCGTCAGATAGATAGAGCAACCTCACAAAGTTGCTTGACATCTCATTCCAATTTTACAGCCTACACGAAGTCTGGGTGATTCTGAAAATTTATGCGTTGTCGAGACACGCGGTTTTGGGCAGCGTCAAGTAAATTTTCATAAAACTTCAAAGTAGAATTTGATACGGAGGTGGTATCCTGGAAGTAAAATAGAGGTAGTTTTGTACGCGAAATAAAAGTGTAGAGAGTTATGCTGGATTTGAAATAAAGACATAGTATTACTAATATTATAAATGCAAAAGTTGTCTTTCTGTTATGTCTCTTGGTCTTTTTGTCAGCTCTTTACGCTTAAACCGCTGAACGAAATAAGATGAAATACGGTACGGAGATAGCTTGAAACCCTTGAGTTTTATCTCGAAATATATAGGTATTTTTTATTTTATGGCTATACCTAGTCCCATCCACGAAGAAGCGTTATTTTGACAAATTTCGTGCGTGCGTCATCGTGAATGACTCTACCTATACTAAATTAAAGCGAACAAACGGTCCATTCCAAACATATATATGTTAGAACACTTTGTTAAAGATTAAATTACTTACCAGCCTTCTAGACTACTAGACCATTTTTTTCCTTTTTAGTTTTTATGTAAAAAAAAAATTAAGACAATCGGTTTTTTTACTCTTCTAATCTTCCATTTGCTTGAAGTCAATAAAGTAAAGAAATTGCTAAGTTGAAAGTTTATGAACACTCATGCGCTACTGATTTTAACTGTTAAATATATAGTAAAGTTCACACACATATAAAACAACAAGCGTAGGTAATATAGACGGCATTCTACACGTGAGTATCATCCTTCAATGTAAAAAGTATGCGGAAATTCTTATGTTACTCGTATATGCTAACGAATGTCACTGTAAATGACGCAACTTGATTTGATCACGCCTTTCTTAGCTCTTGGGTCAAGATCGTACACGGACTATATTTTTTTAGGATTTTAAGTAACTTCAAGTAGGTACATGAATTAGAATGCTCATTGAATATACCAGTTATTCATAAAAGTTACAAAAGTCATTGTTAATGTTGCCATATTAAAATTATGCTTCGTAATTATTATGGTACGTAAAATTATGCCAAATTGTAGTCGACGTTAGCATTATGCCAAGTGAATATTACGGGTATCGGTATAGTTGTGCCTTAAGATATGACTATGTAAAATGACAATTGGACTAAAATACTTTGGCCAAGCACACACTAAACATTATTTTCGTTACACTGTTATATTATAACGAAATAAGTAATTTGACTAATGCTTTTTGAGAACAGGAAGGAGGTATTTTACTTATCAGTGTTGTCTTGATACCTGTTCATTATAAATACTGCAAATCGATTTAATCCAAGATAGCTGCGTGCTTCATACGAATATAACCCACATCTGATAGTGATTTCTATGACATGTTTTGAGATTGTGCATATTTTTGGATAAATGACATAAAATTGTGACATCATGACTTGAATGATGTCAAATTTCCAAGTATGTGCCCAAGTATGTACTTACCTATTTATTTAGGGCTTTACACGCCACAACTTTTTTATGTTTTAGTTATGTATGGTCTACTAGTGGACTAGGGGGCTCCAATCTCGCGGGGCCCTGGACACGTGTCCAGTGGGAAAGAGGGGCCTGATGCGAAGTCAGTAAAATCCAGGAATTTCAATTGAGCTGCTGGACCTAATCATCATCGTCATCATCATCCCAGCCTATATAATAAGTCCCAATGCTGGGCACTGGCTTCCTCTCATAAGTGCGGATTGAAAACTTCACACGCACCATTGAATTGCTTCGCAGGTTTGTGCAGGTTTCCTCATGATGTTTTCTTTCACCGCAAAGCTCATGGTAAATTTCAAATGTACTTCCGCAAAATGAATTTCGAAAAACTCAGAGGTGCGAGCCGGGGTTTGAACCCACGACCCTCTGCTTGAGATAGGTCAAACCACTAGGCCACCACGGCTTATACGGCATGGTTTACGCGAATGAAACCGCGGGTAATCACTAGTCACTAGTAAATATATAAATGAGACATGTTTGTCGCGAGACGTCCGAGCTCGGATTATCCTCCGCAAGTATTGTGTAAGTGCTAAAACTAGATACATTAGTAAATCAGGCGTCTTCGTGTTTGTTTGTCCGAGCAATTACATACGCGAGGCGCCAGTCGCCAAACAAAACGTACGGCAAACTTGTGGCGGTGCCAGCGTTTTACGAATAGATGATGGTACCTAAGATTAAGGTTTATGGGTAACTATAGTTCTCTCTCTAACTCTATAGAATTTGCCCGCGGTTTCGGACGCGTAAACTATTCGATCTGGTAGTTACAATTAAAATTACGGAATTTCCAAAATGTACATTGTGGTCTTCACTGAGGTTGTGTTAAAAACAGCTGTACAAGATTTTATGATTCTAAGCCCAGCGGTTGTTGTTTCGAGATTTTATCCCTACCCCGTGGGAATATCGGGATAAAAAGTAGCCTGCTATCTAAGTGCATAATTTCATCCAAATCCGTTAAACCGTTTTAGCGTGAAGGAGTAACAAACATGCACACACACACACACACACAAAAGAGTTATGTCAAACATTAAATTATGACAAACATTACATTATGACCAACAGATTTTCTACCAGTCGATAATATACTATTATTGCACTATGTCATTTATTTGTACTAAAAAGGTTGCACAATTTTAAGTAATTTAATTTATCGATCACAACTATTTAACTCATTTTAATAGTTTTACGGGCACATGACCGAATAGAATGCCATGTATTGGAAGATACCTACACTCAGCATTGGGTGGATAGTAGCTGTAGAAGAAAGAGAGAAAGAGAAAGGGAATAGATTTACGAAAGCTCAAATACATAATATACTATTTATTAACATGAAATAAGGGCGTTGATAAAATCGTCTGTCTAGAAAACAATTGTATATATACTCGTACTTAAAGTCCAAACTTATCTACGCGACAAATTGAAATGATTACACGTCTAAAACTTGAGAATTATCTTTATCTATTATTCATGTCGCATTGTTGTAACTTTATCAATACTTTGGGTTCTTTCATATACGGCGCCAACAATTATATTGTTATCTGAACGAACACTAAGGCACCAACCAATTGCACTTGATAATAAATACCTATAAAGGAATTTAATAAATATAGAATGTCAGTGGCTCCCATGGAGCTGTCAACAACAAACCACTCAAGTTCACTTTATATTAAAGCATCAATTAAATAACAACCAGATAGAGACTATTGCTTAATCTAACCAGCTAACGTTCACACACCAGCTATGAAAATAAACAGCGTGCGCCTGTAGATAGTATTGAGATGCAACGAGTATTCAATTGAACTATGCAGAAGTGTCAACTTTTTATACTCTGTGGCTTTTAGAATGTTTGGATGTGCGTATGTGCGTAGTCCAGACGAGTGACGACGTTCACGGTGATTGTCACTTCGTCGCGTGTCTATCGAAAGGTCAACGGCCCTCTTCCCGATTTGCTGGCAGTCAAGTGCTGAAATCGGGCGGACGAATTATGATGGCGTTACTTTGTTGCCGACATTGGTCATATTATCAGTGTCCCCACCTTAGGATAATTTACCCTAAATTTAAGGTATTTTTACGCGTTTAGGGTATTTTTTTGGGTAGAAAAATACTCAGGGTATTTTTTAGGGTAAAAGTTTGCGAATAAAATGAACGATTTCAAGAAAAGAATACTGCAGCTGCCATAAAAGCCAGAACTATTATGGATGCATTCGAAGAATGTTTCGAAACGGTGTAAGTAGTAGTTTAGCTGTTAATTTATTAATAATAATTTAGGGTATTTTTTTATTTATTTATTATAATAAATAATAAAATAATTTAGCGTAGCATTAGGGTAAAAAAAATATCTGAGGTGGCAACACTGGGTCATATTTATTTGTCAAGCCGCTGATGGATCAAGAAGATGTTGCCAGTCAATCTGAATCAGAAGTGTCTTGCGAGTAGGAAGTGGCTTGAAGTTTGAAGTGGATGATATCTTGAAATGACAAATGAACATCAAAACAATACTAAATAGGTAACTATTTTTGTTAAAAAAAAAAGATAAATTAAGTAACTTCAAGTGTGAATCTAGACATACTTATAAAAAAAAAGTACTGTGACTGACTGACTAAAAAAGTACAGGCTAAATCGGTGAAGCTAAAGCCTAATTTGACTAATATATTCTTAGTGGATCGTATTAAGGTGGGATTGTTTAAAAAATGGTCTGGGATCGAGTTAACACTACCATTTTCTACTCATCTAAGGGAGCGAAGCCACGAGATAAAACTAATTACGTAATTTGTAGGCTGAAAATTTACGTGGAGTTACTTTGGCCCGACAGTCCAAACTTTGAAACAATTTTCCAAAATGGTGGAAGTTTAATTATATTCATCTCTTACATGCGTACTGAATCCCAGTAACAAACTACTTACATCGGCGGTAATTATCAACGTTGTTATTGGTTATTATTTAATAATTATACAATCGCTGAGTTCAAAATATCACGGCAACAAAGTGCGATTGCCAAACACTGAACAGTTAACAAACAATGCTAAAAACACTGCACCAAACTACAAACAAACGATTAGGCGTACGTAACCTAATCATGAGCATTTAAGCTATTTAGCAAGGATTCGATTTTCGCACTGTAATTTGTACAATTTTTATCATGGTTTTAGAGATGAAGCTAACGAAATAGTTTTCGCACGATTCCGAGCATCATGCAAGGTTAAATACAAATACAAATATTTTTATTAACACTAACATATTTGAAACAATACAGAACATATCTATCAGACTCCAAACTGGGCTGAGCTTGTATCTTGGACGTCTGCGAGTGCGACTAACAGATTAAGAAAAGGTGAAGAAAAAAATATTGATAAGACTAGTTTGTTTGTTTGTTTATACTCTTTATTGTACAAAGAAGAAATACAAAAATGTTACACAAAAAAGAAAGTGCTACTACTAATAGTACTAGTGTGTGTTAGGAGTGTCAATATTATAGACTTCAGTAGTTTCTTGTCAGTTTTATATACATCAAGGAGATTACGAGTATATACGAAAAATGTATTTTCTGAGAATCTAGCTCGCTCCAATCTCTAGCTTTTCTAATAAGAGCATTTCTTTTTTTGGTTTTGACTCATCAGTTTCAAGTCGTCACCTTATGATACAGTGATCGATGACTTCAGACGTTAGTCATGAAACAATCTACCTGCAGCTCAGGACAAAGCCAGCACATAGTTACAGGATGTTCAAAATAGCCTGAATGGCTTCGAGAAAAGTATGGTACGGCCGTGCCTTGGTTTTGTTTGACTTGTCAGGGGCACTACCAATCCCCTAGATTTTTAAACCTGTCTTTGTGGAAACTAATGCATAATCTCTTTTAAAGAAATTATCATAGAAAATGTATAGTCTAAAATAAACAATTTTAGATTTAGTTTATTTCGTTTTAGTTTTGTAATTGTTTTTATATTAGTGAAGTAAATATTTGTTTTAGGAGTTGTTAATTAAACTTGCTAGGAATAAAAAAATGTTTTTGCGTGTAATAATTAGCATACCATTATAGGCAGACATTTTATTTTATTATTTTTTGTATTCTTTCATATCTTCAAGGATCTATTTAATGTAATAATTTTATCCATACTATTATTTTAAATGCGAGTATATGTGTGTGTTTGTATGTTTGTCCGTCTTTCACGTCGAAACGGAGCGATGGATCATTGTGATTTTTGGCATAGCATCTTGACATCCAAGTCAATTTTTTGATTTATGAACATTAAACTTTATGTCAATGACAAAAAGTTAAAAACGCCTGTGTCGGTTAAAGGATACTTACTGGTCGTAAGGAGGATAGAGATAGTTTATGGGCCAGAGGCCCATGGGCTACTTTTTATCCCGGAAAATGCACAGTTCCCGAGGGAACAGCGCATGATAACCGACTTCCACGCGCGGGCGGGGGATTAACTATATTGATATGATACTTTCAGCAAACTGTAAGAAAAGAAGCAGAACAACTCGGTACACCATAATAGGCTCAGAATAAATGGAGGCTCGTTATCGTTATCGACCGTTTAGCGTTTCGCAGTTAGTCATGGCAATGGCTCATTGCTATTTGAAGATTGGACAAGCGCAATAAGTCAACTAAGCTGAAGTGTTCCATGGAAATAAGGACAAGTATACCAAAAATCAGTTAGTACCTACTAGTTATGCGCGTTACCGCGAGACTTACCTGTTTTCTGCGTTTTCCAAAAGTACCTACCACCCAGCTGATTCGCCAGTCTCGCATTTCACGATTTAGCTGGATTCCTCTTTGGAGCAACGCGACTCGGCGGGTGCAACAAGCGCACACCAAGAGTACCAAGAGCGCGAGGGTGTCGAGCTAAACTCGATTTAAGACGTGAGTTATCCGGGTCAATATAATTTAATACGTGAAAAGTTATGAAACAAACAAAGGAACGGAATCCGCTTCCATCATTTCCACCATTTTCGAATAAATTTGTATTTATTTGTATTTTTCTAGGGCTCTACAAGGCTAGAGTGAATAGGCTGTTACTGAACCAGTGAGATACACCTTCGGCCTCGCCTGCACTTCATGTCAGGTGAGATATAGGTCAATCACAGTCAGTTATGTAAAAAAAAAACCTACCAACTGTCGCATTTATTATTAGTGGGATAACAGTGGCAAAATAGAAATTGACGAAGTTACTCCTGCAGCTTGAGATAACGTTAAAAAACCCTTTAAGATTTTTTTTTACAATAAAATGTTCACTTCAATAATTATGATTTATCGCCAAGGGAACCCTAAAACTGTTAATCCTATTAGTAAGCGGGCTAATGATTTAAACTGGTGAAGTGTTTTGCAGCTAGTTAAGGGGTCAAGAGTAAGACTATGTAGTACGCAAACAATAAAGTATTTGGCAAATTCATTAACAACTTTAATTTACTGTTATTGTGACTCGAAGGCTTTGTTGGTATTGGTGTCGTTTGGTTTGGTTTCGTTAAAGGTACCCATTTGACCCAGCTTGGAATTTTTAAAGTGGGTTCCATTTTACGGTTGATTTTTTTCCTTGTAAATTCTCACTCCTGCGATGAAGTAGGTTTTTATCATGACTGATATTTTTAACCATTTCATTATTGCATTGTCTTTTGGAGTTTTACACACCTCCCTTCCTGATCTGAAGTTATTGAAACTTATAGAAATAAATCAAATTAAATTGTAAGATTTGAATTACGAAGAGAAGTTGACAGGTAAGTTTCTTAAAAGTTTAATAACGTGGTATTTCCTGTTTTTAATTTAATTTGTGCTTTGAGGCCTCGTTTCTGTCTTTTCATGAATTATCCTTTTGGTTTTGATTAATAGTACCTAACAAACTAATGAACAGACCGGCAATGAAGTACCTAATCCGGTAAGTATGATTTCTGTTTTTATCCTTTTAACGAAAATCTTTAAAATATTGCAATCTGTCCTTTCATTTCTTCGCGTAATATTCGCAGCACTGCCCGTAGGGGAGACCGAGGAGAGTTGTGGCAGAGCAGAGTTGTGATATAGTCGATTTTTTAGAACTTATAAACTGCTAGCAAGCTCGCAAAAGTGCGTGTTTGATAGATCGAGACTTGAACTAAAGAACGCGCACTATTGCGAGCTCACTAGCAGTTTATAAATTTAAAAAATCGACATTGTCACTGCTGTACTCTGTCACAACTCTCCTCGGTCTCCCCTAACAAAATGTGATGTTCGAACCCAGAAGTACGAACATCACATGTCAAACATTCCAACGAAATCTTAACAGCGCGATAAAATTTATTTTTACAGCGCGTGTTTTCCTTCAAAACACGCATATCGGTGCAATAATCTTTTTGGGATTTAATAGTCCAAATCGTCATTTCCTGAAGTAGCTTGATAAATGGGAAATTGTTTATATTGACGTCATCATTGCAGCAGACATACAGTAAAAATTAAACGTCTGGAATCTCACGGTTATCTAACAGAAGGCGGTTATTGCTCACAAATTCGTCTTCTTTCTGTGCAAACTTTATAAGTTCCCGGGATAAAATATAGCCTATGTTACTTACGGATAATTTTCACATTTTTATTTAATATACTTTCACTGCTTTGGTTTTCACTTAATAAGGCAAGACTTCTAACCTTTTTTTATAGAAATTCATCTAAAGAAAGCGAAAACATGGTAAAAAATTCAATCATTGTCATTTAATGTTGTAAGACTGACTCATAAGGTTTAAAACATTTTTGATATTTAAATAGGTCCCTGTGGTGCTCATTTACCGGTCTAAACCTAGGTAGCAAAGCGCTGCGCTAAGTCAAATCCCTTGTACCTTGGTACTCCGATTGTCAATTGTTTGATTGGAATGACCGTCGCCTGCGCATAAGTAAACAGCGCCATAACAGACGAGTGCGGCCTTCTCGGACATGAGGAAAAGCTTAGAGAATTACGATGAACGGTTCTGTGAAGCCCCATGTAGGTTATGATGAGAGGCTTAGGACTTAGGACTTGCATGTAGTTGGAGGTAAAGGTTCTTTTTCCTGTTAGCCTAGGGTTTGCTCTATAGTCACAATTAACAAACAGCTATTAATACTGAAATGGGGCTTGATCGCTCGAAACTTGATGGCTGTATTTATAAAACAAGCACATTTTACGAGAACTATTAAAAAAAAAGGAAATAAAATACAGTTTACAGGCATAGTAGAGGTACACTATATTTTTACCAGATGGGACTTAAGCATGACGGGCACTCAATTTTAAATGGTACGGTGGCATAATACTTTATCATCATCATATCCTAGTAAAAAAAATTACTAAAACGAAAAAAAAATGTCGAAACACATAGTTTATAAGTAAAATGAAACAAATTTTCCATGTATTTTCCTAATTTATTCTGCATAACTAGTCGTAATTTATTTAGTTCGTCTGTACTCAATTTGTAGACTTAACTCAAACCAAGGATCATCTTAAAGGTTGTTTTGCTGATTCTAGAGAATATTGTAGTAATTGTTCTGAGATCATACTATGCACTGTACGAGTATGGCTTTACATTATGCAAGGTTAGCCACGAAGTAGGTCGAATCCTAAAGGACTATGTGTGGCTGCCATAGTTGAATCATCTTAGATAGATATGTTAACTTCTTCTTATATGGATGTTATGCTCCGCCGTAAAGCTCGTTGTAAACTCTCAAATGTACGAACGTACGAAACGAACGAACGTAATAAACGTACGTCAATTTAGAAAAACTCAGACGTTTAAGCATGGACTCGAACCCACGCCCCTTTGCTTGAGAGGCAACAGATCAAGCCACTAGGCCACCACGGCTTTCTTTTTTAATAGTGCAGTGTCTGCATCTAACGAGATTTCGTCCTACAACCTTTAAAATTATAGTCAGAACCACATACTTACATACTATTAAGCTATAGCTATGTAAACTATAAATATTTTAGCTATTTACTCAGCAGGTACTTGTGTTAAGTTTCCCTGCTGTCTGCTATTATGTCATGTTGTGTCTGGGCCGATTCACTCACGGCGCTCGGTCAAGGCACTACCTCACTCGACAATTAGCAAGCATTCAGATATTTCAAATTCATAAGTTGCATTAGCACATACTCACCATTTTCTTCATCACACACCAAGGAAAGACCAACATGAGTTAGCCACAAATTCTTGCCTTAAAAGGATCGAAGGAAATTTATTTTTACGTAAACTCTGAGTTATTTTAAAAACAAACATGTCACTGAATCACGGGGCATAAAGTTTGAAATATATGGGATCATCTTATGAATAACAATACAAACATTGTACCTAATACATAACCGCATTCTTCACGATGACTTGCAAAACCTTAAAGATACATTATTAGTGAAATAAAACTATCTAATTAATGCAATGATAATATTAGCTCATGGCATCCTGTGTCCGCAATGACACGTGTGAACATTGCAAGTGACCACAAAAATATTTATTTGCATAATGATACAGTACCTACTTACCTAGGCGACCGAACTTTGGTCAGAGTTTTTTATTGGAGATGATACGTGCTTAGCACTATCTGCTACAGCTATATGTTTGTGTAACATATGCATAACCCGCCTTCCTCTTCCACATAATACAATACTTATGCCACAGGCCCACTATCACAAATACCACACCAAATGCAAACCCGTTTCATACTCTCTATCGAGTACATTTTCAAAACCATAACTCCCAACATCCGTGTTCAAACAAAGAATTGAGTACATTATTTATTTTCTAAAGTATACAGTGGAATAAACTGAATTATGTACCAGGATAGAACCTTTGTGATACTAATAATGTCATGTTAACATCCCATACTTTTGAAGAGTGAAATTTATTATTAAAAGGTTCTATCCTGGTACGTAAGTCAGTTTGTTCGACTGTACAATAATCCCGTATTACTTCTGTCAGGCTTTGAACATTAGTTTAATGTACCTACTACCCATGAACATTGAGGGGGGAGTAAAATATGTGCCCGCGCATAGCTTAGGCCAGACGCAAGAGCGATCGGCTCACATACCTTCTCGTATGCCATCTGGATTTTTCTCGGTCATTTACAAACATTTCATATTTTGCTGTAGTAACATAATTAATGCATACGCACGGCCAAACCGTTTGGCCACTTAGAACCTCCACATTTTCATACGCACCATGACGAATTTCTTAATTATCATGCAAATATTATGGGTAAATAAAGCGCGTGCATTTCTTTTATATGAAAACATCGGTTAATAGCATAAAAGGCATACAACATAATATATATACACGTCCGCCGTGAACGTGGTGACGACAAAGTAGAAAGAGAGACAGAAATGGTGACAGAGGAGGTCTAGTAATAGGGCACCCGTCAACCCTCGAGCGCTAGCTATTTTGATTATAAATATGTAGGTATATAGGTACTTATAAGGTACCAGGTAAGTTACTGTAAGGTATTTATTGTATGGGCCAAGTTGCCCGAAATAAATGAATTTATTATTATTATTGGCATTTTGCCTTGGCATCTTTCGGTTATGGAACCAACAGAACCTCAGTAATAGTTACGAATAAGGGGTAAAAGGTTAAGGAGAACTGAATTGAAAAATATCTACTGAAGGCCTATTTGCAATATTTTAACGATTATAATAGCTTTTAAAGCCACATTGTGCAAATGCCATCAAGTTGACAGGCGAGGCTCAAGGCACAGGAGAAGATATTGTTATTAGGATGGCATCGCGCGACCGCACGCCAGAACGATTATGCTGCCATCGTCAAACCGCAAGGATGCACGCATATAATTATATTCTGCAGAATATTAATTAGTATTCTGTAAATTGAAGAAGAAACTATGATATTACTGAAGACAAAAATGAATCACTTATAAAAATATTAAGCGAAAGCATGATCAAAATTTGGAAGTCGGCTTGAGATAAGTTTTTAGCGTACCTACATTTGAGCGAAACAGCCAAGCCAACCTCTTTTAGGATTATATAAACACTCAGTCAGTTGATGTCTGTGTGTCTGTTACAGCCGATTTCTACTCCGAAATTACTCAACCGATTTACTTAGTTGAAAATTGGTACTAGTTATATTTTATTAGGTACTGGTTTGAAATAAAACATTACCTTTGGCTGACTTAGATCATGTTCTAGATATAAGTCATTTCGACCATTATGACATCTATGTATAGACTACATGTTTCTTACATCAAAACGGTGCACGAAATTTGTTCACAGCGCAGATTTGTGAACCTTTCACTATAGTTTGTTGACGTCCGTGATATGGGTTGTGTCAAAGTAATATTAATATAGTATTACCTATTGATAATTGATGCGCTGCGCGTTTTGTTCCAAACAGCCAGTCTAGTGCCGTAAGGTACATAGATGTCAATGATTATGACCACTACCTGTGGTACTTACTGTGCTAGTAAAATATTTTCGTCATTAAATCACATTTTGTGAATCCCCACAATACAATACGACCATATTGCCAATATTGTTATTATTAGACAACATGTACAGAAACATGAATAGACACTTGTTTTAATAGACTATAGAACACATGCTATTACCATAGTTACTTACATTTAATAAATAAATAATTAAATAAATTGTTTATTAAAAGAAGAATTAATAGGTAAATTGAGTAGATTTAAAGAGAATATCCGGATCGTAGATGATATCTGGCAACAAGCTGGCGTAAACTGGATGCGAGTGGCAGTGGATAGGCAAGACTGGATAAGAAGAGAGCAGGACCATGTCCGAAGACGGGCGCTATAAGGGCTGCAATAGATAGAAAGGGAAAAACCGGAAATTAAAAAACATGCGTTTTATACGAAAAGTGTGGAATTTACAGCTTGATGATTTTCTTATATCACTTTTGCTGATACTACCTTAGCGTATGTACGATCAAGGACTTTAATTAATGCGTCACCATTGAACCATTTCACAGTACGTAACCTTCATAGTGACATCGCATTAATTATCAATGAAAATCGTAATGAATTTTCCTTTGAAAAGGTTCCATGGTGGCTCATGAAAGTCCTTGATCGTACCTACGTATTGCTTAAGCTTAAGGTAAAGTTAAACTGCGTAATAGAATCTGACCTTACAAGCATTCCACGAACTTTCAAGTGGGTATTTTTCCAAACCCTTTTTTTTCAAAGTACTACACATAGTACGCAATAGTCGCCGTTAGCCTTCAGCGGAGGACTGTCCACCCACGTCTTAATAAAAACATACAAATGTATGGAAAATTTCAAATCCACTAACACTCCGGCGCCATCTTTGCTGAATATGTGTACGGACAACAACAACATTCCTTGAGTGGCGTCGTTCAAATATTTACTATTATTGTGCACAATTTTTTCGCTCGAATCAATAACAAATTTTATCATAAATTAGCGTTATTTGAACCATTAATGAGATAAATTTACATATATGCGAAAGAAACTATTATTTTCTTCTTTTTCTGATTTGATTTGTGATTCTGAAGCCAAATTTCACTATGAAATTAGAATTCATCCATTAAATTGAAATTTCCAATTACATTAACAACACGTAAGTAATACTATGAATCAGGCATTATCTTAGTGTATTTTAATTACTTATTAGTAAATCAATATAAAATTAGTAACCTAAATAACGGTGGAAGGGTGCATAATTGACTTTTTTCTGATATGCCGCATGGTAGGAACTGAAGAAATAACTGTAAAGAAGCTTAAGAGGCTGACAAGACCTAATTTTGTTGAAATTGATGTTATTTAAGCAGTTTTTTAAGATAAAGTATTTGTTCTAGCGCATCAAAAAAAAAATATCTTAATATTCATCATATTTCAAAGAGTTTGTATGGGCTCGATACATAATTGGACAAAATCGGCTCGATAAAAAAAAAATGCAAAGATTGGTCTAAAATCATCTTTAAACGATTCTATGTCTTTATTTTTTAGACGTATGAATCTGCAATCAAAAACATGAAGGGAACATATTCATACCTAAAATTCTGCCCAGTCACATTTCACAAATAATCCATGCTTTTTTTTATTTAAATATTTGTTCATTATTATCTTCTAAAACCCGGCTGCTCAGTTACAGCGACAGCGGGCTCTCGTTTACTCCGATACAAACAGACAGTGTGCGTCGATGCGCCGTGCTAGACGGACCTATGCTTCTCGTTTGCGCATCGAAAACGAATCGAAAACTCATCGTAATCTAAGAACTGTGTACATACATATCAATATTAGAGTTTAGTTAAGAAGTGTAAATATTTAGTTAAGTGTACTGACTGTGAATTTTATAGATATTATAATGGGAAACAAAGTAAAAAATAAACGGGTTGCAAAAAAGCGCTCGTATCGTAAAAAATACGATCACATGATTGAATTTGTAAAGTAAGTACTTTTAATTTACTATATTATATTGATAAAAAAAAAACTAAGTTGACACAAAAGGTCGACGCTCGATTTATTCGAAAATCGAAGTTCGTATCGTACCGTCCCGCCTACGTTTATGTTATTCAATACGAGAGTGAGAGGGACGGTTCGATACGAACTTCGAATTTCGTGTTTCGGAGTAGCCCTTCTGGTGTTCTGCTACGCTATTCATAAGGTCTAATGTCGTGTGATAATAAAATATCTGTACTTACAACAACTGATTGGTCAATCCACTACCTACTTCGATATTAGTTTGATCTTGATCGCAACTTATAAAACAATATTTCTTGTACATATTTTAGTAAAAATAAACGTATGAAGCAAAACGGAGAGAAAAATGAAGGGCAAAATCAACAATCGGGAATGGATTTGCATACGTAAGTACATACTCCTTTATTTTAGTCCTTATCATAATTATAGGTACTTAAATTATAAACACAGTTGGTACAACTACAAACAGAACACTAACAATAAATATAAGTAGGTACATAAATATTTACAATAAAATTTACTTGGGTAGCTAGTATAACGTGAACTCACGTCATGACATGTCACAATTATGCGTAATCCGCGGGCGCACTTAGATACGCATTAGCCACTGACCTGTCCATGTGAATACTTATTCAGTTTTACACCTTCGTACAGTGATATAAGGTCCACATTTCAACGCCTCTTCAGATGCAGTTACGGCTATGCCCACTGAGATCGTTTTGTTTGGATAGATCTATGCAGTTTTAGAGTCGACTGTTAGCTTTATTTGGACACAGTTACTCAGTTGTACCAATTTTGCCCGCGACTTTGTCTGCGTAGATTTCGATATTTGCACAATACTCCATAGTACAGCCAAACCTTTAGTCGAACCATTTGAGCCCCGGGACGTTCTCACAGTAAGTGTCATAATAATTCCCTTGTGAAGCAATGCGATGCCACTATGACTTGTTCTATGAAAAGGTCATAGTTGGTCACGATACAGTTGGTTCGAGTGTACCTAAACGAAACAGATGTCGCTAGTGCTGCTGCTTGAGTAGCGTAGTAGAAAAAGCAACCTGAGATATTATGTGTATATTGGAGAAATTTGCGTCTAGACTCCTGTCCAGCGGTGGTGTAGGGGTTATAGCACGCAGCACGGATTGCTGAGGACTTGGGTTGGGAATCCCAGCGCTGACCTCTTTTTCTGGTTTTTCTGTTCATCCATGTCTCAGTTTGTATTTTCGAGACAAACAGATAAACAGACAAACATACAAAAAATCTAAAAACTGTAGGAAGGTGTTCTGTTATCAATTGTAAGTTTCCCCAGCAAAATTTTTCGGATATCTTCCATGTGCAGACTTTCGGCCTTCTTTAGCTGTATTATATGTTTTCAGATTAACCGATTCAAGCAAATTGTTGCATCAACAATCAAACAAAGGAGAGCCTATGGATGAAGATGAAACAATCCGCTCTTGCGACAAGAATCAACAATTAGGAATGGGTTTGCATACGTAAATACTCCTTTATTTTACAATAAAATAACTCTTTAGTGTACACCAACCTAGTAAGCAGTACAGAAAATACAGGTATATACATAGATATTTTAGTGCCTATCCTATAGATACATGTAAACGCATATAGGTGTAAGTACAACTACACAACACTAACAATAAATACAAAAATATTTACAATAAAAATCAACTTGCGCAACTAGTATAAACATGAACTAATGATATGTAACAATTATGCGTAGGTAATCTCTACTATATCCCTACTATCCCCACTAATATTATAAACGCGAAAGTAACTCTGTCTGTCTGTTACGCTTTCACGTCGAAACCACTGAACCGATTTTGATGAAATTTGATATATAGGTAGTTTGAATCCCAAGGATCAACATAGTATACCTTTTATTCCGGTAGAGGGCGCCACCGCGCGATTACCTAGATCCGCGCGGACGAAGTCGCGGGTATAAGCTAGTAATATTATCAATGCGAAAGTAACTGTCTGTATGTCTGTCTGTTACGCTTTCACGTCGAAACCACTGAACCGATTTTGATGAAATTTGATATATAGGTAGTTTGAATCCCAAGGATCAACATAGTATACCTTTTATTCCGGTAGAGGGCGCCACCGCGCGATTACCTAGATCCGCGCGGACGAAGTCGCGGGTATAAGCTAGTAATATTATAAATGCGAAAGTAACTGTCTGTATGTCTGTCTGTTACGCTTTCACGTCGAAACCACTGAACCGATTTTGATGAAATTTGGTATATAAGTAGTTTAAGCCCCAAGGATTAACATAGTATACCTTTTATTCCGGTAGAGGGCGTCACCGCGCGATAACCTAGATACGCGAAGACGAAGTTTCGGGCATAAGCTAGTCATATATAATCCAGTTTTAGGGTTGACTGTAATCTTTATTTGGACGCAGTTAAGTTACGCGCAATCGTATCAAGTTATATTTGTATTGTTTTCAGGTTAATCGATTCAAGCGAATTGTTGTATCGACAATCAAACACAGGAGAGCCTACGGATGCAGATGAAACAATCATGTCTCTCGATGAAATTCCAGACTTAGCGGTTAGTTTTACAATTAAAAACTACGTATTGTATCTAGTTTGACACAAAAAACAATCTTACAACTCATTATTTTTAACCCCCAATGCAAAAAGGGAGGGGTTATATTATAAGTTTGACGCCAATGTCTGTCTGCCTGTGTATTGAAAGTTATATAGTTATGTATTATACATATATATAAACTTACACTTACTTATACTTATAATAAGCTTCTTTTTCTTTATTTCAGGATTATAATCTACATACATCGCCCCATCAACCAGACTTGCCAGATTTTAAAGTTGGTCGGCGCGTCATACATGTTTCTAATTTTTTTGAGAAACTCAAAGAAATTTGTAACCATGGACCTCTTAATTGCGATATTAGGTGTATCGAACTGATCAACGAGACGCGAAGTGGGCTCATGTCGAAATATACTTTTCTTTGCAAAATGTGCAAAATAAAGTTTGTCATTAAAAGTGACGCAGATTATGAAAACTACCTACCCATAAATAACTGTGCTGTGGCAGGGATTATTTCTATTGGTGGCGGTCATTCTCAATTGGAGGAGTTTTTAGCAGCTCTAAATCTTCCTGTTATTTCGAACAAAGTCTATCAAGAAATCCACGACGACATATCCAAAAACTGGAAAGAAGTTACCGAAGAATCAATGGACAAAGCGGCTGAAAAAGAAAGAAACATGGCAATTTTGGAGGGTAGGGTCAGTGCTAAGGGAACTCCTATTATTGACGTAATAGCGGACGGTTGCTACGGCAAGAGATCATACAGGACAAATTATTCTTCCTTGTCAGGGGCGGGAGCTATAATTGGAAAAAGAACTGGTGAAATTTTGTATTTAGGAGTAAGAAATAAGTATTGTTTTACCTGCGATCGAGCTGAGAAGAAAAAAGAGACTGTAAAAGAGCACGTATGCTACAAAAATTACTCGGGTCCATCATCTGGCATGGAGACTGAAATTATCGTAGAAGGTTTTAAGAACTCTATTGCAATGCATAATCTTATCTATGGACGTCTTATATCAGATGGGGACTCCAGTACCTACAACAAGATCCATCAACTTCATCCATACAAAAACGAAGGCATCAGCGTTGAGAAAATAGAATGCCGTAATCATTTATTGCGTAACTTTTGCAGTAAATTGACGAAATTGCAGTCTGATACACATTATCCAATAAAGCATAGAAAACGTCTAACAAAAAATGCTATAATGAGCCTTAGATCAGCAGTTGTTAAAGCTATAACAAAAAACAAAAGTGATGAATGCCCTGAAGTCCAAAAACTGTTCGATGACATTAATTTAGCCCATAACCATGCATTTGGTAACCATTCGCAATGCAAATCTTATTTTTGCGAAGCAAAAGACGAAGTACAACCAATGGCTGATGACTTTTTCACAAGCTCGTTATGGCAACGAATCTGTCTTCTTACGCAAAATTTGGCTGCACACGCTCAAAGTCTTATTCACGATGTTGATAGCAACATTGTAGAGCGTTATCACAGCATAGTAGCCAAACTGATTGGTGGAAAAAGGCTTAACTTTTCCCTTAAACAGTCATATGCCACACGCTGTCACGCTGCAGCTGCGTCTTTTAATACAAAAAAGGGGATGTCGCGGCTATATAAACACATTACACTAAATAGCCCAACGGGAAAGTTGAAAATGATAGAAGAAAGAAGATTAAAAAAAAGGATCTTAAATAAGAAATATCTTAAAAAGAAACGCAGGGTTCTATTCACTAAAAAAGACCCAAATTACGGCGACCAGTGTCAAAGACCGGACATGTCAGACGAGATGCTTGCCAGTACTAAGGAAAAGTTTCTGAATTCTTTAAAAAAAACAGACAGTGAAAGAGACCTAATACAAAAGAAAACAATCCTGCAAAGAGATTGCAGTGAGTGGATAGAGCTGCGAAGGTCATTACTCACAGCGTCGAATTTCGGAACCGTGATAAAAAGAAGGCAAAGCTCAAAATGTGCCAATATGGTTAAGAAAATCATATATGGCACGAATTTAGAACATGTTGCGTCCATAAAACATGGACGCGCAATGGAACCAAGAGCGCTCAAGCAGCTGGCTCAACAAGAGAACCTGAAGATTGAGCCATGCGGTCTGTATATTGATAAGGACCTGCCGTATCTAGGAGCCTCGCCCGATGGTGTCTCAGGAGATACCATCGTGGAAGTGAAATGTCCCATTACTGCACATAGATTAAGCCTGGAAGAAGCAGTAAAAAAAAAGAAAGTCACTTTTTGGACCATCAAAGAAAACGGTTCTTGGGAGATTAATAAAAACCACAACTGGTATTTTCAGGTCCAGGGCCAATTGCACGTGACACAAAAAAATCAATGTTTGTTTGCTGTCTGGTCAAACGACAACGAAGCCCTGAAAACTGAACTTATAGCTAGGGATAATTCATTTTGGGATAATAAAATGAAGGAAAAATTAGTTAAGTTTTATATGGACTGTATGTTGCCGGAAATAGTAAACCCCAGATTCACGCGAAATATGCCTATACGGGAACCAACTACCAATGGGCCTACCGATGGGGTTACCAAAGCAGACAAACAGAATAATGTTGCATTGATGTCAGTCGTTAATCAGTCACCCTACAAAGGGTCTACTGATGGGGCTACCAAAGCGGATGAACCGAACAATGTTGCATTAATGTCAGTCGTTAGTAGTCAGTACAAACCTACTTGTACGCGATATTTAAATTATAATGATTTTTGAAATTTGTGATTTTAATTCATAAATCGTCTAATTTCATTGATAACAGTTCCTTATCCTTTACCTGTTACACAATTCCTTTCAAAGACCTTTAAAAATGATTAATGATGCTCTTAAAACGTTAATTCTTTGCATATTGGGACTAAAGATCCTCATTAATCTAAAAAGATTCAGAGTAGTTTTTTTTATTATTTACGTTGGAAACACCGAAACAGCCAATCACGGTGTTTGCGAATGGAGCATTTATCGCCATTTTCAGTGATTGTCTATACTATACAGGTATCTCTGACCAAGGGGATTTAAATTTAAGGTTCGATTCTACTCACAAAACTACACAATTTTTTTTTTGTAAAATTTCGAAAAAAGACGATTAATTATTACAAAAAAGAGAAAAACAAAAAGGAAACGCTGCATATTTTAATTCATTATAGATTATAATCATATATTACTAATTACAAAAATACTGTAACTTTTTTTGTTAATAAACCTTAACTACTTATAATTGAAAAACTAATATTTTGCATGCTGACTCAAGCAGATACTAAGCGCACTCAAAAATATATTCTGTAAGATTACATCCAACCCATTATCTAGCAAATAAACTATTTCATTTCGTTTCATTTCATTTTCCCTTTAAATTTGTTCAAAAGATTTCATTACTTGTATATAATATCTTAATTCAATATAATCATACATTACTACCTACAAAAATACTTTAATTTTTTTCTAATAAATTTTAACGACTTAAATTACACATCTAAATTTCAATAAATCTGTTCAAAAGTTTTCATTAAGTACTACTACTACTAACTTGTTTACGTATTACATATCCAAATTTAATTACGAAAATAAATTAAAAACCAACTATCTTTTTTTAACGATGTCCTGTCTGTTTTATCCTGCGCTCTATAGGAAGCCCACAGGAGTTTAACGCCATCTACCGGCAGGCGTGTTGATGTCTGATCGCGTTCGCTAGCCGAATCCAAATAGTTAAGCTTCTCGCCGCTCACTTTAGAATAGCGCTGGGAGCAAGTAGGCGGAGCCAAAATCCCAAATCCTCAAGGGCATGTTGGTGTTGACAGCGTCTTAAGCTACCTAGAGCTCATGCTTTACTTGTGAACCAATAAGCACATACAACTATTGAATCCCAAAGAAAACTAAATATTTTAGTCAGAATTGCTATATGGTAGAACTTAGTTAACAAGTGCAACGTATAATAAGCAAAACAAATAGAATAAGGTCAGTTTAAACAGCGGTACCTAAATGAGCAATCAGCCATTTAAACTAAAACAATGCAAAAAACTACGCAAAAACTATCTGACTGCTTTGCATTCTTAACAAGTCCTGGTAAGCAGCCAGTTGCTTAAACAGCCTAAAACCAATCAAACATGCAACTGTCTCCTTTACGATTATAAAACGCAAACACGCAGGGACGTGGGCGCTAGGGTCCGAGTATCTCGAATGTTTATCTCAATTACCAAGACCAGCGTTTAGTGGTAATGTTCGAACATCAGAATATACTTGTGTGTTTCTGTTCATTAGTATCGATACAGTTAGAATGTAATCAGATTTGATAGTGTGAGTTTGAAGAGATTCTTAAGATAAGTATCAATTTGTAATTACGCCAGTGCCAACCGCACACGTCTAGATAATAATCATATTAAGATTCACGTCTTTCCTATAGCTATAGACATGATAAAGGTGACAAGTTCTGACCAAGATGTAGGTAAAGTTTGGCTCGTGTAGATACTTAATAAATTAAAATACAGGAATTTGAATTGGATTCAATTTGAATTGCAGGAACCAATTACTTCTTGATATTATTTATACTACCTGTCTAGTGTATTAAATGCCGTTTTTGTATGCATCGCTAATCTCAGTCCTCAGATTCTAGTCAGATCTCTGAACTGTGTAAGTGATTCTTTATAGCCCATTGAGTGTTCCAATGATTTACCTTTGCCGCTGCGTCTTTCCCTCGGTCGTGTCTGTCAAGAAAATTTCCTGCCATTCAATTTTATCTGCCCAAATGGTCCCACCATCTCTTATTTTGTTTGCCTCAGTTTCGATTGCCACCCGAATGCGTGGACTTAAAAGTATACAAATATTAGTTAAAATCAATGCACATGCACGTATTTAAAACAATTCGCGATACTTTACCGAGAGATAAAGCCTTGAAAAAATTAATAGCACATTTTGATTAAACACTAAATGGTATTGAAACGCTGAAGAGAATTTGATGGCCCGATTCGCTTTATCTTGTTTTTTATATTAAAAATTATGTCGACTAATAGTAAGTGCTATCGGCTAGATTGTAACACCCCGTTGGTTTCGTTATGCTAGTGTTTTCCATGATAAAAGGGATTCGCAGAAAAGTATGTACAGAGTTATAATGGTATGTTAGAATGTTATTATATCAGACGATAATGACTATGTTGGTACGGCGTAATAGCAATAACGTCATCTTCCGTTAAACATTGTTTCGAAAACTTTGACCGTGGATTTAAAAGCCTTAGCATAAGTGGTCTTTGAGGAAGTAGCTATAAAATATGTTCCGAGGTTTTCGCAATAGCTTTACAAATTAAAACGAAATTTTAACAGATAAAATTTATATGCGATTAATTGAGGTAGGTACTATTTATTGAGCCGTGTCATGCTTGGTTTAGGACAGATCTCTTCCCATAGATGTCGTACAAGGCAACACAGGAACCTGATTTGAGATAGGGCGGCAACTCTCTCTGTTGTCGTTAATTATAAATGTCACTATAAACTCGAAACTGCAGCACCTCGAGCAACCATACCAATCCTAAACCGATGACTACCTACTGTCAAGACAGTTGCGACTATTAGATAACTATGCCTTTGGTAATCAAAGACACTGTAGCTTTCTATTAGATGAAGAATTTTTAAGATCGTTTGTTATTATTATTATTAAGGCTTCGGCCAATGTCAGTTGCGATGACAGGGTTGCAGTTGATTCTGCAGAACGCCAAACAGTCTAACAAATGACAGAAATAATATATGCTTTTTTTAACCCCTGACGCAAAAAGAGGGGTGTTATAAGTTTGAACGCTATGTGTGTCTGTGTGTCTGTCTGTAGCACCGTAGCTCTTAAACGGGTGGACCGATTTGAATACGGTTTTTTTTTATTTGAAAGCAAGTTTTCTAGCGATGATTCTTAGACATGTTTTGTCAAAATCGGTACCTTAAAAATACAACATAATATGTACTTTAGTTTCCTATTAACCTTAGCGGGTCCCCGACACCGACTACGATTAGACAAAAAAAAATTACTAGGTAGGTACTAAATTAACTTAAGCTAATTTTGCGGGAAATCTACATAGTCCCCGCGGGATAGTGATAAACGAATTCTTCGCATAATTATTATTTACTTTTTATTTATTTATTTTGTCGGCGGTTTTTTTCGGGCGTTTTTTTGTTTATGCTGTCGTTTTTCGTGTCGAGGGTTTGTTTTAATTTTTATCTGTGCAATCGTGTAAAAAGTATTAAAAAAAAAATCGGAAACTATTTTTGAAACTGTAGAAATACTTTATTGCTTAGGAGTTCTAATGTGACAGCTACGGAGGAATTGGTGAAGCAAATGGGGACATTAAATCCTCTTTTACCGTCGTGTTTTACTTTCAGTGACTAATAATAATTGAACATTACAGTGGCTTCGTAATAAATTGGATTGATCCAGCGGCCGCAACCCCGATTAAGCGTGTTCACCTACATTTGGCGTCACGCGAACTGACGTACTTACCGCGATTTATAACCCTCACAGTAACAGTAGGTACCATATACATTCAGTACCCTTAGTGTAAGTTTTCAGTTACAAAATAAGTCTCGATCGCGTTCGCGTTAAAATCTCAATTTGTATGGAAACACGAACAGCGCCTCTAGCGGAACGTTTGCGATGTTCGTGTTTCGATACAAATCGAGATTTTAACGCGAACGCGATCGGGTCGTATTTTGTACCCGAAAACTTACACTAAGGGTACAGAAGAATTAGCCCTTGCATGATAAGCTTTTGCAACTTTCAGTTAGTTATTTATTTCTGTTTGCACGACGCAAAGTGGAAGAATATCTTTGAATTTGAGACGAATGCACGGAACCAAGTGGTGATAATTGTAGCAATAGCAAATTTGTGTCCAAAACAATCAATAATTAATAATGCTTAACGAGTTGTTTATTAATACCTCAAAATTTATATCACACACGAGCCAACCTATTAAAGCAGACAGCAAAGTATAAATTAAACTAGCTGACAATAAAACATATTGGAATTGTCTCGTCTACATCATGGATGATATAAGGATGTCATAAATTTTAATAGACCCAGTGAACATAATTGGCTTGGATTGATAAATAAAATACTAATATTTGATTTCACCAGTCGATTACCATACTGAACTGGCTGAGATATTCTATACTTGCACCGGTATTTTGTAGACGTTGAAGTAGGTACCTGGATTTCTATTTTATTGCGAAGCTATTCAAAATATCTTTAGTTAACTAAAGCCGTCGATGGGCCTCATGAGAAAACTCAAAGACACTCAGAGGGATATGGAGAGGGCTATGCTCGGGGTTTCTCTGCGAGATAGAATTAGAAATGATGATATCCGCAGTTAACTAAGGTTACCGACATAGCCAGAACAAATGCGAAACTGAAATGGCAGTGAGCGGGGCACATTGCTCGCAAGACTGATGGCCGATGGGGTCAGAAGGTTCTCGAATGGCGTCCGCGGACCGGGAGACGAGCTGTCGGTAGGGCTCCAACAAGATGGAGCGACGACTTGGTTAAAGTCGTGGGATCGCGGTGGATGCGGAAAGCACAAGACCGGTCTGAGTGGAGAGCCTTGGAGGAAACCTATGTCCAGCAGTCGACATACGGCTGATATGACGATGATGATGATGATGAGTAAAGCCGCTATTTCATTGAACTACTAACGCTGCAAGCCAAATATTATATCAACCAAGCCATCCACTAAAGTAAACGTAAGAGTATCCGTCACTGTCCCAATAGTTGCCATCCTTAATTTTATGTCATTAGCAATATTTATAAAGTTAAATGCAGTGTATCATCTATTAGGTACTAGCGCGTTGAGCATTCGTACGTTTACTTTATAGGTATAGCTTACAAACAAGCAAACTATTTATGCTAAAATATATATTCTGTACAAGTTAGAGACAACTTAATTATTATGGAGCCATTAGGTCAACGACCAAAGATGTCTGTGTGTTTCGAAACCCACTAAATTCACAGTAAACTTTACCTGATTAGTATAATAAGCTGACGGTTGTTTTTGACGTTGATATTCTACCTGTTTATGGTCAACATAATCAAGAGTTGTGCAGTTTTGATTAGAAGAATATTTTAAAAGCCGTTCTCTTGCATATTCATAGGGGACCTTGACCAATAGATTTGTCTGCGTTGCGAACAGGTCGCGCCGGGTGACGCGGCTACACCATGTGTATGCAAATTACAAATTTCTTCAATACTGTACAAAGTTTAGTGTTAACTCAAGCCGGTACAGGAGAAATTGCTGTTTGAAAACAAAGAAAAACTAAAAAAAACACACTAAAAATGCTTTATTGAATCTGCCGTTACTTTGCGGAGGTCCATATCAATGAACTAAAAGAATTTCTTTGCTCACCCACGACCTTATGATAGCTAAGTTTATGCAAGATATGCGTGTTCATGCAGTTCCTTCACCTTCACACTGTAAGATCACACACAAATCACACAAACCCATCTATCACCACCACCACAATACACTGACGCGTTTCGAACTCAACCAGAGCTCATTTTCAGAGCAACATAACCGTACACCATACTACCAAATGTTAACATGAGTGTGAGATGTGATGTGTGTCTAAGAAATTCTTTTAGTTCACAAAAAATGCTAACTAAGTAGGTAATAAAAATAAATGCTATCATTAACCATCGTGTTTTCTAAGGAGGAGAAAATATTTAAATTTTAAACTTTTTAAAAATATGTTATAATTCAAGACTTTGCAGTACAACAATGGTGTGAAAGTGCGATAAAATAAACAATTATGGTGAATCCGTAGAGAAGCCCATTTCCTGCTGTGCGATACGCATATAATTACAAAGAAAATAAATGAATTCTGAAAACCGAATAAATCTTAGTCGATAATTGGCGATCAAATCTGACTTATCGGTGATAGAAATCATGGGAATGTTATATCGTAAGTCAATGCGAAAGATTTTCGAAACTAAGAATGCGACAAGATGATAATAAATAAAAATGTCATCAAAGGGCCTTCGATTCGCTTTCTTTGGCCTCAACCCACTACCACGAGAATATGTGTCAACGGACTAGTTTAAGGTATTAAGATAAATTTGAAGTGTCAAATTTACGCCAAAGGAACATTTTTAACACGTTGGAACCGTTAGCGTTTCCGCGCTATTGTTTTAATTGACGGAGAAAGTTTGATTTTGATCAATATTATAAATTGACTTAAGAATGTCAACAATGTCAAGAATCCAAACTTAACTGCGCCTGTCTGTTGCTAAATAATAGATGCCTCCATATTTGAAATGTTTTGCATACATTGGGAATTGTTAAATTGCAAGTTATTCCAAAGTTTCCACATCAACCTCAATTCGTCACGAGTTTTTCAACATAGTTTCTCAAATCACTACTACCATAAAACATATCCATCTCCCAAATAAAAATATTCGCATCTTAAATATGCTGCTAATGACATACAAGAGTAACAAAAGGTGTAGGACAATTAATAATTTTTGACGTATTATTGCGAATTCCACAGATTCGTATCTTTTTCCATATAGCCAATAACTATTTGTCGAAATAATAATTTACTATATTTTTATGCTAATGCCAAGACTAGTAGGCGACATAAGCTGGTTTTATGGAATTTTCATTAGGTTTTTTTATTGTTTTATTCCGATATGTCAACGAAATTATATCCTTGACTTTGAAATATTGAGTAATTATTGAAAATTATGAGCGATAACGAGCTTAGAAATTGTTTGATAATATATGTCAGTTTAAGTGTCACTTTGCCATTTTGTTTCGACTTTTTGAGTAGGTTTTAAGGTTTTTCTTGTTTAAATTCGTACTTATGTGCTATTTGAACACAACATTCACATTGAAGTGCTAAAAAGCAATGGCGGAATTTATATTACGTAATTAAGAGGCTTGTCTGTTAATACAAATATTATTAAAACGAACATCTCGTAACAAGTGTATAATATAAAAGAACTGGCGCTAATTAAACAATTAAACTCTTGAAATTTGCAACAACTGTGTCTAGACACTAGTGGTCTTACGCGGCCACTCCAAGTGTCTTGCTTCAAAAAGAACATCAAGAAGGCTCTTTATTTTTTATGGCCAATACCTACCACGAAGAATGCCTGACGTCTTCAATGACGTTTATGCTAATACGAAGCCGTAGGTATATAAAATGTGTGGCAGACAAAAAACAACAGACAATAAAAATCGTGTCTAAATATCGTAAAATCACATGTAAATTGGCATATTTGAAATCAATATTGTGAGTCGTTGAGATCAATTTGGATATTTTATTTGATTGCTCCTTTATAGTAACGTGACGTGAACTGTGCTGTAGGTAAGTATGGCGGCTTCCGTGGGCATGGTAACAGCCTAGTTATAAAATCGTTTGGTACCATAACGTAATCATTGTGGTTACTGTTTTTTTTATCTTGATATAATAAAAATTTATATTATGATTGATATTTAGACAAAGTTAAATAAATACCTACTGCAGACAGGAGATGAAATATGATTATACTAGAATTTACCCGCGGTATCCGGATTTTAATAAGCTTTTATCCCGATCCCATCGGAATATTGGGATCAAAAGTGGTATTCATAAGTGCATTATTATTCCAGACGTCCAGCTATCTACACACACTAAGGTAATACACATACCTACATGCACACACATACACAAATTTATAAAATTAATTGGATTCGTGCAATAATTCCGACAGTTCGGAGACCAAAGTACGATCAACACTTTATCAAAAAGACAGATAAAAATTTGGGCCTCAATCATTCCCAAAAGCCTGTTTTGGTATTCAAGAAGAAGCACCCATGGCGTTGACTTGGTATTCCTATAACACCATATTGACGGTTTGGAACAGATATCAATTTGTAGTTAAGCGCGCTTTTGGAATATTAAAATGTCACCCGCGGTCTGACAGATTAAGCAAATTCGGGGCGCATGCATGTGCTTCGAATCCAAAGTCGATTGAATTCGGTAAAATTAATTTTGAACGTTTAACTGGCACGTGATTTGCTGTAGCGTTATCGTCGATTTATGTATGTTCGTTTGTTAAATAAGTTTATACACGATGATTCTAATCGGTGATCAGGAGTTGAATAATATTAATACCTAGCCGACATTGTGTATTAATTCATCACCATCATCATCATGTCAGCCGAAAGACTTCCACTGCTGGACATAGGCCTTCCCCAGGGCTCTCCTCTCAGACCGGTCTTCTGCTTTCCGCTTTTTGGAGGCCTTCCGACAGCTCAGCAGTTTAATTAATTACAACAAGGTTTCGTGACAAGCCGCAACGCTGTTTTTCAGTGGGAACCTATTAGTCCTTTATAAAGTACGCGAGGACTTAGGAGGATGTCAAAGTCAAAGTCAAAGTCAAAATCTCTTTATTCAATTTAGGCTATGATAAGCACTTATGAACGTCAAAAAATCTACCACCGGTTCGGAAAAAACCTCTGTTGAGAAGAATCCGGCAAGAAACTCAACGAGGTATTTTTTTTTTAAACAGATTCACAATATTTATAAATGATATCTATATACTATACATTACAAGTATTTAACACAATTTTATTTTTATCACAGTAGGTTCACTATTTGAAGGGATCGCTAGTGCGGATCGGAATTATTTCCAAATATCCCTGTCCATGATATAATCGTTGACTTTATAATAAGCCTTAGATATTAACGTCTTTTTGATAGTAGATTTAAATTTTGTATCAGTTTCTTCAGTAAGTAATATTTTTTGGAAAAAAATATGTATTTTGCGTACCTTTATTATAGCTAGTGAATCAAACGTTTAGAATAACGGGAGGCTAATAGCTCCCAGTGGCGCCACCGCCGTTCAGATACGTTGCCTTTGAGCGCCGCCGCGGATTGTATTTAAGGCTGCGGTATACTTAACGCTAAATCTAACCAACTTAGAAAAGTTTAACGACATTCACATTTCAAAGTTCTCAAAATCGGCTAAACCGATTTATATCCAAACACAGCTAAAACCACCGCAAGGAAACTCGCTTTCACGTAAAAAACCACATTAAAATGTTTCCATACGTTTTAGAGCTACGATGTGACAAACGGACAGAACAGTTTGACGCCAATGTCAAACTTAAAACGCCCCTTTTTTGCGTCGGGGGTACAAAACGCGCTCACTAACTCAGCAAGAAGAGATATTAAAAACTATCATAGCTATGTAGATTTTACGATTAACTATTAAATAGTAGTATTAAATTTAATACTGCAATGAATATTTGCTGCAGTTCGAAACCTTTCATCAAATGTGGCACGATACGTACCTACTTGGCAAGTTTTTTGTACACAAAGAACAATAAATATTAGTACTTATAAATTATCTCAATATAAATTATTTTTTCGTGGATAAGTTTTGCTTAATTTTTTTTCTTCTTTCTTGCTTTCTTAAATTTGACGACGGATGGCAAAATGGTTAGAGAACTTGACAACGAAGCTTGTGGTCTTGGGTTCGATTCCCGGCCGGGGCAGATATTTGTATGAATAAATTATGAATGTTTGTTCCCGGGTCTTGGATGTTTAATATGTATTTAAGTATGTATTTATCTATATACATATAAGTATGTTAATCTGTTGTCTAGTATCCATAGTACAAGCTTTGCTTAGTCTGATACCAGGTTAATTAGTGTCAAGTGTCCCATGATATTTATTTATTTTATTTATCAATAAACTTTTTCTGAGGAGGTATAATTAAGTGTGAAACTACTTAAAATTACATAAGCTCTTAAACTTATTCAAACACTTAACTCAGTGATTCTTGACGAAACCCGAAACAGTGACGTTTCAATTTTCGTCAAACAAACGTATTCCTAGCTATAATTTCCACGTAATTATGTGGTATCCATCAAACACTAATGTCGCAGACTTTGCTCATAATTAGCATGTAGCGGCATGTACACAAACAGACGCACGGACAACACGACTGTGTAATTGCCAAACAAGTAAAATTTACATCACGTTAGCTGTGGTATCTGTGGTAAGCGGCATTTACGTAGGCGCCTTCACTTAAAGTAACAATCTAATGGCACAGTTTTTTCGACGACGAAAAAATACGCGTTTGACCAACTTTATAGACCTACTGGTACGTTTTGAGATATCATCAGCCGTGGTGTGCCTCGGGCTTAAATCAGGATCCGAGCGGGCTCTTTGCTAATCTCAATTGTTTTGCATATCGCATACCCGCTCCGCTCTGTCCATCTACAGGAAATTAATGGATTCACCTCAAATCCGTAACTTCCAACATGAACAGAACTAAAAGCTTGACAAAACCCGCCTCGACATATCCACGTTACAACTAGGTCTCAAAAAATACTCATCAACTGCCTGATACAAAATTATTTCGTTATCATTATTCAATTACCACACCGGTCCTCGGTAAGTGTGCGAACAGGCCAAGTCCATCAATCACACTTTAACTGTATCAAGTTTTTTCTCTGCCTCTTGTTCCATCACTTTTTACTTTGCCGCCACTGGCACTGTCATAATTTGTCAAAGTTTTTATTTTACTTAATTAATCACTGCAGCTAGCGGGCCGCGGCGAGGGCGACCATTGAGGAAATATTAACATACTCGTCGATAGTACACTTGCGCAGTTCATTGTGTATCTAAGAACTGAATGTCATTAACAATTTCCTGCACAAGAGTTTCGAGTGTCCGTCTTTTCAAGTCGGTGTGCTATTGAATAAATATTGTTCAACAAGTTGCCAAGTGACATTTTGTTGCGCGCCGGCGCACCGGGCGTGCGCTCCGGAGGCTCCCCTCCACCCACGTCATTCCACTGTCCACTCTCAACAACAATTTATTTTCAATGCGTTTTATGCAAAACATGAACAATTAAAATTGTTTTATGAATTCATAGCTGCGTCAATTAAGATTCAATTTGGATAAGGGATGCTACATTTGTGGACTATATCATTAGGTAACATGACGACGTCATACTAGTATAAAGCCAGGTCCATGAGTTATGATCGCAATGAACAGATCCACCAAGATTCATTGAAGTGCCTTTATCGTAATAATACGATCTAATAGGAATGTAACGCGAGACTTGCTTTTCTGAATATCGGGCAGGAAAACCACCGAATAAACCAAATCGTTTTTTAAAAAGACTCCTTTCTATTGCGAAAAGAGTTGCAATTCAGAAAAGTTGAAGTGGCAGTAAAGTTTTTACAAACGATAAGAACGGATTCGAATGAAGATTTAATGCTACTAGTGAGCGGCGGCGGCGCCGGCAGAGTCTCCTCGCCGCGGATTTACGACGCGGGGTTATGATGGTGCACACGCCCACCACAATACTTTTGAATATACACTTCGCTTCGACAAAAGAAACTTGTCCGAACACAAGTTTGGACATGAATAGGGAAACTAAATTTCTCCTCATCATAAAACATCAAATGACAGTGCCGGGAATGTACTAGATAAACAATGTAAGACAATTGTATGCGCGTACGTAAATTAAACGAAAGCGGTTATTAAGGCTCGGTGGGATGAACCCATAAAGTATTGAACGGAATCGAGGAGGCCGTCAAAAGTCTTTAAGCGGGTGAAATGAAGACATAAAGGATAATACTGGTTCGCTACACCGGTGCTAATTCCCTGCTCCATTAACAGGGCCGTCTTAACCGAGGCTCGCTGGAAGACAAGCCCCATTGTCGGGGCGGTTGCTATTTGTGCCACGGACAGTTCGCTAATGTAAGTAGATGAACAAACTGACTCGCCGATTGTCACGTAAATGTGTGAGGACCAAAGAAAGCTATGAGAAAGAGCCTTCCGCTATTTCAATATCGTTCATTGTTCGGCTGTCCTTCGCGTCAAATTGTTTTACTTCTTTGAGGTAACCGGTGACGTTTGAAGTTACTGTTCCCACGGAAACGTCACGTAAATTTCGCCTAACTTTTTCCATATCTTTTTATACCACCAATGACCGCCCGTAACATCCGACGCATTTGTTAAGAAGTGGCGTTATGCAATAAAGTTGAAATATAACATCGCCCGTAGGTACGCACATTGGAAACCTTTCAAAATGTTTTATTGTAAGCCCAGAGATATGTTCATTATATTCCAAACGATTTCTTTAAATGGCTTCCGAAGCCGTAAACGCTGTCATTTTGCGAAGCGAATAAAAGAGATTTATTGTGAAAGTCATCACAAGCGACATCTTATTTAGTTAAATCGTGTTAACCTGTACATCGCATTTTAGTTATCCTTTTAAGAAGCCATTTCTCATTTTGAACTGCCATATCATGCTCTCTCCTTTTATGAATGGGACAGAACTTAGTTTATTATCACTAGTTTATTTTAATTTCACACATTGATCGGTTGTATTACAGCGGACCGTATCTGCCCGTTTACTTTAACTGTACACCACAAAAAACGAAAACAAATAGGTATTGGAGATTGTGCAACATACCGTTTGGCATCTCCCAAAAAAAGTTCATTAAAATTAAACTAAACAATGCTAATGAGTGTTGTCTGTCAAAACGTGACTGTCTGTCTGTGTTCGATGTTTCGTTTTTACATCGGGAAGCTTAATATCGGTTTCATAATCATTTGTTTGACGCACGATCATTACTATAGATCGATTTTGATATCGATTGCTCACTTCCGCATCATTCTATTCAAGTTCGATCTTCGTTTGTTTTGACTGTTTGAACTTATATTTTGACGTTACAACAGGTAGCTTTTGTGCAGCATTGATTTTTATTGTTTCGTCTTTTTATTTAAGTTTAAAAGTAATCATGCTCTCTTCACTTTATTAATAAATATCATAGCAAACGAATAGCTTCACTGACAAACTGACGCAGTGATAGTGGTGATTAAAATAATATATTATTTTATTAATGCCACCACAATCGCGGTTCATGTTTCTTCATTAAAACGGCCATTTGTAGCGCCGTCAGCCTCCCAGGGCGATACTAATACGGTTTTAATGGTAACACGGTTTTTAATAATGTTTGTTGGTGATATGAAATGTAACTCTTTACTCGAGTGATGGATGAATGTAATAGCATTTTTGTAATTTATAGTACTTAGGAATAATTTCATTAGCTGCTTCATCGTGAAATAAAACTGGATAAATTCCGTCTCAAGTCGAGGTTAGTTCGACATGTTTCGGGTTGATTTGTAGTACTTCCTCGCGGAGCACACGCCACGGTGGCTTCTGCGAAACGCGTACTCAAAGCTGCAAATTTTATGTTCAAAACGCTTAGTCCATGCAATCCAGCTACGAAGTGTGATATTTTGAAACACGAGTATTTACGGAAGAAGATAATTGTATCTTGTCTATATATATTCGTATATATAATAATGGTAACCTGTCTTAAGATAAGAGATGCCTTAAATTAAGAGATGCCTTTATTTCGAGATGGTCTTACTCATACCTCCATAACCATATTATAATGGTCAAAGATTTCAAATTTGTAATTAGAATAGATTTTTTTGGAATTCCCTTGGGATTATGCATATTATAAAAGATTATTCGTATCTGTAACTAACTTAGGTACTTAAACGATGCAGCTGTTATACAGACTTGTAACTTGGCAGATATTCTCCCTTAAATAATGTAATAGAGGTGCTGTAAGAAGGAATTCCCGGAATTTCCCGCAGGATAGAGTACGGGATTCGACCATGAATTTTATCTTTGCGTAAACTATTTTCTAATAAGATTTAGTCAAAATCAAACGGCGTGAAGATTCCTAATGTAAGGAACCACTCTACGAAATCAATTTGGTGTTAATTACAGTCCGAAGCCGGCAACCTAGAGCACGACTAGTAATCTTTTAAATATCGCCGCAATAACTGTCATAATGGGAGCACAAATCATCACCTTTTAAATGGAAAAATAATAGGTTGTAGTTAATAAACATGAAACTGAAAGTGTATTACGAAACGCGTGTAAATCAGAAAGCGGTAACCGAGAGGCTGGGCGTACCAATTTGCCACTGACTCTTTAACGTTAATTTGAATCGGGTGTGCTTGCGACCACCTTAATTGAATGTTCCGCGGTGGGTGTAGCTGTGAGTGCAATGGGGACATGTGAGAACTAATCTACAACGTTGTTTAACAAGCTACACGAAGTATCGATTCCAAAGATCGTCGTATTTAATCTTTTGGAACAAAAATCCGGCTACGTGAATGTCGTACACGCGCTCTGGCGAAAATTTAAAAGCCAGCAAATATCAAGTTTGTACCTAACTAATAATATTCTATGAAATAACAAAAGGTTTTTTTGCAGATTTGCAGCAATTTTCGGACTTTTTCCTAGTGTTAACTATTGTATTTTATTTGTATTGTAAAATTTAACTTCCTGTCTTTAAAATTTCTGTCTATGGGAAACACACTTTGAAAACATCATTATTTGCGCGAACTTTGAAACTTATTAAGTATTTAACCGACTTCTAAAAAGGAGAAGGTTCTATGTTTTACAAATGTGCTTTCTTGAGCAATAATGTTTTGACAGTCCGACAGATTGACAGACGAACAATAAAGTGCATGATTTAAACAAGACTTTCTTTTTAACCCTCGACGCAAAAAGTGGGGTGTTTTAAATTGGACCGTTGTGTCTGTGTGTCTGTCTGCGGCACCGTAGCTCTTAAACGGGTGAACCGATTTGAATGCGGGTTTTTTTATATGATAGCAGATTTTCTAGCGATGGTTCGTAGACATGCTTTATCAAAATCAGTTCAGCCGTTTTCAAAATATTGAACTTTGAAGTGGCAATGTCAGGGGTTTTCCAACTTTTTATTTGTTAGGTTAGGTTATTTGTTTTGAGGTACGAAACTTTAAAAAATACTGAAATAATATTTTTACCTTCATTATCAGACACCGGATAGAAAGTAAAAGACGATAATTATTAAAAACCTTACGTTAGTTCAGTGATCTTATTAAATGTCTACCACCATATACATATAAATGTCGACCAATTAAATACCGATAAGAAGTACAAAGCTCTTACAGCCGTATAAAATCCAATGTTAATTTGTTTCGCCAATTAAAAATTACACGATAAAAATATTACAACTTTTTTGTGATTTTAGCGTCAGATAAGGAATCGGATACAAGATAAGATAATATCTGCATTCTTACTCGTTGTAACTTGGTTACAAGCTTACTACTGCATATTTTAATAGTTTGTCCACTGCATAAATATGAGGTTTTATTATCATTGCAAGCGACACTTTTGCTTATCGAAGATTATGCCGATTGCCTGTCGCTACCATGAGCTAGGGCGAAACAGAGATGTTTTAGATTTTAAAGCATCCGTACAGGCCTCGTTCTATTAATACGAACAAAGTACAAATGTTACATGTTTATACTGAATGATAGCTAATGGTGGACTGTATGGAAACTAATGGAAATATTGATGGAAACACGTGTTTTAAATGGTAGTAATTTAATAAGAAAGCATAATATTATTTTATAGGAGCCAACAGATCGGGCAAACAAGTCACAACTGACAATTAGAGTAAAAAACATATTAAAAAAGCAAGATATTGACAAACTGTAAAAAAGGTCGCACCGCAGCCAGTCGCCAATACTGAATATTAATGAAGATAGGTACATTCAAAAGGTAAACATGCCGTCTTAGTAATAGGTCAAATCTTGAACCGATTTAAATAAAATTTGGTATGTATGTTGGCGGCCGCACGTAAAATCCGCCAGATTACGAAATTCCTAGGCATATCTTGAAATGGCGCAATTCATGAAATGTCATGAATTGGCTAAGGAACATCCGCCATATCGTTCAAAATTCAATGGTTAATGATTTGCCTTATGACGTTTAGGCAGATCATGAAGTTCTTCAGCTTAAGTGTCCTAAACACTGCCATTTCATGATTTGGCCAGTTTAGGCAGATCATGAAATTCGTAGGCATATCATGATACGCCACCATATCACCACATGCCTAGGAATTTCGTGATTTGGCGGATTTTACGATCGGCCGCCGACATATAGATAGTTTAGACTAGGACATAGGATAGTTTTTCCCGAAAATTGTATAACTCCCGCGGGATAGTGATAAACGAATTTGTGTGCAAGGCTATTAATCAATAAGTACAGTTGCTTGTCATAACTAACGTGAATATTGCTTTTTTATAGGTATAATTATAACATACAACAACATCATCGTATAAAAATCATTCATCGTCAAATTTCAAAAAATCGCACTAAATTTTCGACGCGACTTCTTCGTAGCATTACAAACCTGCGCAGGCGCCGTTTCGCCTTACATTTAAATTGCGCCCGCTAATTGGTTACTAGTCCTCCGATTGAGATACAAACCATTTTTCCTTTACTCGTTTTGTAACACTTAACCATACTTAATGTTAACATGTTCACTGATAATTATTTAAATACACTAGAAAATGCCGAGTTCTGATTGCTCAAGGGAGAGCATTTAGTCGTGTGAGCAAAATTTGCACCATCACTTGCGCTTAAATTACAAGTGCATATTCATTAGAAGGAACTGGTAATTGTATGTAGACGTTTTCGGTTCTTATTTTTTACAATTTGCTTAGCTTTGCATGGTTTTAGTATAGATTCTATTAACAAGCTGCTAAATAGGTAATGGGAATGGGTGGTCTGAGCAAAAAATCAAATTTGAAAGGGTTCCCTGATGAGCAAATAAGGCACTTTTATCCGTTAATTGTCACTTCATCATCAATCCATATCAAATTTCTGAACAATAAAATTAACGAATAAATAGCGATCGACAAAATATATTCAATAAAGTTACACAATTTGACGTCACTAAACGCCAGACCATAATCACAGTAGGCTATGGCTACTGAACGCATGAATACCTTCACACAAATCGAACGGAAACGATCAAACTAAAAATAACAATAAGTAAAAAATATCATCACGGCTTCAATCCACGTGCTTCTGCAGATTGAAATGCCAAGTCCGCCCAATAATTATATGAAACACCCGCAATAACAACCGAATTGAATCCAGAAAGGCCTAAAGCATCGCGATAAGATCTTTCGTCCAAGATTAGGATCAGCCTGAACTTGAGTGGTTACGTAAAACCTAGGCGATGGTAGCGATACGGCTAGCTTAGATCAAAAATCTAGATAAAGTGGAAACTTGAGAAGGCCGGGTCAGGGACGTTAACGCTCATGAAAATGTTAATTGCACACCGAGTGAAAACAATTAATTTAAATATACATCGTTGGAACCACGTTGGAAAATTTAATTAGTGGAACAGTAGAAATATAAATGCTTACATGTGAATAAAAATTCTTAAAGAACAGTGAACGAGGAAAATTAACACCATTTTAACAACGTGGCGGAATGTGAATCATCTACATATATTTTATATTTGTTTAATGACATTAAAATAATTCGAGCTTGACGTTTTGTGAGTACTTGATGAGTGTTTTGTTAAAACCTTTTAATTGAATGTCAGAGTTCCGCATCAAGTGCTTAAAAACTCATGGTTCTTTTGCACCGCACTTTAAAATTATGACGTTTAAATAACATTGTTCGCGTTAAGTAAATCATTTTCAACAGCCAGGTTTGTAATTGCTCGCTTGTTACTTAGGATTAATAAACCGAGAAGTATTCACGGTAATAAACATTGGGAAGTATAAAATGATTTAGCTAGATGACATGGTTGATACCCAGTTGTAAGGATACACATTATTGATTTTTTTGCTAACCTTATTAATATTGTATATATGAATGGAAACACGAGCTGTGTTTGTGAATTTTGGTAAAGAGTTAAACCCCTGAGAAATAAAGATGATGAAAAGTTTTACAGATTATGTGAGCGCGCAACATCTATACCTACAAATTTTTGGCAGACGAAGTTGCGAGTGCGAACAACAGCGAGAAATTTTGTAAGGATGTTTCTTAGCCAATTACGCAAATACTTCTGCGCCGATATAGATGAAATTTGGTATGAAGATAGTTTAAGTGTCGAGAATGGACAAAAGATAGATTTCATACTGAAAAATTGTTTATTTTCCGTGGGAAAGAGCTAATGAATTGTTCGTGGACAAAGTCGCAGGCCACAGCTAGCTGCCTATGAAACGAAACAACTAAGAAATTGGCAAATTCATTACCATAATAAAGATTTGATCGTGCTTTTATTACGTAGCTAAGCCGTGACTTCCCAAGACCTCTTTTTCTAAATACCACCGTGGTAACCGTGGTGTTGATTTATGAGTATTGCGGTATTTATCTTTTTACTTAACACATAGGTATTTTCATTTGAAAAAATGCACTCGTTAGTATTGCGGTGTTTATCTTTTTACCTAAAACGTAGGTATTTTCATTTGAAAACATGCACTTTTTTTATTATATAATACGTTAAATTATTATTGTAAAGCCGAGTTTAGACTTGCAAGAAAAATCGTGCAAGTTGCATTACATTGCGAGGCCAGTAAAACCAACGAGTTTGTAGGGTTACGTATCTGAATATCGAATGTTAAAATATCGAATGGGTCATAATGTCGAGAAGGTATTTCTGTTTTTTAGATTGTTATAAATCTAACCTAATCTAACCTAAGGGGCTCTATACGATGCCGGTTCAAACAATCCTCAAAAGTTTTCGGTTTCAGAAAATAAACCTTTCGATATTATGACCCATTCGATATATTAATATATTCGATATTTAATTTTTAACATTCGATATTCAGATGCGTACTTACCCGTTTGTAGTGAGCAATCGAGCGCCCCGCAATGTAATGCGACTTGCACGATTTTTCTTGCAAGTCTAAACTCAGCTTATAGCAAGCTCTCGAGTTATAAAAAATATAGTGTGGTTACTGATCCGAGTTTACGATGGCTGTGGTATATTGTATATCTAGATGCGCGAAGACTATTTTACGAGGTGATTACTGATTACTATTTGCAATATTTAAGTAGCAGAATGTTTGTTTGTACTACGATTGGTCGTGAAATGTTTATTGATGTTATGATTATGGTTTTCTTTTAGTTGCGCTTCTGGCGGGTTAACGTACGGCGAATCATGTAATATATTTTTATTTACCTATTTATTGATCTTGCGAAACCAATTTACCGAAAAGCTAAATCATCATCATCATCTCAGCCTATATGCGTTCCACTGCTGGGCACAGGCTTGGGCCGTAGTTCTCACGCGAGCCTATTGATTAGGAACTTTACACACTCCATTAAATTGCTTTACAGGTTTTGCAGGTGTCCTCACGATGTTCGTTCACCGTAAAGCTCGTGGTAAATGTCAAATGTAATTTTGCACATGAATTCCGAAAAACACAGGTGCTTGCCGAGGTTTGAATCCACGATCCTCTGCTTGAGAGGCCACAGCATAAGTCAAACCGCTAGTCCACCACCACTGCTCCCTAAATAAGTATTAATATTTTTTAAATAGAAAATTAACTTTCCTAGCCTTCTTTCTCTTTCCTAGTCTGAATGTATAATAAGTATGTTTTGTTTAACATTTCGCATTTTATAAACCAACTAGCTTATGCCCGCGACTTCGTCTGCGCGGACCTAGGTTATCGCGCGGTGGCGCTCTCTACCGGAATAAAAAGTATCCCATGTTGATCCTTGGGGCTTAAACTATCTCTACCAAATTTCATCAAAATCGGTTCAGCGGTTTCGACGTGAAAGCGTAACAGACAGACAGACAGGGTCACTTTCGCATTTATAATATTAATAGTAGGGATAAAAATATTTGTAGGTACTAATTTAAAAACAATAAGCACTGATTTTTATTCTTGCCTTTCTAAAGTACAATTCAATAGAATCTAACAATTTTCTACACATTGAACACACCCTAACGTGGGCACGCTTGATTATATATGTCCCTGTTGTTGCAATTATCATCTAAAAGGAATCAAAAAAGAATAATAGTCACATCACAAAGCCATAGGCAGCCCGGTATTCATATTAGTAGGCTGGAAGTGTCTACAGGATTGTTAGATTCTATTGAATTGGAGTATATTTGCGTACACGTTTTCTATTTTCTATTTTCAAAGGTTTGTTTTCATAAGTCCATTTGTCACTCGCAGGTGTAGCTTTCAATTCGAATGCACAGCCACTTTTACTCCAGTTCCAATAGCAGTTTGACCGCTGGCTTTGTCAAATAAATTTTAATTAAACCCAACATCGCCAAGCTTTGCTACCAGAATAATAATTGACACGCGTTGATGAATCGACTCAGTTACCTTGTTATAAAATGACTAACACCATCCGTCATTTGATGACAGTCGCGTGAATAGAAAACTATCTTGAAATGAGTCGATGTGTGATATTGTGATATATTGGGTGTGATTTATTTTTATTGGCATCTTTTTAGGATTCCGATTCTAGGTATTAGATATTAGATAATAGATAGAACTCAAACTCACAACATTTATTGACAACAAAAACAAACTACATCACAACAAAAACAGTATAAACATAAATAGGAGAAGAGGAGATAGATAGATAGAACAAAATGAATGAGTGAATGAATGTAGGACCATGATAGAGTCATGTGGGGTAAACGTACGCAGTTGGTAAGTGTGTAACTCTAACCTTTAGTGTGCTCCCGATATTTCAATGAAAGTAAATGTCGGGAGATAATTAAATGTATCACTGTCTACATCCCTTAACTAAAATATAACTAATGCGATTAACCCGGATCCAATAAAAGCTGCCTGGATATCTTTGTTTATTGTATACTTTTGGCGAACTAATAATAAATACTTAATAAGTTATAAGTAAAGCAACATACATTCCCATAAAAATTTAAACATCCAGCAGGCGGATCCAATACAATTAAAATTTTACTGGCACTTTAAAATAAATTCAGCAACTTCACTAGCTTCGACCATAAATTACGTACAACTCGGACAATATACCTAATAAATCGTAAGAATAAATCATCTGTGGACACACAGACACCTAACGGTACCTCGTTATAACTAATACGTATCGAGTACAATACGTAATGTTTGTTAAATAAAATAATAGATATTTGGGAATGTATCAGTGACGCTGGCTGGTTGACATTATTCTTCTTTGAGCCTTCGGGTGGACGCACAGCGCGAACCATAGAGCCACAAAAGAAATCAAACTATACAGTTTTAAGTATAAAAATATTCAATTTCTGCTTCTAATTGCTGCTAAAAACTTTCATACAAACGTCAATTTAGTTTCGATGAATTAAAATGTCATCTATGAGACAGTGCTTAGGCTTTTGGAAGACCAGAATGTTGTAACAATTTTTAAGTTAAAATCTTTAATTTTATATGTACAGTAAGCCAGTGTAATTTTAATAGGCATTTACGTATTTCGATAATCAATGTTAACAATATCAATGTTGATAGACAAGTCAAATTTTTTAGGTAAGTACTTACTAAGATAAGTTTCTGCGGTGACCCAGGAATCAAATTGTTTGATTGTGCTATTTCAAACTGTCAAAAGAGATTTAAAAATAAAACCCCTCCATACTAATCAAAAAAATAACCCTTATTCGGGTATTTGGTTAAAAAAGCTACTTGTTGCAAAATATCATGAAGGAATGCGTCTTGTCTTGCTGGATATAATTATTATAAAAATAATGTTTTCTTTCTCTATTCCCTACTCTATAGTTTTATATGTCCACCTGCAACAGTCACTCAGGCCATTCCATTTGTCGTGTGACATCAAAGTCCTTTTCCCACTCATTTAATATTAATCTCAGAGTCCCGTATCGCATCAACTCCGATACACCTACACGGATTAAAATAATACACGTATTTAAACTCCATTCACAGATTAAATATCGAGATAATAACTGTTTCTTACTATCAGTCTATTAGATAAAGTTATCTCATTACAAATTAACGTTGCGTTTTTTGAGTTGCTTTATTCAGGTCAACTGAACAGTGCAAAAAGTCTCAAGTTTATTAAAATTAATTTTGGAATAAAAAAGTAACACTTAAATGCTTACTTAATTGCCAACAATAGACAACAGAGTTACCGTTACGTATGAAAATTATGATCGCTGGCAGGATACAGCTGCGCGGGATATGAAAAAAAAGCAATAGGTTCCATAATTAAATTAGCGTGTTCGAAAATTAAAAATGTAAAAGAGCGCGGCGTCCTACCGGCCGCTGCTGGGCGCCTCTACACGACACATACCATACAGTTTTATACCCATCAAATCGTTCGATAATTGAAATGAGTTCCTTGTAAAAAGCAGAAAAACGATTATCCCCATACCTTTTAAGACGTCCGAGATACACAAATGGACTTTGTATTAGAATTTATGTCACTTAAAGAGATGATATAAAAACCCGCCGACGGGTTTACACGCAATAAAAATATGGGAACGACACGAATGCCTTCCCGGTTGTCAATCGCGGGGTTTAATAACCGTAAAATGTTTTTTCGTCTACTCAACATTCTGTATGCCATTGAACACTTACAGCGACGAACATAAAATACGCCTAATTGATAAAACACAATTAACAGCACCGTAATAATTACGACGGAATAAATTTATTGCTATAAATTTTAGGATAGATAGTTAAAAGTGTCGTTGGTATTTGATTTTTGATTTGTATTAAATACTTCCTTGAGAACAAGTAAAATCCTATACACATTAGTTCTAGTCAAAATACCACCAACGGGACTTATCACGCTAAAAAAGTTTAAAACGTTACACATTAGATCTTTACTGAAATTCATGACCTGGCATCGAAAAGGAGGATAAAAAAGATAAAGACATGTTTGAAGTTTCCTTATCAATTATCGATGTTTTTTCTATCAGTGATCTCTTTGATTCGATTTTGGAAGTGTTATTTTGAGGACGATGTAGCTTATAAAATATGCTTTATCACTAATACTGATAAGACTATATTAATCATAGTAAAAAATCACTGTAACTAGAATATGCAAAATACTTATAAATGACAGACATTTAAATTTTAAAGTCTCTAAAACTGCTGCATCAATTAAAAAAAAATGCTAAAAGCGATCACGGTTAAGCCAGATTTCCTTTAGTCAATTTTACATCTCAATAAGTCTAACGTATATCCTTTGGAAGCAATAACGTCACATACAAGCATACAAATGCACAGGTGCAAGTTAAACTAATAACAATACCCCTGTTTACCGATTGGGGTTAGGGTATTAAATTTCTACATGCGCATAAATTATGTCGCCAATCCCTATGAAGATGCTTAGCTAAATCTGCAGTAAGCTCCGAAACACTCATTAAAATTCATAATGTTGGTTTATGAGTAGTAAATGTAATTAGATGCTGTGTTTATCTGGAATTTGGTAACATTTACGATCCACATATTGCATTCGATTACATCTTAATATTAGCTTGCTTATGTTTACAGATGAATCATAAAATCGTAATTAAATATTAACTGAGATCATATAAATAATATGCATTCGATCATTAGCCAAATAAACGAAAGTTTTACTAACCGTATGAATTAATTGCATAATTTGTGAAACGTCTTAATTTTGTGTTCTCCGATCATTTAAAGCTATGAAAAAAATGCAACTAACTGGAAAAAATAACTAAAAGTTTCATTTCTAGATGGTTTAGTGTAAAGAAATAGAGCCGCGGGTTCACGGTGGATGCAGGCCTTCCAACCGAAGCAATTAAAGACCTGTGGGGAAGACCTATGTCCTACAGTGGCCGTCATATGATATTAAGTTGGTACCAAATTTAATGAAATCCTGATTTCTTCTTGGAGTCTTAAGAACAGAGGTCATTTTGTTTACGTCACGTGAGTGGCAAAACCGTCAATGGTGGTCAATGTATAATAATAATGACTTCAAGATTTTTTATCCTAAGGCTTGCCTAACTCACGCTTCTCTCCCTCTCTGGGTAGTCCAACGAATACGAAAATGTTAAATATCAAACTAAAATTAACAACCTTTAAAGTGCGCTTAAAATCAATTAGTTTCCAAGTAATAAAGCAAAAATTTAAAGAGACGATAATTAACGTTATAATCGACAAGCCAATCTTGTAGACAGGCTTATAAAGCCTCGTTTATTGTGTAAAAAGGTTAAAAAGGGCGGTAATTAAAACCTTTAACACTGAATACATTTTATGAATAATCGAGGTACATTGATGGTCACCTGTAATAAGACATCAACGGTTTATGGTATAAACGCCAGCCCCCAAGTTAATGTAATACCTATTCATTAAAAACACTTGTGCTGGGTGAAAAAACGGTAAGACTGTGTGGTCAGAACGACAAGCGATAAGAAAATTCATTCAGCGATATCCAAAAATAATTCGTGTTTTTTTTCTGCATATTTTTTTATTTCTAATATTTTTCGCAAGATATTTAAATTCCTGCGCAGAATAATACAAAATTTATATTATTTCCTCATAGGCAGAATAAGCGCTATTTTCTACCACTCAGACCTTTTTGCACAAAACTTTTCTAAATCGGTATTAATTAAAGTCTTTTCTATTCGACTGGATGGAAAACGAGCAAGTGGATCTCCTAATGGTAAGAGATCACCACCGCCCATAAATATCTGCAGCACCACAGATGCGTTGCCAGCCTAAAGGCCTGCTCGCTTTTCGAGTATTAGTAGAGAATTTCTTGCATTTTCTGATACAGAAATACGCTTGCTTTAATCCACAATCACGCGTTTGATGGTAAGCGAAGATGTTATCTTAGATGAAGCATGCTTGCCTAATATGTGTTATGCCGATTACCCTAGATTTGATGATGGCCATATCGTAGCGATCAGGAAACACAGAAGCAGGCAGGGAATTCCACCCCTCAGCTGTCCGGATAACTAAGTTTGATCTATACTACATCCAGGGACATACCGGTGTTATTTACAAAGTCAGCTGTCATCATTGTCATCAGCCAGAAGACGTCACTCCAAAGAAACCCAAGCATAGCTCTCTCCATAGCTCGTTGCGTAACACCAAGCTTCTCCAAGAGGCTAACAGTTAAGCTAAAGTCGGCTATATCCTCCTTTAACTTGAGACACACCTTGTAGCACTAAACCCACAATTACGCATATTGGACGAGCAGATCAAAGGCCCCGGCGCGGGCGCTTCTGACGCGTACACCAAATTAAAAACAATTTTGTTTCGCTATTAATTTTACGCGGTAGAAACTGTAGCGTGAGATATGAAAAGGAAAGAAGATTTCTTAAAGGGCACTGTTTTGGCTGGAAGATTAGACAAGCAATGAAATGATTTAGATATTTTAGTGAAAGCAGTCGTATGTAACCATATGCGTTTGAATGAAAAAAAACAACAAGGATGTCCCAAAGAACTTTATTAAAAGTCCTGTTTTTATCTCATAGAACTTTCGGATCGGAACCATAACTATTGCAAAGATGCTGCAAAAAACATAGCAAACAACCATTTTTAAAAAGAAAATTTCTAATTTTTTTTTGTGATTTGTATTAAGCTAGGTTTTTTGGCAATAAAGATTTTTTTACTTTACTTTACTTACTTTAAAAACCTATTCAAATAGAATACACTCGTAGTGAGTTGAATATAAATAAGTCCAACGAGGTGGACGCCTCAACGAGTGCTTTGCTGAGGAGTGAAACGACAAAAAAGAAGAAGGAGACATAATATAGAGTAAGTGCTCCATATCCATTAGAACGCAGGGTTTCTTTTATTTTTAATTAAACTCTGAAACTTCATTTTTGAAACCATAACCGTTAACTGGCCACGAAGCAAGCTTGCCAAGTCCCATTAAACCCATTCAATTCTCAATTAGCTGAACAAAAACGAGACAAAGTAGAATGAATTTAAAAATATTGCAATCGCTTAATCTGATGGTTTCCTACCAAATAACATTTTCTTGTCGGTAGTACGTCTTAGAAGGCAACGACCTGCCGAATGGACTTCACATGTTCGCTTATCTTCTCAAAGCGTCTGAAAAAAATGCATCCTAGGTTTACAGAGGCAGTTATTTAACAGATCTAATTACCTAACGGTGATAAATAACTGTTTAACAGATTTTAGTAAGATTAAGAAAAATAGTTTTCATAGTCGGCAACTTTAATTGCGCCTTATTTGCATGGTATTTGATTTTATTAGCAACTAGCTATTGTCCGCGGCTTCGCCCCCGTTTCATTTTTTAATTTTAATTTTATTAGCACAAACATTGTTCTGACAATAACGAATACAAAATTAAGAAAAGAAAATTATCCAATCAGTGCAGTCGTTCAGAAGTTATGCGCCTACATACATTTCGGCGATTCATTTTTATTTATTTATATAGATAGAAGAAGATAGAAGATAAGCATGCTCAACGAAATCTAAGATTTTTTTTTGTAGATTCCGACTGAAATCTGAATCTGTTCTGTGGCTGTACGCCCCAGAAGCGTCATACTAACTTAATCATCGAGAATCTGATCAACCAGTCGTAAATCGCAAACGTTTGTATACTTGTATACTGTAGGCTCCCTCTCCAATACAGACGTTACTCACCTATTACTTGAAACGCTTTACAAACGCAAGAACAAACGAAACGCATGCATTGAACGAGTCTTCTAATCTGTCTCATTAATCCTGCATCAATCCGAAAGTTCAATGGACAGACAATAAGCATTTACAATACGTTTTTTGAACCCTCCAAACGCTTCCCTCTTGAGTTGAAAGGACCACCTGACCCGGGAAGCTCGACCCGGACAAATCCGGGTCGCAGGGCTATGATAATTAATTTATTGTCACGTACGACGTACGAGCCTTTCTGTTATTATCGGAGCGGACGGAGTGCATCGTAATGTATAAAGTTTTTTATTTTACAGGATAAAGGATTCAAGTTTATGTGATTTGGTATTAGGTACAGTTTTGGCCAAGAAACCAGCGAAAATGGCGTAAGACGTCAAAATCAAAAAGACAATAGTCATAACGTAACTGATTTATATTTAAAGTTATTTCTAAGTGTACAGAACTAAGTTACTGTAGAATTTTATTTGTAACAGTTTTTTGGATATACTAAACTCTATAATCATGTCTCAAATTTAAAAATTAAGGTAGGCAACAAAAAGGGCCCCACAAAGTGCTTCGTCATTTATCATTTAATACTTTTGTGATATAAAAATACACGTTCAAAATTAAAAAGTTACACCAATGCATCATTGGGGACAAACCAAGTTCAAATTTCGAACAATCCTTTGCATTCCAAATAAAGACGCCTACGCACTAGCCGAGTAAAAGTAGCTTTCCAAACGCAATGTGCAAGTACCCGCTGTGACAACAAAAAGGTAAGTTAAACTTCTTTCATGCCCTTCTCCTACAAAGTGTACCCATTTGACGTCAGTTTGTATTTCATTCATAGATTTAACTGTCGATTGACAAATATTACATAGTATTGTTATTATTTAGGATACTCTTCCAGGAATAAATACCTTTCGCTAGATACTAGTATAATTGAATGGGGAAAAAATCACAATTTTTTTGAAGATTATTAAAAATAAACTCATTTACTTATTGATATGTTACAGAAACGTAAATTTGATGACACATAGTGTTGACGTTTCAACAAAAAAACGCTTGATGGCAGACTTTGATGTAATGGCGATAGATAATAATTATTTTTAATTAATACACCAGACTTCCGATAGTGTCGCTTTCACTTTTAACGCTGGATTGCACGTGCGACTAACAGACTTATTATTATGTGTCACAGCACCGGTTTAATAATTCATTAACTCCTATATTTGGGTACACGGGTGCTATGAGTGACACATGAATTACATTGTCTGGGTGTCAATGGCATTAAACTATTATTAGATTTATTAAATTAAAGCCTACACGTGCCAAATGCTGTGAAATACCAACTTAAGCGAACCATCAGCCACGGCGTTGTCGTCAACGGACGAAAAAGATTAGTACGTCGCATACTTTAGTTCCCATATTTACCACCGGTCTTTATAACTTTGTAGCGCTACGATTACCGACTCGATTGACGTTCGTTGACAGTCTGGTAGCGAATAGGTGGGTTTAATTGCTAAACGATTCGCATACTGGAGAAGTTGACACAAGTTGATTTACGAGAACATTGTGGGAACAGACTAAAATTGTTTGTATAGGAATGCCAATAACGTAGTCGTAATTGATAAATTGATTCACTGGGATGGATACCTAAATTGTACCTTTTAAATAATTTTCTCTCCCAAAACCCAAATTAAAAGTATGGTAGAATCTTAATCTAAGATGTACCAGATACAGAATTATCAAAACGCTGTTAAGAACATTATAGCTCTACCGTTTTGCTACGCCAAGTATGGAGAACAACTTACTAGCTTCCGTAGGTGTTTGACCCATTTACGGGGCACTAAGTACAGATAGAAATAAGTAACATAAACATTGTTCTTCCAATGCTGATTTGGAAAAACATACCTGGCTGTTTCATCACATTACGAAGGTAAGATCACTAACCAATTCCAACAAACAAAATCCAAATGAAACCATACCTTTATTGTCGCATCAAATATTGCTTCAAGCAAATACACTGTCACACATCTCCAATAATACGACCATATAACATTCGGTATCAAAGTCGATCGCTACCGAGAAATACGAAGACAATACTCAAGCTGACTTCCAAACCAGTAATGAAGAATATCATTTGATTGAATCTGACACTTATAAATACCTACGATAAACACAAATTCGAACTTGATGAATTTGCTGGCGAGCATATTTGGGCAAACAGTGAAGTAAAAGAAATGCGAAGGGTCCCGTCCATTTTATTTCGTATCGGAAACTACCTACGTCCATGTAATGTTTAGTACTTTGGGTAAAATATCACTCCAATTCTCAAAACAAAAATGTGCCTGCACAATACTCCCAAATTTGGACACCAGTAACAATAATCATCTAATTAAGTTGAATGTATAAATAACTACTTGCAGTAAAACATTGCGAGGCCGTAAAGTGGACGAATGCAACTTGCACGATTTTCTTTGTAGGTCTAAACTAGGCTTTTAAATACACGCGCTATTGAATGCCTTAAGTTTTCTAGGTCCATATTATATTTTTTATCGATAGTAGACTTATAACGTAGCTCACCCCTCCTGTAGATAGATTTTTTTTCACTTTTCGTTTTTTTTGTAAAAATAAATTTAAAGTTTATTTCGGCAAACCTCACGTTTCGTGAGATTAATAGGTTTTGTGCCTTGGTCTGTTTGATTTACAAAAAAAACCGGCCAAGAGCGTGTCGGACACGCCCAAAATAGGGTTCCGGAGCCATTACGAAAAAATTAAGTAATATTTTTCTAAGGATTTCGTACTTTATACGGAATCTTCGAAGTATAGGTATATTTTATACCTTACGCTGCTATTTACTCATAAACTACTAATAATTCTCAAGCAAACTTAGCCGCTATAGTTTTCCTTGGAAGTTTAATATACTGACTACCATCCTGAATTTTTTCAAATTTTTCCACCCACCGGTTTAGATTTTAGAGGGGGGGGGACGCTCGATTTTAATGAAAATTTGCACTTTAAAGTTGAATATTTCGCAAACATATTACTGAATCGAAAAAGTAAACCCCTAATGGTTTTAAAATACCTATCCAACGATACCCCACACCCCATAGGGTTGGATGAGAAAAAAAAAATCACCGCCACTTTACGTCTATGGGAGGTACCCTAAAAAAAATTGTTTTTGAATTTTGAATTGTACTGTTTTGTCGGCATAGTTTACTTATATATTCGTGCAAAATTACAGCTTTCTAACATTGATAGTAAATAAATAAATAAATAAATAAATAAATAAATAGTCTCTGAGCAAAGCCGCGGACGGACAGACAGACAGACAGACATGGCGAAACTATAAGGTTTCCGTTTTTGCCATTTTGGCTCCGGAACCCTAAAAAGAGGATGACGACGGATTGACAGTCTGTCAGAGCAGTTGGCATTATGAAAGTATCCACAAAGGTTCACTCAGCTACGGACCCCCAAGAAAACAGTTTATCGAGGTGTCTAGACGTCTCTGTTGTAACCATAGTAAAGTAATACGACCTGTCCTCGCGTGGCCAAACAATATACTCCCACTCGACCATTATTGTCTCCTGTATGACCTAGACGATTTCGTAACAAAAAATAATGACTATTGAATGCGTGTTGTCATAATCGTAAGGTCATTGACATTTAAAAAATATACCTGTTTCTCGCCCCAATCCCCCCTTCTCTCCCCATTGAAAAGAAAACGGAACCAAAGGGATAAAATAGGATTAAGAATTTGAAAATTGGCAATTATCTAAAGGAGATAAATAGCTAAATTATTATTATAGCCGTGCTAGCTTAGTCTAGTTGATCTATGGCCTCTCAAGTAGTAGGTTATGGGTTCGAGCTTTGGCTCACATCTCGAGTTAGGAAATTTATGTGCTTGATTATATTTGAAACTTACCATGAACTTTACAGAAAAGGAAGACATCGTGAGGAAACCTATTAGTACCTACACTTGAGCGAATAAATTTTATTGTATTTGTGAAGTTCGCAATCTGCACTGGGCTGAATGATAACTACGGTCCGAGCAGCAAGCAGTGGGGCGTATATAGGCAGCGATGATGAACTGAATATTTAATAATAATTTGAATTTTTTCACCCAGTTTTTTTAGTCTCATCGTACTCGTAAATAGGCTTCGGTATCGTAATGTTGTTGACATTTAAGTCTTTTGAGTGATTATTTGGTAATAACATGAAATATTTGCACACAGCAGGCCAAAAGTCGCGGTAAAGTGCCAAACAGGCTAGAATGGGTTTACTAAACGCTTAACAGGTAAAATAAGTCTTTTGTGATGGTTAAATGAAATCTGTTTAGGTTCTGTTATTTACACAAAACCATGTTTGTCACATTTTCCTTTTATATTTCAAAAACTCCGTCGTGGAATTCGTTTATCGCTATCCCGCGGGAACTATACAATTTTTCGGGTTAAAACTGTCCTATGTGTTCCCCCGGGACTCAAACTATCTGTCTGTATACCTAGGTACCGAATTTTATCTAAGTCGGTTCAGCGGCTTAGACGTGAGAAGGAAACAACCAAACAAAAGACTTATAAACTTTCGGATTTATAATATTAATGGGATTAGTGAAAATGTTTATTTTGAAAGAGTACAGTTGTTTATTTGGTTATGTCATTACTTCATTCATTACTCAGTCCAGTCTTTACTGATGATGTAGGTAAATACATACCTAGTTGACAAGTCGATTCGAAATATGACAGTATCATGAAGAATTTTATTTCAAACATCGCAAATAACATCATATTATTGTTCCTTTTCACAAAGATACTAAGCTCGAAAAGTTAATGACCGATTTGTTCCATCAATCAAAAAAAATATGTAGGAAAACGTGTTTGTTCACAAATTAGCAAATATTAGTGCTATTTTCTGCAAACGCTCAATAAACAAAAGAATGGATTCGACACATGCGCCTTTATTTTGTAAAACTGATTTATTTGCATACATATTAGTTTTGACTTCCCCTGTCTAATTGGAACCGAGTATTTGATTACGCTGACAAGCATATGTACTAGCATAAATTGCAAGAAGACAAAGGTAATAGCAGGGTGCGGTTAAGTTATGTACGACTCGACAGCGGATAAGCTTGTGGCATCATCATTCTTCTTTAAATTTTTGCTTCTTCCTTAACAATCTTCTTTGTTCTCATTTGTTCTTCTTTGTTACTAGTTGGGGTACACTCGTAAGACTAATTCTCAGCGCTGTGCTCGATTCACGGCTAAATCTTCACACATATGTTTATAGGCATTATAACCTATGTTATAATCGAGTCAGGTGTTTTTAAGGTGGTTGACGCACGACCACCAATGACTTCTGCCTGTAACAATATTTTGTGCGGAAAACTTCAGGTTCACCTTCCGATCATCTACGCTATGCAAAGCCTAGAAATTCTAATAATGTTCCAGCTTGAGATTCATATTGTGGTCAAGCGAGTGCGCGGGCTTAGATCTTACCATTACGGGCCAAACTTTTACCGAAAATGTCATCCGAAACTTTGGGGTGACTTTGATTAGATTTACCGGAACGACTTTGAAACATAAATATTTAATTTCGGCGAGGAGTCCATTTGTTTTTATTCACTTTTGCCTATCTCAGACTAGGTACATCGAACTTAAGTTCGTTTCACCTCATGAACAATATCATTTTTATATTATAAAGTTACCCCGTTTTGCGGTTCTTAAAAAAATATTGATTCATTATCCTAACACTTTCACAATTTTTCTTAATTCTTAACACTTGAGTAAATCAAAATCTGAAATACCTAAATCATAAGTAGATACATTAACTTGATCTAGCCCCTTGTAAATCGCAGTTACTATGTATCGCCGATACATTGGCCGGTTTATGCGCTGGTCAGATGAGCGTGAAGACAGAAAGGTCGTAGGGCTCATATGTATTACCTAACTGACGGCTGACAGTCGGCTAAACGGTTTGAGTTTACGATAATGGAGGTAACTATGTAACAGCAACCGGAGGACTTAATGCCTGGCTTGACCTAACATGACCTTAAAATATATATTTTTAAATTGCAGTTGGTTTTTTCAGCATATTTTGAATAGTACACGGATTGGAATAGCAGTAGATATATTGGCAATAAATTCCAAACGATTCCAAAATGATCCTATAAGGGTTGCATTTTTTACTTGTGTACCTAAGGTGTTCATCATGAGAGCTCTTTTTTATCATTTCAGATTTAAGTAAATGGCCATAGTCATATCCCTGGATAAATATAGTTGTCAGAAAACACAGTGCTCAAATATGTAATTTTAGTATTAGTTTGTAAGTTTATTCAAAAGATAATTATTATTCAGCAGGAACCCCGATGCATGTAAAAGGCTCTTCCAAATTCAACCAATTTCCTCTAGATTTTACTAGTTCCATATAATCTGGACCAACTGTGTGTATGATTTCATCGTCCGATCTACTTAGAGGTCATCCTTTCTTTCGTTTACCAGTTGTAGATATACTCGGTAGTGTATAAAAAAAATTAAAGGTACTCACGTGTATACAGTTAGAAGCATCCAGCACTGAAGTCGCGCGCTGGGAAGCCACGTGACGTAGCGACCAGTGAGCGCACAGTCGACACAAGATGCAATATAAAGCATACCACCGCAGTGGCCACTCCAGCACACGCCGCGCTAGATCCACCTTTATATCGCCTTCAAACTATGGTAACTAAATATTGCTACTGATCCTTATTTTGTTTTGACTAGTTCGGTTTCGGGTTGTTACTAACTTTCAAATTTAATTCTTTAAGGCCAAAATTGTTGCTTGTTAAAGTTTATACTTTCTGTCATCTACTTGTCTAAGCACCGGCTGTCATCAGCCGAGCTGAAGCAGATGTTCTTAGGGGACGCGGCAGACACTGAGGGAACTCTTCTTAGAGCACACCCCAGCATCTTTGTATTTATGACGGTTTAAAAAATATCGGGGTTATGTAAAAAGAGTCTAATTTAAGGAGTTGTATCGCGAATCTGTTAAGTAGTTGATGCCCATATTGTTCCTGAAACAAAAGAAACGATTATTGACCAAAAAACTTTTTGTATCGCATTCTCAGGGTTTGCACGACGAGAAGCCACCCAAACTCGGTCAAACCGAGGCTCTAAACGCAGTCATAAATAAATCACACCTCTAGAGAAACTGTGTCCCTTTTGTTTATACGCTACTAAGACATACAAAAAAGTTTTTATTTCGCTGCAAGTTCGGATCAAAAAAACAAAGTCGGTCGAGAATTGTGCAAGATCACAACAGAGCAGTCATTAAACAATGCCTTTGCCAGGAATTGAGGTGTTTATTATATCGTCCCGCGTTCATTCTACGTCATGCAAAAAATGCCGGAGTCCAGGTAAACTCGGACGGTGTTTTTTTGCAGTAGAGGACTTATTATGCGGGATTTATGTCACTTTTTGCTGCGTCCAAGCTAATTATTGTTATCTGCTTTCTGCTTCACTATGGGCCTCGTAAAGTAATAATAGGCCACTAATTCTGGTAACACCTTCGGAGTCGAACCGTCAATCGCATCAGCTCGCCTATTGTGCACGGGACAAAGCCACCCGCAAGTCCTACTGTGCTTTCACCGTTTTTATTTGCGTTGTAGACATCTCATTCAGTAGTACGATCGCTAGCTTTAACGTTTACGACTGCATCGACTACGTCACTACTTCCACCACTTAAATTATCATTAGCAATGTTGTTTTATTTACTTTAATTGAGTAAACTTTGAAGCTTAAGTTTCAAACAAAAGAATAGATTCTTGAGGTAAGAATGTTGCACTTAAACCTGCACTGTAGTTATCCTTGTAAAGTTGCTTATAATATCGCTGAGTCATAACGCAACCCGTAACCGCCGGCTCCATAATGGGGTTGCAAATTAAATCTTAACCTGACCATATCGGCTTCAGGCAAAGGTAAAAAAAATAACAATAAAATATAAAATTTAGAACAGCAATACAGGCGCGGCTCTTATTATTTTAGCCAACAAAGTAGAAACCATTTACAATAAATCATTTTGAACGCTTTCTTGCTTCCCATGCGTCGGTCGTCGCAAAGGGTGATTTCTGTTTGAGTGTGCATAAATAAAGGTGAAGGTCCTGAGTGTGGATCCCAGGTACTTTTGGTTTAAAGTTGAGTGCAACGAAGTCGGGCGGCTGGAAGTGGCTACGACGTAACGGTGCATTCATTTAAATTTTAAGGCGTATTGGGTACACATGCGTAGAGACAGTTTTTAAATATGCGAAGACTTTGAAATGCAAAAAAAAACTGATTTTGTGAATATAAATGTGTCTTTATGCATTGCTAGCTGTTGCTCGCGACTTGGTCTGCGTAAAATTCGTTTATCGTGCTTATATTATGCAACTTTGCCGGATGAAAACTATACCGACTCCTTTCTAGTATCTAAATTAGTTCAACGGTTTAACAGTGAAGAGGTCTTTGATCAAAAACCATGGTAAATCACCTAATATTGAGTGTACATGAGGACTGTATCCCACTTTGGCGGTTTTTTTTAATATGCTAAACAACTTTTTCAGCTCCAAATGTTTCTAGAGTACACTAGATGTTGTTAAAACGCGCCAATAATCCATTATTATTCGAGCGTTTTAACTGCCTCACTTTCGTGGTCATATACTTTACAATTCACAGCCAATTAATTTTGATTTCCGATTATTTGTTAGAGTTTTACTGCTTCTACCAGATAATTGAAAAACTGCATCGAAATCTTTTACATTTGTACAGAAAATTGTCCACGAAAATGATTAGAAAGAAACGCTCGAATTGACCCCGCTACGCTTCCACGTGCTTTAATTCCCTGTATTATTCACACTTGTGGTACAAGACCACACGTAGAATGCAGCCGCGGCTGTTTGCCGAACGATTAGACGCTTGTGCAGCGGTCGGACTTGCATATTCATGTGCAATGAAAAACTCTCCACTCATTTATGTTTCCCTAGATGCCTGTGCCTGTTGCGCAGGAGTTGACAAATTGACAGTCACCTTTTAAGCGCTTGAAGTTCAGGTTCCACAATAGTGGAACCTCCGCACTCGCAGACTATCGAAATACAGGCTTCTCCTAGTTCGGAGTTTGAAGCCTATAACATAACTATCTAAAAAGTGTTTTGTGAAATAAATAATAATTATTATTATTATAAATCGAATATGGTTATTCTACTCAGGAATCAAGGTAACTTAAGTATTGTCCTTAAGACTCCGAACTAGGCGAAGCCTGTATCTCCGTAGTCTGTGAGTGTGGATTTACAAGATTTACATTAGTATTAAGTAAAATACCTAAGATAGAGTTAAAATTGTTTATTTTTTTAATTTATTTTTTATTATATTAATATTCGTAAAATAACCCTTTTAACATGCAGCATGTGTTCATGTGTGTGAGACTGTGTGTGTGAGGTGTTTAAAGATGAGTTTAGGTCTGCAAGTATGCAAGCATGTGTGTGTGTTTGTGTAAGAGATTTAGAATTGGTGATGAAAGTTTCAAAACAGCGTTCACTATAAACGCGGTAGACTGATAGGTTAGGTGATTAGATGCTCAGTTTTACCATTATGACAATTTTAGTAAGCATTTCTTCACATTTAATCCGTCAGTTACATTAGGTATCGCAAAATAATGTCAAAGATGAAGCGCGTAAAGTTCAAGACTGGGTATAAGGAGCTAAGCTAACCCTAGCTGCAAGGATGCTGTGACTGCGATGTAAACTGAGAAATTTTAAATAATTTTTTGAATCAGGCGTTTGAAGATTGAGAACCTTTGATCTAATTATCAAAAAATAATAAGCATATATAAATGAAAACAAGGTAATCCACTCGGAAAATTAAGACTAGTACATATGTTAATCAGCTCATACTTCCCTGTGAAGTTTTACCTCCAAAAGCCCATAAAAGTATGTATTTTTATGTCCGCTTTTATTACTTCGACATTCAAGTATTGGGTAATGTATAAAGTCCATATTAAAGTGTATATTTTTAATGGATACTGATTACATTGAGCAAAGATAAATAAGAGGTGGGTGGTCTGTTCTGATTTTTCCGAACGTTTGGGACAATAATACAACATCAAGTACTAGATAATGAATAACCTCTAAGCAGCAGTTCCGAACTCATGGCTGTTGAAATGTAACCAGCAAAATGATATTAGACATTCATATAAGGGTTCCAAAGGAGACAGGGGAATATCATTAATGAACTAGGCACAAATAATTACTAAGCTTACCCACGACCTTAACGACAAGGTTTAACCTTAAATTTTGTATTCGAGTGCAAAAAACAATATGCAACGTTTCACGCCCTTATTCTTAAGTACAAGTTATTGGTTTGTTAAGGTTCATAAATATACAGATAATTAGTGAAATTTTTAGAGGACGAAACCTAATGTAAAACTACATAAATATCATATAGTGTAACATAACGGTAGCCTTGTCAAACAATAACCTAGATCAGAATTTCTAGCGCATCCATACTCAACTTTGTTTTATGGGTCACAAATGTGCAATTGTGCAAGTACCTAGCAATGTTGCAAAAGGCAACAGGGTTAAAAGTCAAAATTGAAACTCTTTATTACATTTTTTATGTCAAACGGACCAAAAAAAAAGCTCAGCGGGCCGCAGGTTTGACCTTACCATGAGCGACGATTTTTCATGTCTTTAAATTTAATAAAACAATATTTATTTTATTTCTGGTTTTGTCTCCACACCCCCTGAGAAAGAATCACGGATCTTTTTTTTTATTCGACTGGATGGCAAACAAGCAAGTTTCTCTACCACTAGTAGGTATCACTGGCCTAAGCATGAAATAAGGTAGGTAATCCAATTTTCTTTAAGTACTTCGCCGTGTAAAAACTCCACTGATCAGCCTACGTTTTTATGACGGAGCAAAATGAGTAAACTTTAGGGCCTAACCCTAAATTGGCAGGCCAAAGCCATGCGACATAACTGAAGGTACAAGGTCATTCGCGAAAGTTTCAAACGTAATAAATTTATGGGTCTGCGTCGTAATCCATATTATCGTTTGTCCTAATGTAATGTTTGCCATACTGATCATTATCCATAACTCTTTTTTTCTCTTTCTCTAAAACCATAATATTTTCAGGAAATTTTAAATTGCCATTCCGTAGAACTTTATAGGTTAGGTTAGATTTATTTTATAACAACCAGGAATTATTTATGGTTTTCAAGAAAAAAGAGTTATGGCAAATGATCGTGAGGCATGGCAAACATTACATTATGGATTTTAATATGTATGGATTCCAATATAGATACTTAAATTATGTTATAAAAAAGTTTTTCATGCTTAAATAAAAAATATACAGTTAAAATATATAAAGTTAAGTTTGTTACACATGTATAAACATAGTAAATACGCCAATCGTATGACTTAACAACGATTTATTCCTAAATAGAAACAATAATACATTCAAACCATAGAACCAATTAGAATCAAAACGCATGTCATTAAACAAAACAGCAAAAACCGACTAAAATAATATTGAACGTCTCCGTTTCACAATAAATATAGAATCAGTGAAGTGCTGCTTGAGCTATTTTCAGTTTTTTTTTGTCTAATAACGTAATGCAAAAATACAAGCATCAGGCTGTGGTCAACCTTCAAGCGAGCAGGTAATTCATAAGCGGTTGTCCTAAGCGCATAAACATATCATTACCAACCGTCTAGGGACATGTGTTCGAAATAAATGAATTTTTATTATTATGAATTTCAGTATCCATATTTCAGCAGAAATAAAGTGGCTTTCAGACACCTGGAAGTAAGTAGGTATTTACTCAATTTTTTTTTTAATTTGAATACATTTAATTTTGGTAACTACGGCTCAGGCTCTCTTGTTCTGAAAGGAGCACAGTACAGTAGGACGTATACAGGCCGAGATGATGATGATCAACACATGAAAAATTTAATTGAATTTAAACATTATTTAAACAACCGACGAAAAAAAGGAAGTTCTTAAGTCGACGCGAGTATTTGTGTGACATTGACTCGCATTAATGACATAAAGCTGTGTTGATTGGATTCAATGAACGAATATTTCGACCTTAATAGCAGTGGAAAGAGGAAGAGTCATATGTCCAGCAGTGGACGAATATATGCTGAAAAGAAGAAGAAGAAGAAGTAGCAGTGGAAAATAAATAACATGAAAGCTTGCCGCTCTAACTCAAACCACTGCCTGATTTTAGTACAAACCACTCAAACAACCTCTTGGCTACGCTAAGTTAAAATAATTCATCTCTTAAGTAGTGTTTGCAAATAAAATATTTTGTTTTTTGTATTTCTATAAATCCGGGTGTCAGGTGTCAAGTTCGTGGTACAAAAATAAACGAGGACAATTTTCACTGTTGATTCTACACAAGCTTAATTAACATACATATTTCTGTACATTCTATGTAAATCAGTAAGCTGTTGGAACATTTTTCGCCTAGTCTTTACCCCCGTCTTTGTTCACGTGAACAAAGATATGGGAGTCGAAATGATATTCTGGGACTTTATGGAATCCCCGTGGGAATTCTCAAAAAATAATATCTTGGTCTCAATGTACGTTGTATGACAAGCACCCGCGCAAAAATTCACGCTCAAATGTATCAATTAAGATTTGACAATTTTACATGGATCTCGTGGGAATAGCGGGATAAACAGGCTATATGTGTTATTCCAAAGGCCCAGCTATCTACATATCAAATTTCATTCAAATCCATCTAGCCGTTTTCGATTAAAAGGAAACAAATTATATACATACGCATAAATTATATACATATACATACACACGCACACACAGACTTTCATATTTGTAATATCAGTAGGATAGCCGTAAAATTTTATTAATGAAACTACCGCTGTTGAAGTACGTAAATATGAGGTCCCAGATGTCATTTGTTCCCTCCTTTTAGTACTCAAACGCTACGTAAAGAAGACGTTAACTCTCTAGCACATTCGTGACTTTTATCGAACTAAAAATACGCTAAGGCTGCTTGTAAACCTTCCTAACCTAACCTAACTTTGCCTAAAAGTTCATTGCCACGACTAGTACCACAAAAACTATAAAGGTACAATTCCAACAATTGAATAGGCACTATACTGTTAAGCAATTCGAACACAATCCGAGAGTAACGTAAAAATATCGCATAAAAAAAGTATCTCAAAAATGCGTCAAAACTGAGTATTAAGTAATGAACTTTTAGGCAGATTCTATGGCGCGTGTTGACGTCCGTTGTTTTCACTGGACAACGGACCGAATTTTTTGCCGGAATTCCGGTGTTGTAAGGCATAAATACAATGAATGTGTGTACATGCACCGGACAATTAAGTCGCCGGACAAGTGTCCGGTGCATGTTACATACACACATTAATTGTAAGACATACACCACTGCAAGTCCGGCAAAAAAACGGTCCGTTGTCTGATGAACGTCTATAAGCGGCCTAAAGGCTTTTCAAACTTAAACGAGATTTTTGTTACCTACTAATATATTTCGGAACTTGAGTAATAACGACTACTATATTATATTTAAAATTACCTCCACATTTCGACCACATTTACACTTCGTGATTTTACACAACCTTAGTTTTTATTATAATGTCATTAATGTCTAATTTTGTCAAAATCACGCGTCTTTGTGGATGGTATTATACCTACTGAAAATTAGCGCTGAATGTTTTATAACATAAAAATGACACTAAGGGTGGTAGAGCAATTTCTTCCCCTTCATAGCGAAGGGGAAAAAAACATTCGATAAGGTAAATTTGTGTGTAATCATAGTCTTAAGAATCCCATCCCCTTATTCATTGCGCCATTCTTATATTAATGCTCTTAAAAAGCCCTGCAAGGATAAGATAAAGGCTAAAACGCATTATGATTGTGAATAAAAGCTCTAAGAAGTTCAAGTCTTATTCATAGTGAAGACTTTGAATGACCCCTTAAGGTTATCCAAAGTCAATTAATTTAAGGCGCTTAAGCTTTATAACAAACAGTACGGTACGATATGTTCTGTAATTGTCAAGAAATTATTATTAAAACCGGAATTTTATATCGGTAATAGTAAAATTGTTAAGTTGTGGGTTATTGAGAACCGATTCTTAGTAATATGTACAGTATAAATATTGCCACGTTTATTATCACCAGGGTTATTATTTAATTTTACTGGATGTTCAATTATATTTTATTTTATTTACTTTATACTAGCTGTGATAATGAAACTTAAGATGTTTAACACTTTGTTGACTATGCATCCATACTAATATTATAAATGTGTGAAAATGTGTGTTTGCATGGCGTTCGTCTTTCACGCCGCAACGGATCGACGTTATTTCGGCATAGATATAATTTATGGGACAAAGAGTGACATAGGCTACTTTCTATTCCGGAAAAATGCACAGTTTCCGAGGGAACAGCGCGTGATAACCGAATTCCACGCGGACGAAACCGCGGGCAAAAGCTAGTTATTTATCCAATGTAAACTGTTCTGGGGAAGTACCTTATATTGGTTTTGAAATAATTAATTTAAAAATTCATATACAACATTGACTCTACTCTCTGGACAAAAATGAATAGAATATATTGATTAGGGTATTTGTAACCTATTTACAAAGCCTAGATAGGTAGATAGTATTAATAGAGAAATGACTTATTTAGACGACGATGGCTAAGTGGTTAGAGAACCTGACTACGAAGCTTCAGGTCCCGGGTTCGATCCCCGGCTAGGGCAGATACGAATGCGTGTCCTTGGGGTCTTGGATGTTTAATATGTATTTAAGTATGTATTTTATCCGTTGCCTAGTTCCTACCCATAGTACTAGCTTTGTTTAGTTTGGGATTAGGTCAATTGGTGTCAAGTATCTCATGATATTCATTTATTTTTGCGATTTAAACATTTAATACTTCTGAACATACATTAATATTATGTTGTTTTTCTTTTATGAATTAAAAGTGCTCTCGACGATCACTGAACTTTTCGTATGTTATCTTAAATGAGCGGCAGATGTTTACGACAGCCGTTTTAAAAAGGCAACGACATAAGGCTTCCGTTTTCACCCCTAAAGATCCCATGAAGCGATAGTGAAACATCAATACACCTCCACTGCTGCTTGTCTAGTTGTTTAAAACTTACAATAACAAAAATAAGTAAATCATCCGTTCTGACATTTTGTTTCAAAACTATGAACAACTTTGAAAGTTGACGGTGTGTTTGTAACGCGACAAAGTTATTTGTGCTGGTTGTAAAATATTGAACTAGTGTCGCTACGTCCTAAGTAGTACTAAGTTATGTGTAGATAGAGGCAGTTCGTTAAACCGCAAAGATATGTTGGTACTCTGCGTTCGTTTGTACGTATTTTGATGTTTCCGATGCGAACACGAAAACAGGGTTCCCAGAGTTTCCTTCTTTCAGACAATTAAACTAACGTGCGTTGGATATCGCTAAAAGATGGCTGCCAGGCCAACTCTTTTGAACGTGAATGAAACTTTTCAGCAATTCCTGAACGAGTATCGGTAAAAATAAATCGCACTTCTGTCTAACTTATTTTGCTTTTATGTACAGTAGTTTATCCCGGTGTTAAATTTTGATTTGAAAATGCTATAATTATGTTATTACTGAGAAGTATTTTGTTAATGAGGTAGATTGGTATGTTTGTTTGCATGTATTTTAATGATCGAAGTGGGCACGTATAAAATATATAAGTATGTAATTTAGACAGATATCTTCAAAGACATAATAAAACGGTAATTGAAGTTCTAGAATCTAGAAACTGCCTCAAATACCCCTATAATATTAAACACAAATTTTAATTTCTTTGCACATTTTTTGGTGCTTCTCTTTATCTTTATTAGTAATTTAGATACATAATTACGCATGTAAATAGTTTTTTTTATTTAATGTACTAAAGTAATATTACAAAGCGAAGAAAAAGACTTTCTAATCGGTTTAAGAAATCTTATTTTATCCCGGGAACCTCCAAACTTATGACACGACTCGTACAAAATTGTGGTTAACTGCTAGTTGTTTAATATTTCAAAGAGTTTTCTTCGCATTCCCATATCGTTCCTTACAGTCCGTTCAGTGCATAAACAGCTGCCATTTTATTTCATGGCTTTCACGCTTCAGAATTTACCTCTTCGAAACTATTGAAAACTGTCATAAAGCTATTTATATGCCTCTAGGAATACCTAGCTCTGGCCGTTCGGAATGTGTTTACCGACATAATCGTCTGGTTATACCTGAATACATAAGGTGGAGTAAAGTCTACTAGTTAATTGATTTTACGTTTCTTTAACGTTCATTTAATTCTTCTTATTTTCTATGTGCATTGATTTATTTTATTTATTTATTTCCATGTGCTCATTTCGAATGTTCTGTCCAAAATTGTTTGAGTATGCACATTATACTGACAGATGGCCGTTGAGACCGAAATGGTCTCGAATGGAGACACCCGATCGGATTGGACGGATAAACTGTTTAAAGCCGCGGGTTCACAGTGGATGCAGGCCGCTTCCAAAGCAAAGGAGGTATATAGGGGAGGCCTATGTCCAACAGTGGACGTCCTACGTTTGTGTGCAATATTATTAACATTGGGCCCGCGGGAGAGCTAAGGCCCTAGACCTTCTGATAGGAGGCCTGTGCTGCAGAAGAGGGACGTACAAGGTCGTAAATATCTAGAGCCTGAACAAACCTTTTTTTTTATTCGACTGGATGGCAAACGAGCAAGTGGTTCTCCTGATGGTAAGGAGATCACCACTGCCCATAAACATCTGCAACACCAGGAGTATTGCAGATGCGTTGCCAACCTAGAGGCCTAAGATGGGATACCTCAAGTGCCAGTAATTTCACCGGCTATCTTACTCTCCACGCCGAAACACAACAGTGCAAGCACTGCTGCTTCACAGCAAACCTTAGCAAAATACGCGAAATAGAAAAATAGCAAAGTCGAGATGTGCATCCGAAACTTCTCGTTTACTTGATGAAGCTGTAACTGCAGCGACGGGAGAAAATATGTTGTTCAGTTTCCGAGTCAATAACACCATCGCCGTGAATCTAGAATGGCAATTTCAGTTCCGAAGTTATCTGAACTTGGACATTTTTCACGAAATTTTCTCGTTAGAAAAGCCATTTATATTGATGTCGGGGAACTTTTAAGTTAGGTACAGTGAGTGAAAAACCGTTTTATAAACTAGTTGCTCTAAGAGCTGTAGATGTGTGAGTCTGTCTTTTATTAACCCCCGGCGCAAAAACAGTAGGGGCGCTATAAGTTTGAAACCAATGTCTGTATGTCTGTCTGTGGTATCGTAGCTCTAAAACGAATGGATCAATTTCGATGCGGTTTTTACCTGAAATCGAGTTAGCGGGTGTTAGCTATGTTTCACTGAAAACGGTTTAGCCATTTTTGAGATATTGAACATTGAAATGACAATTTCGGGGGTTTTACTAAGTTGGTTACATGTTTACAAACCACGGCTCTATCATTTTCGCAACCGAATCTACCTACAAAAAATCTATATATTATTTATTATCAAACTATTTGTTTAAGAAAGATGTGTTGTGAGAGGAGGCCTGTGGCCAGCAGTGGGAAGTATATAAGCTGGGATGATAATGATGATGATTTGTTCGAAATAAGTTTTTGGTAAGAATTTTTTAACACAAGATTTTTTTGCTGACTGTACTTTTTGTCGACTTTACTTGCATTATCACCCAAACTACATTTGCATACCAAATTTCAAGTCGATGCTATTAACCGTTGAAGAGTTCCATCCTGCGGAGACAATCCTGGCCGGAATCCTAGCCGGACAGATTATTGTATTGTCACGCAATTTCCATAAGTATGCCAAATTTCAAGTCAATCCGACTACTGGAAGTTGGTCGAACTTAACTTGCAAGATATGACTACAGACAAACAGACAACGGGACAGATGAAACTAAATAAAAGCTTGTAAAAAATATCCCTCATTGTATTTATTCTCGGGTTCTTCGCAACAGAGGCTTTTCCGAACCGGTGGTAGATTTTTGACATTCGTAAAGTACTTATTAAAACCTAAATTCAATAAGGATATTTTAACTTTGACTTTACAGATACTTGCAAAAATTTACAAGAATCGATAGACAAATGCGACCTGTAGTGAAGAACAAATTAACAGTCGTACGAAAGCATTTTTGCTCAAGCTGAAACAGAGAAGCTTCGCTCTCGCTTTGTCGACGAAGTGTTTTTTTTTAAACAAATTCGTTGTAAAATGGATAATGAGATATTAATATTATGTTTACCTTGAAGAATTTTACTGAAGTGACAATTGAAAAAGCAGCCGATTGTTCTATGAAAAAAAAACATATCAAACCAACTTAGATTTGTTTAGAAATTCCCGACATTATCATTTCAAAGTTCAATATTTCAAAAACGGCTGAACCGATTTAAATTAAACATAGCTTAGGGTGAGGCCAGACAAGCATGATTTTTTGAGTTGTGAGTCGCGTACTTCTATAAAACCGAATGCAGAAGAAATTACGCGCCCGAAAATACGCAGATCACAACTCAAACAATTCCACTCGTCTGGCTTCACCCTAAGAACCATCACAGGGAAACTCGCTTTCGGAATCTCTCGAAATCGATCCACCCGTTTGAGAGCTACGATGCCACAGTCGAACAGACAGGATGCGTAGAACTCACAACACCTCTCTTGTTGCGTCGGAGGTTATAAATAATATTTCTAAATCGACATTGTTACTCGTAGTATTAAAACCTAAAACTACAACACTCTTTACTTACTAATGTTGATAACTTGGTACCTTGTAGGTAATTTCAAGTCAGCCATATACCAAAAACTAAAAAAAATTTAATCCTTTTTTTATTACGGTACGCAGGAAATTAAAATTTCTCTGTTCTGCGTAGACGAAAGTATATAATTTTAATTTATTAATTAAAAATTGTCCTCGTTTCCGATTTCCCAATTAGGTACTAAAACTTGTCTTACATAATCATATTTCAACTTGAGTTATAAAATTTTGTCGAGTTTTTTGCGTGACAATGCAAACGCGTGATGATAATTGACACTTTTGCTATATTTTTAACAGAACAATTGACCTCAGATTGAAGTGTTTATTTTTTAAACTGCTCCGAGTGCGAAATCTACCGTGTGTTTATTTATAAGTAAGTTTAAAATATTTTTTTACTTATTTGGCTTCATCTATTTACTTTTTAAACAAAATTGGTAAATTCTTAAAAAATGCATGTACTCGTAATAGAGCAAAAAATGTGAGCATGAGTTTTAACAACAATTTTAATAACATTACTTCAGTGCTTAAATCTATAATTTTAGTTTTTAGTGTAGAAAAACAAATTATATGTAGATACTCAAAAATCTTCCCAAAATAATTGGCAGATGAAAAGCGTAAGCCCCATTCCAATCAGATCAGTACTTATTAAGAAAATTATGGATACAAATATTTACCTACGTTTGCACGACGTTTAAGATCACGACACACGATACGATTACGACCACATACGATTTAAGAATTAAAAATTTCAAGTCACGTAGCCAAATAATTATTTCTTAGATTAAGCTACACTGATGAGTAAAAGGTGTCTTTCGCTGTATACGTAAAAAAGTTTGAAAAAATCCAATTCCAAAAGTTAATTATAAATGGATTTTGAAATTATCCGTTCAATATGGATATTTGTTTAACAAATGGCAATTTATTTTCTTAACTCGAAACTGAAGCCTTAAGCATCTTATTTATTTTTCCGTGAAATACGTGTTTAAACTTTTTTGTATGACTTAAACAAATTCCCCAATTTATTTGGAAAACAAAATTGCCTTACAGTTTCAATAAAAAACATAATGCGGTTTATTTAAGTTTTGTAGTTTATTTAAATCTACGCAAAAGTTAACGCACAAGTGCAGCGGTTCGTTCCGCGCTCTTACGGCGTAGACTTGAAAGCGTAGGTCTAAATATTCTGAAGTTAGTCTACACTTAGTGTAGCCAGGCGTTATCGCATGGATTAACCGCTGAAATAACTATTTAACTTTTGTTAACAGACTTAGGCCATCTTTCCCAAGTCTTCGATAAGTTTCTGATACTTTATATGACAGATATAACAGAGAACAATCCCTAAAAATCAAACGACAAATATAATTACATATCTTAACCTAAAAAAACCTACAAGAGCACAATAAAAACGTAACGTACGACCTCATTTAAAAACAACGCACAAAAATAAAACAGGCTTAAAAATTAGTAAAAATAAAAGAATAAAATAAAAAATAAACCAACCCAAATTCCGGAGCAAATAAAATCCAAATTCAAAAGTGCACAAAAAATAACCACTTCACATCAACAGAATCTTTCAGCACACGTTACAATCAGCACATAAATAAAAAAAAATGTTTAACGCTCCCAATGTATGCGAAATGCACTTTACATACAACATACACCAACTAAGAACTTTACCGTTTGCCGCCAACTCCAGTACAACAGTCAAGAGGAAAAAGTTCGTTACAAATATTTTTTAAAGTTACGCGAATTTGAAATTCGATTGCAAGTATTGCAAGTTTCGCGCGCGTCGCCCGGTTCGCGCGACTCTGGAATTCGAATGTGGAATTTTCGGCTATGATGGGTAAGATGTGCGCATAGCTGTGGCTTAGATGAGACTGTGGCGTCAAGCCGCGCCGGTCGCGCTGTGTGACCGCCGACTTTCGCCCCAACCAGTCGCCCGACTACTCTAACGACCAATGACGCATCCAGGAACACATTTTATTCCCAATATTTAGAGCCGTGACTAATTTTTCTCGGTTATAATTTTTCCAGTTAATTCTACAATTATTCTCGGAGTGACACGGCTTGTTATGCCTTTGGACGTCCCCGGTCGACGCGTCGGACGACTAGTCTGAACTGATTTAGGCTTAGGGGTAAATGAATGAATTGTTGACACCCAAATTTTGCACGACCGCTTCCTTATTGATGGGGTGAGATTTCATTCATTGCTTACACACCTCAACTTATTTTTTATGGAAATTCGTAATTCATCCTTTTATTGGGTTGTTTATACAGTTTTAAAAGTTAGTAGCTCTACGAGAATGGAACATGCGGAACAATGACTTAGGATAGTACGTGTTAATAGTATGGCGGTAGTGGTATTTAGGTTCACAATAACTAAAACAAATTGTGCGATCATCATCATAATTTCGGCCTAAATACGCCTCGATGCACAGAACACAGGTCTCCTCTCAGATTGAGTGGGCATTTACTGTGAAAACATTTAGGTACAATCGAGTGCATAAATATGTATCCATTTTGACACTTTATTAAATTTAATATGAAATAAGGCAAAAAAGTGGATAGATATCTAAATTTTCATTTAACTGTACAAGCGAAAATTAATGATTAGTAACAAACAGTTTTTAAAATTACGTAGGTATTAAATAAAATGGGTCATGGTGAAGGATACTTTAATGATACAATAAGTGCTATACTGACTTTTGTACGTACGTAAATAACTAACTATTTTAACCGCAATCTTTATTTTTTCCTTATATTTATGACATTGCCACAGCGATGTATACATAAAATCTGTGTTCCTGGTTCAGCTAATGTCAGACAAAATAATATACCGGGTGTGGCCTGTAATACGAGTAAAAAATTAAAACATAGATCGTCCTACGTCAAACTAAACAACATTAGTTCAGCAACTTTTAAAAATAATGGAATCTTTGAATTTTCCTTCTTTCATACAAATTAAATACTGCTATCAATGTACGCTATCCTAAAAACCCAACTAACGTCGCTGTCATGCTACAAACATCAAGCATTTTGCTTTACATTGCTTCTTCGAATAACGTAAAATTTTAATAAAAATAAAAATAAAAACGACTTAATTATTTTTAAAAGTCGCTGAAATAATGTTGTTCAGTTTGAGCAGTTTCTATGTTTTCATTATAAAAATAATTTGTTTTTTTTTTAGTTTTATTACACTTTAAAGTTCATTCAAAGAAGCAATATAAAGCAAAATGTTTGATATTTGTAGCGTGGCAGGCGACGTCAGTTGGGTTCTAGGATGGCGTACATTAAATTTTGAATTAAATTTATTAGAAAAAAAAAAAGTAAAGTTTTGATTTTATTTAAATGGGACCACGATGATCCAATTACCTGTGATCTATAGAGCCTCTGTTTTTAATATTATCCCCGGTTCTGGGCCACACATTGTAGACGTTTATGCAAGAAATGTGTATTCATGCAGTTCCTTCACCTCCTCACTGCAAGAACACACACAAATCACACAAACCCATCTAACACCACCACTACACTACACTGACGCACTTGGAACTCAACCTGAGCTCATCTTCAGAGCAAAACAGGTAAGAAACTAACGTAACGCCTGATTCAAAAGACTATTCCCTAAATTTAATGAATTTAAATGAGCTACAAAAGCATTACTTTGTATATCAGTAGACCAACGTATCATACACTTTTTATTGGTCGAACGAACAATTTAAATGATACAGTAAAGGTGGGTATTAAATAAGGAAATAAATAAAACCATGTTGTAATAGTTACAGGGAATATCAGCTGTTTTATCAGCGAAATGTCACTGCTAACCCAGTTGTGTTGAACAAGGAGTGTATTTCATCGGGCGCTGCGCAAGAGTTGCTTCCATTTGGTACCAAATTGTTCAACGGATGACCGTTTTCTACGAGTTTTAACTTTAACTATTGTGATATATGTATGTATGTATGTGATAATCCGCAATGTTTGTTACTCTAATTTGGTTAAATGAAATCATAATTAAATATGAAATTGATGTAGGTAGTCATCGGCCTACACATAATAATGTACATATCTATGTACGATATTATTATTTAGCCGTTTCCTATGTCCCACTGCTGGGTAAATGCCTCGCTCTCGGATTTCTACGGTTGACTCTAAGGATTTTCATGTTTGTAATATTAGTAAGAAATGCGTTTATTAGTTAGTATAATTGACTTTTATTGTACAGTAATAAAATAGGGCAAATAAAGAGTCCTTAGAGTCAACTGTTACAAAAAAAACAGTTATCTGTGGGGAAAAAAAATCCCCGGAGATAGCTAGTTACCTGGAAAGAATGGATTTTCCTTGCAGATAACCGTTAAAAAAAACAGTTATCTGTGGGGAAAATAAAATCTTTGGAGATAACTAGTTATACTGGAAGAAAAAAATTCTTCACAGATTACCAGTTATCTGACCATGGTTATCTGTAAGGAACAAAATCTAGAAGAGCGGGACTTTCTGCTCTAAGTGTGTTTCACGCTAACTAGAGGGCCCCAACCTTCATTCATTGTTAACATACCTCATGATAAACAATAAACTTTTTCCTTTTTTTATTTCATTTCACAATATAATACAAAGACTCTTTATTGTACACCAGAAATAGTAAGCGATACAGAAAACAGATCCAAAGAGAAAAAAAATTACAAGGTAAGCAATAGGCGGCCTTACTACATTATTCTAGTAATGTTAAATGATTGGTGTTTATCATATTTGGGTGCTGTGTGGAACAAGGCCAGCAGGAAGCGGCAGGAGCAGGATGCCGGCGGGGACTGGAAGCACCAACTTCGCTGGAACTGATCCCGCGCCTACTTAGTGGTGCTGTGGCTGCTGTTTGTTAGTGTTACTTTGTTTAGTTACTTTTGCTATTTGGTAGTATTGTTTACTTACTTCGCACAAATTAACTTTCATTGAAAGTAAAAATGTTGACGTTTTGAATCTAGTAAGGACCGACATTAAAATTTGTATGATGAAGACGAATTTTTGGACTTGAGGCATATTTGTAACTGGCTTTTGCCCGCGACTTCGTCTGCGAGAAATTCGTTTATCGCGATCCCACGGGAACTATACGTATGCAATTTCCTGGGATAAAAAATATCCTGTGGCGTATCTTCATAACATATACATATCATTTAAATTGGTTCAGCGGTTTAAGCGTGAAAAGGTAACAGACAGACCTGCCTACTTTCCAATGTCTAATATTAGTATATAAGGATTACAAATATATTTGTTTACGTACATGTTACTAACCTTTGCCCGTGGCTTGGCACGCGTAAATTAATAGGTCTAGCAATTGAATTGAAATTCCGGGATTTGGCATAAAATAGGAATTTCCAAGAAGTAGGTACACATATCATTAATTTCATCAACTTTTCGTAAAAAATTCAAGCCTAATTTCAGGTATGTAATCCTATTGGCTGAATTTTATGAATAATAATATTACCCGAGAATAGTATGTAAGTAAGTATATTTAGATAAAGAGTGTTTCAGTTCTCATCAAATTCATGGTTATTTTAAATAATATCAGCAAGCAGCACTAACTAACTAAAAAGTACTATAACTAAATTCATTGTCATGGTTCTTTGAGTGTCTTGCACACAGTTATTAGGCAAAATAACTCTAGAAAATAATCTGTAACGTACTGTTCAAGTTTACAACCTTTTAAAACCTATAATTTGTCAGTTATTAAAATATCAATTTTCTGCTAGGAATTGAAGAAGCATACATTTCTTGTATCTCGGTTGATAGCATTTTTATGTCTTCTGGGATATTTCCAATAAACTAAAATTCTATTGTCTTGTACTTGTTACTGAAAAGGTAGACATAATAATATAAACAGACATAGTAATATATTATTGCTAAGCGATTTCGTTGAAGTGTCGAGTTCGTCGTTTTGATTAACAGCCTACAATATTGTTTAGACCACTATGTCATTGGTTTTATATAGAAAAAGCGATACTTAATAATCCTTGAGCTTTTTGTAAGAATTGTTCGTAAAGATGAATTTCATCACTATCATATCAGCTGTAGGACGTCCACTGTTGGGCGTAGGCCACTTCATATACCTCCAGTTGCTTCGTATGGAAGCGGCCTGCATCCACCGTGAACTCGTGGTTTCAACCAGGTCATCCGTCCATGTCGTTGGTGGACGTCCTACGCCGAGCTTGCCGATTTACCGGTATCTATTCGAGAACTTTTCAGCCTCAACTGTCATCAGTTCCTCGTATTATAATGGCCTGCCCATTGCCACTTCAGCTAGCTAACTCGCTTGCTACTTATGTATGTCGGTGACTCTTGTTCAGAAGAACCGTAGAAACGTAGGCATCTCCTAGTATTTTTCGGTCATAAAAGTAGCCTCTGTCGCTACCAAGCTCGCCGATTATCTTTAAAAGATATAAAGCCTATCCTTTTATACGTACACGTGTAATTTGACACTTATTATTTTAGTTAGAATTTTCAATAAAGTTTCACAATATTCATTCGTAAAAAAGTGTTTTGCTCGCTATTTGCTTCAGCCATAAAGTTGTTTTGTCGCACAAGCCACTTACATAGAACTGGTGACCATTTAATATTTAAAGACCCAATTCATAAAACTTTATTACATGTAGGAACGACTGTTCAGCTATAATTACGCGAACCAGCAAAGTGCATTCCCACTAATTAACGATTTCTTTTATCGCGACAGGCATAAGCAACAAGCTGTATAATAGGTAGTTGTAAAACTTGTAAACAGTCGGCATTATCGTCAATCAAACGATCTCAGACATCTCACTCGCGGGCTTCTATACTACCACTGCCAAGAGACAGGGCTACAGCAGGCCAACTTCAATGCCCACGTATCGTAAGAAAATCTTTCGATTTTAAATTAATTTTGTTTGGAACGAAATATGTTCGTAGTTCGTAACGTACATATTATGTATGTACTTACAGAAAATTAAGTACAGTCTTTTACTGGCTACTGGCTGGCTGGATAAATTTAGATGAAGTTTGGAATGTAGTCAGTTGGAACTTTAGGATAACAGACATGCTACTTTTTATTCAGATATTCCCACAAAATTGGGATATCGTATAAAATTCTGAAATCTCAATAAATGATTGGCACGGGTTTTCTTCATACAATGCAAATGTCAGAACGCGACGTAATTTTTGGAACATATTTATTAAATTCCTACATTTTATTTTATCTGCCAAACGAAAGTAAACAAAGACTATTAACTAAATAATATTCAAAATTGGGACTGGCCCCACTCTGCATAACAGAGAATCTATTATTTTTCGTGTTATTGAGCATCATTCAGATTAAAATCGAATTCAAAAGCGTCTCGTTCCCACTGTACCGCTGTGTCCACTGCGCCCCTGTCAACTGCAATAAACTGAAATCCGATACCGCTGCCATTTAAGTACAAGATCGCTGATAAGAGATCGTTGGTTATATTATTTACAACCTGCGGAGCTACCGCGCCGAATCACTTATCATTTTAGCTCACTGTAAAATGTATACGGTTAAACGATTAGTAAGACAGGTAGCATGTTGATAAAACCTTGCCAAATTCTTTTATTATAGACATACATATATCCTTAAAATAGCATTCGATGATATTTTTGGATATTTTCACTGAATATTATGCATTGTTAATTTCTTATAAATGGTTTGGTCAGGGCAGTAAACGATGCTAGTTTAGGAACACAATACGTACAAAAATACGAGTATTTTAAACTGTTATGTCATTCTCATTGTGGTCAAAGCAAATGCCTCAAATTAAATTCTTACCATACCTATCTACTGTTTGCTTAACCCATTACTGCACTCAGCACACTTTTTCACGTTGATTCATCTGCCTAAATTAGCAGACCACAAGTACCGCCATATTTAGCGGCATTAATTTATTTGTTGATCCTTTAATATGTGTCACCAATCACATTTATTCCAATAAAATCCACGAATAATACTGTAATTCTCATGAACAATTATGATTATTCAAATGAGTCATTGCTCAGCTTCCCCGTTTTATAATAAGTATCTTTATTAGCTAGGTAATAAACTGCGCTTTTTCTGCTTAAGTGTGGGGAGGAAATAAAGCAATTATTTGCAAACTAATAAAGACATCGTGCAAATATTGGAGGGTAATTTCCAATGCTGATATCCATGTCACGGTGGATTTTTTAGGATAGTGTGATTTATAATGTATATTGTACCTATAGCTCTAAGTGTGATATACCTACCTAATAATTTGTATCAATTTAACAAATTTCTCTTCAGCTATGTGAACTTCTTTCTATAATTAAAGGATAATTCTGAAATAAATATATCTTTTTTTTTATTCGACTGGAAGGCAAACGAGCAAGTGTGTCTCCTAGTGGTAAGAAATCACAAACATAAAGAAAAGAACTGATTTCTAACTGAGTAACCTGGGCAAATATTTGGTCAAGTATTGGACACAACACTCCAACGCAACGGCAATGCATCAGGCAACGCTGAGTTTTCACGGGAGTTGAGTCACATAGTCACGTTCAATTACAACGACGTATAAATGACTTCATCTATTTATTATCTACGCTTATCTAATAGAGACAACTATTTATTTTCTTAAAAAAAACCACACCAATCCATCTAGATAAGTCTTAGGTAGGTATTTTAACACCCTTTATTTTAATTCAATCTCGCAGCCATAATCAAAACGACAAATCTGAGCGTAACTCAGAATGGCAGCACTACAGACATCATCATACCATCATCATACTTACTCATTATCACTAGAAAATTTTTATGTGTCTTGTTTTAATAAAAAAAATTAATAAATTTTAAAAATTGCCAGACTTAGTAGTAATATGCCTATTTTGAAATGATGAAAACATTCTAGGAATAAAAAATATCCCTAGACCGTTATAAAAGGGCCTACTCTTTTAAGAAGTGTATACATTTAGTTAGATCACAAACTATTGGCATCCTTTGATCAAATGTTGGACCAAAATTTGCAAAGCTTTGGCGCTCCAACAGCTGCGTGCACGCAGGGGTTGTATTAATATTCATTTACCCTCACGCCCCAGGGTGATAATGAAAGGGACCCGTGCTGCATCCATCATCCGGGAATGCAAAACAAATCGATTTCTAAGCGCGTGTGATTATTGTCATTTTGAATTCTATATGAAAGGGTTGTGGAAAAAAAATGCTGTGGATGATCGCGGGTTTTTTTTTGCTACGCGTACGCGTAGTGTAAAAATATTTTTTTTCCATTCAAATTAAAATTATGTTCACATTTAAAAATAAAAAAATTGAATTACAGACTCATCGACGCCTAATCAAACTAAATCATGGAATTCAGAAAGCTAAGTTTTTGCAAAACTTTATGATGACAAAGGAGTAAGGTAACAAGGGATACGGAGTTAAAATTACTAAATTTAACGGTTTAACTCACCTTTATAAGTCAGGAACGGTTGAATAGTTTCTTTTAAGAACATCTTTTTCACAGGTTAGGCAGTGAGTTGGATACGGAATTCCGCAAAATCGGAGTCAAAACCAAGCCTTCTATAGTTTCAATACTATGAGGTTTTCAAAATACAGTTACAATTTCAAAACTGACTGATAAAGCCAAGTATTCCCATATCAAAACAGAACATGTTTGCTATTTCTTTGTTAAATGTACGCCAAACTTCTCATTCCCGAGTAATATAACTAAGTTAGATACCAACCGTCAGCAAAGAGCCCCACGAATCCCAAAAAGCAGTTGCGGTTCGGAAGCCGAGGGTGGCATCGGAAGCGATACTGGTTTTTATTTCCTCCCCACTATTACACTGTATCGATTCACCATTGTCACCATGCGATCCCCTTTCAAATATATTTTGATTGATGTCACTGTCATTGATGTGTGCTTTTGAAGTTATCAATTTGTTTGGAAACAGTTTTGGCGCGAGTCTCGTGGTTTTTTGTTGTCCGATGCTGTTTGTTAGTATTGACAGGCCGTATTTATTATTATTGATTAGGTTTCGCTATAGTAATATTGTTGCAAAAAAGGTAACCCTTAAAGGATTGGAGCAATAACCGCAACAAAACGAAATTCAGTTAATCCATGCTTAGTTATTCGTTTCAAAAGGAAGAAAATTAATTACAGATACATAAAGTTTTTACCTTCTATGGACACTGAGTAATGTAAAGCATAGCCCAGATTTCTGTTTAAAAATAAATACAATACAATACAATACAATACAATACAATAACTGTTTATTGCACACCAACATATAGCAAAAAATTACAGAAAACAGGTATATACACAGAGACTTTCTGAGGTAAGCAATAGGCGGCCTTATCGCTTATTATAAATCATCATGATTTTGGCCTATTTTGGTCCCACTGTAGGGTGAGGCCTCCTCTCAGAACGAGGAGGGCTTAAAATGGAGAAATTCCAGTCACTGTGATTTCAAAGTTCAATATCTTTCAAACGGCCGAATTAATTTCAATGAAGCTGAGCTAGGAACTATCGCGATTAGACTGCTTTTGAGTAGTAAAATTACATCAAATCGGTCCATCCGTTGGAAACATGATACAGGCAGAATCTTGTCAAGCTTATAACCGAACGCCCTTTCTTGCAATGGGGGTGAAAAACTCTTAATAAACAAGAGTTTTCTTAAGGCTCTGCAATAACTTAGAGAACCAGATAAAATACGAATACCGCCCTGAGGCTAAGAGATTCAAGTGTTATCACTACTTATGCCAGAAATGTGCTACAACAGAACATAACGAACAATATCTGTTACATAATTATTTAACCTTTAAATTGTCAAAATTGAAAAAGTTCACGATTCAAACCTAGTTGTTACATTATATAAAAATACAAAAAATCTACATAAATAAATACAAAAAGATAGTCTTGAATGATGTGCCGTGTGGTGCTTACTGACAAATTAAGGGAAATTTAGGTATAAACTAAACTGTACCACTAGAAGCATCTATTCGGAAGACTACTCAGCCATTGCAGCACACTTCCGGATGCTTCCGGCAGCCGGCAGCTATCAAGGTTCCGGTTACAACTACCGCACACGACCGATTACGAGCTAACGGCCACGTAAATGAGGCAAAGGATTCATACGATTCAGGAAACTTAAAATTAAAAAAAAAACAATTGAAATTACAAGGTAATGAATCAACATTCTTGAAGTAAAGACAAATTCGACATTTCAACCACATTGATCATCATGCTGGGTAACAGTCTACGCATAAAGAAATCTGGCTTTGAAGATTTGCTACGTGCACTGTCAACTGTGGAGCAGCGCGGTATTTATAAGATTATTTTATGTGCTTTCCCATATTCTAGTTCTTTGTCTCATGAGCGCAATGTTAAAATATCTAAGTGGAATGCTATGCTGTATAATGTAACTTGTTATAATAATAAATATCAATTCTTTGACAGCAACAAATTCGTAAAACATTTTAAACTAAATGAATTGAAATTGTATTTGTCGAAAAAGTGTAAAGTAGCTACAGCAAAGTTATTAGCATTTAATATCGAACCTAGGTACGTAGTGGACGACGGCGGCAGGGCCGGACTCGCCGCGCGCGCGCCGCCCGCGGGCCGCCAGTCTTTAAACTAACGCGTGAGACAGCGGAGGAGCAACGTAACTTTATTTTGATTCATCAAAATATACAAGGCTTCTCCAGCAAAATAACTGAAATCGGTTTATTCTTAGATGCATTAAATGTAGGAGTAATGTGTATTACTGAGCACTGGTTGAAACAACATGAACTACTATTGAATATTTGTAATTACAGAATCGCCAGTTCTTTTACTAGAAAATCGGCTATACATGGAGGCTCTATGATTATTGTTAAGGACGATTACAAGAGCAAAGAACTAAAAAATGTAGTTCAGCTGTCCATTGAACGAGTTATTGAAATTTCGTGTGTTGAATTAGAGAATCACATCATATTATGTGTATATAGGCCGCCGTCCTCAGACTTTTGTCAGTTCGAACCCGTGATGGAAGATGCTTTGAAACAAGTTTTTTCTGGTAGTAAATCTGTCATCGTATGTGGAGATTTTAATGTGAATTTACTAGACTCGGCAAATAGATATTCTGGAAGACTTTTGAATTTATTTAAATCATTTAACTTGTTTCATCTTTTTGAGGAACCGACGAGAGTCACGGCAAACACAGCTACATGTTTAGATAATATTTTCTGCATGTGTGATGTTATGGACAAAGAAATAATAAACTGTTTCAATTCCGATCACAGCGGCCAAAAAGCCTGTTTTACAATACCTAAACAGACAATTGATCAAATAGTAACCTACAGACCCGTTACAGAAGCCCGTGTAGAAAAATTCAAGGAAAATATTATCAACAGCGTTCCTGAGCCTTATTTGGAGGGAAGTGATCCTAACGTACTATATAAGAACCTGTCTGCAGTAATTAATCGAGAGTTCGGAAAAGTTTTCAAATTAAGAACTAAAATGAGAAACGGGAACAAGGCAAAGTTTAGTGACTGGGCCACGGTCGGAATACATAAGAGTAGAACTAGGCTTTATGAACTTTATGAAATGAAAAGCCACAGTCAAGACCCCTCGTTTATAGACTACGTTAGAAAATATTCCAAATTATTTAAAAAAGTATGTATTACTGCCAAGGCTGATTATCTTAGTAATAAAGTTAAATCCGCTGATAATAAAGTAAAAGCTGTATGGAATGTAATAAATTCAGAAACAGGTAAATCTAAGCCCCGTAATTGTCAATTCCAATTAAAAGTGGATGATAGAATATTGACTTCAGATTTAGAAGTGGCGGGTGCTTTTGAAAATTTTTTCTCAGATATAGCTGTAAATACGACTCGCGATCTAAGATCTTCCACTGTGCGGGCTAGTTCTTATCTAAATGAAATTGCGAGCGATAGACATCTGAATTTTGATTTTCAACATACTAACTCTGAAGAAATTATAAAGACTTTTAAATCTTTGAAACTGAAGAATACGGAGGATCTTTGGGGTATTTCTGTTCGAGTTATGCAATCTGTTATCCATATTGTGGCACCGTACCTAGCCGTCATATTTAATAAGTGCATTGATGATGGTGTGTTCCCGGACTTAATGAAATATAGCAAAGTGATTCCATTATTTAAAGCTGGGTGCTCATCTGATCCTGGCAACTTTCGTCCAATATCTGTGCTGCCTGTGCTGAGTAAAGTATTTGAAAAGATTATGCTTAATCAGCTGCTTCGTCACTTTAATCTAAATAACTTGCTACACAGTCAGCAATTCGGTTTCACAAAGGGCCGTTCGACAACAGATGCAGCCGCAAGTCTCATGAAGTACATTTATGATGCATGGGAAAATTCGCAAGATGCAATAGGAATATTTTGCGACCTGTCCAAGGCTTTTGATTGCGTGGAGCATGAGACGCTTATCCGCAAACTACAACACTATGGACTTTCAGCCAAAGCACTGAACCTTGTTAAGTCTTATCTCAGCCAAAGAGTTCAAAAAGTGGACATAAATAGAACGCAGTCAGCTGGCTCAGCGGTGAAGCTTGGAGTTCCACAAGGATCCATTTTGGGTCCATTTCTCTTTCTGATATATATAAATGACCTGCCCCACTTGCTAGAACAGAAATGCAACATAGTATTGTTTGCAGATGATACTTCTTTGATATTCAAAGTAAACAGGCAACAAGAAGATCCAACACACATCAATGAGACTTTAGCAGAGGCGCTAAACTGGTTCACTGCTAACAATTTGTTACTAAATGCAGCTAAAACTAAATGTATAAAATTTTCGTTGCCTAATGTAAGACAGTTTGAAACAATTATTTCCTTAAACGGAGAGAATCTGAAACTTGTGCATGAGACTGTTTTTCTTGGTCTTAAATTAGATCGTAATTTACAATGGAGCCCGCATATTTCTGGTCTTGCTGCTAGATTGAGTTCTGCCGCCTATGCTGTACGAAGAATCAGGCAATTTACCAACGTAGAAACTGCCCGGCTAGTTTATTTCAGTTATTTTCACAGCATAATGTCCTACGGTATGCTGATTTGGGGCAAGGCAGCCGACATAGAAACTATCTTCATTCTACAGAAGAGGGCAGTCCGGTCTATCTACAACCTTGGCTCCCGAGATTCACTAAGAGAACGCTTTAAGGAGATAAACATCCTCACAGTAGCTTCACAGTACATACATGATGTGATATTGTATACACACAAGAATATCGAGTCCTTTAAGAAAGTGTCAGACGTACATGATATCAATACTCGTAATAAGCATAAGCTTGCCGTTCCTAAATTTCGTCTACGGAAAGTAAGCAAATCTTTTGTGGGAAACTGCGTGAGATTTTACAATAAAGTTCCCGTAGAAGCATGGAAATTGCCACACAACTCTTTTAAGGAATACATAAAGAGTGCACTCCTGAAGAAAGCTTACTATAAAGTTGAGGAGTACTTATGTGATAATGCGACATGGCCAAAACTGAAAGCCGATGAAGATTGATGTGCGATGAGGGTGTTGATGTGTAATGTACTCGTGTTTGTGTGTGTGTGTGTGTGTGTGTGTGTGTGTGTGAGTGTGTGTTTATGTCGGTGTATTTGTATTGTGTAGTGTTGTGAAGTGTGACTTGGCAGTGTCCCGGCGCATTTCGTGTCTAGTTTCTGGTTCTGTTGCCGTTGTCCGCATTGCAGAATTTAATTTAAAAACATGCATTAGTTTGACATTTGGAGACCTTATACATCTCCATCTCTTTATTTTAATTATTATTATTGATTTTTGACCTTGGAGGCTTTTTACACCTCTGATGATTGTATAATTTAATTAGTTTAATTAAGTAGTTTACTTTGACATTTAGAGACTATATACATCTCTGAATTATTTAGATTAGGATTTATATTATTAACTCAGGGACTTTATACATCCCCTTGCTATAGTTATATTGTATATTGTTAAGCTTATGGATTTTAAACTTGTATATTTTTAGTTTAATAATTCTAGTCACAGGCTCGCTACGTCGAAGTTCCCAAGACGATCCCATAGAGCTTATGGGAACGGAAGCAATACCATGCCCTCGGTACCGCTCTGCTTTCAGAGCATGACATGAGTGCGTGTGAGCTAACTTTGGGGGCGGCAGACGTGAGCTTGCCATCGAAATCCAAAAGCTTAATGGTTACTTGACCTGAAATGCATATTTCAGTTTTTTTTTTATTATTATTAATTTTTTTTTTTTTTTTCATTTATGACGGTGGAAGCATTCTACACTTCCGCTTAACGTAGATATAGTTAGTGTTTAATTTTGTAACTAAGGGACCCCATACATCCCTGTATTATTATTTAATTATTTTTTTTGTGATTTTTTGTTTAATTGTTTACTGTAGTTTTTAAGTATTTTATTTGTAATTATTTTATTTTGAAAAAATGACTTTCTGCCAAGTTTCTTGCGGCGCATTCTTCTTGGCAATGATGGTCTTTCCGAAAGCGCTGGTAGTTTAAAAAAAATGACGTGTAAAAGTGCCCATTGCGGCCTATTTACTGAATAAATGATTTGAATTTGAATTTGAATTTGAATAATAATCTCTATTACAAAAATCTAAATTAAAGGTCCAAAATAAGGCACCGTTACTGGAAATAATTTTCTAGGGGTAGATATTATGATGTCTTATTTTGCACAACGTATAAAAGGGTTAACTTTGCAAGTAATTTGTCCGTAATTCAATAGAATTTCACGCACTGAGCGTGCGCTAAACCGGTTGTTTCAATAGAGTAGCAACGCTTTTCTGTCTTTTGTGAACATTTTAATTAACATAGAGAGATTAACTAGGGGCAGGGGCCACTATTTGAATACGCCGGGACTTTCTGAACGCATTCGTGGTTATTTTTATTAACTGCGAACTGATTATAAAATAGACATTTGGAATTAACATTCATTGAATTTTTTTTTTCGTATCTTGACTTATTAAAATGTTGTATAACTTCCACCACAAAAGGTAATAAAAAAAATAGAACATTTTTTGAATCAACAAGCAGGGTTTAGGTATACGTAATTTTATAATAGGTACTCGCATTATGGTCCCTACTTTAAAAAAACTCGTACCCTAAAATAGATGATTTTTGTGAGTAAACTTTGTTCATACAACAAGGTTCAATTTTGTTGATATTTATTTTAGAAAACCCGTGGTGGCCTAGTGGTTTGACCTGTCGCCTCTGAAGTAGAGAATCGTGGATTCAAACCCCGGCTCGCACCTCTGAGTTTTTCGAAATTCATGTGCGTAACGTAATTACATTTGAAATTTACCACGAGCTTTGCGGTGAAGGAAAACATCATGAGGAAACCTGCACAAACCTGCGAAGCAATTCAATGGTGTGTGTAAAGTTCCCAATCCGCACTGGACCCGCGTGGGTACTATGGCCCAAGCCCTCTGATTCTGGGAGGAGGCCTGTGCCCAGTAGTGGGACGTATATAGGCTGATTATAATATGATTGATTTTAGATACGAGATTTTTGCAAAGTAGTGACGATATATTTATAAATCGCATACGTAGCTTAGTTATGAAGCGGATTCTCTTCGCAGTACTTTACGACATCAAATTCTTTTTATATTAATGAAGTGTGTGTGTGTGTTTGTGTGGTATTGGGTTTGGTTACAGAGTCTTTGACTAAAAGATCCCTCTAATTCTATGGTAATCCACCAATGAGCGTCAGTGCGTTCACTCAAAACATAATGTATCTACACATAAATGAAGACTAAATCGAGTTAGCATAACAAGGTAAAAGCAGTTCCTGCAGTAACTAGTTTTTCATCCTAGACATAACATGCCGAAGATTATTCTGCCCACACTTTACGACAAAACGTGAAATAGACATAAACGTAGAATCTTAAAATGATCACATTATATGATTTTTTTATGGGTCCTTACTATGTAATACTCGCAGATAGTGTAAAACTTAATTTTTTTTTAGATTGTGTCACATAGAAGTGCAAGTAAAAACACTGGGTCAAATTAAAATTGCAGTGATTAAACGGTAAATAAAGATTTCTCTTTAATCTTTTTTAAAACAAGCTTCTTTACTGGCTGTACTTTTCGTTGACTGCCCTTGTATCATCATCCAAACTATATATCCGTACTTACCAGTTTCAATACGATGCCATTAACCGTTGAAGAGTTCCCTCCTGCGATGAAGATCCTGGCCGGAACACCAGAATTTCATTGCCAGAATTTTGTCCTGTCGCGACTTAAAGTGGTCGAAATATGATTTCGTAAATTTAAGAAAAATTCTTTTATTTACGACAAATACACGAACGTTGCAAGTTACATTACAGCTCTTAAAACAATATTACCTATCAAAACATAAATAATTGTTAACATACCAGAAGTAGATGATAAAATTATCTAGACACGCGGTAGCGTATCAAGCCAAGTTCTAGCTAACAAAACTGGCCACTAACACCATGTGTAATTTTACCCGAACCATTTGGAGCCACGGTAGGGAAGCGAACCCAAAACCTTAAGCTTCGCAGTCAAGTCAGGTACTATCAATTTATCTATATAATATGTATAATATATATATATAATAATGGAAATAATTCCGATCCGCATTAGCGATCCCTTCAAATTGCGAACCTACTGTGTTAAAAATAAAATTGTCTTAAATAATAGTATATAGATATCATTTATAAAATTTGTGAATCTGTTTTTAAAAAAAAAATACCTCGTTGAGTTTCTTGCCGGATTCTTCTCAACGGAGGTTTTTTCCGAACCGGTGGTAAATTTTTTGACGTTCATAAGTGCTTATTGTAGCCTAAATTGAATAAAGAGATTTTGACTTTGACGTTGACTAAACTAAGCTTTCTAAGTAAACATTCGGATAGAGTAAGCCAAAATGCAGTGGATAACTCAATGTAAAGTACAATTCAATAGAATCTAACAATTTTCTACACATTTATCACACCCTAACGTGGGCACGCTTGATTATATATATCCCTGTTGTTGCAATTATCATCTAAAACGAATCAAAAAAGAATAATAGTCACATCACAAAACCTTAGGCAGCCCGGTTTTCGTATTAGTAGGCTGGAAGTGTCTACAGGATTGTCAGATTCTATTGAATTGGAGTATATAATATAAGGCACCTAAGATTTAAAATCGGGCGGTATCTTTAACATCGCAGACGAGACGTTAATAAAATCTAACAAAATACTAAATGCCGACAATCGACTTATGCTAAACAGTGATCGTCTAGTCAGACGAATAGGGACAATATAGTTCTTGTTTTAGGGATCATTGAGAGACGCTAAAATCGGTATAACATTGGCACGTCAACTGTTATGTTCTGTTATAGGTGTTTTCATAGTTGTAAGATCTTCTCATAATGCTAAGAAAGACTCTAGTAGGTACGCTAAAATGACCAAATTTTTCAAACAATATATTTTTTCCAAACAGTATATATTTACTTTCTGCGGATTTTAGAAAAAAATTCAACCGCGCTTATTTAACTCTTAGTTTTGACTTTCGCGGTATGCAAGTTTCATGCACCTTTCCAGTTGTTACTACGTTTTATGTACAGCCTTCATACGTCTCACTATAGGTACAGGCCTCCTGTCAACTACCCACGCAAGCCCATTGTGGATCAGGAACTTCACACACAACATTGAACAACTTCAAGGTTGGGTGTAGATTTCCCATAGTATATGTATATTATTATTTTTTAGTGAAATAAGTTCCCACAAAACAAAGACCTTTTTATTGAAAAAATCCTTAAAAATTCCATCTAAAAATTAACAATATACATTATGAAGCCATAACAATATGAATGATTATGTCATATCATAATTTAATTGTTAAATACTTGCTGTTTGTTTACATATTTAAAAGCTTTTTCAGTAAGTAGTTTTCAGTAAAAATCCAAAGTATTCTCATACTTAAGCAAGACACCTTGCAGAATCCGGCATACCGTGGCTTCGCGGAACCCACCGCAAGCAAATAATGTCACACACCAAAACGATTTTATTATTGTTAAATTTAAAATGAAATTTTATACCACATACGTAGGTAGTAAAGTTCCAAATTCATATGCAACAAATTCGAATTACTATTAGATGGATCTATGGAAATAAATTTTGTGACAAATGCTATAAAGTGAATGAAATGGCGTATTAGTGAGTGTGTAATAAATTAAACATTTATGGTGATATTAAAGATCAGTAAAATCTCAATAAACTACGTTGGTAGGCCAAAAAGTATTGGGAAATGTAAATGGTTTATTGTATAAAATGTAACTTCATATTCTTAAATATAATACAGCTACTCCGTTAAACATGTGTAATAACTATTATTACGACTACCTACGTCCTACTGTCTGCTTAGGTTGCGGCTTTCGTACAGCTATTAAAGTATCAAATATTTAAATATTTAGGTAAGCACTATTTTTGCCCACGATTTACCCTACACAAATAAAGTCTAAATTCCCCGTGTTGTAGTAAAAATCCAAATGCAGTCGTCTCATTATCCTGGCTGTTATTTCAGCAAAATCTCATTTGAGCCCGTGCAACCGTTTACGTTTGATTGAACCACAGTCAAACTTATCCACCATCGAATTTACTCGAAATTCTCACGGGAGAAGTTCTGAAATGAGAGTAAAGCCTCTAGCTTATTCATATAAAAAGAAAAGTCGTGATTGATTAAAGCCAGCCCTTATGTATCGATTTGTAGCAACTCGATATAGTACCGTAACAGTCTTTGCTACAAACAATAGTTCATATCAATCAACTTTATTATTTTTATTAGATAATTTACCAACTGTTACACCATGTTTCTGTCCATTGTCTTATTTATTGTTTTCCGATAATCCAACTGACACGTTAACGCATAATTCACATTATCGATCCACTGTAAGATCTATCGAGACACAAAATTTCGTCATAACAGAACGCTTTTATTATGATAATAACAAAAACTCACGAACTTTCATACCAATAAAACAATATAAACGCATTGACAATAATTTATTCAATTTAAAGCTGCGTGCGACATGGATCTACAATAAAACGAGCTATGAAACTTTATTGTTGGAAATATAAATTGTTTACGTTTTGAAATTGGGTAACATTAATTAAAATTAGGTTTAAGTTTTTGTAGTCTGACCTGAATTAATCTGAAAATTTCTTTTATATTTAGAATCAGTTCTACGAGCGATGTGCGCCACTCACTGCATGAATTGAGGAGATCGGTAAAAGAACTAAAGTTCTCGATAAAGGTCAGTAAAATACATCGCACCTTGAGAACGATACTGTCACTAAACAAACTATGTCAGCTTGCAAAATTAATTGATGTGTTAAAGGTTCTTTCAGTGTCATTTTGAAAGACGACAAATTTTGTTCAGTAAGGGTCTCGTTCTCAAGGTGCGACATACCTTAACTTCAAGCTTTATACACGAGGAACAATCCTCCAATATAACCCCGCTGACCATGTTTCCAAAAATCAAGTAATCCTATACTTAGGTGAAATTATTCCTTTCACAGTGCTTTTAATTTACATACGAGTAGCTATGCTAAGCTATGTCCGTCACGTCAATTCTAAGTCTATCATAGGTAGCTTTTTTTAAATCACATCACTCGAAGTTAACAAATACAAATTACTTTATTTAAATAATCATAGACAATAATACAGGACAAATATGTATCCATAAGACTCCAAACTAGACTGAGCTGTATCTTCGACGTCTGCGGGTGCGAGTAACTTATTAGAAAATAAAAATAAAAAATCAATTTCTGTAACGTGTATGGAGTGCCCCCCCTATAAATATTTATTTTTGTAATTTGACTACAAAACTAAATAGCGGCTTTGACTAGACATCTGTACTCCAAATTTCATTGATACACATCTTGTAGTTTTCGAGTAAAATCTGTGACATACGGACGGACGGATGGACAGACATACAGACAGACGGACTTGACGAAACTACAAGGGTTCCGTTTTTGCCATTTTGGTTCTGGAACCCTAAAAAACACGTTTATTAAAAAAATCGTTTACTAGAACAAATGAATAAGAGGTTAGTATTCCCGTATTTTAAATTTAACACAATAATATTCTGGTGATTTTAAAAATCAGTACGTACCCATTTACGATTTTAAATCCTCATATATTCTCTTAGTCGTGAAAATACAAAGAAAATGCCTGCACCACTAAACTTTCATACATTAATGTAGCACCAAAATCGACTCGAGCGCAAGCCGAACTCTATGGGAGTCGGTGGGCGACGGTAATCTACTGATTACAAGGCATTATCGTAGCCGAGGAGTATAACTCCTCCGTAAATACGTAATTTGCTTAAAACTATTCATGTATTTGTTTATACAACGTTTATAGCGTGAAATATGAATATACGCGGCGCGGCATGTGTGGAATGCAAGATGTTTATCTGTTGAATCAAATTATAATGTATTTTGTTTATGATTATTATTTATATGTTACGGCGTGACGGAAATCGTGTCTTTTGATAAAATTAAAAATGGTTACAAGGTTATTTTTTTTTTCTTTTCTCGCTTCTTAATTTCTAATCCTTGGTGTAAGTACAAGATACAGTAGGGAGAATTGAATGTTTCGGTTTTGAAGTAGACTTTGTATTATACAAACTAACAACATTTTATTCCTTACTAGCTTATGCCCGCGACTTCGTCTGCGCGGATCTAGGTACGCCCTCTACCGGAATAAAAGGTATCCTATTTTGATCCTGAAGGTTCAAACTGCCTATATACCAAATTTCATCAAATTCAAGTTCAAATTCAAATGCAAAATTCAAATTTAAATTCAAGTCATTTATTCAGTAAATAGGCCGCAATGGGCACTTTTACACGTCATTTTTTAAACTACCAGCGCTTTCGGAAAGACCATCATTGCCCAGAAGAATGCGCCGCAAGAAACTTGGCAGAAATTAATTTTTTCGAAATAAAATACTTAAAAACTACAGTAAACAATTAAACAAAAAATTACAAAAAAATAATAATACAGGGATGTATGGGGTCCCTTACTTATAAAATTAAACACTAACTATATGTAGGTCTGTTTCCTTTGAGTATTTCATATAGCCGACCTGTTGCTTTTGAGTCCAGTACGTTCGTACTGAAATTGAAATCAGCAGGGCTACTACGAAACTCGAAACTCGAAGTTCGTATCGTACCGTCCCTCTCGCTCTCGTATCAAATATAATAAGTGTCAGAGAGACCGCACGACACGAACTTTGAATTTAGAGTTTCGTAGTAGCCCTGCAGCTTCCAACTAAAATACTACGGAATTCCTAAGTCGCGGCGGCGCAAGCGCACCAAGTCATCGCTCCTTGGAGTGTTGACTTTCGATTGTTTGAAGACGACAGTCACATCATAGTTGCAGAGGCTATACAAGTAATATATCACTCGGCAGGTTTTTAGGGTACCGTTCGAAGTCGATTAATAAAATTGAACAGTGATATTTTTGTTCACCTTCTACAGATTTTTGTTAAAATGTAAATAACAAGAAAAAAAACTTAAACCTAAATTACACATTTCGACGTGTTGAACTTAAGTTCATGACACATAATATAATTCGTTTTTTTGCGCCATCTATTGCAACTTTGGAGATTTCGTTGAGCACGTAACACGTATTATTTTAAACTTTAAAATTTTCACTCATAACTAACACACCCGTCAAAAATGTACACATGGGGAAAAGCGTTACATTTTGATATCAGTGACTGACGATACCGTTCCAAAAAAGTCACAGTGAAAAGTCACCGTGACTTTGTCATGCCTGTTACTCGTGTCACTGTATGATATTTGTGACACGCCACGGTCCTGTAATAAACGTTTTTCTTGTCACACTGTTATTTCAACGTGACTATGTCACCGTGACGTTATTTATCCCCTATGTCTACAAAAATGACAATATTAGGTACATACAATAAAATAAAGTATCTCTCAAACTATGTATAGTACCTATAACTCTCTGAAAGTTATAAACTACAGAGCCTGCGCAGCTTTTTGGCAACTGTATTGGATGTTGAATTCGAAGGACCATTTGATTTGTTGACAATTGCTTTTACTTTATCACTCCATTTACTTGGCTTACTTTATTTGGCGCAAAATTCAAGTAGATTTAGTTTTATATTCTGAAGCATATAGGTCAAGGGCGCTGGTCCAATTTATCCAAACTCGCGAAGTAAGTAAAATATTTATGCAGTAAAATACAAAACTTAAATAAATCTAGTAGCTTCTGACTGTCTAGAAACTAGAATTTATTTGCGTATTGCAAGGATGTGTGCACAGTGTTTTTAGAATATTCTGTAAAAAATTGAAGAAGAAATACATTTTTTTTACTTAAATTTGACATAAATAACAACTGAAAGTTAGAAGTTACTGTTAAAAAAATATTTTTAATGCAAGTTTTTATGGTTGTACTTTTTGTTGACTGTACTTGCATTGTTATCCAACATACAAGTGTATACCAAATTTCAAGTGAAATTACAAAAATATATCTCTGACCGAATAAAATTTATAAATAGTAAATAAATAAATAAATATAAAGAGAAGCCAAAATTCTGTCAACAATATAGTGAATACGCATGCGTAATATTGTAGCGTTTGTAGCTCAATGTGTACACACGGCGACGTGTAAGTGTTTTCCAGTCTCACTTTGTTGGTTATAGAATGCGGTATAAAAATCTAAAAACATCGCAAAAAAATTTATAAAATTTATTTTTACTCATTCAGGCCCTGGAGACTAGATTGAGTTTCTCGTAGTAGTCTTGGGATACCATTGCTGAAAAAACTGTTCTAGGTAATTTTCCATTTTACGAGTATTTCTTCGATGTTTGAACACACGTAATATTTTCAGTTTTGATCCTTTCAACCTGCTTGAAAAAGCCACTTGAAAACTCATGTTTCGTTTCATGACGCTATGATAGATCGAGTACATGTAAATATTTCACTCTTGAATTATACTCGTAATTTCTGACAAAAATCAATCGCGATTTCTAAGAAAACGATGCAACTGTCAAAAAAGTCCTGTTTACTTGGAGAACCACGTAAAGGTCGTCAGCGACTTAAATTAGATGCCTATTGTTACCTACCTACATTACATACCTAGTTACCAAAAAAATATGTTGTTTTGAGAATTGTGAATCTTGTTTAATCTGCCACAACATGAGCTTGACACCTTAATTCGTAGAAATATTAGCAATGAACTCATGAATGAGCACAGTGGTGTTTATTTGCCCATTCTTGGACACATCCTTATTGATATGACACTAACATAGACTAAAACTTTGTTTTTTTTTTCGGTTCTTTGCTTGTTTCTAATTTTCAGTTTTTCCTTTTGAATTATATCCACTACGTGCTTTAAATCAGTGATTATCTTTTTGAACAATGGCCATTTCAGCCTCGCCTTCATTGATCTATTTAATAACAAGTGCAATAGGGGTCTACCTATCAAATGACTTTTCACTGGCTTCACCATCATCGTCAAACTATGTCAGTCCATTGAGCTTGATCCTCATCTCTCCCCATCTAACCTTACGAATATCATCAGTCACTACCTAGACACAGAGCGCCCTGCACCACTGTCTCTACTCTTGAGCTCTGCTTTGTACCAGGCTGACCCAATGGCATACAATCCTACGACATAACGTGACCTGTCTACTTTCATTTCAATTTACTAATGCGCTGAGTTGAATTTATTGTGCTATTTACTACATATTTATTTAGTCGAACACAATTAAACTGCCTACATAACTAAAACACTTTTTTTTATTCGACTGGATGGCAAACGAGCAAGTGGGTCTCCTGATAGTAAGAGATCACCACCTCCCATAAACATCTGCAACACCAGGGGTATTGCAGATGCGTTGCCAACCTAGAGGCCTAAGATGGGATACCTCAAGTGCCAGTAATTTCACCGGCTGTCTTACTCTCCACGCCAAAACACAACAGTGCAAGCACTGCTGCTTCACGGCAGGATTAGCGAGCAAGATGGTGGTAGCAATCCAGGCGGACCTTGCACAAGGTCCTACCACCTGCAAACATACATAGAATCTAAGGGTTACGGGCAATGGCGCTATAATCCACATATTGATGGACGATTAGGTACAAATACATGAAACAGGTGACGATGGTACTAAAGATATTAAGAAATAAGTAATTAAAATTCCAAATTAGATAAAAACAGCTTATTTTACTTTCAACATATCCTGATCGGTCATATAATTCAATACTCACTGAGGAAAGGAAGTACTGATTCCATATCAGTTGATAATAAGCTGATACGATGATTAACATGGAAAATAATCTGAGTGTGCCTCGTGCATTTCCGATTACAAAACGCCATGTTGAAGTGATAGTGATCGGAACATTTTTAAATCCAACGATGCCTATCCACCTTATCTGTAGGACTTCCTCATTTTCTGGATTATGGCTATGTTGAAATTAATTAAAAACAAGTAGATTAGCAATATTCGCTGAAGAAGCCGGAAGGATTAGTGTACAGAAGAGAGCAGACCAAATATTGAAAAGGATCCACTGAGCTTGAGCGCGATTGCTTGGAGTTCCTTTCCGCAATAAAATCCAGAATACGGAAATTCGCCGAAAAACTAAACTCACCGACATAGCTGGAAAAATGTGCAAGTTAAAGTGGCAATGGGCGGGTCACATCGCTCAAAGAACATTATAACCGTTGGGGGAGAAAAGTTCTCGAGTGGCGACCATGAACCGGACGATGAAGCGTTTGCAGGCATCCCACTAGGTGGACTGACTGTGGATGCAAGTGGCGAGTTGTCGTTCATTGTCGTGTTCTGAGGTCTTTGTTCAGCAGTGGGCATCTTCTGGTTGACGATAATGATGACAGAACTTGGATATCGCACTCCTAGATCAAGAGCAATGCAGCCAGAGTGCAGTTGTGCCGACTGTAATCTAACTACAACGAAAAATGTATGGGCAGTAGGCAGTTACGTTGCAGCTGGAATGCAGTCCGTCTGTACTGGCCCTAAATGAAATAAAACATACTATGATTTATTTTGTTAATTCGCTCCTACCTAATTCTTAATCGTTACTAATATACCTAACTTATATTACAAACTCGGATGTGAATATGTTCGATTAATTGTTTGGTCTGGTCTTATCAATTTTATAAAATTTGATATGGAGATTATTTAAGACACTCGCAAGTAGGATAGTTTCTATCCCGGAAAATTGTATAGTTCCCACGGGCATGCATGCGATAAACGAAATTTTCAGACGAGACGTCATTAGCGACAGTTATTTGGTATAAAAATAGTATGACAACTTGAGAAGGCCATAAAAAGAATAAACACACCCATATTTTCATTTATATATTTCATTAGAATGAAGAGCATTTTCTTACGTAGTATAATGTAATATTAATTTCAAACTCGACTCCGATTCTAACTCGAAGTCACTGCACAATTTATTATCTGATGTAGAAATTGACGTCGGCAAAATCGTGTTTACAAAGTCCAATACATTTCCTTACAAATTGTTATCGGAAATAAACGTTCCCCTGAAGTTGTTTCAGTAAAACTCTTATCGGTAGTATCGGGCACTCCGCCGTACTAGATAGAAAACTACGTAAGGTGCGGACATGAGACAGTCTTCATGATTAAAACTCCTAAAAGACGCATAATTTCCTATGTGTTGTCTATTTGTACCTAATGCTATTGTTGTGTCTTGTGTTGTGAATAAATGTATTTTCTTTCTTTCTTTCTTTTCTTTTAATCCAGTAACTTTGTCGCCTGAAAGTATGGGGCCAGTATGCGTCAAATCCGGTAGTTCTGAAATTTTGCAGACTTGTTTATGATGTTGGCCTAATGAATAATCCAAGTTTGTGACCTCGAGCGCCGAACGCAACTTTGTCAAAAATCGAAAAAACCGCGAAAAAATCGATATTTTTTTCAAATTTTGGCGATTATAACCCTAAAGGACTAGTGTTCGAAAAAACTTTCTTAGAACGTTTTAAAGAAGACTAAATTTGCTACAACATGATACTAGAATTGTCTCTGTGGACCCAATAGTTTCTAAGATTAAGCCTTTCAAAGTTTATAATTTTTTCGAACTTCGCAATTTAGGCAACCACAACACCTATAACCTTGACGAGCTGCGGTACCGACTATTCGCTAGGGCTGCGACGAAAACCAGCTTCAATCTAGCCAGGTTACCTCCCACAAGAGACTCTGCTCGATTTCACTCCTTGCGGACATACCATCAGGTAAAAATTTGTCCTTGCATCAGTAATTCACATAACATATCATTCATCATTTTCTATTCTCATGTACAATCTTCTTACAGGTACAGGCGTGGTTGGGAGTCACACTTAACCCTGGGGGTGACTATATACACACCACAAAGCCTCAATCCCAAAACGACCAGAAATGCAGCCCCACAACACCTCTTGCAGATGATTACTTGCGGCTGCACGAAGGGTTGTGGAATCGCGTGCAGCTGCAGGAAGACAGGATTAAAATACTCATCAGTCTGTAGGCACTGCAGCGAGGCCTCTTGTGACAATATACCTGATGTTGCAGTAGTAAAATCCTAGAAGGCGACGATCTGTCCGATGTCGAAATGGAGGATGACTTGACGGCACAAAACGTCGACGATTCATTACCATCCCCTGATGGGGATATGCCATCCCAATACGTCGATCCAGATACGGACGAACCTCAACCGGGACCTTCCAAAAGGGCCAAATTAATTTGATTTTTTGATTTTGAATATTACTCAATTTCCTAACAAATAAACTTATTAACTTCTGTTGTACTTTTCTTTTTTATTTACTTCATTATTCGTAGCTTAGCTTTAACATCATCGTTCACACTCCTCTTTATCTTTTTTAACATCCTATCATAAAGTACAGGGCTTCGATAGTATAATCAGGGTCAAAATTCATTCAGAACGACAGAATCCCAAAAAATTGCGAAGTTCGTAAAAATGATAAACTTTGAAAGGCTTAATCTTGGAAACTATTGGGTCCACAGAGACAATTCTTGTATCGTATTGTAGCAAATTTAGTCTTCTTTAAAACGTTTTAAGAAAGTTTTTTCAAACACTAGTTCTTTAGTGTTATAATCGCCAAAATTTGAAAAAAATACGTTTTTTTCGCGGTTTTTTCGATTTTTGACAAAGTTGCGTTCGGCGCTCGAGGTCACAAACTTGGATTATTCATTAGGACAACATCATAAACAAGTGTGCAAAAATTCAGAACTACCGGATTTGACGCATGCTGCCGATGTATAAAGTTACTGGACTATTTCTAAAATCAACCTTTCTGAGAGAGCTATTTTTATTTAAAACTACTTAGCTGCTGCTCGCGATTTTGTCTGCGAAGAATTCGATGCCAAATTTCGTCTATATCAGTTTAAGCATGAAGTGGTAACAGACAAACAGACAGAGTTACTTTCGCATTTATGTATAATAATAGTAAGGATTGGGCAGTCAAATGGAGGGAGAGCTGATCATTCATAAATTTTCTGTTGCATTAGACGTATCCTTTAAGAAAATCAACAAAATTTCTATATCTGATCAGGTATTGAAACATTTTGATTTGCGCAAAGACTACGTGATAGCACACAGAATTTATTTTAACAGAATACGCTCGCCGTGTCTTCGAGTGGCGACCATAACCGGAAGATGAAGTATTAACAGCCCTCCCTGTTGCAAACTCCTTGGAGATTTGTACTTTTTGGTGTTTTTGTAAAGTTATATTTTGTATGTTTTTCTTTTTTTTTTATTCGACTGGAAGGCAAACGAGCAAGGGGTCTCCTGGTGGTAAGAGATCACCACCGCCCATAAACATCTGCAACACCAGGGGTATTGCCAACCTAAAGGCCTAAGTTGGAATACCTCAAGTGCCAGTAATTTCACCGGCTGTCTTACTCTCCGCGCCGAAACACAACACTGCAAGCACTGCTGCTTCACGGCAGGATTAGCGAGCAAGATGGTAGTATAAAATCCGGGCGGACCTTGCACAAGGTAGGTAGGTATTACTTGTTGTTTGTTTTTAGTTGCTTGTGTTTCATTCGATTGTGTCTGTGTGATCAAATTATATTCTTTCTTAATCATATTTCCTCGTTTGCCTTTTAATTACAGTCCATTCATACGTTTCACTCCCACCAGATGGACTGACGACGTCGTGAGGGCTGCTAACAAGCGATGGATGCAGCTGTTGAGTTGTCGTTCATTGCGGCGTTCCAAGGGCCTTTGTTCAGTAGTGGACTTCTTCCAACTGATGATAATGATGATGACGCTTGCCACACTGCTGATTGCGGATACCAAAAATTGAATTTAAATGAGATCGCTCCTATTAGTAAATCAAAGCTTAATTCTTCACTGAAGACATCTCGGACATTTTAACAAAAACATGTACCTTTTCTTTCAAAATGTATTTAATTTTTTCATGCAAATTTTACGAGTCAGTTTTGTCACGCCTAATATCAAGTGTATGAAAAAACGTCACAAAACTGTCATTTTTGAGTGGGACTTTTTTTAAAACATCGGAATCATTGTTGTTTCGATTGTGAGCAGGAAAAGCCATTTTTTTCATAATTGGAAAAAGAAAGGTTACACTTTTTTGTGAAAATGCCCCTCTAACAAAATGTTTCCATTATAGTATTTATAATTGAAACTAAGGCGCAATTTTCTTATATATTCTAGGCTTTCGTGACATAACATTACCTACGTAGGAAGCAATAATTCCGATCAAGTTACACTGTACTGTTTTGGAACAAGTTGCGCATGCACTTCTTATGTGCAAGTCATGCTACTTATAGGTGTTGCGCCCGAAGAGTCCAAAAAAAACCAATTTTATTTTTAACTAAATTTAGTAAGTTCAGAAAAGAATTACAATTAATTATAAATTAAAATCTAAGTACTGAATCAACCCGATGCAAGTGATTGAATGATCGATTCCCGCGGTCCGAGTTCCCAGGCTTCGAGGTATGCTTCGTCAGCGCCTCGTGAATCGGGCGATGCGCGGTGCCGTCACATGTTCTTTTGTCAGCATTATGCAATTCACAGTAGCGTTGCTAAGTTAGCTTTCTTCCTGTGACGATGCCTCATAACACCTCCCCCTGTAGACCAGCAACTATTTTAGAAGTTTGAGAGAAAATGTTGCTGGCAGGTGATCATTGGCTGGATTTTTATCTGCAGGTGGCGAAGTTTCCATGCTGGTTGACACATTGCTGGTAGCTTCTGGTGTCTTATTGGACTTCTTGATACAACAGTTTATTATGCGGTTTCTGTTTAGAGTAATCACAAGCGCTATTGTGATTAGTATGATCGTGTAGAATGGGACTGTAGTGTGGTACACTGCTGAGTCTTGTTGGCTGAGTCGAACAGTAGGCTGGCGTGATATTCGGTGCTGGATATCTTGAAGATTTTTCAGGTTGACGGTACTTAGGAAAACGGTTGGTTGTGACTTCGAGGTTTTAAGTCCGGTTGCTTCAGATATCTTCATTATTTTCAGTGGTTTGCCTTCTATCCGATCTTCTGAATTAATAATTGTGAAATCATCCGTTCGCAACAGGCAGTTTTTGGGTATTGTGGCCAGGTAACTCCCGTTTAGAGTGTTGTAGTCTTCCCGTCCGCATATGAGGTGTACTTTAGTGGGTTGCGGGAATATCAGCGCGTACATTCTGTCGTCCAGTTTCTCCATAACTGATTTCGTCAGTGATACCGTTGTCTGCTTACAGTTTCCATCCGTGGACTGCTTCTCGATTAACTTGTGAATGCAATCCGGCCGGGTCCTTATTTGATGATTGATGGCCTCTTCACATAGATACCATGTCCTGATCTTCGGGCATTCTGCCTCTATGTACACGTATGAATTTCCGTTGGTTGCTATCAAGGGATAGGGAGGGACTATGATCTGATTAAACTTATTAGGTGTGATAGGGAGTTTATATAGGTTATAATTAAGCGGGGAAACGATAGGGAATCTGAATATAATAACTATTCGTTTTTGAACAAAGTACGATCCGGTTTTTATAATGTCATAATATTCTCTAAGCTCTAAATCTAGCACTTGTTCTCTACCATATATGTTTATTAGTTTATCTAACATACTACTTAGTACACGTGTACTTAACATTGAGTGGTGGGTGCTAAGTGTACGTGTAAAGGCTAAAATATTTTCTATCCTATCCAACTCGTCAACTAAATCGTCTACGTTTTCATTTATGATTACTAGAAGTTGAGCAAACTTGGCATATTTAATCAGGGCTGTTTCGGCGTTAGCGTTACTATTGAGGATTAAGATGAGAGTTTCATTAATTTTTTGCTGATTATTGACGATCTGAGAGACTACCCCTGAATGATGTTCCATCCATTCCTTGCTGAGACTAATATGATCATTAAGCTCTGTAACGATCCTATCCTGGTTAGTTTTAAAAGTTTTAATGGCATCATTGTATTTAATGGCATCGGTATTATCTAGGTTTCCAGTTAGACTTTTTATGATGGAACCCAGGCCATCAACCAATCCCCTTTTACCACGATTTGGCTCCAGACTTCGGAGTTGATCAGATGCCTTATCTAATTTATTAACTAAATACTGAATTTGAACTTCGTACAGGGAATAGGTATCATTGGTCAGTTTGTCTCGAGTCTCTCTCAATTGGTCACGAACGCTGTTAATGCAGTTGTCTATGTGTGCCAATTCTATGTATTGTACAAAAGTATGCGTCTGTGTTGTCAATTTCATGTCACCTATATTAAAGGGCAAAAGTCCAGGTCCGTCTGCTAAGTCTTCAAGTCTGATCTCCTGGGAGTTGGAGAGGTGAAGTAATAGGGTTATCAGGAACGACCTGCAACAATTTAGCAGCTTTAGGGACTCGTTTGAGTCGAGCCTTTGCAACTGGGCCCCGTTTCTTTGATGTATAAATGTGTATAGGCAAATCAGCGAGGACATTGTCCTGAGTATACCTAGGAGCTATTTTCTGCCTATCAGCTGCTGGGTTTTTGACAAATACTTGTTGCTGAGGTTGGTATTCTACCTCGGGTTCTCGAGTTTTATTTCGATTTTCAATTATTGCGGTGCGATTTATCAAAGTGGATTTATTTATAAGATCATAAACTGTTTTCATTTGATCTTTATGGTTAACTATGTATTGCTGAATTAGCTGCTCGTTTAGGTCAACGTCTATGGGGTCCCGTGGATCGAAATGTCCTGTCAAGATGTCGTATGGTCGGCATTTCGTGAAACTATGGATTGAACTATTGTATGCTATTATGGCATAGGGCATGAGGATGTATACGGGCTCATCTTTACGTGTTAGTCTTAAAATTCGTATATGTTCTAGAAGAGTGGAGTGGAATCGTTCTATGTTACCGTTATCGTTTGGAGAGTGAGCTAGCGTTCTATGATGTGTTATCTTATGAAACCGTAAGAATTCTGCAAACAACTGATTAGTGAATTCCGTCCCATTGTCGGTTATTACCGTCAGAGGTAGTTTGTGGTGTGAGCCAAATTTCAAGAGAGCCTGTATGATGCTTATAGCTGTTCCGTCTCTAAGGTGGTATGCTTGACCGTATTTAGAAAAAACATCTATAAAGGTAATGTATTTTTCGCTTTGCACAGTAAATAGGTCCATGTGTACTATTTCAAAGGGCTTTGTAGCCGGCGCTACGATATTATATTGCTGCCTAATTGGATGTCTATCATATTTGGCCTGTCCGCACGTTATGCATTCATTGATAAACTTGGTTATTTGTTCCTTCATTTTAGGCCAAAAATATTTTTGGGATAGGGCCAAGTAACATTCATTAATACCTCTATGGTTGGTTTTGCCGTCGTGATAATGCCTAATGATTTCCTGTTGTCTAAGATATTCTTTAACGTTCTCAAGTTCGGTTTTAGCTAAGACCAGATTCATCGCTGAGTTTCTGAAGTGATTCTGCAAGATTGGTATGATTTTGTACATACCAAGCGGGGGGGTGATTAGCAAAGCTGTTTTTACTTTTGGATTGACATATTCCTTAACTGCGTTAATAACATCCTCTTCCAACTTTGACTCTGATACTTGAACATTCGTGCGTGTGTGGGTCTCAAATGGTTTCGTCACGGTTGTTCGTTTTTTAAAGTCTCCCACTATCGTCAAGCATAGCTGTCTATGGAATTTATTAAGAGGGTCAGTAGTTATAGGTATTTCCAGAATTGGGTTCTCGCTGTCGGTATGGGCCGTTATTGTCGAAGATCCAGCATGTGTCGGTGGATGTTCAGTAGGGTTTGCTGCAAGTGAATTTAAGTCAGTATGGGCCGTTATTGTCGAAGATCCAGCATCTGTCGGTGGATGTTCAGTAGGATTTGCTGCAAGTGAATTTAAGTCCTTGTCTGGTTGAGTCAAGAGGTCTTTAATGAAGTTAGTCATTTCCTCGTCTGTCATTGGTTGTTCTATCGGTTCGTCCTCTGGTTTATTAGTTTGATCTGTCTGTTCGATGTGCAATTCTATCCTAGAAAGAGCGTCAGCATTGGTGTTACATTTACCTTTTTTATAAATCACAGTATAATTGTATTCGCTAAGCTTGAGTCTCCATCGTGTTAGTCTAGAGCTTGGTTCCTTGACGTTCATAAGCCATTGAAGGGGCTTATGGTCCGTCACTATTTTAAATTTTCTTCCAAATAAGTATGGACGGAAGTACTTGGTAGCCCAAACTATAGCTAGAAGTTCCTTCTCTATGGTACTGTAATTTATCTCGCTTTCATTGAGGGTCCGTGAAGCATATGAAATAGGTTTATCGGATCCCGCTGTTCCTCGGATTCTCCTAAAGCTACGTTGGATGCGTCTGTGGTTAGTATAAATTCTCGATTAAAATCTGGATACTGGAGTATGGGGTCGTTGGTCAATAGTGTCTTACATTTTTTGAAACAGTCGATGTAGTCAGAGTCTAAGGTAATTTTTCTACCTTTCTTTAGGCATGAAGTCAAGGGTTTAGTGATTCTAGCAAAGTCGGGTATGAATTTCCTGTAATAACCAATGAGACCTAGGAATTGTTTTATTTGTTTTGTAGTTTGTGGGATAGGATAATTTTGAATACATGCAATTTTATCAGGATTAGGCTTTATACCTTCTCTACTGATAATATGACCCAAATAGGCTGTTTCCAGTTTTAAAAACTCTGATTTATCCATTTGTATCTTAAAATTGGATTCCCTGAGTCTTTGGAAAACTTTCTCGAGGTTAGTTATATGTTCCTGGAGGCTGGTACTAAACACAATTATGTCATCGAGATAGACTAAGCATATGACGTTCTGGAGACCTTTCAGGACGTTGTCCATCACACGCTGGAAGGTAGAAGGTGAATTCTTCAAACCCATCGGCATGCGAAGGAACTCGAAATGGCCGTGTTCTACATTAAATGCTGTCTTACTGATATCTTCAGGGTCCATTTCCACTTGGTAGAATCCGCTTGCAAGGTCGAGTGTTGTAAAGTATTGACACTTGCCTAATTTATCTAGAACATCATTTATGTTGGGAATCGGATATTTATCGTCCAGGGTCTTTTCATTTAGTTTACGGAAATCTACGACAAGGCGCCATTTTTGCTTGCCAGATGCATCTATTTTCTTAGGCACAACCCATATTGGTGAGCTCCATGCCGAACAGGATGGTCTTATGATGTTCTGTTCTAGCATTTTTGATACCTGATCCCTGACTTCTTGGCGATGAATAAAGGGGTAACGATAGCTTTTTGTCTATATTGGGGTCTCATCAGTAGTCTTAACGCGATGTTTAATTTTGTTAGTAAAGGTCAACGGTTCTCCTTCAATATAGAAAACGTCAGCGTACTGTGAGCAGAGTCGAGTCAAGTTCGCTTTCTCCTCAGGATTAAGATGTTCGGTTCTTAATTTAGAAATTACCTCTTTCACACGATCGAAATTTTGATCTTTACTTGATTCGATATTTGTTTCGAAATTAAAGAGCTCGGCTTGTGCTGGATGGTCCATAGAAAATATAATGTCGTTGTCAGTCGGGTTACTGATGTCAATTATTCCACGACTATTATTTACAGTAGTCATACATTCATGGATGATGCAGTTACTAATTATTTGCTCGTGTACTAGCACTTCTCCGTCAGAAGCGTTGATGGGTATTCGTACTAATTTGGAAGAATGGGCTGGGATGATATCCTCATACAGGTTAAGGTTCCGTGAATTGTACATCTTTATAGGGTTGGATGCGTGTTTCGTGATCAAAGTCTGATTTTTCAAGTCAATTTTCGCTTCCCATTTCGTCAACAAGTCAAGTCCTATCAGTCCGCTAAAGTGGTTATGGAATTTGTAAATGAATAGTTTTATGTCGTCTTCGTCATTGAATTCTTTAAAACAAGGTAATGTAATGGAGTAGTCATTCATACTAGTCGCGTGTACGTTCGTTACTTCGAAAGGGTCGTAGTTTAATGGAATTTGCGAGAAAAACCTTTCCACAGCATCTGGGTCTATAAATGATCTATTAGCACCAGTGTCTATTAATAAGTTGAGTGGAGGATTGTCTATGTGAATGTACGGGAGTTGCCTTTGTGTCTGCAAATTTATTTCTATTTTGGTCTTTTTGATGTCGGGGGCGAAGGAAAATCCTCAGCTTTACTAGTCGAGGGCTGGGGTTCGATGTCGTAAGTCGTCTCTACTGTCTGGGTAGAAATTTCATGGTCATAAGGGTTGTAATAAGCAGCATCGTGTCCGGGGTAATAAGAATTATCGCTATAGTATACTTCCGGATAGTAATCGTAGTATTCGGCATAGTTCTCGGCTTCGTGAAAATTCACGTCACCTGAAGCTAAAGGCAAGGGCTTCGAAACAAAATGGCTGACGCCGCTCATGGGCTGTGGCCCTGGCCGCTGCTGGTTAAACTGATTTTGATTCCTAGGGGCTAACCTGAACACGTTGCTTCGAGGGTTGTAGTTAGGCGGTGGGGCAGCAAACATTTGCTGGGTACGGGTAGGCATCCTGGAATGAGGTTGCGCTGCTGGAGGCGTACTGTACTTACGCGGCTGAGACATTGGCGGAGGCATGAGGTTTTGACCTTGAGGGTTTGAATAAGGGAGTGTTACCGTAGGGCTCTGAAAAGCTGGAGGCCTAAATGGTGGCAAGAGTGCTGGTGACAGTGGCATGGGCCTAGGTCCTGGCTGAGGCCTAAATGGATCGTTACGTTGCTTTAAGTACATAATATTAGTTTCCTCTTGGACGAACTCAAGGGCCTTCTCGATCGTATCAGGTCGCATGCATCTAATTCGTGACCCAATTGGTTCTCTTAACCCACGCACAAATGCTTGTAAAGTGACCTTCCTATATAGACTACGTTTTGATTCAATGGTCGTTTCGATATTTTCATGGAGAGTTATATATGTCATAATGGTACTAAATAGGTTTTGGCAATGGTCATAAAACTGTTGGGGTGACATATTCCCCTGGGAAGACATTGCTATGTCATTATACAGCGCCGTCTCATCACGTTGGTCGGAGAAGTTATTTACTAAGGAATTTCTTATTTCTAGCCAAGTGGTCGGTATTCCATTGCTATTAATTGTACGGGCCGCGTCGCCTTTAATTTTGTTTAGTATTCCATTGATTAAGCAAAGATTGATTAGCGCGGATCCCGGTCCAGAGTTCGAAAATGTATCAATTAATTCGTCGCATATCCTTATAAATCTAGTAAGAACGTTTGGGTTCCCGTCGAATTCGGGGGCCAAGCGTAGTGCATTAAAAACAGTATCGGGGGTGACAACCTGCTGCTGGCGAGGCTCGGGCGCAGGCTGTGCTCCTAACTGTTCGGTCATCTCGATACTCTCCGAAGAGCTATTCAAATCTACACTAATATCCCTATTTAAATCTACGTTACGCTGCCGGTTTTGCCGCGATGCAGAACCGCGAGCCGATATATTACGAGGGTGAAAAATTTTGGATGATGGGAAAACTAAGACAAAGGATAATCACTAATAGGAACAGGAAGCAACACAAGAACAATTCAAGTGTACTCACATTAATTGCATATTCTTGGTTATTTCGGCGAATCGATGGCTGGATTCCTCTTCAGGTGCAGACTTCAGGTTCTTTTCAGCGACTCGTGAAGGCGATGAGAGCCGGCTGCCCGCGATCGCACGCGCACGATTGCGATAGTTCAACGGTCACGGAGGAGCCACGAGAGGCTGTACACGACTGCGCCACTTATAGGTGTTGCGCCCGAAGAGTCCAAAAAAAACCAATTTTATTTTTAACTAAATTTAGTAAGTTCAGAAAAGAATTACAATTAATTATAAATTAAAATCTAAGTACTGAATCAACCCGATGCAAGTGATTGAATGATCGATTCCCGCGGTCCGAGTTCCCAGGCTTCGAGGTATGCTTCGTCAGCGCCTCGTGAATCGGGCGATGCGCGGTGCCGTCACATGTTCTTTTGTCAGCATTATACAATTCACAGTAGCGTTGCTAAGTTAGCTTTCTTCCTGTGACGATGCCTCATAACATGCTCAAGGTCTTCAGTCATGTTTTTGTAATCTGAATAACACAGTGTTTTGGTAAATAAATAAATAAATGTGAAATAAAATTCTATTCTATTCTATCTAACCTTAGCAGTCATTCAGACATATTTTCTATGAGATTAGGTGTGTTTTGTATGGTTCCCTGTTCGTCTAATGACTAATGGGTCGATTTCATGTTCGTCTGTTTCCCCGTTACGATGTTCTTTTAATAGGCCTAATCTTAGCAAACCTACATATAATAAGATTTAACACTAGCCCTGTAAAGCTTACTTCTTGAATAAATTGAATTTCAAGTATAGCATTGTACCAAACATAATAAATAAGTATGTATATAACATATACATACTTATTTCGTATTGTTTTATTTCCATCAAGCAGAACCCTCAATAATGTATCCCATGTTTATTATTTTAATGCTTATTGAGAATGGGAAAATTCTTCCTGCGTCAAATAATTTTCATCTTGATCTTCCACTTAACAGCAAAACATAATTATGATAATACATTTACTTACAAACGATACTTACTCAGAAATGCTTGTCTATTAATACTTAATACTATAATATAGGTACGCGCTAGCACCACTTGACATTCCTCTATGGAATTAAATTACTATAAGTATATTTACAAGTAGTTGATACTCTGCTGACCTAAATATCCATGTTTATTTCTACGGTAATCCCCCTTTATTATTATATTGCTGATTAATACATTGTCATTCGCGATTAGTAAACAATTCAGATTTCTATCTCAGTATATTAACTACGCAAATTATTCTTGTTTTATCACTACATTAGTTATCAGAGGTATTTTCTTTGTACGTAATGTAGGTTCACAAGATAGCCTTAAACCGGAGGCTCGGCTTTAAAGTTATTAAAAACATTGTTATTAACGTATCTTAGATGAAATAAAAACACAATCGCAACCGCGAATTCCTTTTATTATTATTGGCCATGATGATATTATTGATCATGGGCAAATGGGAACTTGAAGCCGTATTGTCTCTAAAGTTTCTGACACTCGCGATCACAACCAAATGACAGTTTTTGTATTCGAAACCTGTCATTTGATAGTGATTGCGAGTGACAGAAACGTTGCGCAATAATCCCTCTGGTTATTTAGAAGGCATTCTGGGGTCGAAGGCCTTTGGTGAAGTGTGTAACTATGCAGATCTATCCCTACTACCTACACCATAATCATTGAGGATGTGCTAATAGATAGCCCTCCAGAGCTGCCAAACTATTGCCAGGCAGAAGGCAACATGGAATGGGCTGATGGTGCTGGATGGTGGATGCTGTGGACAAAATTACCAGGCAATATCGCATAAATTGAATTTTGGTAAGCGGTTGCTCACCGTCTCCTAAATGAGCCACACCAATAAAATTGTTTCGCATCCGTGGCAACAACGAGGTGGTAATATTAATGTAAATGGCTAAGGATGAAGAGGTGTTCCTGGATTTTAAACCTCGAGGTGCCAACTCACCACTTACGGAAACATATCCATTCTTCGAACATTTAGCTTAGATTCGCGGTATTGCTACACTGGACTGGTGTCTGGTGACACTACAACGCCAACGATCGGTGGGGTTAGCATCCCTACGCCTTTAATATTTTTATTCATTTGAATTATTTTTAATATTTACCTAACTTATTTCACTAACACAAAGCTGTGATATAAACAGGTTACCGCGGCAGGACTTTGTATATTCGATATTAAATAATAAAATCCTTTGCTTTGAAAACTAACACATTTTATAAATATTTCACGTTCAAAATGTGATCTAGAATCACTTAATATAAAGTTGAATTTTGGATCATACGATTCAAATAACATACGAATGAGTGTTTTACGCGTTTTTCTAATGAGCACCACGGTATTCACAACCTGTTTCAAGTATTTGTATACTCTGGATTGTCAAGGTTTTCATCATAGATATTTATTTTATTATGTAAAGGGGAGTCCCCTTCTATCTCGATTTATCGTCCCACATTTCGATCTTTATCTGTTAAAAATCAATTTTTAAATTGGATTTGGCTGTTTTGATATGGTATCGTTTTCTATCAAATTTTATAGCTTTATTGTTTCATTACAAGTTTGATAATCTTAAAAAGACACGCGCAAGTATGATGCAAAATGTTATCATAGACCTCGCTGTCATTATATACCTCCGTAATTTTCAATTCAATTAAAACTGCAATCTGGTGTCATTTTCAACCCTAGGCGGGTCCGGCCGGATTGAATTGAGATGATTTTCTCTTTTCGGTCCAAGATGAACTGTTAATTTGTTAACCTTAGCCGCGTGTATTTTATGTAGTTAGACTAAAAGCCGTGTTAGCCTAGTGGAGTGACCTACGACCTCTCAAACACAAGATCATAGGTTCAAACCCGGCTCGCATCTCTAATTTTATTAGCATTGACATCTATGTACTAGACTGCATGTTTCTTACATCAAAACGGCGCACAAGATTTGTTCACAGCGCGGATTTGTGAACCTTTCACTATAGTTTGTTGACGTCCGTGACAGGGGTTGTGTCACAGTAATATTGATGATTGATGCGCCGCGAGTTTTGTTCTAAACAGCCAGTCTAGTGCCGTAGGGTACATAGATGTAGATGTTTCTTAGGATCATGTAACCAGTTTTCACTATTCGTGAGTATTTAATACTGCTACAATGTAAGAGAGGCATTTGAAAAGAACGTCTGCGTATTATGTAGATATTTTTATTAATGTTTTACAAATACAAATAAATCGAATTGATCGGGTTTTCATTACATCGTTAAAAATTAAATAAATAAATATATAAATAAATAAATATCATGGGACACTTGACACCAATTGACCTAGGCCCAAACTAAGCAAAGCTTGTACTATGGGTACTAGGCAACGGATAAACATACTTATATAGATAAATAAATACTTAAATACATATTAAACATCCAAGACCCGAGAACTAACATTCGTATTATTCATACAAATATCTGCCCCGGCCGGGATTCGAACCCGGGACCTCAAGCTTCGTAGTCAGGTTCTCTAACCACTTAGCCATCCGGTCGTCCAATAAAACGAATATATCTTTCACCAGGCTACTCAGATTATTAGACGACCAGATGGCCTAGATTTTAGAGAACCTGACTACGAAGCTTGAGGTCCCGGGTTCGATTCCCGTGTCGAGGCAGATATTTGTATGAAAAATACGAATGTTTATTCTCGGATCTTGGGTGTTTAATATGTATTTAAGTATGTATCTATCTATATAATTATATTTATCCGTTGCTTAGTACCCATAACACAAGCTTTGCTAAGCTTACTTTGGGACTAGGTCAATTGGTGTGAATTGTCCCGTGACATTTATTCTTATTATTTTCAAAAGTTGGTGAAATGGTAATTGTTCTGAAAAGAAGGTACACTTGGAATATAATATAATACTGTTCGTGGTAACGTGCGCAGTAAAATAACTAGGTGTAACAATTCATACCACACACGAAGTCTCCGACAAAAGAAAATTTATAGCAATCAATATCAATTTGAAAATCGATGATAAATCGATTTACCTACACGGTGACCGGTATCCCTCACTCCCCATCGCCAAATGACCATCCATAACACCCTAAATAAATAGGAAACGAATAAATTCACAGCTAAATTGCTCGATTTCCGTCCATAATCTACGACTCAATTCGTCACGAAATGGACAATTGTCCTCAAATTACATAAATCACGGTTCACGACGATCCAATTCGAACTCTCAATCGCACCCCTTAAGACATAATGCAGCTTAATTATGACTTTTAAGGGTGTGAATAGATCATCGGAATAATCTGACAGTTGTTAACCATTATAGCCGGACTAAATATCAAAATAAAGGACGTTTTTTTCTTAAAGCGACAGCTCTATAACACAATTTTAGATCATAATAGCAAATAATTCGGTTAACGCCATCTGCCGGGCTGCGAGGGGCATTAATGGTGGCATTTTGCCACGTGTCGCCTGACAATGGCCGTAAATTGTATTAGGCTGAATATGCACAATAGCTGTCGGACGGACAATATTTCGCGGCTTGTGGTCAATCGGATGTGACGTAGAATGTGTTGAATTTTACGCGTCGTTGAATTTATTGAATATTTGGAAGTTCTTTTGTATTTTTTGTGGTTTGGGAAGTCCGATGATCTTATAAAACGCAAATACTTAACGGGAGATTTTTACTTGACCGGCTTAAATAGCCTTCGGGAGGACAACTTAATGGGAAATATTTTCTGCAAAGGAAAATTGTTAACTGTATTTACTCGTAGATACTAAATTTAAACGGTTTATAGATATACGAATAAAGCTCATGCCAAGTGAAATTTATACATTGCTAACCAATGTTTTGCCACATTGGATTGCTTACTCGAGCATGCCGCTCGAGTTATTTGGAAACCTTAGGCAAATTTATTGCTAGCTTATCTTAGCTTCGCATAGCAAAGGAAAAAAATATTGTAGCACGTACCTTGGCAAGTAGGAAAAATTGAAAAATTTCGTCTACGTAGAGTCGACGCATGTTATTGTGTTGTTAAAACACACGACATACCTTCGCGAAACGTTTAGGTTTTTTTCTTCATATTGATACAAGCAATTGACTCTGCCCACGCCCAACAATTACTGATTACTTAATTAGCAACCAGCGACCGCTTAGTTCTTTCGACCTTCGCATTAGAATCAATTTTATATTTACTTTGGTCATTAGCCTTAGGCTAATTATAACTCCGTCAATCATATCCTAAACACACTTGCGTATCGTTTATTTGACGATACAAAAACACCTTTGAGAATATGGAAATGATGAAAGAACGAGTTTTGAAACTAGAACAATTCATTTGTTTTACCGTGCACTTTTTTTAAATAAGGGATTCGAAAGACTTTCGGCACAGACGTAATAGAGAAGGGAAGAGAAAGAGTACAAGGGGAAAACGGGAGATACGGAAAGATATAGGTAGATAATGATAAAAACCTTAGATACTATAAAGCCATGATACAATCACCATACCAAATAAATAATCTTATCATCACGAGTATAATATTTATATGCATAGCAGTAGTCACAATATATGTATCAGTTGCTATCCAAGATGGTCCAACTTTTTGTGCCTTATCTCTATTCTTCATCCCCAAGTTCGTGGAACAGGTGTGCAGACGGTCCATTACTCACACAGAAATGACTAGAAAAAACTGTCAATAGCAGTTCTGAACACGGCAATGCCCTTGACTAGAGTGACACAATCCCATATTGTGTAACACCTGTCTAGTTCATAATTACTCAAATTACCAAACAATGTGAAATAAAAAATCACGTGTATCAATAAATTATGAGTAACGATAATCATAAGCTTCAGTAGAATTACAACCAGCAAAATATATGCAATCGCAGCGTTCACAAAGATTTTCACTCGACTCTATTGCAAAGAGAGTAAGAGCTTTTTTATTTTCTGGACTCTCCGCTACTGTGGTTATAATGGTTGTTGATTGTACTTTAGTTGTCTTTGTTGGTTATGAGGGCAAGAAATATGGCGTATTGTTGGTGTAGTGGTAAAAAACAAAGCTGCAGACAGCGTGCCGCTCTCGTTATTAACTAATCCCCGGCCGCGGAGCTACGAAGCAAAAGTGCACACGTCACACTGTGCTGGTAACTAAATAACTAAACATGATAATTTAAGGATAAGCCGAAATATTTGAGCAGGTGATTCGGTCAGTTGTTCTGTAGATATTTTTCAGGAATTTTTGATTGTGGTTAACAAAGTTTTCGATACTTAATTAAGGTATGGAATTTTCTAAGTATATACCGTTTCTACAGTGACTACATTGTGAAACAGTATTATTTGATGAAAAGGGTGATTACTTTTGTAACTTTTATCAAATTGGTTATGTTTACCAAGCTAATTTGATTATATGACTATGCTTAAAAAGCTAAAATAAGTCCTTACTCTTAACTCGTCGTACTGTTTCTTGTTCTCCTATTTTTTCATTCACGCATTATGCATATTCTTTTTATTCGGTGGATCTCCATTCTTCGGTAATTTTTTAATTCAACGAACTGATGTATGGTTTATTTTGGATGAGTTAAAATCTAAATTTTGACAGAGTTTAAAAAATAATTCAAAATAGCTACCTAGCTCAAATTTTGGTTTCATTTTACAACTCGTTTTATATAAGTGTCTGGTGAATCTATTATTTATTTAATTATGCACTCGTAGATATACTCGCTCCGATAAAACAAATAATGTTATTCAATCAACTTTAAAGCCTAAGTAATCCGTCACGATTACAATCCTTGAATCATAAATGTTAAAAAGGCAACCTCGCTCTGTTCACACATTTCCTTGCTAATTTAAATTTAAAATTATTCCATTTCAATTACCTACTCCATCGCAGCTCCATGTCACCATAGAACATCTGGACGAATCAAGGTCTGGCAATAGAGGAAATCATGCCACAGACGGACAAAAAAGTAATAAACGATTTGTTTCAATATAATTAAAGATCGTCGTGAAATACAAACAAACGTAATGTTTGTTAATCGCTTGCAAAAAGTCGAGCAAAAAGTAATGAGCGAACTAGATCTGCTTCCTTGACGAATACAGTTACGCTCAATAGGTGTGTTTGCACGAAAATGGGCAGGCACGAGTTGGCCGCCAGTGTTTTTTTAGATACATGCCCCGTTATTACAAATTCATGTAATGAATTAGATTAATTTCTAAGTGTAATGTCATACGGAAGAAATAGTACTTGATGATATCGAGAAAGAGGGAAGATGACCATCATTGACAAATATTACAAGGAAGTATTTTATAGATTCTTCGAATCTGAGTTCAGTTCGGATAATTTAGAAAAATTCTTACGAAAACTTGTCCTTACTACTAATACTAATAATGGTTTAACTGCAAATGATTATTTAAATGGTGTTCTAAAAAAATCGATGAACATCTACTAGGCCGATTCAGGTAGGTACTAGGGATATAAAATAAATAAAGTTCTGAAAATATAGTGTAACTAGGTATTTATCCGAAACTATAGCTAACACGAGCGAAGCTCGAGCAACAGCTAATTAAAAATGAAAGCATGGTATCTACACGGCAAAATTAATTCTTTCCCATTTTCCGAGTTAATTTTCTGTTATTCCCTAAGAAAACCTTAAGAGCTAGCGAGGGTGACGCTTCATAAGAACACCGGAGGAATTGCTAAACGTAGATATACTCAGCGGCACACAATTTTACCCACTTCATATAAAATTACCTATTATTACATACATTTCAGGACCAGATTTTTTTCAGCTCAGTATATTAAACAGCAAACACTCGAAAGAATTACTTTTCAGGCCATCATAATTTCTCAGCGGTACAAAATTTGACCCACTTTCCATACAAAATTACCTATTATTGCATACATTTGAGGGCCAGATTTTTTAGCCCTCAGTTTAGGCAAACACTCGTAAGAATTAGTTTTCGTGCCATCATAATTTCGTTCATAATTTTGATAGTAAAAGTGATTTTCTTTGCCCTTTTGTTTGTTTTTGCCCTTGTACCAACAAAGTCATTGGATGCCCCATGACGGCTACCGGTGCCGCGGTAGCCCAAGGCGGAGATTATGGGATGACCAAGACGCTCTCTCTAGCGACCGTCCAGACATAAGTGCAGAGAAGTCGAGTTAGAAACCCAGGGGACAACTCCCACCAGCAAGACAAAACACAGACACACAGGCAGACAGTCTAATAAGTCAGACAGCTGAGTCTCGGTAATAGGGTCCCGTTGGCATCAATTGGGTACGAAACCCTAAAAATCAACCGAGACGATCGAATAGCCAAGTGGTGAGAGGACCTGACTATGAAACTTGAGGTACGAATGTTTGCTCTATCGGGACTAAAGCTCCTTATTAATATCTATGGATTAAAGCATTTTTTAATTAACTCTGGAAACCCCTAAACTGCCAATCACAGCGTTTGTGAATAGAGGATTGTCGTCATTTTCATTGATTGTTTATAGAAAATTTTTAGGGCGTGGAAATAACATCAAAATGACAACTGTGCAATCACAATGACACTCGAACTATAGCCACTCTCGCTCTGCTCGGTTAGCAAAACAGCTCGTGTCATTATGGCTTGTTTTAGTCCCTTGTTGAACAATCTACCATTATTTCACTACAAATGTCGACAGAACCCCAAAAGCGGCATCCACTGTGATACTGGGCCGTAATTAGGCACAATCAGAACAAGGTCGTTAAGTGAATTTGATTGGCCTTCTAAACCTCGTCTTGTTTCCGATATTCGCAATACGGTAGGCATACGGTTATTTGACCGCATTGACTCACTTTGGTTATTTTAATCCATGCGTTAGTGGGCACTACCTTGCTTCATTATGTTCAGTCAGCTGCAGAGAAAAAGTACCCCCCTGTAACGGCGGTATCCATACTTACCGCCATACAGGGGGGTACCCTTTCTCTGCAGCTGACTGTACTATATCGAGATACCTGAAACCCGACCCGATTTCTTTACTCCTGGTTAAAGTTGAAACCTTTCAGTGGCGTGGCGCCGTAACAATTCACTTCCCGCCGTATCACCTAAATTTTCTAAACGTCAGCTATGGTAAGTACCTTTGGCAAAAGTTGTACAGGTACAGTTAACGTCAATAGGTAAATAAGTGATTACTTATTTATGTCGTTGAGTATACAATAGAATACAATGCAATGACTCTTTATTGTACACCAGAAATGCTGCACAAAATTATGCTGAGTGGGGCCCAATTTATACTGTTCGATGTTATTTTTTAATTTCCGTCCATGTAATGTATCTTTATGTGTATTGAATATGTATAAATAAATGTTTCTCTCTCTCTCTCTCTCTCTCTCTCTCTCAAATAGTAAGCGATACAGAAAACAAGTACACAAAGAGAAATTACACCTACACACACACACACACACACACACACACACACACACACACACACACACGCGCGCACACACACACACACACACACACACACACACACACACACACACACACACACACACACACACACACACACACACGCACGCAACCACGCACGCACGCACGCACACACATACACACACAAAGGTAAACTACGACTTTTTATTCTTCCATAGGACGGGACTTGCCAAAACAGATTCGCTGTCCCTAGCCTAGCTATTATCAAATGTAGCTAAATAGATACAAACTACCGCGGATCAGCAAGCGGAGCGTAAGACGTCCACCAACGAGATGGACGGATGATCTGGTTAAAGCCGCGGGTTCACGGTGGATGCAAGCCGCTGCCAACGGCAGCAACTGGAGGTCTATCGGGGAGGCCTATACTATCCAACGGTGGACGTCCTACGGCTGAGATGATGATGATGAACATGAGATAGAAACTGGCAACCAACATCCATGTTGATATTAGTATGATCCAAACTAATATTATAAATGCGAAAGTGTGTTTGTGTGTTTGTATGTTTGTCCCTCTTTCACGCCGTAACGGAGCGACGGATCGACGTGATTTTTGGCATAGAGATATTTTATGGGCCCGAGAGTGACATAGGCTACTTTTTATCCCGGAAAAATGCACAGTTCCCGAGGGAACAGCGCGCGATAACCGAATACCGCGCGGGCGGAGCCGCGGGCAAAAGCTAGTATTTTATACTTTGTTTACTTTTCTAGAATTTTATTGCCATTATCAGTATTTATTACTACTTACTTATGATGCCAATCTTTCAACCAGTTTCATAAACTACATATTTACCTAACATTTAGCACGTGCGGTACATAAATAGTACTACAGAATTATTTATGTGAAATACTTTTACAGTCACATTACTATTGAGGTTAAGGAGCCGGATAAACCAATTAATGCATAGATGTATATAAACATTGATCATAAAAGCAAAGTAAAGAAAGCTTAAAATAGACATTGTATCCAATAATTAATAAAATAGAAATAAAACGTTAGGATAAGACCGCTTATTTATGAACTCTGCATTTTGTTTCTTAATAAAATTATTGTACTGATTTCAGGCGTGCGATAATAGTAGATTGTAAGTACAACGAGAGCATAAAACGAGCCATTTTACCCGAGACGTTTATATAGCCACCCGAACCGCTACGGCGAGGGTGGATAGATAAGTCGAGGGGAAAATGGGTTTCATCATGGGTTTTATCAATTATTTGCCTTTTAAATCATGTGAATTTTCGTAGGTTTGTGATTTTGAAATATTCGGCATCAGTGTCATTAAGTGTAAGTACATTTATCAACATCATTCATCGACAACTTTCTTAACTTTTATTTTACTGGATTCACGAATACATATAGGTACTTTTACACATAAAAACCACCTCGTTTCTTTTTACCAGCAAAAACTTGCTCTATACTAAGAACTACTTAGTTGTCGCTTACTATGTACTAGCACCAATCAAACATTTCATCGCCCCCGAATTCAGAATCAAACAGATTGATTTGTGACATAAAAATTTAACGCGGTGACCACATCGTAAATAAATCAAAGTTGACATAAATGATAAAACCAACCTCGCAGACAACTCCAAAACCACACTCAATCCGAAACTGTGTGTAATGATTTCTTAATAAGTACTTAAAAAAGCATCCAGAACTTTTTCAGCCGGTAAAAAGATCGAGATAATTTGTTAAATCAGGTTTAACTAACTAGTATTTTTAACTAAACCGATGGCATGATGAGAACGTCGGCACTTTTAATGCTACAAATTAATTATACGGTTTACGGCGAGTCTTCGTATCTACGTAATTTTATTAGGAACGGTTATTTTTTTACTATAGAAGGGAAAGAGATTTTAGTGAAGCTTTCAATATACTTAATCAGTATCGTGATTCATTCTAGGTACACTCTTTTACAATAGTACATTATGAAAAAAAAATTCAATTACGTAGCAATAAACAAGATGCTGCGATGATGTTACAAACACTTGTGAATTTTGACGAAAATCCAGGACAAAAATCAATAAAACGATTTTATATTTTCTCAAGTCAAGATTGCGCATTGTATCTGCCTGCTTGATTTGAACTAGCCGGTACTTGGCTTAGACCGTCTGGTCTAAGGTGGGAAGCCTAGACCGACTCCGAGTTAATAGTAACAATGTGTTTACAAAAACTTAGAAAGTTCTACTGTCTCCAGTTTTCTAAATCCATGTAAGTACAATAGTTTAAATTTATTGTCGTCTTTGCAAATTAGTACACACACATAACTCACAAACCGACGTTAACGGCGACAAATCACGAACGCTGATTTCGAATTGACACAATTATCAATAAAGAAAATAAATATTTGTATAATAAATAAATAATTAACCGGAACACACGGATTATGGTCATCCTATCTTAAGGCCCGTCATAAATTTACTGAACTGCGTCAAAGAAACTCCGATATGCAGGTGATTTTACTTTTATATTCAAATAATCATTAATCTAGTAATAATATCGAGATAATAATTCGAATAACAATGAATACTTAATAAGTTTCGATAAAACTTCGAATCGATAAGTCGTTAATCTGTTAACCTTTTTGGGTGGACGTAGAAATGTATTGGTTGATTTAGTTTCAATAGATTTTGAGGCTGTTTTGAGACAGTATGTGGGTACATGACCGCATTCTTTGTTTGTTTGTCTGTTGATATTGTGTGGATTAAATGCCGTCGATAAGCTTTTATCTGTCTAAAGAAATGTCAGACGAGTTTTAATCTAAAGTTAAGACTATGGATTTACCCACTTCACTAATTTTGCTACATAATCATAAAAATTAAAATATCTCGAATACAAATGAACCAAATACCACATAGGTATAACTTACAGAATGTTTTTTTTAACGTGATACAAAATTAAAAGCCGCGTTGGGCTAGTGGTTTGACTGTCGCCTCTGAAGCAGAGGATCGCGGGTTCAATCCCCAGCTCGCACCCTTGAGTTTTTCGAAATTCATGTCCGGAACTACATATTAAATTATATTGTAACGGATAACTCACGTCTTAAATCGTGTTTAGCTCGACATGTTTCGGGCTCTTTCGGAACCCTTCTTCTCAGGAGCACGCGACTCGGCGGCTGCCGCAATAGACTTCGGATTTTTTTTTCAATATCTGACGTGTAAACACTTGTACACAACTATTCATCTATATTTGTTCACTTCAATGAGGCAATCAGTAAAATATCAAAATCTCAAATCGCCCTCGTTTTATTTGGAAAATACTTAGAAGGGGGCCCACACTCCTTTTTTACCCCAAGGCCTCCAGACATAAGAAACATAAGAAAGAGCGATGTCTGCAATCTGCATTCCGAGATATTGGTGCGTTCCACACAAATAAATTCGAGACGTCACACAGATGTCTTTTCCAAATGAAAACTCATTAAAATGTTTATGGCATTTGGCGTAGAAATAGACGTTACAAACAGCGCCCTTACTTATCTAACTCACGTGAAAATATCTTTCTCTTACTCAGCGGAAAAACACATTACCGTCGTTTATGTGTTCCCAAATATAGTCGTAGTAAGTTTAGAATGTTCGCCCAGTTTCTTGGGCAAAGTTACGTGACACATTGTTTGGAAAATGTTGAGAAATCGCTGAAATCTTACAATGTAGCTCCTATTGTACGAAGTTGGGTCAGTCCCTAAATATAAAACCGTTTCTTCATATTTTTAAAGAGAAATGTTTTTATAGAACAATGGTTGTGATTTTATTTTAAGGTATTTCACAAAAACAAATGTAGGTGTATTTTTATTTTATAGACTTTTTTGTTCTTTAATGGTGTGTTTATAATGGTATACTAGCCCCCGCCATGGAGCTCCGCCCGCGTGGTATTCAGTTATCGAGCGCTGTTCCCTCGGAAACTGTGCATTTTTCCGGGATAAAAAGTAGCCTATGTAGCCTCTTGGGCTCATAAACTATCCCTATGCCAAAAATCATGTCGATCCATCGCTCCGTTACGGCGTGAAAGAGGGACAAACATACAAACACACAAACACACTTTCGCATTTATATTATTAGTATGGAAGTATGGATATTTTTGGAAAATACTCCAGAACCAAGCGTAAGAAAGTGGTTATGTGTGATTTTTCAGTCTAAAAATAAAAACCGCCCGAGGCTTCCGTAAAGTCAGAGGCAATAATACTATGTACATGTTACAATACCAAATTAAAAAAAACAGGCTGTTTTATAGCTGTTTAAGCTAATAGAGTACAGCCACTGACAGAAAAAAAAATAGAAATAGAAAAACGTTTATTCGCATTTCACAAACATAGACGTTTTTGTCTGTCAACAAGTCGGTCTTAGGGCAATTTTTTTTTTACTTTTTAAGTTTATTTATTGTGCCTTTTTCATCTATTCATTATTCCTGTTCTATTTTAGTAGGTACTTACACTTCCATTACGAGTATCAGATATTATTACTGAAAGTCACCAAGGAAAAAAAAAACTACCAATACATCGGTACACTCCATTTTGCACAATTATGATGAAAAGCAATCCTAATGTAAATATAATCCAACTCATCATCATCATCATGTCAGCCGAAAGATTTCAGTTTCGCAATTCTTCGAGTTATGTCGGTAACCTTAGTTCTACTGCGGATATCATCATTTCTGATCCAACCATCCAACTATCTAGACAGAATAAGTATCAAACTGTCTGTAACATTAAACTAACTCTGTAAGATCCTTGAATTTAATTCTGCATGCTTCCTCATACTTCAATAACTAAAAACATCTTCGAACTTAACACTGTTTCTAACCGTTTAGTTAGCTGTCGTCGCAACACAAAGTAACACAGTCAAAAATATTTTTTCTATTATTAATAAACATGTTTACTAAACAAGTTGATACGAAAACTTAATTATGAAAAAGTGGACTTTGCCTGGCGCGGCTCCAAGTCTACAGGCGTGGGCGAAAAAATAATTTCCCTCCAAAATGGCAAAGGTCAGGCCGATATTAAATCTTTGAATGCTTGCCATGGAACCAGTGCAGCTGTAGCTTTAATATTTTCCTAAATAGAGCATAGCGATACAATTCTGCTTCATGAATACACTCTCGCTACTACATTTTACTTTAGCGTAATCTACGGCTTTTCAAAGCTACTGGTAATAGGTATGGATATTCTAGAGGTCTGGATATTGTTGCCTTATCTGCACTTTTCATCAGGTAAATAAGAAGTCAATCGACAGTCAGTTTTTTTACAAGATGTTTTTCTGAATTTCCTCGGGTTAGGAAACTAACGATATTTCATAAGAGTAAGGCACGGGATGAAGCTATTAATTGTAATAATATGTATTTGCTCAACACGGTTAGGTATAAGTGTTACAAAGGTCTTAAATTCTATCTTAATTATCACTGTAATTTAAACAAGGCATACAAATTTTCATTGTGCTGCATATAGAAGCAAAGTTTGCTTTATTCTCATTCAGTTAAGTTTCGGGGTTAAGAAAATAGCCCATTTTTCAATGTTTCATAAATGCAAGGTTTATGCAGGTGGTAGTGTAAGGTCCACCCGGATTGCTACCACCATCTTGCTCGCTACTCCTGCCGTAAAGCAGCACAAGCACTGCTGCTACTGTTGTGTTTCGGCGTGGAGAGTAAGACAGCCGGTGAAATTACTGGCACTTGAGGTAATCCATCTTAGGCCTCTAGGTTGGCAACGCATCTGCAATACCCCTGGTGTTTCAGATGTTTATAGGCGGTGGTGATCTCTTACCATCAGGAGACCCACTTGCTCGTTTTCCATCTAGTCGAATAAAAAAAGCAAAAATACGGGATAAAGCTAATCGAAAATAATTTTCAGCTCTTTAAAAAATGCTAGCTACAATTTGACGATGAATGCAGACGGCTTAAAACCGAAGCAACGTCTATGGGGAGGCCAGTGTTCAACAGTGGGTGTCCTACGGTTAATATAATGCCTAGATGATGACAATGTCACACCAAAATGCATTGCATCCTTACCATGACATCGCCGTTTCATTTCTGATCTCTCGTAAATAAAATCAATAATCTTTACACCCCCGTTCTCCCCCTGGTTACGCTGGCAAAAATCATGAATGAAGGAATCATGGCTCCATGCCAACGCGTGGTCGTCTTCGAGCTAAGGTTAAGGGTGACGCGGACCGCCACAACCGGCAGGGCTGCCAACCTTCTAGCTTAAGCCTGGTATTTGAAAACCTTTACCAGAACATTTGTACTTAAGTACTTAAATTAGCATCAATAAACCAACTATTTCGTTGAAGACTGGTCTTTAAATCAGAAATTAGAAAAGGTTTTTGAAAAAAAAATACCTATAAGCTTTTTGCCGACTGTACTTTTTGGTTTGGTGGAGTATACTTGCATGGCCATCAAAGCTACATAATTTTAAAGAAATGTTAGGTACATTTGGGACAAATTTTTGAATAACTAACAAGTGAAGTAAGAAAATGAAGCATGTGTGATTTTTGATTATTATTTTTGTTGACAGTATTATTTCATTATTGCGTTGTCATTGGAACTCCGTACGTAACCCCATACGCGGGTTAAATTTTTTCAATATTAAATTTTAAGAGCGTTAATAATATTTAATTATATGTTAAGTTGACTATAGGAGCTTTAAAAATGTAGAAGAACTATTAGACAATGTTGTGTGTCAGCGACGCGTTTACGGACAATCCTTAAAACCTGGTTGACTGAAAGATGAAACTGGCGTAATTCGGGTACTAAGAATTGTTCCTCAGGCACTAGAACTTATTTTAAAAAGAATTTTAAGAAAATCTAAATGGAAATAGCAACCCCTATCCGCGCATACCATGACTGTCCAAGACAAGAGTCTGCCAAGACGTAGGATTCCCAGTGGGCGGAATACAGTGGGTCATGGTGTAGGAAAACTTGTAAATTAGGAGACGCTATTAGGGAAATAGGCCATTACTGGGGTGTTCGGGATATCAGCTAATGAAATACAGTAAAAGCCCACGATTGTATGATGAAAATCTTATGCAATGTAGGGGCATTGAATGCGTCAAGACCAGTATCCAAGTTTTACACAATTTGCTATAATTTCTCGATTCTCACTCATATACCTAAGTAGAATAATATTATAAAGATGCAAGATTTGTATCTTTGTAATAACTAATATAATTCGGGATTTAATCATGACTACTATTTTTATTGTTGAAATTACTTCAAAGTTCCATCCAAATGGCTAAACGCTAGTATATATGTCACTCAGCAAGGCGTTTATAGGCTGAATACTGATAATATCGACAGCCGATAAACATTCATAAAGTATACTAAAACGTACCGAATAAAGTGAAACATATTCAGAACAGTAAAATGTTTATTGTTCTATAAAATATCAATACGCATATGACGGGAGTCTCCTACTATCGTGGTCTACGTTATGTCTGTAAGTATATCATGTATGAAATATTCATATAATTATTTTGGAGTCTGTTACATTCTTCGTTAAATGTTTTTTTTCGTTTTTCTATAGAATTCCAAAACGACCGCAAAATCTAGAAACGTGTCAACAAAGACCGCAATATAATTTTTGGAAATACCCATTGGAAGTTACTAAAATCCGTTTCAATGGTTTTAAAGCGAGCAAAGCCGCGAGTACTTGTAAGCTTTAAATATATGATGATAATGATGATGATTCCTTCATATCTGCATCCCTCGCCAATAAGTTAAGATAATTTGGTTTAAGTACATATCGAAAATACAAATTGAGACATGGATGCACAGTAAAACTAGAAAAAGAGACTCCGTGCTGCGTGCTATAACCCCTACATCACCGCTGGAAAAAAATACAAAAACACTCCAAAAAACAATCTAAGTACATAGGTAGCGGAGGATTCCAAGAGGATGTCTAAAATATACACGTGACGGCATTAAACAAAACTTATCTAGAAAAATTACATGATGTCTCCGAAGACACAAGCGAGGCAACTCGCGAAGAAGCTCACGCTTCTGTCACTCTCTGGGTTAATACTGCAACCAGTAGAGTTAACTAATGATTAAGTCGTTAAAAATTAAATTGACGGTTGCATACATAATTCTGAAAAAGCAAAGATTTTAAGGGATGATTTTTTAATGAAAAAGTGGTATTTTATTTACGAGTAAATAAAAGTTCTGCAAATAAATCTCAAGTTGCCAACTAAATTCCAGAAACTTTCAAAGCACCTCTAGATAAATATGTGATAAAATATGTACATTAAAGCAGCCGCCTAAAGGTTGTGACCAGCCCAAGGCCGCATCCACGGTGGCCATAAGGGCGCTGAAATGCCACGAGTATGAATGTACCCAACGTGGGCGTTTGCGAAGACAATACAGGCTGTATAATAAAAAAAATAAAAATACAAACCGACAAAAATTCAACTTCCCTAAGCTTCGTCGTCACTTAAAAGAATAACTGTCTGGAAATCTGTTTGAAGGGTACTAAAAACAACTATCCGAACGCAACGAATTGAAATAAAAAAAAAGTTTAAGGAAGAAATAGTCATACGACCTTAATATTTTTTTCATTAATAGAAGACAATGTTTTTTATATATTTTTTATTTAATAATATTCAAAAAATAATCCAAATACATTGTTGCTAAATAGGAATCCACTCAGCATTCGTCAGGCCACGGAAGGTGACTCGACGCTGATATCTTCTTCGATATTCAAAAGTGTTTATTACGGCCTAAATTGAGGAATGATATGTTAGATAAGTTTGACTTGGGCTGCCTGCTTACAGGATTTCTCTTACGTAATCACAACGCAATAGTTTTCGGATCAACCTGTGCGTCAGGCGCGCCACGCCGGCGACGCCGCGCGACGCCGGCACACTTTCCATTGACGGGCTATCCCGACTCGTCCTACCCCGTCCCCCATCTCCCGGCCGTCCCACGCCACCCCAGATTTATTTTTGGAACATCCTCTATGTTAATGTTAGTTATGCAAATAAGAATTTGGTAGTGAAAGATAAAAGATAGTTGGGTATTAATTGTTGTATGTAATGTTCATTTATAAAGAAAAATGTGCTGTTAAATTAAAGTAACTGGGCGACCGAGCTACGCTCGGGCTAAAACTCGATAACAAGCGTTTTCCCAGAAATAAGACTGGATCGATTTTTCATCCCCGAAATATAATTGTATATACACAAGAATTGCTCGTTTGAAGGTATTAGATAGATAGAAATGTATTAATATCATTTTTACACATTTTCCGATGTCATTCATATACCAATTTTTAAAAACAAGTGGTTTTTTAGGATATGATTCCGAAAATATGAGGTAGGTTTAATTTTTCCTTCCGAAAATGATTATGCGAATATTCAATTTGATTAATGAGAGGCCAACAGTAAGCAAATCTACATAATTAAGTAATGCAATGAGTGGCGAAAACTACTGGCTCTATGGCGGAATATTTTTAAGGGTCTGTAGTCCTACAAATATTTATATGGTTGTCTAATGTTTGCCCGAACTTCATATGCCCGAATGTATCGTTTTCTAGAATTTTCATTTGCCATAAAGTAATTTATTTCTGAAATGGTATTTTCTTCAGAGTTGATATTAAACTAACCTAACCTAACCGACGCATTCTATAAAATGACATTATAAAAAATCTTGAAAACAGTACGGTTCTATATATTTTATGGCAAACGTTGGTATGGAAAGTGAAATTCGGGCAAATGAAATTCGGGCAAGTAAGGGTATACGATATTTATATAGATCGCCATGTCCGTTCATCCATCTGTCCTATCTGTCGGTCTGTCTATATGTTTGTACATGATAGACCTCCAGAGCTTAGCTTAGAGACTGTAAGTGCGAGGAAGCTGTAATTTTGCGCGGATTTATTAACCTCGCAGACATAAAATTTGCTTTTTTTTTTACTTACACGTAAACTGAGATTTTTTTTCTCCTCTAAATCTACAATACGGGATATCTTTGGATAAGTCTTTAACAAATTAAAAAGGAAAATTACAACTTAGTAAGCTTTACAAGTTAACGAGGTAGTAGATTAATTTAATATTGAATATGGTCACAATGTTAGTAGGTACAGAACCCTAAAGTGAGCGTGGCTCGACAAGCACATGCTAAATTTTGTATTAAAATTGATACGAGTACTTTGGTACAGTCAGTTTCCGATCGTCCCTGTGACAGTACGTATGTAAACCAACGCGGCAACGTCAAAACATTACCGCCTTTTTGACATTACTCTAAACGAGATAACATTGCAAGTGTCACAAGAATCATCGTAAAATGATACTATGGTAGAGTCAGTTTTCGATCATCCCTGTGACAGTACGTATGTAAACCAATGAGGCAACGTCAAAACATTACCTCCTTTTTGACATTACTCTAAACGAGCTAACATTTCAAGTGTCACAAGAATCATCGTAAAATGACTCTACCTAAAACTACTATTACACATGCTAGTTACTAGCTCGTGCTAGTAACGTATGCTTTCGTAAGCATGTTACTATTGAGCAAATGCTACCTACTAGGATGTGTCTATAGGACACGTGCTAATAGTAAGCATGCTTATTTAGTGGCACACAAGTACTTCAGGAACTAGCATGCTTATAAGCATGCTAGTAATAAGCATATGTAAGGTTGCCTTGATGTACACAGTTTAACCATTTTGTGCACTATAGATTAGCTACAGTTAGAAGTCAAAACGTTTCAAAAGTTACCATTGAATGGCAAATTCGCAAACAATCAGCTGAATGGCTTTTTCTCCATCCGGTTCCATTCATTGGCGGATCTTTGTCGCCCGGTGACGTCACTAATCCCGCACAGTGGACCTGTTTACAAAGAATTCGAGATTACTCTCGATGTGCGAAAAAAATAAAGTAACCGTAAACATTTGAATGGAGAAGCGCCCTTTATGTCAGTCTGTACGTCCATCTGTTAGGCCGTCCGGATACCTAGATGGCATATTCTTGTTTGTTCAAAACTCACTTACCTTAAATCGTAATCGCATAGACTTTTTCAGCAGAATAATTACATACTTACATACATACATACAAGCCACGGTGGCCTAGTGGTTTGACCTATCGCCTCTGAAGCAGAGGATCGTGGGTTCAAACCCCGGCTTGCACCTCTGAGTTTCTCAAAATTCATGTGCGGAATTACATCTGAAATTACCACGAGCTTTGCGGTGAAGGAAAACATCATGAAGAAACCTGCACAACCTACGAAGCAATTCAATGGTGCGTGTGAAGTTCCCAATCCGCACTGGGCCCGCGTGGGAACTATGGCCCAAGCCCTTTCATTCTGAGAGGAGGCCTGTGCCCAGCAGTGGGACGTATAGGCTGGCATGATAATGATGGATTACATACTTTGCATGTAATGTAAATTCGCATGCAATATTGTAATTTTTTAACTCGTTTAACTAAATTGGCCGCTTGCTACCGGACATTTGCAAACTCAAAAATGTCGGTAGGTATGCATATTAACTACCCAATTAAACACAGTCTCTGTCAAATAAGTTTCATTTTATTTTAATAAATCGTACCACATCCAAATTTTCAAATTAAGATGTCCGCTCCGTGACCAATTTATCGCTTTAGCATTTAGTACGCGATTTGAATAAGCGGCCCTTTGATGAGTAGCCCTGAGCCACACGTGGCCTGACTAATTCTTTGGCTAATTTGCTACACTAAATGCAACCATATATCTTTAAATACAAAGTTAATTTTATAAAACCTTGAAAAAATATTTAGTACATTGTGGTAGGTAACTGTGTCTGGATAATTGTAGACCGCACAAGATACTCTTCAGGGTGATTCTGGAGATGTGAACAGGACCAACCCTACCTGATTCAGTTAGTTATGGCTACTACGAGAATCATACCAGTATAGAGCCAAATTTACACTTGTAAGAAAAATCGTGCAAGTTGCATTACATTGCGGCATTCGGTTGACCATTACAAACTCGTTGACTTTACGGCCTCGCAATGTAATGCAACTTGCACGATTTTTCTTGCAAGTCTAACCTCGACTTTTGTGAGATTTTTTATTTTATTTTGAAAACAAAAATTATAAAATTATTTACACCTACTAAGAGCATGGTCACTCTGCAGCATACGTAAGTTAGGATTGGTACTCATTATCCCTTGACAAATTTGATGTTTTGACTTATGCCTTAAAGAATTCAGATATCATTTATTAGCAACAAAATAACATCATATTACTAAGTACTGCTTTTAAATTAAAAATATGTCCATAAAAATATCTTAGAATTAAAATACTTACATAAACTAAAAATAATAATAAAAGTAAATAAACCTAAAACTAAAACAAATTACCTCAATTGAAATGTCAAAATCAGTCTATATAGGGATAAAAAATATCTCCTGGCAATTTTTATGAGTAAAGTTACAAATGAAGCTAATATAAAGTGTAATGAAAAATCTTAACATATTTTCATCCTGGTTAATTTAAGTTCCGAATACTTAACTTGCCGTCCTAACAATTTAACTGTTAACGTTGAACTAACCCTGGTAGTTCGAATAAACTATGCAAACGCCGCTCATATTTGTGTTTAAAATTCCACATTCCCAGAAGGCAGATTGCAGGTAGACTTTTTTTATATATACCTACTACTTTTTGAGCGCCCATTATGATTTTCAGCGAACATAATTTAAAACATACAGAACTGGGAGCTTAGTTCTATACTTTTTTTTTAATCTCGTAAGTCGATTTACATGATTTGTACGATGATTAGAGTAGGACGGACGTAGATTGTTTATAAGTTTTTAACACTTTAATCAAAACGTCATAGAATTAAATATTGAAATTTGGAGGACTACACATGTCGCTTATTCTGCGGTTATCGCGGTTATGGTATCTAGTTGAAATGTTTGTTGTGAAATTTGCTAAGCACATTTTAGCGTAAACTAAGTTACATCATAATATTAATTTCACTTATTTATGTTAGACTAGAGATCCATAGAAACCGTGATCAGATCAAATTTCAATAATACATAGAAAGTGAAAACACATAAAATCGATATGTTTTACGATGACAGGCAGGGTGTAAATCAAGATTTTCTTATTATAATAGACATGCAATATATTTACAACGTATTATTCCGAAGAAAGTTTGCACGAGTTTAAATTTCTATTGAGTGTTGTTATTGAGTGCTGTTGTTGTTTAGTGCTCAAGCGTATGAGGAGGTTATCCTACTTGTTCTCCTTCATAAACGTTCCTTAAACTTCAGTTAATTTGACAGTATGCCTTTATCTATCAGTTTTGCATTTGCCTGACAGACAAAACATAATTTCGTGACTTATGAAGACGGTATTACCCAAAATTATTCCAACTCACAAAAAGTGATTTTTATTTTCTCTTTTATTCACTGTCGAAATTCACACATTTTACTTACAGCCTGATTCCTTCCTCATATGCAGCTCAGACAGTTGGTACGTTCGTCGAAGCATAAGGAGCCCCTCAGTGAATATCGAAGAAACGGACGTAACGTTTCCACAAGGGTATCGGAGCACATACGCAGTACCTATGAGAAAACAGGACAACGGGGGTCTGCTGTGGCCGAGCATTCAATGGACTCGGATTCGACGCACTATATCAGATTTGATAAGGTATCTGTACTTTCGAGAAAAAAATATTATTCCGCGTAAAGTACGTGAAGCCATCGAGATTAGTCGCTAACCCAATTTTAACTGGGATAGTGGTCGAGCGGTACCTCCGAGTTGTAAAACAATTACGAATATGATAGACACGTCTAACATGCTTTCTTTTACCAAGTCCGAGGATACAATTCAGTGGGAAATTAAATTATGAAGGATACCCACTGTCGTGTGAGAAGGTAATCATATTCGCGCCATAACATAAGTATTCGTGTACAAACTACCTACTTGTTCCAACAACGTTGCCTATATACTGTTAATTACCAGGAATGTGTTTAAATATTGAAAACAATATGACCCCGCGTTCCTGAAGCGATATAACTTTAGCGCACATGTTGCTAATCGTGTTCTGTATGCGCAGCCACGCAGTCTGAGGGCCTTTAAAATGCCGCGAAAAGTAGGAAAAATAATTATTTCATAACCAACAAAAAGTAGGATAACCCCCATTGTCACTTCAGAGGTCAATATCTCAAAAACGGCCGAACTGATTTTGATAAAACATGTTTAAGAACCATTGCTAGAAAACCTGCTTTCAAACAAAAAAACCGCATTCAAATCAGTCCACCCGTTTAAGAGCTACGGTGCAACAGACAGACAGACACATAGACGCGCAGACACACATAGCGGTCAAACTTATAACACCCCTTTTTTACGACAGGGGTTAAAAATACGGAAACAAAAAAGAAACATTTTGAATGCAAGCTTTTTTTGCTGACTGTACTTGTATTCATCGTGATCATCATTAACCGGAAGACGTCCTCTGTTGTACATATGTTCAGAGCCCCCTCCCCCCTTAAAAGGACACAATGAATGACATGTCGCCACCCGTAGCCCGCAACTCAGTCCACTTAGTGGGAGGGAGGCCTGCTAGCGCTTCGTCTTCATCTTTTTAGGGTTCCGTACCCAAAGGGTGCCAACGGGACCCTATTACTGAGACTCCGCTGTCTGTCTGTCTGTCTGTCTGTCTGTCTGTCTGTCTGTCTGTCTGTCTGTCTGTCTGTCCGTCTGTCACAGGGCTCTATCTCTTGAGCCGTAATAGCTAGGCACTTGAAATTTTCACAGATTATGTATTACAGTGGCCGCTACAACAACAAATACAAAAAATAAAATAAAGTTAAAAATTAAGGGGGGTCTTCATACAAGAAACGTGTTTCATTCAGCGGTTTTTGGTTGCTAGGCTGCTAAGATTCGGCCGTCAGTTGCTAGGGGCAACGCGAGTGACCCTATGTTGTTTTTAATGTTTAACTACTTATTAATTTGTGATTTTATTAGCGCTATTTTATAAAACTTTCGATAGTATAGTAATTATCTCTAAGGCCGTGGTTTATTTTGTGTGCAGCATTAAGACTAAATAACAATTTATGATCCACAAACCTCCGACACACACTACACAAAATCCGACTTCAATAAAGCACTCACAGCCGCTATGTTTAATGTTTTTTACACTAAAAAATGTCCGTTGTAATTTATACTAAGTAACAATATTTATTTACAAGGTCAAAATTTAAAATCAGGTTATGATTAATTCATTCACTAATAATAATAAGTACGCGCCGTGCGTCGGCCGAAATTACCGCGCTATTTTTTTTTTAATTGTAATTTTTTTCTAGCGCGAGCATGGCATAAGTCTGAAGCGCTATTCAGCCTACTACAAGAGCGACAGCCAAAGAGGATGAGAATTTAAAATTATTATTTATTCAAAATACTTGCACCTAGTCCTAGTGCTTACATTTTGGTGACATGTTTTTATTTTTATTATTAACTAGTAATGTAACTAGTTGTTTGTTGGGGTGGAATTAATATTTCAACTTAAATTTGAAGTGGCTATCTTCAACCGATTTAGCTGAAATTTTGCGTGCATGTTTTTTTTTATTCGACTGGAAAGCAAACGAGCAAGTGGGTCTCCTGGTGGTAAGAGATCACCACCACCCATAAACATCTGCAACATCAGGGATATTGCAGATGCGTTGCCAACCTAGAGGCCTAAGTTGGAATACCTCAAGTTCCAGTAATTTCACCGGCTGTCTTACTCTGCCGAAACACAACAGTGCCAGCACTGCTGCTTCACGGCAGGATTAGCAAGCAAGATGGTGGTAGCAATCCGGGCGGACCTTGCACAAGGTCCTACCACCTGCAGGATGACATGTGTATAAATCCGATGGCAAATAATGCAATATTATTATGACGTAGAGCTGATCTGATAATGAAATTAGACGTTGGCCATAGGAACTCTGTAATAAAACGACACGACCGCATCGTACGGAACCCTACATGCGCGAGTCGTTCGCACTCGCACTTGACCGATTGTATTTTCTTTTCTTTCTTTCTTTATAACTGATACTTTCTTAGAGCCTGAAATTTTCAAGCACCCTTATCACCCAAACAAACACCCACAATTTAGAGCTTAAGCTAGTATTATCCGTACCAAATTTCAAGTTCCCTGTGTTAAACCAATCTTGATTGTAGTAGGCCACTTCTATCTGCTCCCACTCTACACTTCGGGTTTTTTGGCATTAGAAAGAAGTTAAGCGATCTTGACATGTCTTTTTATTAAAAACCCTTTTGGAAAATAAGTCACAACAAATATACAACAATCAGCAAGGTCATTATAATCATTTACATGCTTTTGGTGTCATAAGTAATAGCTACTGTTTTCTTTAAACGTTTTTCAATACAAAGACTCGTCAAAATTGTTTACCCTTTATCGTATCGTTGGATTTCGTCATTCCAATGCGACAGCGGCCCATGTACTTACAATACACGCTGATCTTGAGTAAAAAGCGTCATTTTAACCTGCAATAACCTATAATGTAGGTTCCGGGAGAAGGCCACACCAAATGAATCGGCGAGGAGTCCGTATCATTTGCATACCTCCGACTTTATAGCCCCGCCGTCAATAGCTAAGAATAGGTGTAAATAGTCCTCAATAGCAGCCATTAATCACGTTCGCAGTGTAAAACTATAGAAGAGAATATTACCCAAAGGTTTACTGCATGATAGCATGATAGGCATTTCGGTTTGATAACTTTGAATTGCCTGAATCTGAATATCGAATGTTAAAATACCGAATGTATCGAACGGGTCATAATATCAAAAAGGTATTTTTGTTAAGACTGTACTTTTTTCAGATTGTTATAAATCAAACCTAAGCTAAGGGGAAAAAAAGGGGAATGTTAAAATATCGAATATAATAAAATATCGATTGGGTCATAATATCGAAACGTTTATTTTCTGAAACCGAAAACTTTTCAGGATTGATTAAAACGGCATCGTATACAAATACGGTAAAAATAAACGTTTCGATATTATGACCCATTCGATATTTTAACATTCGATATTCAGATGCGTACCCCTGAATTAGGCATATTGGAAAAGAAGCCTCACTCGATAAAAGTTAGGTAATTTCGCAGATGTGATTATAAACATCACCTCCCAGATTATGTAGGCATAGGTGTATTTATTACTTACATTGTGTCAAGCAATATTAATGTAATAAATACTGTCAAACGATTTAGAAACTTGGTAGATAATGATTATCTGCCCGAGCCAAAACAGGGCACGACCGGGATTTGAACCCGGGACCTCTCACACCCAAAGCGAGAATCATACCGCTAGACCATCATGCCTCACGACGGAAAGTGTAAAAACCTCCATTAACATTGTAGCAAAAAAACATCTGTGTAAATTGTTATTGTATTGAGTTCTCCCGCCACATGTATTTCAGTAAGTTTTGTAGAATACTTGCCACACTAGATGTGCTGAAAAATACGACAGTGTATTCAGGGGCAAGATATACACAGTCGACATGCATTTAGCAAAGACCTATAGGTATTGAAATTGGATAACCAAGTAAGTAACTACAGTAAAAAAATGCGTGACGAGTGCGTAAATCTTTGAAAAAATCGGTATCCTTTTCACTCGAATCTACATTTTGTCGGCCGTTTGTCAGACATAGGTAACCGCAGTGTAGCATCAGACGAGAACGTCCAGTAGGTATAGGCGAACTAAAAGGATACACTACATAATAAAGAAAATAAAAAATCAAAGCTACGTAAAAGCAACAACATCATGCACTTAAATATAGGCCAACTAGCTTTTTCCTGCGGCTTCGGCCGCGTGGAATTGAGTTATCGCGCGCTATTCCCTCGGAAACTGTGCATTTTTCCGGGATAAAAAGTAGCCTCTGTCACTATCTGACTCATAAACTAAATATCTCTATGCTAAAAAATCACGTCGATCCGTCGCTCCGTTTCGACGTAAAAGACGGACAAACACACAAACACAGAAACACACACGCTTTAGCATTTTTGAACATAAAACTACCGTGAGACTCACTCATATTGAATATATATTTTCCGGATAACTCACGTCTTAAATCGAGTTTAGCTCGACTCGATTTAAGACGTGAGTTATCTGGAAAATATATTTAATACGCTTTCGCATTTATAATATTAGTATGGAATGGTATGGATGATGAAGAGGTACATATTTGTACAGTTTATATTTTTCTTCAGACCTGCCTACTTATATTTTTAGCACACTATTACGGAAAGTAATATATAAGAAACACTTAAATACACATGATTGGTACTATTTACGCAGATGGTTTTGTTCCACTACAAGTGAAAATAAAGGTATTCTGCGACCTTTTCGTCATGAGGCATGATGGTCTAGCGGTATGATTCTCGCTTTGGGTGTGAGAGGTCCCGGGTTCAAATCCCGGTCGTGCCCTGTTTTGGCTTAGGCGAATGTTGATTAATTCGCTGCCTGCCATATTTTTGCATTTTTTGATAATAGCTACTACATGAAGACGGGTTTACGTGAATAGAAGTTTGTAAAGAAAGTACACGTAAACCTAAAACCTACATGACTTAGGAGGTAATACTACAAACAGTCTGTAGCAGAAGTAGATGAACAGATATGGTACTGAAAATTATCGAAACACTCTTATTACCTTGGCAGTAGACTCATCATCATGTCAGTCGAAAGACGTCTGCTACTGGACATGGGCCTCCCCCAAGGCTCTCCACTCAGACCGGTCTTGCGCTTTCCGCATCCATGTGAGTCATATTGTGTAGATCATCTTGAGCACTTCTCCAGCCTCCGGACTCCAGCTCCGCGGTGTGGAATACTAAGGGAAACCACCATACTCTTTTCCCAAGAAAGTCCTCAACCGATGACTCCATTAAAATTGTGACCACTTACTTAATAGAGGGAAAGTTAAGTTGTGACTTTGAACTTTTGTTCGTATTCATCATCATCATCAGCCTACAGCAGTCGACTGCTGGATATAGGCCTCTTCCATGGCGCGCCACAACACTCTTTCTTCAACCCCTCGCATCCATCCGCCACCAATGACACTCTTAAGGTCGTCCGTCCACCGTGCCGCAGGACGCCCTACACGTTTTCCCGTCCGTGGTTCAATTCGAGGACTCGTTTGCTTCACAATTCATCGGTTCTGTGACAGATGTGGCCTGCCAACCCCACTTCAGCGAACTTCAGCTTTAGCCAGGCTTAACAACTAAATCTATATTTATTTTTACCTGCAATCATATTGTATCAGATAACTCAAGCAATGTTGCAGGCAGCAATAACTCGCAGCCTGAAATTTGTAGGACTACGAATTATCCCTAAAAATGTCGAAAATGACGATTTAAAACGTGAGCAATCCGGTACAATTATTTTTAATATCTTGAGTTTAATACACTTAAAATTGTTTTTTTTTTTTCATTCATTGCGCCGTTCTAAAGGGGTAGCATTTTTTTGAGTGAGTCTTCAGGCTGATGACGATTATAATGATGAGATCAGCTACTAGAATCCGTATTAATCGTATTAACGGTGAGAAGGACAAAAAAGGAGCACATTCATAAAACTTTTCTGCTACGGAACCCTAAAAATTAAGAAGCTACGAAAAAAACACCAGTTTATAATATTTTTTAGCACTTATATAACTACAACAAAAGTAGTCGTAACTAGCAATTGCATGTAACTCATTTTAAGAGTGTAGTACCGTTTAATTTTGACGACGACCATCCGACCTACTTACCAAATTTTATAGGAAATGCAAGTGAGCATTTGAAATCATAATGCATGTGCTTTATATCCCGGGTGTGGCCTGTGCATGTTGTTCAGTTTGACGAGTACGATCTATGTTTTAATTATTTGCTCGTATTACAGGCACACCCGGTAATAAGCTTTTATTTCACTTGCTATGTTCATAAGTAGCTACGGGTATGTAAAACTGTCCTATAATGGTTGACACGGTTGATTTTTGTGAAATATTAAAAAAAATACGTATAATGAATACGTATAATAATTACGCTTTCACTGCTAAGCTTAGACAACTATTTTTAATTTCTTTTACTTAATTTAATTTTATGCTAGCTCTCTTAAGCCTGCGACACAGAGTTTTTTACTAACCCTAGTGCAGGCAAACATATTACATAGAATTTAGTAAAATATAGTATCTATTGTTATATTTCTTATCTATCTTATCTTATCTTATCTATGAATTTATTTGAATTTGAATAATTAAAAAAGTTGCTCAGTGAATTATTTCGCTGAAGTGGCGTTGGGCTGGTCACGTCTGTTGCAAGACCGATGAATCGTGGAGCAGATGAATCCTCAAATGGAGAACACGGACGGGAAAACGTAATGTAGGGCGTCCTGTGGCACGGTGGACGGACGACCTTTAGAGGGTTGCTGGCCGCAGATGGATGCGAGGGGCTGAAGATAGGGTTTTGTGGCGCGCCATGGAACAGGCCTATGTCCAGCAGTGAACCGCTGTAGGCTGTTGATGATGACGATAAATTAGAGTGACAAATATAAGAATAAGTATAATCATTAAATTAAAACTATTTTAAACTTATAATACAATACAATAAAAATATTGTTTTTTTATGAATACTTTTTATTTTTGAGAAATAGGTAAGTACGTTTACTTGTTTACTAATGAAGTTATGATGAGTCATTTCAGCAGTCAAACTGCATAATCAGCCAAAGTGCGCAACGTCTGGGTACCGAAACGACGTCCCAGCGAACTTGATATGGGCAATAAAACTCGCATGCGGTAGACGATGACAATTACTCGCGGGCACAAAGAGAAATGTATTTATACATTTATAAATATTGTAGTGGTGATGTGATAATTTAGAGATTCTGTGAACTGGCCAAGTTAAGCATGTTAGTTGAAAAACAGCGAAACTTTTTATTATTTCACAGTCAATACAAACTCACTCTCTCTTACCACCAGGAGACCCACTTTCTCGTTTGGCTTCCAGTCGAATAAAAAAAAACTTTTTTATACAGACCTATTAAACATGACCGGTATGTCAATAAGTAGCTAGTAGTAGCAAATCTGTCCGGTATGAAATGACGTAGAGGCAGTAAAAGAGAATGAGTCAATCTCAATCAAGTTCTATCACCGTTCCATGCTAAACATCGAAAACTTCAAATGTAGTTTGCTATAGTTTTGTTTCTGTTAATTTTATGGAACAGTCCTGTTACTATTATATTTTTAACATGCTTTTATTAGCTTGTTAATAATAGGGTCACATATTTTTTTATTATGAATTACATCTTATCGTTATTTATCTAGACATTAGTAACGGTGGCGCCGTAACAACTCGATTCCTTCCGAGAGAATAATGGTTTCTCCACGCCTTCCACATCGCGGTAGCTAACATACAATTTTCTTATTTCCTGGTTGCCAAAAAAATATTTACTCCACGCCACCGCCCGGCATTTCAGATAATACCCAAAATTAAGAAGTCCCAGCAGCTAAGCGACATTATCTCCAAATGTACAAACAGCATATGAGTTATTATAAACCGTCTCGGTGAGCAATTTGGGTTTCCGTCGGTGCAGTACGGAGCCCATACGGAATCCTGCCAAAATTGCCGTCTTTCCGCTAGCTGACGAAAGAAGCCGGCGGCACCGATGATTAAACTAGGATTAAAGATTTGACGGCAGTTAAATATGTGAAGCTACGGGGTGCTTCGTAAAAGGAGTATTTGTGTTACATCGTTGGTTTCTTCTACTTCTACTAATAATTATTTAATAATAATTACTTTTAGCCCTCTCATTGTGTGAGTTGGCCTGTGCACATTATATAGGCTGGGATGAATTACTTTTTATTTGTATTATACTTTAAAATTTACTCGAATAAGCAATATAAAGCAAATTTTTTGATATTAGTAGCGCAACAGGTGATTTTGATTGGGCTCTAGGATAGAGATTTTGTTTTTATAAAAAAGGAGAAATTTAAGGAGCATTGTACGTTACATTGGGCAGATATAATTAGTAATATGTGCATTAAAACCTCCTGCACATACAAAAACATACTGGCTGAATGAACTTTCCGCTTTCTCCCGCACGGCGGCGCCACCAGTCAGTTGCGCAAATTTGACAGCTCGAAATGAATGCCGGCCGGCGCGCGCTCTTTTAAATTATTCATAAAAACTCTGAAAGTGCTGTGATTGTGTCTTAAATGTGTCCCTGGGACTGAGGAAAAGAGCCAGAACAAACTGTAAGTGAAACCTATATCTTGCCCAATTCGGTTTTGCTAATTATTTTCAATATTCAAATGTCGTAGTTCAAACATTTTGGTCCTTCGAACCGGATCCTCAGTTTGCAAACTAAATACACATTCATACACATAAAACACACATTTCACGCAGTTTTAAGGTAACAGGCTTATTTCTAATCTAAGTTATTTACCTAGAATAATACGTATAAAATAAACGTTTTCAATTTTCGTTCTTTGCAACGCGTCGCGCGCGTCTTTTGTTTTTTAATTCGAAATGGACGAAAAAGAATTCGATGTCGAACAACTTATTAACAAAAAAGAACTGCTTTTTATACGATGTCAAACGTTATTTGAACTATCCAAATCAACTCCACCAGAGCGTTTAACCGAATTTAATTTGCGACTCAAAGAACTTCATTCGACTCGGGAATGTTTCGAACAATGCATATTCGAGTTAAATTCTTACAATAAGAAACAAAACCCGAAATTTAAACCAAATTATCAGGAAATTCAAACCTTTGACGACATGTATTTCCGTATTCTGAGTGTAGCGGAGGCTAATAGCGACACTTGGCAATCGTGTGACGGCAGCGGTAGCGGACCTTCGTCGCGCTCCGCGGGCCGCGGCCCGGGCGCTGCCGGGCCAGACTCGCGGTCGGCTAAGCCGCGGCTGCCTAAACTAGAATTGTTCCATTTCGATAGCAAATTAGAAAACTGGCAAACATTCTATGACACGTTTACGAGTTTAATTCATAACAACAATGATATTACGAACATTGAGAAGTTTTATTACCTGCTCTCCGCAGTCAGCGGTTCGGCATTGACTGTGGTCAAAGGGATGCCAGTGACGGCCGATAATTATCCGATAGTATGGGCTTTGCTAGTCAAAAAATTTGAGAACACTCGTGCCTTAGCTACGAGCTATTTAGATCGGCTGTTTCAATTTAAGCCTTTGTCAACTGAGTCGGCTACTGGTCTAAACACATTTTTACAAACGTATCAAGAGTGTGTTAAAGCATTGAAACTTTTGAAAATCAGTAACCTATCGAGTTTCATACTGTTTTATATGGGATTGCGAAATTTAGACCCCGTCACTAGGCGCGAATTCGAACAATCAGTAGATCAAACCGATATACCTACTTACGAACAGCTGATTAATTTCGTAGAGAAACAGGCGCGTGTTTTGGAAATGTCGGAGGTTAAAATTAGTACATCAAAAATTCAGTTTACGCCTAAGAGTGTCCCTAACACCTCTGCAAAGCCGAATTGTGTTCGAAAAAATAATAATAATGCTGCTAATTACAGTAGTGCACCAAAGCAGTTCCAAAAGCCGTGCTTGTCAGCTGTGAGTAAGAATAATAGCGAACGCTCAAATAGATGTCTATTTTGCGACAAACCGCATTCAACTTATCGATGTTTCGAGTTTTTTGATTTAACACCGGTGCAGCGTCTTGACAAAGTGAAACAGCTTCAATTATGCGAAAATTGCTTTCGTCAGCATTCGTTGTCCGAGTGTACGTCAAAAGTGCGTTGTGTGCTGTGTAAACAACCGCACCATCACAGTATTCACTTAGATACAGTTCCAACTGTTCAAAATTCATCAATTAATCAAAACGGTTCAAATAGTCAAAACATTTCAAGTATTCAAAACGTTTCAAATGGTCAAAATCAAAGTCAAAGGTCAATGCCAAACGTCGGCTTGACTTGTTCGTCAAATTCAACCGTGCTGTTAGGCACTGCCATGGTGCACGTCGCAGATCGATGGGGAACTTACCACGCCGTACGTGCAGTCATTGACAGCGGTGCCATGTCCGGTTATATGACAAAAGAGTGTGCCCAGCGCCTGGGTTTGTCTCGACGCAAGTGTCAGTTTGAACCCATGGGTCTGGGAGGTGCGCCAGTGCAAGATTTCGGTCTGGTTACATGTTCAATTAAACCACGAAACTCATTTGGTCCGGTGCTTAGCACTGATACTGTTGTCGTAAGTAATATAACTAGCAACTTACCTACAGTAACCTTATCAAACAAAGTTATCAATAATTTCAAAAATCTAGAGTTAGCTGACCCGAACTACTTTTCGGCGGCTCCAGTTGACTTGTTGATCGCAGGTGACTTATTTCCCTACATTTATGACGGTCAAAATATACTACCACGTGACCCGGGTTTGCCCGTCGCGATGCATTCCATATTCGGATATGTCATTACTGGTCAGACAGTACTGAGTGACGATTGTGAGTCAAATACAGCCTCGCTCAACTTGTTCTCTGCTAATAAAACTAGTAGTATCGATAAAATCATGAACTCTTTCTGGGAGACTGAAAACGTGCCGTATGACGTCACTAAAAAACCAGAAGATTTGTATGTCGAACAATTGTTCCAAAACGAACACAGTCGCGATACTACGGGACGTTATACAGTGAAGTACCCGTTCAAACCCAGTTTTGATCTCGGCGATTCGACTCCACAAGCGTTACGTCGTTTCAACAATTTAGAAACAAAGCTGAATCGTCTTCCGGAACTTAAGGAAGAATATAATAAATTCATGTCCGAATATGAAAGCCTTGGTCACATGACTTGCGTAGGTGATTTTGGTACTGTGGATTCTAAGTACATAATTCCTCACTTTTGTATTCTCCGACCGTCAAGTACCACGACAAAACTCCGAGTAGTTTTTGACGCCTCATGCAAAACGACAAATAATAATTCTTTAAATTCAGTCGTTTACGCCGGTCCTAAGCTTCAAGCAGATATTAATGAGATTTTAATAAATTTTCGTATACATGAAATTTGCTTGTCAAGTGACATTTGTAAAATGTTTCGAATGACCTTGATCGAAAAATCTCAACGCAATTACCAACACATCTTGTGGAGGTTTCAACCTGATCAACCTTTAAAGGTGTATGAGTTAAACACGATCACATACGGCGTTGCTAGCAGTCCGTACCTAGCGATCCGAGTCCTGCATCAACTGGCTGACGACGACTGCGAGAAGTATCCTTTAGCGAGCAAGGTTCTAAAAAAGGGTTTCTTCGTCGATGACCTTCTGTGGTCAGTGAGCAGCTATGATGAAGCAGCTAGGCTACAGGATGAACTGTTAGAGTTGCTGAGTGGAGGAGGATTTCTGCTTCGTAAGTGGGCCAGCAACTGTCCCCAGGTACTGGCTCGGGTTCCAGCTGATCACCGCGAAACGCCCATTGCATTCGAGGATGACAAGGACCTATCCATAAAAGTTTTAGGTCTGCAGTGGCGACCCGCCGAAGATGTGTTTTCCTTCGTATTCCATCCACTTCCAGCTTCACAGGCGATCACCAAGCGTAGTGTTTTGTCACAGATTGGTCGTCAGTATGATCCCTTAGGTTTCGTGGCTCCTTGCATATTCTACGCGAAATGCTTCATGCAGAAACTCTGGCTCCAACAGCTGGGTTGGGATGAGCGGCTGCCTCCGGAACTGGAAAAGGAGTGGCTCACCTACATGTCAGAGCTCCCGCTGTTGTCGAATTTTAGCCACGAGCGCCAGGTTACTGTCAAACAGCACAGCTACTACCAGATACTAGGATTCTGCGATGCTTCAGTTCAAGGAATAGCTGCGGTCATCTATTTGCGTAGTTTTAACAATCAAGGTAATTCGAAGGTCAGTCTAGTCATTGCAAAATCCAAGGTTGCACCCTTGAAGACAGTGACCATTCCACGTCTCGAGCTAATGGCTGCGCATTTGTTAGTCAAGTTAGTCAAATATACGAAGTCAATATTGTCTGAACGAATTCCTGTTCATGAAATACTCTTGTTTACCGATTCCTCTGTGGTGCTGAGTTGGTTGAATACACCCAGTTATAATCTCAAAACCTTTGTGGCTTCGCGTGTTTCCAAAATTTTGGAGACCGTGCAAAGCGATTGTTGGTTTCACGTGAGCGGCGCGTCCAACCCCGCTGACGTGTGCTCGCGCGGAGCGCTACCTTCCGTGCTGTTATCGACAGCGGAGTGGCTCGGAGGACCGAGCTGGCTAGACGCACCAAGAGAGAATTGGCCAGTAAAATCAATTGATCAATTTAAATCGGCAAATGTGCCAGAACTCAAAATTCCATGCGCGACTTTGGCTCAAACTAGCGTGCAAAACACAACACGTGACTCAAATCTTGTTTATGATTTAACTGAAAAATATTCGAGTTTTAGCAAACTTCAAAAGGTCTTAGCTCGTTGTTTTCAGTTTATCAACAATTGTAGATCGACGAAGTCTAATAGGAACACGGGTCCTTCGTCTCTATCAGATTTAAAGAACGCACACGATGTGCTCATCAAATCAGTTCAGCGAGAGCATTTTGCAGCTGATCTCGAAGCAATTTCAAACGGTTACAGCTGTAGTTCATCACTCAAAAGGTTAGCACCTTATGTCGACCCCCTCGGTTTTCTCAGGGTGGGGGGTAGGTTGTCTTTCGCCGAACTACCGTATCAAAAGAAGTATCCATTATTGCTTCCTAAAAAGTGCAACTTTACAAAAATTCTTATCGACTATTTTCATAAAATTTATTTACATATCGGTCCGCGTACATTGCAATTAAACGATTATTTGCACACGCTGCAGCAGCGACAAAATGGCATAGGAATTGTCGTAATATTCAAGTTGATGAACTCGTTCTTATGCATGCTGACGCTCCTCCGCTTCAATGGCATCTCGGTCATGTGACGGAACTTTATCCAGGAGCTGATGGAGTTGTACGGGTGGTAAAAGTAAAAATCCAGAATGGCGAATACACGCGACCCGTTGTAAAGCTTAGTCCACTTCCAATGGAATTGGATTCAGCATAATTTTTATTTTCCTTTGTTTCTTTGCATGAATTTGACGCAAGAAGGTGTCAAATTTATGACAATTTAAGTTCGAAATAAGTCATTTATTTTACTCAATTTACAGCTACACGTGTTTAGTTCACTAAGTCAACAATACTTATACTATACAGTCCACTTACCTTATTCAATACCATCCCTGGTTTGGTTTGTAAACTGGGGAATCTGGGTAGATTCCCGGTGGGGGGTTTATGTACGTTACATTGGGCAGATATAATTAGTAATATGTGCATTAAAACCTCCTGCACATACAAAAACATACTGGCTGAATGAACTTTCCGCTTTCTCCCGCACGGCGGCGCCACCAGTCAGTTGCGCAAATTTGACAGCTCGAAATGAATGCCGGCCGGCGCGCGCTCTTTTAAATTATTCATAAAAACTCTGAAAGTGCTGTGATTGTGTCTTAAATGTGTCCCTGGGACTGAGGAAAAGATCCAGAACAAACTGTAAGTGAAACCTATATCTTGCCCAATTCGGTTTTGCTAATTATTTTCAATATTCAAATGTCGTAGTTCAAACAAGCATTATTTTTTTAAAGTCGCTAAAATAACGTCTTATAGTTTGACAAGTACAATTTTTGTGCTAATTATTTGCTTTAAATGCCTCAACCGGTATAACTGTAGTTAATAAGTAGCTAGTGACACCACTGCACTGGCTCTCATAATAACAAACCTTCGACAAAGCTCACTCACAGCCTCCGTTTCATAATCTGAAAAGAGCATTTTAAAAAAGCTCTTGCACCCTTAACTCTAGGTTTATATAGGTACGTTTCACGAGTGGAAACGGCATATGCAAGCACCATGTCAGTATGGCGTACATCCAAATGTGATGTAATAAGAGATGGTAGTTTGGCATCCTGTGAGTAGCTTTGTGTTAAACAATACAAATGGCCGATTTGAAACAAACTGCGCTCGTGTTGCAATATTCTACGCAGTATCGAAGGGAGGTTTAAATGATAGACTAGATGGAAGGAATCCAAATTGGTTGCTTGTACAATATTCCTTTCGAGAGCCAATCGCGTGCTCTGCGAGTCTGTTTTCTTACAAAGTTAATAGTTTTAACCATTAAACAATCTTCGATTCAAACAATCCTTAAATAATCCCAAAATACGGTACTTTTGACAATATCTTGAATTTGTCATGGATATCCTATTTAGCGAAGAGAAAAATTAATTCGGTTGAAAATTAGATTTTTAGTGATTTTCGAAAATCTTTATATTTGTATCTTTCTAAAACGGTTTTCTCTATGCTGCAGGTATGGCGCTAGGTTCTTGCATTTGACGTCACATGCTAGTGCGTCATTCTCTGTTTAATCTTGTATTTCAAGTTTTTATAACATTAAGTATATAATATTTTTCTTTTTGGTAACATGCACTGCTAAGCTTTAATTTATAAAATAAATAAAATAGTCAAATACTGTATTGCTAAGAATAGCCACAGTTGTATAGCTCTCCCTTTAACTTTTGTATCCCTTCTTCCCACGGAAAACCATATTTTTCCATTAAAAACTGCTCAACACGTAAATAAACCTTTTTATATTAGTTGTGACGATCTATTCGTGTCATTCTGCCGTCGCCATCCAATTCGCACAGACCGTAAACCTGCGGCCACGTAAGCGATCGAGTTTGATTTGAAAACACCGCAACTCGTTTAATACACCGCCACCATAAAAACGCAACTTAGCAACGCAGAACAACAGAAAAACACACCTTGTCGCTTCAAGATACGGATGGCATGTAGGATCAGATGCTAGCATTGTGCAAGCGGCTCTTTTGATATGGAGAAAGGTATCGTGGGAGTTCGATTGTCGATGGGATTTCTATCGTGTTGTCAATTTCATGAATGTATGGACGATGGCTTAATTAGGTGCCAAATGTCGGAGTAGTGTAATACGTGGTGTAGACTAGCAAATGGATCTGATTTGTACAGTAAGAGCTTTGAAATAAGTCAGGCTGAAAATTTGAGAGAAAACTTACGAAGTACATGCAATGTGTTTTAGATCTGATAAATAAGCATCGTGATGTTGACTTGAACATCGCATTGGTTGGTCAATATTTATGACTCAGTTTGTTATTTTTTAGAATTAGTTATAAGTCATCTAGTGCCAAACTTTAACCCCTTATTTAAAAAAAATAACAGCTTTGCTACGTCTATTCTTTGCGACATAAATGTCGAAGAAAAATACTCGTTTACATTAATTGCAAGATGCATAGTAGGATCATACTATCGACAGTAGTATCTGCTTACGCGTACTTATTATAGTACCTCTTAAAATCTTAACATCTAGGAAATCAATTAATGTCCCGCAACCCGGATTCACTTTACAACAGAGTAGCACTTAAAATGGCTGCTACGCGTTGCAACAAAAGCTCGTAACAACCATATCTGTTAATTGTTTCTAAGTGTACGCACTTACGCACGTTTTAAAAAGTCCTACAATCAATTTTATGTCTAAGAACAATGCCTGGTTACACAACAGTGGGCAGGACCACCGACGCCGCAATGATGGATTGTCATGCTGAACGTCAACTTTGCTGGATTCTTTAGCAAATTTTATTGAAGTACCTTTCTGTTGCCGTAGACCAGGGTGGCTCTGAACTGCCGAGGTGCAGTTGGTGTCTTCATCAAATTATCTTTTGTTTTCGTGTAAATATCAAACATATTGTCAGCTAAATGCAATATTATATTTGATGCTTGTGGATGTTAAGAATTAATACAAGAGTAATGCAATTAAAGTGAATATGACAGCTTGCATTCCTCGTCCTTCCAGGGAAGGACAAATGGCAAAATTGAATACCAAGAAGAACCAGTTACATTTTTAATATCCTTTAATGAGTTTACACTTGTTAAAAAATAAAAAATATTGTGTTACAATATAAGTTATATTACTAAGATAGAAGACAAGCAATTAAAATTGTTAAATGAACATATATACCTACTTGCATCTATATAATAAGATACGCACTGTTTTCGATATATTTTTTTACGGTTAGGGTTTTCTCTGTAAGTGCATGTTACTATTCTTTTGAGAAAAGAAAGAATCTTAAACCATAGTTAAACGGAAACAAACAGTGTAGCGCAAATAGTAATGAGGATTTACACAGAAAGGATGATGAAATTTGAAGGCAAAATAATAACAAATCCATATTAAGGTAATTAAATAAGTTATGGGTATCAAAACAGGGCACGACCGGGATTTGAACCCGGGACCTCTCACACCCAAAGCGAGAATCATACCGCTAGACCATCATGCCTCTTATGAACCTATTGAAATGTGGAAGTCAGGTTCAAGTTTGTCATACAAAAATCATCTGTTTAAATAACTCGCAGGGTAGTGATGATCTGTATACCTCATAATATAGTATTTTTCACATTAACTGTACATAAGTAATATCAAACTGGAATTTTCACTATAATATATAATAATACTAGCTTTTGCCCGCGGCTCCGCCCGCGTGGTATTCGGTTATCGCGCGCTGCTCCCCTAAAAAGTAGCCTAAGTATGTCACTCTCGGACCCATAAACTATCTCTATGCCAAAAATCACGTCAATCCATCGCTCAGTTACGGCGTGAAAGACGGACAAACATACAAACACACCAACACACTTTCGCATTTATAATATTAGTATGGAAGTATGGATGTAGTTCCATTTGCATACACCTAAATTAATATTTCATCTATAAGTTTCTGTCGTAGACTTGTGTAGTCGTAGGTTATATTTCTTGTGAGTTAAAGAAATGTTATATAACATAATCGCACCGCCACAATAATTAACACGTACTACTTACATACTTACTAGGATAACTCAGCGATCCGAAGAGGATCTTGGCCTCCTACACCAAAGAACGCCTCTCTGCTCCGCATTGGGCCACTCGCCACTCCGTCTGCTGGAGCTGGGCGATGTCTTTCTCGCCCTAGTCCATACACCGGTACCTAAGCCGTCCGACTGGACGTCTTCCAAGACGACCATAACACAACAATTTTTTTTTTGCCTATTTTTGTGTCCCACTGCTGGACAAAGGCCTCTCCTCTCTTGCTCCACTCCTGCCTATCTAAGGTGAGCTCCCGCCATCCCGCATTATAGGCATCTAAGTCGTCCCTCCATCTACATTACCCATTTACATTGTTACGGAATGGGTCCAAGTGACGGATACTGTAATAGAGGCAGACCGAACACAACAATTTACAAAAAAAAATCTTTTAAAGTTTACTCATATTTTAGACCAGATCTTTAATGAACTTACGTAATAAACGTCCAACAATTGTTAGAGCAGGTGGTTTTTCAGACATGAATTGAAATGGGAAAACCTTTTTCTAAAGCCTTAACAAGAGGCATGATGGTCTAGCGGTATGATTCTCGCTTTGGGTGTGAGAGGTCCCGGGTTCAAATCCCGGTCGTGCCCTGTTTTAATTCAAAAACTCACTTAATTACCCCGATGTCAAAAGATATTTAAAATTAAAATAGGTTTACAATACATTTAGAGTATGTACAGACAGGTACATAAAAAACACCAAACATATACATAATGACTGAGTCCATTTAGGACCCTTTTTTTCGGTGGAAGCATACACTTCCTCTGTACGTAAATAAGTAGGTAGGTACAGTATGTTTAGACTTAGGTTCTTAACTTTGAGACCTCATACATTTTTGTATTTTTTTATGCAATTCTTATTTTTAATTTAAATCTATATATTTTTAATTTACTTTGTTATGTTAATTTATTTTGTTTTGAAAATAGCAGAAATATTTTCAAAATTGCTTTCTGGATATGAGGCTATTACATATCATTTTAGATAAGTATATTTTACAAATATATGTGGATCCGGAAAATATTGATTGTGACTTACGGACAAACAGATAACATAGTAGTCCTCTAAGGGCTCCGGTTTTTTCGCTCGGATGTACGCACCCGAATAACCTAGCAATAAATGACAAACATTTAAAAATGAAATGAAAGTAACAATCAAGCTAATTAAATCACTCTAGCACTTAAAAACAGGGCACGACCGGGATTTGAACCCGGGACCTCTCACACCCAAAGCGAGAATCATACCGCTAGACCATCATGCCTCCTGAAGTGTTTCCGAAAAATTATAAATCTAAAAATTTAAATCTTAAATTAGAAACTAAATCACCTGTGTAAATAATGACGTATCTACTACAATAGACTTACCTACATGTATACTAAATTTTTCTGTAAATGATGGCTTTTGCGGATTCAAGCAAATAATGATATAATAGTATACTATCTTTTGCCCGCGGCTCCGCCCGCGTGGTATTCGGTTAACGCGCGCTGTTCCCTCGGGAACTGTCAATTTTTCCGGGATAAAAAGTAGCCTATGTCACTCTCGGGCCCGTAAAATATCTCTATACCAAAAATCACGTCGATCCGTCGTTCCGTTACGGCGTGAAAGACGGACAAACATACAAACATACAAACACATTTTCGCATTTATAATATTAGTATGGATTTATTTGGATAACCGTCGTTGCTCAGGGTGTTCCAGCTCCAGCGTTACTCCCTCCCCCCATGAGACCATACTCTCTCAAGGGGGGTCGTAACACCGAAGAACTCGCGGTTTTCAACGTCGTTCCTCGAAGATCTACAACGTAAGCCCCACAGTTGCTAATGTAACCGCTGTTCATAAAAAAAATCGATTTAGAATAACCTATTGTAAATCTGTTTAAAAATATATCTATATACTTACCTCGTTGAGTTTCTCGCCGGATTCCTCTCAGCAGAGGTTTTTCCGAACCGGTGGTAATTTCTTTTGACATTCATAAGTGCTAGTCATAGCCTAAATTAAATAAAGATATTTTGATTTAGATTAGGTATAATAGGATACAATAACATCGTTAATTCGCTATTCGCAAATAAAACACATACACATAGACAATTTAAGAAAAAAATAAAACAAGTTTCATTTCACTTTTCAGTCGATAATTCTCGAGTTAAGTTAAATGATTTAGTCCTAAGCTAGTTACGTAAATACCTATAAACTGCTACTGAACGAATAAATAAAAACCCTACTTATTGCTTCTTCGCCAATGTCGTTGTTGTCGTTGGCTGGATCATCAATGATATCGCGGGAGCTACATTTGAAAAAAAAAAAAACAAATTTGATGTGACAGATGGACAGACAGACACCCAAGTGATCCTAGAAGGTTTCCGTTATGTCGTTATGTCGGTCGGATGTACGAAACCCTAAAAATGAGGAGATAGGTAGATACAGTTCGACTTACAATTAAAAGCCAAGTAATTTGAATGCTGCTGTAAAGTTAAATTTAACGCAAAGGATAATTATTCAAAAACAGGGCACGACCGGGATTTGAACCCGGGACCTCTCACACCCAAAGCGAGAATCATACCGCTAGACCATCATGCCTCTTAAGAATTACTGGAAAATACCTGATGAAATTCGGCATAACAATAATATCACATAAAACACTTGAACAAACTTTCAAGTTACGTAGTTACGGAGGAACATTATAAATGATTTGCCTCTACATTATGGTCGTCATATGGTATCCGTAGCTCAATAGGTAATTATAATAACAAAACTAGTAATATGAAGTAAAATCTGTAGGGATTACTTTCACTGTTGGTGTTTGTTTAGGTAATTCCAACGCAATCGAAAGCAGAATTCATATATTGCTTCAAAAACTTAATGCAGTTAATCATTTCAAGATATATCTACCCTCGTGTACAGATCGGATGGATATGAAATCGGGCAAAATGGCGCGTTTTATGCACTTGTTGTACAATCAACCAGGATTTCGTTTTTTCCTTTTGTGGTACTGAACTCTAAAAATGTTTTCCATTTTCGTTTTTGTTACCGACACTTAATTATCAGACAGCATTCAACCCCTTTTAGTTACGACACACGCTTTAATATACCATAAACCATCATCCACAAAACTTACAACAAACACGTAAAGTCTTTCTAATCTCATTAAATAGACTTGTAAATATTGTATACGCAAGCAGATAAAACATTTTCCTGCACCTATCCGTGTCGCGGCACTATGGTAAGTAAAATGTATAGGTAATTAGGCAGTAATATATCGAGATTGGATGTTTTCTCTCATTAATGGCCCGTTATTCTTACTTTACCCGGATTGTAGACTGGTCCGTTTTATTTATCCGATATTTACGACAAGCGTGTAATGTTGTGAGGGAGGTGCCATGATTTATGGTTTTCTAAATATTTGAGAATCTGGAAATCGATTGTGGAAGTCACCTTGCTCGAACTATTCGAAGATATCACTTAAAAGAACGATGATGATGATGATGACCTATTGCTACAAGACGGTTAAAAAATCATGGTTTTTAACTAATTACAAATACGGCCCCGTAATATTTTTTGCCGATAAAAGCAATAGTTTAAACAATTATTAAAGCCGCTGCCAACCGAAGTAACTGGAGGTCTATGGGGGAGGCCTATGTCCAACAGTGGACGTCCTACGGCTGAGATGATGATACTTTACCTGCGGCTTTGCACGCGTAAACCGTTAAATCCAGCAATCGAATTTAAATTAAGAATTGTGCTACCAGATTTACATTCTCAAAAATTACAGCGGTTGAAATTTTCACGTCTCGTCTTATTTCACGCAAAATTGCATTCTAATCCATAGGTAGGTACCTACAGTCGTTTTAGCGTGAAGGATTAACAAGCAAAAGATTCCGTGAGGATTCCCAAAAAATAAATTGTGGTCTTTATTAGTTTTGCACTTAAAAGAAACGTGCAAAGTTTCATGACTCCAACCAAACCAATGTGACACTGGCACGGGTCGAATTTGTGTTTTTATGAATACTTACTTCGTAATTTCTGATAGTTCTTGCGTGAATTTCGCGATATCCCAATATTCGAATTTCTCAGTATTTAACCAGATTTAATAGTGTACAAGAGAGAGATGCGAATACCTACTGATGTAGGTAATGGTAACATTACGGCAGACATGAAGTCTATTCTTATTTAAACAGCTGAAAACCTTGTACAGCTTTCAAGCCTAGACGATTTATTTTCGTTGGATGCCAAGAGGCATGATGGTCTAGCGGTATGATTCTCGCTTTGGGTGTGAGAGGTCCCGGGTTCAAATCCCGGTCGTGCCCTGTTTTTGAACAATTATTCCATAAATATTAATTTTGTTTCACTTTGAAGTAAAATCGTACCTTCCTTATCTAGGTAGGCAATTTCCATTTTCTGTCCGCAAGAGGGATGTTTTTCGAGCGTATTTATGTAAATGTGTGTACTTATGTCTATTTGTATGTAGGCAAAACAACTGAACGATTTTTGACATAATGTGGTATTATTGGATTTGTCTTAACTGTCGGAGTGATATAGAATTCATTAATTATGTAATTATGGAATACCTATGTATTCCAAAATCCGGCAAGGTGGAGTGACGATCTGCGAAAGGTTGCTGGTAGAATCTGGATGCGCTTAGCCGATGACAGGGCGCAATGGCGTTCATTGAGGGAGGCCTGTCCAGCAGTGGACTGCTATAGGCTGATGATGATGATTCCAAAATGGCATGCGCGAAAAAAAATTTTCTTCTGTAGTCGGGTTTTTTTACTTATTATTATAGTTCCGTCGATAAACTGATAATTCCGCCAGTGCATTTGACGAGGATAGGTAAAGAAGACCCCACAGAATTAAAATTTACGTATTGTTTGTCAGTACCTACCTCTTACAAGTTTCACCTTACGCAAGCCTTCCTTTTTGAATAATTTTACTCTTATACTTATTAAATTCTAAGAAACTTACAAATAAAGTACACACGCACGACAAGTAGCATAACAAGGCTCTACAGATTATAAAAATATTGAATAACACCGCACGAGCATAACCAATGTTTGTGTCACCTGCCATAACTTACACTCTCGCTACATTCCAAATAGTTTCGTAAAAAGTAAAATTCGAATAATCACTTGGTACTCATAGTAATCATATACACAAACAGTAGGTAACCTCTTCAAAATATCAAGGTATTTATTGACTGATCTAATAGCGTAGCTAGTAGGTAGCGTGGAATAGAGTGACTGCAGATAAATGAACAAAAGTATTTACCGATCTCATTGTTATTTAAATGTCGCTTGTTTTGTACCTACTAGTTATAATTCGCAACTTTGTCTGTGTCCCTTGGGAAGTTAACACGTTGCTCGGTTATGATAATATACTCCTTTTTACCCGCTAAATAATCTTTTTCATGTGTGAAGAATTTAAAAATCGATTGCGTACTTTTGGAGCGTATTTATTACAAACAGACAAAGATAGACCACTAAAATCTATTCTGTTTATAATATTAGTTTAGGTACTAACAATCTCACAATCAAATATTGTTTTATTTTTATAGTTTAGGAAATAATTGACATAACTAAACATATACAGTGTTATAAAACCAGACAGAAGACGCCCTTTGAAGCATCTGCTGCCTCAATTGGAGTACTGTTTATACTCGGATCACTGTGCTTTAACAATAACGCGGCACATGCTAACAAAGCTTTTTTATCCTTCTCTATGATGAAGTGATCAAATTTTAATAAATCGCTTCCTGCGCCACTATCGATTCCCGATAACATCCTTGGGAACGAATACGTAACAATTGGATGACGTATGCAACGATTGTATCGATATCGATTCCATACTCATATAAGTAAGTAAGTAAGTAAGTAAGTAATCATATAAGTATAATAGTTTAAACGGGTACTTGAAAGCGACAGTATAACCTTCCGATAATTTAACTACGAAAGTGTTTCGGTTTTAAAATTACTTAATTAAAAATAAACTATAAATAAAAAGGGTTGCATTGAAAGAACGAGAGCGATTTATTTATTTATGTTACTTCTATTTGATGGTTTTTGAACTTTATCTATACCGTCCCTATTTTAAGATCTAACTTAGGCCTCTAGGGTGGCAACGCATCTGCAATACCCCTTGTGTTGCAGATGTTTATGGGCGGTGGTGATCTCTTACCACCAGGAGACCCACTAGCTCGTTTGCCTTCCAGGCGAATAAAAAAAAACTTTTACGTCTATTCATATAGGTATAAGTAAATTGCAGTTCAAGGTACCTACCTGGTTATGGAACTCCTGACCAAAAGATTTAAGGCGCGCAAGGTCCTTACCAATCTAAGTCTATGCTTGCTTAGGGAGGACTATCAGTCTGTCGTCTTGTGCATGAATGTTATAGCTACATATAGTTAGTCTGTTTTATTTATATGTTGCCGAATATCTATATATTTATATTAGTTGAAAATATGTGTTTTACGTATGATTTGTATTTGTATGTACAGTCGAGTTCATACGCTTGTGAGCAAAAATTTAATCAAATTTTTGCTCAGAAGTTTATGAATTCGACCTGCTAAAATCTATTCCTTACTTCTTTCTATGTAGATGTTGTCTAGAAGAGATCGCACGGAAGCGATAATGCCGCATACTGTTTTGGTATTTTTTCTCTATGTAGGTAGGTACCTATATACGTACCTCTGTTTTATATACTTATTGTTTTTAAAGCCAGTACCTACATAAGGTGGCCCTGTCCTCTACTCTAACCATTAATCATACAAGAAATAAGTAGGTACCTACTTACCTTTTAAATAAGTGCGGTTCTGCACCAACATCCGCAGACTTCTGTTGTCAGGCCTGTAGACGAACATGTCGCTCTCGCATCGGTATAATCAGCCACAAAAGACGTTGTGCACAACTTTGTCTAGAAGAGACGCGTAGGCTTGATGATGAAGTATCCTAAACATGTATAATGGGAAATAATGAGATTTGATAGGATACGATGATCTAATGCAAAGTAGTAGAAAAAAAAGTTGAAAGTAGTAGAAAAAAGAAATAGAGTAATGGGAAGGCTGATAAGTCACTTAGATTAAATAAAGAAGAAAATAGATACCTACATAACGTGTCGTACAAAATTTTATGACTCTAAACCCAGCGGTTGAAATTTCTAGATTTTATCCCCATTCCGTGGGAATAGCGGAATAAAAAGTAGCCTATGTGTTACTCTAGACGTCCAACTACCTACATACCAAATTTCATGACAGTAGGCCCAGCGGCTGTTATTTCGAGAATTCATACCTACGCCGCGAATTCCCGTGGGAATATCGGGATAGAGAGTAGCCTACGTGTTTTTCCAGACGTCCAGTTATCAACGTACCTACCAGACTTCCAAATATGTCCAGCCATTTTAGCGTAGAGGAGTAACAGACAAACACACTCACAAACTTTCGTATTTATAAATAATATAAGTAGGAAGTAGGATAAAATGTTATATTTCCGACTAGTAAAAATTTCGAAGATTTTTTTAAGTTCTTACGGCATTTTTATTTCAAAGTAGGTAAGATTTCGGAAAAGTGTACTTCACAGTAGGTACCTAGTTACCTGTCTCCTAAAAAAACCCTGCCTCGAGTAACTGAGCCTACAATTACGATTAATATATCAATTCTTTGTTAATAACCGATTAAATCGAAGCAGCTATTAAAAGGCGACCCAGTGCCACAATTGAGGAGCTAGCCCATATCCGCCGGCTACCTTTAATTGTATGAGGCATGTTATTTATGCCACTGATACTATTATTGAAACTAGGCTTGATGATACGCTTATACAACTACAGATAGTGGTGAGATCAACAGACATTGTTTCCGACATTGAATGTTTCCATTAAAAGAAACCAGCTATAAATATCTAAATAAAGAATGGTCAAATGGTATTAATTTGTCAATTTGGATGGTTGTAATAAAATCTTACTCTACATTTCTTTCTAAAGAAATAAAAAAAAGTTTTATGTGTTTACCTCGTCAGTAGTTAGCGAGGCTTACTCTTATAAAAAGTAGGTAGTTTGAGTAGTTTGATAGGGTAAAATCTATGGTAAAATATGGCAAAAAAGACGAATTTCATGTGAAAGCCCATTTAATGTATTTATAACTCGTTTATTTATTGTTATAGCGGCCACAGTAGGTATCCTGCGATAAATGTCATGTGTCTGGCCGTATTAGATACAATTCAAAAGACACATTGCCACGTGTGTAAGATAAAAATGTCCTATATGATGGAAGTACGAAAAGCGCACAGCCAGTGATGAGTTACCAACACCCTTTAGGTACGAAATCTCAACAAGCATTAACAAGAAATCACAACTCGCGACGAGCTAAAAGATAATGAATAGACAATATAGCACTTCCACTATTGTCTGCTGGTGTAAATAATCCACGTGCTCTACCGCGGTAGCGTCACGCCGCGGGCGCAACATCGCCCAGATTGAATTATCGATCAGATAATAGGATCGCGAGAGTAATGACCCTATACGTTGTTCCACTGCCTGCTTTAATTACAGCACGCCGTTACTAAGATTGCCAGACTTTATCTGCCAATTTAAGAAGTGCTATTGTAAGAAAAATATATCGTCGGAATGCGAAAGCTTAGCTAACGAGGCTATTAGGCTACTTCAATCATTTAATTACAGACCACTAAGCAATTTATTACTTACTTTAGAGATTACTTTAATGAGGGAAATCGCCCTAAAGATAACATAATCATACTCTTCGATTTCCATTCAAACGGATCATAAAAAGCGAAGAGCGTCTAACCTACCGATTTCTTTGAACGCGTCGATGCGCCGATAATAATCAAGATGGCGCCCGAACCGTCACCGACCTGTCACCTAGTTAAACGAGCGCATTAAAACGAAACGCTTCCAGTAATGGACATAAATTAAATAGTCGTCAACGACATTCAAGCCGCAGGACCTGAAGAAATATGCCCTGACGGAAGCCAGGTAGTTAAGATTCGAAACAAAAATATAAGATAACACCAGTTAAGATGTAACGTTTTATTAGAAGCTGACAAAGTGGAGCTAATTTACGTCCTTTTTGGGTCGTAAGATAACGCACCGACATTCGCTTTTATGAAGCGACTACGAGAAACCCACTGCGTGGGCACAATGCAAGCGTACCTACTTGAAAAAATAAGTAAATTAGAATGTGTAGTGTTTACGGTCATCCCTCACCTTAGAATTGCCTCGACAGCGCGCCGTGCCATCAGTTGCAAATATCTTATTGCAATTCATTACAACATTAACGCTAGAAGCCAAAACACAATACGAAGTGGTTACAACTAAATTACTAGAAGCACTCGTAATCTACACCCAGGAGGCAAACAATAGAGCAATAAATGCAACTACAAGCGACAACACAACTTGAGAAAGCTACCATGTATCGACAAGGAATAAATCAGAGACAACCTCGAGCGTTAGTGCTACAGCTGTAGACCTAGTAAAAGCCAGGAAATATATCGAAGAACGTTACAAACCAAACATCAGAGCATAATTCAGTTTCTGATTCATAAAATATGCTGCGGTTTAGAGGAATGGGACATTGTCAGAATGAACTTTATACTTATCTGTCTCATCTTCTCACTGATTTATACGTAGAAACTTCGGAACAAAGCAGCTTTTAACTGCATTATCGCATTAGTTATCTTAATTTTCTGCTAGTTGGTCGTCACAAAAACCGTTCGCATTCTAGGAAGTGTGTTTATTTTACTGACATGCCTATTATTATTCTAAGTCTTGATGCATAAAATTTTGTATAAATAACAAAATATTCCAACTGAGTCACCCGTGTCAGACAAACAGCAGTAGGTAGCTCGGATTCTTGCACGAGATGTTTCGAAAACGCAATCGTAAGGGCATCTCTGCAGGTGGAGGGCAACCTTTATTACATATAAAATTAGTAAAGTGCTTTTTTATTATTATTAGGCGCACTATATCATTCATAGCATAAGTTAGTGATCAACTAATAATGCGTCACGCAATTTTTTCGACGGCTGACTTACATAAGAGTTCTCAGAAATCAAAATGTCAACTAAATCAGAATGCATCATTTTACCTTAAAGTTACTCAGAATTAGAAAGTTGGAATTGGAAATTCTAAAGTCTGAGTCATCTGGGGATGATCAATATAATGTAAACTTTAGTAATTTAATGACATGTCTTCTCTGCTAAGTAAACCATCTGCTGCCGGACGGATGGATCTATAAAAAACAGTGATTTTGATCAAAGCCATTTAGGCGGGACTAGGTAAGCATCAGCTAACATCGACATTCATTGTGGTAGCACCAATCTGTGGAGCATCTTGATACCATCAAGCACGTGCGTGTTTTTTACGTGATCCCTACAATTCGACTGTAATAAGACTTGTTCTCATGCTGCGTTACCATAACGAAGCTGATAGTGAAAAAGAGAGCATCTTCGAATGTTTCAAAGCATGTTACAGTGGGACGAGCGAAATAAAAATGCTTGAATTCTCTAAAAAAATTATTTTATTTATTACATTTATTTATATTTGCGTGAAAACGGTTATCATATGTATCTTCAATTACTCATTGTTAAGAAACATACATAATAGAATTATTGATCATATATGTTTTACTAAAGTCAAGTTCATAAACTTGTGAGCACATATTTGATCAAAAATATCTGAACACGACCCTATTCTTAACGGCTTAGAAGCGTGTTCAGATATTTTTGATAAAATTTTTGCTCACAACTTTATGAACTCGACTGTAGAAAATGATGCAAAGTTCTGTAGTCTGAAATTTATGTAGGTAGGTACTTATCTAATAAAAAAAAAAAAAGCATACTGTCAAAAAAAAGTACATTTTGTAGATCTTATTTTTTATTTAGACTGGACTTTACATTTCCCTTCGTGTGTACTTGAACATTAGACAGACATTTAAAATCTGTACAAAGGTAGAAACAGAATTATCTAGCCTTACATCGATTTGTAAGTACGTCAATAATCATGTTTATAACTATAAGGTCTATGTTTATGTGACATCTCTGACATATCCCATCTGCTAGTACTCCTACTACTAGATCGGCTCTCGTTGCTATTGTAGCTATTTCCCGGTTTATTAAATCTCTTGTTATATCTATTCCCGTATCCTTCGGTTTTCCGTTCATCATAGTCTTCTTCTTCATATTGTCCAAGTGGCGACCTGTATTCCATGGTTCGCTTGTAGTGTATCGGTTTCGGTATTTCTTCAATTTCTTCGTCAATTGGTGTGACTATGGTTTTTTTCTGACCCACGTCGGGAGCAACGGGTTTCCTTCCCAGTATATCGGCGATATAGTTTTCGCGTTCAATTTTATATCCGCGTGCTGCTTCAAATCCTGCAACAATTAGGATTTGAAATTTACTAAAAAAACAGTTCGTTGCACAATCTTTTCTAGGATCGATTAAATCTGAAACCTTATGATAATTAATATTAATAGTCTACGTAAAACGAGGCTACTTTGCACCGATTTTTGCTCCAAATTTCGCAATCCTTGATTCATTTTAAAAATTATTATGCTGTGGCATGTTCATATATGTATTTTTATGTAAATTAGATCACCCCTACTATCATGCTGACTTGCTTAAACTACGTCATAATGTTGTTTTAATATATACAATGTTTTAATATATACAATAAAACTTTAATTTAGGAGCAATGTTAGCCGGCGTTTGGGTGACTATGCTCCTAAATTTAATTTAATTCAGAATTCACACTAGGAGGCGTTTGGTGTATTTTTGCCCCATCATTATCATTGCACTCTGTATTATCACTGTACGGCGTCTGACAGGAAAAGAAAAGAAAATATCGAAGCAAAAATTGAAGTTCAGTGTTGCCACTTTATTGGGAAGTGTATCGGGTACCGGGACTTCGACCAGCAAGACATTTAAACAAAACACAGAACTGGAGCATAGTTACCCAGTGGGGGGCAAAGTAGCCTCGTTTTACGTAACTTTAATTGACAAGATTTCATTTTTTCAACACCTGTAAATTACTACAGGAATCGAAAGAGTTTTGCCTCCTGAACATGGGAAAATATTTATTAAGTATAATTTATTTCTCCATATTTCAAAAAATATAAAAAATTTAAAAAATGTATCTGAATTTGCCAATACTACGACAGAATAGATATATTTTTCACCAGAAAAGGAGCTGTCATAATTTTGGTAACGTCTACGTCTGATTTACGCATGATTTACGTGATCTTGTTTTTTAAATAGAGACTGGACAAAAGTCATTGGATCTATTGTATCGTAGTCTTGGAGTTATGCCCTTTTAGAATAAGCACATCTCAAATTTTTTTAAATAAATTGATTAATAATCGTAGCAAAATTTTAAAAATATCAGCGTCTTTCTATTTCCAAACAGAATACAGAGAACAAATCAAATTATAGTCTTAGAAATATGAAATCTTGTCAATTTACAGTATCGTCAGAACTAAAAACTATTTTTAATGCTGAGTTTTTGTTGAACCGCAACGTCAACTGAACGCCTAACAAGTAGGTACTACCATACCATCCAAGGTGGAGCCAACTAACTTACGACAAACCTACTTGTCTAGAAACCATGATCGTGTTACCGATGCTTACCGATGATTAATAAGTAAAATCATGTGAAGCTTGTATTGTATACATTACGTTGGACTATTACGGGATTTAGAAGTAAAGTCATGTAAAGCTTTTATACATACGTCGGATGGCTTCCCTGGCAGGTATCCCGAGGCGATCGCGCATGTATCGGCAAACCATGTAGCCCGTACGATTCAGCCCATGCGTGCAGTGGACGCCGACCACAATATCTGCGAAGAAAATTACAATTAATAGAGCAAGTCCCGCCCGCACGGTTAAGGTTTAACAAATAAGTCTTTAAGCCTAGGTTATAAATGACAGTTCCATATATTTTGAGACTAAAAATACCCTGTTCTTAACGCAATTATACAAGATATCTCCCAATCATTCCGTAATACTTCAGCAGATGGTTGAGTTAGTTAGACTTAACACCTCTGTAAATGATTTTCAGGATTTTTAACTGTGGTTTTCATACATTGATCGATGTTCAAAATATATCGCGTGAAAAACGTAACTACATTTCAAACGAAAAATTCAGATAAAAACGTTTTCGAGGGTTTATTTAGTCAAATTAACACTGTGTGTGTGGATGTGTGTTGTGTTTCATTTAAATTAACACTATACCTCCCTAACCGCTGAAATATTCTGGAATAATTTAAAGACATCCTGTATAGTGTAACCGACTAGGGTCGGAGAGTTGAATGAGAAGACAAAGTTGTAAAAGAAAAGGTATAAATACAAAACAAAATGTATAATACAAAATAATTCAGTCAGCAAGTCAGCACTGCACTTAGATACAAATAAAAAACACTGGCCTGAGACTCGCACCTTTAAAGTTGAACTGAAACAATTCGATTCGAGTTCCAAAATAAACTTTAAATAAAACACAATCTGGTTGAATTTTCAAATGATAAAATTTCGAATTATTTCAGTTTAAGTTTAAAGGTGCGACTTGTTGAAAAATTCATATTTCAAAACTATATAAGTAAACAAGGGACTGTCAATAAAACTGTTGAAAAGTCATAAATCGTCATTCTATTTTCGAATTCTGAATTCAAAAATTTTCAGATAATACACAGTTTTTTAATATTTAATAAAAAAAGTTTTTTTAATAGTTTATAAACGAACAAACAACAAGACAAAAAGCAGCCGTATAACATGAATGTGAAAATAAAATGATCTCTAAAGTTTTCTTCAAAGTGCACGAGAACATTTGTCCAAATATATCAAAAACGTTTTACCAACATTGGAGCGATCCGAACCGCGATCGATCGGTTGGCTTTCAGAGGAAAAATAAACTAAAACCTCATGTTTGTGTCTTCAAAACCGCACCGCAAACATCGGCGGGGGTCGTTGACTCGCGCCCCTACGCACCCCTAGCGTAGGGTGGGGGGAGGAAGTCGTGGCCGCGGTTTGACACTTCCTCAGGAAGACTGCGGGAAGGTAGCTTTGAAGGAGAAAGAAACTTGCTGGTAATTGCAAGGGCTGGTTACAGAATACGACATCGCTAAGATTTTTTGTTTACAGGTGTACCTATTAAATCGCGCTGGGAGTTGAGTGGGATGTTTCTATTTCGCGATTTTATGTGGAATGCATGGTGCTCAAACAGCTTCATTTCATTACACAGTTTTTATTATGCACTAAGGTTATGTGCACATCCGTCTCTAGATTTTTTGCCTAAACAATTTTTGTATATTTTAAACGTATACAAACACTTCAATCCGGTTTCAAACGATTCGTTTAAAAGAAACTGCGTGCATCCGGATTCCTCAATAAAAATGAAAAAAAAAACGGCTAAGAGCGTGTCGGACTTGCCCGAAACAGGGTTCCGTAGCCATTACGAACATATTAAGTAATATTTTTCTAAGGATTTTAGGTATTTTTTACGGAATATTCCAAGTTTAGATATATTTTATACCTTAGGCTGCTATTTACTCTTAAACTACTAATAATTCTCAAGAAAACTGAACCGTTAAAGTTTTCCTTGTAAGTTTGATATACTTACTACCCAACCTGTTTTTTTTTCAAATTTTTCCACCTTTCCACCAAATTTTAGATTTAGAGGGGAGGGGACGCTCGATTTTAATGAAAATTTGCACTTTAAAGTTGAATATTTCGCAAACAAATTACTGAATCGAAAAATCGTTTTAGCAACCAATGGTTTTAAAAGACACTAAGAGAGTGGATGAGAAAAAAAAAAGCACACCCCCACTTTACGTCTATGGGAGGTAGGTACTCTAAAAAAAATTTTTTTTTAATTTTTTATTGTACTATTTCTTCGGCATAGTTTATAATATATTCGTGCAAAATTAGTTTTCTTAGCATTGACATTCCCTGAGCAAAGCCGCGGACGGACAGACAGACAGACATGGCGAAACTATAAGGTTTCGTTTTTGCCATTTTGGCTACGGAACCCTAAAAACGAAACAAATTAACGTCTATGCAGTAATTTCATACAGAATTAAGAATTCGTCGCACTTTAATTGATACGGATTCGTCGAGGTTGGCGCCACGCCGCGTCGCGTCGCGCCGCATCGCGTGTCGCGAGGCGTTTACGCTCCGGGTACTCACTATCAGCGCTTACGCCACGAGTTTAACTAATTTATAGCAACTTCACCACCGCACGGTTTAAGTACCGAGTACCGACAGCACAAAGCTGAGCATTACAAACTCCGCTCAGCGAGGAGAATGCGTTTCTCAGTGTACTTAAAAGAACAAAACGGGTCGCTAAAGAAACAAGCCGTAGGACAAATTACAACTGTGACAAGGGGAATTAATGGCAATAAGAAAGACGCGCCGTAAACTCATGCGTGCGACCGACGCGCGCGCATATCTCACGGGCACACACGTTGGCCCGTCTCTTAGCACGAGACAAAAAGCGAACAAAAACTGTGATGTCGACGCAGGATTCCCACGCCGCGGCCAAGAGGTAATGCGCTTGATGCATTGCACATGCAAATTCATGCCAACTCGAAGGGAGGAAAAGAAAAAAGTATTTCCATTTACAACAATCCATCAAGGCTTTCGCCAGCATCTTAATTAACGAGCAAGTCCGTTTTCAATTACAGAAACAAACAACGAGGTGATTGCTGCGAGGACCGCCTCTATACAGATGCGCGGACTTTATTAGCTGCAATATAATAAATGTTAACATCGGGTTCTCGGGGCAAAGTTTTTGGCAAAAAAAAACTTTTTAATTTATGCTTGAAGTTACAAACGATGCTAATACAAGTGTAAAAATAATGTTGATTGCGTTTGCTTTGATTTGTGTTTTTCTAGTCTAGTTTTCAGTATTCAGTATCTGGGGGCACGGCAGTGCCCCCGCCAAGTCGAGCAAAAAAAAAACAAAGGCACGGCCGTACCATACTTTTCTCGAAGCCATTCAGGCTATTTTCAACACCCTGTATTTTTGTTATGGCTAAAGCTAGAACCCTGAATTTTCAGTTACCTATAGGGCCTAATGGGACTTAGATATATTATCAATAACATTCAGTTTGAACACGTAGATTAAGAACTATCACATGTTAAAGTTCCTCAGTTTTGTCACTGACATACCTACACACTGACTTTTGATCATCATAATTCTAAGGTACTTCTAGCAGACCCACAAGCTCCAAATTTTAAACATAGTTAGTTTTTAGCCTACATGGCCACAGAAAAATCCAAAATGTTGCAATTTCAGTCACGTTTCAAAGTTATACAAACTGCACAAGTAAGTTTGTAATCCCATATAAATACTAGCGATTACAAAGTTACACAGCAATGACTTTATTGAACGTAGTCGTATTGTATACGTATTAATGTTGAGTCTTAATACCTGAGTATTAAGGGTTAAAATGAAATTGTTTATCTGAGTAATGTAATAAGTACCAAAGTTCGTTTGTTTGTGAATGTGTGTGCGATGCGAGTGGACGCGTGGATGGACGATGGAAATTGGAATATGGATGAAGGACAATGGATAATGGTCGATGGACGATGGGTAGAAAATGGACGTTGGACGATGGAGTGTGGACGATGGACGATGGGCGACGGACGATGGATCATCATCATCGTCATCCCAGCCTATATGCATTCCACTGCTGGGCATAAGCCTCCTCTCAGAATAAGAGGGCTTGGGCCTTAGTTCCCACGCGAGCCCAGTGCGGACGATGGATGGTGGAGGATGAACGACGGACGACGACGGAAGACGACGGATGACGGAAGTTAGACGGGCGAAAGACGAACGACCGACGAAAGACGATGGATGACGACGGAAGTTCGACGACGGATGACAGACGATGACTGACGAGGGAAGTTCGACGACGGACGATGACGGACAACGGACGATGACAGACGATGGACGACGACCGACGACGAACGCCGACAGACGACGGACAACGAACGATAGACGATGGCGACGACGGACAAAAGACGACGACCGACGACGGACAAGACAACGGACGACGGATCACGGACAATGACCGACGATCGACGACGGATGATGGAGGGTGGACGATGGACTATGTACGATGGACGACAGACGGTAGACGGATGACGGAAGTTCAACGATGGGCAACGATGGACGACGGACTACGACCGACGACCGACGACGACGACGACGACGACGACGACGACAACGACAACGACCGTCGGTACGGACGATGGACTGTAGACGATGAACGAGGATGGACGATGGACGATAACCGAGGATAGACGATGGACGGTGGACGATAGACGAGAATGGATGATGGATAGTGGACGAGGATAGACGATGGATGGCACACGATGGACAAGGATGGACGATGGACGATAGTGGACGATGGACGATGAACGAGAATGAACGATGGACGAGAATGGACGATGGACGATAGACGAGGATGGACGATGCACGATGGACAAGAGAGGATGAACAAATGAAGATAGTAATGTAATGCGTTATTACAAGAAGTAGTACCCGAAAAAAAAAGAACTTCCTACAAAAAGTGATGAGATCCCACCAAAAACATTACATGTAAAAAGCTGCAAGTCTCGCAACACAATGCAGTTCTTGTAATGCTAAAAAGGTTTGAGATGCAATGTTATACCAAGTCGGTTATTTTTGTCAGTACCGGGGGGTTTCCATAGAACTCGATTTTCACCAACTTGCTTATTTTAAAACCATAGAAAAATACAGTTTATAGTTCTCAAATAAAGAGTAAACCAAATTATTTTTTAAACACATAATGACTTGGCCATCGCACTCAACCTTTAGTCATTCTCGTATTATGTGTATCACTCAAACTGCAAGGCTGGGGCTAGCGCTATCTTTAATTAGAATTACTTTAAATAGCTGACGTTGATGATTATAATTCTTATGTCATTATGTATGTAGCCTTGCGAGGGCCAAGTCATTTATGTGTTTAAAAATAATTTGGTTTACTCTTTATTTGAGAACTATAAACTGTATTTTTCTATGGTTTTAAAATAAGCAAGTTGGTGAAAATCGAGTTCTATGGAAACCCCCCGGTACTGACAAAAATAACCGACTTGGTATAACATTGCATCTCAAACCTTTTTAGCATTACAAGAACTGCATTGTGTTGCGAGACTTGCAGCTTTTTACATGTAATGTTTTTGGTGGGATTTATTTATTGCAACACTTTTTACAAAAACTTAAAAAAAAAATCGGTAGGTATTCATTCATCGATATGTAAAACGAGCGCACTGTACAGTCGAGTACAAAGATATAGATACGGCAAGTTACAAAAATATGTGGGTTGGGTATAACTATATTGTTATTATAATTTTATATAAGAGGGGGAAAACGAGCATGTGGGTCACCTGATGGGAAGCAATCACTGCCGCCCATGGACACCTGTCAACACGAGGGGTACCACAGGTGCGTTGCCGGCCCTTTGGGAGACTGATAGGCTCGTTTTTTAAAGATCCCTAAGTTGTACAGCTCCGGAAACATTGTCCCAGGAAGCTGGTTCCATATTTTAGTCGTGCGTGGAAAAAAGTATCGCTTAAAGCGGACGGTGCTAGATTGCCAATCATCAAGGTGGTGAGGATGCAATGACTGACGCCTACGCGAAGTACGGTAGAGAAACCTAACTGCAGGCAAAAATAATGCACTTATTATCAAGGTCTTATATACATATTATTGTAACTTTGGCCGTATCAATATCTTCTTGACTGTACCTAATGAATGATAGATGCCATTTCAAATGTCAAAACTATTAAATATTAGTTACCGATTCACATGTAAATAGTACCGAATATATACAATGAACCGATACAATGTAACTACTTGTAAGTTACTTAGCATAGAAAGCGACGTAACATTTCAAATGTAATAAATTCGATAGTGAATAAACACGAACACCGGTAACAGAACGGACGGACAGACAAACAGACAAAAGGTATCAAAAGAGGGCGTTACGTAATTATAATAACGATATTTGTGATGCATCTCATTGCGTAATAGAAGGACCCGCCATAGACCCGGCGACGGGCAGACAGGCGCCTATAAAATATGATAATAACGTTTCACAATATGTGTCAAAGTAGCGCGAACGAATACTAAAACGTTTTTGTATACAAAAACAGTTTGATACTCGTATATGGCTTAAAAGGTTTCAGCTATGACGTCAATGGTCCTATTACTACAAACAACAAAGGAAACGTACGAAAGTCTCATGGCGTTATGTATAATATTACAGTATGCGAATTTAGCCAGCGAATCGGAACTAACTATCAAGTGTCACATTTATTCCCAGACGCAATTCTATATTGTAAGTTGCATTAGGTTCGGCGACACGAAGCGCAGAGCTCGCAGATCGATTGTCGACAATCGAAGCATTGTGTCCCTCGATATCGATACGGCGGTTCGCCTACGCGCGACTCTGTTACATCGTAATCGGCTTATTAGGATTTTACCGCACGCATTCGTGCGACCGTGATGTCCCAACGATGTTAAAATTTGATCGTTTGAATTTGCTCGGTGAAGAGCGTGGAATAATCGAAAACTGACGGATATAAAGGTAGATTAAGGTCGAATGTGAGCCGAAGAAGTGTAAAATATTGACTGTATAGTGTTAAAATCCGATCGTCTTAACTCGAAAAAACACTATTGATTTCTAATTTATACAGATGTAACTGTCCTGTCCTTCCAAAGTACCTAAAGTTATTCTTTTTGCTCGGTAAAGTACAGCTTTACCTTATATTTTACGAAAGAAGCATTATCAGAAATTTTTATCACATTTAATTAGATGTTCCTACATTGTAAGTATCATAAAAGAATACATTTAAAAATAAAAAAAATAGTAGCCAACAAGGAGAGTGGTCATTTAAATCAAGTACTTGGTGAAGCTTGTATTGCAACAAGCCGGCGCCACGCGTGGGCGCAGACGAGATGATCACATGACTGATTACATATTTAACAAAATATATTGTCGTTAATCGCTTCTCTTTGCCCACTAAACGATATCTCTAATGCGACCTCGGAACATTCTTAAGATTACCAAATCAACATGAATTATTAAATACTTGATCATAAATGGAATTGGTCTACTATAATAATTCATAAAGATGATACGCTTCTGATGTGATAGTACGTAGTTTACAAGAGCATCAAAATAACAAACCAAACCATATACATAAAAGGTTATCCATAAATAAACGAGCAGGTTCACTCTCGGACGTAGTTAACCTATTTATATTTTACGAGAAACGCAACAATGACTTGTGAAACCGAACAAAACAACGTGTGTAAAGATATAGTAGAATGACACCTACATAATAAACTGATCATTTCACAACAAAAGGCATGTGTGTACGCACGCTTGACTACCGCAACCACAAGCGATTAGGATTTAAGTAATCGATATGAAGACTACCATAATTACGAATTTGAGGAAAACTCGGGGATCAGAGAATACAAGGAAACTATTAAACTTGGTGATTGTTCACAAATATGAGGTCACTTTGAACTGTTTTAAGAAATAGCAAATACTTCACACTCCATCACGAATCGTCATATAAACCATTGTAGAGACATAATTAGACGTAACCAGTAAATAGAAATTGCACACTACGCTAGAAAACTTTCAACTTCAAGAACAAAAATACGTCGGAAATAACTAAGTACCTACGAAAGTAGACATTGTAGCAAAAATTCAAAGAAACCAAATAATTTGTGCAATAGTAATACCATATATTACAAACAACGCTTAAACTACGCTATCACTTCAGAAATAGACAGGCAAACAAATCTCTAAAACATTTGTCTTCGAGACTGCTTCTAGTACAAAAGTGCAACTTTGTCTGCGACTGCCCCCGCAGTTGCGCGTTGCGCAGCAGAATTGTCCCGAGCGCTGCGATATATCTAGTTTCCATGTCAACAAACTGTCCAACTCTGGTTCGACCGACTCAATTTCGCGTGACGTCAGCACTATAATTTAAAGAAAGGAACGTCATTTCAGTTCAACGTATCTGTTTTCATTGCGACTATAAAATTCGGTCGTTGTTCTACAACTGGTGAAATAAAAGACTATCATAAACAATTCTTATTTCAGAAGTATGATATCTTCTTGTATTAGGTTTCCGGCCGTTAAACAGGCGTCGAAGGGGCATTAACTGGGATCACGGCGCTAATAGATACTGCTTAAGAAGCAGTATCGGCTATCGGTGAGGCATCGATAAGTGGCAAGTCATCTGTCCGTGGCGGGCGAGTAATTCATCTGTCACCCTGCAGCGTCATATTATTATGACATCTGCCAGACGCCACGCATAACCTATTACTCATAACTTTAAAATTATATTTTAGTATTCAATACTTTTTGCCGTAGTAAATAGCCAAAACGACAACACTTAACACGCGATATCACTTATATTAATGTAATATCAATACCTCCAAAATATCTCTAACAAGAGATTAATTTCATATATTTTATTTACTTCTAACATCATAAAAATCATGATTTAATAATCGTCGTTTTGCAAATAGGTACACACAGACCTCCCCGGTGATATAAACGGTAGCGTTTGTAGTAGCATTCCCGGGCATGGGATATCGTGTAAATCAGGAGTCGCGCGATTCCTTCGCAGATAAAACGTGAAATATGAATATCGTCGCTTTGCCACGCGGCGGTGTGTTACAAATGTTTTACACGGAGCTCATAAGGATACGGTAAGTTATACGTTGAACTTAAATTGGGGATGTCTATTTTTTTGCAATGTGCAGTAAATCGAAAACCATTTCGAGATAAATGCTTTTTAACTCGGTTTCTGTAGTTATTTAATTTTAATATAACGTAATGAATTTATAATTTAACAAATAAGCAATGACCTTCATTTGACATTGGTGTAAATTACGTGACCGGTCCAAATCGTACTTTATTATGTGTGGTTAGAATTCTTCACAATTTACGCATGGATTGTACTACGGAGTTTGATTTAGACCGGCCGGCAATACATCTGGCACTGACAGTGCTGGTAAAGTGTCAATACTGTCAATGTCATTCTTGCTTGTTTGTTTTGCGACGAATATTGTATTGAGATGAATCAAGTAAAATACCCTGGCTGTGTTTATACCGGATTCTGATAAGCTTCTCTGAATGAATTGTACCTTTCTTTAACCCGGACGCCGATCATTCTGCACTTACGACAACCTACGCATCCCTTTGAAAACAACTTGGCTTGGCCCCGGATACCGACCTTTCTGCACTTACGACAACCAACGCTTCCCTTTGAAAACTACTTGGCTTGGCCCTGGACACCGATCTTTCTGCACATGCGATAACCTACGCTTCCCTTTGAAAACTACTTGGCTTGGCCCCGGACACAGATCTTTCTGCACTTACGACAACCTATGCTTCTCTTTGAAAACAAATAAGAAAATACATATGCTCTGGGTTAATTATGAACAGGACTATATAGATGAGCTTGTCAAAAAGTACATAGAAGTGCTGTATCCTAGATTAAGTGAAAGCCTGTTCTGTTATATTAATAAAACAGGGACAAAGTATCCTAAAAAGTATGTTCTATTTTCATTTTGCTGGAATAAATAGCCTCTCCAAAAGTTATACTTAATATTACTTTTTTCATAGCTTAACTGAAACCTAATATGATCACCTATTAAGGGACAATTTCACCCTTCTACAGTCAATCTATCGTAACCTATTGTGAAAGGAACCTTTTCACTGAAAATATCAGTGACATTGCATTGCTTGACAAAGAAAAATCAACATGACTCTTACTTTGAAAATGTTCTATGATGGGTCAGACAACAAAAGGTTTGACTGTAGACAGGGAAACTGAATTACGTCCCGCCTTAGCCTTCTAAACCTAACCTATCCGAGTCGCTTCTGTTCCGAACCGTCTTGCTCACTCGTATTATCATTAAATCTTTGAACATTATAGTTAAAAATGTATGACTTTTGTGATTATAGAATTTAATATTATGTGCCATAAATATTAGAGCTAATAAGCATATAAGCATTATACTGCACAAAAATTATGACTAGTGATGTTTATAAATTATATGGATATCGATTTCTGACCATCGAAATTCGGAACAAAAAATGTATGGGAAATTGGGAAACAAAGGGATCCCTATTTTTTTAACACAGATTTATGGAATGTCAACATGACATTTGCAACAATAAGTTTCCACTCTGGTATGCGATTGATTGTACATTAAATATTTGTTTCTCTTGCCCCGACACGGGAATCAAACCTGGGGCCCCAAGTTTCATAATCAGGGTCTCTAACCGCTTTTAGGCCATCTGGTCATCAAAATGCTATGCCTGAAAAAAGTTAACTAGACAAGGTGATACTGAAGAAAATATAATGTGAGTAGTTTCAAGATTGAAAGTTCAATAAAACTATTTTGGCTGTTTATTCACTTTTTATTATTTCAGTTTTTTCCTTCGTGTCCACTTTACACTGAACAGCATCATTTATTGTATTTATCCAACTAGAAACTATTTTGCGAGAATGAACTTCAGATGGTTTTGAGAGTACATTATCTTGCAGAAAAAGTCTTCGGAGTTCTGATGTTTCATGCTGTAAAAATAATTTGTGATTAAAATAGGTAAAGAATGGTCAACATGTTTTGAAGATCTTGGGGGAGAGTATTGATAGGGATGTTTTTAGAAATTTAAATTAACTGAGATTGAGGATACAACTACCTACAAAAAAAAGCTCTTTAGTTAGCACTTTGCTAAGATAACAATTTCAAAATCATACCTGTGATGATCCAGGGATTTCAACACCTGTTGCAGGTATATTACTAATACTGCTTGACCCAAATGCCACGGAGGCTTGCTGTAGATTTTAGTTTGGGCCATCCTTTCATTAACTTCCAGTATTGGTAATTTTCTAAATCTTTATCCAGCTATAAAAAAAAAACTAAATTATAAATAGATTCATGGTACAGAAGCTTAATAGGATGAAAACTAAATTACATGGGTACTTAGAAAACTGCATTATTTACTTTACCTCTTTATAATATTGGTATAGAAATGTAAACTGAACCCAATCTAAAACAATTAATTATAAACCGCCCCTGTGGCATGGACCCAGAGATGCTATATTATGTTATGCGAGAAAACTGCCAGCATAAGTACATTATTCTAATTTTTATTATTAACATAATACTATACCATTTTCTAAAGTTGGTATTTTGTGACTCATATAGGTACAAAATCTTTAATTAAGTATGTAATACGTGGAATTCTCGGCCCTTTTTACTGCACTCCAACACAAATCAAACATGACTCAAGTTTCATGTATGATAGTGCATCTTTTATAAATACGACAATAGTAAAGTTATATTCGCAGGTTAGGTAAGTGTATAAGTAAAATAAAATACTTACATTTAGATGATCTTCACAGCAATAATACTGGCGTTTTGAATCGACATCGATATCTAATTTATAACACCCATAGCCTTTTCAAGTTCTTGTTTACGTGCACAAAAACTTTTTTGCTATTACAACTAGTGTTATTCATCGCGGTATCCAGAGGTAAGCAAAATTCAACGAATGCTTATACGAATGGTTATTCGTCGTTAGGTTCAGTCCAAGGTACTAGCACAGGTCGACGAGTATAATATTAGGGTAATCGAAATCCAGGGAAAAACAGTTCAGCGCGTTATACGATAAATTACGAGGTTGGAACGGATTGACATTGACAATAGTGAAAGTTGGTTGACACTAAGTTTGACCACAGATAAAAAATAAATAAAAAGGGGGTGCCACATATGGCAAAGTCATGAACCAATCAACTATGTGGTAGCACTTTATCAAACTGTGACGTCATCAACCAAAATAGTTTCAATAATTAATTTTGGTAAAAGTAGTGAACTAAATGAAAAAATACTGAAATTAGTTTCTTATAATTGACTATTCTATACAAAAAAAATATAAAAACCATGGGTAATTTTTTTTAGACATCCCCAATTCTCATTTTCATGTTCTAATAATTTATGTATTTGTTTTGTTTTAGATAATCAACCAATTTTACGAGTAAATTGTATGTAGGTATAATGTCACTCATAGCGCTTTAAACGTCAAAGCCTATTTTCACTAACAAGTCAATATTGTTTTATTTCTGAAGTAGGAACTGTCATTTCATTAAAATTGGTAAAGCACTTTCTTGGTCGACTATATAATAGTATCAAATTCGTAGAGGTTTAAAGGCTATTAAACAATACACAATGGAATGTATTAAGTAGTGGAAGGTTACTGAAAAGCAGTTACAACCACTCGGCCGACCGATTCCCCTAAACCATCTAGCGTCAACCGTAGCAAACCAGTCGCGTACTATACGTCTTACTCAATCTACTTAGCCGCCGATAACCGGTCATTACTAACGAAAATGCCGACAGATTATCGTATGCTTACAATTAATTGAAACTGCCCACGTAATCTAATAAAAGTTACGTTTGGTGATCAAGACAAACAAGGGCGCCCATTCGTAATTAGAACTTAATGAACGTTCTGAATATTGAGCCGGGCACCGTGAGAAGTTCAGCGATAACTACGATTTGTGTCACTGTAATTAAAAGCGTGGCTGCCGATAAACTCGCTCGCGGGCCAGCGCGCGCGTTCCCAGTGCCGCGGCTCGTAGCCCGGCCAGCGTAGCCAGGCCCCCGCTGCTATATCCAACACATCGCTGACGTAGCGAATGAGATGCAACTCTAAAATTTAATAAGTCTTGAATGGCTGGATGCGTTATAAATTCCTCATTAAAAACGAAGTTGAGTTTAATTGAAATCGTGTGTTTTGTCCAGCGCCAGCGATAAGATTCTATTGCTCTACAATGCGTTGAAATGTTTTGATGTGACAGACCGATTGCGGTAAATTGAACCCCATTGTGAGGAGTACGACACTTAGGAAGTTAAAAGCGTGAATAGGAGGTATCTGTCGCGTCATTGGCTTGTTGAATCTCAAAATTATTCTACTTTTGGTTCAAGTTGAGATAAACATATTAGTGGACTCTAGAAGTTTTGGTGAGCTTGTTCCGGTATGAAAATGCAAATAATTTTAGAATATTCCGAAAAATGTCCTAAGAACTAAGCGCACGAGTGACAACGCGTCACAAATGATTCGAGGAAAATCAAATGTGACGCACGGAAACAACTAAGATCTTCAGAATCTCGTAAGTGTGTAGTAAAAAGATGTTTTGATGTATGGAAATCGTGCTTCACAACATTTTAATGTTCAATCTAACAAAATTATACTGCCACATTCACGACGTCGGCGCGACATACGACCATAGTAATCTGAGAAGGAGCACAATAGAATAACGATTAGTGTCTATAAAGACTTCGCTGAACGATACTCTTTATGGTGGTCTCGTAAAGCAATACAATTAGGCAATGGGCGTGCATTAACACCTCATCGCAACCGACTCCCACGTGAAACGGGATGGCGCGAGTACCGTCGGATCTAGCCCACATCCACGTGGCGTACTGCGCGTACAAAGGTAACGTCCGAGAACTTTTCAACTTCATCAATCACTTTAACGTCTCACTCCGGCACAAGGATGCTCAAGGCAAGACAAAACAGCACTTCACCTAGCAGAATTTATAGCTTACCGGCTAAGAAACAAATAATAGTATAGAGTATAGAACTTCAAAAGCTGATTTCAGCGAGAGCTTTGGAATTTGATGTGTTATTTTAAGCTAAGAGTTTTTTTATGATGTCTCATAATTATATATGCATAAATTAGAATTCAAACAAATCGTGCGTAAGAGACGATTACCAGAACCGAACACGGCATTCAAAATCTGAGTCATACTATTCATAATAATCCTAAATCTTCAGTAATGGTCAATGCACTTTACATAGAGCGGTATAATGCATAATTTATTGATTCTATACACAGTTTGTTCTGCGCTCGACAAACCGAGTTTGGCTCGCCAGGCTTGGACTGCTACTAGAAGAGAAAACCGCAAGAGCAACAACTTCAAGTTGAGTGCCACAAGCTACGGTCCAAACGTAATCGAGTGCGCTAATACACTCGGCAAACACAAATTTGACTCACCCCAGCTTTTTCCCAAGAACTCGTCAATGGTATCCATAAATCTGAAATCAAACAAAGGAAATCAATATTGTTGTATTGCCGTATGACACGGTTAAAAATAAACTTAGCACAAAAAATGTTGCAAGTGGAAAAACTTGCACCATAAAAGCCGGCGTACATTAAAGAACATTTAGAGCAGATATAAAAGTCATATCATTGGAAATCGATAACATATGTCACAAAATTTGGTAGCCAAATATAAAAACGTCTTAACAGTTATTCCACCATTAAACATTTAATTGAATTTTCTAAAAAAACATAAAATCTACGGCAACCGTCACGTTCGAGATGAAATATTATCATTATATTGATCACAGCGTGTCGCCATGCGTTTATCGATTTTTTTACACCTAAAACCGCATGATCTGTGGGCGTCTCGGAATTACAAGGCGTTTCTGCCGATATCGGCTGCATTCCTGCCAATTTGGTGAAATATGTTAACTTTCATCGAAACAAAACCCATGCTATATTTGCCGCGAGGGTCAGAGGGAGCACCTTCGGTCCCCTGAACTGGCATATTTGAGATTTTTCTTCAAATAACTTGCCGGGGTGGTCTAACGACTCAAATTGTTGAAAGTATTTTGGGTAAAAGTATTTTCCTTTTATACAAAAAGAAGTTCTGTCGTACCTTAAATGCGGCAGGAAGCTTATTTAGGGGCAAGAAGGCCATGTCTTGTCATGTAAAATTGTGTCTGCAATACTTCATTAAGCTATCATTTTTTAATGGACCATTAGGTAGTCCCCTCCAGCGACAAACGGCAGGAGACAGAACGAGTTGCATCCAAACAGAATTTACAATTCAGTCTATCATCGGCATTACCATCTAAAACGGTGCAAATGAGCTCTTTAAGACCACATCATAAATTATTCATACTATCTGAGCCACCTCCTTGTTTAACATTTGATTGCTATCAAATAACCGTGATTATTCCAGAATATTGTAAATTGAACTAAAAACAACCGTGAAACGAATTGTGGATCAAAGAAAAACGTTGTTAACAAACAATTCTACAGAATTTGAATCTTTTTAAATCAAATTTACAAAACTAAACTAGCCGCGACGTGTGGCGCCAACGTGCAAATAGTTTAATTATGCATAAAGTCACGATTCACCACTAATTCAAAGAATACCTCATCAAGGCTTCTTGCGTGGGGCGTCTGACGTCGTTGGCGGCCGGACTTTCCGATTGCTTAATTGTCAACTAATCACTTAACATCCATGGCCTTTGCATATCTGTGGAAAACTGGCCAGCTTCGAAGAACACTTCAGAGGCAATATCTGTTTATACGAAACGTTACATCCGACTGGGAATGATCATTATTGATAAGGAAAACCAATATCAATGAAATATAATTGACTCATATATAAAGAGAATCGGGTCGTAATGGATAATCATAAGGCGAAGTGAAATATTTTCGGTTGGAGATGTTAGCTCCGTGATTCGGTATGGGTTAATGATAATTGAAGATTTTATTACGTGTGGCGCGCCCCTTCCGCGGGCCTGGCGTGACGGCGGCAGCTTTCCAAAATAACGTTGCTCATAAACGTATCAATACTTAATCGATAATCAGCGTTTGAATCCCAAACCAAGCCGACTCCTTAAGACCCGCTTTCAAACTGTAAAATATTTTTTATAACTTGGGGGTTTAATTTACCCACATATCATATCATCAATTAAACAGTTACTATAAATGTTAATCGTAACTCGCTAATAAGATTTATAGAGTTAATTGTAAATGACAGATCAATTTCGATGATTTAAGGTTTTGTAAGGATAATGAATAACTTATGAGTCATATTTTTATTTTCAAGAAATAGTATTTTGTCACGAACATTTAAAATTAAAAATTAATTGATACTAAAATCAGTATACGCAAGTAAGTCATGCTGACCTTGCAAGGTTGCGCTTCACTGGACGACATTGAATGAAACTTTCTAAGCGTTTCCTGGTTACGGATGTCATTATTTAAAATCTGTCAAAATTGTGTATTTTATTACACAGCGGGCAGATTGGAGCTGCGTGAATTACATGCTTTCTTATTTAATATCAGCCGCATCCACCGTTTGTGGGATAATTTATATCTAGCGGCGTTATCGGTCGAGAGATCGCTCCCAAGTTATAATCCGAGTATTTTTCAAGCGGCACCGACCGCCGCCGTCCCTGCTACGTGTTACTGGAAAATTTATGTAACTACTAGGAGGCATCGCTGCAATTATTATAGCCTTACATACTGTGACGTAACATACGAGCGACCCACCTACATGAAACAGCTTAAATCCTCGAATTAATCGATAAGCGACAGCTTTAATGAACAATCGAATGCCCTTTTTGTAATTTACTCTTTTAAATGGTCTTCCACAACGCAAGTTCGACGACATAAACCGTGCTTAAAAGTATTCGTTAATTTGTTGGAAAATAATAGCAGACTTTAAACTAACTAATTTGGCTCAGGGACCCAAGGAGGGTCTTGGCCTCCGAAACGAGAGCATGCCATCTGTCCCGATCGTGCGCACCCTCTTGCCAGTCATCGACTTGAAGACTTTAAACATTCTGCATTTTCCTTTCTATCAAAAGAATAATAAGGTTAATTATTGCCTACTGACAACCTCATTTGCATACAGATTTTGTCACACGAAACACTGCATATCCGAGAGCAACTTTCTCGGCACCTAACGCCCGGACCTCACATATGCGGCGCAAACGCATCCATCATGGTAGGAGCGTACATGTCGTTACGTCGGTACCCTACAAGAGCCGAAAATGCCCGGAACAGAGATAATGGGCGACATTCTGATACAACGCGAGATAAGGACACAGGAGGTTCCCATGAGATTCAGGCCGCCCTAAGAACGTAGGTCCTACGGGATCAGAGGTCAAACGTGGACAAAATACAAATTGAACACAAAAAAAGGATTAACAGGAACAAGTCGGTATTTATTTGGAGGCCTGATCGCGATCATTAAAAAGCTATTAAAACTTGTTAAATAAAGATGTTATCGCCGGCGAAGGACTCGTGTGAATATCAAAAGCGCTTTTACGATAAGCGTAATGAAGTTTTAGTGCTGGCGTAGTTGAGACGTAATTTATGCCGGGTTGGTCGGTGCGTGGTAGACGGTGTTTATGACGTGCGAAGTACGCGGCGGCCAGAGGCGCAGTGCGTCGGGGTCTGGGCCAATTAGCCCTTGATACATCGCCGTCGTTGGCTTAGATGCGCATGCGGCGCTGCGATTGCCATTTTTTCCCTAAATCGCTAATCACACTACGTAAACTGAACTACCTGTCTATAAAAAATAGAGAACGCACGGCCTCAACCACTGCAACTCGAAATTCAGCCGACATTTTCTTTGAGGATCAGAGTGGTGCTTTACCACGAGGATAAAGCCCAAGCTAGTAGAAAATATCTCCAAAACCGTCAGTGACCCTTAGGACCCAAGATCCAAGGGCGAAAACATAGCAAATAACCCCAACATTATACCAAAAAAATTTGACGGGCCATGTGCCGAACACCTTGTATATATGTTAGACCGCAAAACCACCAACGCTGAACATACACTTCCCCGAAAACTAATTTGTAACTGCAAATCTCCACAAAATTTGATCAAAGTGGTTGTTAAAAGGTAAAACGATGATATTCCGCGATCTCAAGTTCTGTGAACATATTTAATTAAGTTATATCCTTGCATTTCCATCGGCCACGTCGGCTATTAGAGCGTGAGTCGTGACGTCGGGTGATGTAAAGTTATTACAACTGGACGGTGGCGCCCTTAGGAAATTGTCGATGTGAATTAGACGATTGGAGTGGCGTTGACAGAACTGTTATAGCCTCTCACTTAGTAACTAATGCTTTATGATGTGTAATAGAGCCATTTATGACAAAATATTCAAATGATTCTTGCCGGTCGAAGACAGCGTATCAAAGTAAGTTTGAAAAAGTTCCATACTAATAATATGAATGCGAAAGTAACTATAGTCTAGTACCTTTTTACGCTTAAGCCGCAGAATCGATTTAAGTAGACGAAATTTGGTATGAGTTTGAGACCTTGGAAAGGATGTCGGATAAGTTTTATCTCGGGAAATTAGGTGCTTACGTGGTTCATAGTTAACGATTAGCGAATTCTTCGCGGACGAAGTCGCGGGCAACAACTATATTTTTAATAATAACAGATGCGTATAGGTCACTAATAGGGCCTCAGCGTTACAAAACGTGCTCAGTACGGCCATAATAAAATTGCAATTACGTAGTTTAATTACTTTGCAAATTCCAATGCGTTTTTTTTTCTTGTCCTAAATAGTCATGGTATCCATACTTACTTAATATTATAAATGCGAAAGTGTGTTTGTATGTTTGTCCGTCTTCACGCCGTAACGAAGCAACGAATCGACGTGATATTTGCCATAGAGTTTATGGGCCCGAGAGTGACATAGGCTACTTTTTATCCCGGAAAAATGCACAGTTCCCGAGGGTACAGCGCGCGATAACCGAATACCACGCGGGCGGAGCCGCAAGCAAAAGCTAGTTATTACATAAATCAAAGGAACCTAAATTTGACTCCTCTTTGAGATTGAGTTAAAACCCACGATCTTAATGTTCAGCAGTCTATCATGGCTTTTCAGTCGAATGCAACAAAAATCTTCCTACGCAGGTAAACATGTTTTCAGCGTAAATAAAAACGAAGAACATAAACTTGTGTACAATTGGACGCGGTTGCAATTGCAATTTTAGAAACTCTACTAAAACATCAGTTTAATGTTGTTTGCACAGAAAATAATATTCTTTAAATTGCCATTTCATATCGTAAACCTCGTTCCAACTAAACAGATCCAAACGCTATCAACTAAATGTCATATAATCAACATCCCATATTGCAGGAGACTATACGAAATTAAATTAATACCTTTATGTTTGCATACGAAATAATAATTAACTATGTGCGTAAACGTTTAATAAGTCGCTATGGCGCTTGTTGACACATAACAAGGCGTATTTAATTTGTTTCGTGTTCGTTTATTTTATACTCAAGTACTTTTCAATAACTAGTTTAATGACCACAAGGACTGTAAGGAATGGATTGGACGCGCAGCCTGCTGCTAGCTCACGGACTGAGGCTTGACATGCACAAAAGATTTTAATTCATTTTTATACGGGAGGTCGGATGACTCAAATTCCGGTTTTCGGATATTCAGAAAATGACTATTTTCCTTATCCTTTCGGGTGTTAGGAGATCGGCTCCCCGTCACCCGTGAAATACCACGAAACTAGCTTCCGATTGCGTGTCAAAATGAATTGAGTGCCGCGAAACCGGGTCCCGGTGTCTGATATACCTACTTAATATAGCCAATGAAACTAAATCGCGTACCACAGTTAATGCCTTTCACATCAACTTCACGATGATTTCTTTAGAAGCTGTACAATTCTACCCTGGTACCTGATTCAATTTCTTTGTCTAGACTTATATTTGTCTACTCTTTAATTGCGCAAAGAACCTCGGAGAGTTGGTTTCCAAAGAAAAAATATCAACCCCAATCTCACGGCCATAAATAACAATGTATTCGTAAACTAGCGTAGTTCGTCTATAACGTGACGAGTTGTCAATGGAAGTACCAACACATTACCGTTCTGGGGAGGAAAAGCGTCGTTCCAGTAAGTAAGTAAGTACATATCGAAATTATTCGAGGGTAGATGCGAGCACAATGTTTACGTCGGGGAACTTTGGGGATTCGAACCGCGTGAATGGCCGGATTTTCAAATCTAAGAAAAACGATGATTAGGGCACGTTCAATGAAGATTTGGCTATTTCTTTTTTGTGTACTTTAATAGATAAAGAGCACATAAATGTTGAATAAAAAAGGCAGATAAACAAAACATCAAGTATAACAAATATACAAACAGTAACGATGTATTTTGTGACAGACTGAGATAAATAGATCTAAGTCCCCTTCGACGAACTCACGGGCGCAGCTAGTTATACCTATGAGTGCTCATAAAAATAATTTCAACCGATTTATGGTGTTACGTTGGATACCGAGTTGTCAAAAATTTACAGTAACTTTCAAAATTTGATTACTTTTTATCACAATTGTGTGTACGCCCAAAGTCCAGACGGATTTACACTATGCGGATTTATTATGCAGGTGTCAATTTATTCGTAATCAGTTTTAGCCATATTGACACTTTGTTATATACTTAGCAACTTGTTGTGTTAGATAGCTGTTAATTGAACATTTTTAGACAAGGTTTAAGCATAGTTCATCTCGCAAAAAAATAGCAATCTGAAAGCTGCTTTAGGTGCTGAAAATAAAGGAACGTGGTGAAGAAAAAGTTGGGAACGTAATGACGGCGAATAAAAAAACCTATCGCTATTGGGAGAATTCAGACTTTATTCAAGTCTGAGAAGTTTTGGAAGCGAATGTGAGACTTATCGATAAAAACGATGATAGACATAATCGCAAAAGGAAACTTTATTTGATAGTTCAACTTCTTACTCATTGAAATTATATTCTCACACACACAAACATCACGCCTGTATTCCCAAATGGGGTAGGCAGAGCACAAGAAACGTAACCGCTTCGGAGTCACTTTTAGTAATTTTAGATTTTTAGTTTGAAAAAAACGGTACAATAGTGACAGGTAAATTATATTCTGATTCGAATAAATTGAAGATTATGAATGTATTTTTGGTTAGTATTGTTAAATTTATCACCTAGCCTTCCCCGTCTATTGCGCCTAAATGTTTCTAGCTCGAAGATATCCCTCGATGAAGGTTTCAGTGTTGGACAGGCTAGCTGGCGCTAGTATCGTGCATGAGGTCCGTTTGTCAATTTTCGACATTTGCGTCACGCTTGTGATTGGTTAGATAACCAAATGAGCCAATCCTTCGCAGCAATCACTGCCCCTTCCAAAGCAAAACTGTAACATCAACATCAAACCGACCTCACGATACTAAGAGATATGCGAGGATGTGTTGCGAAGAATCTGTTTTTCATGAACTAATAGAAACGCTTCTTTTACCTATCCTCGCACAGCATAGCATTGGTGGAAACAGCTGAGCGAAGCGAGGATAAGTAAATGAAGCGTCGTGAATTGATTCATGAAAAACACATTCCTCGCACATTTCTGGTCGAAACGCAACCTAATAGTGCTGATAGTAGGTATGTATGTATGCATGTTAACTCTTTATTGCGCATAAAAAAATAAAAATACAAATATACAGAGAGGATAACAAAGGCGAGCTTATCCCTGAAAAGGGATCTCTTCCAGCTAACCTAGCTAGTTCGCTTTTTTCCTTTGTTTTAAGTGTTCAAAACAACGAAATAGGTAATTATAGTAGTTGCTTTATATTAAAAACAACTTATTACCACAATAAACGTTCCTAAAAGCAAGAAGCTGATCTAATGCATTAAAACACTCCCTACGACCTGGCTACGCAGACGCACACACAAGACAAAACAACATAGAAATAAAACCGCACTGCAATGCCTTCACCGATACTTAGCATTTTCACGTCTGGGGGACCGCCAACGTTCCGGAAACCAACTGCACATACCGAAACGTATGCTCCAAAGGCCATAACAGAGTGAATCATGCGCACCACATCAAACGTACTACGGCGCCGGTATCAAACCACAACTACAGTTGGTGCGAGAAAAACAGTAAGTACTCGTTGACCAAGCGTTAGAAAAAAATAAAATACGTCAATCGATTTTTAAAAGAAACTACAAGTCAGTATAAAAATAACTGGCCTTTTTCTGACAAAAATAGAGCTCGAAAACAAACCGTGATATCCGATCACATCCAAGTTGAAAACTACTTTTATTGATATCTTAACTCCATTGGGAGTTTTCAACTTCTCTATAAATAAAAAAGCCAAGCAATTAGCTCGTTGAAATGATAATGGCTAGGCCATATAACACGGAGAACGGCCGCCGGGGCCGAATACTTCTCAAATGGAGACCGCGGATGGACAAGTGCAGCGTAGGAAGTCCACCAACGAGACGGATGGATGACCTGGTAAAGCCGCAGGATCACGGTGGATGCAGGCCGCTTCCAACCGAAGCAAGAGGTTTATTGGGGAGAAATAACTCACAGCATACTACAAGACGGTATTTCAAAAAACGGTTTAGCATAATATTACAATTAAACAAATCAAAGATATTAATATGTTGAAAAATAAATTTGAAAAACAGGGAGCAGTAATGTGGATCTGTCATCAGAGAAATTTTTTTTTTGATTATTTTATCCAACTGTCCTATCCCTGTGTACTGTGTCAACTACTAAAAACTATCTCAATTACAGTCTGAATCACCGGCATTAATGCTTTGAACTAAATTGTTACGTCGCGATTATGCACGGTTTCCCAGAACACGTCCTTTGTGGTCCATTGGATTATAAAGACACTGAAATAGACGTGAGTAACTATATTGTTTTGTTTGTGAACAAATAGGATAATATACTTCTTCCGACTAACTTGTTTCTACCTTTAGTTTTATAAACGACTGGCTGTGCCTGCGACTTCGCGTGGGATGCGGATAAACATTATGCCAATACCTGTGGCATAGAAATAATTAAACTTTATAAAGTTGATCACACTTATGCATTACTGGGAAGTCTCTTGTCCAAACTCAGAATATAATAATTTAGTATGTCTGCTAAGTTTTTTAATTGAATAAGAAACTCCCGTAATGTATGTAATCATCTACATAATTTTGTATGTATAGGCTATAATAAGTTTATTTTATGTATTTTATTACGCCTATATGTTGATAATTGCAATACATCGCTGCATGAGTGTATCGTGTTGCAAACTTTTCGGTCGTTTTTCAGGCGTTTTTGCTGGCTCTTTCATGTTATTTGGTTTTTGATTTGAGATTTGAAATTTTAATTCTGTGTTTCGATAGTTGGTACTATTTATAATCAATCAATATCAATATACCTATTGATTGTAGGTACAATGCTCCAAACTATTTATTATGTGATGTACAACAGTTATTATCGAACGTCTGCCTTACAAATATTAAAATAGCTTCTAATAATTTTAATTAAAACAGTAAACACAATTTTACACCTATAACGAGAGGAATCTAATAACCCAATCCGAGCTGTCAGTCAAATTAACATAGCGCCTCAAGAACATATTCGGTTTCGGTAGTCATAATAAACCACAACAATGAGTATTCATCTGCTAATAAACATGTGGGATGTGCAAATTAATCGTACTCATCAAATAGTGGCGCCGGTAAACTGCCGCAAAGGAAAAAAGACGTATAAACATACTGTGATGTTCTTCCCTTACGATGTTTTGTCGGAGTAGATTACTACATGAAACTACGGTATGACTAATTGTATAATTCAAACGCTAATTTGTGTTACTCATTTCATAGTCATGGATTAAGTTTTCTGAAAAATTATTTCAGCGAAAGAGGTTTAATTAATTTCCTGCGTTGATGAGATGAATGGCGCCAATGACGCTATGTGTATTGCGACTCATGGTACTTTAATTAATTGGATGAATAATAAATACAAATACGATTTTATTCAAGTATTGAACAATTCTTACTTTTTCTCTGACGGTGGCGAGACGATAAAGACGCCTACCCACGGAAAAAAAGAAAATATACTAGTATTAACTCTTATTTAGTTACTAAAATAAATAGGATATTGTTCATGAAAATATTTACAATTACTTAGTACCCATCTGAATCGCGTCTGGTCGATAATTTTATCGTCCAACTAGCGATGGAAGTATTTTCACACGCTCGCTATTTCTGCTGGCCCATGCGATATCCGTTCGAATTCTAATAGAGATATTTTCACACTACTGAGTTTGACTTTTGATGCTCTGTTTGACTTATTAAGGGTCACACTTAAAGTTTATGGTGTCTTGTGTTTACAATGTTTTATTTCATTCACGATGGTACCTAATTGTTTTAAACCTTTATATAGTCGAATTTCACCCTCTTCCCGTGATCGGATTTACTTGAAATCTGGTGCGTATATGCAGGCAGATAGGATGAAATACTTACAAGAAGCAATATAGCAAATCAAAAATAAAAGTCAGCAAAAAAAAGCTTGTCTTCAAAAAGTTTTTATTACTTTATTTTAAATTGGCTGTTCCCCGCGACTTCGTTTATCGCTACTATACAATTTTCTGGGATAAAAACTATCCTATATTCCTCCCCGGGACTCAATCTATCTCTATCCAGCGTAGGACATAAGTACCGGTTTTGGCCACATTATGCCCGTTTTTGGCCAGATGACATTTGCAGTCATAATATATAAAAAAAATATATTACCAAAATAAGTTTAGTGAGTAAAATATGTTTAGTGAGTTTTTAAAAGTTTATACTGAAACGAATAAAGTTTATAATGATTTATTACTATAAATTTATTTCAAACGTATATTTAAACAATAAATGGCCACAAACGGTTCTGCCCTACCCCATACTACCTCACAAACTTTATCTCTTTATAATTCCTAGTAAGTATAGATTTTGAATCAAATCTAGACAGTTAATTTTATTTCCCGTGGTCTGGTGTAGTTGAAAGATATTGAGTTCTATAACATACAAACTTCTGATAACAAAGAATTCAGTTGCTGTCATAAATGTCACATTTAACCCAAAAACTCTTTTAATTCTCATACCTACCATACGACTCCTTAGAACGCAATAAATATAAGTAATATCAACATAATTAAATGTTATTAAGTACGGTACAGAACAAGTTATCGGTCGATGCAAGAAAAAATAATCATGTCTAAAACAAGAGCGCGGCTAATCAAATCATGTCTAAGAGGCGGCGTTTCGTAAGCGCTTAATTAAGTTATGTACGGTGCAAGTAGAAATTTCGAAAGCACCCAATATCCCTGATAAGTCCACGGTATTAATATGTACTTGTCGAATGTCTCAATACGCTCAATCATGCGAGCCTGTGTGGTCCAAATAACTGATTACATACATTACATACCTCTAACATAATAAAAGAATAGCTCGGATCGACGATTACTACGAATAAAACGGTGTAACCACTGGTAATAGCTGCTTAAGTAGTATTATTAGGAACATTATAGAATACCGATAATTATTTCCTTCTCGAACTTATTACAAGTAGTTGCTACGTAAATCTACACTTTGGAAGTAATGAAGTTGTACCGGTACAATCATACATAATTTTATCTTACGTTAATATTTTCAAAGGCTAAAGATAAAATAGATTGTGTGAGTGAAAAAAGTAAACAACATTCGTAAAGAACGAGATAAGTGACATCGCAGCAATCGTCGGACGAATGGGCTAAACACGAAAAATATTTTTACAGAATCTCGGAATGTACATCATATAAACAGTTCGTATTATTCTAATATTCTCTGTACAGAAGCGGAGAAAATAACCGGCAATATTGGTGGAAAGGCTTAGTGGCAGTAAATTTGGACAATGGCTGGCGGTCGCCATATTTATGTGTTTGTTATCACGCTCGGAAGTCTCCTATCTTACATTGATTTACACTGGACTTTTACTCGACAAACAATCACAGCACTGAGAGTTTAGTTTCAACACCTTAAAGCGATAAAGCATTTTAAAGGACATGTTCTCGTAAATTTTCGCTTTAGAAATCCTGGAAATCTATTGATTCCTTATTTGTCTAGAGCATTTGACAAATATTTTGATCCTGAGCGTTGTTTGTAAACACGGCAAAGAACAAAGTTCGATTGAAAATTCAATCAGATAACATTATCAGAGAGTTAGAGAAGTTGCTGAAACTGTTTATCTTTTGTATCGACATGGATCCTTACAAGAGTAGAATTTATAAGTCACACCTATTCGTGTTTTAGAGTCCACTTCACACATACAATAAAGCCCTTAGCGTTACGCAATTCTCGATAATCATGTAGATTTTGCCTCGCATTGTGATTATATTTGGGAATTCCAAGCCAAAGGTTTGACGTCACACCACTGTTTTAGCAAACAATTAGTCCGTCCTCTACAAAGTTAAAACAAGATTTTTTAGTAACAAATCTCGTCAGTACTGAGTGAACCACCTAAAAATAAGAAGTGACTTAACACAATGTCAAATTGTCTCGTGATAACTCTCAATCATGCGCTAATCGAAACACCAACAAAAAATAATGGAGAAAAACTACCAAATGCGGATTTAGCACGTGAATATGATACGGAATCCAATGTATCAATATTAGGACACACTTTAAACAGGCATCGCGCTGACATGCCAATGACTGGTATTATCAATGCACTTGAAGGATTATAACGAGTCAACGGATTCTTCGTCGATTGGTGTTATAAAGTTGATGACGCTCGTATCACCACCCGCGTACAAGCTTAATCCTAGATCAAAGGACGATCGATGTAACACGTACTCACCAGCAAATGTAAATAAACCCGTGAACGGAATAAATTATTAGGAGTCGAACCATAAAAACGTATTAATCGGACAAACCGTACCACCTGCGTTGGTAACAATTTATAGACGGGGTGATGGTTACACGGGCCGGGTTGTAATGACGACATGATTGTGGACAGACGACATGAAAAACAAGTAAAAATATGGCGGTGATAAATGGACTGGCGAAGGCACGCGAGCACCATTACGAGCTGATGATCTCGCGGCGATCCGAAAGGTCAGGGTGAAGGTCTTCGCTGTAATATCGTTGTTCAATGTGTCTAAGACCTTGTTGGTTGGGAGCAGCCTTGATATCCCGTCTACAGCTTTTGGGGTTTACTATGGAGTACGGGTACCACTTTACAATTATTTTTTTTAATTTATTTATATAACATATTAACTATCATGCGTTTACACTTTTAGCCACTATTAAAAGCCTATAGCAGGTTTATGTAATATATATAAAAATATAAAAGGACTAGCTTTTGCCCGCGGCTTCACCCGCGTGGAATTCGGTTATCGCGTGCTGTTCCCTCGGAAACTGCATTTTCCGGGATAAAAAGTAGCCTATGTCAGTCTCTGGCCCATGAACTATCTCTATGGCAAAAATCACGTCGATCCGTCGCTCTATTTCGATGTGAAAGACGGACAAACATACAGACAAACAAACATACAAACACACACACTTTTGCATCTATAATATTAGTATGGATATTTCATCATCATCCCAGCCTACGTCCTACTGCTAGGCACAGGCCTCCTTTCAGAAAAGGGTTTGGGCCGCAGTTACGACGCGGGCCCAGTGCGGATTGGGAACTTCACAACACTCCATTGAATTGCTTCGCAGGTTTGTGCAGATTTCCTCACGATGTTTTCTTTCACCGTAAATCTTGTAGTAAATTTCAAATGTAATTTCGCACATGAATTTAGAAAAACTTAGATGGGCGAGCCGGGGTTTGAGCCCATGATCCTTTGCTAGAGAAGTCATAATCACTAGGCCACCACGGCTAAGTTTGAACGGTGAAAGAGTACTTAGTTAACTTTAACTTGTTTTATTTAATACTATCACGTCACACCATCAAATTCTTTAAAAGCATTTACAAATTCGTCTAATTCTCAAGTCGTCAAATTAGTCCTCTAAACATAGTGGTATCATTAAAGCCTACAGTACCCCAAGATGTCGAGAGTAGCTCGAGCTATACGGGTGGCGCATTTGTAACGTTAACTAACAAACAGATGCGAGGTCCTCTCGTCCTGATAACAGGCGAACTATCTCAGAAATGCCGATGGTTATTTATGGCGAAGACAACCGGCCATCGGACCCGCCGCCGGACAAAAGACTAAACAAATGATGATGATAATCTTTTAGTTAACTCACATTTTCACTCACCTTAATGTGGAATGAAATCTGCTATGGGTATTAGCTCTTTTGTCGCTTTATCGCTTACCAATTAAGCGCCATTACAGAATCTGTTATCGCTGCCTCAATCAGTACATTTTTATGTAGAGCTATCACCGTAAACATCGGTGGATATTAAATTTTAATTACCGTTTCGAACATTCCCAATGAGTGAAAGAACATTATTATCCGGCGCGATTAAAAACCAATAGAGTATCCGAAAATTAATAACTTAATAAAATATTTGGTTACAGGGCAGCCGTCGGCCGCGACGCCAGGTACCGGAGCAGCGACAAATGCCTTTCAAATTCCGAGAGCACGCGTGGGCGGCAGACGACGTCCGACACAGGCGCTAGATGTGACCGGGTTCAATTGAATCCGAGAGTACCACCGCAGCGGCCATAGCCCGCGGTACGGCGGCCCGGAGCGCGCCCACGCCGCTCCGAGATTTATAACATTAACCATATTCGGTCTACGAATGGCGCCAATTCGACGGTTCAAATTAAAATCCGCCGCGAACGCAAAACGATAACGCGAGTTGCGCTGATCGATGGCAGCGCCGTTTGATTTACGCGGCCCCGTATAAGGGCAGCGGCGCATCCCCGCAGTCTATTGCCCACGGGCACTGACAACCGACTGCATAAACTAAACATTTTAAAATCAAAAGTAAACATCAATCTTTTCGTAGCCGTATAGCCACGCTGTAGCTAGTCTTTGTACCAGGTAGTACCTTCCTCTCACGAAATATATACCCTCTTACATTTAGTTAAGTCGGTAAGATTGGTAGAGTAGAGACTCATACTTATAAAAAATGAGACATACCTACAATACACCTGTAAACCTCATCTCTTATCTTGACTGTTGCCTAATTGCCTATCGCTATAATAAATAACGTGCCCTAGCAAAGTTCAAACAAGTATTTTCATTTCATAAACGTCGGCAACGCGGCTGCTGCCAATTCAACATTTTGTATTGCTTAATTAGGTGTTCAACTTTCACGTTGCTTTTCTGTAATGGCAACATTTTATAAATTTTATTGTCAAACTTCCGTTTTGTATATGGCAACCGGTGTTCCGGCGCGAGCCATATTGAATTTTTTACTGTTCGTATCGACCCCGTAGCTGGCGGATCTTATTTTTGAAAACTGAGAGTAAAGAAACTCTTTCCTTTAAAAATTTAACTAAAATAGACGCATATGCGTTATTTCGCTTTGTGAGAGTGTGTGGGCAGATTAAGTAAGGCTGCGGAGGTGAAAACTGTGGTAAACCGAGCTCGTTCACTTGTGAGTAGCTGATGTGCCGGTCTTGATCAAGGCCTCACAGAACATTACACACCCTGAGGAGATCAGGTATGTGTAGATAAACATTTTTCTCGCGCTCTCTTTCTATATGTATAAACGGAACAAATAATATTTTAATTGTTTGTGTCGAGAAACTTCGATTCCCTTTCGTCCGTTTCGATTTTTTTTGCTAAATACAGTCCACTTATTCGTATCTTAGTATCGCCCAAAACATTGATCCTTCGGCCGGATCGTGAAAAGTTACCTATTTAAAGCTAAAAAACATTAATTTTATCGTATTTTTAATTTTCGTTCGAAATTTGAAGGTATACTTTTCTTCGGTCGGTCGCCATTACAAAAAGGAAGAGTGACTTGCTTTAGTTTGTAATTTCTTGTAAATTTGTGTTGGCAATATTGGGACGCTTGTCATAGATAACGTTCCCTTCCGATTCATTTAATTTTGTTTCGTTAGTGTGGTAGCACTTGGTATCTGTCATTTGTTATCAAATTGACAGTTGACGTTTGATGTAAACAGACAGTTTGAGGTTAGACAAAGTTTATTATTGTCGTTATCGTTTCGTTGTTTTCGTATAAACTTTGTTTAATTGTTTGTTTCGTATTTCAATAAAAATGACGGAAGGTGAGCATTCTGTGACAAGTGAAGAAAGAACCGACCAGAACGTAGTCCAGCGTGACTATGCCATGATGCGTTTGGATTTTGTGTTAGGTACGGATTTGATTGGCTATACAGAAAATGATTTAAAGCCTATATCGGACAGTTTTCATGAGGCTCAGCGAGCAATAATGTCAACTTGTAGTAATAGTAAATTAGAATTTCAAGTGACAGTGGATTTTGAAACTAAAATGAAATCGGTTCTTACGCGGTTACGATCACAACAATGTGCTCCTGTTAAGCAAAATAATGAAAACATATCAGCCAAATTACCTAAAATTAACATAAAACCTTTTGATGGTAAACTGGAAAATTGGATTTCTTTTAGTCAGTTGTTTAATTCGTTGATCCATAAAAGGGATATTCCAAACATTGAAAAGTTGCATTACTTGTTGACAAGTGTTCAAGGTACAGCATTGGATTTAATTAAAAATTATCCTATTTCAAATGATAGCTATATTGATGCATATAATGCTCTAAATTCACATTTTAATAAAAAACGGCAGATTGCTTTTACTTACTATGAAAAAATGTTGTACTGTGAGCAAGTTAAGTCAAAGTCAGGAGTGGAGTTGGAGCGAGTGCATCGCACATTCAAAGAAACTTTACAAGTTTTAGAGAAACTTCGTTTACCAGATAGTAACTTTATGTTGGTTCATTTACTTTGGTCCAAATTGGACAAGCATACACGCGAGGCATTCCAACTTGAATTTAACTCTAATGATATTCCAGACTTTAAAAAACTGCAAGAATTCATTGAAAAACAGATTCGTGCTTTAGAAGTAGTAGATGTTAGGCCCATTCCAAATCATAATTCATCGAATAAATCCAACCATAGTGCAACTTTCAATAATCGTAAAACAAAGACTACTCTTGTCATTACATCATCAGTTTGTGAGTTTTGTAATGACCAGCACAGTTTAACCAGTTGTGATAAGTTTTTACAGTTGGATGCAACTGCAAGATTTAAATTCATAAAAAATAAGGGTTTGTGTGTTCGTTGTTTATCAAATAATCACAAGGTAAAACAGTGCCATGAGTTGTCTGGTTGTAGTGTGTGTGGGTACTCGCATCACACTCTCTTGCATTTCAATAAATCAACATCAAAACCTCAAGTTGATGAGCCGGCACCACATGTCTTGGCGAGTGGCCCATCAGGCACTAATATTGCTTTAACTACGGTATCAAATAGTAACACAGTGTTATTTGCAACTGCTAGGGTAGCAGTCAGGGATAGTGTTGGTCGGTATCATCCAGCTCGTGCTTTATTGGATTGTGCAAGTGCATGTAATTTTATTTCAGAACAATGTGCTGAGCGCCTTGGGTTAAAAATTAATCAAACTTGGGAGTCTGTCTCTGGGATTGGGAATGCTGTGGCTCAGCCCAGAGGGTCTTTGTTGTGTTCTATGAAACCCATGGGGACAAATCAGACTGAATTTCAGTTTGAAGCTCTTGTGTTACCAACTATTTGTGCTGATCAACCATGTCATATCATAGACTTTTCCAAGTGGAATCATATAAAGGATGTACGCCTTGCTGACCCAGACTTCGCAAATCCTGGACCAATTGATTTATTGCTTAACGCAGACATATTTGCATCGTCTCTTGCTAGTGGTCGCAGACAGGGAAGTATGGGTCAACCTAAGGCTATAGAAACTATATTTGGATGGATAGTTATAGGGGAGTGTGATGAAAGTCATCTTCGATCTTTCAATAATCGTCGTCAGAAAGATTGTTTTTTTGTATCGAGTCATTCACAATTTAATTTATCGTTGGATAGTTCTCTAAAAAGGTTCTGGGAGCTAGAGAATGTTAGTAGTTCCAGTAAATCTATATTGTCGAAAGAGGACCAACTCTGTGAAGACATTTTCGTTGAAAATTTTCGTCGTACGAGTGAAGGCCGTTTCGTGGCACCTTTACCTTTCGTCGATCCTTTGAATAGGCCTATATTTTCGAACACTCGTGAAACTGCAATGCGCAGACTCTTTTCGTTGGAACGCAAGCTTTCAAAGCATGCAGATTTTCGTGAAGCTTATGTTTCGTTTATGGATGAGTATGAGACGAGCGGTCACATGGAGGAGGTAGAGCAACCATCTGTGGGTGTTGGGAATTTCTATTACATTCCTCATCATGCCGTTCTTCGTCCCGACTCTGTTAGCACGCCGCTTCGAGCCGTTTTTGACGCGAGTTGTAGAGACAGTAATGGATTGTCACTCAATGATACACTCTTGGCAGGTCCCAAATTACAAGCTAACATCTTTGATATTCTTACTCGGTTTCGATGGCATAAAGTAGTTTTTACAGGTGACATAAAGGCCATGTATCGACAAATCCTCGTATCTGAAAACGATGCGGAGTATCAGCGGATTCTATGGCGACGCTCTACCAATAGTCCGGTTAAGGATTACAGATTGTTGACTGTAACTTATGGAGTCAAATCTGCCCCTTATCAAGCTCTCCGAACTATCGCGCAGTTAGCCCAGGAGTCTACAGTCACTTATCCTACTGGTTCGATGGTGCTTGGTAGAGATATTTATGTCGATGACGTAGTCACGGGTGCTGACTCTATCGAGCAGGCTCTACTTTTAAGATCAGAACTTTCTAAGATTTTGTCGTCGGGTGGGTTCCATTTGAGAAAATGGACCTCCAATAATAGGAAATTTATCGCTGATCTTCCACCCTCTGAGTTGTACTCAAGTGAATTCAAACATTTTGACGAAATTTCAGACTTATCGCTTAAAATATTGGGATTATCGTGGCGTCCACAGATTGATTCATTTCAATTTAAAGTGTCAAGTCCTAGTGACCAAAGATGTACTAAGCGTACCATCCTTTCGAACATCGCACGCATTTATGACCCATTGGGTTTCTTATGCCCTGTCGCGTTTCATGCGAAATATTTAATGCAAGTCTTGTGGTCATCGGGAGTCGGTTGGGACGACGACGTTTCGGAGGTAATCGCCGCAGAATGGACTCGTTTTAAATCTCAATTGTCGTTGTTAGAGTCAATTATCATTCCTCGTCGCATCGTTCATTCTTTCGTCGCGTTGCAGCTTCATGGGTTTTGCGACGCCTCGGAGCGCGGTTATGCTGCAGTTATCTACTGTCGTGTTGTTTCTGCAGACGGCTCTACTTTTGTAGAGTTTTGTTGTGCTAAATCTAAAGTGGCACCTCTTCGTAAATTGTCAATTCCGAGGTTGGAACTTCAAGCTGCCGTACTTTTGTCGGATTTAATGCTGTCTATTCAGGAAGCTTTGCGGCCTTTATATCTCATTCAGGATGTCGTCGCCTGGTCAGATTCAAGCGTAGCCCTGGCGTGGATCAAGTCGTGTCCATCTCGCTGGAAGACTTTCGTGGCCAATCGTGTAAGTCATATTCAAGAAATTATCGCTCCTGATCGTTGGCGCCACGTAAATACTCTATCCAATCCAGCCGATGTGGGATCTCGAGGTATGCTGCCCGCGGATCTGGTTGGGTGTGAACTGTGGTGGAAGGGTCCTTCCTGGTTGCTGGAAGACGAACGCAATTGGCCTTCATCGTCACTGGACGGGCCGGCAAATGGCTCTATCTTGGAAGAACAGCGGCTTTGTACTTTGGTAGCGTCAAACACTTCGAGTTTAATTGACACGCTTCTCGACAGGTTTTCTTCGCTTTTCACGTTAAAGCGAGTGTTAGCCTATTGTTTTCGGTTTTGTCGGTTGTTTAACAACAAAATTGTCGGACCTTTGCAGACTTCGGAAACTACTGCAGCTCTCATGTTTTTGTTAAAGCATGTGCAGCTCGCTTCGTTCTCTGTAGAGATCACCCATTTAAAGGATGGTTGTGTAAACTTATTACCAAAAAGCTTGCGCAAGCTCTCGTTGTTTATTGACGCGGCGGGTATTGTCAGGGTGGGCGGTCGCTTGGCGAATGCACCAATTAAATTTTCTATAAAGCATCCAATATTATTGCCTCGCTCCCATCGATTGACAGTATTAATTATTGAAGAATATCATAAGAGATTTTTACACCCAGGTGCTCAAACTCTACAGAATCTTCTTGCGCAATCTTTTTGGATTTTATCGCCTAAGCGAGCTATTCGGGCAGTTATCGGTGGTTGTGTTAAATGTTTTCGGGCTCACCCCGCACCCGCTTCAGCTCCGCTTATGGGAAACCTTCCATTATGTCGTATTTCCAAGATAAAGCCATTTTCTAGTGTCGCCATCGATTATGGAGGACCTTTCGATATCGCTCTCGGACGTGGACGTGGTGTGAAAACGTACAAAGGCTACATATGTGTGTTCGTTTGCACAAGTACGAAGGCTATACACATAGAACTCGCTTCGGAGTTGTCGACGGAAGCCTTCCTTTGTGTGTTAAAGCGGTTCATTGCACGTCGAGGTCGGTGTAACCAAATTGTATCAGACCAGGGTCGTAACTTTATCGGCGCTAGTAATTATCTCGGTTCACTTATGAAGAGTGCTGCTAACGCACAGGAGCTAAAGTTTTCGTTTAACCCGCCTGGTAGCCCCCATTTCAATGGTCTGGCTGAGTCTGGCATACGTTCCGTTAAGACTCATTTAGCTAGAGTCGTGGGAAACCAGCGCTTAACTTTCGAGGAATTTTACACTGTCCTCACGCAGATTGAGGCCATGCTCAACTCGCGTCCACTCACCCCTATTAGCTCAGATCCGAATGACTTATCGGCAATTACTCCGGGTCATTTCTTAACGCTTGAACCTTTGTCCATCCTTCCGGAAGAAGACTTTACTGACCAGAACGTCAGTGTCAGTAATCGCTGGAAATTAATACAGAAAATGCACCAAGACTTTTGGCATCGGTGGTATAGAGAGTACGTACACACATTGCAGCAGAGGACTAAATGGAATAAGGTTAACACAAATATTCTCGTTGGTACATTAGTGCTGTTAATCAACGAACAAACTAGTCCTTTGAAATGGACTCTTGGTCGTATTTCGGCTTTACATCCGGGATCCGACGGAGTGTGTAGAGTCGTCACGGTTCGCACTGCGACTGGTCATTACAGGCGGCCTGTCGTGAAACTATGTCCCTTGCCACTGTCAAATTAATTTTCGCCAAACTCATCATGGTAGAGTCATAGTTTTAGGCTAATTGTTTTTTGTTTAAATATAATTTTGTATCGTAAATACTGCATATTTAGGTGAGCGGTATGTTCAACTTTCACGTTGCTTTTCTGTAATGGCAACATTTTATAAATTTTATTGTCAAACTTCCGTTTTGTATATGGCAACCGGTGTTCCGGCGCGAGCCATATTGAATTTTTTACTGTTCGTATCGACCCCGTAGCTGGCGGATCTTATTTTTGAAAACTGAGAGTAAAGAAACTCTTTCCTTTAAAAATTTAACTAAAATAGACGCATATGCGTTATTTCGCTTTGTGAGAGTGTGTGGGCAGATTAAGTAAGGCTGCGGAGGTGAAAACTGTGGTAAACCGAGCTCGTTCACTTGTGAGTAGCTGATGTGCCGGTCTTGATCAAGGCCTCACAGAACATTACACACCCTGAGGAGATCAGGTATGTGTAGATAAACATTTTTCTCGCGCTCTCTTTCTATATGTATAAACGGAACAAATAATATTTTAATTGTTTGTGTCGAGAAACTTCGATTCCCTTTCGTCCGTTTCGATTTTTTTTGCTAAATACAGTCCACTTATTCGTATCTTAGTATCGCCCAAAACATTAGGTAAAATGATTCTTAAGCCGCACTGAATAGCTTATTTCGCGACCCAACTGATTCCAGTTAATCAAGGCGTTTTGATAACGTGCGACATCTAAGAGACTTCTGCTCGAGCGGAGCCGCAAGTTCGCATGAGGGGAGAAGTAATCGCACGTGAATCGGCACTTACTGTTTCACTTTGTTCTCGGGAGGTATTACACGGCCCGGCATTAGAATTTTCTTGTGGAGAACGCCCGCCGTCTTCAGGTCCTATAACAAAAATAGAAGAGAATATGTATATTGTTTTAAACATTTGCGATTTTTACTCAAGTACTACTTCCAAGATTTAAATGTGGTTTTCGGGTTAAGAACCCGGCACGGTGCTGGTTTTCTGTCCGATCCGGCTTCATCATCAGATCGTTTTAATTATATCATATTATTAATCTAATAACTAATATGTAACAGATTATATAAATTTTATTTTTATTTTTTATACATATTTGGCAAGTTTCGTAAATAATCCGCCACATTTTTTTTCTTAGTAGACACATCCACCCATACTAATATATTATAGATGCGAAAGTGTGTTTGTATGTTTGTCCGTCTTTCACGCCGTAACGGAGCGACGGATCGACGTGATTTTTGGCATAGAGATAGTTTATGAGCCCGAAAGTGACATAGGCTACTTTTTATCCCGGAAAATGCACAGTTCCCGAGGAAACAGCGCGCGATTACCGAATACCACGCGGGCGGAGCCGCGGGCAAAAGCTAGCAATAGTAGGTATAAAGATAACAAAAATAGTGTTCAAAAAGTTAGCGCGTGTGTTAGTCTTTAATATCTACCCTGTGATATAAGCACTGTTAAAGTTAATGCTTTCGCTTCTTCGAAACCAACAGCTCTTAAAAAAAACAACAACACATAAAAAAAATGAATTATGTATGATCATTTTCACAAGTACCAACATTGTTTCAATGATAACTACTTAAATATAGGTAACCATGTAAGCTTCGCAGTAAATTAAATAAGTACTTAATAAATACCGTAGGCACTTATATGTTCACGGATTGCTGGAAAGCCGCGAAAATCCGCGAAATGCTGTAAGCATCTAACGTAGGTATGCGAATAGAGGCAATGTCAAAGTTAATAATTATATGCAACTAATGCCACATACTTTAAGTAACATTTACCTTACACTTATCACTACATTAACCCTATTAAGTAGGTACCTACTCATACTTGTTTGCAAGCTCATGTCAGTTAAACATTCTGTATGCCGTATGCATAAAAATTTGTACCTAACAAAAAATTGAACCGACTGAACTGATTGAACTGATTTGGTGCTTTAACCTAATTGAAGACATTCCTAGACGAACGCAAAAATAAATTTTCAAACCGTTTCATAAATGACCGAATTCTGGGGTAACAAACAAAAAATGAAATAACAAATACAACCGAATTGATAAGTTCCTCCTTTTTTGATGTCGGTTAAAAATGTATGCGTGTGCGCAATTCAAATTTAAATGGGTAAGCTTGGATATAAAATATACCCGATATATTCACATTTTGAATGGTTATTTTCTGTAGGAAACATCTCATTCCACCGCTTACTTTGATGTCGAAATGTAAACAGCAATTTTACAAATTATTTCAGATTAAATCAATTAATTAGAATTATTTTAATTATATGTATTTATTTACACAAATGGAGAGTCATTCCTTTCAAGAAAAATGTTGGATTTGAAGCGGACATACACGAACATTTGGATTTATAGCAATGAAATACAACAGTTACAAAAAAACTAGTTTGGTATGATCGAGTTTTGATAATTGTAACATAGTCAATTAAAATTGTAACGCGTAGAGATTACAAGCATCAAGTGAAGCATAAATGAGTCCACACCAAACGTAATAAACGAGTGTAATATCTGTGAGGCGATGACAACCGATCGGAATAGTGGTGATGCAATGAACTCGACTAATCAATTTCTATTTTATTGTTGGGTGAAATGGTAGGTACCTAATGAATGATTCGGAATTCACTTTTACACGAACTATGAATCAATCCATAGAGACAGATAGACAAACATATAGAGTTACTTTCCCATTTTTTAATATTAGTTTGGATAGGAATATTAAGACTAGTTCCTATATGCCGTATAAGTTAGCGCTGGACAAAGTGAGTGGAAGCCTATCTCAACCTTACGAGGGTACCAGACATCTGTCCAGATTTGAATGTAGACAGATGCTATCTTGGACCATTTTTTAGAATTAGTGTTTTCTCTATAAGTGAATGTTTATATTCTTTTGAGAAAATAAAAATCTTAAACCATAAACCATACTTATTTCTACCCCTCTGTGGATAAGTAAATAATCCTTAGTTTCAAAACCACTGATCTGTTTGACGCTACGATATACTCAGGTGCCCCTTAACTCAACTAATAAAAGGCAAAAGGCTCAACAGTGGGACTAATAGGCACGATTATAAAGATATTGTGAAGACGGTCTTTAACACGAAAGCGCAATTTTTTCATCAAAGTCTTTACGCATATTCAGCGCACGAAACAAATGAAATTTACTGTTTTTTTTTCTCAAACGACTAAGTTCCAGTGCGGAGCAAAGCTGAGTCAACTAAGCTAACACGAGTTGACGGACGACGGTGTGCCGCCTGTCACGAGGTTGTCTTCTGCTATCACATCATTCAAGTGATAATGATACTGATAATCTATTCAGTAGAACTTTTCCATTAGCTACATATTTATTCAATATAAATATTAAGGCTTAACTTTGGCTTTCAATTTGCTGAAGGTTCAGTTTTTATTCACTCACCCTTTTGTAGTCAGAACACTACAATATCCTACCAAAAACATTTCATATTAGCGGCCAGACTCACATTTCGCTGTAAAAAAGTTATCAAATCACAGGAAAAGCTAAGCCCCAAAGCCCTGCCTCACTTTACTCACCCTACTCTACTCTACATCTTGGTTTAAAAGTATGACTTAGCCGTTTCAAAGATCTATTACATAGGTATAACATTGACACTGAAGACCTGCGACTTAATTCCATACCGTAATTAAGAATAAAGACATTTAACTTTTATACGTATTATTGCAAAGCTTTAAAAATAATCAGAAGGCTGAAATTCAACGCAAACGTTAGTTCATTTTACCGACACTTTGTCACTAGTAATCTCAGAAATTGTACAACTGTTCAACTGTATTTACAATAAGTAGCTATAAAAACATTTACATGCGTAGAAAGTTGCAACCTAAGCAAATCATGAAATTTTAAGACTAGCATACACAATGATCGTTTTAAAATAACTGCTGAACAATTTAACATAAATTTTAACATCACAGTAAGAATGTACTGATTGACATTAAAGATGTATTGTCAAACGTAGGAAGATGGAATGTTTGAGAGCAAGGTAAATTCATAGAACGTATAAACTGCCAACATTACTGCTCATGCGTATAGTTGAGCCCGCGGCGAAATTCAGACCACGGCTTAAGCTGCAGGCGAAATCCGTAATGAAACGAAGAGAATAAATAGTTCAAAAAAAAAAAACATACAACCGAATTGATAACCTCCTCCTTTTTTTGAAGTCGGTAAAAAAAAATTAAGATTAGTACGGGGTGTGTTAAATATTTTAATATGATGTGACAATAAAAGACAGAAGTAGATAGATAGAGTTGGATCGGCATTGTGCCTTCAAAGTTTACAATTCAAAATGGATTAATGTATGGATATAGGTAATTCAAAACTTACTGATAATGATTTAGATATTAATGTCAGACCCATGAATCGCACAGCTCAATGTTACAAGAAATGTTGCAGAGGAAAATAAAATTTTAAATATAACGGTTAGATTTTTTTTTATTTTGATCATAGCTTTTTAAAAGAACAAAGCATTAGATTGGATGATGTTGGTTGAAGGCTAAACTAGTCTTTATTATCCGCATTACGATACACACGGTGTATTAGAAATAGGTAAGTATAAACCAAAACTTCGCAAAGATGGATAATAAAAAGCATTTATAGACCTACATTTCCATATTACAGAGCAGATGAGATGTGGATTTCAATTAAGGAGATTGGTCGATGATCGATAATCTAATAAAATAATAATAATATTGGAAGCACACTCTTCTTTGTTTGTAGCTGATTTTGTGACAGTATTTTGTAGCATGGAGTGAATATTTTCATTGTTCAACCCAAAGAGTGAAAGTAGTAGAAGTTACGTTAGATTAGCTAATACCTACTTGCTACCTAATACTTGTTACCTACACAAACTTAGCTCTAATTGTCATCACTGAACTGACGTCACATATATAATTAAAACAACCCGGCGACAAGTTGTCACAGCGCCACGACATGAGTATTTTATAGAATTATATCTAAGCTATTATGTGTAAGCTTCTCTTAAATCTTCAAGATCCACTTGTCCCAATAGTACAGACTAGTCAGTCAACGTTTTGTACCACAAAAGGCGGCGGCTGCCCGACTGCTCCATGAAAACGCCGTTTTACGATAGGATTATACTGTAAGATGAATGCAAGGCAATCAGAGGTAAGTACGAACAAAGAATCGTAGCGGAAAATGTGACTTTGAATCATAAAACTGAACATAATTTTACTGCTTCCAGGTATTCCAACACGTACCGAGTCCTGCAGACGCTAGCCTCATAACTAGAAGTCGTCACTCTGGTGTAAGTATGCTCTCTTAGGTTTATTATTGGTATGTGGTTATTTTTCATTTTTAGTAACAAGCCAAAGAGAATTATGAATCTTAGGTGTTCGGTGCGGAATGTGTAAATACGCAAACAACTTTACATACCTAATTTAGAAAGACGTTAAAAAAACAGGCGTAGATATTGCAGATACTACTTACAGCTGGGTTGTAGTAACGAGCAGTGTTTGTTAAGTCCACCACTCCTCCTAAATCAGGTATTTTTTCAAGAAGACTTTTGATGTCCCATCTGCAAAAAAAGTACAATGTTACCGTTACATTTTTGTTTCACTTTTATTTGGCACAAATCGTTCTCTTTAAAATATTGTTAAAGTGTAAATCGCAGCCAATTTACGTCAGAATTCAATTTACTTCCCACTTAACATGACTCAAGGGTCAGAAGTCATGACCGCTTTTGCTGAGGTGTTGAAGGCAATTTTAGCATCCGAATTCGAGCTTTAAATACCTCAACTTTTAAAGATAGCTGAGATATAAGCACACTAAATAAAAGTGAAACATACTTACATTTCTCTAATGCTCTTGTTGTTTTCTTGGACACACTGAAACAAAGAAAAAAAAGAAATTAACTTAGCAAACACAAATATACACGGTAAGAGTCGCCGTGTCGTTAGCACATGCCTCCGTGGCCATGGACAATGCGTCTTTGAGAGTGCCGCATGTAGGCGACAGGGCACTGATAAGGACGCAGATCAATCACTGGCCAGCCCTACCTGACTGGTGTCAATGAACTCCAGACGCGGTGACGGTTCTAGGAGACTAATGTTGAGTTTGGGGACCGTTTTTGGGAGTTGAGGCCAGCGTTTGTCCGAATTACTTGTTATGTCTAAAAAGTCTCAAGGAGTAAAGATGTCAACTATTCCATGTACACGTTGCTATCACGCTCTTAGACTTAAGAGTTAGGTACATGTTATGTACATTTGAAATTTATCATGAGCTTTACGGCGCTTCCATAAAACGTAATAATGTTGTAAAAACGGGAAAATTTTTACTTTGAACAAATAAATTAAAAGAACTCGACTAAATATTCTACCGCAATTTTTCTGGGAGAATTATAAATAATTCAACGAACTAATTCATAAAAAAATACGAATTTGATATAAGTGGTATCCAAAATGGTCGAACATAAATTTAAAAAACCCATTTGTGCTGCACCGCAGGCCTGGAATTTTGTGAAAATTTTTCAATTTCGCCTAAAATTATCTTAAATAAAATGTCAGATCCCTTAATAATAGGTTGTTTAGAGTGGTCATAATTTATCGACAGTGTTGACAGAATGCAAAAAAGATTAAGGCAAAAAGAGAGCGCCAGGAGGTGTGTCTAAATGGGGTTAATTTTCAATTTGGTATCGCCGGTGGCCTTTATAAATTAACAGCGGGGTTATTTCAATAAATTTTTGATATTGGGGATCGCGAATAAATATTGCCCATTGCTACTTGGTCAAGGCATCCGTAAATACTTTATGGGATCAATTAAAACTAAATTAAACGACATGAGAAAGTTGCGAAGCTCTTACACCGCGACGTCTTCTTCTTGACGATTCCAAGAAGTATAAATTAATCGTCGAACAAACTGATGAGCGGACAATTGTAACACAGTACTGTAAATCAGAGAAATGACTCAAAAATTTATTACCGACCGCAAAGAAATAAGTTGTAAGCAATGTATCATCTGTAGTTAAATATGGAAATATGACCGCATTTACTGGATTAATTAAGGGTCTTGTTTTGACTGTTATTGACAGTGGCACACTTTGGAGCATCTTTATCAAGCCGCCCGAATTAAACGAAGCTTTTAGGTATGAATAACCAGGGTACTTATATATTTCAGGATATTTAACCAATGTTTCGATGGAGAATAACAAACTTCCAAGATGACGTTAATAAACAATCACGACCTCCGTCGGCTTAACACCATTTTCAATTAACGAAGAGCCGGAACAAACAAAACACAGCTCGAGGACAAAGGAATTTATTGGAATCGTGGATTATCACGGCTGCAACTTGTCACACATCATATGCTTGTGCTTGATTCACAAAAAAAAATCCTTTTCAGTGTTTATCTTTACTTTTGTACTTATACAGGCGTAAGTATTATTAATTCCCTAAGCTCTTTTATTTATTCAGCCTTTTAAGAATAAAGCCATAAGACAATTTCAATACTGTCCGAATTCAGTCTTCCATTTGAGAGCAGTGGCTGTTGTGAAAAAAACATTAGACAATCGATTAACTCAACGGTCGTGGACGTGGATGAGATTTAGACTGGCTTTTTAGAACAAAACGCGCGGCACATCAATTATCAATTACTTTAACATGGACGTCAACAAAATATAGTGAACTGTTCACAAAACCGCGCTGTGAACTAATTTTGTGCGCCATTTTGATGTAAAAAACATGCAGTCTAGTACAAAATAACAAGCTAGCGAAGTAATAAAACTGAAGAGATGATCCGTGATCATAAATATAGTCCATTACGATATTAATGACAATCGTAACTCTCAATCACAAGAGTTGAATTTGCACGCACCGATACACACCTACAATACCAGTAAAGACAGCGAAAACATTATTACAGAAGCGACAAAACCAACATTTTTACTAAATTAGGCCACTTGATGGCGTGATAGCAAGTCTTTATTGCCTTGCCTAGATTTCTTGCCTAATGAAATAAAGTCTTTATTTATAGCCCATTTTATTTAGGGAAATTGTTAGAGCAATAAATTATCCATGTAAACGAAAGTTTACTAAGTAAGATTCTTTCAGTTCCCTCTGGAACATAGCCAACTATTTCTAATCCATCACATAAAATACCACAACATTGTAAGAAACCGTAAGTTCATGGGAGTTCTGCGTAAGTATCTAGAGATAAAAAGTTATAGTGAACGTGAAAGGGCAGTGAAAATAAACATTATTTAGCACCATGTAAAGTAGACAGACATTATTTAATAGGTACTCTCGAAGTCAAAGCAGCGTGTCATCAAAAATTAACAATTGAAAATTGAAACTGAAATATCTACTGGTTTTCTTGAATATTTTGACATTTTATTTATTATTTTTTTATCAATATTTGTACATATCAATATATTATACTCAGCGGCACAAAATTTGGCCCCCCCTTCATACAAAATTAACGATTCTGCATACATTTGAGGGCCAGATTTTTTGCCGCTCAGTGTATTTATGGCTGATACAGTTACATTTATTGTAGATGCAAACTTCAAACTATATTTCTGAGGGAGTACAAACGAAACTTATTCAGTTACATTCTGCTGCTGACGCTACTATTCATATCGAAAGTTACAACGCAGTAAATGAAATAAATATTCAGAAAAAATCATCTCGTGGCACCTTATTGATCTCTCTTATGGTATCCCTTTACTTGACCGAACTTCATTTGCACGAATTTCATGTGCTATAATATACAAACGTCATAATTTTGTTTCCTATAAATTCATTATCACTACTCATTTTTACCATATTAATCAAATGGCAGAATCTTTGTTTCCTATAAAGTTACTTTCAATAATTTCATTTTTCATAATCATTGTAATCCATAAGTATCACATGCCATAATATCATTTGGACGTCAAGAGGATATACTGATAAATCCCATACGTCAAACAAGCCTTTGAATCAGGTAAATTTTAAGCACATAGATTAGGTTAGGTTAGAATTGCGACATTTGATTTGTGCGAGCGAGCGAAGCGAGCGAGCTAGACGGTTCGGAGCAGAAGCGACTCGGATAGGTTAGGTTCAGAAGGCTAAGGCGGGAGCGAAGCGCAGCGTAGCTCCCGCCTTAGCCTTCGATGTTAGGTTTTTTTTTTATAACAGCCCGGATAATAAAGATAATAGATAGATTAGTAATAGAAACCAACATCTCAACTACGCGGAATAGGAGCTCCGCGCACGTACGTAGCCACGATGAATTCAGAAAGAAACAATATTTGGTATGGCGTTTGAATATTCTATTAAATGATATTATTGCACTTAATAATATGGATTGCATTCGTATCGTTATGGCATCAAAGTTTCGGGAAAATAAGAATATATCAAATAAATTTTCTGGTAAACGAAACATTCGAGCAAATGAAGTTTCGGGCATGTGGAGTTCGGGATAATGAAATTATGGCATATAACTTTCGGTCAAACAATAGACAACCCTCTCTTATATCTGCAACTAGTACTAACTATGGCCTATATTTTAATAGAGCGGAAGTTAGAATGAGTTCTATAAATTATCTTAGATACATGTAGTCTATGTGGCATGATGATTCAATTCGTTTGACGCTAAAATTGTATTAACTATTTTAAAGGTCAATAAGGGAGGCATTTACCCAGTAGTGATACACACATATAGGCTAATAAAAAAAAGAGATGTAAAGTATGTCATGGATAAAATGCGACGGCAATAATTAGGATATATTGATGCATAAACCTTAGTGTGACTGTGGAAAAAATGTGTTTAATAAAATAATCAACAAGGCAGTTGAATAAATCGCCGATTGCCCGCTGACAAACTCATACGACGCGACACGACATTACTTACGTGTCTGTGTCGTACACAGCAATAAATGTAACTTTGTCATTTTTACGACATACCACTTATAATGTATATTTGCAAACATGAAGTGAGGAGCGGTACCACATGTAGAGATGTCACTGTTAATAAAATTAGATAGTGAGCACTATCAATAGTTATATCCGAATTCTAGCGGTATTAATCAGCCAAACAGGAAAGCAGGCCCGTATTTCATAAACGCGACAGTCTATGACAAAAGGAAATATATTGCTGATTTGAGGAGTTTCCTGCTAAACCGAGCTTCTCATTGGCTACGAAATTTAGGTTAAAATGTGTTCTATCACTTGTTACGTTTACGAAATAGAAGTCACAAAGGAACAACATTAAATTGCGAAGAACATTGCTACAGCGCAAAAATAAACAGTACAAAAAATAAATATCGCAGACCACCCATCAAATTACAAGTGGCAAGCCCAGGGCTTATCGCACCATCGCGTGTCGACAAAACGAACACCTTCGCACGCCTCGATCATATTTGACAAATGCGAGGATCAAATAATCGCCAATACCGCTGCCGCTTTCAGATAAACGATGTTGAACGAAGAAGCGATATTAATAAGGTTGTTGAACAACAAGTTACAAATTTATAGAGTATAGTATAAATACAATTTCGGTGTCATTGTAGTCCTATTTTAGTTTATATAATTGACGTAGTTTTTTGTAATGATTACCGTGTTAAGACATTATTTAAGATTACTTTATAACAAACAGAAGTTCCTAGGTATTTCGCAAAATTGAATTGTAACGGTGAGTCAGCGCAACGTTTTGGTATTAAATTTCAAATTGAACGTTGTTGAGGAAACAAATCTAGTCGCGATCAAACACAATTTACGAGGTTACAAGAAAGAGCTTGTAGACGCTTATCGTGATCCAAACACCAAATAACTTTGATGACTTTCACCACATGGTCCAAAGTAATAAAATTAAGTAATGAAAACAACAACAGTTACAATTTAAAGGCTGGTTTCCGTATCTTATCCTTATTGGATCGGTTCCATGCAAACGGACAAGTTGAAATAAATTATATTTTTAAAAGTTTCTCAAAGCGAACTTGGTTTTTCATAGAAATTTATACTTATTTTTTTAACATTGTTAAGTACGGAAGAATCTGTGCACGAGTTCGAGTCGAACGAAACAAAAGATAATATAGAAACGATCAATTCCATCATTCACTTCGATAAATATTCAAAGATATTCATAAATAACCATTAACAGGCACGCACTATTTTAATTATTATTCAGATTCATTGTACATTGTTAAGTGACAAAAATTTAACGGCGCCGCAGTCTATAAATGATTTATAGAATAACTGTTCTGACTTCTTAAAAATGCAAGATCATCATTCAGTTTTTTGTTTGAATGACTGTTGTATACATCGAGCCCTAAGATTGAGATTACACTGTTTCCTGGCCTATGAGCAGCCACGACAGCATTGCCCCGTGTCGTTATGTTGTTTTTGGACAATCATCTGATCCGTTACGCCATTTATTCGAATGGTAATGATGGCATAATTGACAGAGGGCAACTATTGTTCGTATAGTGTTCTATTGATATTAGGGTTTTGTCGCCTTGTAATGGTGCAGTAACATGCATTGTTTTGAAGTCGTTACTGGTTCGCTCTGTTCCGACAACGATACAACTGCCGCAGTATACTGTAAAAAGGAGGAGTTGCCTCTTAGAAGTATATTGTGAGACCCGTGAACTTGTTTGCTTTATGTTCTATAGTACTTTTTCAGGAAGATGCAATGACCTATTTATTGTGTGACGTAAATGTCAAAATCAATTTAGAATTAGACATAAAATTTAAGAGATCGTAATTGCTTAACCACCAAATTGTCACCCGTTGTCACTATAATTGATATGTGGCTAGGTTTTTCTTGTATGCGGGTGAGTGTAGGCATAGTCAACAATCTAAGCCAATGTTTTACTAATTCATAAATTACTCGCTACCAGCTCATACGGGCGTCAATAACAATAATATTTTTTTACAAGTGCAGACAAAAGATTGTTAAATTTTATTTCATATCTATATCATTGCATTACTGGCCAGGATCACTTTAATTTCATCATGTGGCGTTACATAAAGAAGTAAAAGATACGTCTCATTAAATTCGAATTCTGTGTTCGATTGGGCGATTAATCGAAAGAAAAGCTGCCTGTATCGAACGCCGGGAGCATTTATCGCGCCTAATTGCGACGGCGTGCCGAAATTGTGGCGAGCAAGCTGGGTGGCAATACCCGGGGCACTAAGGTATAAGCTGACCAGAATATATGACACCTTGAACAAGACCCCACTATTATTTTTTGCATAGCATCGCCTTTTTTATCTTATATTTCAACGATGCTTTAGTACACTAAATGTGACTATGTCAGCCTATGATATCGCTTTGTTAAATCATAAAATAAGGCCAAGTGTATTCAAAAATATTTGAACGCCGCTTTGTTTCTTTTTTTAAATAATGACCTTTCAGTAAACTTCCGCTTTATCAACATTTATACTTCTTTCCTTTAAATGGCGTCAAAAATTTCCAACTAAAAATCCTGTATAACAACGACACACGAACAAGGTGAGGCACTTGAATTAAAATTCAAAAATGGTAAGGCACATAATTTATCAGTCAGTTCAGTAATTTGCGGGTTTCATCAAAGTCCAATAGCTCTTAACGAAAATTATAAACGCGTGAAGGTTTTACGGTTAATATGCACCAAAAATATTGCACATGACAACTGGACGTTGGGTGGAACGCGAAAACACCACCCTTCAACACCTACATTGTTTTTGGCGCGCGTCTGAATCAAGAAACTAAACTTGCCTCTGGAAGGGCCAAGTAAAAAAAAAAAGCCGTTCGTCCTGTTTTTTTAGAAAACAAATAATGCGAAACAAATCATTTTGAAGAGTCATCTCTTTTTAGTTTTGATAGCAAATTTCGATGAAAATCATCATCATGTCAGCCGAAAGACGTTCACTGTTGGACTTAGGCCTCCCCATATTATATTATTTCGATGAAAATATTCCTGATAAAAATACTAGTTTTATAACAGGGGTATCGTCTCCGTTTAGCATATCTCTGTGGCATGGTGAGGAGTCAAAACAAGACGATCAAGAAAGCTGATTACACGGTGCTCCCACGATCTCGTGCCCTGCCGTCTCGTGAAGTACGAAACTTGGCGCGTACGTGTCAAAAGATGTAATTATGAAGAAATCCAATCAGCGGTCAGCCCGCGCCGCGACGTTGATTGAGCGATAAATTCCCTTGAGATAAATCACCCTATCGCGACAAATCAGTAACAAAACCACCCTTTCCAAGAAGAAAAACTACTAACCATTAGCAATCAAAAGCCGGCTTCATAATCAGAAACAATCATATTTGATTTGACAAAAAGTATATGTGTCATTAAACTTCATAAAAACTTCAATAAATCACATTACTGTGGATTATAAAGAAAATATAACCCAATCAAAGATCGAGAATGATGGCGCCACGGCGCCGATGTATTTTAGGTCACAATTTCTGAATCAGAATTTCAATCGTATACATGCATGACTGACCCTTATATGGTGACACAGTTCTTAAAGATGTTAATTTGTGAACTGTAAATAAATATGAAAGCCAGTGGATTTTTTGATACGACTCTGCGATAATAAGCTACTTTCAAAACCAAACTTAATATAACTGGGTTTAAATAAAATTTGTTTGTTCGTTAAACACAAGTTACACTTTTTTCTTGTGGTATCAAGTAGTTCCCGTGATAACAAAAAGCAATACAAGCAAATCGAAGCGGTTTGAGGAAAATAAACATAAAATATACAAGCGATGTGAGTACAATAAACATACGAGTAGTAAACACATTCGCTCCGATACTACTCACAAATACTCACAATGACATGATGGACAAAAAATATTGCACAACAAAGCGGTTTAATGTCACTTGTGAATACGGGAATGCTCTTATGAATTGTTCAGACAGATAGATCTGACCACGACTCATAAAATACGATGTCCTTTCTACAAGCCAGACGATTCGAGTAACTCAAATATATTGTACTGGAGAAATAATGGAGATAGTTGGTATGATGATGGCGCCCGATACTTAAAAAAATAGGGCAAATACAACTCTGCCTCGCGCACTGAGAGTTCCGTGCTAATTTAAAATCAGGCAAAAAAAAATACAAACTTTAATAAAGTTTGTGGTTAGCGAAAATTACCCGTTTGCTTTGATTAGTAATGGAAATAGAGGTAATTCACAGACTCATTACTTGTTGTGAGGCTTTACCTACTCCTAGACAAATGTCATAACATACTTAAGTAATTTTATGTCAACAGGAAGTATCCTACAAGTAGTATGACTTTGAGTTTCTGTATTAAAAAATGGATAGCGAAGACTTAGTAACTTACTTTCATAGAGAGACCACAGCCCTAAGCCCTAAGTATTTGGCACTAATATTTCAAGTCTTATCTGAGAAAATATTTTTGACAGACAGCCGCACATAGAGATGACTGAACCACGAAAAAGATTGAAGAACGAAATGTATCACTAGTATACTATTTTTTTCTTTTCGAGACTCAGAACCTTAAAAACAGAATTTCTTAAGCGTTACAAAATGTGTGGACAAAAGTACAAGCACGATGCTTATACTTAAGTTTTCAACATATTTCTTACCTCAACAAATCTCATAATTTCACACTAGGTCGTAGTTAATGCTAGCCCGCGGCGGGTCTAACACTAAACAGTCTGACTAATTAGACGCACTATGCAACAAAGGGGGCTCGTATATTCTAGAAGTCAGGCGCGTTCTCTCAACTAGACTTTATGTATGCAGTACGAAGGTACAGCATGGAAGAAATGTAATGTTGGTGCATGCAATAGTGAGACGTGCGATGGCGGCGTACGATAGGCCGCCCACGCGCAGGCGCCGCGAAATTCGTGAGAAGACGTGCTCCGGCGCCGGTGAGCGCCAAACACTAAGAGGACAGACAGACAGAAAATATTTCTATCATAGAAACATTATGAATGCATAAATTCAATAATGTTAAGAAGACCAAAGTAAATGATAAAGCATGAATTAAATTTATAGTTATTCCATTAAAATAAAGAATGAATATATAGGAATAAATACATACTGAGAGGAGGCCGGTGCCTAGCAGTGGGACGTATACAGGCTAAAGATGATGATAAGGAAGAAATACACATTTTGTAGTCAACAATTATTTTTACTGCTCGTTCGAAAAATGCAGCAGGAAATCATTGTGTAAAATTTATAAGAGACTAAACGGCAATGTATGACGGGTCTGGAAAAAGTAGCCTGTGGCGCAGCATCAGGCGCTGCGATCAACCTTGCGTTCTTGGAACCGGGGGATTAACAATATCTTACCGCTGTCATAGCGCCCGCCCGCACAAACATTGTCATACAACAGTACACGTCGCACCCAGCATATAAACTGCGTCACGCATTAACAATATGTAAGTACCCCAAAATCAGGCCATCTGATTCATGAACAAAAATTATGAACAGAAAACACAATACCAAGAATTCGCAATCGAAAAATCAAGAGCCATAAAGAACAACAATAGCACAACCATAATTCGGCAGCCCAGACGCACCATATCAGTATTGCGGTGCAATAAACTAATCGCCATATAAAGAAACAAGTATTTTATAATGATAATGTATCCAAAATTTTATATCTAATAGAAAAGGTCAAATCCATAACAGCGCAAACACTTGAGTTTGTGTGTCAGGTGGTGATGGCGAGGCGCTGGCATAAAGAATGAATAGCTAAATTAACTGTACAGCTTTGAAGATACAGTCGTGAAATATTGCACACCACTTACTTACTTTTATGTAACGTCAATGAGGTTGCTTGAGTTTTAGTGGCATCTATAAAATTTACGTTGCCATTTATTTAATTAAGAGGTATCGCGCGGCATAAAACTGGAACTTTATCAACGTTGGCATTAAATTAATGAACCTATGTTCATATACTTTACGCAGATTGGTCTAATGACTTGCTAGAGGTAAAGTCTACAAGCTGAGTACTGAGCAGTCGTCGTGCGTTCACGTTGAAACAGAGTCAGCGGGCGAGAGTTGCGGGCCTGTCGGCGGCACATCAGCGGAGGGGCGTGCCGACACACCTCTCTATTACCGTTCAGCCCCCTGTTGCAGTGCAGGTGCTAGCATTATGTACCGACGAGACCCAGACACTTCATTAAACTCGTTGCGCATTAAATTGTCCCAGGAAATTCAAGTAAAACGCCAATGATGTAAGCTCGGCAACGAAAAACAATATAATAAGGTAGCACAGATAAACATAGATGAAGAAACCGTTTTTAAACGAAATAAGAAAAGCAGCTCGATGTCTAAGTGTAACTTATCGAGCTTACATTCTTTTACACATGCCGAGAGAAATACAACTGATAATAAAGAAATTAAGATCGATACAAGATAAAGTCTGAATTATTGACGATAAATTACTAAACAACATGCTCGGTACGCGTGTAAATTGAATTAAAAGATAAGTACCGAAGCAGAGGCTTTCGCGGGAACGATTAATAAGGCTGTTTGACCCCCGGAGTATCCAGAGCGGCGCTCAATAGACGTCGTAAAGATAGCGCGCAATTGCCGAGGTGTTAACTGTACGAGACATAATAAAACACATCGGCCTTATTGGTTCAGAAATATTTGATACATCACTAAAACTATTTAGAACGAAAACGACATGCATATTAAACGAGAAATTTCTAACATATATCAGAGGTCTGAGAACAAGCAATACTTCATTAGCCTTATTTAAATTATTAAGCAATAACAACTTCCTCGCGACATAACTTACGCTGGTATCTATGATAAATGTGGTGACCGTCGAAACGACTATGATCGTTTCCTAATTTACTAAATATGCACGCTTGAATAAAGTAATAAAATGAAAAAGCTTTAAATTATAAAATAGTGGCATAATTAAGTATTCTTTAATTAATTAATTACGTGACGACGATGTTCAATCAACGCGAAGGTTAAAAATTAGCTGACAATATCATTATGAATATGTATGGTTACTCGGTTAGGAATGTTATTTAAACACGAAATAATTCTAAATACACTAAAGTATATTTTTACGATGTGGCAGCCATAAAAATGTGTAGTCTATAAATTAAAAAGACAATAAAATATTGAAAGAACAAACTGACTTGAGCAATCTGCAAAACAATATAACCTTGTTTGTATCGTAAAATCGGATTAATACTGAACATCCGTATCAAAATTACGCGCAGTAAATATGAATTGTGTGGACAGAAAAAATAATAACTAAATGAATCCGTAGCTGTGTAGATGAGCTGTGCAAGATGAAACTAAGAAATGCCAGATTTGTGCTTACGACAGGGCATTATAATTTGTCTAATAGTGTGGCTAAATGAGATCGTAAATCAAAAGGAGATTCCGACAGAACATCTTAATTTGCATCACCCTGCGGCAGCGGCGACACTAGTTAACGATGCACTAACGAAAACAACTAAACGGAGCAATCAATTTCTGTGTCTCCGACATCATTTAAAAAGCTTTATTTAAAACATTGAAATTTAAATTTCAATCATAAGGAAACGAAGACATAGATTTCAAAGTTCAAGATTTTTCTTTGTCAAATTGACCAGGAAAGGAAACTTAATGATTTTTTGAGCGGTTAACTTGATGTGTATTAAAAACTTTACCGTTTAAGGTATTAATCGATGGGTTGTTTATTAACATTGGAATGTAATAAAATAATTACCGCGTGTTAGCAGTTACTCATCGATGATGTCTTATTTAGAGGGAGCTAATGAGGCGCGTAGATCACTTTCGGTAATGGTGACACCAGGGAATTTATCAAACACCTCCGATCCATAACTTGTGGCCGCTGATTATGGTATTCGTGTTGGCATAATGACCGGCCAAATGGAGTGAAATATTAATATTTTCCAGTTATAATTCAACTAGTTAAATCGTAGGTCGAAGGTTGCTATTCATATTTTGAATATTTCGACGTGGCTTATATATATAACAGATATGGTTTCAGATCTTTAAAAATTGGAAAGCTTATTATTAGAAATTATTTTTGTTGATTAAAATAATAATAATATAGTGACAACAATAAAGTTTTTTTTTAATTTGCCTTTACAAAGGAGAGTCAAAATTTTCCAACCTTGTATCCGTAAAATTTGAGGAATCGCTTTACTAACATTTTAACATTTGATTTAAAGGGGTACTGAAAAGGAAAATAAGAGAGCAGTGAAGAATACGTGCTACTGGCTTTCACTGATAGTACTAAATCTCCACCTACCGTAATATAGTAATCTAGTTCCAGTAGATACTAGCTAATACTCAATTTTGATCACGTTGGCATTTTTCAAAAAATAACAGATCCAGAGTGTGATGAATAATGAAAGGTGTACATAAAAAATCGTCTGGAGCTGCGACTTATGAATAAAAGTCGGCCCTCAGATATTCGTAGCAGTAATTAATACGGCGTTATTCATACCCCGAGCGATGGTGCAACTGCAACGAAGAAAGAAAGCTGCAAACTCTTCACGCAACGTTATCAACGAGTGGACATACCCGCTAGTAATTTTACAGGCACAATACAGTAAACATCCGGCAATGTAACAATCATTTGAATAAATATATCTAAAATAAAAATAAAATCAAAACAAACAAATACGACGTTAAATTTGGATGTAAATTACCCGATACGGACGAAAAAAAAATGTTATAAGTATATTGTAACAAAATACAGTCCATGCAATGCTATCTGGCGAAACGGTGCACATTGTATGTTAAATGGTGCGCCATTAAAGGCAACGGCGCTTAATAAACACATTACAGCACGATATTAGGCGCGCGCGCAGACGTCGTGATTAAGAGGCGAGAACGTGGGAACAAACCGAGAAACAGCTAACAAAGCTCATACTTAATTAACTAATAGACTGCGATGCTACTCATTAGAAAGACATTTAGTTTTTTAAGGCCATTGAGAATCGCAACTACATAGTCAATAGTAAATTCTGAAAATATGTCATAACTTCACTCACAGGGAACTTGATATGAAATTAAATAATCATCTACAAAATATTCAACTGTAGGATAATCCGGAGAACAGAGGATTAAACGACAAAGTCAAAATATTAACAAAAACCCAAATACCCGATGTAAAATATCCAATAGTACAGTCAGCTGCAGAGAAAAGGTACCCCCCTATAACGGCGGTATCCATACTACCGCCATTACAAGGGGGTACCCTTTCTCTGCAGCTGACTGTACAACAAAAACGCAATAAAACCTAACAGGCATTGATCGCCATCACCGCACAATGGATACGTGCTTTTATGAAAATATCAATAATAGTACGGAACATAGTTTAGTGCGCTATTAATGCACGGCGCGCTTGCAGACAAATTCAATTGACAGGAGCCTCCGATGGTGCCCCAGGGTGTCTATCGTTTACATCCACCCGCCTATCTATTTACGCTCTTATTGGAAATGGAATTGAGTGGTGAGATTGCAAAGGAACTCTCGGAGGTGTGATCTAAACTTTATGATTCGATTTTATTGTTGTCATCGGTACTGTCTCCGACATAATAGGCCGCAAGTTGTCGTTCAGTTTAAATTCAATGGAACTTTGAATTGTTTCACATTCCTAAACGCATTGGTGTTCAACGACCCGTTGCATAACGATAGCTAAAATCGCGATAAAACGGTTCGTGTCACTTGATCTTCTTAACGTCATTCAATGATATTGTAATTGCATAATATTTACGTGATGCATCAATGCGTTGCGTGGAAGTATTGTCACATAGTTGGGGCTCAATTGGGCCAATACGTTTACGAGATGCGCCCTAGTGGCGTTATCACAAAATATGATAGATGGTCGGCCCGCGCGCCGCGCTCTCCCACGCGGTGCACCAGTGATTAATTATAATTCGAATTTTATTCAAAGTGAACAGCGGACAAACTACGATACCAATCAATAAACGGTTCCGTACCGACGACGGTACCGACATGATACCACAATTTAATGCCCGCGATAGCGCCTATGAAGACGTCAAAGCTCGACTGAATTACTTAACCCGATACTGCCGAGAAACAATAGTAGCGACATTTTCACTGTGATAGGAATCCCTTGTAATACAATGTAAATCAGACGCGGGCCTATCTATCACAAACGCACCATTGCACTTACGGAAGCTTTTAGACTTTTAGATTAGCTCTTGTATCCAAAATAAAGTTCATATTCATATCACACAATTTAAATAATTTAACGGTATGCAAAGCCTGATTTAAAACTCGTCGTCGAATCCCGTTCAAAATATCCCTAATCCCGGTAATTTTTCGTAGCATTACAAACTGTTTACTGGTTTTTATAAAACACCGCAAAGAAGATAAAGCCCAAAATTTAAATTTTCTAATGCTTTAATGCGCTCATGAGAGCTGTCACGAGACTAACTTTTAACATTCTAAATTGTGCAACAGGCTTATTCAATAAACACTACATTTGTATACAAAAATCCCTAAGCCTGTGTTTTGATCATTAGCCTCTGATATTAGACCCGGTGAGTACCAGTTCACGCAGCGTGAGAAATAGATGACCATTTGGACAATATTGTCGGTAACTCGGTACAAATTTATTCCATATGACACACCGATTCTCCACTTTCATAATACCAGGACTTCATTATCTTCCAACAGCGTTACTGCTTATGAATGAACAGGTTCTTACTTGTTAAATGTACGTACATACAATTAATGATTGGTCAAGTCGACAGACATGTCATAACTGCATGTTTCAATAAAAACAGTTTGTAAATCGACTTGGGCAATAAGCGCTGTTAATCCAGACTCGTTTACGTATCCTTTAACGTCTTTAAGGAGGCGTGAAGCTATGCATTTATCCGTGTTGCATTCAATACGCTTAGTTGAAAAAGCAACAATACTATTAACAGCGGCACACGATTCGTCGGCGTGTGACAGTAATCACGTCCTTATAACCACATAAATCATATAGACGGGCTCACAAGCGCCACAAAGATAGAAGCGACACATCCCCGTCTCGCGGGGTAATAAATAACGAGCCAGTTCTCGCTTTCAAAGAGAGGCCGGGGAGCAATAAGTCGCGGACGGGTCAGAGGTGAAGTGAATAAAAAACGGCCGACAATTAAATAGCGTTCTTGAAGGTTAATGAGCACAATAAATATGTTGTCGGCACCGCAGCTGCGGACAAACAAATGCACGGTGCCGTGAGGCCGTCAGCGTCACACGTGAGGAGGGTACGCGGACCGCTGAAGGGAAGGGAAGCCCGACTGACTGGCAAGTTCATTGTCAAGTCGAGACACTTCCAGCGCACTCTGAACGTGACACATTTACCATATAAAAGAATCGAGGTTAAATAAATATTGAGCCAGCCATAAAATATTAGATTAACACATTGAATAGTTTATTTGAATAACTTCACAATTTGGTATAACCGACTAAATGTCACAAGGGGCCTCGAATGTTTTAAGGGTATTTGTTAAGCCTGTAATTTATTACAAACTTTTATGTTTTTGAAGTAACCCAGTTATTAACGACGTGTTTATAGAAATAAAATTTGTTACAGATCATTACGAAAACAAATTATTATACAAGTTTCATTGCCTTAGCTTTAAACCAGTTAGGTGCAATGCACGTTCGAAATAAAATGCGAGCATTATTGTATCTATGCACGAAATAGACACTATTTTAATTTAAAATAGCATGTTGATGTATGTGAATGATTAACGTTGGCTAATCGCAATGTAAGACGGACTCAAAATCCGAGTAATATACATTCATTTGTATTGGTATGCAGGCACCAAATTTTCATACCACAAGACAAAGTTGGAATTAGCTACGCGCAGGTACCTAATAGATTATCTACTCAATTCAGAATTATTAAAACAATAATAAACAATAAAAGTTAACCACTTTGTAAATAACCATTATGTTTATGACAATCGTGTTAATTTCCACAGAATTCAGTGGCAGTGCAGAGCTGACAAACAAATCACCCTCGTAATGGTTCACGGCGCTCAGACACTGCGCTAGACGGAATCATACCTGCGTTTGATTTATAATGAGGAGGGGACAAGGAAACCGCGGGTGTGAATTCAATCGGCGAGCTCTAACATCCTGGGGCATCGCAGCCAGCCACAGAGACCTCCACCAAACAACATACACCTCCCTTCCTCTCTCAACCAATACACCGCTAGGGGAGATCGGAATTCCATGTTAAATTGGCGGGTATAGGGAATCACAGCGGGTAGCAAAAATACTGGCGCCTCGGACATTTTTACCGTCTTCGTGACCAACGACTATTATCAACAACGGCCTTTTATAGATTTCTTTCTTTGTCGCTTTAACCTTTTTATTGGCCGAACGTGACTGTACTGTTTAAAACACCGCCGACAGCTCAATATGAATTTCTGAATATATAATCGATTTATTATGAGGCTAGTTTTAATAATTCCATTTGTGGTGTCCGATACGTCTTCTTGGCCTGAGAAATTGTTAAAAACTTCGACAAACCCGTTTTAAATTATAATGCGGAAGTCTGCAATGATAATTTGATTATCATCTGCAGTGCGGCGACCCTCTTTAAGTACACGAAAAAATGCATTACCACAGTCATCATTACATCTCTGTTGTGTTTCACGAAGTTAAGCTAAATACATAGTGTGAATTAGGTTCGGCTTGCGGTCGCTCGTTCGCTTCCTAGACACGGCACCTTTCCCATCACAAACGCTTCTTTCCCAATACAGGGGATTATTGCTTGCATCAACGGAAAACCGTGTTTGGTGAACGCACAAAATCAACAGGGCCATATTAACACCGACAGGAAGGTGGACAACCGTGGGTGTTCCTAACCAGTCGTATTCTCGTATGTTAACCGCACCAGGCATATTTGGTAATTGACGGAGAAAAGATAGAGACACGTATTTGCTTCTAAATTGTTATCAAAATTGATCCTCTGCAGTATGAAAACAAAAGTGATACAGTGAGGTTTTCTGACAGGTGCATGGAATATCGCTAGATGGCGGTAATATCGTGTGGCCGTTTGACTTCACAGTCTTGCTTGCGATTGGCTCATTTAGTTATATCAGGCATGGCGTACTCCGCATTTTAGGTATGAAGCAACAATAAAATTACCTGACGGTGTCTACTGGAGTGGAGGCACTGATTTCACAGGGCTGCCGCGCGCCGGTCGGGTCACACATCTGTCTGGTCTGTTGCCAGTTGCTCACTCACGCCACGCGGTAGTAAATATATGTCAAAGTTAGCCGTTTTCAATTTCATTTTATTGCTTTTCGCTGTTTTTCTGCTGAGATGTTGGTGAAATAAAACGTAATCATCAGTATTAACTACGTATTTTTATTACTTCATTTTCGGTAGCTATACAGTAAGCCCTATATAAACACCTAAATTCTACGGCGTTCAGTCCGATTCAGATGATGATCGACATGAATATGCCTGTCACTGTCACAATGAGTAAAGCTAAGCGAGACAAAGCTGGCAGTTCCGATCATCTACATTGGACCGAATACCTCCCTTACAATCCGAGCAAAATTGTCTACGCGTGCGAAACCGCGGGTAAAGGCTAGTAACTTAAATTATAATTAAATATTCAGATTTATTTTTTATATAAGACAGCTCTAAGATAATTAAAAGAGACAAGAGACACGTGATAGAAAGAGAGGCAACTTGTGGTTTAAGTATGATTGTAAGCGAATTAGTGCTGTAGGTAAATACGACCGGAATTGCACATTCCAAGGCAGCAAGAGTCACTATTTATTTAAATGAAAGAGAATCTTCTGTTCTCGTACTATTTAAGTATTCTGTGATTATAAACCTGACTCAAATGTACCCCAAATGTCACAGATGTCTAACCTGACGATACTAAACTAACGCTAACTAACCTGCCATGCCACAGAATATCTCATTCTTGATTTGTAAGTTCACTCAAATCAAAAAATCACTTTTTTCTTACTTTTGAATGTAAGTATTTTATGTATTTACAAAAACATCGTTAAGCGAATGTAAATATCTCTAACAATGGGTCATCGAATTGATAAATCAACAAGCATAGCCTAAGTAACGCCCTTACGTATCCCCTCAGATATACGGCTTCCTAAAGTGATAGCTACGAGTGTTTCGGACTAACGGTCCCTTACTATCCTTGGTTTCGTTTTTTAATGTTTTCAAACGTGAATTATGGATTCCTTTGGCGTTACTTCTTATACACGAATAGTGATTATAATGAACGGTACCAGATACCCCCAAATGTAGATACCGCGCGGCTTTTTTACTTTAACATTTAACTCGAATTATTTTTACCAATGTGATATGTTGCTTGTTTATCGTTACGAAAGATTCCACGTGAAGTAATTTTGCTCATTTTAAAATGTAAAAAGATATTTTAACTAGGTGCTCGTAGTGTTTACCCGCAGCTCCGCACGAGATCCTGCAGTTTTCGGGATTTTACTAAATTCTCGAGGAAATTTCCAAAAATTACATTGTGGTTTTTATGGATGTTGCATTATAAAGAGCTGTAAACATTTCATGACTCTATACCCAGTGAATGGGGTTTCGAGATTTCGAGCTGTCAATCCCGTGGAAATATCGGGATAAAAAGTAGCCTGTATGTTATTCCAGACGTCCAGCTATCCTCGTACCAAATTTCATCTAATTCCGTCCACCCGTTTTAGCGTGAAGAGTAACAAACATACACATACTGATAAGTACTCACAAACTTTCGCATTTATAATATAGTAGGATTAACACTAATATGCTAAGGCTTCTGTAATCTGTAAGTCAAGATACCGAGTGTAATTCAATGACTCAAAGGCCAGAAGCAACAATACAGAACCAATTCCAAACGTAACCTAAAACCAAGTTGCACTTAAAAAGGCACAAGCAAGCCGGTGGCTGGCCGAGCCGCCGCCCTCTGTTCTAGAGACGAAAGCAAACAATCCGAAGATAGTGGACAAACAAATGTAAATGAACGAAATGTGAACGTCATGTTTGGCATTCCCATAAAGCAACGTTAACACGTCATTAGAGGTAATGATGCCATGATTACGGAGTGGGAGCAGGGTGAGCGATGGTCAGATGATTGCCTGCTTACTGTGTGGTCTGACAGAGCCTTTATAAACAAATAGGGACCGAATGTACTCACCTGTTTAACGTTACGGGCGTTACGGTTCGATGTAATGCGACTAAATTTTACAGTAATGATTTGAGATCATTTGACTAAATATAAAGTTTTTTTTAAATTTGATAAGTGAATTCTATACAATTTTATGCTGCAATAAATTAAATATATCCTATAACAAAAAATCTGATTGCTACAATGGGTCTAATAAATAGCAAACTGACAGAAGTTGATAATGTGTGCAAATAGAATTACCTAAAGATGTTATTTCTATTTTTACGTCTCTGTTAAAGTAGCATCTCTTTTTGCCTGATTTCAAAACTCAATACACAAACGGCTATAAATTAATTAGCTCTCCACATTTGTCACAGACAAGATCAATTATTAATCCTTTCAAATCAAGTCTTTCATCATTTAATAATGGAATCCTTCATAACCCTTTACTAAATCATAAGCGGTGAAGAAAAATACCATCGGCCAGAGATGCTATCTCACCGTACAATTTATTGTCTTATCACACGATCTGCGTAATTGATACGGGCTCATCTCCCAGCTGCGGGGATCGTTGGTGACCCAAATATTTAGATCTTCGATTTAATTTACAGTAATCAAATTAGTCGATGAGCATTATTAGCATTGGAAGATGATTAAAATTTTACAGATATCGTGTGCACTAAACGCACCGTTATTCTATCATTCGACTGAATGATTTGTTGTCCAAAATAATAATGATGACCAGATGACCAGAGATCAGACGACCGGATGGCCTAGTGGTTAGAGAACCTGACTACGAAGCTTGAGGTACCGAGTTCAATTCCCGTGTCGGGGCAGATATTTGTATTAAAAATACGAATGTTTGTTCTCGGGTCTTGGGTGTTTAATATGTATTTAAGTATGTAACTATCTATATACTTAAATATGTTTATCCGTTGCTTAGTAGGGTAAAGGCACCAGTGGCCAGCCAGGAACCAGTGGTCAGCCTTTTGCGTCGTTTATTGGTCATAACTATCGCTACAATTAGAATAAACGAATCACGTGTACTTTAATAGAAACTTTGATTCCTCATTGGTTAATATGTCACACGATAGGTGCGACAGGGGATCACGGGGGAGAAATAAACTAGTTCACACAGGTGACGGCGGTTGAAAAGAGCAGTAGTGTCATGTCCGCCATATTTTTTACTTCGTGTAGTGTTCTCTTAAAAGGTAAGAAAAAACATGTTTTATTATTAAATGCGATAGTTTTTTATGCAATTTGGCTTTATGTATTATTCATGTACTGAATTATATTAAATTTGAATAAAAACATCGCTGATTTACGTAAATATTGTGGGGGCTGAGCATTGGGTACTACTTTTTTATAAAAGATCCAATAGTCGGCCCCCCACGGCCGGTCACTGGGTTCTTGAATTATTTTTAAAATTGGGAGATAAGACTGTCATTAGAACCGTTAAATTTAAATTGTCAAATTTAGTAAGGCATGTTCTTTCATATTCCTCAAAAAACCCAGTGGTCAGCCGCGTTAAACATTTTATTTTTACGCGGCTGGCCACTAGGTGTTGCCGATCCAGTATTCAGCCCCGATCTAGCTGGGTACAAACGAAGATACTGTTAACTGACCAATAGGCTTTAATACGTTGCGATAAGGTTTATGTTCGTTTGTAATTTACAGTTAAGTGTCTTTGCTTGTTTGCTTACTTACATGGTCACTTGCATGCTTGCTTGCATGCTTGTTTGCGTGCTTGTTTGCATGCCTGCTTGCTTGCTTACATGCTGGCTTGAATGATTACGTGCATGATTGCTTGCATGTCCGCTTATATGCTCGTTTACTTGCTTGCTTGAATGCAGATTTGAATGCATCCATGTTTGCACTATTCCTTGCATAATTGCGTGCTTACTTATATGCTCACTTGCATGCTTGCATGCATGCTTAGATGCTCACTTGCATTGTTGGCTTGCTTGCTTACATGCCTACTTGCATGTTTGTTTGCTTGCTTGCTTGCCTGCTTGCTTACATGCTGGCTTGCATGATTACTTGCATGATTGCTTGCATGCTTGCTTGCTTGCTTGAATGCAGATTTGAATACATATGCATGCATTCAATTTTCACTATTCCTTGCATAATTACATGCTTACTTACATGCTCACTTGCATGCTTGCTTGCATGCTTGCTTGCTTGCTAGCTTGCATGCTTGCCTGCTTGATTGCTTGCATGCTTGCTTGATTGCTTGCTTCTTTGAAATGTTCAATGTTGAAATGGTTCACGCGAGCGAAGCCGCGGGTAAAAGCTAGTAAGAAATAAGAGAGTCCTAAATAATATCGTTGTTTTTAGGGTTCCGGAGCCAAAATGGCAAAAACGGAACCCTTATACTTTCGCCATGTCTGTCTGTCTGTCTGTCAGTCCGCGGCTTTGCTCAGGGACTATCAATGCTAGAAAGCTGTAATTTTGCACGGATATATAAGTAAACAATGCCGACAAAATTGTACAATTAAAAATTCAAAAACAATTTTTTTTAGGGTACCTCCCATAGACGTTAAGTGGCGGTGATTTTTTTTTCTCATCCAACCCTATAGTGTGGGGTATTGTTGGATAGGTATTTTAAAACCATTAGGGGTTTGCTACAACGATTTTTCGATTCAGTAATTTGTTTGCGAAATATTTAACTTTAAAGTGCAAATTTTCATTAAAATCGAGCGTCCCCCCCTCTAAAATCTAAACCGGTGGGTGGAAAAATTTGGGAAAATACAGGATAGTAGTCAGAATTCCAACAAAAACTATAACGGCTAAGTTTGCCTGAGAATTATTAGTAGTTTATGAGTAAATAGCAGCGTAAGGTATAAAATATACCTCAACTTGGAAGATTCCGTACAAAATACGAAATCCTTAAAAAAATATTACTTATTTTTTTCATAATGGCTACGGAACCCTATTTTGGGCGTGTCCGACACGCTCTTGGCCGGTTTTTGATTTAAATAATGCTCATTTTGATCTCATGCTTGTTCATAGTTATAAGGGCTGAATACTGGGTTCATCTAGGCTGATTATTGGATTTTAGAGGCTGACTACTGGCAATAAGCGCCATTTTTTGTTTAAATTTAAATATATATTTTATAAAGAGAAAGATTGTTTTTGACATGTGTTGTTTAAAAACTATAATAAACAATGAATCCAATCATGTACTCAGTTTCATTATCCGATCAATCCTGTAAAAATGCCAGCTTTCCAAACTTCAAAAAGTCGTTATGAGGCTGACCACTGGTGCCATTACCCTACCCATAACACAAGCTTTGCTAAGCTTACTTTGGGACTAAGTAGGTCAATTGGTGTGAGTTGTCCCGTGATATTTAAAAAAAAAATGATAAAAATACTCCCAAAGTTTTGTTCATCGATATCAATTCCTGATTCAAACCTGTGCTTATCAGGTTCTTTTTAGCCACATAGCAACGCAAAGAAAACAATAGCCATATTTCAATTTTAAACACATTTACTTTGCCCAAACTTAATAGAGAGAAATCATAAATAAATCATAAAGAAACTAATCGTCAACAAAATAACATAAAAGTAATATATTCTCGGTGGTCCATAAAAATGTCTAACACTATCCATGTTGCATAAAGACTACGCTACAGCAGCGACAAATGGTGCCAATAATAATTCGCGGTGATTCCGCGCGTGCGCACAACAGCCGTCACTGATTGAGCCTGGCATAAAGCCACCCACGGCTGTCTTTGCATTGTACTCTGTACTACTGTGCAAGCGAAAGGGGATATCTTTACTTAAACTATCTGGCTCTTCTTGCTTCTCTGACCGAGTCATTTTTAAACAAACCTAATCTTATTTAAAGGTTTATGTATTCTCGTTGATTTTAGATAAATTAATGGTGTGGTGATCACTAGAAACCGTACATGCAATTGTAATTTTAATTTTTCTTTATATATTTAGTCCATTTTCATTGCTTATTTTACACAAAATCTTGCGATATTTAATTTCTTTTAACAACATATATTTGCAATGTTTCTGAATATGATAAGTACATAATTCATGATTAAAATTGTCAGAAACAAAAGTGATTAAAAGCATAGGTAATAATACTTACTGAACATTTTAGAACAGTATCTCTACTAGATTATAATATCTATATTAAATGTAAGTATAATAATTAATTTACTGTCGATACCTTGATTTTAACATACATAAAAAATAGGGACTTTTTGTAAAATGTTTTTTAACATTTTGACAGTTTTCATGCATAACATTTTTTCAAACTTTTTATGTTTTATTGTATTATGTTATATGCAATCCGGTTTATTTAGTTGTTATTTGAGCACTAGGATCACATTAAATCGTTTTTACATAGTTTTTTTTTGTAATTTAGTACCAGTACCATGTAGGTAGGTACCTATCTATTTGTAGTGCCTATTTTAAACAGTGAGGAATTGCGTCAGAGTTATTTATTATTAGTTGCCTGGTTATTAATATTTATCAACTCCTGATCATCGACGAAAAATCATCGTGTAAAAATATAATTCTATTTACCAAATAATGAAAAGTCAATGAAAGAAAATAAATCAACTAATGGAACTACCTATGTCAATAACGGGGATCTGAATTCACTGGTTAATCCAATAAATCCTTATTACCTATTCAAAATTGTTAGATGGCAGCTGCTATTTTAACCATTGACATTCTCCTAATTTATCATTATTATACACTGTAAGTAAAGGCGAAGGCGAACAATAGAATTGTCAAAATAATTACTTGCAGTTTGGTTACCAAACACGTGAAGTGTTCTAAAGACTTTAGAAACTTGTTAACTTGAGACTAAAGTTCACAAATGGTAGAGTAAATATAAATACAGCCGTGAGTTGGTTAAGCATCAATAAATCTATTGACGTATATAACCGACAGTTAAAAGCAGCTAATAGCGATATATCACCGCGCAAAACGGCAATTAACTAGCGTTGATTAGCGCGAGCCGGAGCAAGTCGCTCGCGCAGTCGGGGTCCTTTATCCGTCCCAAGACGGCCGTTGGTGGCCGACCAGGCGCCATCCACTTATTCAAATTAATTAATTGCCCTGCCTAATAATCATATATTAATTAACCTCAAACCGATTAATGTCAACCCCATCACGGCAGACCAATAACAATCTTCAAAAATTAAAATACGATACACAAATGAGCTCATAACTTAACATGGTAATGTAGCAGACAGGGCGTAACAATCACGATTATCGTGGCCAGAAATCGTCACTGACATCACTGTGGTGACTCCATTACAGAAAAAAATACGATAACACAAGCAATAGAAATGAAACGATGACAACACTTCATCAACAATACTTAGGGCTTGACGCAATCGCGTGCGGACGTCACTCCTACGAGCGGGCCGTTGTTTAATTTTCCCATTAACGCTCCAAAAATGCATAGTTCACAAAAACAGTGTTCCCAAATGTCTATTATAAGATCAAACAGTTCGCTAAATGGGCGGCCATTAACACTGCCCGCGCGATCGGCGCCGCAATCGATACGACGCTAATCGACTCCGCCGCGATTCCGATTTTAGCACATCGATACTAATTAACAATTACCATGCACATCGATAAAGACATTTGCTAGGACAAGAAGCAATTTCTTAACGCACGAAGCAGACGAACTTTACGTGAAATATCTAATAAAGCATAAACATTCACAGAAGCACTGCAAATGGTAAGTGAATAGTTACAAATGATTACAGTTTAAATATAAATATTTACTATTTAAAGCCGCAGTTTTCTAAATATATATAGGTGGTTTATAGAAGCGACCCCACAATACAACCGTTTGACGCCACGCGGAAGTCAGACAGCGAATAAATTATTGCTCTCCCCCTGCGAAAATACAAAGAAGAAGTCTGCGTTTTTTTCATACTCTCTGTGTATAATTGAGGTGTAATATCGCGTACAATGCCAAACAATTGTGCGATCGTAACGTACCAATGCAATGCGACCTCCTAACGATAATATACAAAAGGTATAAAACTGAATTAGAAAGTCCTTTTGTCCAGCGCGCCTTGAGATAATCGTGATTTACGTCAATCTACACACCGGGTCCTTGAGCACATAAATTAGAACCATAATTGAATCCAGCGCTGCGAGCTACGCCAACCTCTTTGACGGTTCTAGGTAACTGAACAAAGGCGGAGGTTTGGGGAATGATGCGGAACTTTGTGATGTTTCTAAAGAACCCGTTAGCAGGACGCGGCGCGAGATGACTGCGCCGTAACATCTTCGGTGTTACTGACGCTTGATCGGTTTCTTTATTAATTACGGGATCCCTTACACTCTAATGAATATTCAACACGCTGCGAGAACTAATTCGACCCATCCTTAATGCAGCCCATGTTGGACTAGTTTTAGACGGGATTTTTACGATCATGTAATACTATATCATTACGCTTTGATAAGCGATAAGTGCGATGTCGGGTCTTTCGCCGTTGTCGGTACCATATAAATCGGGTGATATGGGCCGACATTGCCCACCCTGTGTTCCCAGCGCGTCATAGTTTTATGACTTTTTTATTTGGCCTGATGGCTGGAGAAATGCAACACCACTCCCGATTCAGATTTCCGTAACGATATTGAAACGTGCTCCAGTAAAAATGTGTAAATAAACGGTCTAAACCAATCACGCGGCATTTGAGTCGGTCAACGAGGCGCCACTGATTGGAGTAATGGCATCGGAAACTAAAATGTGAACATTACGCGTCGAAATTTGTCAAGCGCGGTAATATCAGTAACCCACATACATTTCTGACATCTAAATTATAATGTTGTAGATTAAAAACGAAATCACAGAAAATAATCGTTTATGTAACTGATACCTTGTAATAATCATGTCTTTGTTATGGGGTCCCGTCATAATAGTGTAAACAATAAAGTTACTTTTCGGACGCGGTTCATGGAATTCATATGACACCTTGTGACACTGCGCACGGACTCCGGAGTCAAGAATATTGAATTTATTCTTTCACACGATTAAAGGTATCGAGGACCACACGTTATGTGGGCTTTAAACCGGAGACGAGTCGATATCGATACCGATTGCGTTTTGGGATATCGAACACATACCGACACCGCATAACACCGATTAACGACGTGAGATAACTAACAATCGCATTAAATTTTGTTTTCTATTGCCGATTCACACCTGTTCAAGAGAACCACAAATATCAACATCAAATAATTACCCAAGATGATTCCGGCTGTGGGAAACTCACGTACGAGTTGAGAGCCGAAATACACGAAGCTACAACTCTACAAGCATTGAAGAAAGGACAGATCCATTAGTCACTAGCTTAACAGTGATATGGATACAAATAAAACTATGAAACGAACACAATAAGAAATGCCTGTAGTTTATAACTTCATAAGACATCGTCGTGTGCGCGCATAATAAGGGCATAAGCGTTTGTCCAAGTCGTTGCACCAATTGTGTGCGTCTGGGCTAGGCGGGCGATACCTACAGCATAACTACTAAAAGTAAATAATTCTGATTGTCGATTGCCGCACGGCGTATAAACGTTTCGCTGATTGACACAATGACTCCAGCTGCGCCTGCGCGATACATCGCTTTCGCGTATCGAAAGTCAAAACATATCATAAAAATATTCCACGCACTTTACTTAAATAAATAAACATGGAATCTATCATACAACACGACATAATTGCTCTCAACATCTGGTACTCTTGCATTGTGATTCTAAGGCGCTCAATCTTGCACGCGTTGCCAAAAAAAACACGCAATTAGTACCTTCGATGAAAGATGAAAGGACACTATGCATAACGGCATAAGTACCATCTGCTACCTGGCTGAAAAGCACGCCCCGGCCCTGTCACCATTAATCATAATTACAACAAAGACAAGAAAGAAGTGGAACTAAATTTCAATGAAACTAATAAGTTCCTGACAGATGCCGAAAACTATAAAAGGATTTCGGATCGACCGAGCAATAACACATTTGAAAATAATAAATTCCGATTAAAAATACCAAAATCATAACCGTGGAGCGGTGAGAAACTTAATATAAAGTAACAGACTTATAGTTACGAGTTATATCAAATTACACCTACCGATTGCCATTAAGGTAATACCCCTTTATAATTCAAAGTTGAACAAAACTATTAGAATTTATGACTAGATCCCGTTGAATAAAGAATCGGGAATCAAAGCGCCACGGAATATAAAAACTTAGAGAAAAAAACTCAAAAGATGTTGAAAAAAGAATCAACTATTCACATAGGGTAGTCGACACACTATATGACACCCGCTGTTTTATCAAATACGAGATTAGCCGTTTGGAAGTCGGTTCCTTTAGGCGGGTACAAATATTGTGACACGCGGTTGATCAAATAGAGGGTGGATTTATAACGGATTAAGGTAACCTCTTTACGCACAATTACGTTTTATTGCCGTTTTACTTATCTGGGAGTTGGATTCAGGATTTACTTTTATGTCCTGACATCTTTATTTAGATCCTGATAAATGTAATATTTTTTTAGTTATTTCCACTTCAGTTGCTCTAAGAAGGCTTCACAAAATTTTACTTATATCTACAGTATGACCAATTTAAGGCTTTTAATTATTCCTGATTCATTAAGATTTGGAGCAATGGCCGATTTGTGAGTGTCCTTATTAAATATCGGGACGAGAGCTCATTAAAAATTATCACGGTGTACAACCTGTAGCAAATATACTTATCTAAAAAATAGATTTAGTAAAAAAAAACAATATTATTATTGTATAGGTACTTCAAGCCAGGTTACTCAAAATAATTAAAGATGCATTAATCAAAGTGCTAGCACAGAATCTAAAAGAAATGTTCATTACACGTTTTCGGCTTAGAAATCCGAAGTTAGACGGCTTCTAAACAAATTACTTGGACAATCTCCGACGCAATTCACAAGCAAACTTCATAGCACACTCATGAATTTTAATTTTCCGATCGCCCTTGCACATCTCGATCGCGGCGGGCCCAGTGTTTTGTTGACAGAAACAATAAAGGGCGAAAAACAAACTCAAATTTCCACAAACATGTCGTTGAGACACGCCGCCGCATAATGTCGGACATACAGCAAACGAAATTAAGTGAAGTTAAATTGAGAATAGCTTTGGCTTTGCCCACTACTTGACCAGCCAATAAGGAAGACCCTGCTTTACATTGCAGTGAAAAATATTCGCTGACATTAGCACATTTTTGGTGGAAGCGTTTTTTTTTTTTTGATGCTTCAAATTTGTACAAAACCATATTGTTGGTTTCAATGGGGTGGTATGTTAGTAATCGTATCCATTGAGACTGCTATATATCATAGATTCATAAGTATCCTAGAAGATTTCAATACTCCAAAATAAACTATTATAATTAATAAGTATTATAGCGCGTTAGAAAGAATACCAACCTATACAATATTTAGTAAGGGAGTACAGTAAACAAACCAAAATTCAAGTCATCGTTCGATTATCACATCTTCACATTTCCGAGTAGCAAACCAAACACACTTCTGATATCTCGGCAATGCAAGTGCTATGCAGAACAAATTAACACAGATCCACGAGTCTATGTTTGCTATAACTGTGGTGTGGTCAAGTGAACGCCCAGGCGACGACAGTTATGCAAACACATGGTGGTGGACCAATAATGCATTCGTTGTCGGCTTAGCCTTTGCTAGTGCACCTGCTGTTGTGGAAGGTGTAAACTCCATTGGAGGTTTACTTAGTTGACTTTGAGATAGCGATGATATTCGCTCGTTTGCTATATTTGATCTTTAGGATACGATGCCCTAGTTGCTATATTAGATCTTTAGGATACTTAGACTGCTGTACCTACCAACGTGTGCGTGTAACCGCTGTTACACAGTCCGCTGCTAAGAAGGACACTGAAATTACTTTTAGGGGCTGATTCAACATCGTCTCCGTCTATTCGAACAAAACATATAGAGTACTTTTGAGTTAGTTGCGCTTCGCCGTTTTAAGCAGAAAATGAAACTGACAAAAAAATGGGAAGTATTAAATTATTTAAATAGTAAGTATGCAACCTCGCTAAGATATTTAATTAGCGTATGCAGCATTTGGCACTTTAAGACTGGGCACAGTAAAAATGGGGGCACGTATCTGAATATCGAAAATTGAAATATCGACGGTTAAGATATCTAAGCTAACCTAATCTACTTCCGATATTTTGACCGTCTACTTTTTAACATTAGATACTTAGTTATATTAATTTTTGATATTCAGATACGTCCCCTAAAAAAAGGGATTTATAAAAAACACACACCGGCTGCTTCTAAATATAGTGTACCTAATTGACTCTACTCCCAATCGATTCTGAACAAACTACTTTCAGGTTTTCCGTTATTTAATTTTATAAGACGTACGTTATTTAATTCTATAAGATTTTGAGTTTGAGATTTTTCGCGTCCAACAACAGCTTTTGCTGTTGGACGCCAAAAATCTACCAAGCATTCTGAGTAAATTATTTCGTTATTATAGTGAACACAAGCATCATAATTCATAATAATGTATTATGTATTGTTTGTTACATTTGACTGTACTACTACCAAAACGCAAATTAAACATGTCAAACAAATCTTACTTGATTTCTTTATCTCATTTCAGACTCATAACGCCACCTATAATATTTCAATGGTACTAAGAAAAGCGCAATGTAACAATTGAGTCAGATAGTGCTGGGATGAAATTATAGATGGCGCTGACATCAAAGTACATGAAATACTCAAACCAACAATGGTTTCTTTGGCCTTTCTTTATTTTTAAATCAAAAAATTTGATAGATAGGTATAAAAAGTTTGTTTTTTCAAAGGTTGCAGAATTCCCAAGTTATTACCAGTAGCATAACTAAGTCAGGACCCCAATGCAAAAATAAAATTAAGCAAGAAAACTTTGCTTTCTATCATCCTTTTTTGTTGTTCACACTTAAACTTTCATATGCGGAATGTAAAAATAAATCTGAATTCTAGCCTCCTTTATTTCGAATAATATTAATAATGTGAATTAAGATAAAAAATATAAAAATACAATAAAACCTTTAATTAGCATACAACAGGTTAACATAGTTTCTTAAGTATTTTCGTATTTACTAACTCTTGGACCATTTGTTGTCTTTATCTTGAAATAATAAATAAATAAATAAAGGTACCTAGAATGCATACTGTGTGAATGTATGTGTGTAACATAGAAGTGAGCTGTTCTCTGCAACTTGACATCCACATGTGCCACATGTGCTTAAAGGTATCATTAGGATTCCTTTTACCTATGATTGGCAAATCAAAGCTTGAGGGCCTCCTGAGAGTGAGATCCACAGTGCACGGCACTGGCTAGCCCTCACTCTGTCTAGCGCTCGTCTAGGTCGGTAAGAGTAAAAAATACACCTGATTTAAATGCTACACCGCAAGCAAGATTGGTTTTATTACATTGGAGATAAATCTCCGCAATGTACCTACCTAAAGCAATTATTATTCACTGTCAGGGTGTCCACTACGAATCCTAAAAAAATTCTCTGACTTTTCCCTGACTTTCCCTGACCACATTTCTAGATTTCCCTGACCAATCATGTCTGTTTCAATGCAGGTTATATGATTTTTTTACTGCCTGTGATACTAAGCTAGACCAGATGATAGAAATTCACTGCAAACAGAACATGCTCACTTTTTTGTTTACTGTTTTTCTTTACTGCCATTCTTTAATATGTTGCCCAGAACTGGAACGACTGGTGTCAAAATATCAAGCGAAGTTTTGGGAAATCACAAGGTTTTTTGCTGACTTTCAAATTGATTTTCCCTGACCATCTTGGTTTTTTTTTTTATTTGACTGGATGGCAAGCAAGCAAGTTGGTCTCCTGATGGTAAGAGATCACCACTGCCCTTAAACATCTGTAACACCAGGGGTATTTCAAATGTGTTGCTAACCTAGAGGTCTAAGATGGGATACCTAAAGTGCCAGTAATTTCACTGGCTGTCTTACTCTCCACACTGAAACACAACAGTGCAAGCACTGATGCTTCGCAGCACGATTAGCAAGCAAGATAGTGGTAGCAATTGGAGCAGACCTTGCACAAGGTCCTACCACCTGACAAACCTTGAGCTTCCCTGGCTTTTCCTGATTTTCTAGAAAGTGAACACCCTGACAGTCTTTGATTGGTCTGCGGCTAATAAACTGAGCAAACACCTAATTTTTATCTATCACACTGGCACAATACCAAGTAATTAGCTGTTGGATAATATTTACGTTCTCGTTACACACTGAGGGTTCTCATGTGATTTGGATGCAAGTCAAATAGTTGACATAAACATAATTAGCTAACTCACCTTCTTCAGAGGTACTTTGAAACAAATTATTCTGGTCCCTTCAATGACTTTACCACATGCCCGGTACGGTATCCACCTGCAAGTCAAAGTATTGATAGAACTGAGGACGAACAAAATAATAACACCAAGATATTAATGTCACCCACCGATCTGGAATGCTTTTTGCCATCTTGTAGGTACGACGCTGCGCTCTATATCGCTGTAATATGATGCAAAATTGGTCTTAGTAATGAACACTAAATTTGCATGTTTTTTCTATAACTAAAACCTTTTTTAACCTAAAATCTGAACTACAAAATAGGTACTACAAATTGAATATTACAATTTATGTATTCATTTGACGCAAATTTGACGTTTCTCGATGCGATGACGTAAACATGCGTTTATCTTTTTTTTTTTAATGGCTTTCACTCTTGCTGTTTTTGGCAAGACATATTTTGCCAATGTCGATGTTGCGACATTACGCACATGAGGAGAATGTTCGGTTTATGCGTTTATCTATCTCTCGATGCGATGACGGTGCGGTGAGACGGTGACAACACTGACAACCCAACCAAAATAATCTGAATAAAATAAGTAAGCCTTTGTACTATTACTTATTTTGTGGTAAGGGTTATGGCGCCTCCACACCGGGCCAAGCCAACGAAGGCCAACGAATGATGAGGTTCGTTTCGTTGGTTTGGTCCTGTGTGGACGACTTAGCGAACATCAACGATCGTTCGCCGGCGATCCGAAGCGTGGCGGTAACATTGGATTTATGCGTACACACTGACCCAACAGCTAGCTACTATTCTTGTAATCTGTGGACCCAACCGCCGCCCACGAACGAAACCCATTCTTTGGCCTTCGTTGGACCGGTGTGGCCACACGCCATTAGAGAGTATTATGTATTATTATTATTTTTTATGTAATAGCCGAGAAACGAGCAGACGGTTCACCTGATGTTAAGTGATTACCGTCGCCCATAGACATCCGCAGCATCATCAGGACTGCAGATGCGTTGCCGGCCTTGCAAGAAATGGTACACTTTACTATTAAGTATTAGAAAGTTATCTATACTAAACTAATACATGAATAGAAAAGAATTGATTGTTTGTTCGCATCTTGTTTGCATTGATAGGCTTCTCCGAAATTACTGCACCAATTAAAAAAAATCCTTCACCGTTGGGAAATGTACGGTTGGCCAGCATGATTTTCAGTTATGAAATACTCGACTCGTTATAGCTATAACATTTACAAATTTACAATCTATATTATAATGATGATATACTATACTATCTGTGCAGCTATTTAAGTCAATATTATAACCGCGACTCTGCCGCTGATATGTATTTGACACTAAACTCGGGGCCATAATTCGAGAGACAACTTTGACAATTCATTGTGCACAAGTGTTGCCACAGACAGGGTAGTGCTGTTCGTGTCGATATTATTATAAAATATCACGGCATTGGCTTCTATTGATATTTATCCATTATTTATGGTGACAATACCAAATTAGTTTAATAATTTACTTTGCAATGTAAGATCATTGAAAGAAGTGCAAATACAAACCAACGACAATTATTTCTTTTATTGTTTTGATTGGCCTCACCTTAAATCCGCTTTATTTATTTTATATACACATTGTACGTTACATTGGGCAGATATAATTAGTAATATGTGCATTAAAACCTCCTGCACATATCAAAAACATACTGGCTGAATGAACTTTCCGCTTTCTCCCGCACGGCGGCGCCACCAGTCAGTTGCGCAAAATTGACAGCTCGAAATGAATGCCGGCCGGCGCGCGCTCTTTTAAATTATTCATAAAAAACTCTGAAAGTGCTGTGATTGTGTCTTAAATGTGTCCCTGGGACTGAGGAATAGAGCCAGAACAAACTGTAAGTGAAACCTATATCTTGCCCAATTCGGTTTTGCTAATTATTTTCAATATTCAAATGTCGTAGTTCAAACATTTTGGTCAATCGAACCGCATCCTCAGTTTGCAAACTAAATACACATTCATACACATAAAACACACATTTCACGCAGTTTTAAGGTAACAGGCTTATTTCTAATCTAAGTTATTTACCTAGAATAATACGTATAAAATAAACGTTTTCAATTTTCGTTCTTTGCAACGCGTCGCGCGCGTCTTTTGTTTTTTAATTCGAAATGGACGAAAAAGAATTCGATGTCGAACAACTTATCAACAAAAAAGAACTGCTTTTTATACGATGTCAAACGTTATTTGAACTATCCAAATCAACTCCACCAGAGCGTTTAACCGAATTTAATTTGCGACTCAAAGAACTTCATTCGACTCGGGAATGTTTCGAACAATGCATATTCGAGTTAAATTCTTACAATAAGAAACAAAACCCGAAATTTAAACCAAATTATCAGGAAATTCAAACCTTTGACGACATGTATTTCCGTATTCTGAGTGTAGCGGAGGCTAATAGCGACACTTGGCAATCGTGTGACGGCAGCGGTAGCGGACCTTCGTCGCGCTCCGCGGGCCGCGGCCCGGGCGCTGCCGGGCCAGACTCGCGGTCGGCTAAGCCGCGGCTGCCTAAACTAGAATTGTTCCATTTCGATAGCAAATTAGAAAACTGGCAAACATTCTATGACACGTTTACGAGTTTAATTCATAACAACAATGATATTACGAACATTGAGAAGTTTTATTACCTGCTCTCCGCAGTCAGCGGTTCGGCATTGACTGTGGTCAAAGGGATGCCAGTGACGGCCGATAATTATCCGATAGTATGGGCTTTGCTAGTCAAAAAATTTGAGAACACTCGTGCCTTAGCTACGAGCTATTTAGATCGGCTGTTTCAATTTAAGCCTTTGTCAACTGAGTCGGCTACTGGTCTAAACACATTTTTACAAACGTATCAAGAGTGTGTTAAAGCATTGAAACTTTTGAAAATCAGTAACCTATCGAGTTTCATACTGTTTTATATGGGATTGCGAAATTTAGACCCCGTCACTAGGCGCGAATTCGAACAATCTGTAGATCAAACCGATATACCTACTTACGAACAGCTGATTAATTTCGTGGAGAAACAGGCGCGTGTTTTGGAAATGTCTGAGGTTAAAATTAGTACATCAAAAATTCAGTTTACGCCTAAGAGTGTTCCTAACACCTCTGCAAAGCCGAATTTTGTTCGAACAAATAATAATAATGCTGCTAATTACAGTAGTGCACCGAAGCAGTTCCAAAAGCCGTGCTTGTCAGCTGTGAGTAAGAATAATAGCGAACGATCAAATAGATGTCTATTTTGCGACAAACCGCATTCAACTTATCGATGTTTCGAGTTTTTTGATTTAACACCGGTGCAGCGTCTTGACAAAGTGAAACAGCTTCAATTATGCGAAAATTGCTTTCGTCAGCATTCGTTGTCCGAGTGTACGTCAAAAGTGCGTTGTGTGCTGTGTAAACAACCGCACCATCACAGTATTCACTTAGATACAGTTCCAACTGTTCAAAATTCATCAATTAATCAAAACGGTTCAAATAGTCAAAACATTTCAAGTATTCAAAACGTTTCAAATGGTCAAAATCAAAGTCAAAGGTCAATGCCAAACGTCGGCTTGACTTGTTCGTCAAATTCAACCGTGCTGTTAGGCACTGCCATGGTGCACGTCGCAGATCGATGGGGAACTTACCACGCCGTACGTGCAGTCATTGACAGCGGTGCCATGTCCGGTTATATGACAAAAGAGTGTGCCCAGCGCCTGGGTTTGTCTCGACGCAAGTGTCAGTTTGAACCCATGGGTCTGGGAGGTGCGCCAGTGCAAGATTTCGGTCTGGTTACATGTTCAATTAAACCACGAAACTCATTTGGTCCGGTGCTTAGCACTGATACTGTTGTCGTAAGTAATATAACTAGCAACTTACCTACAGTAACCTTATCAAACAAAGTTATCAATAATTTCAAAAATCTAGAGTTAGCTGACCCGAACTACTTTTCGGCGGCTCCAGTTGACTTGTTGATCGCAGGTGACTTATTTCCCTACATTTATGACGGTCAAAATATACTACCACGTGACCCGGGTTTGCCCGTCGCGATGCATTCCATATTCGGATATGTCATTACTGGTCAGACAGTACTGAGTGACGATTGTGAGTCAAATACAGCTTCGCTCAACTTGTTCTCTGCTAATAAAACTAGTAGTATCGATAAAATCATGAACTCTTTCTGGGAGACTGAAAACGTGCCGTATGACGTCACTAAAAAACCAGAAGATTTGTATGTCGAACAATTGTTCCAAAACGAACACAGTCGCGATACTACGGGACGTTATACAGTGAAGTACCCGTTCAAACCCAGTTTTGATCTCGGCGATTCGACTCCACAAGCGTTACGTCGTTTCAACAATTTAGAAACAAAGCTGAATCGTCTTCCGGAACTTAAGGAAGAATATAATAAATTCATGTCCGAATATGAAAGCCTTGGTCACATGACTTGCGTAGGTGATTTTGGTACTGTGGATTCTAAGTACATAATTCCTCACTTTTGTATTCTCCGACCGTCAAGTACCACGACAAAACTCCGAGTAGTTTTTGACGCCTCATGCAAAACGACAAATAATAATTCTTTAAATTCAGTCGTTTACGCCGGTCCTAAGCTTCAAGCAGATATTAATGAGATTTTAATAAATTTTCGTATACATGAAATTTGCTTGTCAAGTGACATTTGTAAAATGTTTCGAATGACCTTGATCGAAAAATCTCAACGCAATTACCAACACATCTTGTGGAGGTTTCAACCTGATCAACCTTTAAAGGTGTATGAGTTAAACACGATCACATACGGCGTTGCTAGCAGTCCGTACCTAGCGATCCGAGTCCTGCATCAACTGGCTGACGACGACTGCGAGAAGTATCCTTTAGCGAGCAAGGTTCTAAAAAAGGGTTTCTTCGTCGATGACCTTCTGTGGTCAGTGAGCAGCTATGATGAAGCAGCTAGGCTACAGGATGAACTGTTAGAGTTGCTGAGTGGAGGAGGATTTCTGCTTCGTAAGTGGGCCAGCAACTGTCCCCAGGTACTGGCTCGGGTTCCAGCTGATCACCGCGAAACGCCCATTGCATTCGAGGATGACAAGGACCTATCCATAAAAGTTTTAGGTCTGCAGTGGCGACCCGCCGAAGATGTGTTTTCCTTCGTATTCCATCCACTTCCAGCTTCACAGGCGATCACCAAGCGTAGTGTCTTGTCACAGATAGGTCGTCAGTATGATCCCTTAGGTTTCGTGGCTCCTTGCATATTCTACGCGAAATGCTTCATGCAGAAACTCTGGCTCCAACAGCTGGGTTGGGATGAGCGGCTGCCTCCGGAACTAGAAAAGGAGTGGCTCACCTACATGTCAGAGCTCCCGCTATTGTCGAATTTTAGCCACGAGCGCCAGGTTACTGTCAAACAGCACAGCTACTACCAGATACTAGGATTCTGCGATGCTTCAGTTCAAGGAATAGCTGCGGTCATCTATTTGCGTAGTTTTAACAATCAAGGTGATTCGAAGGTCAGTCTGGTCATTGCAAATCCAAGGTTGCACCCTTGAAGACAGTGACCATTCCACGTCTCGAGCTAATGGCTGCGCATTTGTTAGTCAAGTTAGTCAAATATACGAAGTCAATATTGTCTGAACGAATTCCTGTTCATGAAATACTCTTGTTTACCGATTCCTCTGTGGTGCTGAGTTGGTTGAATACACCCAGTTACAACCTCAAAACCTTTGTGGCTTCGCGTGTCTCCAAAATCTTAGAGACCGTGCAAAGCGATTGTTGGTTTCACGTGAGCGGCGCGTCCAACCCCGCTGACGTGTGCTCGCGCGGAGCGCTACCTTCCGTGCTGTTATCGACAGCGGAGTGGCTCGGAGGACCGAGCTGGCTAGACGCACCAAGAGAGAATTGGCCAGTAAAATCAATTGATCAATTTAAATCGGCAAATGTGCCAGAACTCAAAATTCCATGCGCGACTTTGGCTCAAACTAGCGTGCAAAACACAACACGTGACTCAAATCTTGTTTATGATTTAACTGAAAAATATTCGAGTTTTAGCAAACTTCAAAAGGTCTTAGCTCGTTGTTTTCAGTTTATCAACAATTGTAGATCGACGAAGTCTAATAGGAACACGGGTCCTTCGTCTCTATCAGATTTAAAGAACGCACACGATGTGCTCATCAAATCAGTTCAGCGAGAGCATTTTGCAGCTGATCTCGAAGCAATTTCAAACGGTTACAGCTGTAGTTCATCACTCAAAAGGTTAGCACCTTATGTCGACCCCCTCGGTTTTCTCAGGGTGGGGGGTAGGTTGTCTCTCGCCGAACTACCGTATCAAAAGAAGTATCCATTATTGCTTCCCAAAAAGTGCAACTTTACAAATATTCTTATCGACTATTTTCATAAAATTTATTTACATATCGGTCCGCGTACATTGCACAGTGTAATCAGTCAGAAATACTGGATTATTTCCGGAAAATGCGTTGTAAGATCTCGTTTTAGGAAATGTATTAGGTGTTTTAAAGTCAATCCTTCACACATACAGCCTATCATGGGCAACTTACCGAAATTCCGCATTGAAGGTATCCATGCTTTTCACACTGTCGGTGTTGACATAGGCGGTCCCTTCTATACGAAAGAGAGTAACAGACGTAATGCGAAAATATCAAAGTCCTATCTTTTAATTTTCGTCTGCTTTTCAACTCGCGCGGTGCACACTGAGGTTCTCAGTGCACTTTCAACTGAATGTTTTTTCGCAGCTTTCGATCGTTTCACTGCTAGACGTGGTTTATGTCAAACCGTTGTATCCGACAACGGAAAAAACTTCGTGTCCGCTGGTAGGCAACTCGCGGAAATCACTAACTTTTTTAACCAAAGTACTGAAGATGTTTTAACCGGTTTCAATAATCGTAGTGTTAAATGGACTTACAATCCGCCTACTGGAAGCCATTTCGGTGGGATGTATGAAAGTGCCATAAAAGGGGCCAAGCTCCTTCTAAAGCGCGTCGTGGGTACGCGATCGCTGTCGTTCGAAGAGTTAAGCACTCTCTTTGCTCGTGTCGAAGCAGTGCTGAACTCTCGCCCCTTAACAAGTGCGTCGAGCGACCCGTCCGAGTTCGAGGCGCTCACGCCCGGCCATTTCTTAGTCGGTCGTTCTCTATTAGCCGTTCCAGAGTATGATCTCTTAGACGAACCAACTTACGGACTAACTCGCTGGCAGCTAGTACAACAAAGTTCCCAACAATTTTGGAAATTGTGGCGAAATGATTATCTGCACACGCTGCAGCAGCGACAAAAATGGCATAGGAATAGTCGTAATATTCAAGTTGGCGAACTCGTTCTTATTCATGCTGACGCTCCTCCGCTTCAATGGCCTCTCGGTCGCGTGACGGAACTTTATCCAGGAGCTGATGGAGTTGTACGGGTGGTAAAAGTAAAAACCCAGAATGGCGAATACACGCGACCCGTTGTAAAGCTTAGTCCACTTCCCATGGAATTGGATTCAGCATAATTTTTATTTTTCTTTGTTTCTTTGCATGAATTTGACGCAAGAAGGTGTCAAATTTATGACAATTTTAGGTTCGAAATAAGTCATTTATTTTACTCAATTTACAGCTACACGTGTTTAGTTCACTAAGTCAACAAATACTTACACTATACAGTCCACTTACCTTATTCAATACCATCCCTGGTTTGGTTTGTAAACTGGGGAATCTGGGGTAGATTCCCGGTGGGGGGTTTATGTACGTTACATTGGGCAGATATAATTAGTAATATGTGCATTAAAACCTCCTGCACATATCAAAAACATACTGGCTGAATGAACTTTCCGCTTTCTCCCGCACGGCGGCGCCACCAGTCAGTTGCGCAAAATTGACAGCTCGAAATGAATGCCGGCCGGCGCGCGCTCTTTTAAATTATTCATAAAAAACTCTGAAAGTGCTGTGATTGTGTCTTAAATGTGTCCCTGGGACTGAGGAATAGAGCCAGAACAAACTGTAAGTGAAACCTATATCTTGCCCAATTCGGTTTTGCTAATTATTTTCAATATTCAAATGTCGTAGTTCAAACACACATGATATGATTGTTGTCACCAAGGGCGCTAACAAGTAATAATTTCATCATTACCTTCACAAGAGGCGCCATTTTGTCAACGATAATGTAGCGATTGGCGGGGGCAGGGGGACTATTGCGAAATTCGAAGTTTTTATCGTACCTACCGTCCCTCTCACTTTCATTTTAAATAATATTAACGCCAGCAGGATAGCAAGATACGGAGTTCGAATTTTACACTTCGTAGTATATAGGGCCAAGGGCGGGGGCCGGTGCGGGGCCTTCGTCGATTTTCCACTTTGAATCGTAATGGATCGTAAACCTCAGCAGGGCTACTATGAAACTCAAAACTCGAAGTTCGTGTCGTGCGGTCCCTCTTACCCTTTTATACTATTTAATACGAGAGCGAGAGGTACGGTACGATATGAACTTCGATTTTCGAACTTCGGAGTAGGCCCTCTGAAATGATTCACGGATCGGATCGTATGCTCTTGAATCCTCACAAAAATCGTATCAAAAATGTATTTGAAATTTGTATTTATTTTGACAATTTGAATATTAGATCTGACCACACATTGGATTAATGGCCACTTGCTGGAAACACATAAATCTCGAGTTAGCGTTAGCTTCGTTTAGTAGTGTCAAAATGTATGGAACTGTCAAGCTTAAGCCAGGCTTAACAACTAAATCTAGATTTATTTTTACCTGCAAGTGGGTCTTAATCGTTAGAGCCATCGCTTTAATCACAATAAAATGAAATTATTATTCACACAGGACGATACTTACAGCATCATCATCATCATCATCCCAGCCTATATACGTCCCACTGCTGGGCACAGGCCTCCTTACAGCATAAAGAATGTAAAATAAATACAATTTAGCTGTGTATGACTTTATAAGCAATGCGGACTAGTAATGCGACTTTATTGCGGCATCCGTTTATAATCGATTTGTCTTCATTTAGATAGTAAATATTCAATACTTACTTATTATATCATAACGAATTAATAAATTGTCTGTAAATACGATTTAAAGGATACGATTCACTTTATTTCCGAATCGAATCGGTTGAAGATTATATTGAAATGAATAGATTAAAAAATCGCTACATCGTAACATCGCTAAATCAATCTTCATAAAAATCGAATCGTAACGTGCATCCCTAATTCGTGTAACAAACTTTTGTAACCCATTCGGCTTCCATTTCCCGGAGTGTTTGAATGTGTTTCGTGGTTTTCTGCATCTCTCGCTCACTGTGCGCATTTCATCTGTTACGTTTTTGTTTTGTTTGGTTAAATTTTCGTTGTTATATCTTTGTTACTTTGAATTCGTACAAAAAAATCCCTCTTAGCAAACCATTTAGTCGAATCGACAATGAATATCGATATCGGCTACATCACTATTTAATTTCGTCGAACCCTGGTAACCCTTTACCTGTCATTGACTTGTCAAAGTTGTCCCTCGATATGGCCCCGAGTATAGAGCAGAGCTTGAAAACAACCTCAAAAACTTAGATTAAAAAAAAGGTTAATTATTTAAATTTTATAAAATTTAGTTAATTTTGATATTCACAAACAAACACGTACTTTTCTTTTTGTATGATCCAAAAATACTACCTAGCGAGTGCAAGTGTATGTTGGAATGATGTCGATTACTAAAAAGGTTTTACAATAAATTTCGTTCGAATTGTTTCTATGGGAACAAAACAATGAAAAGAAAACCTTGTTTGATCGAATCACTTGACGATTCTAATAGTTTCGAAAAAAGACTAAAGGCTGCTTTTAGAAGTAAAGCTGCGGAAACCACCAGCAAGATGCACAAGAACACGATTTGGTACAAGTCCCTACAAAGCGCTGAGAAAAGCTGTTTGAAACAAGACAAAATCAAAAAAATTCACTACAAATTTGAAGATGCGAAGGAGATGGTTGAAGAGTATAACGTAGACACGCAGGTATTGCTTAGAAGGGCATGGAAGGTCAAAACAAAGCTTGGAGGCGATGGGAAATGGGATGTAGAAATTGGGGACCCCATACCCGATGCCACGCCACATATTGAAACAGCAGAAATTTTTGAAAGCAATGACCAGGTGAGTTTTAATATGCAGTTCTGAAATATAATGTGCACATTAACATCTAGTAATTTACTGGACTTGTCATACCAGAGATGGTCTGCATCATATGGGGTCTTGTTAGCTCATACAATCTAGAGTAAAGGCCACACAGCGTTTCGATCACACGATTTTCGAATTTTATCATAGCCCTACTGTATTTGAACAAATTAAGAAAGTTCCCTATTGTTTGTGTATGTTATGAGCCCATAGAGTAAGGCATATTTTGTTGTAAGTATAGAAACTGTTACTAGTAAATAATTTATTTGTTTCTCATTTTATTTAATGAAATCAGATACCAATGCCAGAAACATTGAACTCACATTCTGTTTAGTAATTAACCTTTTTGTTTTTAGCCAATTGTGACTAGACGTAACACTAGGATCAATTTAGAGTGGAGAATCAGAAACCTGCCATACCCCATAGAAACATATTCCATCAGCGCCAACAATGAAGAAAAATGCATCATAATTCGGACCACCAATAAGAAATATTACAAAAGGCTACAAGTACCAGAATTGATGAGATTAAATTTGCCGATAGAACAGGCCAATATCCAGTTCTCTCATCAATATAATACACTAATTATTGTGGTAAGCCTAGTGTAGTTTTATCTACTATTTAGATAGGGAACAGGGGTTCCTAGCGGGGATGTAACGGATATGGTTTTATTAGAACCGAAAGCGGAACCAGATGTTTTCAATTTAGTTTATCGGAACCAGAAACAGAATCTGACCCAAAAGAAACCAGAATCAGAGCTCGAGTGATAGTTGGATGAGATTTTAAGGATAGGTCTATTAAACCTGAGGTTTATTGCGTAAAGTTTCTGACACTCGCGATCACAATCAAATGATAGTTTTCACATACAAAAACTGCCATTTGATTGTGATTGTGAGTGTCAGAAATGTTAGATAATAGCCCTTGGTATGTTTGTGATTAGGTATGCTGCTTTGATAGAATGTGGCAGAAGACACTAACTTGGGCATAGGAAGAAGTATTTGGGAAAATGAAACAATTGGCTTGATTTTAAATTTTTTGCTTCAACTTTATTTTTTATTTCAGTATAAAAAACCTCAGCAGCTTTTGGATATGGACAAGGATTGGTATGAAGAGTTGAAGCAGGTCAAACCAGTGAAGGATATACCTAATGAGTGTCAAACTCAATAATTTTAATGTTTGTGTTCAAGAACATATTATGAAGTAAAAGACAATTTATGTTTGTATCAGTTATATTTACAGAACTTACATCTAGTCTTAATTACATAAAAATAAGTCATACATTTCTCTTTACCTTTATTTACCTTTACCTCAATTTACCTTGGACTTGGTATTGTAACCATACCTCTGTAGTCACTATCGTAAATTACGAAGCTGGTTCAGGTGCTCATAAATATCTGAACAAAATCAGAAGTGCCTGTTCAGATATTTTTCAGCAACTAGACAGCTCTGTAGTTTTTTATAGTGACTTCAAGCAAAATTATTTGAGACAATGGGCAGAAACCCCAGTGACCCAATGTTTTAATTTCACACTCTTAGTCCAAACATATAAAGTCATGGATCATATTTCTGAGCGAATTAAGTAGATAATATACTTTGCTATTAAGTCAAGATCACCAATACCAGAACTTTATTGACAACATTGTTATGTGCAAATATTTCTAAACTCAATTGTGTATCCAACTGAAGATTTGATTTTAACTGAAAATCTGCCAAAATTGTTTTTGTGGGCAGCATTCAGGACTAATTGGCTTCCTGAGCTTCTATTAATATTTCATGCCTGCATTGTTGTTTCACATCACAAGAATAGGTACAGAGTTTTATAGTAAATAAACACAAAAAGTTAACATACCAGAATAATCTGTGAATACAATTTTGGTTTTGGTTGGATACTAATTGCAAGCCTAGATTCGATCATATTGATGCTTGAAAGGAGATATTGACTAAGCAACATTTTTTTCAATAGTGATACTTGTTTGGAATCACTAAATACTATCTTGAAATGTTGCTTACTCAATTTCTCCTTTCAAGAGTCGATAGGCATATTCACATATTATAGTATATAAACACACTGCACACACTGATGGATACATCCCAGCTTAATATTGAGAAGGTTAGTCACTGTCATCCATAACCAATGCTTTTGCTTGTTCCTTCAAGTCCTCTTCATCAATCTCTTTATCTAACATTCCCCTAGCTCTTAAATATTCTCCATATTGCTTTGGAATACCCATAAAAGTTTTGATTTTAGCCCGAATCTGTTTCCAAGTCTCTTGATAGACATTCTTCTTGTCCTTGGTCATGGCTTTGTAATCATGGCCATATTTGTCTAGTAAATATGTCAGGTATTCCACTTGACCTTTTGGTAACCTGTAATCAGAAAATTAGAAAAGCTAGAAAAAACAAAATAAGAAACAATAAAAAATAAATAAAAGATAAAAAAAAAAAAATTGGCTATTCATAAAAAAATACATGCACATGATGGTATGGGTCTGGTCATTCCACAAAGTTAAGCTTAGTCTAGTAATGACAAAATCTACAGTTGAACAAATGACAAAACATACAGTCGAACAAATTGTATCATGAACCAGGGTGGAGCCTTTTAATAATCAATTTCATTCACCTTGGCAAAAGTTTGAGATGTCAACATGGCATTTGTAGCACAAAGGTTCTGTCCTGGGTCAATTCAATTTGTTGGACCTTTCAGTCAAGGGCAAAGATATCAACATAGCCAAAATTCAAAAATATGTACACATGACCTTAATGTTATGTGCATAAAGTTGTGTATACATGTTTTTGTAAATTTGGCCGTCTCAATATCTTTGCCTTTGACTGTACATAGCTGTCAAGATTAAAATAGTTCCAATAATCTTTTTTACTGTAAGATGGATTGAATGAATTTGCAATTATTATAGGCTTGTTGCAGTTACTAAATTTATCTAAGTACTTCTAATATCTGACTGAACTGTAGTCTATAATTCATAAACTTGTAAAAAACAAAATGAATAAGGAATACATACATGAATCTTCTTTGTCTGGGTGCTCGGGCTTCTTTTTCTAGTTTTTCAACAATTTCCTTCTTAGGAATAATCTTTACTTCAACCTCCTCTTCAGATTCTGACGATTCCTGACTAACCATTTTCTTAGCGCGTTTTAACTGTTCCTGTTTGTAGTTTGGTATTTTTACCGCTTTATTAGGATCACTTGCAAGTCCCATCTCCTTTAAATTACGAAGAGTAGATTTTTTCATGTCCCATGCTTCTTTTAGGGTTTTACTGTAAATGTAGACAAATTAATTTAGCTGCCACGAGGTCTTGCAATATTTTGTAAAGGTAAACAAATCATTTTCATGAACATTTTTCTTACCAATTTACTTCGCCGGTGCTACGTTGCTTTAAGTGCATTCGTTTGCGATTTAGCTTGTGGAGATACTTTTTCTTACGATGTTGTTTCTTGATCTTCATTTTGGCGCTGAAAGAAAATACTTTACAGTTTTAAAATATACCACAACCACAGCGATTTGGTAAAATACAGTAAACCACGACACCACGTGTTTTTGACTGCCATCCATCAACCAACAGCAAGTGTCAATGTCAAAGATGGCAATAGATATGAAATGTAATCAACTTCGCAGCTTTTATATCCGTGACTTAAATAGTTCAGAAGGGCTATTCCGAAACACGAAATTCGAAGTTCGTATCATACCGTCCCTCTCACTCTCGTATTAAATAGCATAAGCGTAGGCGAGACGGTACGATACGAACTTCGAATTTCATGGTAGCCTTGCTGTGTCTGAAGAAGCAACGTTCAAGTAAATCGAAATTTTGGATAATTCGAATTCGATGCGGGCAGAGAGCTAAATATACGCTTTCATGATTTGGTAAACAATGAATGGCAAAAGTAATTTGTCAAGGTAGGCTAAACTAATTATAAATACTTACCATAGCGATAACATTTGTAAATACTAACACTATGAATTCAAAGTCCGCAATAAATGATTTGTATTTGTATATTTGTAAACAATCAAAGACTGTCTGTCTGCCATAATACAAAGCATGGCGTTTGGCCTGGCGTCTGTCATTGTCGTCTTGCTGGCTGTCATAATAGGTTATAAATTGTTGAGGTTAAAATAAGTAAATATAATATTCGTCTATTAAATTGAGGTACAAATATCTTCTTAAAAATGCCACAAACTGGCGCCACTAGATATCAAAAGTTTCTCAAGTCGGAGAAAGCAAAAACTAAATTAAAAGCCAAGAAGGACTTGCCAAGAGGTACAAATGTGACAAAAACAAATTTTAAAGTGAAACAGATTGTAATCAAGGAACAGTTGAAAAAACATAGTGAGAACGAAGCCTTATCTGCACGAAAACTTAACGCTAAAGATCTCTTGTCGAGACTTAATCATTTTAATACACAATCTTGCAAAGATGCTTTGGAAGGGATAAAGGAGCTGATAAGCGGTCATGCCAATATTTTGGAGGAAAATCTGGGTCAATTAATCAATGGTGTGGCTCCACTGGCACTGAATATTGAAGCTGTTGTAAGTACATAAAACTGACATACTGAAAATACATCAAGTGTTCAATGCTCAAGTTTTTAACCCTTAATAAGAACCCATTTATTGGAGCATACTACCATAGAATTAAAAGCAGCTATCGAATACATACCTGACAAAGAATATTATTAAAGCTAGACATATTTTCAATAATTACAATGAAAATTGTGACTGGTCGATGCAACTGGTCGCTCAATTGCCTCTACCTTATTACGGGTTACTAAATTGATTATTATTATTATAATGTTCTCATTAACTGTTATTCATTTCAGGTCCGCCGCGAGGCCCTGAAAGTTCTTCATTTGATGCTTTCAAATGTAACTGCTGAAAAGGTTGAACCATTCTTTGATATCCTGTCAACCTACTTGAGGAGTGCAATGACACACATAGATAACAGAATTCAAGAAGACTCTCTCTTATTCCTCGATGTACTCCTCATGTGCAGCTCTGAAAATATAGCTAAAGATTTCCATAGAATCATGCCTAACTTCTTGGATATGATATCCAAGTTACGGGTCGACTCCCAACCAGGAAGAACACTCACGGTTGATCTTAAAAGTCAAATAACTAGTGTAAAGTGGAGAGTTAAAGTACTCTTCCGTCTGCAAGATTTTCTGCGCAAGTATGTAGAGCACAATAAGATTAATGCCGTTAATAAAGAACTTGCAGAAAATACAAAGTTTTTTGACAGCACTAAATTAAGCTGCTATCCATTATTTAATCCAAGTTACACATCTGTCTGCTATGTGTCATCATTTTCTTCCAAACACGCACAGGATGTGTTGATAGATGAAGCAGAAAAATTTATAAAGTACATTGAAACTTTGATGCCACTGCTGTTTGAGGCTTGGGTGGAAGTCTGTGCCAACGTGAACTCTGAGAAAAACATGGAAACTGTGATCAGTGAGGATTCTGCAAGTTTACTCAAAAGAATCCTTGAAGTTATTTTGATGCTGTGGATTCTTGTTCAACACCTAAATAAGAAGAATCCCCATTCTAACATAGAGAATCTTTTCAGACAAAATCATCGCAAATCCTTCATCCAGCACTTTGTTCAACCATTTCCTTTTGTAACAAATTTAAGGTCAAGGCAGCAAAAGGGACAAACAAACCCTAATTTTGAAGATGTGATCACTGACCCAAAGTTAGTTATTGAGAATTTATCAATCTGCCAATTATTCATTGAGCTAAATCCTAATGTTCATGTTAAAAATCAGAGCAAAGAAATAAGCTCCGTGCTTAATTATATGGAAAAGATATTCAACGAGAACAGCCAAACTGAGGTCAGTGATCTTCTCATCAAAATTTTGGACTCTGTATTTTCAAATGAAGTGAATAATTGGACTAGGACCCTCTCTGTAATGGATGCTTTGCTTAGAAAAATCATATGGGCTTATTTCAACAAAAATCTGCACAGTAATTTCAGACAAAAGATTTTTTCACTCCTTTGCAAAATAGCTTTGAGTGACAAATTGGCTCACTTCCACACAAGTGATGCATATGAAATGTGGCTCAAGAACTTGCCTGATATTTTACTAGAGAAATCTGTCACTATGCAAGTAATTGACATTCTTCACAAGTTTTCTATATGCAATAACAAAATTTTCAATTCTGTTATCAAGCCCAAGCTTTTGAAAATTATTGAAAATTTACCACACATTTCTATATCTGATAGCCTCAACAACACAAGCTATTACAAAATGTTTTCTATGCTGTATTGGGTAAAATGTTGGGATGATGAATCTTTGAATTTATTAGAAAAACAGCTAATTAACAATTTGTATAACTTGGATCATGGAAAATATATATTTGACACACTGAGACACAGAAGTTCTAGTAATGTATAAAACAGCCAAATGTACAATATAACAAAAATAAAAAATGTACTTTATGGTAGTAGTAATTTATTTAAATAAACTCAAACAGGACTCATGTAAAATTGTGACTCAGTCAACTAGTAAAACATATAATAGTAACAGGTAACAAAATTACAAGGTAACTTCAAAATGAGTACAAATGCAGATTGACAGCACAGCAAATACTCAAGTTAGAAAAGTAGTACTTATCATTTTATTTAATTTTATGTAATTAAAAGGAGAAAATATAATCATTCCATAAAACATACCTAGGAACTTGACCATTTAATTCAATACTGAATTTAGACATTATTTAGGAGAGTATTATGCACAATACTTTAAATCTTTCCTTCCATAAACTGCACACCTACTATAAAATTACGTCTATGTAGATCAGAGCATCATGCATAGTACCTAGCTAAATATTTACATAAAGTGACTCTTCCATAAGCTAAAATTAATGAGATTTCAAACTAACTGTACAAATCAGAGTACTATAAATAAAATATATCCAGATCGCATTGTTTTATTGCATGCAATACATTTTCCCTACATCGCCATCTTTGGGGCCTCATCCCATTCAACAATGGCTATTATTAATTATCACATTACAAATACAACCACTGTCGGTAATATACTGATTTATAACATGATATCAAGAAGCAGTTTCCCTTCAACACGCGCTCACGCTGCTTGAGTAAGATGACGCTAAGCCTCGATTAGAGATCCTTGTCAAAACATATTACGCGACATCGGCGGACTAGCTTTTTCTTTGTATTAACACTAATAGATAACTATAATTAAGCATTTTCTACTAATTGTCGAGTCGTTTCATGTTCCTCATTTGGCAAATTTTGGCTAAAATTATTATCGCCACATTGCAGTTTCAAACCTATTTCGGCGAATTTGGAAAGAATTCATTAGATTAAATAAACATTTACTTTTTTAATAACTGATATTATTGAGAATTAATTTCTCATAAAAGGAAGTTACGCGGCATTTTATGCTCTATTTACTTAGTTCATGTATGATACGAATACTTGCGTTGCGATGAGCAGTTTTATCACTAGATTTTTGGTGCCATTATATAATTTAATAATTTACAGTTTGTATTGAAAATAAATTATAACGATAAGTATTCGTAGTTTAAATTATTTGTCTGACTTAACGGCGCACAGAAGTCGATCGCTTGAAACAGTAACTAAACTTTCTTTTATTATAGGTAAGCATAATATAAAACAATATCATTCACTACTACTATTGGAAGGACCTAAACAACAAACAAGTCTGCACACTGTAAAGTATAGGTACAAACATTGTTTGTTGTTTTTTTCTACTCACGTTTGCTAAGCAATATTGCGGAGACATAATATTTTCATACAGCTTGTTACTGTAATTTAAGAGAGCTAAGTTGCCTAAAAAAGGTACGCATGGAGTTTACTTGACGCTGTATTTATTGTGTTTTCCTTTTATTAGACTTTTTTGTGCGAGGCATGGTAGCAGAGGCTGTCAGCATTGCCTGGAAATAGAATTAAATAAATTGAAAAATAATTATAACAAAGCAAAGCAGTATCTATGGGAGCTACGTATTTGGAGTCACAAAACAAAGAGCAGAAAAATAATGAAGTTTGAAGTAATTATTAATTATTTACTAATTCCTTCTATACGTTGCCTAAAGAATTGTATATTTGTTAAAAATCTGGCAGTTACGTAAAAAGAAAGCATTGAATTTCTACTCTTTATTTATTCCGACAGTTCTACGTTTATGTTGGAAATAGATTGCTCCAACTAAGTAGTGCAATAATGGTATAGAAAAAATGAGAAACTGACTATGTTTAGAAAGCTTCATATTCAACATCAACACATACTTTAGTTGAAATTGCAGAAATGCGCTCTACAAATATCTGAAGCTGTCAGCACATCACTTAAGTAGTCGTTAGGACAATTTTTGAGCGCACTGACACGATGTAATTGGGGTTGAACAAAAACGCACATTTAAATAATCTAAAAAAACATGACCAAAGAAATAACAACTGCACAATTAGAAGCCTCGAATCCACTACACATTGCACGCTACTAACACCAATTAAATTTTACTTATTACGATAGAGTTTGATGCTTTAATTTTGTGCTAACTGTGCTTTAAGCGTGGTGGATTGAAGCCGGTTAATAGCTACACTGTTAATAATTATTCGTTAAAATAAATACACATCAAACACGACACCGCACGCTGAATAAATACGTACAAATAAAAATAAATCTACAGTAAGTTGGTTACATTTAACAGTAAAACAGCTGCATTCGTTCAATTCGTAGCAGTTTCGCGTCATGCAAACAAAACAATAAAACAAAACGTAAATAAAACATACGTTCCGCTCACTGCTGCAATGAGAAAATGGACTCAGGACTTAGGGAGGCCTCTTAAACGTCTGTACTTTTCGATGTAGTAGGAATTTCATCGTGCAATGACACAAACTTGTACTCGGGGTGGCTTTCTAGCTTGGCTTCGATCAACTTTTGTAAAGCATCACTTTTTTCCATTATGTCATGCGATATGACTTCGCTCTCAAAATCAGCAGCGTCTACGAAACTCAATTGATCATCGTTAATTTCTGTTGGTTCGTAAGCAGACGACTTACTATGAGAGCGAGACCTCGAGGGATTCGACGTGGTATCGCTCTTAGACTTGTCATCGCTTTTTTGCCAGAACGCCAGTTTGCTAGGAATTTGTAACAATTTACCAATTCCCATGGCATTTCCTTTTGGAATTCTTCCCGGAGATTTCGATTTATGACGTCTCTTTTTTTCAGCTATTGGATTAACCACCTGCAGTCCTTGATATGAACCCGTTTCTTTAAAGCTGTTATTGGGTAAAGCATTCAGTATATCGCTCAAACTTTCTTGGGAAGTTGTACTAGCTGCTTTTTCTTGTGTAACATCAACTGTTAGCCTCGTATCAGATGTTATATCAATTTTATCTACTTTAGGCGGCGGTGGTGGTGGTGCTTTGCCTTTACCATATTTACCTTTAGGGGATTTGGATTTTCTCTTACTTCTCGGTGAGTTATCGGGGGTTCCAAAAGAGGCTTCATCATCACTCTCAGCGGAATCATTATCATAAGCAGATGTATCAAGACTTGTAGTGTCTTCTCTTTCGTCTGTTGTTAAATTTGTTTTATCTATATTTTTATCGTGTTCTTTCCCAGTATTGTTATTATCTTCTTTTTTATTTGAAGTAATCAATGCGGCATCCTTATTCAACTCTTGTTCATTTTCTATTTTTATTTCAGGCTCTGGTACTTCAAGCGCTTTATCATTGTTAACTACTTTTGTTGGTGTCCCTGTAACTTCTTTAGTATTTGGAAATTCGTTAGTTTCATTATTGTCTTTATGGTCATTTTCCATTACAATTTGATTAACCTCTTTGTCTAAATCATCTTGTGCGTTTTCAAACTCATCATGTATACTCTCTTCATCTGGAGAGGGCTTTTCTGTCGACTGGGGGTCAATAGCTTCTTTTTGGTCCCTATAATCTATATTATTTTGATTTAAATTCATACCTAGTGGATTATTTCCTAATAATTGTACTATTTTAACTTGATCTCCTATGTATTGATATATGAAGGGAGGATCTGTATCGGATAGGAAAAGGTGCGGAGGAAGGTTGATTAGGGGGGGCATATTCGTATATTCAAAAGTATCGTCGTCGGGTAGCTCCTCGATGATTACTTCATTGTCCTTTAATTTAAATAAAAACTTAAGTCTAAATCAAATATCAAGTAGAAACAAAGAAATAATCTAGTAAATGCATAAACAGACTTATATAGACGTCGAAAGAGAAAATAGTATATAATTATAAAAGTAAGAATATGAAACGAAAACATGCACACAGCACACTACAAAATTCGGTATCCTAGCTAAACAGCAAGTATTTCGTTTGCGATCGTTTTTAATTCACATAATATTAATTTTCAATGTCTTTAAATTTAAATGTTTAGTAATGCTTTATACTCAACATATAACCTATCCTATTAAATAAATAATTTATCAAACGAAAAATAGGACTTTATTGACCCGAGAAAGACATCTGTTCAAACCATAAATTTTGAACATTATTATTATATTTAGACCTTGACATTTCTTATAAATTAATTAGTGTACATTAATTGTGCATAAATTAAGCAAATTTAATTAATCACTGCTACTATACCATATGTAAACCTTTACAACCAGAATTCCAGCACCATTACTACCCTGCTATGTTCTACACCTTGAATTGTCCTTGTGTTTGTATTCTTAAATTGATATCTGACAAAGACAACCCAATACACTCATCTCAAACTTATTTCTGTCTTAAAAATATCGACAATTAATAAAACAAGCTCAAAACGCTTACAAACTTTGGCAATTTAAATCAAAATTATTTATAAACTGCTAACAGCATATTAACAGTCAAGAGCTAGAGACAAAATTAACTGATAATTTCTAGTTCTGCTGTCACATCTGGTAAATAAGTTTGGAAACTTTCTACAAGCAACACATTTTGAAACTACTAGACCAAATATTATTAATCAGAGTTTAGACTTATAAGAAAAATCATGCAAGTTGCATTACATTGCGGCGGTCGATTGACCACTACAAACTCGTTGACTTTACGGCCTCGCAATGAAATGCAACTTGCACGATTTTTCTTGCAAGTCTAAACTCTGATTTACACAAGTAGGTACTCCAAAAGTGGCTGTTTGCACAGAATAGTTTTAGGCCGCGGCGGGTAGTGGAGCGGGCAGCAGCGCGTCGTGCGTTTTCTGTTCATTGCATGTGGCGCAAGGTAGGGGTCACAAAACCGGTTTTTGATGTCTGGAGTAAAACCGAAAACCGGGTTTTTTCCATACAATAAACACCGGGTTTGTGACCCCTAGCGCCAGGTGACCGCTGTGTGGCGAGCGTCTAATAGGCCCCACAGACGCTACGAAAAATTCTAACGATCAGACTGCACCGTTCGACCGGTACCTTTTAACGTATTGTTTGTGAGAGAACTACAGTTTTGTACAAATTTCTAAAACTACCGTCGAAAGGAACAGTCTAAATTCGAATAGATAAATCAGAACGGATGAATTAGGGCTATTAAACCTACAACATTATAAGGGTTATCGCGTATGAATTCGTTGCTAGAGGCGCTAGTGTAGCGTGAGGTCTCCGAAATGTCAAATCTCATAGTTTTTGGTGAGCTACGCGGGTTTACTTATAATTAGAATAATTTTGTGAATATTTTGCATTACCTGAAATTAATTATGGCAATTATGCGTTACGGGGCAATGAATGTCTGTGTTTTGAGACAGTTTTGTCTTTCGGAAACTTTTGTCCTCCCTTTTTTTCCGAACAAAACGGGACTACGCAACACTGTGGTGGCTCGATATTTTTATGGTACGGTACGGTCTTAAGGTGTATTCATTAAATAAGATTTTAATCTAAACTTTAGTTTTCACGCCCGCGCAATAACAGACTTTGAAAGCCACACTTAAAAACCTCACGCAAAAGTGCCGCCATCTAGAAAGACAAAAAACAGCCCTCATTGCGTCGTGCGTTCGCCATCGAAATTGCAACGAAGATCGCTACGATCCACTGTAGCGTGTGTGTGCGCGCATAAGAAATTACGATAATTTGCGATATTTTGTATTTTCTTTCTTTTCTTTTTCTTTATAAATCGGACCGATCAAGCGGTGTAGTTTGATCGTAGGATTCTCGTAGCGTCTTTGGGCCCTATGAGCTCTATAATGAACTGAGAACACGCTCGCCGCCCCGCTACAGCCTCGCTGCCCGTTGTCGTTTTATCTGCGGCCTTACAAGTATACCAGCTGGATTTATTAGATAGATAGATAGATATTGTGACAAATGTTGCTTATATCAAGTCTCCACTGTTGAGTATGCAGTTGCATGACCACAGGGTAATAATCCTGCAACCAATGTTCGACTCGGATGGCCATGCAAATGCAAACGCAATACGTGATTTAGGTGTTTCAACATCAAACATTGATCCAAAGGATTGCAGTTTTTATAAAGTATTAATGGCAATGCCAATTTGGTATTAAAAGTTGGGGCAGACATTTCTATGAAAATACGACTTGGGCTCGAGTTTTGTATCTTTGTTTAAGATGTATATATTTCGTGACTACCTACTTTGAAAACAATCTCATCTTTGATAGTTTTTAAGGATAAATTTTGTTGTCTTATTGATTTGAGATAAGAGATAGAGAAAACTACATAAAGTTCCTATATAGTTTTACTAACAGCTGTAGCACTCTTATAATCTTTGCTTAGTTTGGGAATAGATCAATTGGTATAAATGGGACAATCAACTTTTCAGAGTTATTATTCTGTCCCGTACCGTAACTCAGGAGATACAGTCAGTAATACACGTTGTTAGAAAAAGGTTTGCAATTTATACTATTAGCAAGCTTACGAGATGAGCCATTATGTCGGTAATGAGGATTTTCCGACAGACATATCGCTAGATGGCGTTAGTATCGTGAGGTCCGTTTGACGTTTCAGTCTTACTTGCGATTGGCTCATTTAGTTATTTAACCAATCACAAACATAACGCAAATGTGTGACCTCACTACACTAACGCCATCTAGCGATATTGAGCCTGTTTGAAAACCCTCATTGCCTTAAAACACAACTAACTTTTAGTGGATTTGTACCCCATAAAATCATACTTTTAATAAATACAGTAAAAAGTTGGCTGACCTATATCGGGTAGGTACGTATCTAAATATCGAATGTTAAAATACCGAATGTATTAAAATATCTAATGGGTCATAATATCGAAATAGGTATTTTTCTTAAGACTTTTTTTTTAAATTGTTATAAATAAATCTAACCTAACCTGAGGGGTTCTACACGATGCCGTTTTAATGAACCCTGAGAAGTTTACGGATTCCAAAAATAAACCTTTCGATATTATGACCCATTCGATATTTTAATATATTCGATATTTTAACATTCAATATTCAGATGCGTTCCCCCTAAATCATCCCAAGATATTTAAAGTTCCAAATCAAATCCTCTTCATCAACAGCCGTTGCTGAAACACCCTGTCACGAGCCTACCATTAGTATAACAAAGTTACCAGACCTCAGCGGCCTGCGGCCTCTTGATGGTAGTGACGGTGGTGCGAGTGGTGCGCGCGCGCACGCGGCCGCTCGCGCCGACCGAGCCCGTGCGGGCGAGGGACGCCGAGTTATCGGCGCTAGAGTAGCCGGAGCTTATGTCTTCGGTGGATTTGATGTGGCTGCAAGAGGGATAATGGATTGAAGTAACAGCGGGCCGGGCAGAACTGATGGCTGTTATGGACAATGTGTTCTTGAGTGGCGTCCATGTACCAGAAATCTAAGCGTGGGTCCGTCACAAGTTGGACTTACAACCTAGAGTCCGTTTGATGCGAGTGGCGAAGGTACATTTCGTCACTGCTTAAAAAAAACTCGTAGCTCAAAATAGTCGCAACTGTCCGACGAAACTAACAGTCGAAACTAACTGACAGTCGCGCAAGCAGAGCGGTGGCGCGTAGTGTGCGTGTTGCGGCAACCGCCGGGTCTCGTGCTCCTTTGAAGAAGGTCTACGAAATAGTCCGAAACCTGTCCAGCTAAACTCGATTTAAGACGTGAGTTATCCGTACAATATCATTTATTATGAGTGTAAGCGTCCTCACCTAAAGTCAGGTTCGTCAGTCCTGGCAGTCCTCGGGCCTCTCACATCGACATCCACTTCAGGGAAGTACATCGGCGTGCGACTGTTCGACTCTGAGGCACTGCGTCGAGTATTGTAGCCACTGCTGCGATTAAATAACGGTATACAGGTAGAATGCAATATTTTACGCAGGAGAATATTAAAATAAATTATTAAAGTAAATAAAAATTATTAAAGCAAATAAAAATACTTAATTCCATTTCATTTCATTTCATTTCATTTCATTTCATTTCATTCCATTTCATTCCATTCCATTTCATTTCATTTCATTCCATTATTTTTCATTTCATTTCCAAGCAGGGATCCAAAGGGCACACAATATTTTAGCGGCCATTTAGTAAGCTGTTAGCTTGATTTCATATTTTAGTAAGAATAACAGAAAAATAAATCTCTCAGTGCCCTTACAGAAAAGATTAACTTTTGTACGCGACTTTATTGAATTAAAATTCCGGGGTGTTATAAATTTCCCATGGAGATTACGAAAAATTACATCGGGGATTTCATAAAAAAAAAGTTGTATATTAAATACGATTTCAAACATGGCTATTGAAATTTCGAGATTTTATCAAGAAATAGTGGTAGTATCGGGACAAAACATAGCCTATATATTATAGTCTAGGTGTTATTCAAAATGTCCAGCTTATACATACCAAATTCATCTAAATCCGTCCAGGCGTTTTAGTGTGAAGGAGTAACCAACATACAGGAGTATGGCTCACGAGCGTTTTGCCCGCCCGTTCCAGTGTGTTACGAATATTGATGCATACGATAACTATTTGCGTCAACTTCTGGTACAAGTAGTTTCTCTTATAAGTGAAGTATTCATCCTTATATCAATCAATATTCATAACACATTGGAACGGGCAGGCAAAACGCTCGTGAGCCATACCCCTGTATGTTTGTTACTCCTTCACACTAAAACGCCTGGACGGATTTAGATGAAGTACTCATCCTCCGTTTTAGTGTGAAGGAGTAACAAACATACAGGAGTATGGCTCACGAGCGTTTTGCCCGCCCGTTCCAGTGTGTTACGAATATTGATGCATACGATAACTATTTGCGTCATCTTCTGGTACCAGTAGTTTCTTTTTTAAGTGAAGTATTCATATTTATATCAATCAATTTCATAACACATTGGAACGGGCGGGCAAAACGCTCGTAAGCCATACCCACAGAAGCACACACACTCGCATACAAACTATCGCATTAAATATAATACCAGTAGGACTATTTACCTCTTGACCACGCGGCGAATAGCTCTAGGCTCGCTCAGCACGTCATCAGCTTCGTCCGCTGCGCGCTCCTCCCGTACTTCGCACTCCGTCAGGTCAGACAGACTGTAGCTCTTGCGAATTTGTTGCACTAGCCCACCGCCGCCCTGTGGGTATTTCATATTTATAATAAAACTAGCTTTTGCCCGCTGGTATTCGGTTATCGCGCGCTGTTCCCTCGGGAATTGTGCATTTTTCCGCGATAAAAAGTAGCCTGTTACTCTCGGGCCCAACTATCTCTATGCCAAAAATCACGTCGATCCGTCGCTCCGTTACGGCGTGAAAGACGGACAAACATAATAACACACTTTCGCATTTATAATATTAATATGGATTCTGACTGATTGGTGGTAAGACATGAGGGCGTATTGGCTAACGTTTTTGACGCTCGCGATCGCAATCAAATGACAGATTGCTCAGACTAAAACTGTCATTTGATTGCGATCGCAAGCGACAGAAACGTTAGGCAATAAGGCCTCTGATCAATGAGTTGGCTGTGTAATTTAAATGTGCTCCGTCACAGATAACATTTTATCGATAACGTATCGTATTTTAAAAAGTTTAGGCCACAATAAGGCTACGTTTCCATCAGAGATGTGCGAACATCTGTTGTGAGGAATGTGTTTGTCACTTTGTCATGAACTAATAGAAACGCTCGATTTACCTATCCTCGCTCATCGCATCTCTAGGGCAGAAAGTGCGGAAGAGTGAGGACAGGTAAATGAAGCGTTTTTATTGGTTCATGCATGACAAACATTCCCCTCAACGCATCCTTACAAATCTCTGATGAAACCAGTCTAAAACTAGTTATCAATACTAGTATTAGAACATACTATTATTGTGTTTGATAATGAAAACTTGCCCCAACACCGTATCGCGACAAAGGCATTTCAACTAGTATTTCCCATTAATGCCTACGACATATTCATATAGGTACATATGTATCTCTTTATGTCAATGAAAATTAAAAACATTAGTTGGCAAATTAATTACCAAAATTGCGAAACTAAAACCGATATCAAAGCCGAAAAAGCGTCTTAAAAAATTACGAAGTGTAAGGCTTTTCTGCCGTGATACTTAATAACTAGACTCTAGTTTAGCGAAAAACAATTAAAAGTTATACTTACATGATTGTGTTGAGATCTGTACAAGGTTTTTGGCAAAGCGCATGCAACCTTCAAGTTAAAAAAAACTACTACAACAAATGAAAGAGATCTGATAATAAATCATTAATTATGTTTAATTTAACTAAATCAGTCACACAAATCAAGTCGAAGTGATGTAACATACATGTGCGTTCCACAGTACATGCGCACTTTAAAACTAATTTATCAACTAAACATTAAAATAACGTCATGTGGTAAAAAAAGTAAAAAATTTGCCTTTACAGAGACAAAGTGCGAGGTTTCGATTCAAATGACCTGAGATTGTTATAAATCTTTGGAAAGATTTGTAAAAAGTATTGTAAAGTAGAACCTCTTGAGCAAATTCATCTAATTCTCACTCCTGTATTAACATTAAAATCTACTCTAAATATCAATAGCTAGATGGCAACAATGTACGGAATCGAAGTGAGACGATACTAATTGGATTTCGTTGCGAAAGTAAAGAACTATTGAGGAGTTTCTTAGCAGGCGAAATATAGCTAGATGGCGTTAGTATCGTGAGGTCCGTTTGACGTAACAGCCTTGTACAAAATTGCTATAAAACAAACCTAACCTGACCTATAGTTTTCTATAGGTTGACCATTTAAAATTTTCAGAAAAAATTAAAGCTTCAGTGGAAAAAAAATTATAGAATAGAAATAGAATAGAATAGATTGTTTGAATTAGTTCTGTTGAAATCTATTTTAACTCTTTCAACACATAAGATTTAATTTGAATTTTGTATGTGGCAACATTGGCGTCTTCGACTCCGACAATACACGCAATAGCACGAGTTTGTTTTTATTAATTTTTTTATATAAAAACCATAGCCTGAACCCTACAATCAAGTGATTTGTTCAAGTTCATAGATCAATCATTGTCAAATTAGTCAAACGGATCTCTACGTAGTCTAACGCCCACTAGCCTATCACAGAAACTTTCATTACCATATTTTTTGGTCAAAGACGTTGCTATTTTAGATTTATGGACCGTACCCTGTAGCTTAATGAAGAGAGTGGATGTTAAAAAACTTTGGCATTTATATGGTTGCATGAGGCTTTAGAAACTTAACTTCCTAAACGAGCAAACTTGAAATATTACGTCAAAATTTACAATCCACGGGAAAGTTAATATTATCTAAACATAGCCTAGAAACGTTCTAATAATCACAGTTGAGTTTCGTACTACCAGGAGTCAATCGACCATGATTTCATTGGCATCTCTCTCCACGGCCGTCTGGCTTCTGGTGCGACGTCCTCTGGATTTGCTCCTTGGTCGTTTTTCCTTGACGACCTTGCGTTTCCTGACCACATTGCCTCGACTGCGGGCGGACGATTGAGCGGACTCTGTGTCAGGGTAAGTAGTGTCGCCGTCGTCACCAGGATATTCCTGATTGTCGCTATCGAGTTCTACTATCTCCACGATGCCAGGCAGATTCCGGTCTCCCGAAGGTTGGTAGTCAAGGTCGTCATAAGTATCTTGATAGCCATCAGTAGCATCCCGGCCAGCCTGAACTCTTCGCTCTTGCTCGGGACTCGGCAAATTGAAGTTCTGCGTGAAGCAGCAATGGAAAGGATATCGGAATAGAACGGTGGGAGGGGGTAAATTAAAAAAAGCGTGTTAATAAAATTAAAAAAACAGAAAGTGAAATTAAATAAAGCGTCAACGTGTAAAACAACAACAATGTGGAGTGTGGAAGTCGAGGCATGCCTGATGACAAGTTCGGCGCTTGCTTTGACGGCTACTCGCTTGCAAAGGTGCTTTGAGGCTGCACTATCTAATGTAATGATTCTACTTTTAAATAATGATGTGAGTTATAAAATTACATGATTAACTGGTTCAACTCACGATTATATATGTCAGGAACGATCCGACTACTTTCCATCTTTTTTTTATCTTTTGCAAGGGGCGCTACCGTCGTGTACCCACTCACACTTGAAAAAAAAAATTCGGAAAGATCGAAACTAGCCGGACCTGACTTATAAACGTGAGTTTAACAGTTTAATTCTGTAATTTTATTAATCATGTCTCACGAGAGCTTAAGTGATAAATGATGTGACTTTTAACTCAATTTACTTAACCTTTATTCAACTAAATACCGTTAACAGAAGTGAGCCAATGGGGTAAAAGCCGTGTGAATTGGCACCATACTTAGCAAAAGCGAGTATTTTAGAGTGCTTGTAATACAAACCAATTAACATGTTGTGATCAAACATGCCATTTTGTCTAAGTTTATTGACACATGTGTGACAACTTTTGAGGCAAAAAAAATCGTTACTAGTTAACATTTTGAACGTGTTGTTAAGGGTTAAAGTCCACCGTAACCCTTGTTTAAAACTCGTCAACAATAAGAACTGTCATAAACATGAACGGGAGTTTAACAACTAGGAACAATGCAATATGTAATGATGTAATTCATTATTAAATTAACACAATGCATTTACTCAAAGAGAATGACAATCTGAATGTTGCAAATAACATCCCCAATATAACACTTTTCAAACATATTCAAGACAGTTCTAATCAGAGACGAAACAAAACAAGCATGCCATTAAAACATTATTATAAAGCTAACATTATAATAAGGTTGTCAACTCACTTTAATGGCCGTCTGCATAATAACGGTGGTGGCATAGTTGACGCCTTTAGTGCCCAAGTTGAGCACTGTGTGGTAGCCCTGGTCTTTGGCCTTTGCTATGTACTCATCTATCTCCTGAAACAAAAGCACACTTTTATTAAATCAACTGGTCAATGAAACGGTTTTTTTTACGATATTAGTGCATTCTTAGGCTCCGTTTGGCATCCTAAGGCTGCATTTCCACCAGAGATGTGTGAGGAATGTGTTTTTCATGAACCAATATAAACGCTTCATTTACGTCGCTTCGCTCCGCTCAGCTGTTTCCATCAGAGATGTGCTGTGCGAGGACAGGTAAATGAAGAGTTTCTCCTGGTTCATGAAAAACACATTCCTCGCAACACATCCTGGCTCATTTTTGGTGACAACGTAGCCTTAGGGTGCCAATTATGACAAAAACAGTTGTGACTATCTCGCATAATTTAAGATAGGTATGGGTATGACATACATAACAGTCTCAGCCGAAAAAAAATCGGTAAAACGAAAATTCATTAGAGTATATAACATAGTACTAGATACAAATTTGTCTCAATTTCTATATTAGTATTATTTTTCGAAATTTCTCATGACGTGAACGATTTTCTACTTCGACCGACGTGAACAGAAATATAAGTTTTATCAATTGAAAAATTATTCACAACTTGGCACTTGCCCTAAGTAGAACAAGTCATTATAATTGCAAAAAGTAAACACGACGGGAGGAAGTCAATTATGTGATACAAACACCATCATGCAACATCAAACGACAGCATAATAATGCGTTTATTACATCTGAATGCATAATATTGCATAATGAACACATCAACGGTCAGTTCTGTAGTAAAATAATGCAGTCTACATTAAAATTGCTCTGCTTGCTTATAAAAGCAGAAGATAAAAATGTAGCAATTAGAGTCATAATGAATGTTTAGTTGTAATCGTGTACGACGTGTACCTATTATCATAATATTAGGCGTCTAGGCAGGCTAAAACTAATATAGATAACAACAGAGATAAGACTAAGCTAGATCAATTGTTTGCCCCCAAAAATAAATCCCAAATAAAGAAATATACCTACAAGAACTGCTTTTTGAAGGTTTAATAAGATTGGAACATCAAAACTATTGCTTTAGAAATGCTCAAATAGTATAATAAAGTAAGAGCCTAAATTGAGGGTGTAGTACATCCTGTAAACCTTGGCTGTTTCCGTTTACTAAGCTTGATAAAAACAACGAATAAACTATCAACATAAACAGCGTACCTGCTCTCGCCTGCACAGCGCCGGGTGTACAAACTTCCTGTACAAAATCGAGGACCCTTTGGTAGCAGGAGAGAGGAGCCATAGCACGAGCACTATCTTCACCTCGTAGTAAAACGGGAACCACGACAGGAACACGTCCGTAAATGTCTCCGTGCACGTGAACAGGGCGAAAACTATCCAGTACATCATCCATTTTACCTGGAATATTAAGAAATCGGTTAATTGTTTAGATGTATAATTGTTCGATAGTGTGACGGTCATTATCACTTGGCAATCATACACCGATCTTGACCTGTTATCGCCATACCTTGTGTCCTAAATATTTTTTAAGTGGTCAAATTATCTTAACCAGTTATTTTATTTATTTTTAGAGCAGGCTAGAGAAACACAACCTTATATGACACATATATACATATCTTAAAATGACAGCAGCACACTCTGGTTATGGAACTTATGGATAGCAAGTAGTCTATAATCTATATAAAAATAGAAAATTGAAAAACTACGATCAAAAAAATAGAACCGACTACAAAAAACCATGAAAATAATTTTCTACCAGTCTGAAGTCGGTGCCTCAGCACGAGCCAGCAGGAGTGGACCTATAATCGTCTACCTCACCTACAACTATACGAGTAAATGGCTTCAATCACTCCTGCTGGCTCGTGCTGAGGCACCGACTTCAGACTGGTAGAAAATTATTTTCATGGTTTTTTGTAGTCGGTTCTATTTTTTGTTATAAAAATTTTTTTTTCACGCTTTTTAGTGTATAACATCTAAGATACAATAGTTTAATGTCAACTGCTCGTCACCTTTTACGAAAAATTGCTTTTTCCGATGCAGAGATGTTCATTATTGAGGAATCCTGGTGCTTCACCACCCATTCCTTGTCACCATATGCGTTTCGAGGAGCATAAATTGCTTAGCATTTGTGTTAAAGCAATTGAAATTCAACCCATGAAAACTAGTTATTGAGTAGTAACTCCGATGGTCAACTGTGGTCTTCATCATCAGTTCCACTTTACCAAATGATGATTTTCAAGAGCAAATGCACGATTTACTACTAAATATATCAAAATTATCATAGGTGTCCCTACAACATTTGAAGAGTTCCCTCGATTTCCTTAGGATCCAATCATCAGATCCTGATTTGGTGCTTATGGGACCTAATTGAAAGCATTCCTAGACGAACGCAAAAAAAATTTTTCAAATCGGTTCATAAATGACGGAGTTCTGAGGTAACAAACATAAAAAAAAAAAAAAAAAAAAAAAAAAAAAAACATACACCCGAATTGATAACCTCCTCCTTTTTTTGAAGTCGGTTAAAAAGTAGGTGAGTGTTAAAATGAACACCAAGAAAAGGATACCCAGTGTGAGCTTAATATACAGTATGGTATCAAAATTGACAGTCTCTTTATGGCTAGCCTTTTGCGTTCATTAAAATCATTTACGAAAAGGATGTCACCCACGCCAACTGGCCTGCTCGGGACGGAGGTAAAAACTGACAACGACTATATTTATGGCCTGAAGTTTACAACATTGCTACATGCTTCACTGTTTAGGAACGCTGTTCTAAAGTTTAGACGGCAGCTAACCGCAGATCGGTAAGTTAGTAATCGTTGTTTATTAGGACAGCGGCTTGCCTTGGAATTATACGCATTTTCTTAATTGTAGTAAATATTCAATGTCAAATATTTAAATGACTTAAGCTAAACCGCGACAGCTAGAGAGACGAATTTGGCATTCAAATATATGTACCCGAGTAGAAGTTACTACCGTTTGTCTTGAATGGTGTTAACTTAACATACATAATTGATGTTCACGTTAGCATTAACATAACGGATAACAATGCTCTTTAGTCTCTTGGCATTAGCGCAAACAAACACATCGAGTGTCTAATGAACGAACCTTTTATTACGCCCCAGCTGTAAAGTTCTTTGTTTCTCGGGGGTATAAAAGAGTATATCACCAACACGGTGCGCTGATTTCCACATGAGGAAGCCGGGAACGAGGTAAAGGACACCCCAGGAACTGAAGCGTTTCGAACAGCTTGAGCATGCATCCGTGACAAGGCCACCTCTAACTATTTACTATGTTTTATTGTGTTTTATTGTACTCTTTCTAACAACTGTAAGGTTCTAAAATGAAAACTATTCTATAAAATATTTTTGTCTACTTACGTATTCTTTCAAGTTCTTCGTCCGTACAGCTTTATATGACGCATAAGCCGGGTAGAGGGTCCCGAATACCAATCTGCAAAACGGATATATCACCAGGTAAGATATCATCTTTGGAGCGAAGAATCCGACGAAGACGCTCAGGATAGTGAAATTTGCGAGCGTTACACTAGGGATGCATTTGCAGAGAGCGATCCCCAGGTTCAGAAGTAATCGATGCCAGACTCGATCTCTCGTTGTGCCGAGAGAGGAGTCATCATCGATTTCGTCGATGCGTGGGTCGTACGCGACAAGTTCACGGTTGCTTTCGAATGCGTCGGAGGCGGCACGAGTGTATCCTGCCTCGAACTTGTTGACAATGAGTCTAACGCTGGACAGTCCGAGACTCAGCGTCGGCAAGCGTTGATTGTCGTCACGGTTACCGCGCGCGCGACCTGCCTCCATGGAGACAGTCTAACCACGACATTTGTACACTATACACAATGTTTGCACTTGTAAAAATCGATGTCTGACCGAGTGCACTCTGTTTAAATAGCACATGCAAGATGCGTGTCTGCTTGCTGCTTTATTAAGACTGCGAGTTAGAGATCTCATCTCCCGCACTGATTGGCGTAACTACTGTAAAATAACTGACTTTGGTACATTGCAATGCAAGTTCTACTCCAAGGCCTAGTGAATTCATTAGCTATCACGAACATATTTTCCGGGAAAAGCTTGCAGTCGATTGCCAATGAGAAGTAAAAATTCGTCATGTTTCAACGAGCGTTTATAATGACTTTGGTTTTTTATTAGAACACTAATTAATGCCCCACTCACTCGAGCAAGTCGGTTTCCAAACCGCACCTACTGTTTTATCAACAATGCTTATGTTTCATTGACATAAACTAAATACCGCTTATGATTTTTTTACGAGCAACATTACTAATTGATTTAAATACTATGCATTTATTATGGCTACAGGATTTAGCATAGCTATCGTAACTTAATCAAAAATTATGATCTAATTTTTTTTTTAATCAATAACGAGTTTTTATGGGTAAATGTAAAAAGTGACATCGAATCCTTTGGTAGTTTTAGAAAATCCCTTCTTACCTCACCTCTATGACACTCGAGTTATATTTCTGTCATATTTGAAATCTCTAGCTCTAGTGGTTTCTGCTTGTCTGTTTGTCCTTCTATCAGTCAGTCATGTTTATATATTCACTAGCTTTTCCCCACGGCTTCACCCGCGTGGAATTCGGCTATCGCGCGCTGTTCCCTCGGGAACTGTGTATGAATTTTTCCGAGATAAAAAGTAGCCTATGTCACTCTCTGGCCCATAAACTATCTCTTTGCCAAAAATCACGTCGATCAGTCGCTCCGTTTTGACGTGAAAGACGGACAAATATACACTACATAATATATAAACACACAAACACACACACTTTCGCATTTATAATATTAGTATGGATAACGCAGCAAAAGCGCAAGTGTCCATAACAATTTAACGAGTGAAGTTTATTAAAGTCGGGCCGACTAATATTGAAGTCAAGACATGTTGTGTTGAGTCGCTCTACAATTAAACAATAATAAACGTACTGGTCACAATTTAAAAAGAAAAGAAAAATGAGACTGCGTGTAAAACTTATGACAACAAATTCCACGTGATAAATAGACAATAACTCCGAGATTGTTAAAAGACAACGAACGGCACGACGGAAGCAAGCAATGCAACGGCAAGGCGACTATTCCGCAAATGATCGACCACCGGCAAGACATTTGCAGTGATGCCAATTTAAAATGGTCTACCCCGCAGTCTTTGTTTCTTGCCAAACTACGCAACTTGCTCAGACAATAAGACTCCAATAAGACTGGTCGAGTTAAAAATAAACAAGACAATTGCGTAGCGCAAGGCACATGCGTTTATATTTCGTTTATAGGTGTTACAACACGTATTGTCCCTTTGCATACAACGTTAGATTTGTTTGTTTAAGTTTACAGACGGTTTAATGTAGACGGGAGAGCGCAATCTAGTTTGCTTTGTAACAGAATGCTATTCAAATAGCACTGTCTATTGCGAGACCGCCTAGTCATAACAGACACCTTTAGGGAGGCACTTGTTTTACAAATGTATCTATTAATCGAAAGCGAACTCGCAAAAGATAAATGAGTCCCACTCATGTGTTGCCATCAGCCATCATTCGGATATTACGTATAAACACTAATAAACCGAATAGATATTTGGATAAGATATCAAAAATAAAACGAATTGTCAGGCAATAGGTAATAAAATGGCAATATTTGTACTAATTGTTTCGTACATTATCCAATATCTACACAAAGAACAAAGATAATTAACAACGCGGAAACAAACTTCTTCAATGCGATTGAACACGAACAGTCTTTATTAGAATTTTAATTAAACCGCTAAACGTTGAACATCTTAAGAATATCTTACAAAGACGAACTGAATTAAGAAATGAGAACAGACATGTTTTATCGCTTTCACAATACCATATATTGAAAACGAAAATAACTGCGGAACCAGCTCCCTTTGCCCCAATTCTGCCATCTCTGGTCTAAATAACGAACGTAGAGTTTGGAAGCCATTTTGTAAATATTCGGATTAGAAGATAATAAACAAGACGGTGATGCAAACTGTCGGTCAAATGAGGCATAAAACTCGCTCAAGTATGAACTGAACTGTTTACTGTATTGATTTCCCAGCCTTTATAATCGGCGAGCCAATAGCTTTCAAGCGAGATATTATTTTAGAATATATCGTAAACAAGTTTTAATTTCATGGTATCTGCCACGAGGCAATAAATATCTGTAAAAATTTCATAATCAACATGTTTCACGCCATTTTTCAATTGCATTGCATCGTGCCTTCCAGAAATCAAGATATCAAACAAAACACACAAATAAGTTTTGAAAAACTTGTCCTTTTGCCTTCTGCGGAATTTACCCTGACTCATCCTGTACCAATGTTTATTATTAAATCTAGTAACAAAAATATAACTCCCCCTCGATGTAGGCCGCATAGCATATAGGTCAAGAACCTCCGGTGCGGGCAGTGCATCTTAGAAACATCTCATGCGATCCGGTTTACCCTTTGTGCATCGTGTTTACGTTTTATAGGGTTATGTTATCGTTCGTTCGTTAATATTGAACGTAGATATCCTCCTAAGTCCTGACATTTTTTAACAAACTTAGCGTTTAAGACCTAACTTAAGGTTGACCAGCTTTGTTATTTTGGATTTTATTTCAAAATTCTTAGAATTCTTTATTCAATGAACAATTTGTACCTACTTTATAAAGTACATTCGGCCGTTATTCTTAGTGTTAATTAGTTCTTTACAAAGTACGCGAGGACTTAGGAGGATATAGTTAGTGTTTAGTCTTGTAACTATGGGACTCCATACAACCCTTTATTATTATTATTATCCTTTTTTTATCTGTCTGTACTGTAGTATTTTATTTGAAATTACTTTATTTTGAAAAAAAAAAACTTTCTGCCAAGTTTCTTGCGGCGCTCGTCTTGTAGTGAAAGCGCCGGTAGTTTGAAAAATGACGTATAAAAGTGCCCATTGCGGCCTTTTACTGAATAAATGACTTGAATTTGAATTTACTATCAGAACCCAAATTACAATTTACAACATAGGTATAGCCTTAAAATGTTTAAGCAGTACCTAAGCAGGTTAAACTGACAAAAAATATTGTGCCCGGATAATATGTAACCTGGAAATTTTTACTTTTCAACCTCATCCAGTGCAATGCATTGCATTGAATCGTATTGTGAATAACACAACAAAACCCAGTCAAACCACAAGTATAGCTAGCTATCAAAACTTAGGAACAATTTCATTTAAACTAGGTACCCGAAAAAATCTACAATAATTTAGAAACGAATGACACAGCACTACCAGAGATGATAGCTGAACTAAACGGAATATAATTACGCTGTCAGTAGTACTTAACATGAACCTGGATTGGTAACCCTCGTAACGCTAGTTGGTTCTCGTTACCTCAATGTGCATCGTGGAATACATAATGCACTGGCAAGGGCTTTGTTCGAAAGTGATTCATAAAATTGCTGCGCAGTACAAATAGGTTGAATTTTCAGACACAAAAATATCTAGGTACTTAATTCAGAGGAATCGTTAGATCTCAGTCTTGAACTTCTTATTGCAATCAAGATTACACAGGTTTCGGTTGTGTTCCGTTTCTAGTGAGTACTTTAAAAATGATACCCGAATGCCTCTACCTACACTATACCTACCTAACATCCTTGATTATAGTTATTATTGCCAACCTAAAGATCCTTCATCGCTCTAATATCCAATCTTATGTTGAGTTTTAACTCACTTTAATTTTGAACTGATAGTCAATATCACAAGTACTTATCTCCAAAATTTCCAAATGTTTATGCGGTTGTAACTTCCTACTGCAATCGAGAACAGCTAGCCGCACGCCAAATACGTCGTGTACGCATCGCATCGGGGTCGATGTAACGTTCACTGGAGCGTGAATTAACTAATAATTGCAGTCTTTGTGTAACTATATCCATTAGCAAGTAATAAAAAGGCACAATATGAACAAGCACATCAAATCCTTGTACTTATTGGAGAGCAGAATTCGTGCAATATATTTGGAATTTGAAGACGTTGGAAACGTCAATTGAGTATGCTGCTTTTTTGTTGGCTGAACTTTTTGTTTACAGTACTGGCATTATAATCCAAACTACTTTTTGTCCGCACCAAATTCAAAGTCAATCCGATAACGGGAAGTGGGTGAAATTTGAGTAATTTGAGTTGCAAGATGAAGATTACTTTACATGCTACTAACATTGCAAATCAAATAGAAAGAAGCTGTAAAAACACCACGCAATCTCGAGTTTAACAGTAAGCACACGTAACGAATTACGATAATTTCAATCGATAGCTGATTTGATAAACATAAACAAAACAGCAATAAGTTTACAAACATTAGAACATCAGAAGCGACGCGGGAGGCCCTTTGCAAGAAACAAAAATAGGGCAGGATTTCGATGTTCACTACTAATAAAAAATAAGTAATAAATTGAGATTGCTTTAGTCCTCCATGATAGCCTAATTTTTATTGCAGAGAAGGAGTGATCTTTGTGGAAACGTGGGCTTTGTAAATTCACTTGAAATGTTGGTCAGTAATTTTTTTGTAAGTAAACAGCATTTACAACTTCGCTGCTTCAGACATTAACATCAAATACATCGTTACTGGCATTCAATCTCCAATTCATGCACTTGAGTGCTTGAAGCACGAGATAAACATCTTCAAAGCAACCAACAAAACCTAACATCAGCAATGTACAGCACAAGGCCGTTGAAATTGTGATTTCACTTTATCCGAAAATGGCTAGAACCTTGAAACCTTCTCGCTGATTATTGTATTGCGTTGCTCAAGGCAAGACTGGGAACACAAAATAATGTTTTTACGAAGTACTAAAGTATACTACAGAGAGACTTTAGATGAGGCACAAACTGTTTAATTTTAGGAACTTGTTCCTTTAGTAGTAAAATCAGGTGGCGAGGTACCTAGATTATGACTGCAACACAGTAGGGTACTCTAATGACCGGAAGTCTTATAAATACCATGCCAACACGATAATTGACTATGGCATAGCTATTTTCGGGATAACCTACATTAAGGTACACGGTAATGACTCGTGCCGTGTACTATTAAAATGTTCATAGTTAGCCACTGAAGCGTTATGGAACACAACAAAAATGCTTTGTTGTCGGTTTCATTGAATTATTTTTTTATTTTCATTTTTCCTTGTTTGTTATACTAACTGGCATCTAGTCCACAATACTCAACACATTTTTGATAAAAAAACATTAATAGGTACTTAATAAACACTTAGGTACTAACGATTCATTGATGGTCTAAATGATAGATAGTACATAAAATATATATGTTTTTGCTTATCCAATTGTTATAAAACAAACACAATGTAAGAAACTAGATCTTCATTTTATTATCTCAACTAGTATTAACATCACATCAGATATAAATCACAACAACATGATCCTCATAATAAATAGTTATTCTTATTTCGAGTTTTGTTCTCGAAGACATTTTGTTTTAGGTCAATCTACGTCACCGGCGAAACTGGACGAAGTAACTCTGCCGAGGTTATACTTAAAAAGGTAAGACAAGTGGCCTCTATAAGGTCGTAATTATGTCGGAGTCAAGGTGTACGACCTGGAACTGCAAACTGAGCGCACTCGGAACAGACACTAATAACTCCTACGGACGTCGATACATGAATCACGATACGGTTAGGTGTCAACGCACTTCATTTCAAAGTTGCATAGAATAAACGATGGCTGCCGCGGCGCGAGCGCAAGCGATGAGCGCTTCAGACTAAAGCTTACAACAGCCCGGAGGCGAACGGCCGGGCTTACCGAAAATAGCACCCGGCAGTGCAGCGGGATACCCCTATGACGAATTCCAATACCGCGACGAAACCAAAGCTGCTTAAGAGTCACTAGAGCTATTCCATGTCACAATTCTATTTCTGACTTGCTTGATGTGATGACTTTTTGAACTTGGAAGGCAGGTACAGCAATTCAAATTTTAAACTGGTTTCAAATAACTGTTATTGAACAATACTAGCCACGCAGAGAGCTTGTAAATGTCTGAAGGTTAAAAATGGGACTAGGAGAATGAAATGCTGCCAAATGTCGGTATTGTGCAGGTCTTGAAATTAAGAATCGTTGGAGGGATGCCAACTTGTGGCTGAAATGTTATTGTACTGCCCTGATCGTAGATAATATCAATTGGATGATATTTCAGGCCATTAGCAAGCCATAACATTTTCCTGGTGGTTGGTATGATTTATGTTGCAATTGAAAACAGATGTACAGAATCAGCTATGGTTTAGTATAAATAACTACAAGGATTTCTTATATGTTGTGGTACTGACATTAAGTGCCTATCATTATGAATTTACATAAACATGCCTTGTTGATAAAATAATATCTTTTTCATATGCTAGTTAAGCTCTAAAATGAATTAGCAGAAACCTATTCTCCCTTCTAGTTTATTTTTGTTTATTATTTAGAGTTATTTTCAGACTTTTTCATTAAACTTGTATATACAATACCCATGGAACTGATAAACTGGTTGAAGTACTCCTAATTTCAATGAAGGAGTTATAGTAGCCAGTAGCCAACAGAGATGTGAATGTTTCATATATGTAAAATAAAAAAATAAATAAACATCATGGGACACTTGACATCAATTGACCTAGTCCCAAACTAAGCAAAGCTTGTACTATGGACACTAGGCAAAGGATAAACATATTTAAATATAAATAAATAAATATGTACTTAGATACATATTAAACATCCAAGACCCGAGAAGAAACATTTGTATTATTCACACAAATATATGTATAACTACTTCGAAAATAATACCAAAGAGTAGCAGAAGAAGTCATCGATGGAAGGACTGCTACTAAAAGATAGAAGTAGCGAATTTACCTATTAAAAAAAAACATGATGTTATAAAAAATAGAAGAAATTAATAAATAAAGTAGGGGGTTATTTGAATGCAAAAAAGTTGCTACATATTCAATAGGTACGCAAGTAACCTGCATAATGTAATACCATCTGTGTCAATATGGAGGGACCAAGTGTAAAGACACCTGTACTTCTTTGTTACCATACCAACCAATGTTAACAATCATAAATCTGAATTTATAAATGTCTTATTTTCTTCACTACTGTTAATTGAACCACAACCTTGTAAGTCCTAGTGAAAGTTATATATAGGTATATAATATACATTATAATAAAAATTATAACAAAAAATTTAACCAACTAAAAAAAACCATGAAAGTAATTTTCTACCAGTTTGAAGTTGGTCGTTGCCTCAGCACAAGCCAGCAGGAGGAGGTAATTTTAAGATCTATATTTTTTTTTTCTAGGCTACTTTTTGATAAAATTATTTTCGAAATAAAAACCTCAAATTTTGACCTTTCACCCCGAATAACTCTTTTAGCACACACAAGGGGACTTTTGACACTTTATTCCTAATGGTTTATCCAAGGTCTTCACCAAAATTCAGCTTCGTCAGAATTAATGTAAATTGAAATGTCTATATTGATCGGAGTAAAAGGACTTGGACCAACAAAAAAAATTATAATTATGAATAGAATTGAAACTGAACTGGAAAGGAGATAGTAGGCTCGAAATTATAAGAACTTTTTGATGTAAAAAAACTGATTACAAATAGTGACTAATGCTTTATCTACCACAACAATGATAATAAAGCTACTTAAGTACTTATAAGTCAACAACAATAGTTGAAAACTTTCCTAAATTGTACTGTATGTATTGTCTGTACTCATAATTAACGCATTCACTGCCACCGACGCATAAATGCGTTTTTGGAACTTCCCCCAGTGCCGCTGCCATAATTATTCATTTTTATTAATTTTCTTGGATTGTTGCACGAGGCCTCTGCAAGAGTGAAACCCCGGGCAAAAGACCTGTTTGCCACCCCCTAACGCCGCCACTGCTAATAGTATAGTCATCAAAAGCAAATCAGTTGGGCAGAGAAATAAATAACGAAACACAGAACATCCATTTATGAAAGAACAAAAGTGTGTCTATCTGGATCTAGACCGATGTAATGTTGTAATAAATAATTTTTTGGTAAAAATGTAATTTTTAATACAAGCTTTTTTTTGTTGGCTGTACCTGTATTGTCACCATCATTCTACAATAGCATACCAAATTTCATGTCTAGGCCAGGTGTCAGGCTTAGAACAACATCAGACTATTTTGATTTTCACTTAGTAATTAATATTACATTCAGTAGTAGTAGTATTGTTACTCTGATGTAGAAACTGGCATAAAAAAGGGTATAGCAAGGGTATAGCACTTATTTGGTCGACTAAACTACGCATTGGTTTTCCGAAAAATATTCAATGATGGTTTGATGACAGTTTATAGTTGTTAGGGAGTGTATTTTTTAACGAAAATAAAAGAATGCTACATTATGAGATTCAATTCGACAATACTTTAAAAACAGTGATTTTCGCAATTAATTTAAAAAACGTTGATCGAAGCCGACTGAAACGAGTCAAACAAAGGGTAGACAAGACAGAACAGACAGATGTGTAATAAAAATAAACTCGTAATATTAAGAATACATCACAACGATTCAACAACAATACACAACAGTAAATAAAAAAATACTCACATCACCAATCGGGATATTATAGAAGATATCATATTAATGGCCACATATGAAATACACTCTCAAAAAAAATTGTAGGATTTAAAATGACATGACAAACACAACCGCTCAGCAGTAAGCGTAAGTCGCCATGTTGAAAGTTGAATTGTCAGGAACTCTGTTTTGATCACGTGATCAATCAATATAAATTTTAATGTAAGTTTAAGAAGACCGCAAAATAGTGTTTATAAAATTAATTAACATAAAATGTAAAAAGAAATGCCTAAGGCACAATGAACTATTTCACTATGTATGGTCTAGAAATGTAAGGTGAACATATACTTAGTGTACTTTTCATTTATTATATGGCAAGCAGCGCCACCTTTAAGATTCATAGATACAAACTTATGGAGGTGTTAACAGCGTCATCTGTTGTCGAGTGGTAAAACTAGGACGTAAAACATCTACGTGCTTGTTGGAACCTAACTAGAAACAGGACAATGAGGATAAATGCAAAAGTGACTACAATTTTATAACTAGCGCTACGCAGTCATGCTAGTTTCATTTGGCAGTATTATAGACCTGTTCATTATAATGCAGTGAAATTGGAAAGATGCTCATTAAAAGGAAAATAAGAACATTGAAACAGTATACAAAACAAGTCGTATTATATTGTACGTTCCGGGCAGGCGCTTTTTTTTGTTTTCCACGTAGTTTCCCTTCGCTCAACGAAGAGTGTGGCGTGTAGTGCGTTCGTGCGCTGTGTTTCTTGACGTTTGTGTAGTTTAAAAGTGAATAATGTGATTGTGTGGTTCGTTATGGCCTATAAATACCGTGAAGATTTAGTTGGCAAACGATTTTTGTCTGTGAGTGGTGTGACAAAAATTAATGTGAATAAAGTTTCCGAATGGGGATGGAAAGCTGGTGTTATCAGGGCAGCATCGCTCAAAGATAACAAGAATAAGGAGCTTCAGGTAGAGCTTATTGCTTTTAAATTCGCATAATTAAATAAGTGGGCATTATTGAAAATAATGTTAAGTCATGAACTGATACAATAGTAAGTCCTTCATTTATAACAACCGCTTAGAACCCATCGTTCACCTATCAATAGAACTCGACCTCGTTGATATCGTTTTCGAATAATCAAGGAAGGTTAGGTTCCTTGTCCATGCTTATAGGGCAATATGTTACGAATTCTTAACTACCCCCACAAATTTTACTCATTTTACAGTATAAGTATAATCTGTGGTCAGTTTACCCGCAGTTTCCCCCGCACCACAGCCAATTTTGTTTTTTTTTTTTTACTCTGATCACACAGGTACAATAAGTAGGTACCACTTTTTTTTAATTAAGTTGTAACGAATTTTGATTAAGGTAAAAGTATGTATGCGTACCTACCTACATGTTTGTTATTTGGCCGATTCGAACGAACCGAACATTCATTTTCTCGTTCGAACCGGATTTTAACTTTTTAACGTAAACTAGTAGGTACATACTGTAATTAAATAGGTAGGTACACGACTTCATAATCAACGCGCCACCCGCACATTTTGTAAGGCGAAAATTTATTTTCCCGCTCAATATATAGGTAGGTTGGGGCACATTTTGCCCTACAACGATGGGGGGAAGGGACGGAAAAGGGAGGGAGTGAGAAATAAGCTCGGGACAGTCGGAAAGGGCTTGGTCGGAGCCTGGCAGCCTGGGACCTATTTACGAACCCGGGATAATAAAGATTGTAGGCACATACATAGGTAGATGAGTATCGTATATGGACATAACGTAACTAAGGGCTGTTTAAAGGGAATAATAATTATCAAAATAGCGTATGTTCTACGTTGATTTCTTTGCCAATAGCGTACTTAACAACGTCGTTTCTTTATACCTATTGTAATGTAATTCGTATCTCGTCTCCTCATCTTTTGGATAAACTACGATCCCCATATATTTTCCATTATGCCCCTTAAAATACCTACCAAACTAGCATTTAAAATAAAAAATAAATAGTCTGTCCTACCCTCTCAACTAAGTCAATAGAAAATGGCACTTCGACCGCATTTGGATGCGCCAACCAACCCACCAATTCAAACTACCTACTCATGAATGAAATCATCCTCCTAGGTAGAAAAAAATAGTCTTTAACCAATTTTTTTAAACATCGAATAACGGTCGAATGTACAATTCGGACATTGAAATACCTACATAAAAAAAGCCCTGTCCAGTTTTCCCGCGCTTTAAAAAAAAATGTAACCCGTTTATCTATGACAATTTAGTTCACCGAATGCACATGGAGCGAGTTCGTCGACCCCGCTCTCACCAGTCTCACCGCGTTCGATGCACCGGCCTGACGACGCACTGTTTCTGAACCGAATCAACAATCTCAAATCGAATTCTCTGAAATTTAATCTGATGACAGGAAGACATTTTGCGATCATTGGGTGTTTAATGGTGTTACCACAGAATAAGTAATATGTTACTCAATATTGATCCCTGATTGATTATTATCATTAATTGACTTCTCTACTCGTATTATAAAATTTCTACTCGAACGTTGCCATTTACTCTAACTAATTAACTATTTGTCAAAACTAGAAATACTCGGACTTACTTATCATGCTTAGTGCATGCTTATTAGAGATTTATTTAAAGTAAGTATCCAAAAAATCGTAACAAAAAAACCTAGCGAGAGCTGTATTCCCTTTATGACCTGTATCACAGAATAGATTTAGGTAGTTCTGTATCGTATCACCGTATGCAGCTTTGACCAAAGAAAATTTTGATAAATAACAAAAGCTTGTAGAATCTCAACAAGTTCACGAATACACTAGCCGATTAGCAGTTAAGCACCAAAACCACGTTTATTAACGAACCTATAGTAAGTTCATATGCGGAGTTTTCCTGTAAGAGAAATTGAAAACTCTAATAGCAAGAAACCTAAGCAATTAATTGGTCAGTTTTCTCTGACATCCACGATCAACACCAGGGACATGCTAGTAGTTTGATTTATTTCTTCTCATTCTGTTTTGAAAGGAAAAACCCATCATGTTTACTGAAGTTAAAAGTACTAAAATCTGCCCTCATAAACAGAAGGCGCTATCTCAAAAAAAAAATCGCTTTTCTGTCATTTACACTGTGATGCAGAATGTTTTAAGCTACAATAGTATTAATAACTCAAAAGTGTTTTTTTAGATAGCAACTTTTGGCTTAGGGGGGCAGTAATAATATCACTTTATCTTACCAAGTCTGTATTTGATGAAGATGGCAGTCAAAGATATAAGTACTAAGAGTACCTATGTTGGGCGATCAGAAAGTAATTATTTATTTATAAGACTTGCCCACTGTAGGTGCAGTACATGAACAAGATTTACATGATGAAGAGTAATAGAAACTAAAAATAATATCGAATCGTCGTAAAATAGAGAACTTAAGAATGATCTGAGAGCAGATTTTATATTGATTGATATGAATTAAAAGACGAATAGGTAGAACTGTTTTAGAATTAGAAATTATAATTAAAGTTTTGTACTTATTAGTGGCTTTAGAATTAAATAGCACAGGTGAAGTAAAACATAATTACAAATACAAATACAATTATTAAACATAAATGAGGCAAAAAGTTAAACCCCTATTGCATCTTGTCGTAGCATATAGGTATTGGCGCTGCAAGCAGCAAGCAATGCAGCAGTGGCGCAAACAATAGGCGTATATAGATTCCATGCCCACCCCAGGATAAGTTACCGATTCAAAATTCTATAATACTGGCACAAAAATCCAGGCCTGTCCCAGAAAAATAACTAAATACGCCAATGGGCTCAAAAAATAAATTAGGTCCCAAATTTTACTATCTTCATTTGCTTGGCGTTGTTTGCGCTTAAAGGTATCACTAAGTTTCTTTTTTTATTCATAATCGCAGATTAGGGTCCCAAGGTTTCCTGATCATGAAAGCTCCATTGCACAGCACCGCCTAACCCTGCGATAACTATGCCACTCATATTAACGATACTATACGTTGCTAATATATAGCTAGCAGCTCCTCGATAAATACACTTTTCTACAGACACAACTGAGATACAAGAGCTTTACAACTAATTATATAAAATAAATACTCGTGTGCTCGTAGCTACAAAATCATGTAAATGAATGATGTAAGAAATACTCCTTGTAGCAACTAATTAATCTTCATTATTTAAATATTAATGTCTATGTCGACGATACGATGATTAGAAGGACCACGTTATCTCACTTATCATTGTAGGTACCTACAGTGGGAAAATTTTCGCCACACAGTGAGCGAAGTATCGTGACGACAATGTTGGGCTCTGAGAATGATGTCAATTTCGATTTGATTGAATTAGCTTCGAGACAATAGCACCCCACCGGATACTATCAACTTGTACCAATCTGAATCTTGTATCGGTTTTGTGGGTGATGCATCTCCAAAGGGATCCCGGCATCGAGAAGGCGTAAGAAGAATTATGCAACCCAGAATAGCGTTAGATTTGCCAAGTCGCAGTCTTGGCGGAGAGAGAACAACTTGAGTGATTTGCTGACGTAGAAGACATCAGTCGACATTCTTGACTCTTAAATATGTGCAACAGATCCATAATAAAATCCTACTAGGTATAAAGTCAAGTTTGACGGCTCTGGCTTTAACAAGTGGACGAAAAGGGTAGATTTAATGTAACACTAAGTTCCTTTCTTAACAAAAAAAAACCTGTACGTTGTGACAGTACTGTGTCTATTTGCACAAGCAGTGCACAAAACATTAAACATGAAGACCGAGGCGACAAAGCAACACAACGCGTCCGCGCGCCTGCATGCAGCGCTCTTCACTCGTTCCTCAGTTATAAATAGAAGCCATATCTTTGTACCCTCGCTCTCCCGCCGTGAGTGAGAAACGCCAGACAAACTTCAACGTACAAGTACTATCAAATACGTAATGAAATCTATTCAATTCCTGCATTGCCTGTTATGAGATGGTGAAGTACCGATTTCTATTAGAATAGAAAGGAAAGTCCAGCCCTCAGCACGATAAAAAGTAAAAATGCTCCCTCTCTCTCTCTCTCTCCGTCTCGTGCCTCCTTCCTAAAGGTCGATTTTGACACACTTCATTCAATTCAATGCGTTCCACTTGAAACAGCTGGTAGATACTTATTCCTTTTTTGTGGAAGTATCCGAGCACATAAATGTAATGCGTAAGATTGTAGAAGACGTTTTCTAAACCATGTATATATAATTTAAAGCTTTGCAATTCCATTAATATGATACCAGGGAGTAATTACGGTGACTCCGAAATTAAACTTGCAATTGAAAATTCTAGAATGATCGACATGATCGTATCTGCCAGCCCGGGTTAGGTTACAAAGCATTGAAAAAATAATATTGTCTATATACAATACAAGCTATTTGTTTGTTAGTTTAGCCCGATATATGCAAAAATCATAAATGAAAATGAACAAACTATATCTTCTTCAAATTTGAAAACTGAAAATACTCTTCCAAAGTATACAAAATACAAAGCCGTCTAATACGCAGTAGACCTAACTGAAGTACTAAGTAAAATATTTCATTCGGGGTCGGTTACCCGTACATTGTCTGGGTTAAGAATCTAGACTCGAGCAGGTCTAGGCAAAACGACAATGACCTGGGCATTGCCCGAACAAGCCGAAAATATCAATCAGAAGTTCCTAAAATGGGCTGTATAGCTACAGAGAAGGCTTTTGATATTATGTACCGTAATTGAAGTAACATCAGCTGCGCCCAAAGAGGATATTACTTGATTAACCAGCATGCTATTTTGATGCTTAAATGATTCAATGGAGTCTTAGAGGATCAGCATGTCATATGGGATTATACTACCTGGTTTATCGAGATTGCTAGATTTACAAAAGTTTGTGACATTGATATTATATTGATCGAAATACAGGGTACGCAGTACGCGTATTAAGAAATTGTATTGCGATTTCGGTTTAAAGATCTTTATTTCTCAAAAGAATAACAATAATTCATTTGCGATACGTCAATGCTCATCTGGTCGTTTAAGTTTGGCTTTTCATTGTTTCTAGATTTCCAAATCGATTTTAATAGATCTGTTTTTACAGAAGTTAAGGTATAATCTGTTTTTTTTTTTATATAAATGATCCTTAACACTTCACTGACGATTTTGTTTGATATTGACTGTAGAAATCATTTTGATGATACACGATTGTTGTCGTACAGCCAGAATAGACTTGCCCTTGGCAAGGCCATTTACTACCTATCAGCGTTAGCCAACGTCATCGCAGACAATGTTGGCGGCCACAAAAACTTTTATGTGTGTGAAGCACGACATATCACTTATCAAACAAAATAGTTAGAGCCGATTTGAACTATGATTTTGGTCTTGAATAAATTAAATTGACCAACCCCAACGCAGCGTTATTACAGAACTCTATAATTATGTTTCATTTTCAGTATATATTTATGACTTATGTCTGATTATAACAAGGGATGAGCAGTCCACAAAATAACACAATACGGTGAAGACAAGTTGGAATCCCACACAAAGTTGTAAAACGTAATAATGTTCCAGATAGATACACGTAGCAATTACTATAACATATTTAGATGGTCTGATAAAGCAAATACAGATCTCTGTGTCAGATCAATGTGGAGAAAAATGGAGGAGGCCTTTACTCTATGAAGAGGTCCTTGAATAATTTATTAAAAGAAAACATGTCTTAATAAAAAATGTGAATTATAAATTGTATGATCATAAATCTAATTATTATTGTGAATTTAAATGAATTAAAGAAATAAAAGATTTTTTATTATTATTTACGATACTAATGAGACAAGACATATGAAAATTCCTAAAAAAATAGTTGCATGTATAAATAATAAAATAACCAACACCACAAGATAGCTAAACTAACGTTAACTGAGTACCGTCAAACGACGCAAAGTTACCTAACTATAGATCAGAGCGCTGCAGAACACCGTAACATCGCAAAGAAAACAATTGACGGCTCATTCTTTGATTGTTAGAATAAAACAAAAGCATAACCACGAAACTTTCTACAGTCAATCGAACGGCCACTATCGAGTTATCATTGAATCCAGCTGATATCACGCAAGAGTTGTGCAAGCCGGAGCGTGCACAAAGATCGAGAGGGGGAATGTAGGTCGGCGCGGCGCGGGGAGAGCCCTTAGGCCGCCGTGTTGCTCCTCTTGCAGCCCAGTTTTCCGATAGAAAATTACAAAAACAGAACGACAAACTCGTTTGAAAAATTAGAGGTTAAATGACTAAAGGCATTAAAAGACAACACCTTCGGTTTTTCAACTAGAATCTAGGATTTACATGCTTCAACAACTCTTGAATATACGTTGACATAACAAGTGAATTATAACGATGTGCACCAGCTGCAGTAGCTGCACCCTTTAGTACCGTGCCTAGCCTAGCAACCTTTTTCATAGAGCTGAACTATCCGTTACCATTATAAAGATCGCTGATCCAAATTGAAATGAATTTCAGTCACAAAAGACGCTTCCTCACGACTTTGTCATTATTAAAACTCTCAACTTGTAAACAGAATTAGGCAAGCAAGTGCAATATAACCTTGCGTTACTCGAAGGGCCCAGAGCAGGTCGCAAGAAGAGAAAACGCCACTTATCAACGCGCGGGGACGCGCGAGTCGCACGGGGAAAGCGGATCGGAAAAAAATGCCGCAGTGGCTGTTTAAAAAAAAACAGTATCAGAAAGTCGTTAAAGTCGGAATGGGTCACTATAGCATGCCAACATAGCCATTTTGTGAGTGCCGCTACCCAACGGCAATAACGCGACGAGGCCACGAAGAAAAAGATGCCTAGGTACCTGGCTGGCCCTGCTTTATAAGCGTAATAATAAGCCATTAAGTGACTGGTACAGTACCACGACAGTACGAAATACACTGCTTACTTAAAGCGTTCCGTATTAGAAACTGGGCTGGTCTCAGTTTAGATCAAATCATCTGTCCCCTTTAAGAAGAATCTTCGGCGCCTGTAGACATTGACCCAAATAGGGCGCAGATACTTCGCAGAAATCTAGCTCTAACTAGCAAAAACACACAATAACAATGAAACTACGACGTTACTGAGCTACGACCTACGGCCAAATTCATCCCAACTTTCAAAACAAAGTTGTAGAAATAACACGTAACGGTTTCGTTGTTAGTGAAGTGAAAACCGTTCGCGTAGGCTTTCCAACTCCCATCTGCCCTGCGACCTGTTCTAGTACCAGCCGGCAAACCAGTTGTACAACTGTTACACCTACTGTTAATTTGTACCAACACACCTACTCGATGTTTATGGTTGGACAAGGAATCGCAGAAAAATGTGGATTACTTTCGATCTACGGTCGATTATATTGGTTTATATACGTAATTATTTTTGCTGTTGTTAAATGCAACACGTAATCTGTATTTGAGCGGTATAGAAGACTTAATCAACTAGAAACCTAACATCAGTCATTAATGCTCGTAAGAAATTTTTATATCTTAAAATTACGTAGCACAACTTAGCAATTTCGTAGCGTTACCAGTCCATTAGCAGTCCAATATATTATTAGAGTTCTGCCATTTGCTGCCCTGAATTTGTGTAGACACAAAGTACAAACTCGGACTTCGGCCGAATACTAAGCTTGCGCTCAAATAAACCTAATATCTTCGTGATACTAATAGCAGAATTCCAAAAATCGTGTCGGCGATGAGAGATTATAAGAGTCCAATAATCCGAGTCACATTCACATCACAGGAGTTATATTGGTCCGTAGGCCTTGCGTATTGAGGAGTGGGACTTTAATTGCTAATTTCAACCAGACCAGTGTTTACTACAGTTTAATTACCTACACCTTACTCGTACCTCGTACATAAAGTTGTCAGGAATAACCTGACATTTTGTCGAATCAAAGGCTCAATAAAACGCAACCATGTTGGCTGCCTGCCCTTTCGATCAATCTGTCAAGCAAACACTTAAACTTTCGAATTAATAACTTTAAACAACTTGAACTCGCAACTTTCACAGGTGTTGGATGTCTCGTAAAATTAAAATATCTCTGAACTGCAAAGAGGCCAGGATTCAAGAGTTTGAATGCTTTTGTACTGAAATTCACGTAAAATAATTATGTATAATCTATTTTCGTTATTAGAATTGTTTTGGCAAAACGATATTGGCTGGGATTTAAGCTATTATTGTGGCGACGCTGATCATATTGCCAGTATTTATAATGATCAAAGGTTTGTCGGTGGCCTCGCTCGGCCCTACAACCTTCGCGGCCCCCGTACCATCACAGACTCGTTCTTAGTTATATCATTACCTTACTGCTCAACTGCAATGCCGAGTTGTCGCCGTAAATAGGTCGTTTTATCATTTACACAAATCATCAGATGTGTTGAATGAATCTGTTGCATAACATATGCTCTGTTGTTAAACTACTGGATAATACCTGTTTGCATCTTTCCAGAACATGGTTCTGCTTACTAACGTGGTCCACGTACTATGTTTAAATGAAACGATGCATCGTTTTGCGAAGTATGCTTTGTTTTACCAATGGCTGTTGTAATACGGCCGTAATTATAGATAATTGCCTTACGTAGCGCTGATATCCAAGGGTCATTCGATAAAGTAGGTCATCATCACACCTACAGGCAGGCCACTCAATCGATTTTCTGGGTCTGCTATCTAGTGGGAATAGCGTGGAGAAATATTTTTTATGTTAGGTACTGCGAGACTCTAGTACTTAAACAAAATAGCTACAGCTAGTATTATGTATATCTTATGTATTGCACATACTGCAGCACTATCCTCTGTGCTATAATACGAAGAAGACTATAAAAGAACGCAGTGGAAAAGTTTGAAATCGAGCACGATATCGAACATAAAGATTTGGACGGATGTCAAGGCAGAAAAAGCAAAATGAACGGCTGTAATACTCATGTAACACTTGTGTCGCAGAACTCGCGGAATGCTACCATACATGCCTCAAGCTTGGACAAAGACGCGAGCCACAATCGTGTCATTCGATGTTTCTTTGTTATTGTTACTTAGCAATAAAACGGAATTGTTATTGCTTAAGCAGCGCCCTAGATGGTTGGACTTTTAAATACATACACAGCGATCGTGGATACTTCCTAGTCTGGAGTCTGAATAGGTATCAGGCTTATGTAACAAACAACATAAGTATTACATTACCAAATCAAGATTGGTTTCTCTGCGACGTTTTTTTATTTTACATGAAATGAAACAAGATTTGAACTGAACTATGTCTCTTTGGCAACTTGCAGTACTTTCGAATCAAAAGAGCCATATTCCATAGGTGTTTCATAGGTGGTTTAGCCTAAGTCTCTCTTTGGCTTTAAGATAGTACAGTATGTGCACGAAATAAAACTTTTTACGTACACCGATAGAAGAAACGGCACTGAATAGTTTTTGAACAATTTTATAACTTACAACCAATGCAAACCTAAATCTCGCCATATTATTCCAAGAGGTGAAACTGGAGATGTAGTTTTATGACGTGCTCATGAGTACCAGGATTCGTTTTCTAATTCAATGACAGTCATGCTTAACCACTTCAGTTAAAGCAGTTTTCGTTTTTGTGGTTCGGCGTAGCGGTGCCGGTGCTGGATGAAGATTGGAAATAGCTACCCCGGACTGCAGGCGACCTAAATTCGCAGCGCGAGCGTATTCAATCTCCTAAAATATAATTCGGAAGCCAGTTACCTCAACATTTCGTACGATTAATGGACTTGAGATATTATACTCTATTACAATCATATAAATCAATCGACTTAGCTTCTCGTGGCATCAATTGAGGCGAAGCCAAATATCAACAGAGTTTTGTCTTTGTTATGTTGTTTAATTTCAAGATACCGGAAATGGGCAGCCCAAAGAAGAAATTTATTTTGGTAGCTGTTTACCGATTGCTTGCCTGAATGATCGGAATGCTGAGTTCTTGAACTGAAAAATACGAACTCGTGACTCACGGACGTGACGTGACATTCTTACTTTTTGCTTTTGAATTGCTCTCTTGTAACAAAGTAATTTCGTAAGCATTGTCTTCTTAGTAAAATAAATTAACTGTAAATGAGCAGGTTAAAATTAAGGCGTTTCAAATTGAATTCAATATGAGACAATGATTCGTATTAAGGTTATCATTGCGTCTTTTGATTAGAACTGTACTGCCTGCTTGTTGTTTGTATATACTTTGTCAAGTACTATATTATCATGTACTCTGGAAGTATGCTGTATCTATAGGTACTTGTTGAGGACACAATATCGCTGATCACGGTCACGCTTCACTGTTTCTTCCGACCTAGTCTTGCTTGCAATGGTGCGCGCTGGAGACAAAAACATTAAGTACTTACCTACTGAAACAAAATATAGCCCGATAGACAATCTACAGAAAACGGCAATTCAAGTAGATAATTACATAGTCGACAGTAAAAAAAAGAAGCTACATAACAACGAGATTGACTGCATATTTCCTATTATAAACGCTACGTTACTTTCCTACTCATGGAAGAGTTTCTGCAATTCGTTTATCACAAAACACGATTGAATGAAGGTGAAATTCAAAGTTCAGTCGATTACGTTTCATGTCCGGCCCACTGTTTACAATTTGTTTTCCCACGAAGTCTTTTATAACCCACACGTAACAAAAAAGGTTTCTTAAACCTCTCTTTTGTTTACAAAGCTAACTCAGTTTATAAAGAAAGTATACAATTCATGTCACATTCCTCCATAGAAGAAGAAATCCAGTGGTAGTAAGCAGGAAGCGAGTTCGGCACGCGACGCGGGCTAACGGACCGTGAGACGAGAAATTAACTGTTATTTATACACACAACCACGCAGAATGAACCTGTTACAACATCGACGAAAGTATTTCGACATCGATTTTCAATTATGCTGACGATATACAAATAGAAAATATTGCGTACACCTTAATCAGCGAAACTAATCTTATTCGATTTTACAATGCTCAGCAGATTGAAATCATTGGAAATATTATGTGAGATCGGCTTAACTCGTTGTTTAACTTGGATTTGCTGGGTTTGGTTTGTGTTTGACATAACAATTGATCATAGTTTTCTTTTGAATTCGTCGAGTTGCTCTGATCAGGGGTATGAGAGGGATTCATGCTGCCAGTAGCAACTTGTCATCATCATCAGCCGGAAGACGTCCACTGCTGAACAAAGGCTTCCCCCTTAGAACGCCACAATGAACGATAACTCGCCACTTGCATCCACCGCTTTCCCGTAACTCTCATGATGTCGTCAGTCCACCCGGTAGGAGGCCTGCCAACGCTTCGTCTTCCGATTCGTGATCGTCATTCGAGGACTTTTCTCCCCCACCCAACGGTTATCTGTTCTTCGAGCGATGTAGCCCATTGCCATTTCAACTTGCATATTTTTCCCAGCTATGTCAGTGACATTAGTTCGTCGACGAATTTCTGTATTCCGGATTTTGTCGCAACTTGTCATAATTGTTTTTAATTCTAGTGTTGGATTGATAGGCTGTAAATCTCAATCCAACTATGAAATCGATATGTGTGACATGTTGTTTACAATATGACATGCTGCTTTATTTTGGTTTACTGACGCTATTTCCTATTTCATTTGAAATAGAAGCTTAAACATGGATTCATTCTTAAATTACTATGCTATCAATTTGTGGAGCTAAATCTGACCATAGACTGATTGTAATTAACTTTCACTTTCATTGAAATCATTGGTTATTATCTGTAATAGGCTTGATTCAAAATCGTTCTTAATTTAGACAGTTATTGAATTGCCAGCCAGTGGAACTCTTTAAAGGTGTGATGAGATCATTGTTAAATTTTAACATTTCTTTTTTAGCAAGCACCATTTTTAAAGAAAAAGTAAACAACCGCATTTTTGAGATGTACCACTCTAGCAGCGTAAAGTTATGTTTGCAAATCTTTCGGCGCTGTTTCAAGGTTCACAATTCGCATAATGATTATTTCTTACAATTCCAGAGTATTAGTCATTGTTATTGAGTAAGTAGATGAGGTTTATCGTACCATGGCCAGCCATGACCGGCGGCCTTGCGCGGTGAGCGGTTCAGGCACTCATTTCAAAGGCTTCGCTGCGGATTTCGCAACGGCGTCTGCACTTGTGGACTGGGATTTCAAATCGCCAAGCTACTAGAAAGATCTAAGTCGATATTTTCTCAGATTCAATTACTTTTGTTAAATTCTCTGCTTTAAGGTTAAGCTTTTCTGCGAACTTTCAGTGTGCTTCATAGTTTCCGTGTAGACCTTTGTTTCGATTAGTGGCCTATTCTGAATGTATCTTCATCTGAAAACTAAGCAAGCAAATGACACAATGGAACTCACCCTGTTAAGTTTATTTGCTTAATTAGAAAAAAATACATTACATTACGCTTTAGGAGCAAAATGAAGCTCAGATCCTGGTCGCACGTGTAGTTGACGACCGCAATTAAGCAATGGCCCATTGCAGCCCGTGATAATTAAGCCCAACACTAATTGAATTTGTTCAATTACGCTGCTGCTTACATATAAAGGTACAGGTTTGAATCGATTTATTCACCAAATCTATTTAGTTCTACTGCTGTTTCTTCGTCTGAATTTAGAAGTTCCTATACTTTCTTACGCAGGGTTTATGACTTAAAATGACGCTATAATAACGCTTTTTGATACGTTATCTATTCGTGTATTTTCATTGTTATTGTGATGAGATCATTATTCGAAAAGCGCGAGCGCAGTTGCGTGTTATACTGATAGCATCACCTATTAGGTAGTGTGACTTTTGATACGAATGTGTTGTTTTGTTTTGTTATATCATTTCGACAAGTAAATATTTTTGTTTGCCTGAAGTCATAATTTTAAAGTGCGTATGTTAATTAACCAACGTAAACTCAGATATCACTTTTCGTCAGTAAGTTTGTTAACACTCGTTGTTTCTTTATTATTGTTTCTAAGTAATTGACTTAATATTTCGTTTTTTTGTAAAAGAGTTTTCTGTTAGCTAAAGGCAATTATTTAGGTTTGTCTATCTTCAAGTGTACAGAAGTGTTAACTGACTAGCATTGACGATCCTTACAAGTTACCAGAGAACTAACCATTCCTTTAGCCGTCAATATTTTTCACAACCACATAAAATATTCTCCTAATTTGAAGCAACGAATACACTTACTAACTACAGACAGAAAAGGAGACGGACATGAAGAGTTTAAGACTCACTGCATCCAATCCAATTTGACATTTGTATTCGATTAAGTTAGTCTCTCAGACCTATCTATTTGAGTATCTGTCTACCAAGAGTACTTGCGTTCTTGAGCATATCGCTTCTCTTAATACTGTTTCCTCATTCACTTCACAGTTCAAACCCTGTTAATGTTACGTCACACAATGTGCACGGTGTGTTCTGTGTGTAATTGTGGAGCACTCATAAACGTATTGTTTGCCGCTGATAACAGCTGCATGTTATCACACCATTCACTATAAATAACACGATCTCACCAACTGTAGCACACCAACGGATCTAATGTGACGAAGTAATTAACTTTTATCTACGACAAACGGCTTATAAACATAGTAAGTTTGTGCATTTAAAATGAGTGCAATTTGCATAAGAGCGAATGGCATTGGAGTAAATTCAGGCATAATTTAAACGATTCTTGAACCTTGACAGTATAATTAAGTTTTTCTACAAAGAGCGGACCAGAAAGTATTTTATATGCTAATTTCTCGTTTTCATATTCTCAACGCACCTCACGTTATTTCTTTAACGTGGTATGTTTAGATTTAACTCTGGTAAGTTTCCATGTCTAAGGTGTCAAGAAAACCATGAAAACTATTTTTGAAATGTAATCATGACTTGGTAAGCAAATTAGAATGCTTGATAGACATTGCATAACAGACGACTTGACAATATGCACGACTACGACTCGCCTAGTTTTGTACAAGAAACCGGTCAAAGTGGTTTTGCTGTGAGATCTTAGTTTATATTTTATAGAGCAAGAAATCTGGGAAGTTGATTCTATACACGGCAGTCTAGGTAATTGCAACACTTTATAACATTAACAATATTGCAATAAGAAATAAGAATACTTAAAGTATGTCATCTCATTTTGACTTGAGCTCTATGTCAGGAAAATAGTCGTTCGGATATTGTTTTATTATTCTCTGATTTATCATTTTCTTCTGTCGAGTTTCTTTTATGTCAGATATTTCCCGGTGCCTTTGTCAGTGAAGTATTTTCCTCATTTGTTTTAATCCCTTGACCTTCCGCGCCGCAGTTTCAAGGTGATGTTATTGTGATGTTTTCTTAGGAACATTTATCTCGATCGTGATCTTTGTAAAAATATGTCAACTGTCGTTACAAATGGTTGCACAAACGTCATAAATAAGCATTTTTTATTAAGAGCAAGCTTCCACTGAGACGCAGTATCGTTGTATCATTATAGTATTACATACAGGGCGAACACAACAGGATGTGGATATCGACTATGTCGTCAATTCTAAATGACCCACTTCACTGTCTCGATTGAAGCTGAAAAACGCCCTTATTTCTAACAATACCTTATTTAATTGTAGCAAGAATCATGTACATAACAATAGGTATTGTAATTATTATGTACCTAAACTATGCGCCAAGTCATTAAGTGGTAATGAAATGAATCCATTAATTAGATACATTCTCAACGGTCGCAACTTTTCGTCGTGCAAGTTTGTGTCTGTGAAGTTAGCTACTAGTAGCGTCGTACTTAATAAACGTTTTTAGGTGTCAACGGGAGGAATACATATAAAAAGAAAGGTCCTGACTGATTGTTGGTGAGACTGACAGACTCACCAACACTCAGTTCAGGCTTTTGTCTCTAGGAGGCTGAAATTTTGCATAGCAGTTGCCATGAAGACGGTATAAGGAATAAACGGGATTTCTATATCCAATCCAAAGTGGCCCTGTCTCCGTAACTATGATTTGAATTTGGAATACTCTAATTAGGTGGGCTGAAGACATAGCGAGAGCGGGCAACCACTGGCTGGATGCACTGGCAAGTTGTCATTCAGACGGTGAGTCTTGGTGTAACAATGGACACATTCCGGCTGATGGTAATGGTGATGATGATTAAAAGCTATGAAAACATGAAAAAACGTGTGCTTATCAATAGCAGGGAAACCGAAGTATTGGCGATACCAATTCTGGTAGATGAGGCCTGGTTGGTGGTAGGTTAATAATGGTGGATGTACCTAAGGATTGTGAGGATACTTCGACTTCCAACCGAATCACTATGTCCGACAGTGGGCGTTCTACGGCTGATATAATAAATGATGATTCTGGTACAATACCAGTTCTATTATCTTATTATCTTATCTAGTTGTGTTGTGTGTCTACGAGTCTGCGCCAAACACGCCTTAAGGCTAACTTAACTTCACAGACACAGACTTGCTGGGAATTGCACAAATTCCTATAATGACATAATTTAGACAGAGATAGCAATGAGCGAAATAATGTCTGATATTGTCTTCGTGTTCTCATTCTCACTGAATTATTTTCCTTTCGCTGCATTGTCTGAACATAAATTGTAGTAATTGTTATTGTATTGAGTATGTAAAAACTTGAATTTCTGTTTTATTGATATCAAGCTTCGGATCGCATAGGTTCATCGACTCGGACCTTATCTTAAATAACTATACTTAAGTATCCATACCCACTCTTAAGGCCGTTCCCTGAGCCAAATACGCAAAACTAGCCCAAGAATAATGCTACTTTTCTACGAAACGTTGATATTTGTAGACTTGGGAAAAATATATATCATTCTTGATTATATTATCTTGTCAAAGACAGCTTTCGATACACGATTCATCGCACTTCGCTCGATACAATTAATTCCCAAAGTAACCTCCAACGCGAATTTTTAAAAGAACTTTACTTGTTTTTTTACTACGTGACACTATGAAACAAAAAATAGAGAAAAATCTATCATAACTTAAATAGTCCTTTGACAGCTTCCGAATTTCAATAATTTGAGGCAATATTTTTAAATTAAATAAAAATCGACAAATTCTATCGTAAAAAGAAATTGACTTACGGCCTGCAGTGTCTATCTCCGTCATTCTTTCGAAATGTGACAGTGACCGCTGAGCGCTCGTGCTAGACGGACATGTACTAAGTTTCCCCAAAAAAATACAAGATTTTATTTCATTTGCCTTGCAAATATATTATTGTAGTGTTACTAGTAAAAACTGTGTTGAGTGTCCTACTGATATACCACCGTGTGCGTGTGTATTATGGGTAACAAACAATTGAATAAGAAGGAAAAATCTCGAAAGACAACTCATAAGATTCTAAAAAACGATGGAACTAACGTAAGTAAAAAATATATTTATTAAACAGTGACAATAGTATTTATTTCGTTATTTATAATAAAACTATTAATTTGCAAATTTAATTTTCTGTGAACAAACCAGAACAAACATTACAATCATGAATATGCATATAGTTCAGAATTTCACGCACCACAGGAAAGCCTCGGTGGCGTAGTGGTTTCACCGATAGGATATATAAGTAGTAGGCGACCTTGATCAGTCAAATGTGGCGAGAGTTCGAATCACAACTGATAACTAAGCTTTTTGCTTTTTTATTTTTAGGTAAAAGAATGACCGCGTGACCTTAGTTTTTTTTTTATTCGACTAGAAGGCAAACGAGCAAGTGGGTCTCCCGGTGGTAAGAGATCACCACCGCCCATAAACATCTGCAACATCAGGGGTATTGCAGATGCGTTGCCAACCTGGAGGCCTAAGTTGGAATACCTCAAGTGCCAGTAATTTCACCGGCTGTCTTACTCTCCGCGCTGAAACACAACAGTGCAAGCACTGCTGCTTTACGGCAGGAGTAGCGATCAAGATGGTGGTAGCAATCCGGGTGGCCCTTGCACAAGGTCCTACTACCTGCAAGTTAGATATAGGGAATTAAAAAACCGGTGAGAACTAAAAACTGGTTAATAACTACATCGACGGATACAAAACCGGTTAACCGGTTTTTTGCAAACTGTTTAAAATTGAAGTATTAGATGATAATTTTACTATTATTGGTTGTTATTGATGTTAACGGCGTATTTTGTGAGATTTAAATATACTCTCTACTAATAAGGGAAGGTGGGTTACAGTGGATCATGGGTAACAGTGGTCCAGTTGAATGAAGTTTTAACTCATTTATTTATTAAATTGTTTAATAGTCTTTTATCACAAGTAAAAAACAAAGCTAGCCCACTAATATAAAATCACGATGTAAAACAAAAATCGGTTAAAATTCAGTGTAATCAAGTGTAATCAGTTAAAATCAGTGAAATCGTAAAATTATATGATAGAGTTTCATATCCATTATGCCATTGACTCTCACGAGATCACCAACTTTATCACCCGAAAAACATCCCCAGACCATAACTGATCAGTGACCCAGTCCGCCACTGTTGGCACACGCGTAGCTTTGCCTTTCGTTCGCCTTCTTGTCGTCGAATATATTTGACGATGTCTCCCCCCAAAAATGCAATTTCGATTCGTCGTAAAATAAAACTTTTGACCACTGCTCAGGCGTCCAATCTTTGTATTTTTGTATCTTTGTCCTATTATTCAGAGAATAATATTATCCTTTATATTAAATACATAGCTAGAATAACATTGTTTTAACTTCGCGTACCAGATTTGTGTCTAGGGAATGCAAACCGGGTAACAAACCGGTCAAAACCGGTTTTTTATAATTTTTTATAATTTATTCTTTTATTTCATTTCATCGTTACTACTTGTAACTATTACTTATTCTGTGTCGTTACATAACATGTGATAAGTGTTAGAGTAAATACAGTAAATTAGGTAAAGTGATATGAATGGTAAGCTGATTATATATGTGCTGTTATCTTTCCAATTGAAGATCTCGCTTGATCATCCGATATATTGGTTACTAAGTGAGATAGTATTTATATTTATCCAATATTCCCACGTTTCGCACGTTGATATTTTGAATGTCTTAATTGAGATATTTCTCTTTTCGGCTTTCCTTTAGAAAAACACGGTTGCGATGTCGGTAATACATTAATTTGAGCTTGTAAGTTACTATGTAATAGAAAAATTATTTTATGCTCATAATTATATCCTCTAATGCACACTCATCTCTCTTTCAAATTGCTGATGTAATCACGCCAGTCACAGACAGATCTACCCTCCATAATAAAATTATGCTTCAAAACTGACATTTGGTATTTTTGAATACCAACCTGAGTAAACCAACCGTCCTTGTTATATTGTATGCGCCAGCATCATCAGGCCCTTGCCTATACCACGATGTGCAAAATCCAAAACTTCGTATCATACCGTCCCGGTGACGCTTATATTATTTAATACGAGAGGGATAGAGAGAGACGGTACGGTACGAACTTCGATTTCGAATTTCGTAGTAGCCCCCCAGTATCAATAGGTATACATTTACACAGTGTAAACTTAGCTCGCGTAAACGCGGTCAACGACCCCTCGCGTGAGAGGACCTTGCGTCTGTCACTTTCCTATGATTTGAATAAGACGAAAATATTGCGGAACGCCTACGGAACACTGATAAGTGACGCAGCACTATTTGGTCTAATGTGCGTAATATTAATTACGTCTTGGTCATTAAATTATATAAATATGTGAACTGACCCGTTTGCTGAACTGAACTGCGAAGAATTTATTATTATATGTTTTCTGAACCCGTCACACGCCCTGTAGGGTTACTACGAAACTCGAAACGAAGTTCGTGTCGTGCGGCCCCTCTGACACTTATTATACTGTTTAATATGAGAACAAGAGGGACAGTACCATACGAATTTCCACTTTTGAGTTTCATAGTAGCCCTGCTGTAGACTAACTGGTCTACTTTTTGTGCCGATATTCATTTTTAAACGAAGAAATCAAATTGATTTAGTTCTAGCACCTGTGAAGTTAAAAAATTATGTGAAATCCTTTATCGATACAATAATGAGCGTCTAACCTCCCGTTTCCCTATAGTTATAAAACTTTAGTCTACTCCACTAGAAGTGGAGACTTGAAGTATGCCAAACAACGTACATTGAGTTTCTTACGTCGAGGCGGTCGAGGTGGAGGTGGAGACTACGAAAGAATTTCTCGAATTTCCTAACTACTGCCACTAGGTGGCGACGAACTCAATAGCCTATTACCTATACTGGATGTACACCTTGTCATTTATGATATGAGTAACTAGTTTTATCCCGCGCCGCCGCCGTGGCTCCGTTTTCGTGGAACATAAAAAAATAGTAGCTCCCTGCTCTCTTTCCTTTGGATGTGGAAATTTCGAAGCATACCTTCTTGGACCTTTATGATCGAAGAATACGCCTGCTTAACATCAAGTCTCTAGTTCCAGTGAATATTTTTTTACCTGATTACATATAAGTTCGCTGAAGACAACACACAAACAGCTCCTGTTTCAAAACCACAGATGACAATGACGCTCACCTTTTCCTACGTCACAGCTGCCAGCAACAGACGCGATAACATGTATTAAATCCCAACAAATCTGTCATCATGTCTACCAACATGTTTATGTTTATACAACTGCACCTGATTGCCTCAAACTGGGAGTATTTTCCACGTGATTTGGTATCTATCACATCACATAGTTTCGTTTGTAATATTCCGAGATACACTTATCTCAGCAAGGTTGGAACAACGTAACGGCTATTTTTACTTTCAACTCCGCAACTGCAGCCAAACCAGTCCTGTTCTTTAGTAGATGACGTCTCATGTCTACCTACTTAGCTTGTATTTGGTTTTCGTTTCACAACCATTCGTTGGTTGATATTTGTCTAATCATTGTTGTTGTTTTTAAAACAACGCTGTAGACACAATGACATTATTTGATAGATATAAAGCCATCTACGCATAATAACTGCATAGCTTTATCTCTCTCTAGTATAAAGCATTTGTACGTAAAAACTTAATAAAGTAGAAGTCCATTCTTTAGCAGTCTTCGTTAGGCAAAATACTTCATCTCCAGAATGATACGTTTTAGGTAAGTATTTTTAGTTATTGTGAAAATAACTAAACGCTATGCAGAAACTCATCAAGTGCACAGAATAGATAATAGTACAAGTACAGAAGTCTCTCTGTTTTGATAATCACAAATGCCGCCTTTTTATGTGCCTACATAATTATTATTAACAAACGGACCGCACGCGAGCAGCCGACATTGAGCTCTCTGGCGCCGCGTGAAGGTCGACATTATTCCACACCTTGTCAGATATTCCGAAAATAGGGTTGTCAATACTTTAATAGAATACCTATTATACTATCAGATTTATGCTATTTATAATATTTACTTAGCGATTGCACTTTTATTTATTCTATGGCGCAGGGTCGAATATTATGTAAGAATAAGCTAGGTACCAGTCTAGTCCAGCGCAACTATGCTTAGTGACTCTCGTTGCGAGACGTCACCCGTCACTTTCTCACAGTAGTGCACAGAAAGTGACAGGTAATATGTACATCTCATGCGAGAAATAGTCACATGTTACAGTTGCTTCAGAATGGCTGGTAAGTGTTATAAGTATAAATACCACGCAAGGTACACATGCAGAAACTGTTATACCTACCTATTAGGTAAATGAATACCGAACATATAAATCAGTTTACACAGGTATACACGACACATGATTTTCTTTTGATGTAGGTATGGATTATATGTATATGTAGCTACCTACCACCTATTTTAAATAAGTATATGATATAAAACATTTGTGTGTATATTTATTAATTATTGTTATAGATTTAGGTACCATGACAGTAGATATAAATGAGTAATGAATACCGTACCTTTCGCTATCTTTCTCACTTGCCGGAACCGAGAAAAACTGACAATTACTATTTTTTTCATTGTTCCGACAATCGGCTGCAATGCAGTATTTTTTTGGATACATATTGCCAATTAAAATTATGACACGCGTTTGCGACGTAAATTGAGTCGTACTGCGTAAGAGGCGCGCGCGTGCGCCACGGGTCAGTGCGCGGCAACCACTGAATCGCCTCAACGTTGGGGAGGCCCGGTACGCACTTTTAGCTCGGCGGCGGAATGGCGTAGTGACACCCCCCTGTCAAGTGTCAATTACGAGATTTAGGTCAACGTATTCGGCGTAGCACGAGATAGATAAGACTTCTATAGAGAACAGAATCCTCAGTTCGGGGCAAGAAACCATTACCATGCAACCCCATTTTAAACCTACGGTTGCAAATGAGCGGCTTTCAGAACTAGGTCAAAACGTGCGGAGGGTTGAATTGGGACGTGCCTTAGGGAAGGCTCGTTTGCCGCTCTAGGGTCGAATTCGGATGGTTCTGAACTTAATACTCAAAGGTCTGCCAAATGTGTATTGATCGCGGGGCTTGCAAGCGGTTGTTGCTATTGAAAACAAGAGACAGATTAAGCCAAAACATCCGCATTGTGTATTTTTGCGGGTAATCAAGACCGCTTTAGATTGTAGCTGCGAATAGATTGTTATCGTACTAATAAAAATGCAAATGCGTTTGATTTTGATTGGATGACCTGTGAAGATTATTTTTCGATGGCAAAATATGTTTGCGCTAAAATGTGCGCACTTGCGCAGTATCGCGCTTGCTATTAGAAAGTGATCATGATAAGTACTGAAGTGTAATATTTCTACGCAGTGCCGTTTTAGTTCAGTACAATTAGATCAAAATTTGGCAAAATTAAAGCAAGAGGTTTATCTATCAGGATATGTAGGTTATAGAGAAAAAATAAATTTTACCCACTCTCCCCCCCCCTCCGGGGGGAGCGTCACCCCCCCGCGCCCTCGAATATGTCCCGGATCGCGGTATTTTCCATTATAAAAGAAAACTGTACACGATACATAAAAAGTGTGTAGGAACGAAATAATCCTTGATAAATTTACTATAAACCTTTCATACATTTAAAAGCGATATCACTTATAGTTCCAGCGCAATATGATACCAAATACCAACTTTTTTTATAATTAATCTATTTTTTCGGCTAAAAGGTTAGTTTTCTCAAATACTTCACATTTTACCGCCAAGATATGTATGACAGAAGTAAAGAATAGAATATTTTCTTTATAAAAAGGTATAATTAATTTCTAAAATCTTTCATTTACCATTGCTATGCTATTTTTTAAATTTAGTTCATTTGGCCATTCAGCGAAATATAAATGTTCATACTGGTTAAATGGTGTTACTTTAAATACCATTAGATTCTCATATGTTTTCCTATAAGCTATAGGTATGGACCTATTTTCTGTATTAAAAAAAAAAATGTAGGCCCTGCTGGGCTTTTAGGAGATAGGGGCGGGGAAATGGTTAATTTTCACCTATTTTCTTAAATAACTTCAAAACGAATTAATTTAAAATAATGAAAAATATATATTTGAGATTTTCATAATGTACCCTTTCATTTGATATGTCACATGATATAGTTTCTACATTTTTTTTTCTAATTTACCCCCCCCATCCCCCCAAACTGGCCCCCGTGTTTAAAATTAATTAATTTATTTTACACGTCCGTGTTTGGGTCATCAATTTACATAGGTGAACTAAATTTGAATTCAATCGGTCTAGTAGTTTCGGATCAAATTGGCTATGACAGACGGACGGTTTAGGTATATTTATACCTTAGGCTGCAATTTATTCTTAAACTACTAATAATTCTCAAGAAAACTTAACCGTTATAGTTTTCCTTGCAAGTTTGATATACTTACTATCGTCCTGAATTTTTTTTAATTTTTTCTACCCACCGGTTTAGATTTTAGAGGGGGGGACGCCCGATTTTAATGAAAATTTGCGCTTTAAAGTTTAATATTTTGCAAATGAATCACTGAATGGAAAAATTGTTTTAGCAACCCCCTAATGATTTTAAAAAACCTATCCAACGATACCCCACACTACAAGGTTGGATGAGAAAAAAAAAAACACCCCCACTTTACGTCTATGGGAGGTACTAAAAAAAAATTTTTTTTTAATTTTTTTATTACACTGTTTTGTCGGCATAGTTTACATATATATTCGTGCAAAATTACAGCTTTCTAGCATTGATAGTCTCTGAGCAAAGCCGCGAACGGACAGACAGACAGACAGACAGACATGGCGCAACTATGAGGGTTCCGCTTTTGCCATTTTGGCTACGGAACCCTAAAAAATGTGTAATATTTTATTATAATCTTACTTACGGACTAAATAGTTTTTTTTTTGGTACTTTTTCCTAAGTTAATGTCGCAGTAGCTGATTATGGTGAATTTTCAAAATAGCATAGCAGCGTCAAATGAATGAGCTTAGAAATGAATTATACCTTTTTATAAAGAAGATATCCTGTTCTTTACTTTAGTCATACATATCTTGGCGGTAAAGTGTGAAATAATTGAAAAAACTAAACAATTAACAAAAAAAACTGGATAAATTATTAAAAATGTTCGTATTTGGTGCCAGATTGCGCTGAAACTGTAAGTGGTATCGCTTTTGTATGTATGAAAGGTTTATAGTAAATTTATCTAGGATTATTTCGTTCCTACACACTTTTTATGTATCGTGTACGGTTTTCTTTTATAATGGAAAATACCGCGATCCGGGACATATTCGAGGGCGCGGGGGGGTGACGCTCCCCCCGGAGGGGGGGGGGGGGAGAGTGGGTAAAAATTATTTTTTCTCCATAACCTACATATCCTGATAGATAAACCTCTTGCTTTAATTTTGCCAATTTTTCCATACATTGCAATCTAATTTTCTTCAACTATTTGTTATTGTGCAAGTTGAACACGTATCATTCGAATTGATCTAGCTAGCTAATTACTTGTTGCACGATGACTTGTGAATTTAGTTTAATACTCGAGTTAAACATCGCTAAAGATATCATATACCTATATTGCTTGCTTGCTTAATCATATCATAATAATTATAGTAACCGTTTGCAATACAAAATATTCCATACTTGAGGTACTAGAGTATAAAGATCTATTTGACCTCGACTGAACAAGTACCTACTTACCTACTACCCACAAAAAAGGTTAGTTAGTTTGGTAGCATTTATGTCGGTAGTTTGACACAGAATAAATAGAAGACGTCCTATCGAAGGAACTATAACGAAAGTTCTATACATATTATGTATATTTAAACTAACAGATAAAATGTACGTTCATTACCAAAGTAGAAAACTAACCATCACACTAATTCACACGCAGATTAAGTTTAACACGCACGATTGCGTATACGATCTTTATAAGATACGTAAATAAACCCTGGCGCATTACCATATGTTTTGAATTCCTCTCTGCATTACCTTTTTAAATTGGGATTCAAAATGGCATAACTCAAACGAAAAGCAGGTGTCGATTCCCTGTAGGATTAAATCATGTATGACGTATAAACACATTGAACTTGCGGGTACACGTCCATTCGCACTTTATATTCAATGTTGTCTATTAATCGTTCACGTTTGTTTCTAATTTCATGTCAGTTACAGAAATAAATGTAAGGTACATTACATTAACAGAAATAAAATAATGTAATTTAAGTCCTTACTCCTTTTCTCAGTTGAATGGTTACGTAAGGCTTCACTGTTACTGGGTTATAAGGTTGCGTTCAATTTTTCTTGGAAATAGGTTTCTCAGATGGATGTACTGGGAAAGAAAGTCGGTAGAACTAGATACTACTAGCTTTTACCCGCGGCTTCGCACGCGTAAAGTAATCGGTCTGGTAGTGGCAATTGAAATATCCCGTGGGAGTATAAGGATAAAAAGTAGCGTATGTGTTATTCCAGACGTGCAGCTACCTACATACCAAATTTCATGACTTTTAGCCCAGCGGTTATTATTTCAACATTTTATTCCTATCCCGTGGGAATATCGGGGTAAAAAATAGCCTATGTGTTATTCCAGAGGTTCAGCTACCTACACACCAAATTTCATGGCTCTAAGCCCAGTGGTTGTTACTTCGAGATTTTATCCTTTGATATCCCGTGGGAATTTCGGGTTAAAAAGTCACTTATGTATTATTTCAGACGTGCAGCTCCCTACATACCAAATTTCATGACTCTAAGCCCAGCGGTTATTATTTCAAAGTCAAAGTCAAGTCAAATCATTTATTCAGCAAATAGGCCGCAATGGGCACTTTTACACGTCATTTTTTTAATCTACCACCGGTTCGGAAAAAAACCTCTGTTGAGAAGAATCCGGCAAGAAACTCAACGAGGTTTTTTTTTTTTTTTTTTAAAACAGATTCACAATATTTATAAATGACATCTATGTACTATACATTACAAGTATTTAACACAATTTTATTTTTAACACAGTAGGTTCACTATTTGAAGGGATCGCTAGTGCGGATCGGAATTATTTCCAAATATCCCTGTCCATGATATAATCGTTTACGTTTATCGTATTTCGAAATTTTATCCCTATCCCGTGGGAATATCGGGGTAAAAAATAGCCTATGTGTTATTCCAGAGCAGGGTTGTTGCGAATATCAGCATCAGCATCAGCATCCGCGGATAATCAGCATGGTTTTTTATATCAGCATCCGCATCAGCATCAGCAACAATCGATGCTGATTTTTAATGCTGATATTCAAGTCGTAACGTGTTTGTTGAAGGCGTGGAAGTTTCGATCAATCACAGACAGTTATACAATGAAAGCTGTCACTTGTTCCCTCATTTGATTGTTTTGTGAACAATTAGTTGAAAGTGTTTTCTTTATGTATAAATTGCCTTTTATTGTTTTACTATTAATTTCCTAGTAGTATATGATTTATATTGTATTGTATTGTAACTCTTTATTGTACATATAAAACATATGAAATTTACAATTTACAAGAGAAAGAGATGTACAAAGGCGAACTTATCCCTTAATGGAATCTCTTCCAGTTAACCTTTGAACGATTGAAAGGACAACAGAAACAAGAGTAGACACTACAATGGAATGGTAAAAGGACCGAAAATTATAATATAATTAATATAATATAATAATAATAATTATAATTATATTATAATTATTATTATTATTATGTATGATTTATTGAAGTAATTTATTAATATCAGCATCAGCATCAGCATCCGCTGATATTGGTCTGAAAAAATCAGCATCAGCATCAGCATCCGCTGATATAGTAAAAACCTGCATCAGCAACAACCCTGTTCCAGAGGTCCAGCTACCTACATACTAAATTTTATGGCTCTAAGCCCAGGGGTTGTTATTTCGAGATCTTATCCCTAGTTATCCCATGGGAATATCGGGTCAAAAAGTCACCTATGTGTTATTCCATACGTCCAACTACCTACATACCAAATTTCATGACTCTAAGCCAAGAGGTTCTTATTTCGAGATTTTATCCCTATCCCGTGGGAATATCGAGATAAAAAGTAGCCTATGTTTTATTCCAGATGTCCAACTATCTACATACCAATTTTCATCCAAATCAGTCTTGCCGTTTGTTTTAGCGTGAAGGAGTAACAAACATACTTACTCACTCACTCACAAACTTTCACATTTATAATATTAGTAGGAGTAGGATAACATCGTAAAATAATAATTTCAAAACGTGACTAGTAAAAGAAAAATAAGTCTACTTAGTTAAATTGAAAATCAACTGCAAAATTATCATCTGTCCTTATTAGAGCTATTGCCAGTAATCGTTGTTAACAAAATGTTATGTAGTTATACTCATTTGGCGAAGATATTAGTATCATCAACCAATATAACTCGTTTCCAAGCAGATTAGTTCTAACTCTAAGCCATGCGATGGGTTGACGGTGCAGGCCGCTTCCAACTGCACCGACTGGAACTACCTACATGGGAGAGGCCTATGTCCAACAAATTGATGGATGTCTTATAGCTGATATGATGATGATGATTTAGTTTTATTTAACCCACAAAACCAGATAAATTTTCATTCACATCACAACAACAATGACTATTGAACCCTACAATATACATGGTATACTTACTCGTAGTAAGTAGTACAGAAAACAGAGGTACATAGAGAAGAAAATCCAAGGTAAATAGGCGGCATTATTAATAGCTTTGAAATAACTAAATATGTAGTTTAAGTCAATTAAGCTGGCAAACTAATGATGTCACTGTTCAGTATCTATACCGTAAATTTATGTGGGAATCGCGTTTCGACGGGTTCAAAAAAGTATTAAGTAATTGATTTATGTGGTCAGATATGTTGTTTGTTATTTATTAAGCACGGACGAATATAACATTAGGTATTCTTTTTTTCTTTCGAAACTTTCAGTCAGGGGATTTTCATAACAACAATTTACTTAACACTTTTCCAATTAAGAATAATAAGTTTTATAACCATTTTTTCAAAATTGTTCATTTTGCTTTTCATTTTACTATCTACCCTGTTAGTTATACAATTATCAATGTAGTAATTTTCTATTCATTGAATATTGTTCACGATGACCGTGTGGGGGAATTTATTCGACACGGTCGTTTCCGACCTGCCCGTGTTGAATTATTCATCAATAATGCAACTTTGCGTAACCAATGTTTAGCTTTTAACTTTACCCAACCACACCATTATGTTCGAAGCCATGGTTCCTAAGAACAGATTTCGCTATATCTCATAGTTTCTGACTTCTCCCTACTGACCCATTTGTATTGATCACCCTGTATCCATACTAATATTATAAATGCGAAAGTATGTTTGAGTGTTTGTCCGTCTTTCATGGCGTAACGGAGCGACGGATCGACGTGATTTTTGGCATAGATATCTCTATGCTTATGGGCCCGAGAGTGACATAGGCTCGGAAAAAGGCACAGTTCCCGAGGGAACAGCGCTCGATAACCGAATACCACACGGGCGGAGCCGGTAGGAAAAGCTAGTACTAAATAAGAAAGGGAGAAAAGAGAAAGAGAAATTTGCTACAAATTTAACGACAGTAATGCAATCAAGTCATTTTAGTGTTACCTACCTCTAGGTGTAGACTCTAGTCTAGACACGCTGAACAGAGCTATTGACAAATTAGGTTTTGAAACATTTCGTCATTACCAAAATTAATAGAATCCAATACGCTGCGAAGTTGAGAGTGAATAATCATATTCCGGTTTCTTAATTATTTCTAAAGCACGGCGATATCGCCGAGGAAACTTAAGACCGGTATAACAACACAAGTAACTGACGAGTAAAACTAATAAAATCCTAAGGTTTTCGATCCAGCCTTTCATCTTCTTTCTTGTCTGCTATTCTGAGAGGGAATTAAATAAAAGCCAGCAGACGCTCCCATTTAAAGTAGTTTTCAAGATCGTTTAAAATTGTCCTTAAGTAGGTAGATAGGTAGGTACCTAACTACCTATCCTTACTTTAATTATTATAATTGTATTGTATGTATAATTTGTAGTTTAGATAATTAGGTATTTTATCGCTACCAACCAGTGAAATTGTTATTGTAAAGAAAGAAGTGGTTTTTTTTTTCGGACGAACTGTTGCTGTTGGCCTCAGGCGGCCTTTACAGCTTACCGGAGAGAGGGCGAGCTGCCAGATGGGCTCCTCAGCAAAGAAGTGGATTTATTAATACAAATTGCACAGTGCCACAAGCAATGTATAAAAACAACTTGTGTGTCAAAGCGATCGAAAGCCGTAAAAGTGTCCGTTTCGGGCCAATTATTCTTAAAATAATAAAATTAGTCATTTAAATTAGTTGTTGTTCTGAAGGGAAGTGAAAATGAAGTCGAATATAATTTTGAGCATTTATTGAGCTGAACAGTAAACTAGGCTTCAAAGGGGAAACAGATCCAGATGTTTAATTGAGTTTTAAATAGGGAAAAGATGCCATGTCTTGATTTCATGTGTGCTCAACATTTATGGATCATGTGACACAATACCGGTTTTAAGTAAATTCAATTGCACAATATTTAGACTATCCCATTGCGGTCATTACTAATTTTATGAATTAAATTTGAGTTTTGCGGGGTTTTCGGGGGGTTTGCAACTGTCCCGAAATATCGAGCTTCAGCAAAATCAAGATACGTGTAATAAAACCCGAATTTCATGAATGAAATTCCCATATTTGTTGTTTATTCTGCCACGAGATCGAATTTGTGGGATAAAGTTCAAAACGAGACTAGTCGTATTGTCTAACACCTAACGCTCTGGCGCTCGTGATTGCATTCACCGTCTCTTTTTATCCTCATCTCATATAGTGTGACAGAAAGAAAGATGAAAACGATCGTGCATGACCCCGATTGCGTTAGATCAGACAATAATGCCTCTGATTCCCCAAGTTTTATTTGCCAAGATAACTTTTGCGAACTTCTTCGGTATTGATCGAAGCATGCTCTGTACAAAGTTAACAATGTATGATCACTCGCATTGGTGCCGTTGCTCAAAAATAAATGCTTATTTGTATACGGAGGTCGGTATAAACCCGGCGCGTGCGATGACCGGCACTGGCATGCGTCGCGCGCGCATCGCATCCGCATATGGCCCCCTGCCTGACTAGCACGCAATCTAATATTTCATTTGAACACTATGAAGTGTACTTAAATTGCCAGTGGAACATTTACTGTGAAGGGAAATGTGGTCTGTTGAGACTATTGACTTATAATAATTCTTACTGACTTAAGTATACTGAGCGGCATAAAACTTGGCCCTCGCTACAAAAAAAATTACCTATTACTCCATACATGTGAGGGCCAAATTTTTTGCTGCTCAGTATATATAATATGGTATGTTTTATTGTACTTAAAATACTTACTTGTTGTACTTGAAACTAGCACAATAATTGTGGATAGGTTTAGGACTAGTTTTTAATCCCCGACGCAAAAAAAGGGGTGTTATAAGTTTGACCGCTAAGTGTGTCTGTATGTTTGTGTGTGTGTATCTGTATTTCTGTCTGTTGTCTGTGGCACTGTAGCTCTTAAACGGATGAACCGACTTGAAAGCAGGTTTTCTAGCAATGGTTCTTAGACATGTTTTATCGAAATCGGTTCAGCTGTTTTGGAGATATTGAACTTTGAAGTGGCAATGTCGGGGGTTTTCCAACTTTTTGTTGGTTAGGTTAGGTTATTACCTACTTAGCCTTCTTTATCTTTACTTTACTTGATACTCGTAGTTAGCATATGTTAGACATAGACTGGTCTAGGTCTTGGACTGATTCTCTCACGCTAACAGTCTGTCAGACTCAATCTATCAAAAGTTTCAGAACTTGGCAGGGTTAGTCATTTATCAAAAACACTGAACATTACTGCTCAATTTACCTTCATCGATCTAGACATGCCCAAAAGTTTCAAAGTACTCAACTTACCGTGCTTTCTCCTGTAAAGTGTTTTTTTACACTTTTATAGAAGCCTTAAATTAAATGGATATCAAGTTTTTGTTCGTCTTCGAGTTTAATTTTGTTTTCCTTCATTTATATTGGTGCCGACGGTGCTGTTGTTTATTATACTGCCCTTTTAAGGCAAAAGGCGGTAAAAAATCACTTGAATTATGTACTTATACCATCTACTCAATACTACCCTCAAAATTGTTCTAAAATAACATCGTAAGATTCGATATGAAGACGATCTATTCAACGAAAATGTTTTAAATCTAAGTACATTAAGACACTAAAATACCTAAAAGTATATAAACAGAACAACTAAAACTAAACTCACGTTCCTGTTATTGAAACAACTTAATTCTATGAATTTTAATAATGCTGCCAACTCCAGTGTACGTGAACCCCCTTACACCCCCGTCCTCTCAGGATCCCCCCTTATCCCTCAGGCAGGACTGAGGGCTTTATCAGAGACGCTTTATGAGCAACTGAGGCTGCGTATAACCGACCGACAACGTCTCCGGTTGTGCAGAAAACGAAAGCCAAGCTAGTTGTATCGGAATCGAGAGAGGCTTAAAGAAACGTCTTAAGCTTATAAAGTAGTTCCTAGACTCTTACATAACACAATACTAACTCTCATTATTCGGGAAACTTGAAGCTATCTATATTATTTGATGTTTTTTTCTTTTTATTTTGGGTCTACTTTACATCACACCTGCGGAGCGGAATGTCATAAAATAACACGTTTATTTAGGAATACCTATCCATGTTTGGTTGGTAACAATAGTCTAATGACTTAGTATTATTCTAAGTACCCAATTAGGCAGACGTATAGTTTCTGCCATAGCAGTCCGCTCGTGATTTCCTGATCCGTTAACTTAATTTCAACTTTGAAGTTTTCACTAGATTCGCTGTGCAGTTGCGTGATTATAATCTATTCTCATCTTTACGACACATTATGTCAACTTCACCCTATCTATCTCTTATTACTTCCCGACATACACACTTATACTGGCTTCGTGCATGAATAATGTGTAAAGTTCGTAGTCGTTTTCTGTTACGAAATGTCCTGGACCGATTCGCTTCGACTTATCCAAGAAATACTTGTTTAAAATAAATACAATATTCAACAGGCGTAATTGTCGTTCTCACCTCAGCTCGATAGAGCGTTGTCAGGTGAGGCAACGTTATGGTAATTACTGACCATCTAGAAAAAGTATTCAAAACATCTTCAGGTAAATTAAGCCAAAATTAAACATGCAAGTAGCTTCTTAGGCTTTTCGAAAAGGTGTCTGTGATAAAACTCAATATTAACGCTGTAATTTTAAAATTACTTACTTTGGTCTTTTGCACTTTTTTTGCCACTTATACTGGATAGTACTAGAAGACATTATTTCTGACTGAATTTATTATACGGGTGAAGTTGACTAAGATATAAGCACTTCTTTGAACTAATAAGAACTGTCTACGAGGAAGGAAGTAATATATGACGACTAATCGCTTAATGACTTCAAACCTTCCTAATGTTGATATCAACATTGTTGATCCATTTCTTCTACTACTAGCAGCAATTGGCACTGTTTTGTATCTCAAGAAAGCCGAGGAATATGAAAACGTAGCGGTGCGTGTTTGTTTTGATAAAGCATCGTGATATTGTCTTACAAAGTCTTGCTTGCGCGAGCTCATTGAATATGGATCGCCCGAAGGTCGGTCAGTGCCAGCAAGGTCACTCGCTATTTGACGCTTACGTGCTATAACAAATACTGTTTATGATTACTGCCCGATTGCTCCGGATTCTATATTTACGTATTTGGAATGTTATCTACGTAAATGATGTTATATATTATATACACTACAAAAACACTGAATGCGAGCAAAGATTTGCATGCGAATGTTCTTCGCTTGGAGGAATTTCGTTAACCGACTGATTCAAGAAATGCTCTTCGTTTCGTATATCCGGTGATTCAATAATAAAAATAGTTTAAATAAAAAACGCTTTAATGGTAAACCTGAATAACTGCTCCATTATTAACGCTACATACCATTCTTGATCAAAGTACACACTTAGACGATACTAAAAAAGCCCATTATTAGCCCCAACACGGCTAGATTATGCTCTTCTGTCTGGGAGTTCCAGTGTCTAGCTTCAATTCCATCATCTGATCTGCTTGATGGTACCATATTATTGTATTGTCATCAGAACTATGCTTTTAAATACCAAGTTTCGTGTCGATACCATAACAGAAAGTGCCAAAAAATAAAATGCAAAGATTCTGTTACATTCACAGATGGTTACATGTGAAGCTAAGCGTGTTAAATAAATAATGTTGCCATTTGAATAAGTACTTATGTTCCTATTAAGTTCATGAGTTTAGAATAGAATAAAATAGAAATAATTTATTTACAAGAATACTTTTAGTTACTTGTCTTACATTTTGTTAATATTCATGCGAACTCAACCTGCAAGCAAGCGTGCATTTGCAATAACAGAAATTCATCCGTGAACTATACATAATTTAATACTACATTTTAATTCAAGTACTCCTAATATATATTTTTTTTATTTAAGTACTCTTAGCTATAATTATTGTAATTGTTCAAGGTTACGCTTGTTATTGAGCGAGACGCAGGTTCCGTCATTGTGTTTTGGGAACGTTCTCACGGTTTGTTTTGAAGATGTTTATTCTTATTCCGGTACACCAACGCAACACGAAAATATCGTATTTGTGAATTTATGATATCTGTGTCTGGTTTTACTGTAGGTGTGACCTAATTTCAAAGGAAAAGAGTTTCTATTGAAAAGGGATGCTTCAAACGAATCACAGAAAGTAGTTTTTTGTTAATATAAAATACTTTAAGATGAATAATGTTTTGCCATCGTATTTTGTCGGGAAAGTTCATAAGTACCTTGCTATCTCAACTAGAGTACTAAAATTTACTGAAGCTAAGCTGTAGGTAGGTACTCTTACTCTGTGATAGATAATAGGTTTTAAATGGAATAAAGATGTTTGCCTACTATATTCATATTAGCCATTTTGTTGCACATATCTGTTATACATATACTAAGTATACCTACTTAAGTTTTAAAAGACGCATATATTCAAATACGCATTTGTTCTCTTGATTCTTAGTATTATTCTCAGCAAAGCAAAATAATCTAAGTTATCGTATCTGTGAGGTACTACCTTCTGAAAATCTAATGATACTTAAAAAATAAATGATATCAAAGAAGGTCAACCAAAATTAGAGATAAAAATAAAACAATACGATGTTGAATCTGCAATATCTTCTCTTGTATCACTTGATATATTTCTTTTTACTTTTCTTTTCGTTACGTGTTTGAATCGAGTGCTAATTGAGAACGCGACCAATGGTAGTGCGAGTGCAGGCATTCGACGTGCAAGAATGAGGGTAGACCGAGCACGGTCTAAACAACATTAACCAGCATGCACCCGCAGCACAAAACAGATAGGTGCAAAATGCAATCTACATACAAAGTGCGCTCGAGCAACGCACACATACTCGTAGACACTGCTCACAGACATAATATCTCGGACCGGTTGGGACCAGTGCGAGCGCGAGTGCCATCCGCTTGAGAATGTACGCGTCTGTGAACTTTTTTGTGCAATAATGGAGAATGCTAATTTATTACATTGTAAAATGTAATAAATAATCGTGCATTTCGCAAATGTCGAAATCGTCGCAAGATATTATCTGTGACAAATTTGTATAAATATAACGTTGACATTAACATTAAATAAGTATACTTAGTTATCAATTATTATTAAGTTATTTATATTTTGATTCTTCCCGTTTCCCTCTCAATAATAAATCCAACAATTAGATACAAGTCGAGTGCAACTACCACAATAGTTTTTTGTGCATAAGCAGTGAGCTTCTAAATACGATAGTAATATATAATATCATTGTAAGTACATAAGCCATAGTTGACAACCCTAGAGCGGCCGCCGAAAAAGTGAAGTTGTATATACATGAGATTGGCTTCAGTACTTTTCTGTTTTGTGCGCATAGTCTACATCTTGTAATAAACATAAAGAGTGTAAATAACTGTGAATCATTAAAAACTGTTGTTCTCTAGTGTCGTGTTCGTGTCGTCAATATTTCATACACAAATCCGCCCGGGTAGGATTAAAGTAAAGATAGTAGGGGTTACGGTTAGGTAATGGTATGTAACTGCCGTGTTAATTATTAACGATGTCGGTTTCCCGCACCCTAGGGCCCAACGGCTGAAAGGGGAAACTATGTGATTCTGAACCCACAATTTGTCCGACAAAGTTGTAAAAGAAATCTTATGGAAAGAAAGATCCGAGTCCGACGACATTTCTAATTAAGTACTTACCATTAAGCATGAAGTTAGTTTCACTAAAAGTAAAACCTAAATAACTGTCATATCGACGTTAACTGCAGTTTAAATCATAAACTTTCCGGCAAGCTATCATTATACCATTATTTTTTATTTTTCTAGAGTAGGTATTTAAGTGAAAGTAAGATATTACACGCCAGCGAATGTCCGAGTCATGGGCCAGATATTGATAAGCGAACAAGTTCCTATTACGTTGCGTAGTTGATTCGTCTTCATAAATATTAGATATACTTTTACTTTACTTCAACATTCAAAGAAAAACGTACGTAACGCTTAACTGGAAACAGTGGCTCCATCTCTTGGTGATATCGTGAAACGAAAGCCGTGCAACCATGCTAGGCCCTTAGTTTTTAACGTACCTAGTTCATCAGACAAATTGACTGAGTTGATCGTTCTTCTCAGTTCTAAAAACTAACTTAATAAAAATTGTTTATAGTGTATTGGATTGATATCTTCTCTTTAACGACTAAGATCTTTATCAGAACTAGAGCAGAAGTTGATTCCTCTAAGGCAGTGGTGGCCAACTCGATTAGACCCAAGATCTACTGTTTAACTGACGAAACCTTGTGCGATCTACCTATTCTTGAAATCTACCACGAGCTTTACGGTGAAGAAAAACATCTTGAGAAAATAACCCCAGCACATATAAACAAATCGGGACCCCCCAACCAAAACCCCAACCAACCAAACAAATTGGGACTCAATGTTAAAGTAGTCGTCACTCGTCACACAAATTCATGTCTGTTTCCCTCCGAGTAGGCATACCAAGCCATACCTCCCTAGCTTCCGACAGACTGCCGCATTCATCCCAATTCATCCCCTATTCATGGTATTCAATCGTTATCAAGGATCCAATCGCACTGTTATCAGTGTCCGTTGTTTCGCAATAGATCGCTCGACAGGTCCGCGCCCGTTCGTTGACCCATTGAACCGCGCCGCCGGAGCTCTAAACCGGATTCAGGAACCCAAACGCCAATCGTCCATGCCACCTAAAAAGAAGCAGTTTTTAAGCCGAAGGATTCAATTATATTCCACCCATTGACTTATATTAAGTAAGTATATATCGATGATTCCACCAGAGTCTACCCGCGGCTTCCCACGCGTAAACTATTCGATCTGGTAGTTACAAATTAAATTTCGGGATTTTACAAAATTCCCCTGGGAATTCCCAAAATTTATATCGTGGTCTTATTTATTCAGGTCGTGTTAAGAACAACTGGCCAAAATTTCAACTCTAAACCCAGCGGTTGAAATTTCAAGATTTTATCCCTATCCCGTGGGAATATTGGGATAAAAAGTATCCTATGTTTTAATCCAGGTTATAAACTAACTTTTTGTCAAATATCATCCAAAATCATGCAGCCGTTTCAGCGTAAAGAATTTTGTCAAATATCATCCAAAATCGTGCAGCCGTTTCAGCGTAAAGAAGTAACAAACGTACTCACTCACAAACTTTCGCGTTTATAATTATTACTATTTAGGATAAGTAGGGTAACGATTCGAACCTTTAATGTAGATATATAGCGGCTCTGCTCGTCTACTAGCTACGAAGTTTTAGAACTGATGACATTTAGTTGCTCTGGAGCGACTATGTTCATAGATAAGGTAGATACATATCTCTTAGAATTAGTGGACTTGCATGGGCTACAATTCCCAGTTCTCTGTCTCCTTTAAAACATTTATCTAGTGAATTTTCAATTTCCATCGTATTTTGTCGGATAAGTTCGTATTTATCTTGCTTTCTCAATTAGCTTCAGTAAACTTCAGTGAGCAAGTTGAGAAAGCCAGATATAATACAATACGATGGCAAAACATTATTAACTACATCTGTACTTGCATGCACTTTGCAATTGAAGCCAGTGATTTGTTCCCGACTCGATGAAGTTGAGCATTGACCGATTTGCTTCTCACCTTCTATAGGCCACCTTATACACATCCACTTGCAATTTATTTAGTTTACCAGTGATACTGACTTGATACTAGTAAGACTGACAAAGTCAAAATACGAGTATCTTTATGCAATATATAGGCTATAACGAAGGTTATAGATGTTGCAAAATCTGTCCCAGTTCGGAAAAACGTCTGTTCAGAAGAATCTGACATGAAACAGATCTACAAACGTCTTACGCCTGAAATATATACAATGATGATGATGCGATAGGATTCTGCTATCAATAGAAACGCTATTATATATTCTGTGCACCTTCTAAAATCGTTGCATATGTTGCGGGACGTAGTTTGATGACCACTGAGTCAGTCCCCACCATTTACTGACCCAGCCACTGCTTGTAGGCGTTTAAACAATCCGTATGATAGGTACAACGTAAAACGGCATTGGAATCTATTACAGTTTTCAACTTTTCTCGGTCTTTCAGTGCTCAATACCTAAGCTAGCAAGTCAATGGGAAGATTCCCGTTTTTGACAGAGCAGAAACAGTGTTGCCACCTTGCCCAAAGAAAAAGTAGCTAGACGTATGGTAAAAAGTGGCTAGTTTTGAAAAAAAAATACTCTGTTAGGAGTAGCTAAAAGTGGCTAAACAGAAAAACAGGCAACAGATAACTTATAAGTCTTAAATTTTTATATTTCTTTCTCTTACATTATTATTTACGGAAAAAAATATTCAAAATTTATGTCATCTTGTGATGTTGAAGGTCCGGCTTCTTCATTTTTTTCGGGTTTCTTAGTTTTCCTACTTGTTTCTTGAAGGATATTCTTAAGAATTACGTAGGTAGCGCACGGAAATACGTTTTACGTTACAAATTAAATTGATTGAAACAGTGGTTACTTAGTTGTTGAAAGTAGCTAGAAAGTGCGGCTAAAAAAGTTGGCCACTAAAATTTTTCTTTGGTAGCTAACTATTTCGTAATTGTAGCTAGATCTAGCTAAAAAGTGGCTAAAGTGGCAACACTGAGCAGAAACCTCGTCAAAAAGGGTCCGCCCTCGCGTAGCGCCTATATGTAGATGGGACATGGTACTGACACACACTTTTTACGGTTTTGTGGCAAAAATCCAATAGGTCAGACAGTGCTTTAGAATTTTTATGTAGGCACATAAGTTTGGACAACCTAGTCTGATTTGGGTAATAAACCTTTTCTGATATCACACATAATTCGTTAGTTCAGAAATTTTGCCATAATTTATCAAACATTATAAACATTGCCTTACTCCCATAGACTACCAACTGGTGAAGTTGGCAATTAGCACTGGGTCCGCGTGGGAACTGCGACCCAAGCTATCTGTTTCTGAGAGGAGACCAGGTCAAGCAAAAGCACAGGTCCTGTGCTCTGCAGTGGGACGCATGTTGGTAGGCCGAGATGACATATCCAAAACTTAAAACCAAAGCGTTTGAAAAATTTGAATTTTTTTATTTTATTTCGGCAGTTTTTTTTTAATTTTGAAATTGCCAATATCTCGGAAACTAATAATTTTCGGACAGGGTATCACATGACATTTTTTGCTGTAAATAAGTTGTACTACACGCCCTAAAAGGAATATTCAATAACCAAACATCTTGTATGTAGTAAATAAATCCAAAATACAAACCACAAAACAAAAGTAGGTCCTACCTACGTACTAACTGGGTACCTACTCCAAAAAGCCACGTCAAAAAATCTTAGCAAACGCACCTAGCTGTAATGCTTGCCCCATGTTCTCGCTCGTTCCTTTCATGATTGATCTGATCTGACCACTATTTAATGTGTAGCAAATATTCATCATTTACGATAAAACATTCCTCTTTAATCACAGAATGAGTAGATAATTATAATAGTAGTGTACTACGATGCTGTACATTAGGTACTAGCTTGACATTGAAAACTCGTAGCCTTGTTTGTGTTTGTTTTAATAGACACGGTATCTTGGTTTGTATTAAAGCTATGATGATTGAGATTAGGTATTATTATTATGTTTTGTGAGGGTCCAAAGGGACTAAGTACCTTTCTTTTAAATATTTTACATGACTGAATAGGTATCTACTGGAAATGCATAATTACCTAAGTATTTTTATTACTTAATAGTGAGGAATAAAAAAATAATCTTTATTTATTTATTTTTTTCTTGCAAGGGAGGGTGGACTGGATGGATCGTATTCGTATGTTCTTTAGATCTTAGATTAGGTAGGTACTTTGAAAATTACATACATTACCCAAGTATTTTTATTTTGAATGTTTTTTTTATCTCATTCCAATGATTCCATTATCTTATGTTTGTTATTATTGTTTTCTCTTTTTACGTTTTGTACGGTTCCTCTCTTTCGCACATGTAGTAGTTGTGAATCTGGCTGGGCGGGGTTTTGCGACAGCATTGACTTGATTACCTGTGCTGCCATCTAGCGTCAACGTGATAAGTCTAGAGCGCGCGCTGTTGTTCGTATGGGTTCATGATTCAAAGCGCCAAGTATCAACAGCTTTAGTTCCGCTACTCGCCACTAGATATCGCTTAAAACATGTTTTAAAAGTCCGTAGTGGTTTATCACTATTTACTTATCGAAATAATAAGACTAATTGAAACTTCTTTGTTGCAGGTTTTAGTGGAATACGATGGAGTAGACTGGCAACGACGTGAATGGGTTGCAGTTTATTCAAGACGGACGTTTCGTATATTTTTAGTGGAAAGAACTTTAGTGTGGGCTCCTAGAAATATTAAAGATGAAACAGTCAGTTGGCCTGCTTTGGTAAGTTATTAAGCATTATATTTTCTTGGACAAAGCTATATAATATGGTCTTTGACAAAAACGTTTACTTACACATTACAAGGATACTAACAACAGAACTACTCATGCATGTTTCACTGTGTTTCGCCCTCAGCTTAGCAGTTATAGGTGATACCGGCAGATGGCGTTAGTAGTAGCGAAATATAAAAATGAATGAGATACAAACCTGAGTTATCTGAGAATGAGTAACATAACACCGAGGCAATTAAAATAAGAAGGGCACAATAGAATAATAATGTTTATCAGAAATGGTTTATTTTCATAAAATATAAACAACCGCTTTTTGTATTGTTTTGTTACGTTATGTAAGTATTTTTTGTGCGAAAAGTGTATAAAATGAGCGCATTGTATTTAAGTAATTATGGAATTTGTATCTGTAACTGCCGTAACACACATCCCCACGCCACGCATATAGCTCGCTAAAATAAAAAGTTTTAAAATAGATTAGTAAGCTGAAAACATATTATACTTACTGTCTTACTTAAATGTTCTAAATTGCGGTATTTTTATTATAAGTAAACTACATTTTTAATACAATATTTTTAGTTTGGGTCGCTAAGCCAAATTAGTAAGTTTTTTTAACTATGTTATTTTTTTAACTGTGTTAAGTACACTTGCATTGTCATCCAGCATAGATAGATATCATAATCATGTAAGTACATATATAATGTACTTATCGATGGTGCTTTCCTACTTCCAAGTAAGTAAGTAATTGGCTTCCGATATGTGACCCATAGGTCTAAATCTAAATACCTAAATAAAAGCTTTTAAATATGTTGATGTGTTTGTCTCTCTTTCATCCCCTGATAAGAGAGAAAGAGGGAAAACGTCGCGAAAACTAACAATACAGTGACAATGACCTTTCCCACTAAATGTCCAAACGATACACTTGTCCATTGTGGGTTTTGTTCTTTTTATACAAGAGGGGAAAACGAGCATGCGGATCACCTGATGGGAAGTAATCACCGCCGCCCATGGACACCTGTCAACATGAGAGGCATCACAGGTGGGTTGTCTTGTCTTCGCATCATTACTGGTTTTATCCTGTTGTCACTACTAAAATATAAACGAATTCTACGACGAGTCGCGGGCAACGGCTAGTAATAGGTAATACATAAATAGTGATTTGCTTAGACTATATACAACTGTTGTATATAATCTAAGGTGATTTGATTTCTATTATTTTGTAAAATTGGACAGCGGGTAGTTCTAAACCTGAATAAGTAATAAGTAAGTAAGTGTTTTTTGTGCCGTAAAGCCGTGGTGGCCTAGTGGTTTGACCTATCGCCTCTCAAGCTGAGGGTCGTGGGTTCAAATCCCGGCTCGCACCTCTGAGTTTTTCGAAATTCATGTGCGCAATTTACCACGAGCTTTGCGGTGAAGGAAAACATCGTGAGGAAACCTGCACAAACCTGCGAAGCAATTCAATGGTGCGTGTGAAGTTCCCAATCCGCACTGGGCCCGCGTGCGTGGGAACTATGGCCCAAGCCCTCTCATTCCGAGAGGAGGCCTGTGCCCAGCAGTGGGACGTATATAGGCTGAGATGATGAAGTGTTTTTTGTATCGCTTATTATTTCTGGTGTACAATAAAGAGTATTTGTATTGTATTCTATTGTATTGTATTGTAGTACAGTCAAGGGCAAAAATATGTATACACTTTAGTACTCGTACAAGTAGCGGCACGAGAGTTTAGCGCTGAGTGAACCGTGGAAGGGATAGCTGCGCATGGGGGCATGGGCGCGGGGGACGTAATGCGACTGGAAAGCCAATCGGCGCTACGCACGCCCGCCCTTCCCCGTGTGATACCTTACTTTTGACTTCTGCGCAATAACCGTCAGCGCTAAACTCTCGTGCCGCTACTTGTACCTTGTCTATTTTCGTCATATTTGAACTGCCATAACTATATGAACTGTTACAGTGAGTGACAAGGCACTAAAGTGTATACATATTTTTGCCTTTGACTGTACAAGTAGTTCGACGAGTGTTTCAGCCGTTATCAGTGTACTGTCGCCTATACTGAAGATATGAGTCAGGTACCTAGAATAGATAATAGACACTTGAGGTATCCCATCTTAGGCCTCTAGGTTGGTAACGCATCTGCAATATCCCTGGTGTTGCAGATGTTTATGGGCGGTGGTGATCTCTTACCATGAGGAGACCCACCTGCTCGCTTAAATCATCCAGTCGAATAACAAAAAAAAATTATAATAAAATTTATTTATTCAGATAACTAGAATCCATCATTTATTAACATGGTGTTAGTCAAGTCAATTTTATAAAACGACTAGCTTTTGCCTGCGGCTTCGCCCGCGTGGAATTCGGTTATCGCGCGCTATTTTACCCCTTTAGAGGGAAATTTTATCCATTTCACCTACATAGATAATTTTTAATTGTAATCGGGAACTTAGACACCTATTTTCATACTTCTAAGTCCAGAAAATAGAAAATTTCCATACAAACTTTACCCCCCATTTTACCCCTTTAGGGGAAAATTTTATCCATTTCACCTACACAGATAATTTTTAATGGTAATCGAAAACCTCCTATACACCAATTTTCATACTTCTAAGTCCAGAAATGAGAAAGTTCCATATAAGCTTCACCCCCCCATTTCACCCCCTTAGGGGAAGAATTTCTAAAAATCCTTTCTTAGTGCTCACTTACATCATAAAAAGAACCTCTGTACCAAATTTCAAGTTTCTAGGCCCAGCGGTTTGGGCTGTGCGTTGATATATAATCCAGTCAGGTTTGCCTTTTATATATATAGATGTGGTGTGCATAAGGTACGGTAGGGCTTCCACAGAGGCGAAATATCGCTAGATGGCGTTAGTATCGTGAGGTCCGTTTGACGTTTGCTCGTGATTGGTTAAATAACTAAATGAGCCAATCGCAAGAAAACGTCAAATGTCAAACGGACCTCACGATACTAACGCCATCTAGCGATATTCCACCTCTGGGAAAACCCTCATTCGATAAATTTCTTGCTTACAGTCTCTATTTAATTTCATCAATAATATCATCATATCATCAATAGACAGGAACCTGACAGCGGTTGAATCGCTCGTAGAACTATGGTTTAAATTCCCTCTACACCTACATGTTCAGTTAATTTCGTGCTCGTATTACAAGTTTCGTACGACGCTCACGTTCCTTGAATCCTTGAACGTCACAAAATGTCTGTTACACCTCTAGGGTTCCTTTGAGCGAGCTTAATTTCCGATCCGAGGGCGGACGAACTTTGTCAAGGAAATGGCTTTTGCATTTTCCGTATGTAATTCTACTTTGCAGTTCATTATTTGGCTGTCAGAGTTTTCTCTACGGCACTTAACGGTTAATTAATAAACAACCTGCATAGCAAAAAGAGTGGTTAGTGACCCACCTACCGACTATTCAAACGAGATTAAGCGTGTAATCTACATTCGGTTTCGGCAAAAAATTCGCCGAAGCTGCAACCAAAACTGAAATTGAGTTCAAGGGATTTTGTATTGTATAAATTGTATTGTAACTCTTTATTGTACATATAAATCATGTGAAATTTACAATTTACAAGAGACAGAGATGTACAAAGGCGAACTTATCCCTTAAAGGGATCTCTTCCAGTTAACCTTTGAACGATTGAAAGGTTAACAGAAACAAGAGTAAACACTACAATGGAATGATAAAAGAACCGAAAAATTTAAAGTGTGTTGCAGTGTTTCCGTAGCAATATACTTGGTGGAGTACCTACCGTGTCATCTGCTCCTGCACATGGAGATGTGACTAAATAATTGTTGTCCAACATTGTTTACTTTTTTCATCGCTTCTATAATTCAAATACGTAATGAGAAAGAACTTTAATTAAAGCGAATTAAAAAAACACTAGAATCGTTCTTGAACAAGTTTTGGTCGAAACTGTACACAAACCGGAATTAAGTTCTGGTTCTGTTTTTTCGATTGCGTAAATACTAGTTTCCACGCATTGATCATATCGTAACATTCCTTAAGTAGAACAAGGGCAAAATTCCATTTTATGCAAATTAATTCTATTTTCGATTTTTAGACTATAATGCTCTTGTACTACTTAGTACTATACGATATAATATAATGCGTATTCACACGAAGCGCCTGCAAGTCCAACTAGGCGATTAATTAAAACGTCACTAACAGCCCTGGGATGTCATTATGTAAATAAAATCCCTTAAAGCCCAGATACATTTATTCTAGCTCTAATACATATGTTAGGCGCATGTGACCTGTACGTCACGTTTTTGCAAGATAAATGGCCGCCCGTCACCAGCCTACACTAGCAGGTGTTTATCTACAACCCTGACCTGATATGTGCAGCTTGTTTTGATCTGTGTGAATGCCCTTGCGCAGATACAAAAGGCTCTTGATTTCTTACATTATTCCTGGCTGGGGCTGCTTTTAAAGATGACGTACCGTTACTGACTTTGAGGCACTTAATTAATCTCTCGTTAAGCTGGTACCTATATACGTCAATTTGGATGAACTTAATAGACAGCTGCCTCACCGCACCGCCGACGACAAAAATATTAGTTAAGGACTACAATTGACAAGATTTCATTTTTTCAACACCTGTAAATTACTACAGGAATCGAAAGAGTTTTGCCTCCTGAACATGGCAAAATATTTATTATAATTTATTTCTCCATATTTTAAAAAATACAAAAAAAAATAAAAAATGTATCTGATTTTGCCAATACTACGACAGAATAGATATGTTTCCTTTGCCTTTTGCACCAGAAAAAGGAGCTGTCATAATTTTGACAACGTCTACTTCAGATTTAAGCATGATTTACGTGATCTTTTTTTTAATAGAGACTAGACAAAAGTAAAGGATCTATTATATCGTAGTTTTGGAGTTAAGCCCTTTTCGAATAAGCACATCTTAAAAACTTTGTAATAAATTAATAAATAATCGTAGCGAAATTTTAAAAACATCAGCGTCTTTCTATTTCCAAGCAGAATACAGAGAAGGAATCAAATTATAGTCTTAGAAATATGAAATGTTGTCAATTTTTGATGGGTACATAGTGTAGTTTATTAATATGGATCTCTGTAAATTAATGCCTGAATAGAGAGAGAGAGAGAGCATTTTTTGCTCAACCCAATAAACGTACAATACATACCTATATATTCCGTGTCAGGAAAGAAGATGCTTGTACATATTGTTATCAGTTGATTGCTAACAGTTTATACTGCCGGCGAGAGCTCTCTCCACTAATTTATCGTAGCGAAAGAACTATCAAAGAATAAACTCGCGAAATCGTAGCGAAAGAACTATCAAAGAATAAACTCGCTACGCGACAAAACTAGTTTCTAGTTCTACCAACACATTACATCTCTCTAATTTTCAGCTGTGGGGCCTAAATAAACACATTCGAAAAATAAAATACCTACCGAAGATCTTAGCGTCATTGAAAGAAATGACAGTTTTAAACGAAACCTTCCATAAAACTACGCTTGTTACTATACCCTCAGATAAACTTAATACAGACATATTTTTGAATGTACTTCACTGATCAAATTTCTTCCGCAGACGTTTATGCCGTTGGCAGCAGACCTGACGCTGCAGACTGATGCTCAACCCGTAGAATTTCTGCACGACAGGCAACTGAAATTCCTCGACTACACCAATCTCCAGCCCTATCAGGTAACTGACTTTTAACGAATATAGAACTGTTGAGGTGACGTGTCGCCGAGCAGGAACGAATGGAACAAATCCCCGTTTTATTATTAATTCAACATTTCCCGCTCGTCATAATAGAAAATCGAGTTCTATATAAGACTAAGTATTTATTAGGTTATCTGTTTTGTTTGATCTTTATATTGGTATAATCGTTTATCAATATTTTTTACATCTTAGTTACGTTGTTAGTCGCAGTATGTTCATCTAATGGTCACTGAAGAAACGTGCTTATAGATAACTTTCAAAATTACAATAAACTAGTTACATATTTTTCAATACAGATCGTGCATTCTATAGTCATTCAACCATTGATCACAATAGGCGTACAACTACAATAAAGCGTTTATGAACTGATTTACGTTTGAATTTATTTATTTTACGATCCACGGTAAGACCCGAGTGGCGCTCGGACGTGAGCCGAATGAATCATGGCTTCATGTCGGGATTAATTCGAACAATATTCTACTTCTGACTCATTGCGGAGTTGTTTTAATAGGTAATTGCTTTAGCGCGAGACAAAATATCAATGAATGGTAGCGCCGTTAAAACGTCAATTTGGCCACTAGAAACTATTAGGTATGTTAACTTCTCTTTTGATAAGCCGCCTAAGTTATTTCAGTTCACGTATCATCTGCTATATTCTCAGAAGTTCGCACATTAAATTGAAATTACTTACTCGCTGTTTCTAAGCCTCATCTATTATTCTCTTAGGTTTTGAATGTCGAGACATTACGTAACGTTCAATCGGCATTTACGGCTACGCCGACGTATTTATTGTAATGTTGAACTTAGATTTATCACGACTGCAATGTTTATTGATGGAATGAAGTAAATAACAACATTACAATGGCTATAAACCCGTTTATCGCCCGTTTGTCTGGATTTGCTCGGAGCAGAAATATGTTTATATTACGAGGAAGCGTCGTGTTATGTTAGATCGAGTTTTGTAAGTGGGGACAGCAAAAAGCAAAACGCATATAAGCGACCCAATTTCGAGTACACGTTACGAGTGTTTATCCAAACTTGCGCGCCCGGGCGCGGGCGGAGTGGGCAGATCAAGGACGGTGTCTGCCAAACAAGGGGGGATTTTCCCGGGAGACGGGGGGTTCAGCAGGGTGGAGGTGTGGGGAGAGCGGAGGGAGCGGTATGTTTTGATGCCCGCCGCCCGCTTTATTGATTTTCCGCCCTCGCCACCCGAGCCCCTTTATAATATCTGAGCCAGGTGGTGGTGTTCATGTCGTGTCGTGCTATTTTCGGCGAGCCCGGCCGCCTGCCCGCCACTCGTTGATAACTCGTGCGCACCATGATGGATCACCACTAATCTTAATCAACTCTTTTCTCGAACGCAAAGTTCACGTCGTTTGAAACAACACACTGTCACAATTGTTGAGCACTACTTATTTATTTAGGGAACTGGACTGCACGCGTTTTCGATCAGATACAACAGTTCAAATTTGTAGGTTCTATTTTAGATAGGTAAAAAGATTTTGAAAGTCTTCGATCTTCTGTTTTTGTATTAGAATATAAGATTATAGTGCCTTATTGGTTGCCTGCAGTTCATATTTTTCTTTAAAAATAAGATTTTCAAGTTTAAGTAAAGGTGTATTAAGTATAGGTATAAGTAAGGTAAACTTATCAACTAGAATTACTTACTTAATTGAGACCCACTTGCAGGTAAAAATAAATCTAGATTTAGTTGTTAAGCCTGGCTTAAGCTTGACAGTTCCATACATTTTGACACTACTAAACGAAGCTTAACGCTAATTCGAGATTTATGTGTTTCCAGCAAATGGCCATTAATGAATTAAATATAATATAAAATAATTTGATATATTTAGCAAAACATAATTTGTATTTCAATCAACATTAATTTTATTTGCTACCCTCTGGTATAATAATGTACAGGCAAATACTATATTCCGAGAAAGCCGTAATATAAATTAATTATCCTTTCATCACCAGCGAGGCGTATTCATGCTGTTACTGTCGTTAAATTATCATTAAGTAATATCGACGCCTTCAAATTCACGTTTCCCATCCAAGCCTTTTGTTTTAAACAGTATTTTTATGACACTAAAACGAGGTCAAAGGTGAAAATATAGATTATAAAGGTGAAATTGGAAATTTTTCCTTACCATCATTTGGCAGAGACTTGTCTTGTTATTTAGGTAATATAATTTTTCTAGAAAGTATATTTTTTCTAGAAAAAACGTTTTATTGCCTGAAGATCCTAATATCTAGAACGTTTTATCTTTGAATATAAATATGTGAATCAAATATGTTGAATTGAATATCGAATCTTACCGAACATTATGTTCTTGTTAAATCCAATTTCTAATAGGTATACCTACCTATTTATGTTTTGTTCCCTCATGTTTCGCCTTCTGAATTGAAGATTTCATTATAATTCCAAGCACATGTGTTCGAACGCTCAATGTTACACAGTTCTAATTACTTTAAAAGCACTTACCATTAAAAACCCACAGAGCTATAGGAGTTCCGCGACTTCTATATGCACGCAACAACTCGAGAACAGTTTCCACAAATTTTAAACGAGTAAAGTTTGTTTCAGTTGGCTTTACCCCACTGTCCAGCGTCCCTCCCACAGGGGGGCGGCTTGTGGATGTGTGTGTAAATGATCTTGCTCCTTGTTTTATTAAGTACGTCAAATCCGTTGATATCCTTTATGGAGATTAAGACATAAAACAGGATCTAAGAGGAGTTGATGAAGTGAGCCGTAAATTCGTTTATATTATTGTCTTTCATCATTCTATTTGAAGATAGATACTCAATTTTGTAAAGGTCTCTTTTTTAGAACATATTCCTATTATTTTATGGACTATTTTCAAACGCCATACTTTATTAGATATTACTAAAACAGAGTGCCCACTTAGGTTACTTTAAGAGACTTGGAAAATAAAAGATTTTATGTAAAAGGTTTGCAAACTTGTGTAAAAACTTTCAGGTCTCATTACTTACATTTTGTTCAACGAATAAAGCGGTGCCTGGAAGGATGGCAACGGATACAATAGATGGCGGAGTGACCACAAAACCCCTATTTACAATCCGGTCTCGGTCGTCGTCGAGTCTTCTCCGAGACGTTTTATTCCGCTTGATGGATTGAGTACCTATTGCATTGTCGTTTCTTCCGGTTACGTTTTACTGTTTTATGCAATAAAACCGCTTTGACATTGTTTTATCTAATACGAGTACTACACGAGTGTTATTACCCCTTTTATATTCAGCCACTTTAGTTGAGTAAAGTGAGAATCGAACTCTTTATAATGAAATAGAATTCCAAGCAAACAATCTAGGATTCCAATCAACCTTCTGCGCAGAAATTTAATCACTATCTCTACTATAAAATCAGTGAAAACCTTAGGGGAAAGCAGATAACTGTTCAGTTCGTTAAGGAATTCATTTGGGATCTAAATGAATGTGCCGTAGGTAATAGGTGCTAGATCTCCTGGAACACTCGGAAAGCGAAGTTTGAAAACTAATTTGACACAGGTGACGTGTGTAAGTAGATTTAAATTTTCGGTTAGCTTGACGATTCTGTCTGATCTGTCATAGTACCTAGTAGACCGGTCTGTTGTTAAAATTTAAGCTTCACGGTGAAGGAAAACATGTCGAGAGAACCAGCATGAACCTGCATAGCAATTCGATGGTGTGCGAAGTTCCCAATTTGCACAAGGCTCGCGTGGGAACTACCGGCCCAAACCCTCTCATTCAGAGTCTGTGCCCAGCACAACTGATAATAACTACCTGTGTAGGTACATATTCTAAGAAATAAACAATTTCTATTTTATTTTTAGCAGTGGGACGTCATGGGCTGGGATTATGACGATTATTGTAGTTTAAATTTATTTATTTATGTATTTGGGCACAAACGGATAGATATTTTAATTTGTGATGTTTAGTCGCCGTGTATCTTCCAGTCTTTCTGTTTGGAAGTTAACTAAACATTTTATTTAAATTAGTTTCGTGTTTGATCTAATTAAGTGAAGCGAGAGCAATTATTTATTGGCCATAGCCAATTTAGGTTCGCGTTTAATTTGGAAATTTGATTAAACAACACGAATACAAAACAATACTAACAGAAAATACCCAAACACTGGTAAATTTACCGAAGCAAATTCTCTGGCAGAGGTTCGTTCTAATTCTACTATGTACAGTCGTCATCAGATATTTCGGAGCGGCCAATGTGGTCAAAAATATCGTTCCATGAACTCTAATACCATAATAATAGAGTGCATGTGCCGATATTTTTGACTACCTTGGCCGCTCCGAAATATCTGATGGCGACACAGGCCTCTCAGAACGACAGGTTTTGGGCCGTACTCACTGTTTTTCCTTTACCATAAAGCTCGTTCTAAGTAAGCTACATGTAGTAACACCATTATATTGAACCCAAGTCGTAAGGCGATATTACGAGTGATTAATTAGAGATCGTGATGGGGCGAAGTGGGTGCGGATTATGTGGACATGTGATCTATTAGAGTTGCTTTTTAGGTAATCTCATTAAAATTTATTATTAGACTGTAGATAACAGCTTAGTCATGATTTGCAATATGTCATCTTATTCGTTAATGCTCTGAGGAACTCTTTGACCTCATTCCAGCTGCGGGGTTCCATTACAGATCCACCCGACGTAACCGTTCTTTTCATCGACATCATGTTGATGAATGGCAGTCTTCGACAGTGTGTTTTAAGCGGTCTTTTTTGCCACGAACTTGCAAAATCTGGAACGAGCTTCCCGCTGGGGTCTTCCCATCGAGTTACGACCTGGGTGCCTTTAAGAGGCGTGTGTACAATTTTCTGCAGGGCCGACAACGCACTGGCATCGCTTAAAGCGCTGCGGGTGTCTATGGACAGTGATGATCACTTAACATCAGGTGACCCACTAGTTCGTTTGTCTGGCCTCTCTAACATAAAAAAATAAATAATGAGCATTCTGTATATTTGGAACACGACATGACGAAACTATAAGAATTCCTTATAGGACTACGGAACCATAAAAAGGCGTTAAATATCGTTAAGTATTCATCCGTCAGTCGCCATATTTGCACCACTTTGTTCAGTTGACATAATCGGGCGGCAGACCGAGACAAATGCTGTTTGATTCACGTTCATGACTGTCAACGTAATAACAAAACCGTTCATAATGGATGTTCCACTTTTAAAACATTTGTTCAAACAGCTTCGCTAGCGGTGACCCTGGTTACAGTCTTTAATATTTACATTAGCGGTTTTGCGGGCTTTCAACTGTTATCTTTGTTTACTGAGTAATAAATAAACCGCGGTACAAGCAGAATTTATCGTTGAAATAAAAGGCTTTTCATTGTGAATTGGATCAATTAGAGCATTCTAGCATTCAGCCCCCATTTGCAAATTACTGGCCGGCGCTCTGCGCTCCTCTTATTCTCATTTAATCGCGTGCGAGGAAACAGTGCGTACATGATCAGAATTCGGTCAATACTTTGTAACGAAATAACAAATACGACTTGACTAACAATCTGTATTATAATGACTTATTTTAATTTAATTCTAACTTAATACATTCACTGAAACAAACATGGCAGCACTGGCAGTATTCAACTCAAAGCAGAACATCTTTGTTTATTTTTATACGTTTCAAAAATGGAACACCGCTAGTAAGCAACGTTCCATAAAAGCGACACAGTAGGCCGCTACACTACACGTACACTAGTCATTAGGGGTGGGGTGGGGAGAGTTCAACGCACCGGATACGTCTGTCGCTGGGCAGCGTGCAGAATGCAACGGTGTGCGTGCACTGGCCGCGTGTGCGTGTAACATTGACATAAATAAACATGAGTTTGCTAATGTAGGTGTTCCCTATTAATCAGTTTTGACGCGGATTTGGATATCTCTAGGTACTCTACCTCGTATTGTTCTTAATAGAGACAGAGATGCATCAGCGAGATAAAATACAAAACATGCTAAGTACCTTGGGTAGTCGTGTTATGTCAGACCATGCCCATAGTTTAAGCATAATACACGGTCATACATGTCATAGTAACAATTACGGTATTTTAAACCTTGCTGCTCTCTGTTGCGGTACACAATTATAATTTCAAGCAACCTCGTATGGTGATTTATTGCACTTAATATGATAAACGTGCAGGCTATGGTTTGTGCCTGTGTGCGTGCGACAATGTAGGGCATGTTTACACGACTCGAGGTTGTAAAATCGTGTTTTGATTGTATCAGTTATTCAATTAATGTGAGCAGGTCTTTATTCATAGGTACATACTCTTTAAATTATCGTTCAACGCTGTTTTACTGACTGTGGCAGCACAGTACCTTAATGAAGGAATCAAACCGTTTACCTTGCCTAGGCAATCAAAATTAGATACATTAAATTCCTTTGATTATATATATTTTTATACTTAACTTTCTAAGGTCAGTCATAGGCATTATAGAACAATATACATACTTAGAACAATTTGAAAGGTTTTTGTTTAAATCGTACAACGTTGCAGCACTGTCAATGTCAATTTTTGTAAAATTATCAATCCAGGAAGGATTGCACTCCGATAAGATAGAGCGCTAATAATTACAAAAGTATTTAAAGAATCCGGCTTTATCTGGACATCATAAAATTCATAATATACGATTCAATTTTGACTATTTCATAAACCACTCGGTCTAAGACTAGCGAAAGTAACAATACCATTTGTAGCTAAATCTAACCTGCCTTATATGATATAATATAAGTGAACGTCTATTATTATCTGAGTTATCTGTTATGTAACATGATGCAATGCTGTATGACTCAGTGCAGCTTTAGTCGCTTAGGTATTATCTTGCACACCGATTGGCTACAACGGCCATTGTTACTTATCGTTATCAGTGGGTAAGATGACAAGGCAAATTATATATAAAATTAGCTGTTGCCCACGACTCCGTCCGCGTAGAAGTATGAAAAATAGTTTAAACATAGTCTCAGACCTACTAAATATACAATTTATTTATAAAAATCGGTCAAACCGTTTCGAAGGAGTTGGTCACAAACATTATTGATCCGAGAATTTTATATATTAGATGTACCTAATCAAATCCTACAGGCCTTATTTAAAACCTATCATCTTGCTCGTTTATCATCTCATTCCACTGCTGGAAATATGAGGATATTTGGATTCTATATCCGGATGTATCCGGATTTGGACATTGACTCTACAAGAGTCATATACGTCCTATAAGCCCTCTATCTAGATAAAGACGATTTTGGAAAGGTCGGCCCGAAGACGGGATAATATTACGTGTTTTTTTTCATGAGGCCAATGTCCAGTAGTAGACTGCTACAGCATAATGATGACGATGCAGGATTTTCACAGCAATCAGTTGTGTGCTGACCACACAGCCTAGTTTCCTCATGTCACCTGCGAATATTTTCAACTCGTCTAGGTGAGGCCAACTTGAGGCCTACGTTTGACACCTACAAGGGGATCACCCTATCAAGTGGGAGCAGATGTTACCAGAAATATTTCTGTGTACAAACAGAAATCTAGCTCCAACCCCATTTATAGGCTACAACTCTTTGTTCTTTTTCCAGGAATGGGACGCACGTCTTGCGGGCTCAGAGGCTGGCGTGGAGGCGGAGACGATAGCTGCCTTGGCCGCGCAGGCAGCGGAGTGGCGGACCATCCAGGACGGTCAGCGGATCCTGACGACCACGCCGTCGGTACTGGGAGGCTGCCGAGCACAGGTGTACCGGGTTGCTGGTGCCACGCAGTGGTACACTGCTGTCATCGTCGGCGTTAATGAGCATACTGGCGTAAGTATGATCAGATGGCTCTCCTATAAACTTAAAGTTAGTTGATGCGAACGAATTACTGACCCTCTTTTACACGTTAGGATTACGTGTGAGAAAGGGATATAATTTCGCTTGCGATCTACAGAGACGGAAGAAGGCGCGAAATGGGCTAGGTGCCTATGGCATCGTGGTTTTGTGCTGCCTTTGAGTCATATGTATATATTGTGTCTGTTTACTTATTTTGTACAATAAAGAATTTACATACAATACATACAAACGGCATTTGCACTAGCAAGAATCTTGACTTGATTAGGATCTTCATCTAGTCTAGTGCCTTCCCGGTGCAATTCGATCGCGAGTCCTCAAACAGAGTTTGACATTCGATACCGTACAAATGTAAACACTTAATAGACATAGAGACTGATCTCGAAGACATGGAGAGTTAGCCCTTACATGATGAAGAAATTTGCTTATGATTTATTATTAAAAACAGTACCGACATTTACAGGCAGGCAAAAGTAAAATACTCATATAAGGAAAATGAAATTGCAAAAATATAACATCGTGGAATAATTATTTCTTGCGAGTATCTACTCATGTTGATGTGTTCAATTTGCCTTGAAGGCACGCTCGCTTCTAAAGGAAATTCTGACTATGTAATCTAGAGCATCATAGAGCGTTAAAAACCTAGGCGTTTACAAGTAACTGTAAAGGCATTCTACACGATAATTCTGTAGCGGGAAGCTCTAGGTGGAACCAGTTCGGTTTATTGAACGCCGTGGCATCCCAGCGATACGGTAACGACTCGATTTATAAGGACTTGTTTAAGTATCTCGCCGAGTATAGCAACTGCCACACTGCTGCGCAAAAGGAAACCCGTTTGAATGCTGCATAAATCCATAAACACAGAAATGGTATTCTGAACTTTCCACCTGCCTTCGATTTTATTAATTGCATCCTAAAAAGGGGTAATGGCCTAGTCAATTTGCAATATGGCCGCGTTCAAGAACGAGTTTTTGTGTTGTTGTTGAATGCCTTTTGATCGTTTAATTGAACGGTCCTTGCTTTGTTTTGACAAGCTGACGGCTGATGTGGATTCGTTAAGCACTGGCATAGATTGGCAGTTATTTAATGATGTTTGTTTCCCCTTTTATGGAAAACGCTTTATTATAAAGGTGAGGTGAAATGTGATTTATTTTGGGAAATTAGAATTTACAAAAGCGATCAACGCTTTTTTTTTGCAAAATGTACTAAATAAATTCCCACGTATTGTTTTCGATTTTTCTTTACAAAATTACATCATACACTGTCAGTTCTTTTAAAAATGCATTAACCGATAAAGAAAAGCAGAAGCAAAGCAGGTGTTTAGTTGCATCAGTAGCAGGGTAATTAGTTTCGATATCAAGTTTAATCAAGTTTAACCTGGTCATTACTTTGATGGACTTTTTATCAAAATTTAAAACTTATTTTGATAAATAGCATCTCTGTATGTCTTGATAAGCACAAAATAACTCAAAGCCTTCGCCCTTCTAATTTATTCATAAGATAATTTCAAGCTTATTATTCGGGTTCGAATCCCGGCCGGGGCAGATATTTGTATGAATAATACGAATATTTGTTCTCGGGTCTTGGATGTTTAATATGTATTTAAGTATTTATTTATGTATATTTAAGTATGTTTATCCGTTGCTTAGTACCCATAACACAAGCTTTGCTAAGCTTACTTTGGGGCTAAGTCAATTGGTGTGAATTGTCCTGTGATATTTATTTATTTATTTATTTATAAAAGCTTCAACGAGGGAGTTTAAATTAATATTAAATACAACAATGTATCAATAATCGCTGCCTCCCGGGCGCCAGGTGGCCACCCCCACCCTCACCCTTCACCGTTTCGTTAACTTTGCACAACAAAGTTTCTTGTTTTATGTTATTGAAACAATTTGTTTTCTTTCATCACCCTTCTGCTGCAGGGAAGATTCTTGTACTTACGCGATATGAAACTTTCCTTATTAAATATATTGTTTGTCTTCCGGACATTTTATGAAGGATATATTCAATGTTGACGAATCATTATTTACTGTCTTGTCGAATACCTACGTTCTTTAGTTGATTAAAGTATAAATGTCTATAGGTACTGAATATATAAGAGCGTCTTCAACTATATAATTTGCTCGCAAACGAATCGGAAGATAATCTCGACTATTCTCGTATAAGTTATCTAAAACAAGCGTGAAGTTTGCGAGTTATGTTGTTTCAATTACCCGTCAAACTCCTCAGCCTCACTGTCAGAGTTGCGAAGTACTTCAATCTATCTTGAACTTTCCTAAGTAATTACAGTTAAAAAGTTGAGACGTTAAACAAATTTATACTGCGAATTAGCGAGTGGAAAACTTGGCGAGGTTGGTATTACTGCCGCCCGCGACGTCAAAGTTTTGAGTAACCCCCTGTTCGTCCCCCTTCCCTGGTTTCTTAAGTAACTTTGACAAAGTTTCCTCTTTGTTTCTTACAAGTTTCTGCTTCAACTTCTACTTTTGGCTCTACGATATTTTTAACGACATCATTATGCCATCGTATTATACCGAGTAAAACTATAACGTCGTCGTTTACTTCTATAATGCCTTTCTTCCCAGGGATACGATTAGTTTTGTTCATAAAATATTATAAATGACTGCACCTGTTCTATTAAAATCTACACGTATTCCTGAACGGTTCAGCTGACGTAAAATGAACATTGTTGTTTCAAAAAATAGTTAGCAATATAAAACAGATGCGCTCCAGTGTTATTTATAGCTTATAGTAAACGGCGTCCGGCGTGGGAAAGTTGAGATGAGAATTTGGGAAGCTTGTTTACAGACGAATTTAAAGCACCTGCTTAACTCGGGATTCTGGCCTATGCCGTCTTGCGTCAATATCAGAAATGTTTTTGTATGTTCTAAATTGTTGAAGTAAACATTTTCTTTATTTCAGGAATTGACGGTGACTGACGATACAGTGCTGGAAGAGCACAGTGAAGATCCAGCACTGGTCCAAATGAGACTCCTTGGGGATGGAGGTACGATAAACCCCATATATGTATAAACCCTTTAGATATATTGCCTACATGCAAGCGAGCGGGAAAAGCAGTGGTGCATGTAGCGATAACCCGAATTTAGTGGGGTCATGGCGTTGTTGATAGGAGCTCGCGGAATGGCATTTGGTTGCGTAACCATCGCGCTGCAGTGAGCAACGGGGCCGACTGCGGAACAATAATGCACGCTTTCACTGCCAACTGTCTTACTCCAATAATATGCTAGAGGCTAGAGACTGCTTTAACTGGCACGCTGCTAATAGTTCACTTTTTGTATCAGTGAACAACTGAACAATTCAAAATAAAGTTTCTTTAGTCTTCGAATAGGTCTCGGAGTGTTTTATCTAATGTCAATCGGTAAATTCAATTCAGTCATTGTATTCAATACGCAGTATCAGTCAGAGCTATCGTAATTTGAACTTCCACTTGGGAATTTATAATGACCGCTGCCGGCTATGCGAGAATAATACTCCTATAACGGACGTGCATTATCTATTGCTCATCTATTTAAATATACAGAGACTACTGATATCAAAATGTTTATTTCATTTTATATTAAGCATTGTTGCGAATGCTTAATGGAGGTAACATGACGCGGGTAGCTTAATTCTAATGCATAATTGGATGCAAGAAGCCATAGTTGTGTGTGACGCAACTGAGAATCTTTGCGTCGCGCGCCTTCGTACGCGTACGTAACAAATCGTGTTACTTAATATAAATATATATGTGTGATATTTATCATAGTTGATAATAGCAAAGCGAGACGATGACGAAAGAGTTGCGGATTAGATTAAAGCCCATACCACAGTTATTATGTTCTTTTCAGTAATTTATTTTTGAGTTAGGTCCTAAGATTGAGTTGCACCAATTTTGGTTCTAGAAATATCGTTATAATAATGTGGTGCAATTTAGTTTGATAATTAAACGGATTATTTCACGATTATAAATAGCGAACGAACAATTTTCCTCGTATTCTTGAACTATCTGACTTCTCTTATTTACCATGCCATTGCTCATTCTGACATTTATCTTCTTTTACAGTTATCGAATCTATAATGAGGGGAGAAGTGGTGGGCGTCATGCCTCGTCGGTCGCGCTCTAATCTCCAAGTAAGTGTAAACTAAGGGCAAACTTGATTTTGATTAGTCGGCCATTGCAGACACTACACTAAGACTTGGCAGTTTCGAAGATATGTATGTGTGTGATTTAAAGCTGTCGTTTCGATTGTTTACTTCCACGCAGATATTACCTAGCTACGAGTTAAGTGTTTAGGTTTTCCCAACAGTAAAGAGCTGTCTTTATTAGTCTTTTACTCGAGCAATTGTCTAGTTTTCATTAATATTCCGAAAGGAGCAACCTTAATTCTGGCATTATCCTTGTAGATTTGATTAGCTAGGATAGCAAGAACTTAATCAGCACTCGACTCACGTTTGTCCGTCGGTTATTTCTGTATAACAAGCCGCGACAGGTCGTCGGCGCCACGCGCATGCGCAGCTTCAAACTGCCACAGTTCAGCCTAATTTAGGAAGCATGACTAATTTATTACTAGCTTTTATCAAAGACGATCTGCGGTCTCATCTGTTACAGCTTTAATTGAAACGTCTTGTATACAACACTTACGTATAAGTGGCAAAGGCAATTTAATTTCACGTCCTGCCTGATTAGTGCTTCGAGCAAACTAATATCAAAAAGGTTATGGTATTTTTTGTGTACCTATTGTGATTCCATTTCATATCGGTGAACTGAACATAAAATATGACCTTTGATAATCTCATTAATGAAACAATTTGAAATTGAACAATCAGGGTGTCCACTTTCTGGAAAGTCAGGAAAAATCAGGAAAATTTGCTAGAAATCCAAAAGGTCAATGAAAAAACTCATGATTTATCAAAACTTAGTTCGATTTTTGACATCAGTAATTTCAGTTCTGGGCGACTGGATCTAGATTAATATCGGACAGTAAAAAAAATCATATTACCTGCTTTCAAATGTACGTATACGATTGGTTAGGGAAAAGTCAGGGATTTTCTTTTTAGAATTTGTAATGGACACCCTGACAATAACAAGTAAACATCCATCTCTATAAAAATGTTAATCGACTTGAACGCGTGCCTGAACATAAATGACAAATTTATAATTTACTCAACAAAAGTCTGCTCAGAGTTCAGTCTGGCCGAATTACGGCCCGGGCGCGGTTTCTGCACTACTGAGCTCATTTGAATATTGGACTAGCAAACTATGAACTTAGTTTAATCCTGCCGGCATTGTTTAAAACTAATGTTAATCGTGGGGTGTTTCGAGTTCCTTCGAAGCAGACGCAACTATGTTCTAATTCCCTTTTATGCGCTGACTTCCAAACTTACAGTTGGATTTCCAATCGAACTGAACCTGCTTGTAATATAGGTAATGAAGATGTTTAACCCTGGCTGGAGTAAATAAGAAGTATAGAATGTCAACTAACGAATGGTTTTAATATCTTACTAAGCCAACTACTCGTATACTCCAATTCAATAGAATCTAACAATCCTGTAGACACTTCCAGCCTACTAATATGAACGCCGGGCTGCCTAAGGCTTTGTGATGTGACTATTATTCTTTTTTGATTCCTTTTAGATGATAATTGCAACAATAGGGACATATATATTCAAGCGTGCCCACGTTATGGTGTGTTAAATGTGTAGAAAATTGACAGATTCTATTGAATTGTACTTTAGTACCCAACATCAGTGCAACTTCTTTAACTGAAACTATCTTTCGTGCTGTACCGACTCGTATGTAACGAATATGGTATGTCTAAGTCCTTGATGTAGTCGAAACTGAAATACGTTTATACGACCGTTGACCGTCTTTGTAAAGTTTACAATTAAGTAACATTATCGATGAAATATCTTAAGCCCGGTCAGAATCTACAGTGGAACAAAAAAGGGAACGTGACCTCCGCGCTCGTGTTATTCGGTTACCAGTTAATAAGTAAAGTAAATTAAACTTAAAGACACATGTTAAGAATAAAACAATGTTGCAGCTCTGATACTGTCTATTTCAACCTTTCACAAATAAAAGGTCCTAAGAAGGCCAGGCCATTCGGATACCTTTAATAACGTTCTGAAATTTCAATGGCGGTCGAGCATTCTGCGTCGTGTCAATTTTAATCAATATCAGTTACCTTTTAACAATAATAATGATTTATATCTTCTTTATTGAAACAAAAGAAAGCCAGGTTCATGTTTGTTCTCGTTTTACGTAACAATAATAAGAGACGAACGACGTCAAAGACGTGAATCGTTTCAACTCGCGTTTCCTTTATCGTGAACCTACGCATTACTTCCACATTGGAAGAACTGCGACTTTCAAATCTCGAGAAAACGTACATTAATTACGGTTGAATAGATCAAAGGATCGTTACAACATGTAGTATAAAGCTAGCTAATATAATAGCTCAAAGCAAGGCAAATAGCGTTTGAGTGGGGCAACAGTTATTTTTGTACTATCCAGACTCAAGGTTTCGTAGTCCCAAGGTCCCAAGGATCGACACAAGGTCTTGTCGACCTCGACCAAGGACGAGACAGACGTATGAAATGAAGACATCCTTGAAATGTGTTCAGCTGAGTTATAATTTTCAGCTAAATTAAACAATTCATTACCTCCAGTGCTCAAATTTTGCGGTGAAACGGACTGTAAATTTTTGAACTAAAGGAACATATATACAACAAGTAACTAATAAAGTTGTTTACTTATGTCCTGATAAATCAATTTTTTTGTAGTATTATGATTACTTCTACCATTTATTTCCCATATGAGATATATTTATTACAGATAGACTTTTATAAATATCTAACTGACCTATGTTGTTTGTTTAAATTTTTGGCACTACAACACAAAGTTAGATAGAGACTATAGGACAGTCGCTGGATTTTTTTTTATAAAAAACCTACTGCCAAACGTAATAATGAGCTAATTCTGGAAGCACTGCCGTAAAAAAAAGACTAAATCTAATCAAACTTCTAAAAGTTCCTGAAATAAAATTAATAACTGCTATTATGTAATGTATGATTCAGCAGATATTATGCTGGCTATTAAATCTTTATAAAGGGCGGAGTGCGCAGTCGTCCGTTTCCCTTTGTATTCTGTTTCAATATTAACTTGTTTATACAGTTACCGGTCGACCTTTCTGAACAAGTTGCTAACACAAAGACCTAATGTTTTTCCTTGGAATTATAAATCCATAAAAAGTAATTTCGCACCAACTCTGTTACAAATGATTGCGGTTTTTCTCATAAACACGGGAAGTGGGTAAAGTCAATATGTTCAAACATTAAATATGTACATATTAAAGCTTTTTGAATAACGAATTAAGATTATAACCCTCAAATTTGTGAGTTAAGTAAGAGATATTTGTTACTTCTAGATACTGAACGACTTGAAATAACAAATAACATTATAAATGAATGAAGTAGGAACCTTGTTGGAAGTGAAGGAAATTAAATTAGGCGCAAAAAGTAATTTATTTTCGTGGCGTAATTAAAATACCTACCCATTGTTGCGAGCCCTGGGAACAGTTGTGTGTTTGCTTGCGGTATTTTTACAAGCTTTTCTTGAGCTTGCCCTGTTTACGAGGGCTGCTACTTATATATCGGGAATTTAAAAAAAACAACGATTATTGATTGATTATTGTTTTTGGGTTTGGTGGTGGTACTGTTGGGACCGTCAATAAATCATTTTTCTTTTTTCCTTTCTTTATACGTATATAAATAAATATTATTATGGTTTTATTGTTTTTCAAAATACTCTCAGAGATGATATATACACTTTTTCATTCGTTAAAACCAATTTTTATAGCACTTTTGCCAGTCCGACTATAAGGTATCTCCAAAACGTGCTGTTACGCATCGACTGTTTCTTGTATCAAAATCGTTGACTACGTAATTTATTTTTCGCGTTTGGTAATTAATAAAAATCATTGGGTGCCAATTCAGGGCTGTGCGGCGAATGACCCGTTAATTCGATCTTCTGAGCTTCAAAAAACTGACTTCTTTCGCCTGATGTACGACAACTGGCATTTTCATGATGAAGAATGATTTTTCGTTTCTGGTTATCTTTTCGAATTTATTCAGAGACTGTCGGCAAATAAGTTGTCGTTTACCACTCAGGATAAACTGTTTTTGGTTTATCTAGCGGTACTATACTGCCGCCTTAAGGAGAAAAACCATAAGTGTCATTTTTTGCAAAATTGACTTTTCACCAGCCTCGTACTCAGTTTTTTTTCCTGAGTACGAGGCTGATGAAAAGAAAATTTTGCTAAAAATTTCACTTATGGTTTTTCTCCTTAAGGCGGCAGTATAGCTTTATGGCCATTTATACCAAAAAATATAGGCCGCCTTTTGTTTGAAAGTGTTTTTGCACCAGTTTCTTTGGCGGTTGACGGTTGTTTACCAATAAAGCATATTTTAAGTTTTTATACTATTTCGGTATAAATTAACTACTTACTAAATGTGTTGGTGTCTTAAACAAAAGTGTAAGTATTGCGGACTGCGGTACCTAGTACCTAAACGAAGTACATACAGGATGTCCCAGAACTACCACGTCACAGTGACACGAGAGGTAGGCCAGCTCAAGAGAACCAGCCTATCATGACACAGTAAAAGTTGCACAGTTTTCGAGTTATTAACGAAACGTGATGATTATGATTATGCAAGGCAAATATAAATGTTTGTGTGGTTAAGTGACTCGTAGAGCCATGTTCCGTGATTATAGTACTCGTAAGTAGTGCAACTACAGAGTCTTGTTTGGAAATTATTTACTTACTGAGCTGAATGGACGTAAGATAGTTTTATCTCGGAAAATTGGAAAGTTCCTGCGGGCACACGTTAAACAAATTCTTTGCAGATATATTCGCACTTCTAAATAAAACTTGATAAAGGCAGCAGTAACTCCCTGCGACAGGCTTGCGATTGTCACATACGAACTTTTCAGGTATAATTCTGTTCATTCTTCTTTTCACTGGCTGAACGGAAAACAACCCTCACTTATCAAGTTATCAAGCACGTACGATTACGTTTCACTAAAGACAGGAAATTGGTTCAATTAGAGTACATTATGTATTTACAGAGACATTATGTACCTATTTTGTATGGGAACGGAGACCACGCTAGAATCGTCCCACGATAACTCTGCATAAGATATTAATTGGCAACCCAGAAAAATCACGCTGTGGTAATACTTTTTTCATGTTGTCACTCAGACATTTCTTTAATTGATCGTGAGTATTTTTTTCGAGGTTTTTGCGAATCCTTCTTTCGAAATGGTTAAAACAATTAAAAGTGGAGTTCGAGAACTTATATTCAAGATGATTACTCATTTCCAAAATGTAAAAGAAGAAATGGAGTCCGTTTGTGAGCAAAAAGAGCAATGCTTACATAAAATTCTAACCTCTACGAGTAAGTCCCTAATAAATTCTTGATATTTTATAGCTATTTTCTGCTTTTTTTATATTATTTTCATGAAATAATATGATAAAGTAAAGATATATATTTAACTTGTATATTCGTTTTTTCAAGGGGAATTATCTGAAGCTGTTCAGACAACAATAAAAAATTCTGTTGACAAACTCAAACAAATGGACAAATTGGACGTCAGCGCAGAGGCGACATATATTCAAAAAATTAGTTCAATGACTGGTAAGATGTTGTTTGAACTTGTTTTAAAGGTCTAAATTAGTAATATTTTCTAGACTTAACATATTAACTTATTATTTGTAGGTATTAGCTTAAGAACAATTCGCCAAATCAAGCACGAAGGTAATACAAATTCAGGCATATGGGTAACTCCTGGCAAGAAACGCAAGTGCCGTGCCACGAAAAGAAATATTGATGACTTCGATAAGGTTGCCATACGTAACCTGATAAATGAATTTTACTTAGTAAGAAATGAGGTCCCCACAATCGCAAAACTGCTTAGTGCGTTGCGACAATCTATTCAGTTTGATGGTGGTCATGAAACACTACGCAAAATTCTACATGACATGGGATTTTGTTTCAAGAAAAATGTTGAAGAGAGAACCATATTAATGGAAAAAAATGATATTGCTGCAGCAAGACACAAATACATTAGAAAAATTACAGAATATAGAAATATGCCTTCAGAGGAAAGAAAACCGATTGTATATTTAGATGAGACCTATATTCATGTTAACTACAAACCAAAAAAAAGTTGGCAGGGTCCGTCAACTTCTAAAATGGTCACTAATATATCAAAAGGCAAACGGTTCATAATTGTACATGCAGGCACTGAATCAGGATTTGTAAATAATGCCCTTTTAATATTTAGCAGCAAATCAAAGTCAGCCGATTATCATGATGACATGAATGCTGCCAATTTCTCAAAGTGGGTTCAAGATAAGCTGCTGCCTAATTTGGATACACCAAGCATTATAGTTATGGACAACGCAAGTTACCACACAATTCAGATTAATAAGGCACCAAATACCAGTTCAAGGAAACAAGCAATCCGTGATTGGCTTACCTCAAATAACTTTCCTTGGGAAGAAACATTCACCAGGGCTGAACTTTTAACTTTGGTAAAACGCAACAAACCCGACCCAATATATTATATTGATGAGCTGTTAAAAGCAAATGGGCATGAAGTATTGCGGTTACCCCCATACCATTGCCACTTGAATACTATTGAACTAATATGGAGTATGGCAAAGCGAAAAGTAGGCAGCGTAAATGTAAAAGGTTCAGCTCGAGATATGGAGGCAAAAGTAGAGCAAGCATTTGCATCTGTTAGTCCGGATGATTGGCATAAGTGTGCCGAACATGTAAAAAAATTAGAATCTGAACACAGGCAACAAGATGGGTTATTGGATGATCTGATACCATTTGTTATAAATGTGCAAAGTGATGATGACACTGACAGTGGGGAGAGTAGGGAAGCAGAGGTTGAAAGAGAAGAAGAGTCCGAAGGAATTCAGGTACAGGAAGAAGTGTATGAGGGAGTGGAATTTTTAGACTCTGATGTGTCATTTAGTGAATAATAAATATGTCAGAAACTATTTAACGTTTTATTGCTTTGTTTTGTATTTACCTGAATTTATATAACACAGCCTTGACCAAAAGTATTGAGCACCTGTAATTTGATACAATTTCGTTGATTTAACCCTTTTCCAGGTCCCGCTAATTTAGATGCGCTATTGCAAAACGAATCATAGTTTTATATTGTTTACCTATGGGGGATTAATTTTAAGACGAATAGTAGGTACTTTTAACAACTTCAATTGGTTTTTTACCATATTGTAAATGTAGCAAGGTCGAATATTTGTGTAAATTTATATGGTCGCTGTCGCTATATGCACTATGCCTGGAAAAGCGTTAAATAAAAATAGTTTTAATTACTAGATCACATCTATATATTGACGAATTTAATATTAAGTTGGCCGTCAATGTGCCCTTTTAAGTACAAGCAGCAACTCTTTCAGGAACAGAACTGATAAGTAAGTAGGTATAATAAATCATACTTATGCGAAATCTAATATGCAATGCATACTTCCATAGCGTGATTGATATTTCAATACAGCGTAACTAACAATTACTATTTATTTGATGACAAATATTATTTGATTTGGTATGTACGTGGGCTCGGTATCGAACTATCACCGACGATTGGTGGAATTAGTTAGGACGGGACGAGTAATGTATGACCCCATGCTATTACGCCTAACTATAAATAATAATAATAATTAAAAGTTGGTGTCGTTGTTTTTTTTTAAATATCCAGTGTCCAGTAAGTTTTAGTAAGTTTTGCCGTGAACGGTAAAAAAAAATAGAAAACGAAATATAAGAAGTAATAGTATTGGCGGATGAACGATGACCTGTTTAAAATCTAATCAGAAGTTCAAAACTTGTTGTTTGACTATAAATCAGTATTGCCACAAACAAACTTTAGATTTCTACTGTTGTCACTTCATTGCAGAGTTATTGTAGGTTGACTCTAGCTATTCCTAATATCCCTTTGCGTTTGTTCCAAGTTGTGTACACAACACAGTGTGTGACGCAAGCTACCGAAATGTGTGGGTTGTGTTGTGTACCTAGAGGTAGGTATGATATAATATTAATTTGCCATCATATCAGTAAGTAGACTTAAATTATTGTTTATTTACTATTTGTAATATTAGGCGAATTGCACCAATTGTATACTTATAACTTTATAACATACGTGGAAGCCGTAAACTTTTCACTGCTGTGCTGGAGCTCGGTGTTATTTATTTGAATTGAAAATAATAAAACAGGGTATTAATTTCGCTGTCGTTGAATTATATAGACGAGCGTGCAAGGCGCCTGCTGAAAAATTGCTGCAAATTACCGAGTACAGAAATATAACTAGTCCTCTTTTTTCGTCCTCTTGAAACTATTGTCGACCCGGAATGAACGATAATAATGTAAGTAAGACCTGATACACATTCTCACGCAATAGGGATGACGACTGAGTTAAAAATATATCATTCTAGGTATTTAGTCCGACAGTTAGATTATGGAAAAATATATGGGATACGTATTTTTTGGTTTATCTATTTATTAAAAATCGACAAAGGTATAGATCATCAAACTTCCAGAGTGGGGGCTTGTGACGTCACTATAAGGTAAAAATCCTACCATATGGTGACGAAACTTGAAACTTCTAAGCACTTTATCCTCGTTATTTTTTGATTGTCAAATAAAAGAAAAAATATGTGCACAATACTTTTAAATTATCCATCTGATGGACTAAACAGTTTTTTTAGTTGTCTAGCCTATTGCTATAGAGTTTGTCTACACGTAAATTAATATGTTAAAAAAGTTTTTTAAGCGTACCTAATCGCTGTCGCTTCTACAGTGTAGCCTCGGATTATCGTACGTTGTTCGCGAGAAATGTTTGCGCGCGCAGTACGGCGTGCGTGCGAGCGAGCGAGCACATATCAAGAGAATGAGACGCTGCATGATTGTACCTATGCCCGCCGTGCTTTGCGTGCGCGTGAGTCAGTGTTGTGTTTGTGTTGTGTACGTAACGTCATTCGGCGCTCGCCGTTCGTGCGGTGCGGAACGTGCGTGCTGCGTGTTTACAAGCGCCTGTTCATTATTTTTTACGTACTCGTAGCCATGGACTTAAGTAGAAACGAAATCCTGGATATGATAGACGAATACCAGAAACACAGAGTTTTATGGGACTCCACTTATAAAGGAAATTTCAGCAAGTACATTAAAAGTAAAGCTTGGGAGGAAATAGCTGAAACTTGTGGAGTCGACGTCAGAGATGTTAGAAGGAAGATGGCGAGTTTACTTGGATCGTTTAGGCGAGAGAAAGCTAAGATGAAGATAGCACAAGCGAACGGTGAGAATATCCCACTAATATAATAAATGCGAAAGTTTGTTACTTCGTCACGTCTAAACCGCTGTACCGATATAGATGAAATTCGGTATACAAGTTTGAGTCCCGGGAGGGACATGGAATAGTTTTTATACCGGAAAATTTCGTAATTCCGGCGGGATAGTGAAGTGATAGGTTGTACCTAGTTGTCATTTAGCAAGTTAAGTGCTATACTTCCGTTGCGTTTGTGGCCATGATATCTGTTGAACGTTGGATGGCATGGCTGTATGTGACCCAACGAAACGCAATTTTACCCCTTGAGGGTAATTAAATATCGTCATGATTTAGAGAATCGCACCCCTGAGTGATAAAGAGATTAATAAGAGTTTTTGTGTGAAGAAATAAGGGAACTCGCGGCACGCTTGGGACCTCAAGCAAAGCTATCAAAGCTCAAATAAAACTATCCTACGAGTACTCATATGTCTGTTATCCGACAACTGGCCAATTAGGCACACTATAATTATTCTTCACCTCCTTCGAAAAAAAAATACAATACATTTTTACCATATTTTTATTTACAGATTCCTTGAGCGACTTTCAATCTGATTGGTTTGCGTTTAATAAATTGAAATTTTTATTGGGAGTTAACGATCAAAAATCGGTACAGTCGGAAGAGGAATACGAACGTTACGATGTAAGTATTTTAATGTGATTTTTAGTGCAAGTTCAATTGGTAATAGGTATGTTGTGTAATAAAATAATCACACGACTTCGTGTTATGTTTCAGGAGGAATGTGATTACAACGAAATACACCTAATTATACCAAAAACAGAAAGCAATACCGAAGAATTCGAAGAAGAATTCAAGAATGACGCAACTGACATAGATGACATGCTCGAACCCAATCCTGCTGCAAATGCTGCGATCCTCGAACCAAATCCTGCTGGTTTGCTTAAGCCAAATTCTACAGGTTCACTTGAACCAAATCCTACAGCATTTGTGGAACCAACTCCACCCATCAAACGAGCCAGGCTCAGTTCAACGCACTACGATAACACCAGTCAAGAGCTTCGAGTCAAAAAAGAGAGCGACTTGAAAGCATATACGATGCCATCAGACCAAGAAAGGAGAGTTGCTACGTCTAAATTTGTAGGTTACTTAGAAGCTAAATTGAACCAGTACGATCCAACGACTAATGCTATTCTGATCCACAAGATCAACCAATTGATTTTCGAGACTGATATGAGTACGATTTCTAAGTCGAATGCTTCCTGCTCCTTCTCAAGTACGTCTCCGAGGTCTTGTTATTCCCCGAACACCCCTTTCAATAGCAATACTCAAAATGGGAGTACCTAGCACCTATTTTGTATTTATAATTATAAGAGAAACTACCAGTCAGTAGCTTGGCGCCCTAACATTTGAATCCCACCGGGTTACCTTACGAAAATACCTCCACGCTGCTGGAAATTAATGAAGATAGCTGACCTGATTAGATTAACAATAGCTAATCATTTAGTAAAATGCTTTGAAGTACACAATGTGTTTTTATTTGCAACTAACTGTTTACCGCAAGTTTAATTGCATTCTGTGGTAAGTTTAAGCATTCCCGAGATGAAATATAGCCTATGTATATTACTCTCGTTAATATAGCTTTCGAAGTAAACAAATAAGTAAATAGTTTTCGGATTTACCATAACAAACAACACGCAATGTTTTTTTTCTCTTTTTAATATTAGTTTAGAAGTTTACTTAGATATTGCAAATTCAATGCCTAACTGAATAATGATTACCAAGTAAGTTTAAATTTCTTTTTCCGAAGATTAGTATCGATGGTTTGGCATTGGCATATCCAATACATGATTTTAATTAACTCTTTAAAATTAAAATGTCGGAGGTTTTCCTACTTTTCTAGGTTGATTAGGTTATAACGTAAAAAATTGTGCTTTGCTTTTAAAACAAACATGAGCTTTCCCCCCATGTTTTTGACTGCTCCGTAGCTCTATTCCGGCCTATAAACGTCACGTCTAGAAGCATTATAAATGCTCTCGGTTATCGATTGGCAAACACTCTCAAACAAATCATCTCCACTTTCCCCCCTATACATTATATAACCGTCTCTTTTCTACCGTGAACGGAATGCTAAATTGTAATCCTAAATTCATATTGCATCCCAGAAACACACACACAACTCTGTTTCTATACACTCAAAGCTGGCATTGCATTGTTTCGCACCCAGGTGTTCCGAAAACTGCTATTACTATGTATAATATGTATAACATTATTTTTTGAACTACATAGTTTTTTTTGAAGACCGAGCTGGGAGCCATTTGAAATGGATATATTAGATTTGCATTCGTTGAAAGGTTTCTTCTATAAACTTTCGTAATAACATTTTAGATGAGATCAACCGTTTTCCAAATAGATTATGGAACAAAGAAAATCTAGCTTCTTTGTCTATCTTGTGTTCTTGTTCTTTGTGTTATCTACCGTAGTCAGATGTAGTTCGTTCTGATTACTTCTACTTGCTTAAAAGCTCTCAATTCAATGTTTATTGGTCATGTTTGTTTACTTTTGATTTAACTAGCTCGGAATTTCCACAAAATTGTGTACATATGCATATGTGTGTTAATTTACAGTCTTAGAGGTCGTTTACTGTTAATGTGAACTGTTTTAGATTTCTCCTCTTCCCTACTTCCTCTCCTGGTGAGATGTTGTGAGATTTGCACATTTTAGTGTACATAATTGTGTGAATTTGCGTTTGATTGCTTGATTTGAGTGCTAGCATTAATTTATCGCACAAACATGTTTAACTTGTTTTGCCCATTTTCTCGCAATTATACTGTTTCTGGCGAAAAATAATAAGTGACATTATGAGTGAAATTCGGTTTGACGTAATTTATGGATGCAAATTTACCCCAAAAAGATCATACCTAGACATGCCGAAAATGGCAGTTTTTTTTTCATACGTGATTAAGATTTATGTTTTGTTTTCGATGGTATTCGAGGAAGTTTTTTTTTAATGACCTAAAAGTAGTCGGCAAGAAACTCATGTATGTATTACTTTATGTCTAGTTCCGCGAACCCCTCGATGGTAATTACTAATTGTAACCACGGTAAATAATGTAGCTGGGGCTGGGATACACACGATCTTGTGTTCATATGTGGGGCGAGGTCGTGGAAATGTCACGTGTATTCCTATATCTGGAGATTACTTTACATTGTGCTCCGACGTTATCTCTTTGATGTCGCGACATGTGGAATTAATTATCTAGTTTGTTTTTGTGCCAATGTAACTAACTACCTATCTACTTTCGTTTCTTTATGCTCTCGGTCAAGTCGTTCAGCACAGTTATTGCGTGTAATTTTTGATGAGGAGTAATTAGATATATTAATTACTCGATGCAATTATTGCATTTTATATTTATTATACTCACAATAACGCGTTTTTAATATGTTTGTTTTTAACAATCACCTTCATCAACGATTCGCATTTTAACTTTCCATTGGTTTAAGTGGCTATAAGTACATAAGTACTTAATTAAGTTTGATTCTAAAAGTAACATGGTAAGAAAACCTCAGCAATTTAAATGTATTATACTAAGAAATAAATGGTTATTCATTAACATACGGACGTACATAGATTTATACGGCAGCCAATAAATAATTCATCTCTTAGTTGTAACACAGACGCAAGGAGTGAATCTCGGCACTCTCGCAATAACATTTCACGGAAGCCCGCACTGGCCGGCTGCCAGACACTGCTCACTGGTAACTGTCGTTCATACTCACTGTTTATAAACAACTGTAACAGAATTAAGCTTGTAATCCTATATTTGCTGTGATTCCAAGTCTTATACAACCTGGGTTTGATGGCTTTATTGAATTCGCGCAGACACCCGTTAAGATCCCCTCCAACTTAATCCTCAGACATGAATAAGGTGAGTCAACCGAGTAATTTGGAACCGTCGTAGGCGAGTAATGATCTCTGAATTCTCTTTAGAATTACGTCACCTAATACGAGTTGAAATATTTAGGTTAAGCCCTGTCAGGCGACCGATAGAAACAGCATTTGAGAGGGGACTAGAAACCGACGTATTTCGGGCACGTATTTCTGATCTGAATGCAAACTAAATCACAGGTTGGAATTATGCTGGGTGGAATACGAAAACGTGTCATTAGTTCTCGCTGATGGACATTAAATTTGCAATTTATTGTCACCGCAAAATTCAACATTGCGTAATTTGTCATTTTAATCTCCATGAAATCCATCGTAGCTAATTATGTTTGCAACATTTGTGAATTAACCGTTTTACAATTTTCATGCAAGCTGTAAACATATTTGTGTTCATCAATTGACATAAAACAGTCATTATAGTAATTTAAATTTTCCGTTCGATTGCAATAGAGTAGAGAGGTGTCATCAACATACCGAACAATTAATCTCTAGAGTGACTGCACAAAGCTGAGTTCAGAACTACGTTCGTGTAATATTTGCACTGTACAATTCACATCGCTGACACAGCAAATTCCCGGCGAATCCAGTATTTCAATATGGTGCGCGCTCCGCAATGCAAACTCGCGAGAGCGTCACAACGTAAGTGGATCGATTCAAAATTTTCCTACTTCCCTGGGAATCGATTGAGCGTCTTACTTTATGTATCGTTCAATATCTGCATCAATTGAGCAAGCAAGCAAACGACCCTGTGGCTCAATTGTGCTTCAGAAAGCAGCGTTTAAAAAATTTCAAATATTAACACGTATCTTAAAGATTCTGCTAAAGTGTGCATTGTGCATTGTTAATGTTAATTATAACAGTGTGCATTGTTAAATTATCTTCCACAAATAACTCTTACCAAGTGACAATGATTATTAGGACACGATTAGAAGCACATTCAAACATTGAACTCTGGCTTCTTTCACACAGCTATTTAGTTTATACAAACAGACAAAGTCTCGGTGTACTTTTTCAAATTGTAATAATCAGGCTACAAGTAAAAACTATGCACATTTCCTAACACAATCCATCTCCATCGTCCGCAACACAAATTGCGTGGGAAACCCTTTTAGCTTGACATCAGAATGGAATCAATCGGCGACAACATAATGATGATTTATGCCGACAACGTGTTATGTCATTATCATCATTATCATCGCTCTCAACGCAAGTGAGCCGGGCACATTACGCATTGCACGACGGAAGGCTTTCATCTACAAATTATGGGCTTACATTCTGTAGTGTCTAATTGACAATCGTGTCGAGTGCGTCGAGTGTCAGCTATTGTTATATAACAAATTATCATTGTGATTGAGTAGGTGAAATCACAAGTCCTTTGTGCAACAAGAGGACGACTTGAGTTGAACGTTGTGGTTATTACAGCCGAGCCCACGTTGCTATCTTATCAGCAGTTACATAAGCTAAAGAGGATAATTGGACCGAGATCAATTTCCTTTCTCTCCTTAATCGTCTCTTACTTTTATCTCCGTTCTAAAGAAATGGAAGCTGTATTTTTAACGTTCAACCAACCATTGAATGTTAATGAATGCAGGTAAGCAAGAGGCATTAACAGCACATCACAAGTTATTTCTATGAACAAAGGAAGTTTGTTTAACATAATAGAATTACACGGTTCGTTAGAAGCATAGGGCGTGGATGTTGCCGCTACAGTTGTTGATTCATTTACAGTAGGGAGAGCTGGGAAGTTTGATCGGTAAAGTTTGCAACAACACCGGTCGACTTTCCACCTCTATCGGGTAGTTAGCGAGTTCCCTCACAGCGGATAGGGTATCGATCGCGACAAGCGCGGGATCCGTCTGGCACGCCGAGCCCGGGAAAGCGCCTGCCTCCCCAACCCTGTTATTACGTGCCCACCCCACTACTTTGTTCTTGTTTCGTTTGAAGGTTAATATTCGTTTTGACCCGGATGACAGGACTTTGCTATGATTTGAACAACTTTTTATAACTTTTCCGTCTTTTGATCCATTCTGTTTGCTCAAACGACATATGTATTTTATAATTTTTAAACGAAGTTTGTCCTATCAGACAAAAACTTGCCTGTTTTATCAGCTGCAATGACAACTTCTCAATGACACCTTTAATTATGTCTGTACTCGCATCTTTGGTATCTCTTTTGTTAAATTTAGTTAAAAGGGAAATAATCCTCTCGCTATTTGCCGTCGCTACGTGAAGTTTATCACAAAAGCTTACAAAGTTATTTATAGTCAAATTGCCGGAACTGTTGATAACAAAGTCTTTACGAACCGGTTTCTGAAGCTTTATTTTGTTATTCGCTAAAGTAAACGGCCGCCTACAGAACAAACTCAAAGCGGCGAACGTGGAATTTGAAGCAGAAATTAAGCTTAAATATTTGCCTCGTGATCACGATACCAAAAACAGTGACCTTGTGAGCGCCGCAACTATTAAGCTTAAATGGCTTCTTGATTTTGAGTACGTTGTATAAAAAGCGACCTTGTGTGCGGAAGGTGTGTGAGATGCCTTTAATTATGCGAGCTCATGTCTCCGGGGAGGGGTGCGGGGGGCGCGGGGCGCTCCTCCCGACGCCAGTTCGCGCTGCACTCCTCGGCTCTCCGCTCGTTCACTCTTTGAGCTCCCGGTACCTTTCACCGATCCCGAACACGCGTGGCGTCGCGAAGTGTGGTGTTGTGGCATTGTGGCCGAGATCGCCGGTACTTTTTTTTACCATTGTACGTGTTAAGTGTTTACTCTACTTTTGTTTCGTTGTTAGTAGAGCATGTTTCCTGTAGACTGTCTGTGATAGTTTTAATAAGTTCATCATCTGTATATTTATACTTTTGGTTATTTTTTAATTATATTTCTGATATCTTTTATTTATTTACCTTATCCTATTTGAATCACCTTGCTACGCCAAAAATCTATAGATGTACCTTCTTTGATATTTATACCATTTCCACCTTCTTGATTTAAAATACTACACTAAAGCCTAATCTGCAACAGTGAACATGCCTCTGAAAGCTGATTAGCATATAATAGCACGGGCACGACTTCCTAATACAGGCACAAACATATATACATAATATATGCCATGCGCTCGCGTGCAACTATGTACTTGCGCAGCATATAAAGTAGCTTGTGATAGCCACACCCCGCTAGCGAGTTCTCCGTCGCACCTGCGGGTTCGGTATCTTGCGGTCTCTTTCCATCTCTGATGCAGTTTAGTGCACCGTTAATTCTTTAGTCCTGTTTATTAAGTGCTTAAGAATTTCTTTGGATGTGAGCTCGTTTTGTTCCAATCTTTTGTTCCTGAAGCAGGTAGATAAATTTAGTGAAAGTCGGATTTCGAAATGTTTTACAAGCTAAACCCAAAGGGGAACCCGTTTGAGGGCTCTTGAAGTGGGGTTCGCTTAATGTGTCCATTGAACGAATAAAATTTAATCAAGTTGTTCAACTTATGAGCTCGAGTCTTGCTAAATTTTTAATTAATTATAATATTTCTTGCTAATTTCGTAATAAGTACACTTAGCGTATGAACACATAATGGTTAAGTAGAACGTGTAGGTATAATAATAATTGAATCAATATTGGCTGTTATTTGACTTACAGTAATAAAGTAAGTTTGCTACAGTTACTTTTTGTAATAATTACTGGGAAATTAATTAATTGTATATAGAATACAAATAAAGAAACAAAAATTATAAATTTGCCTTGACTCGGTCATCCAACCCAATCGTTTTGACGCAGTTCTTCATTGTTCCTTTGTTTTGTAAAACGGTGGAGTTTATGGAAAAACTTTGTAAACAGCTATCGGTATTTATTTGTGTGTTTAGAATTAGGACTAAGGAGATGTGAAGATAACTTAGAAACCGAACTGGCCAGTTATTATCGCAGAGCCGGTGCAGTTCCATTTTCAAATTATACTTAACTTAGCGATTGAGAAAAAACATATTTGTTTGTTTGTTCGTTTGTTTATACTCTTTATGGTACAAAAGGAAAAACAAAAAGACAACAACAATAACGCACAACAACAACTTAAATAGAGATTTGCGAAAATAGGTGTTTGTCCGTCATTCTGGGCAACTTTTTAAGTTTTTTTTTTTTTTATTAGCAAACGAGAAATATTTTTGGATCGCTTCGATTCGAATCCACATTTCCTGTTTCTTTGTTTTATGAACAACACTGCTTTTTTATATAATACTAAAAATCAATCAAAATAAATCAATATAACTAAAAATTTATAATTACTTAACAATGCATGAAAAGTAAAAGGCTTGCAATTGAACAATTGTATCCTCTGTTGCTATTTCATTTCTTCGCAATTGAAGTGAAAGGCAGAGTGTAAAACTCGAGCATTACACCCATTTTCCCCTCGACGTGTCCATACACCCTCGCCACGCCGGCTCGGGTGGTTATATGAACATCTCGGTAAAATAACTCGTTTTACGCTTTTGTTGTACTGTACAATCTACTATTTATGTTGCCTTTTTATTTATAGTTTATTTTTTTCTTCACTACACTAGTTTACATACAGTATAAATACGAGTACATACGAACTTACTGGCTTTTTATAGGAGTAAAAAAGGCCAGACGAGGGTAAAGGCGGCTGTACACGCGCCAACTCGTCCCACGTTCGCCCACGCATGGTACGCCTATAACGAGAATAAGAATAAATCCCATATGAAAGCACCATTCTGAACCTCCTTACATAGCGATTAAATTCCCTTTTGAGTTTCATTGGGTTCGCGAAGATACTTGAATTTATTTCTAAGAAGATCCTAACGACGCAATTGTAATGTTCATCCACATATACTGTGCGGTACCTTTACAAATATAGAAAAGCTACTTTAAACAAGGCCGGGAAAAGAAAGTGTTCCTATTGATGGATTTTTCCTCGCACACAATTTAGCTCCTAGCTCAGCTGAAGTGGATTCGCAGCCTTACAAAGACATTAATTATTCCATGTTTGTTATTAGGATCTTATTTTGTTTAATGAAGAACATTTCTACTTTAGGTCACAAGCCTTTTAGAAGCTTTCTTGTTTGATCCCGTTGTATTAAGTACAGTCACAACTGGGGATTATTGAGCCACTTGTCACTCCTCTTAATTTGGCCGTGTATTGCTAATCTGTCGTGTTTATCAAAGACATTATCTTTGTCGTCTGTTACTAGATTATTACTTGCGCACATTCCTTCCCGTGGTGTGCTTCTTATTCGTTCCCCTTCCCGGGCAAATATACATTCTAGTCGCATACTTACTTTACATTTTATAATTTGAGCTTGGACGACACAGAACTAACTTTCGATAGCTGCTAGACGCTCTCACAATAGCTATTATACCATCGCTTATTTGAAACAAGAATGAAGTAACTTTGAAGTCCGTCGCAACGTGATCGCGCTCCGATTTACGATAATTTCATGCTGTATTCGAGAACCGAGATGCACCATTATGCCAACGTCTATGCTTTTGATTTATACGTTCCGTTCGACGTGATTTTGCTATGATACCAACGCTTTACCACGCAACGTAGAAATATCAAGGTTGTCCATTGTCCTCATTGAAAACGATAGTGAATTGTTAAACTTTGCTAAATTATTGAAATTAATCAATGGCCATCAGTTCTACAAGTTCTTGCTATTAATAATGGCTCTTAATCCCGTGAACGATGTTCAGTACCATTGATTATGGGAATTATTAATGCGTCAATCTGAATTATTTCTTGATTGTTTATTCCGGCTTTTGATATTTCTATATTAACCTGGGGCCATATTGTCTAACTCATTCACTGCTTCTTTCTTTATAACTGCATGGGTTGGGGTAGAAGGAATGTTAAATGAATTTGTGAGGGCCTGCATGATTTCATGATTCCTTAGAGCCCCAGTAGTTTCATTTTCTCGAAGCTATCTCAAAATTTGGCTAGATGGCGCTGTAACATCAAATCAAAATGTCTACGTCGCGGTGTTATGATTTTGTAGCAAATGATACATGAGTCATTAATTTATTAGTTGTATCTCTTACGATATCTGATATCTATCAGCTACCTCGCGGACAAAGATGTGGGCAAAAACTAGTAGACAATATGGTCTCTGGCTATCTCATCTTGGCTATTGTTGTCATCAGATATTATCAGTCATCATCGTTAGCAGTAATCTTAGTTGGTACATTATTTTTTATTTTGTCATTGGTGCTTCTTAACTTTTTTTTGTGGACGGATTTGAACTTGATACCTAAAGTAAAACTTAATAAACAAGTTAAATCATAATTAAATGTTACTAAAATGTAAACGTATCCTGTTTTAAATCACATGCAATTAATCTCTCCTTTATCGTATTGTACGACCCAGTTTTGTCGTTCCGTTCGCGTAGATTAATTACCAATTCCTTTTAGTTATAGCTACTGCATAGGACGTTAATAAAAGAAAGCTTGGGACGCTGCCAACTCGCTGTTTTACTACATACTTTATTGCTGGTACTGAGAAAGTAAGCTGTTTATAGTCTATTGGCATGCTCTCTATTCTGTGTACTTCCTCTCCTTCTACTTCGTCCGTATCTTATCTTCAGATTTACCTTGTAACGTCGACGCTACACCAGATTCTTCTCATTAACCTTTCATTAATGAATATGTATTATTTAATGATATCTATGTTGCAATTTGGTTGAACGGACAATTGGAATGCCTAATGTTATTGTGATCGCTTGAATAAAATGTCTGTGATCGAGATTTCTGTGACAATAGTGTCAGGTCAAGGTCTTTATATATTAAAATGTTAGTTTTAGGCAACAGCTGACGGCAACAAATTTAATTTTAATTGTTAATGCCGGGTCAGTTATGTCACGTTCACGTGTGTCCTTCCGCGTTGGATTGGAACCATGTGAATTTTTTATCTGATTTCTGTTTTTATTCATAATGAATAATGCAGATATGTTTAAGTGGTTGTAATATCCGACATTACTAATCGACCTTTTTATAATTAAATAACTATTAACTGTCAATTAAAGAAACTCGTTAACATAAAGAGAATTGGTGGCGTTTAATAATCGCGCTTACATAAATGTGGGACTTTTATTAGTCCACTATCACTATCAGAGTATCACCAGGTATTATCGTTTTACTAAATCTAGTTAATGCAGTAAAGGCTAGGAGTCTAGCAATACCGGTCTCAAGTAACTATCGACCAACGTTGCCGGGATAGTTTAAAACGTCGTAAGCGGTTATACAACCTGCTTGTATATAGTGTGTCTTGGTTCAGCCGGGCGGGAGGGAAACGCGAGGGCTTTATACCGGTTCTCGTTGCACTCTTGGCCTCAGGCACTCCTCCGGTTTTACGAGATTGAGAGATAAATATACCGGGAACATATACGAGCATAACATAAATTCTGCAGTAACTGCCTCCTTTTAATTGGACTTGTGAAAGGCTTGTGAAATTTGTTCTTCGGCGAATACCGGTGGATGGTAGATACTGCAATATTGGATCATGTCGGGGATGTAGGTCAATACAGCGACTATGTATTTATGAGTTACGATATTGTTACTGTTACATTTGTTACATACGAAAAAATAACGATTTACAGTATCATCATGCAGTGTCTATGTCCAATTAGTTTCTTTAGGTTCAAAGAAAAAAAGTATTGTTACGCCTCAACATAATCTCAGAGAACAGCTGAGAAAGGTTTACATCACGATTGATAACAATTGTATCACACGCATTATCCTACGTGATTCAAGCGTGGACACGAACAAAGGGTGATTATTATTTAATCTACGACAAAGGTCAGCTGCGTAACAGCGCGTATAATGCATGATTCAATTTTTAGTACGGCTTGTAATTGTAGTAAGTTAGCGTAAGTAACTCGACGCGTAAGCGATGATGCGGATGAATAAAACATCGTAACTCGAGATACTGTGTTATGAGGGTTTTGTTCAAGCGTGTTTTTGATTTGAATATCATTTCCAGCTCGGATTTTCCTTCGAAGATGGATTAACTTAGACACAATGTAACCAGCGTAACAATACCTAGAACTAGAAAAGTAAAGTGTTTCCTAAAAGTTTTACCCATAAACTACCTTATTTAACGCCTTTACCTCCAGTAGAGTGATGTGACATCACTGATGTCTTTCTAACGAACTGAAGTGCCTTCAAGAGTCCGTTAACTTCCTGCACACAAACCGTCCAATTAATCAAGATCCCGGACTCTCCGTACCAATGCTCTTATAAATAACATAGATTAGAGTTAGGATGGGCCATTTTATTATGGCTCTGTTGATATTGGCAAAGTAAAGCCTGTAGGGCGAGGCGAGCACCAACCCTGCTGGCGAACTTAAATAAATCACAATGTAGGTAGTCCCTGGGTCATTCGCCTACGTTACGAACCATATTAATTCAAGCCATCGATTGCACTGTTTTTAAATGGATACTGTACTAATTATTTCAAACATCTGAATAGGTAAGTTAATTTTAAGAAGCCGTCATGAATGAGATTATTTTTTGTTTGTAAACGAGCGACGCTAAACTTGTGTCAAAAGATTTAGCTATCGCTTTGTTAAATGTTGCCAACAGAAAATTTCATACCTGTCAGCTGTCAGACGATTATGACGTTCAAAGCTGCTATTAAAATGAAAACGTTTTTTCTTCGAAATTCTAGACTACGTGAGATGAGCTAGTTTGTTTTAAAACAATTTCTAGTCTGGATTCTTCAATCTCTAAGCTAAATCTGTTTATTTTTACAACTCTTTATTTCAAAGATTAGAGTTAAACATATTATTTTTGTTTGTTATACACACAACCACGTTATACACATTACAGTTTGCCTGGCTACTGTCAAAAATTTTAAGGACATTAAAAAGTTAGGACTTATATAGTTAAACGGTGGAAGGACACACTTTTATACTTCTTTGATTATCTTTCTTTAATTATCTTTACCTTTTCAAAGAAAGAAATTAAAATACAACCTGCTCGACATCCCCAAGAATACGGTTATCAAATGTGTATATTTCTAGACACGACCCAATTAAGTAGTTTAGTGATAGAAAAATACGTAGTCTATTTTTCTTCTGATTTTGTATATAGAATATTGCGCAAAAGTAAGCACTGTTGCTAGGCGCCTGTTTCCCGGGCTCGAGCAATATGTATACCTACCTAACCTACCCTACCTACCTCCAACCTTAATATAACTTACTGTACTCCTTCGACTACGAGGAAAATTACTCTCATAGCCGCTTGAAAGGACCTGCTACGTTACGCTCGAGTTATTTTTAAAGAGGAAAAATTCTCAATTATTTTCTATACTTGCTATGTTTTTACTGGCAGTAAAATACTCGATTAAGTGCAACGTTTGTGTTGCGCATAATGCACATCTTATTTTATAAATTATAGTTCAAGTCATTAGTTACGTGGATTCGTGAGTAGGTAGGCATGTTATTTTAAATTATTTTCAATTTTTAGGGTTCCGTACCCAAAGGGTGCTAACGGGACCCTATTACTGAGACTCCGCTGTCTGTCTGTCTGTCTGTCTGTCCGTCTGTCACAGGGCTCTATCTCGTAAGCCGTAAAAGTTACACACTTGAAATTTTCACAGATTATGTATTACTGTGGCCGCTATAATAACAAATACTAAAAATAAAATAAAGTTACAAATTAAAGGGGGTCGTCATACAAGAAACATGTTTTTTTAGCGTTTTTTGGTTGCTAGGCGTATTTAGCCGTTGCTAAGGCGGCCGAATCACCTAGCAACGGCTAGCTATATCGTTTAAATATTTACCTTTAGGTTTGCAATTTTAATGATGTTTTATAAAAGTTTCGATAATATAATTAGTGACTGTCTGATTTATTCGTTTTTCTGCAAAATTAATGAAGCAATTTATGAACCACAAACCTTAATAAAGCCAACTTTGAGCGCTCGTCAAATCTGCACTCACTCACTCAATCACTTTGTTTACCTATTGTTTTTTACACTAAAAAAATCATACTAAGTATTTAACACTATTTACAAGGTTAATAATACAGTTTAAAATTTATTCACACTAAGTCGAGCTTCTTATTATCATTTATTATTTAATTACACAACATACGAAGTACGCCGAATTTCCCGCGAATGAACCGCGCATGACGGACATTATTTTTTAATCCAATGAGCGGGCAATGGTTTCAGAAGCAAACAGCCAGAACCAAAGAGGATGAGGATTTTTTATTCGAAATACTTGCACAGGTGCTTACATTTCGGCGATATTTTTAAATTATAAATCATAAATCATTTATTTGCATAAAAACATGGTACATATTTTGTGGTAAGAAAGAAAGAGAAGCTTTTCTTTAGCTTGCCCTGTTTGTTTATTTATTTATTTATCGTTTTTTTCGGGTCAGATCTTGGAAGCTAAATTTCATCCACTTCCAGGGGTCCGATTGACTTGAAATTTGGCATACTTATGTAAATTTGGAGACAATATAATAATCTGGTAGTGACATCTTGGTGGTCCTGCCAGAATCGCCTCTGCAGGAGGGAACTCCTCAATAGTTAATAGTACCGACTTCAAATTTAGTACAAATACCTATGTAGTTTAGATGACAATGCAAGTACAGTCAACAAAAAGTACATTCGGCAAAAAAAGCTTGTATTAAAAATGAAGTTTTAACAAAAACTTATTACAAGCATTATATTTATTTGCAGTGTGATGTAACTAGGTATGTTTGCTCTGGTGGAATCTTTCAAGTCAAATTTGAAGTGGATATCTTCAACCGATTGAGTTGAAAATTTACACGCATGTATAAATCCGACGCCAATGCAATATTATTATGACATATAGTTGATCTGAGGATAGGGCTAGCGGGTGACCATAGGAACTCTGTGATAAACGACACGACCGCATCGAGTTTGGACTCGTTTGATTCGTCTTGACGAGTACTTTGGTAACCAGGGACAAAAAGTGCCGCTAGCAAAAAAACCTTGTATTAGATTTTTTTAGAAAAAAATATTACGGAACTATTTGTTTTTAAACATTGTACGGAGGTGCGGAACCCTTTATGCGCGAGTCGCTCGCACTCGCACTTGACCGATTTTTTGTATTAACACGATCTTATTAGCTTCACATTGTAACTAAGTTACATATAACGAACAGTGTCATGAAATCAGTTTTTTTTTAATACAACGTTGTTACCTCGTTTCATTATTAATTAAACGAATATTTATGCATTAATTGATACTAAAATTTGATCAACTTTTTATGATATTCTCCTAAAATTTAGTAGGTGTATCAAATGTAGAGTCTACATTGTAGATCGGAGACAAAGCCATAAAAATATCTAACATCAGCAAAAAAAACACACTTATAATACGTACAATATCGAAATTTTAAATATTACCGGTTAAAATCTCACATAGATAGCCACTAGATAGACAAGCCAATGAGTAAAATGTGCTTAAAAAGTTTTACAATAAACATTATCTTCTCACCAAAACCTTACAACTCTAGTTACATCCTTGTTTATCTACCATGTATTCCCGTCGGCATCCGCACCCAATACAAAGGCTAACGTGAAGTGCATGGCACATGTACCTCCCGGCCACTATACCTTAGTGCACATACGTGTTTCTGTGTACGCTGTTGTACATTGTTTAGTTAGAACTATGTACCACCACTTGGGTGTATGTATATGGACGATGGACTATTCAACGAACCGAGTAGACGTTTCGAGTATCGTTTCCGTATTACGTTTACAGTAGAATTTATAGCAACACATGTGCAGTAGGTAAGAGTAGGTATCATTTTAAGAATTGGTTCTTACATCTGCCAAATAAATTGTGCTTTAATACCTAAAAGTCTTCAGAATGCACTTTTTATTCAGCTTCAATTATAATACACGAATATCTTTATTGATCGCGACAAATAACTGCAGTGAATAATTGATTGATTCAGGATTCAGGCGTTACTTTGCGGAGGTTTGTTCGCTACAAACCCTGCACCACAGCTTTGTCTATGCAAGATATAGATCACATAATAAGTTCACATGCAGAGCCTGCCCTCATTTGCTTCTACATCAAACACTGAAGCGTTTCGAGCTGTCTTTATTTTACTAAGCACATTATTTCTATCTAATTAATCTTGTTAATCCCAAAAGGAATTAATCCTTAATCTATTTACGTCTAGGTTTAGACTGTTTCGTCACGACGATAGCAAATTGGCTAATCCTGAGCTCTATAATTAATTGGTCGCTAGTTGTGCCTACTGACGATGTCAGACCAATTCATAACTCAATCATTCCATCATATCTACATAAGTAGTTCACATTCGATATCCCCACGTCTGGTTAGTCAACTGTGCTACTGTTTTGTACGAGTGAACACTGCAAAATTTAATTTGTAGAGTTATTCACGTAACAGATTGAATTATAGATGCTCTACATTTTGTAACGAAGACAAAGTATTTATCACCTAAATCTGTTACCATTCACAAAACACTGAACGAATGTCCGCATCACAGTTTGCTTTATCTAGTACCGTATTCAGCGCATTTTTTTCCAGGACTCCTGTACTCAGAAACACAAGAATAAAAATACGAGTACTACCTAAAGATTTGTATGTATCTTTTGGTTCTATGAGCCATGCACTAGGGTGTTCGTACCTATTTATTACAACACCATGCTACAGTAGCAAATAATATCAATTAATAAAGTGCCTGTTGATGAGTCAAACGAAGTTTGTATATAAACTGGTCCTTCAATACCTCACTCATTGGCGACCGGAGTAATTGGCAGCAGAACTTTTAAATTTATTCCTCGTTTCTCGAGATGAACCTTTTGTTATATACGTAACAGTATCGAATAGCTAATGTAATTAAAATCTGTTTGCGATTTTATAAACAATTATTGAGGCCAAAGCCACTTAAGTAGTTACTGTGAATTACGATTTATGTATAGATTGTTCGACTAGATACCGCTTCGCCGTATGGTTTGGAATCTTGATAGAATTACACTTACTCACTATAAAATTTTATTGGGGTTTGAAAGTTATAATCTACTAAGCTGAGTGCGAGTTAGTTTTCGCCGATACACTTGCTCCAATTCTTAGAAATTGATACAATTTATTCCTGAATTACCTACTACTTGCCACGAACTTAGCAAGAGATGGCGTTGTCGGTCACTTCTTATAAGGTAAAAGTAACAGGGTAACAAAAGTACATACCTACCTACGAGTATTATGTTTTAGAAGTAGATACTAAACGACACGTTTGCATTAGAAATATATATTGAAAAGGGTTAATCGACCTCTCCCCACGAGCGCGCGATAGCACTAGGGGGAAGGCGGCATAAATGGATCGTTCGCTTTTATGTCAAACAGTGCGGTAAAATTACCGAATGGCACTTAGAAGAAATTTCTGATGACTTTATTGAAAGGTTTTAAATTCTGTTTTATCATTAAACCAAACTAATAGAAAGCCTCTTAATTAACTACTTATTTGTTGTTTGTTGGATATGTTTCACTTATTAAATGGTGGGTTGAAAATAAAACAAATGTAGCGTAGGTAAGAAGTCACGAGCGTTGAATAATTTTATGACTCAATAAAGGCAAAACCCTTTTTAAATTAGCAAAATGTACAACGTTTATGCTTGCATTTACCTATTTCCAAGTCTTCCTCGAGTTAAATTGCGTGGTAAAACCAGGTTTGGTCGGCGTCTCGCGCGTTGCGTAGGTCACGCGCCTTCCTCGTAGACTAATATACTTTCACTGCCAACTAGAGGAAAATTAAACAACAATATCTTCATACTAAGACAATTGTGTGAGGTCAGAATCAAAAAACAATGCCATGATGCAAAAAGCCTGAAGTGGCATTGGTGACAAATCAGACACGCGTGCATACCTACTCGTCGCCTGTTTAATTAGTTGTTAATATTAAGGCATACTAAATGGGGATTTACTTACTAAATGGGCCATGTTGCCTAAAATAAAAGGTTTATTTATTTATTAATGTATTAGTCTATTTGGATGATATTGTGTTTATCTACACCTGAAGTATAATCTGCATATTTATGTTTGTTACCATTACCACATGAAAATTAGGACGATTTCCTAAATAATTATTAAAACAGATTTCAGTTTCCGTTACTTTGCTGTTCGAAGTTATGACAAATATTGAACTTGCTAAACGATAATCTTCCAAAAATATTTTAATTAAATTACATGTTACGTTGAATTAATCGTACGTCCATGAGAAAGATAAAAATGTATGGGATGGGATGCTATTAGGCCCATTCATTGTACCTAATTGACACCGTTTGATCAATCACTAAAGAACAAAAGTACAAAAACAATAGGACAAAATGAGTATCAATAAATGTTAATGTAATGAATGAGTCACAGCTTTCGCCGGGCCCGTGCGATTCGAACGAAGTTTTAATTAACGTTTTAAACTTTCTATTCATACAAAGTTCCAGCGGTGCGTGTTTTTTGTTTAAATTTCGCAATTTAATTGATGTAATTGAAAGTTTTCGAACTGTTCCATATTAAAAGATAGCGCGCATTTTTGCTTAGGTACATTATGGTGTTTACTTTACCCCTTATAACGGTCAATAGGTTTTATGGGTTTGTTTATCGGTGTTAAAATTGCCAATGCTAATAAATAACTGCTAATCGCGCTAATTTGCGCGTAAACAGTAACCTGGCTAAGCGCTCGCTCGATGTTAGCGTGTTGTTTGTCAATTTCCCGATGACGCAGCGCTGTCAAAGCACGCTGCCCGGCGTGCACATAAACAATTCAGTCGCGACCGCCGCCCGCCGGCGGCTTCCTATCTCCCCGCTCTCCCCACCCAGGGGACGCCCCCTGCCCCCGTATGCCCCATTTTTCACGAGTTCCCGTGTAGCATGTCGGCTGCCTCCAACCGATACCCACAATCCACAACCGAGTTTGTGTCACGCCTTTTCCGCGTAAAATGTTGTTATGACAACACGCGATCAGCTGATGTACAACGCTTGATTAATTAACATAACAAATAATTTTAACCTCGTTTGAATTTTAAAGTAACGATAAACTTAAAACTACTGTAACAAAGAACTTGTGGAAGCGTAAACTTTAAATTTTATATTCACTTGAGCGTATTCTTTTTGTTTGGAAGTATCTCTTTGAATTTTTGTCAAGTGTCTCCAACGAAAATGACAGCCTTTGTTTGAGAGTCAAGTTTTATTTTTCAACACTTTACTTCTTTCTTTCTTACTTCTATGTTCTTTCGAAATATCTGTAGGTATTCTCTGCCGGCCATTCGTTTTTATTAGACGCTGCGCCTCGCCCTCTGATTCTACGATTTATTGAGTTCCTAAATTAGGTACTCTTGCCCAATTTACATTTCCTAATAATCCGCCGCGGAGACTTTGCTTGATATATTGCTTTAGAGAGACATTAGGTGGCTGATGATAATAAATCTATTGGAGTCTATTAACAGTCTCAGTTTATCGTTATCGAATATCAATCAATATTAGTGCATAGTGAGCGGTCTTGTTCCGCCGAGTCACATCTGAGCGTTAGCGAGGTGCGGCGCTGACTCGGCGGTATGAACGTTCCTGCTGAGTCTGGCATGAGTCAGCAGAGCCGGCATGAAATGGCATGAGGTATGACTCAACGAAATTTGGACTCGGGATCGCCGTCAGCCGAAATAAGTGGATTGCTCCTTCACAACTCAATGAATTCATTTTAAAGAGCGCTGTTATGTCATTACTACAAACGATGTTGTAAACGCTAACTTTCAGCTTGATCATTAATGTTATTGGCTAGGAATGCTTGCATTAAGCTTAATTAGTTTTCCGTCGCATAAGCTGTACGTAATTTCACTTATGCACGAGGTGTAAAATGAAGTCCCAATACTACGAACAGTGTCGCAGAAAGACTTCAATCGCGTATTTAAATATCGCCTTGGCCCTCGGGCTATGTTCATTATGAAGTATTTACTTCCTTAAGTAGGTGTCTGGTGTTACACAGCTTTTTTACAAGCTTTTTGTCATTTGAGATTTATTTATATATTATTGTTGCAGAGGGTTGAGCGCGAGAGTGCGAAGAGTCCGGCCACGACGGGCGGCAGGAAGAAAGCCGCTGCGGTACGCAGCAACGGACAGATTGCGTCGGTCGAGCCTCCCCCGCAGCCTTCAGGTATTTATAAATGTATAGTAGCTATAAGGGTAGATCATCCAATTTTGTTTCCGGCCCGAAATTTCTCAAGTAAACATATTGGCAAGATAAATAGAGGTGTCATTTTTTTTGTATATAGGACCTGCAACTTGTTGCGTATTACATGGTATTACTGAGATCGCAAGTAATGTTCTTTGTTTTATTTTTGTTAATTAAGGAGCAGGTATGTTTGAAGCAGGAAGTAAAACATGGAGCTAATTATGATTACGACAGACCAAAATGCAGTGCAGTGTAACACTAATAGAATCTAACTTAAACTCTGTGCATTTTTCTCATATCTATTAAACAAAGCACATCTACGTATTGACTTACAGAATTCTAAAACAAAATTTGATTTCAATACCATCGGAAATTAATTATAAACATTACACTACCAATATGGAAATGTTTGGCACAGTTCATCGAGAACTTCTATTCGGTAAACTAATTCGAAACTATGCAGTTTGTGGAGTAAATAGTTTCGTTAGTTTCCTTTGTGCGCCGGACTCGTGCACGTTTTATGGTAACGCGGCAGTTACGATCCGGCGAACCCCCGGGCACGATCCAGCTGGCGCTTAATAGGATGGGATTCGGCGCATTCAGGCGGACTGGCTTCACCCTACCTGTCTGCAATGCTAGATTGAATACGCTATTCACTAGGTTTTCGGTTAAATTGGTAAGAGTCTTCCTATATTAGAATGTACAGGTCGATTCGCAAGGGCTGGCACGAATGGATTGAACGAAAGTAATGTCTCTTAGACATTTTTGTAAGCAAATGACAGATGCATGTCATTTTTATATTTGTGTGAATTGTATTCAAATAGGTTACACACATACACTTTCATTCGCTCATTCAATTATTTTGTGGCAGCTCTTCTGAGTCGACCTGTACTTGCATTTTTTTTAACAGTCACTTAGCCGTCATTTCAATTGGAAATCTCCGTCGCTTCATTGCATTTTCTAATAAAAACTTTACATATTCTAAATGAAAATCCATTATGTTGTTTTCAGACAATGTCTTGAATTGTCTAGTTATGTGAGGACTTCAATAAACATTAAGCTGCTCTTTTGTCCGTCGTTAAGCAATGTAATACCAGCAGCATCCTCAAAACTTGTCCCGAGACAATTAACGTAGTTCACGGGGTCTTCAGCGCAGAATTAAACGCATCCTTACAAGATCTCGGAGCGAGATGCAAGAGAATTAAAGCGAATAAAAAAATCCCAAAGCATCCCGACTGCTCCAGCTAAATGGCGCCATACTTTTCCATCATGAAATATCGTAGTTGTATTTTGTTCTGTGCTGCAACCGGAGCTTGCCAGAATTTGGCACAGCGCCACGATGGACGGGTTCAACATATGACCCTTATAAGAACTGGTTTGTTTACACGACACGGTTTTAGCATAGTTTATCAATCAGCTATATAATTTTATTTTTCTATAGTTACATAGACGTCAATGTCACTAGGTATAAGGTCGTCGAATTATCTTAGAAACAATCGTTAAACCTTGTGAATACTAGCGTACTTTAAAAATAACAAATCAATTGTGACTAAATGCTGAATACTTATACAAACTTTAAATATGTTTAATCACAGAACTTTTGACTTACATCTAAGTCTTAAACAACAAAAACTAACTGAAACCTAAAAGTATGTATAAAACAATGGTGTCTCTCCTGTAGCAAGCTCAGTATCCAGTCTTGTATTACCATAATAAACCGCAGTAGGTTGACGCTCGTCTAATTAGCACCAAGATAACGGTATCGTGAACTGAATGGTTCATATAAGTTGCTGTATTTAACATGCCGGAAGCGTAGCTGAAATTTTTAAAAGGTTGACAATATAATGACCCGCAATCTTATATTGAGATTTCGTCATTCATTGTAAGTCGTTCTTGTTCAACCTCATAACTTTGTCTGAAAAACCAGCAACATTTCCAAGTAAAATAACAAATACATCGTCTGGTTTTGTCAAACCACACAGCGAACTAAAAATTTCCCCAGTAACTGGAATAATCTTTATAATAGAAAATGCCATAACGTGTTCGTTTTGTAGAGCTACATGTGACTGTGACAGCACTCAGAGGAACGCGCTCTGGTGATCAAAACGACAATGTAAATTTTATTTTCCTTACTCTCAACTACAAGTTTTAGAATCTTTATCCTTTTATATCTCTTTACCGCTGGCGCTGTGCCTGTCTTTACATACTTTTAAAATTATATTCATCGTTGAATGGAATTTGAAATCAAGTTACTTAACGGGATATCTGAGCTTATTTCTTCCATGTAAGTGAGATTTTTTATGCGTTTTAATATAATTTCGGTAGCGTAATCTTATTTAAACACATGCTACCTCGTTTACCTAATTCTGTATAACCGCTGATTAGTTTTTAAATAATTCCAATATTAATAAAGTCTGTTGCCGTGGGACTACCGTATTTACATAATAAAGCGGCGCGATTCCATATACTCATCATGCAGTAAGCAGTAAGGTTTGCATAATATTCTGAAACGACTCTATGCGGTTTCGTGCTCTCCGAAATACCGCAGCCAACTATGTAGGTAATATTTGCTACAGTTTTTTTTTTTTTTTATTCGACTGGAAGGCAAACGAGCAAGTGGGTCTCCTGGTGGTAAGTGTTTGTCATTTATCAAACCGAATGATTTTTGTTACTTTGCATACATGAATAGATGCAATTAGTCATTGTCAATGATTATACAAATAGTTTGTTTCCGAAAATATTAAATTATTATTATTTCCGTCAAAATTTGTAATTCTTAAACAAATACAGAGACAGAATTATACATATTGAAAATTCAAGGCAGTAACATGTTCTAAGTAAGACATTGCATTAAAGCCAGTGTTATCATATAAGCTGTAAAGTTTACCGTGGAATTGTTAATATATTCTGAGAGTAACAAACTTTGTATTGGCTGCGAAGTTGCGAACAAAGCGCGGATTCGGAACAAATATAGCTCGGATCGTTCCAACTTTGTTCACATTGTTGTTCATCGTTCGAAGTTTGCTCACTTTTGTGAACATTTCGCGACCTAGCCGTCGGAGTGGGGGGACCAACTTTTGAATGTGAAACTAGCCAAGTTCCCAAGGTTGGCAGTAAGTTCACTCGCACCGGCCACTTGGTAAACAATACCGTTTTACATAATTTGAAATGTTTTGTGTGTGTTAAGCATTCGTGCAAATTAGTTATTAAAAGATTGCCCGTTATGGAGCAAGGTTCTATTTTTTATTATTCCGTAACCTTTGAAGCCAACAATAAAGTTTGGCTCGCCACGTAAGTTCACTCGTTTAAGGTTTCCTAGCGTATTTTCGAACTTGGCAGTTATTACAAAACAGGGAAACGTTAAACCATGAAACTGAAAACTTTTCCATACCAGCAATAATGAGCCTAGTAAGTTAGACAAAGCCGTTTCTTTAGGTCCAATTTTTCAGACGACTTATATAAAACTGTAATACACGATATTCTCCGTGCTATAAGTTTTCTTGGTCTCTATGACGCGATGGTAAACCATCGTAGGTCATGATGTCACTGTACCTCATTATTTTACAAACAATACTCTTTATTGAAAAGCAAAAATAGCAATTTAACATCAAAGTACACAGACAAAATGAGAAAATCAATATCCACCTTATACCCAGTAACCTCTGTAGCTGAGCACAAACGATATCCATTTTATAAGAAGCGACACAAATTCTTTGACTCTTTGCTTGTACTTTATCTTTATATAAATTGAACTCCAGTTTTCATTTATGTACTTTCAATGCCAGTGAACTAGCACGGGGCACGTGTCGCCCCCTCCTTTATGTTAGTGGCATTCGGGATATTCAATACTTCCGTGGCCGGATAGTTTACTGAACAATTTAATTTTGATTTTAATTGCTTTTGGCTTGTCGCTAACACTCGAGTGACAGGGGATAGGAATTTACTGTTAAATGCTGTGCATTTATACTTTGAGTGTGTTTGGTGGGCCAATGTTTTTTAAATCCTTTTAGTGCCGATTTCACGAAAAAAAATTATTATATTTTTACGACAGGGGAAGGGGGAAGGCTTTGTCCAGCAGGACGTCTTCTGGTTCATGATGATGATAATGATGATTTTTGTGATTAAAAATTATTACTGAAAAGGTCAAAATACTATAAACGGGTCTTAACTCGCTAAAACACACGAGTAATATTTACCACGCCTGTATTCCCAAATGCGGTAGGCAGAGCACACACGTTACCGCTTCGGAGCCACTTTTAGCAATTTTCGGCTCTATATTTCAATACACATTTATGGAAAATGTCATAATTTGACATGGTAATCTCAATAGATGACACCCTGCTGTCGCCTCTCTTGCTCATGCCATAAAATTAAAAATAACGACTACTGGGACTTCGACCTTCCATAAATATCAGTATCAAATGTATACAGTACTAAAGGTAATTTTAAATGTAGAGTGGGTAAAATTTTGTGCCGTAGAGTTTAGTTATATCAATCTCTTTTTCATTGTAATGAATGTTTCATTACGTTTTCAATGCGATCGCAAAAGAATAACAGCAAGCTGGATGCGGCTATTTATTAGAATATTTTAGCAATGCATCTAACAGCTAGGTGTTCGAATGCACAGAGTGCCTGTGCACTCGCATCGTATCGACGCGTTTAACGAACATGCAAAGTTATGCAAACTGCGACGCGGTGCGCACGCAAAATCTGTGACGGGCCCGCTGCCAGAATGCAGATTACTTTGTTACAGTACATCAAGATAGGGTACATAAATCTCCTATAACATGTAATATAACAACGATATGAGAGAGTATTTACGACCGCTGAAATAACTTATTGAAGCCAATAGCGTATCGATTTCGAGGAGTACGGAATGTTGATTAATTTACGGAACTCACGACAAGTAGAGTGGAATGTGCTCTTCAAAATTAAAGGGAACTTACGCTTTTAAGAACTATTCAATATTGGGTCTTAAATTAATCATATACCTATTGTTTCTTTTTATTATCTCGACGTTTGAGACATATCTAACTCGTGTTGACTGGAACTACTCGCACAATATGCGCCCTGTGATATTATTCCAATAAAATTGTTGCAATACGAATCGTTACAAGTGATACCATGATACTGCTGTGCTCATCGATCTCGTTACTCGCAGGCAGGTTAGGCTTCTAGAACGATTTAACTGGATTCATGTAAACAGGGTCTTAGGGCCAGTACAAACGGACTGCATTCCAACTGCGACGTAGTAACTGCCGACTGCCCATACGTTTGTCATTACAGCTCCAATGCAGTCGGCACAACTGCACGCTGACTGCAATAAAAATGTCGGCAATTGCGGTTACGGTATAGTTGGAATTCATTTCGTCTGTACTGGCCCTAAGTAAAACTGACCACAGTCACATTACAATAGCTATCAGACGCGAGACCAGACAAAGTCGCGGGCTTACATTTAGCTAAGCAATGAAGTATGTAAAACTGTAACGATACAGAAAACATTAAGGAAACATTATTTATTGTAAATGCGGTACGTGTTAAAGGAAGCGGGGCGCCCATTAAGACACATTATGCCCCTTTATCATACTTTACCTCCCCCACTGCCCTTGTAAAGTCGGAATAAAAATAACAGTTAAATTTGCATGCCTGCGGCACGCGACGAGGGTGGGGCAGTGGTGACACGACAGGCACGTTCCAGGGTGGCCCTTTATTCGTGGAATGCATTGCCGTGTTGCAAAAGTGCCGGATTTCACAGGCAAATAGACTTGAAACGCCCGAAGCGGCGTAGATTTTATAAATATTGCATACTCTTGAAACTGAGAAGATAGAATATAGACCAATCATATTTGGGACCTGTTTTACCACATAAATCACACATACAATTTATCAATGAGTGATGAAACAGGTCCTTAGTCTGATACTGCTCTCTCTGCTCCGTTGCGTCTTAATACATAGATGCACATCTTTTTGTCATAGCAACCCCATGCTACAACGTAGGTTTTCTATTATACTTGTTAACGCCTTATAAGGCGTTGGACGAGCGCGGGCGGGGCGCGGGGCGCGGGCGGCGGACGAGTCCCGGCGCTGCACCATTGCCTTGAGAGCAGAGCTAGACGATACGCGCATCCTTTATTATTTTTGTAATCATTTCGAAATCTACCAAGTAAATCTTTAAAAATTCATCTACTTTTCATTCTTGTAGTCAAAATCCCCTACAAGAATTTTGGCGACCGTGACAGGACGGTTGTTTCTCGCTGAGCTAAAATAAAAGTACCGCTAAGCGACACGTATAGAAGTTTCGAGACGCGCATAGAAAGGAACCGGGGTGGCCTGTGAACTGGGGACAAGAAGTGGCGGTGCGGCAGCGTGTGCAGCGGTCTTCAGAAGCAGGGGAGTGCCTTTCCTACCTTTATTACCTTTATTACCCTTTCGGAACTTTGATTTGTGTGCCTTAGTTAGCTTAGCTCTGAATACGACCGTTTTATTATAGCACTTATAAAGCTGGGACTCACGGGTCAGAATTCATTACTTTCTCGTGTGCTTGCCTGGCCTATTTTGCTAAATTCACATTTCTTAAGGCATAAAAAATCACGCATTAAAGTGAAGCAAGCTTAAGCGCATTTTTTTTGCATTTAGTCTGCTATAGCAAATACCTAAATTACCCACTGCATTACAGCATAATTTTGGCGTGAACTTAAACATCCTTTTTTTTACTTCTATAATTTACCTACTTAATTCTATAGCAAGTTATTCATTACCCTAATTTATTGCATATGCCTACCTACCTTTTTTTTCGTTGCGCTTCCCTTTCTACGAGCCATTTATGCTAAAAGAATTTTAGTGTACGATTAAGTACTTCATTTTCAATTTATACTTCGAGTTCTCACCTATACCTAAGTGTAATTACGTAAAACTTAAGGCAGTTTCGGCCGACGTTTACAGGAGTCGGGCGGGTCTCGAACATTCGTTGTGCTGCGGGTACCGTGCGCTCGCGCATCGAAGTATCCACCGGCTCGCTCCCGTACCTACGCGACATCGATCAGCTGGCTGCGTTGACCTTGGCCAACTAAGCGCTGCACTTCTGCGCGCTTGCAATTCCTGCCTGGTTTGATGCACAATTTATTTACTTATAACTAGATTTATTGTTTGCCTTTGCTCACTTAACTACCTACCCACTTTATTATTTTAATAACTTAAAATGATGTCACCGAAGGATATTAATGATCTCGAAGCAGATTTAAGATTAAAAGAGTTAATAAAACAACGTGGTACAATTAGAGGGAGGTTGACTAATTTTGAAAATTACTTTAATGATTTAAAGAAAATAAAGGTAGATGAATTATCTGAATCTCAGTTTAATGAATTAAATATGCGAATCTTGCGAATAGAAGCGTTATTTTCCGAGTTTGAAAGATGTCAACTTCACATAGAATCTTGTTGTTCAGCTCTTGATGAGCAGTTAAAGGAACGGGATATAACTGAAACAAAATTTTACGCCAATATTTCTAACGCGCAATCATTGCTTAAGCTGCGTCCTTCTGGTGAGGAAAATAAACGTAGTTCTTATAGTAGCTGTTCTCATCAGGATAATTTTAACGTAAAATTACCCGTCATTAAGTTGCCATCGTACGACGGTAACTATTTTATGTGGTTAGAGTTCCGGGACACTTTTGAATCGCTTATACATAAAAATGAGTCAGTCCCGGACATAAACAAATTTCACTATTTACGTTCCTCGCTGGAAGGAAGCGCGGCACAAGTGATTAAATCAATTGAGTTTTCTGCGCCAAACTATCATTTGGCGTGGGATTTATTATGTCAAAGATATGACAATAAAAAGGTCTTAATTAATAACCATCTTAAAGCTTTATTTAAAATTGAACCTATTCTTAAAGAATCACATAAATCGTTACGATATTTAATTGACGTAGTTACGAAAAATCTCAGAGCCTTGACGACACTTGGTCAACCGGTGTCTCAATGGGATACTCTCATAATTTTTATGATATCTAATAAATTAGATCCAATCACAAGTGGTAAATGGGAAGAAAAACGTAACAATTTACCCGACTTACCACTCTTGAGTGACTTCATAGCATTTCTCCGTAGCAGAGCGGACATTTTAGAAACTACTTTAACTAACAGATTTGATAAAGGTACTTCTTATGGCATTAAAGATAATCATCATCATCATTCAAAAAACGATCAGATGGTTCCATTACCTCATCATAAATGTTCGAAAACCTTTGTCACGGCTGGGCCGTCTAGGTCTTCAGTGTCATTATCATGTCCACTCTGCAACCAAGGTCATAGAATAATAGATTGTGAATCCTTTAAGGGCTTACCTCTGGATAACAAAATGAGCGAAGCTGTAAGGTTGAAACTTTGCGTAAATTGTTTAAGAAGAGGCCATGATGCATCTGTGTGTAGACTTGGCCCTTGCAGGTTATGTAACAAAAAACATAATACGTTACTCCATAAAGAATACATCATAAAAAATACATTACATTTGACTTCGTCAGAGCCTTCAAGTAGCTCTGAGGTAGTCAACCCTCCACGTAGTACGCTGTCAGTTCAATCCTCTGGGCAGGTGCTGCTTGGTACTGCTTTAGTTAAGGTCACTAACCCTGTGAATAAACATACTTACGTGGCTCGCGTGCTGCTCGATGCGGGTAGCCAATCCTCGTTCCTGACGGAAAACCTAAAACAAAAAATAGGTTTAGTTAATCGTAATCCTGATTCTTTATTAATATCAGGCATTAACAACCTCCAACTTACCATTTCTGATCGGTGTGACGTAACCATCAGTTCTATGTGTAACAACTTTAATGTAAACTTAAATTGTTTAGTTATTCCTCAAATTACCGGTCAGTTACCTAATATGGCCGTAAACATTACTCAACTAAACTTACCTAATGACATTCCGTTCGCTGATCCTCAATTTTGTCAACCTGCAGATGTTGACATGTTATTAGGAGCGGAAATATTCTTTGATATCTTGTGCCCTGAAAAAATATCACTGGGTCCTAATATGCCCGTCCTCCAAAATACACTGTTCGGCTGGATAGTAGCCGGCCCCTTATCCCCAATCCTGAGTAAACCGCCTCAAAAACTTCACTGTAATTTTACAAGAGAAATTAGTGAAAAGTTAACAAAATTTTGGAACCTCGAAGAGCTTCCGTCCTCAAATATACCTACATCAGCTGATGATGAGTTTTGTGAGGAACACTTCATTAAAAATACTTACCGTCTACCTGACGGCAGGTTTTCAGTACTGATGCCTTTGAAAGAATCGCCTGAAATAGCACTCGGTGACTCATATAAAATGGCTGCCAATCGATTCTATAATTTAGAGAAAAAATTAAATAAAAATCCTGAATTAAAAAGACGTTATAGTGATTTTATTCATGAATATGGAGATCTAGGACATTTAACAAAAATAGAAAGACCGAAATTCGGGTATTACCTTCCGCATCATTGTGTCCTCCGCGATCACAGTGAGAGCACAAAACTGAGAGTGGTCTTCGACGCGTCAGCAAAATCCGCTTCACAAAAATCTCTGAACGATATACAGTATATAGGTCCGGTAGTTCAAGACGATTTATTTAATATTTTGATAAGATTTCGTCAGCATCAATATGTATTTACCGGTGACATAGAAAAATGTTATCGTCAAATAAAAATTCATGAGTCGCAGCGTAATTTGCAGTTGATACTGTGGCGTGATGACGCTTCGAAACCTCTCGATGTGCTCCAACTTAACACTGTGACGTATGGGACGGCATCAGCGCCTTACTTGAGCACTCGCTGTCTGCTCCAGTTAGCAAATGAATGTCCGGATCCAGTAATATCAGAAGTAATAAAAAAGGATTGCTACATGGACGATGCACTGACAGGTGCGGACAGTGAAAGCGCTTTAGCTCATATTCTTCACGGCGTAACTGATGTACTTACGTCAGGATGTTTTCCTTTGCATAAGCTCCGTACTAATTGTCCTAAAATATTTCAAAATTCAACTTCATCAGAGTCTCTTAACTGGAGCAAACAATCTAGTGTTCTAGGTGTACAGTGGACGCCTGACACTGACAAATTAACCTTTTCCATAAATATAGATTATAATGACACAGTTACTAAGAGAACCATATTGTCTAACACATGTAAGGTATTTGATCCTCTCGGTCTGATCAGTGCGTGCACTATAACACTAAAAATATTGTTGCAGAAATTGTGGCAACTTAAACTAACGTGGGATGAACAAGTACCGAACAACATAAAGAAAATTTGGCAAAAATTAGCTAATAACTTACATGTTTTGCTTGCAGTATCCGTACCGAGACACGCGTTCGGCTCATTTCCCGCCGCTTGTGAGCTCCACTGCTTTGTGGATGCTTCACAGGAGGCCTACGCGGCGTGCGTATACGTACGCACGACGGATTACTCAAATTGCGTAACAGTTAAATTACTTTGTGCTAAGACAAGGGTCTCGCCTCTTAAATTTATGACTATACCTCGTTTGGAGCTTTCAGCAGCTTTATTGGGAGCTCGACTGGTTGCTAAGGTGAGCGAAGCTCTCCGCTGCACCACTCATAAAAAGATTTTCTGGTCGGACTCCACCATCACTCTGGGCTGGATAAAAACGCAGCCCAAACTGCTCAAAACTTTTGTCTGTAACAGAATAAATGAAATTCATGAACTTACCAATAGAAACTCCTGGAGACATGTACCCACTGAAATGAATCCCGCTGACATGGCTTCAAGAGGCGTAGATCCTAGTCATCTCCTGAATTCCTCACTGTGGTGGGAGGGTCCTGAGTTTTTGAAAGATAGTGAGTGCAAATGGCCTCAGGCTCCCACTGCGCAGATAACCTTACCTGAAATAAAAGTAATGCAAACTAACATTAACGAAAACAATGATCCTTACCAATTAATTAATCTTGAGAATTACTCTAGTTTATCAAAACTAAAAAGAATAGTAGCATACGTTTATAGATTTATAAAAAATAGTAAAATAAAAATTAAAACTCATAGAACTTTCGGTCCTTTAACTGAAAATGAATTAACTAAATCACTTACTTACCTAATAAAAATATCACAGTCCGAATCTTTTCCAAAAGAACTTAACCTAATTAAAAATAAAAATAAACTTACCTCATCTCAGGTGTTGCAGTTGTCTCCTTTCCTTGACGTTGACGGCGTGCTGAGGCTGGGTGGTCGGCTCGAAAACACTGACTTTAGCTTTGACAAGAAACATCCAGTGTTATTACACGGAAAGCATCACTTCACAAAGTTATTGATGCGAGCCGAACATCTACGCTTGTTGCACGCTGGCCCTCAACTGCTCCTAGCAAGCGTCAGAGATCAGTTTTGGCCTCTAGGGGGGAGGACCCTGGCTCGTAAAATTTATCGTCAATGCGTAACTTGTACCCGGTTTAGAGCCAAAACAATGGAGCCGTTGATGGGCCACCTGCCATCTAATAGAGTTAGTCGTAGTCATCCTTTTGAAATTTGCGGTAGTGATTTTGCGGGACCGCTTCCAATTTCAAGTAGAACAGGCCGCGGGAATCGCATTACTAAATGCTATATTTGCCTATTTATATGTTTTTGTACCAAGGCCATTCACTTAGAGATTGTAAGCGACCTAACTAGTAACGCTTTTATTTCCTGTCTTCGGAGATTTATTTCTCGTAGAGGGAAACCTAGTAAATTATTTTGTGATAACGGTACAAATTATGTAGGGGCAAACAATGAACTAGGGCGAGCATTAAAATCAGGCATGAATTCAATATTTAATTTCACAGCTGAAGAGCGTATTCAATTTATATTTAACCCCCCCTACTCCCCTACATTCGGTTCTTTATGGGAGGCGAACGTAAAAAATATTAAATTTCATTTAAAAAGAGTGATAGGTAATTCGAGTTTAACGTACGAGGAGTTGAGTACGCTTTGCACACAAATCGAAGCCGTCCTCAACTCCCGTCCCCTTACTCCTTTATCATGTAACCCCAGCGACCTTTCTCCTCTTACCCCAGGGCACTTCCTGATCGGGCGGCCGCTGACCTCGATACCATCGCCCCCGGCTGTTCCTGAAAGAAGCATGAAAACGAGATATCAGCTGATTGAAACGCTAAGAGAGAGTTTTTGGACACGGTGGAAGAATGAATACCTGAAAGAGTTGCAAAGAAAAACCAAGTGGCGACACCCATACAAAAACATCAAGGAAGGCGCCATGGTGGTGTTTAAGGACGACAACCAGCCCCCCACAAGATGGAAGCTTGCACGAGTTCATCGCCTGTATCCTGGCAAGGACGGAGTTTGCCGGGTCGCTGACTTCAGGACAATCAGAGGTGTAGAGCGGCGCGCGCTGAACAGAGTGTGCCCCCTCCTTGAAGAAGATGATGCGTTGGAACCAGCTTCAGGTCCAGCAGTTCCTGCAAACCCTTCAGCCTCTCCAACGGGCCCCCAGGATGTTAACGCCTTATAAGGCGTTGGACGAGCGCGGGCGGGGCGCGGGGCGCGGGCGGCGGACGAGTCCCGGCGCTGCACCATTGCCTTGAGAGCAGAGCTAGACGATACGCGCATCCTTTATTATTTTTGTAATCATTTCGAAATCTACCAAGTAAATCTTTAAAAATTCATCTACTTTTCATTCTTGTAGTCAAAATCCCCTACAATACTCGTATCTTAATAACTGCTAATAATACTAGTAAGAGGACTCCTCTTCCGTTCCGTTCTGGGATCTGTGGTCTTTGCACTCTATATTTCCAACCTCTGGGTATGTTGCTGAGTTTATTCTAAACTAAAATTCCAGGTCTTGACTCACTCTGAGTTCTGTATACTTAATTAGAAAACTTCCCATTTATTTTATGACATTGATATGGCAAACCGCGAAACAAGAACACACTATTAAGCACGCGCTTTATAACGCGTGTCCTCGCTAAACATTATCACGATAAATAATGTAGCAAGTCGTATGAGTCAGCCATCTTTGTTTATGTACTACAAAGGCTGTGTGAAACGGAACCGTGATGAAGTACTCGGGCGCACGACAGCGCATCCGCCGCCATTAAGTGAAGGTCACTGACACGCCAAGTGAATCACACATCCATCACACACCATCAACCAACTTAATTAGAAAACTTTTGTGCTATCATTGTTTTGTTTTATTAATGACGCTATAGGGAGCTTTACGCCCACCTGCGGTAGTTTTACAAGCTGCTTCGAAGAACTAGATTATTATGATTTTATGGTCTGACTTTACCGGCTCCTATTTTTTTGCTGGAGTTATTTTTAAGCGCTTTTTTATTCCATGTGCGCGATCCATTTCAGTGTTATTTTGCCAAAGGAACCAATTCGTTTGAATGCTTTGACTGAAAAGGAGCGCTGTGGTGTAAAAATGCGGGACTCATCAATAGGCCCATTGCCCTTTTCACGTCAAATCGACCGTTATGGAAGATTTATGGGGGCAATGTAATTAAGACTTCATTTTATTACCTATTTGATTTACGATACCTGCATGTCAAAGTCCTTATACTATGTATTATTGTTTCCATGTATTTGGGCTTCGAAATGAAAACTTTCTGCTATTTTAAGGTCACCCGGTAAACCTCCTTTAATATCACCTTCCTTTTCCTGTCAAGTTAGTGATGTCGTTATTGTAAGTCGGCGGGTGGGCGGTCTTCCCCCCTCCGCTACTGTTACCGGTTATTACTTCCTCCCTATTCTCAGAAATAACATTGTCAATGCCTTTGCTGTTGACTTAACATTTCATTTATGTATGATTTAGTTCTAAATCCTCGTGCCAATAACGGTTATGAGGATGCTCAATAAAGACCGATGTGTGTCACAAGATTAGTGCCCTAGTTGATTAAACGACCCAGCGTCATTACAGTACGATTGCGGGCATTGTGCGGGTGCTGATTGCTGGCACTACACGCCACCAGTTTAATGCACATTAGGAGCGTAAGATTACGAACAATGGTCGGGGGAAATCGACACCGCGAAACGTGAGCACGGCACCTTCATAATGTAATAAATCGCTGCGTTCGCGTCACGTCGTTACGTAAAGAACAATGGCCGGCTGGGAACGCGGCCGTGAACGCCGCCAGAATACGCGGCTCGAATCTATTCTGTTTACTTATTCATAGCGCTGCTCTGCGCAGTCGTCTCCATTTTATACAATATCGTTGTGGAATTGCAAATGGCCGGCAGTACCGTTTCCGTCCTCGGCGCGCTGCATAAACAACGATTTGCATATTTTCGACTGGCCGTGTTTAGCGTGTGAAAAAAGAGTATACTGAATTCGATATTTAAAATTGATGCGTTCGTTTTCACTAATGAGATCTGGGATCTGGGCAATTAGAATAATTTTTCGGTAATAAAATTGTTTTTAACTGCCGTATTAGCATAGCAGTCGTATAACACTAGTCATTAAAATTATATATGTATGTTTTGTAACATTTAATTGAATGTTTTTATAGCCGGGCCTGACTGGCAGTTGTTAAAATGCTAAAGTACCCAGCTGGTATCTATACAAGCGCACTTGCTTCGGTATTACGTTTGTATATGTACAAGTACTTTCACCCCACTGAACCGTTATGCATCTTCCATTTCAGTCTTACCGATAACGCGATCTCTTGAGTTTCTCCTCAAGCTAAAGTTATTCACCTAGGCCTTATGACTTCTTAAGATTTTATACGTCGTTAATAATTAACGAACACGGAGAGCTTTATTAACAAGTTTATTGTTAAATGCATAGATAGGTTGATACTGAAGAGATATTTGCGAGTGATTATTTAGACAGAGTTCAGTACTCGATTTAACCTTACATTACTTATAGTTTAAAGTTGTTGTAAATACTTTGCCTGGCTGTATCGATACAATAATCTTTTCTCAAAAAAGAATGTCACCAAGGTTTCTAGAGCACACATTATTGGAGTGACACAAGAAAAGGAATCCATTATACCTGTAACACCAATTACATAAAGTGTTGGTTGACACTTTGTATTAGTGGCCACACGATAACGTTCAATTTTCTACTATATACATATATAGATCAGTGCACAATTTTCTCTCGCCTGGCGACTCGAATGCATTCTTCTTACAATTATCGTCCCAATGTTAAACCGCATCCTGAGCACGGTCGCTCACCGCTGGGACAGCCCAGTAATAAATCATTGGCTGAGCCTACATACAGTCGTTGAGAGACGTTAAGTTTATATAGGCCTTGTACTGTACTACTAACCCTTAGTCTATAAGAGTGACTGTATCTACCAACAAAGCTATGGATTTTAATCTGAAATAAATATTATTATTAATATTATTATTATTAAATTACTAGTCTCGCTCCGTTATGACTTTGATCTGACCTCGTATGTACAGCATTCCCATTCCTGTGACCGGTTTCGAAGCTGCCCATAAAATACGGGTAGGGAGTCCAATCCCTATCGGGGCGATCTCCGCACACGTCCGTAATCGCCGCATGCAGACTGATTCATGGAGCCCTTAAAGGGAATTTCGCTGTCGAATCTTAATCGCTTTCTGGAGGAATTTATCACAACCCTTTCCTAGAACCTGTTTTCCCTGCGTGTAACTATGTTAACGACGTACGTAAATATGGCTTGTACGAGTAGTTTTGTTTAAGAGCGCCGCTAGGGGACTATTGTGGGCAAGTTGGAGACTCTACATAAATTTAAAACTCCTGCAGACTTTGTTCATTAATGTTCTACTACAGAACTTGTTTAACGGCGTATTTATGAAATAATAGTGTTGTTTTATTTAGACTAGGACCGCTGTAATATGATAATTAGGTACAACCTAATAAAGGCGACTTATTTGCATAATTGCTTTTGTAGAAGCACAAATTTTCATTATTCAAAACGGTAAGTAAGACTCTGCTTTAGTTATCAAATCCAACACTTACTATTAGTTATACCTATTTCTTTTTAGGTGATAGCTGAGGATGTAATTTTTAACGCATTAAAATACAGTTCTTTATTTTAGGAATGCAAATTACTTATTGGTTCAATTCGAGTAGGACTCTAGGTTTTATATTTGTCTTTCTTGACCATTCTGAGTGGGTCAGCGAGTCAATTCTAAGATGGCGGCGGTTACGTCACGATGCGCAGACGCTGATTGACACTCGTGGCCTTTGTGCTCTGCTGTGCTGTAACGGATGACACGCCGAATCGTAGGGGCTTGCTCTTAATTTATGACATAAAGTAAGTGTACTTGAGTATACATTAGTTTAATCGTGTTCAGAGCATAATATCATTTTATTTCTCATGCGTTTAGTTTAAAGTTCGTATTTATGATGAATGTAAGCGACATACACATAGGTAAAAAAGTGACTTTGATGCTCATGTGCATTAAGTTAAATCTAGTCTAAGACCAAGGCCATCAGGCGCTAACAATATTATTGTTCTGATAATCTAATACATACATTATTTAACTCAATTAAACGGGTGATTTTTACTAAAATGATCTTAGAAACTGGCTCTGACAATTTCGATGAAATTTTTTAAGTGTGGGGTATACGGTTTTTGGGGGCCTAAAATTTGATCTTATCTCTGGGACAAGGCGCGGCATGTATTTGAGTGTTACCCGGAACAAAACTCAGTCGCCCAGGTACTGATACAAAATATTCACAGTATTCAAATTGTACCTAAGGGACAAAGTGAAAATTTACTGTTCACGTATCTTTCTGTCCCCCCCAACTCGCAGTTTCAGAAAATCCTAATAAAGAAAAAATAAACCACGCTGTCTTAGTTCGGATCCATTGGTATTCGTATATTATTATCCTGGTTTCAACAGTTTGCTTTGTAATCCATGTTTTGCAAAATAAAAATTGCAAGCATGTCCAATACAATCGCTCATACTGTTAAGGTAATTCGTTAATAATAATACTTATTGTGATCTTTTACGGTTTACCATTTAGTCAGTATTGACTAAGCGTTGGTCACGGTAAATGCAACAATAAACGGCCCACTGACCACTAACCATTGTTATTCATTCTAACCAAATTACATTAGACATATCAAATTTACACAACACATTGTAACACAATCTGTTTATTAGCATTCACGTCGTTTCGTTTGATGATGTAAAAATGAAACGTGTCACACTTAAATGACGTTCTGTGTATAATTTGAGAAGCATAAAATTGCTGCTTGGTTCGGGCCAAAGACAGGTTGTATTTGATCACTATAAAATAAAATCAATTCAAATACAGAACGATTTTTTTTTATAGATTACCTACCTGTCAATTCGAAATAGCGACAAATACTAAAGAGAAAATTTAACTTTGCAGCATCTGCAGAACACTAATCACTAATCCAATGGAATCAAGGCTTGGTGGTATACTCGTATTTACAAAAACTCAAGTTATAGACTTTGCATTTACAGTTTGATTTCTTTAAATCACTTTCTTGTATAATCGTCAACAAGAAAAAAAAAACAATATTCTGTTGGTTGAACGGAATAAAATTAAAATTAAACATACTACTAGAGAGAGAACTTTAACAGCAACTTAAGAGAAGAAAAGATCCCCATGAAACAATAGTTAAATGCAATGAAATCGGCAATAAAAATTATTACACGAACATGCAGTTGTAGAAGAAGATGAAACATCGCAACGGCATTTTAGGTATAAGTATAGATGCGATTATGAACGGCAATCTTGCAAGACGATAAACATTAACCGATTATGAGCCGGTATCACGCGACGCTTTATCACGAGACTCGATTATAGGCTTCAACCGTCTTATCTAAAATGATAACTAATACTAACCAAATCTAATAGTGATAATTAGAGACCGGATTTTGCATTTGCATATTTAGCCCATTTTCTAAAATTTTACGGTTTTAGCTACATGTAGTGAAGATATTTTTACTGTATATTTTTCCACCTTGTTTGTTAGAAACGATGGGTGCTAAGCTAACATAGTTAAAAAAAATTATAACAAAAAATAGAACCGACTACAAAAAACCATGAAAATAATTTTCTACCAGTCTGAAGTCGGTGCCTCAGCACGAGCCAGCAGGAGTGGACCTATAATCGTCTACCTCACCTACAACTATACGAGTAAATGGCTTCAATCACTCCTGCTGGCTCGTGCTGAGGCACCGACTTCAGACTGGTAGAAAATTATTTTCATGGTTTTTTGTAGTCGGTTCTATTTTTTGTTACAAATTTTTTTTTTCACGCTTTTAGTGTAAAACATCTAAGATACAATATTTTAATGTCAAGTGCTCGTCACCTTTTACGAAAAATTGCTTTTTCCGATGCAGAGATGTTCATTTTTGAGGAGTCCTGGTGCTTCACCAGCCATTCCATTTCACCATATGCGTTACGAAGAGCATAAATTGCTTAGCAACTGTGTTAAAGCAATTGAAATTCAACCCATGAAATACTTGTTATTGAGTAGTAACTCCGATGGTCAACTGTGGTCTTCATCATCAGTTCCAGTTTACCAAATGATGATTTTCGAGAGCAAAGGCACGATTTACTACTAAATATATCAAAATTACCATACTCGTAGGTGTCCCTACAACATTTGAAGAGTTCCCTCGATTTCCTTAGGATCCAATCATCAGATCCTGATTTGGTGCTTATGGGACCTAATTGAAAGCATTCCTAGACGAACGCAAAAAAAAAATTCAAATCGGTTCATAAATGACGGAGTTCTGAGGTAACAAACATAAAAAAAAATAAAAAAATAAATAAAAAAACATACAACCGAATTGATAACCTCCTCCTTTTTTTGTAGTCGGTTAAAAATAAGCTAAGTTACACTACTAACATACCTAGTTGCCTGGAAGAGATCGCTCTGAAGCGATAAGGCCGCCTATTGCTTACATTAGAAAATCTCTATAAGTACCTGTGTTTTCTGTAAGTACTGTTTACTGTGTTGGTGTGCAATAGGTAAAGAGTTATTGTATTGTATCCGGTCTCTACTAATAATATATCACTATTAAGACTGATGAAAAATTTGCTATGTTTGAAGTTACGTATCCAATGCAAAGTACTTACCAAGGAATAATGACAATGTGTATAAATAAATGAGGTGTTTTTCATATTCCAAGTTACATAAACTTATTACTTGATAAAGTGATTTATTTCATTAATGACATTGTCGCTGTTATTCAAGACATTAATCGCATCGTTAATGTCCAATCCGACAATTCACATACCTACACTGTAATAGTATTTTATGCAACAGTTGTATAATAGGGGTCAAAAAATGTGAGTGGCGTAAGTTACGATGTGAGCGAAGCGAACATCGTAAGAAAAAACGCCACGAGCTTTTTTTGACTTATTTATACAACGTTGCATACAATACTTTTTCTACGACTACCTACTTAATAAATAAAACATAAAATTAGAGAAAGAAAAATTTAATATAATAAAAGAGTCCGATCGATTCTGTTTTTCGTGTTCATCACATGTACTACCAGCGTATCATGGGCATCTATTTTTAAATTATGCAGCTCTTGTCTGCGACAAGCACCCATGATCCCAAATATTACCGCAACCTGTAACAAAAAAAGAAATTGGAAGATTATTATAATCAAATTAAATACAAACTTTGCTTACACAGGAAAAACTGCAATATTTATCAAATAAATACTCGTAGTAAATACATCTCTCGCTCAAAAATATTTTTGAAACAATTACGTACCTTGTTGAAAAGATAGATTTGATCTGGTGCTTCATCGATGAATTTCCTTAAGTCGTCCGGAGAAAAAGTTTTCGCTTTCTTTGCATCAAAACCTTCAAATCTTCGTTTCAATAATATTTTGATATGTTAGTTTGGTGGTATATACTAAGCGACGACTTTAATTTGGAATATTCCACCCACATAGTGAAGATGGCTCAAATTTTCCAATAAAATTTTGGAAATACGCTAGTAATACATTCTCCGAAAATGACGAGGTCTGGTGTTCTTCTCCACGACATTAAATTTTTGTAGGATTTGTCATATAGGTGCCGTGATTTAGAAGGCAACAAACTTTCAGTCACTACTTGGGCTGCTGCGGGTATTTCTTCGGGCGTAGAAACAATATTTTCATCTGCATCCATGTTTAATAAGTTTCACGTAAACTTGCTAAAAATCACTAGTTTCTATCTTTTAAAACTTTACTCATACTAAAATATTAAGGCAAACAAAAATGGCGGGAAAATGTTTAAATGTCAAAAGTTGTCTATGGTGAACTTTGTTTTTAATTGACGTAACTTGCTAGCGACTATTTTGAAAAAAATATGTGTTACTTATGTTGGCAGCTATGAATCATGTTCGGAAAATTTTTGTTCTATATTAAAACCAAGTAAGTGGCTGCACTTTAGCTTGTCAAAACGGACGAATTAAAAAAAAAGTAAGTGGCCGCAGTATCGTTTTAGCAACATTACGATACAGTGCTGTTATGGGGAATAGACTATAGATTTTGCCAGAGTCTTGTTAATTATGTTCTTATATTAGCGTTGGTGATTAAGTAAGTCACAGATAACAGTATTGGAGTAGAAAAAGTTTATTTAAAAAACCGTTACGTAATGTTTTGCCTTTAAATACTGCATGGTCACAGCGTTAACTAAGTAAAGAATTCAAATAAAATTACCATAATATAAGCGTCGGTCGTAACCGTATTTGGTTAATGATTGCTGTGATTTAATAAATAATTCATGAAATATTCACGAATCTTATCGATCGTGTTTAAAAATAACTATGATGTAAAAAACATTTGTTTTTTAATCACAATGTCTGTGTTTCTGTTTATTTAAGTACCTACTGTTTTAAAGCTCTATGACTCTATGTAACCTACAAAATATATGTACTTATTTGATCAAAAGTGATCTATTCTTAACAGGTAAGGTAAGTATCCGTAAATATTTTAATTTAACCTATGAACCTATGTATCTATTTACGATATGTAAATCGGAAATAAAACCACTATGATTAAAGGGAAACAGGAAGACTGGGAACTAGGTCATAGAGAATAGATGAAAACATTTAGTGATGCACGTCCCACAAAATGGCCGCCATGCGAGGCGGTAATGGCAGCCGGCCTTGGGCCGAGCTGGCAATCAATTTATTATTCAATCTCATGTCGCGAATTGGTCCGAGGTCCAACGGCCGTTGACCCTTCCGTTCCACTCCACTGGTTAACGCAGCTTTGCCTGTATGCCGATAGATTATGTTACACAATGTCGGTATGTTATTTTATAGCTTCTATTACGATATTTGTTATCAATTAAAAACTGACTTTCCAGTTCTGAAATTGCTTCTTTTGTCTGTTAATTGCTTAAAGCGTTCGAAAAATAAATCCACAAAAGGTCGCGGTAATTGAAAAGGGAACACTTGCGCGAGCAGCATCTGAATAAGGCCGGCGCGAGCGCGGGCCGCGGTCCCGTCTACATAAATCCAACACAGTCCGTTATGTCCTCTCGAGAGAACAATGGCTGGTTCGCGCTACTCGCCTAATGAGAAATTGTTTGTTTTTCAACTTCACACAATGGTAACTGCTGCTTTCATTATTACCTCCTCTACCATTCCCGATTTAAAATGTGATAATAATCTTCGACGTCGTCTTCAACTCTTCATTGTTTTCGCTAACGGGGCTCCTATTCATACTTCCTCGTGATTCATCATGCGAATATACAAGAGTTTTAACTGACTCTACTATAAATTATTGTGGCATCTACGTAAATAACTATTATCACGAGTTTTTCGAAATGGCTGAAACATTTTTAAGTCTTCAATTCCAATAGCTCCGCCATTTTGAAAAATCGACGAAATAATCCTCACATTTCGCAAGAATCCGTTGAGCAAAGCTACCTGTACTTATAGAAGAACAGCTTTTAGGTAATACGGTACCTACCTAGGTACTTTAACAAAAGTGTAAGTGTGACGTTTCCACTATTCTAAGCAATACCTATTATTTATTTAGTAATTTCAATAAGTAATAACGGTGTATCATGCTAAAGATTAATACCCACATAATCATTTAACATACCAACATATCATGGATACCTACGACTTAAAAATAGCCCATTTGAAATACATCTACAGATCAATAAGCATTACAAGTTGAGTTGATGTTATAACATCAAAAAGTTAAATAAAGAGTCGTTTGTAGACCGGTTTATAATTGAGCCGGCAACTTCGTTCTACGCCGACCTTGATTGAAGGCTCATTAGCTGCGACGGCCGCAAGTCGCGGAGCCAAGACAGCCATTGAACCGGTCGCAGTCGTGACTCTTCATGATATATGCTTTTACAAAGCGTTTTTTCTCCCGAACCGGTTCCCCGCGCTCGGATCGTTTTTTGTTGCGCTACCTGGATGCCGCGTAAAAAATATAGTGTCAGCTTTTTTTTCGTTGTAAGAATAATATTGAGCATTCCTTTTGTGGCACATGCGGACGTGGGCTGTGCCTAGGAACGTGACGAGCTAGCTCTGTGGCTTCATTATATTAATGGAGCCGACCGGATGAATACAAAGATGGGGCCTTTAAACTTCGTGTAGGATACGTGTTCACGTATATACGTGGCGTGAAATTGGATTTGTGGTTATGAGCTATCCTCGGCGTATGTGAGTGGAAGGGTCTAATGGATTTGTCACCGTTTTATCATTTTCATTTGAAAACGGCTTTTTCCATCAAAACCCTAAGATTGTACTTATTTTAATAGATAGTACACAAAGGCGTAGTGACTAAGCCTTTACTAAATCCTAATAATAATCTAAATATACTGTCGACAATCATTTGCATAAAATATGACATGCTAAAGATATCAGACAAAACGACGCAATGGAACAATTTTAAAAATATGCCTACTAATTCTTCAATAAAAGAAAAATAAAGATAACGATATAATTTATTCATTATCGCTATACCTCGCATCGAATATAAACAGTGAGTGAATAACGTTAATGATTTATTGATGACACGTTTCGTCCTCCTCATTGTTTACTCAAATCGCTGCGTAGAGGATATTCGAGCGACCTTTACTTGACATTGGAGCCGGGCGCGCTTGTTCGCCCCAATCCGTTTTTGTTGCACTTTTTCTGCTAAAATTTATGTATCTACCAGTCAACTTAATGCTCTAAAGCATATTGTGTACACCACCTGCCGCGGTCGTTCCCGCTTAGAAAAAACTCCCCTCGCAACAAGAAATCGACCAAGTTATTCTTATTATTATAATTACGGGCCACAACGCATTTTGGGCATGGCTTTTTGTTGTCATACAAAAAATTGCCTATTCTTTTGGAACCGGCATTCTTCGGCTTAAACATGGCCCCTACGTGTACCTGTATTTTTTCTAGAGATCAGAAAAAATGTAAACAATTCGTTCCCCCGGTAGGATCAGGGGGTAGGTACCTATGTCTGCGAGATTGATGTTTTGTGTTATCCAGGGTCTTACCGGAACACGCAGACGCATTGGGTGATAATTTTACTGGCAGTATCATAACTGTTCTTTCTTCTTGCCTTTATTTTCTAGTTGACTTTATTAGCTATTGGACTGTGTTGCTGTTACCAAATTAGCTCTCTGTGAGCTCTACATCCATGTGTGTCGCAAATGCAAGAAGGATTTCTGATTATCAATTCACCGAATGTTCAAACTGTCTTTCAAAAAATTTTATAACAAAAAATAGAACCGACTACAAAAAACCATGAAAATAATTTTCTACCAGTCTGAAGTCGGTGCCTCAGCACGAGCCAGCAGGAGTGATTGAAGCCATTTAATCGTATAGTTGTAGGTGAGGTAGACGATTATAGGTCCACTCCTGCTGGCTCGTGCTGAGGCACCGACTTCAGACTGGTAGAAAATTATTTTCATGGTTTTTTGTAGTCGGTTCTATTTTTTGTTATAAAATTTTTTTTTCACGCTTTTTAGTGTAAATATCTAAGATACAATAGTTTAATGTCAACTGCTCATCACCTTTTACGAAAAATTGCTATTTCCGATGCAGAGATGTTCATTATTGAGGAGTCCTGGTGCTTCACCACCCATTCCATTTCACCATATGTGTTCCGAGGAGCATAAATTGCTTAGCAACTGTGTTAAAGCAATTGAAATTCAACCCATGAAATACTTGTTATTGAGTAGTAACTCCGATGGTCAACTGTGGTCTTCATCATCAGTTCCACTTTACCAAATGATGATTTTCAAGAGCAAATGCACGAGTTACTGCTAAATATATCATAATTACCATAGGTGTCCCTACAACATTTGAAGAGTTCCCTCGATTTCCTTAGGATCCAATCATCAGATCCTGATTTGGTGCTTATGGGACCTAATTGAAAGCATTCCTAGACGAACGCAAAAAAAAAATTTCAAATCGGTTCATAAATGACGGAGTTCTGAGGTAACAAACATAAAAAAAAAAAAAAAAAAAAAAAAAAAAAAAAAAAAAAACATACAACCGAATTGATAACCTCCTCCTTTTTTTGAAGTCGGTTAAAAATAGTTTGTACCTGCTTGCCTACCTACTTGTTGTGAAAGAGTGTGTTACGCTAAAGGTCGCGAGATTCTGACGCCAAATCAGTTGCCAAGTTGCCAAACACTGCACGCTAAATGTTTACGTTCCGAGAATGCTCAAGTCATTAGCAAAACAACGCACGTCCCACGTTTGGGTAAACTCATTCAATTTGGATATTAGCACATGAGTGAATTCAAGGAATTTTTGGTGTCGCTTGCCAATAACAAAAACACACCTGCTAGATTTAGATAGTGACATAGAAATGACTAGAAACAGTAGCTGTCGTAATTAACCTTTTGTTATTACGTTATAAGCTTTTGTTAAATAATCATTCTGTGGTTACGGTAGCATCCATTGTTATCCTACATTGAAGGAAAGAAACAAAGAAAGAACGATTTATTTGGGTCCATAAGTACCACCTAAGACTAAGACTAAAACTAGCACTAAAACTATATTAGGTACTTGGTGACACGACAGGATACCAAAAAGGATACCTATCTTTGCCAAGCTAATGCGACTATAAAAGTGACAACTTGCATACAATGACATAGATAATACCCATAAGCACTACAATATAACACACTGTAATATGAACATTACAAGTTAAATCACAGAATAAGTAAGAATACAACGAAAGCTTGTAAAAACAGTAACAGATTGCTCGACGAGAAATAAACTGACTTGTCGTGGAAGTAATTAAATATGCTGCTACGCGACAAAGCCATATGAATGAACGTGTTGTTTGTTTAGCCAAGGGTTTAAGTTTAAAGCAGCTGTCTGGTTGCGGTTCCCGGAATGTCCTGAGTGTGAGCGTGTCAAGTGTCGCGGTCGAACCAGTGTCATCGCTAATGGAACGGAAGTCTCTGGAGTCGATACGTCTCATGTTGACACTAGTGGCTTCAAGCAGGTTCAAGAAAAGCAATCTAACTTATTCCTTGTTTGTTAATGGTTTCTTGTTAAGATTCATGTCAGTTTATCTCCGCAGCAGTAATAATTAATTACGCTGAGTATTTCGCTCATTCAACAGAATATCGTCACAATTGCTTTGTGATGATTACGTAAAAAAGTGATTTGAAGATATCAAAGAAATTAAAATGTAAAACTTGTTTTCTTGTAAATATGTATGCCATTATTCTACTGGATGTGTGATTTATTATCGTAAGCCGAGTTTTCCTTGTAGATTAGATTAAAAAAAAAAGCACCCAAAGTTCCAAAGTACACGTTCTATTATAAAGTTGTTGAACAAATCAGGTGGAAATATTTTCCTCACAATCAAAGCCGCTCAAAGAAAAAAGAAGTTTCTCAATCACGTGAAATATAACAGGCGGTTGTCAAAGAAGTTGTAAGCGGAGATAAATCTCAGTTTAGTTAGATATTGCTCGCAACTCCGGCGAAGTGCGCAAACTTCGTGAGGAATGCCCAAGTTTTAATGCCCTCTTCCCTCTCAGTTCTCATATCGGGCGAGACGGAACTTCCCGGGAAAAAATGCTCACGTACTTTTATGCAGTCAAATTATTCTTTCATGAGTTATTTTACTTTTAAAAACTTTATTACTCTGATAAGCATTCGAACTTCATTGACCTTTAGACTTTACAAACATGTTTTTATATCTATTTTAAAGGCATAATTATAAATCAAGATTGTATACCGTTCCACTTAAAACGTCGAGCTGTTTTGACTCAGCACATGACCTTTGCTATATCAAGAATGTTGATACCTGACACCCGCACAGCTGGACAAACTACTTATTAATAAGCAGACGAAAAACGTTTTAACCATTAATATGTAAATTTACGTCTTTATTTTCCTTTAACATGTGTAGGACGAATAGGTTATTTGGGTGATTTCGGTCGATTGAAGTACCTAATCTGGAATTTGTTTTTAGAGCTACAAACATGTTATTTCCATTGATCACGTAATTGTTTCTCAGTTCCACGTGTACATATTATACCATATTAGTAGAGTAACCTCCTGTTTCACCATCCATTGAATATACTTAATTGACAGACAAATGTGATGCCGTCTCTGTTTGTTTTGTTCAAATAGACGGTGACGGCATCACATTTATCAGTCAAATAAAATAGATCAATGGGTGGTGAAACAGCCCCTATTAGTCTTATAAGATGAGATATAGGTTTAATGAGCTCAACACACGAATTTATTTAAGTACTACCTACGTAATAAGGTTTCTTTGTCTGTCATACTCAGCTCATCATTATAGAGCTTTTTTTTTAACCCCCGACGCAAAAAGAGGGGTGTTATAAGTTTGACCGCTATGTGTGTCTGTGTGTCTGTGTGTCTGTCTGTGTGTCTGTCTGTCTGTCTGTCTGTCTGTGTGTCTGTCTGTGGCACCGTAGCTCTTAAGCGGGTGGACCGATTTGAATGCGGTTTTTTTTATTTGAAAGCTGGTTTTCTAGCGATGGTTCTTAGACATGTTTCATCAAAATCGGTTCAGCCGTTTCAAGATCATCAGCTCTTTTGTTCTCTGCGGTAGGAATCTTAGACGCATAATGGGTATTTACTTTACTTTCAAGCATATTTGGGACCTAAAACTTGAAACACCCATGTATGCTATGTAACTATGCAAGATTATGCAGTTCTCGGCCTGATGCTGCAGCCAGGATATCCAGAACACTAGTAGATACACTCTTGATAAAACCATAGCAGATATATCGTGTTTGGATTCGTTTCGATCAGTATTTGATTCTACATACAATGCAAAAGTGGCAACAGGATGAGCTGATGCTGCAGCCAGGGGCGTAGCTACTGCCGTATCTGCCGTATCAATTATACGGGGCCCCCGGGCCACAGGGGCCCCCGACGTACGCAAAATTGAAAAATTTTTGGAAAAAGTGACAGATAGATAATTATGATGAATAAATATTTCTTTTGTGAGAAATCTTTGCCATTCATAAGGGCCCCCAAACAAAATTTTATACGGGGCCCCGCCAATGCAAGCTACGCCACTGGCTGCAGCCAAGATATCCAGCACATTAGTACACTATAAAAAATAATAGCACATATGTCGTGTTTGGATTCGTTTTGATCAGTAATTGATTCTACATACAATGCAGTGGTAGCAACACGACGAGCTGTTTAAAAAACATGAAATAAAAAAACTAAAATTAAAATTTTTAAAAACCCCCGACAAAAAAAGCCGCCAAAAAACGACAACTAAAAAGTAAAAAATAATTATGCACTACCTAGCTGTTGCCCGCGACTTCATCTGCGAACAATTCGTTTATCCCTATCCCGCTGGGACTATGCTGATTTCCCGCAAAATTAGCCTAAGTTAATTTAGTATAAGTACCTAGTAATATTCTTTTTATCTAAGCGTCGTCGATGTCGGGGGACCGCTAAGCTTAAACCTTAAAAAAAAAACAACATATGTACTTTAGTTTCTGTTAACCTTAGCGGTCCCCCGACACCGACGTCGCTTAGATAAAAAGAATATTACTAGGTACTTATACTAAATTAACTTAGGCTAATTTTGCGGGAAATCAGCATAGTCCCAGCGGGATAGGGATAAACGAATTGTTCGCAGATGAAGTCGCGGGCAACAGCTAGGTAGTGCATAATTATTTTTTACTTTTTAGTTGTCGTTTTTTGGCGGCTTTTTTTTGTATGTATGTATATAAATAAATACTTTATTTTGCATAAAACACAAAGCAATACAAAAAGAAAAAATCAAACCAAAAGAGTACAAAGGCGAACATATCTCTAAAAGGGATCTTTTCAAGCTAATCTAAACTAGAAAGGAACACTCAAAGATAGGCGAACAGTATTTATGCACAGTGAGAAGAATTATTTTTTTTTATACAAGAGCTGCGATTAACATCCGTCATATCAATTAAATGGTGTTAATTAAAATGAAAAAATGTCAATGTAAGCCACTGCAAGCTGTCAGCAAGCAAGCCGACACATGACTTGCGCGTCACGTATGTATCAATGTAATAATGATAACAAAAACACATTACACAACATGAGCACATATTCGATGATAGTCAAGTTTTTCTTTGCTAAACTTAAAACTTGTTTGACGTTATTTTAAACCCCTGACTCCAAAAGAGAATGTTAAAAGTTTGACCGCTATGTGTCTGTCTATGGCACCGTAGCTGTTAAACGGGTGAACCGATTTGAATGCGTTTTTTTATTTAGTAGCAGGTTTCTTAGCATTGGTTTTTAGGTATGTTTTATCAAAATCGGTTCAGCCGTTTTTGAGATATTGAACTTTTATTCATATTAATTTAACTTAACAATGTATACTCCGTTTAATTTAAGATGTGAATTAACGGTCAAATTGTAACACATGTTTCTCAGTATTTCGAACACAAATGGATTAAAAATACCTAAATGCTCAAGTTAGCATAGAGAGTTACCATAATTTTAAATAGTTTCGTCGTTTCATTAAAACCGTGTGAATTTTTTTACGTTAAGTTTCAAATGTTAAAATAAATGGAGTATAGGCAGTATGAATACGTGAATTTTAAACGTATGACATGGCATCCATTCAAAACCCGCATCCTAGAGTCTGATGCTGATGACACAACAATCTACAATAATGTATTAGACTTTCGCCAATTTGAATATAAACGGCGTCGTAAATCGTCTGTCAACGTTTAATGAGACCGCCTCCCAGGTCACTCCACCCAACCGGGCAGTGCGCTAATTAATTGCCCGTTTAACTTCAGTTCCTCATTATTCTTTGAACTAAACCAGTGGTTCTTAACCGGTGGTCCGCGGACCACTGGTGGTCCCTGGAAGAACTCGAAATGGTCCGCGAAGCCGACCGGTCGCAACCGTTCATTCATTTTCAATTTTACTTTTACCGTATATTACCTTCAAACAGTTGGTGGTCCATGGCAAGACAGAAATTTTGTCAAATGGTCCCTCCTAACTAAAAGGTTAAGAACCACTGAACTAAACTAATCGTTCAACTCGCTTGAACTGCTTCGAGCCGGATTCATATATGGTCGGTCTCCTTTCGCAACTCTGGACTAGACTACGTTTGGTTTAAGTAAACCGGCAGAGCAAAACGCAAGCCACGCGTCGATTTAAATAACTTTCACACAAGTTAATGAAATTGGTATAATGATCAATAAAAGTAAAATACCTAATGTAACAATTAATTATCGTACGTAAATGTTGCCGTAAACTTACAATTGGCTAGTTATTTAGCGTCGGGCGCCATATAGAAAGCGATTCGCTCGCATGCTTTCTACGTTATTATGCCATCAATCTCTAGCCGGAGTGGTTGCAACAATGGGCCATCTATCATATTCAATTGCGGTCGTTGGGGCCCGCTGACAGCGCGGTACGCGTCTCCTTGCCCGCTAATAAGGATGGATTTATTTAGGTACTAGTTATTACGATGACCCCTTATTGGAACGGACATGGTCTAGTCCGATGAATGCTGTTGCATAAGTTATAGGACCTAGCACGAATGAACCCAAGTCAACGGAGAAATGACCTTAAAATGACATTCGACGTATCATGATTTGAAATAAAGGAAGTATCAAAGTTTATTCACGACGAGCAAATGCTTATCGACTAAATACACTCGAAAACTCGCTTATCAAGTTTGATAATGATATGGTTAATCAGACACTCGGAGATCAGATAGTGCACGGTTGGATTACTAAGTTTATTGCGAAACATTCCACTGCAGATGTTTCCGTATCATACGAACACAATGGTTTGTTTGATATTTAAATGATATAATCGGAGTGAGATACGATTCAACATTAATGTTAATGTGTCAAAGATTTACGTAGATGTGGAATTGAAACTGAATGTCTCGTGGCTGCAGCAGCAGAAAATTTACTAAACCAAGTCGATTATTTTGTAAATATCTTTGCGAGACAACGAAACCCTTTAAAATTACTTGTCTACGAATATTTATGTAAACTAGGGTTCGTAAATATTGTTATTCTTAGTACTTAACACTTAATTATACGAACAGCATGTGCTATTCATTATCATCTTTTATCATTTCTGTTGTAGACATAAATCAAGTCGGTAAATTTGATATTCTGCGACGCCATTCAGCCCCTCCGTTGTTTACTGTAACCTGACACTGCTCGATAGCCTCTAACCTGAGATAACCTTTAGTACACCTCTGTTTAACCGTTATTTATAGATTTTTATTCAACTCAGTGTAGGTTATAATATTACAAGTACTTTGTACGCTTATTCCTTGTCGCCTGTTTTATTGTGCGATTGGTGAAACACTCAAAAACTAATTTATTGAATCAGGCGTTACTTTGCGGAGGTCCATATCAATGAACTAAAATGATTTCTTTGCTCACCCGCAAAGTGTGTTGTGGTGGTGGTGATAGATGGGTTTGTGTAATTTGTGTGTGTTCTTACAGTGTGGAGGTGGAGGAACTGCATGAACACGCATAATTTGCATAGACTTAGCTATCTTAAGGTCGCGGGTGAGCAAAGAAATCATTTTAGTTCACTCAAAAACTAAATAAAACTCAAGACTTTTATTTTGAAAGAGAAAGAAAGTGTTATGGGCTTTTTACATGTCACTTTTTATACTACTAGCGCTTTCGGAAATACCTCTATTACCAAGAAGAATGCGCTGCAGGAAATTGGCATGAAGCCATTATTAAAAAATATATATCTTACGATTTATTCTCTTCAATATTAAAGAAAGCAAAAAAAGTAGCTAAATTAAAAAAGATACATATATAAAAGATGGTTATCATAATATCTAGATTTGACAAGAACGTACGGTGTCCCTTTATTAAGTAGATAAATATTTTAAAAGAGATAAGATCTGGTCAGATCAGTACAAGTGTGAAATACTTCCACCGTCAAATAAATAAATTGGAGCAGATTGAAACTGTATAAAATCTATCAATTTATTTAATTTTAAAATATGTATTTCACTTCATTCGATTCAGTAAAGAAATAAATACAATAGTTGAAAACAAAATTGAGAAACTATTTATGACAAACTTATTGTGCAGGGTATTACTTGGAACATGACAACTTTTAAGGGTGGAAGGATTTCATAATGAGAGTGAGGCTTGATCTTCTCCATTTACGTAGCTTACGTAGGTAGTTTTGATATTTTTATAGCTACATTTGAAGTCTTGTGTGTTCTAAGTACATGTCGTCCTCAATAGTTTTATTTTATTGCACACACTTTTTTATTTCAGCACAACAATATTTTAACAAGTGGAAATAAGATAAATCTCTTACAAAAACATTGACAGAGATAAATTGTAATAAGTCGGCCTGTTTTTGTTATCATTCACTGGAAAAACAGGCCGCGAAATTACACGTTAATTTAGCCTTGACACTAAATCTGTTCTGTAAGTCTGTTTGTCTTGTTTAAAAGCATTTCATTAATAATTTCGTGTTTATTGTTCGCAGGTATGAGGAGATTGTTTAAAGGGAGAAGAGGTAATTTTATAACAATGATATGAGTCTTTCAAAGACCTGTTTGCTTTTTAAATTAACTTCGGCCGCCATTTTCGACTTCTTATATTTTATACGCGGATAATTTCGTCTTCCATAAATTCATTTGTTCTAATTTCACTTGACATACTTAAAAGCAGATTTTTTCCATACATATGTATATAGATACGTGCTATTTTACAAGCTCTTATTTAGTTTCACCTGTCACCGATGTCTGTCTGTCTGTCTTTAATCAAATCTTGCAAGTAAAAAATTTGACCAACTTCCGGTAATTGATTGACTTGAAATTTGGACTGTAAATTGTGTGACAATGACAATACAATAATCTAGTAGTCTCCGCAGGACGGAACTCTTCTACGGTCAATAGCATCGTAGTTTGGGTGACAATCCAAATACAGGCAACAAAAAGTACAGTCGGCAAAAAAGTTTGTATTTTTTATGGTTAGGTTAATTTAAAAACGATTCTGAAAATAATACTTTTTCAAGAATAAATAATTTCATGACAAATGAATTCAACATTATTAAAAGGATACGTTAGGTTATAATGGCATATGAAATTCGGACAAACGATAGAGCACCTTTATATATATGGCTATACGCCATTAGTTATTAGGTACATATTTAAATATCAATATTTTCAACGGGTCTATATCGACTGGTAGAAAATCGTTAGTCATATTTGTTTGATATACCTACTTAATTCTTTTTTTCTCTGAAACCTTTAATTTTCAGAATTGTCATAAAACAAATCTAACCTTAACCTCTATATAGGTATACAGGGCAACCATTTAAAAAATTACGAAAAATGTACGGTTTCAGCGGGATTTTTTTTATGACTAACAATAATGATGACAAACATTACATGACTTATAAAATTATGGCAATTAAAAGGAACCGTTCAATGTACAGAGAGTGAATCAAGCAAACTGAACTTTCCCGCAGTTGTGGTTTGCATTGATACAAAAAGTCATTTAAAATCATTGCGTGAAAGTGAATGGTACCTACCTGCGCTTGCAAAAATAAGTATTACGGCCTCGTTAACTTTACCTACTGCACCAGTCGTACGTATTAGTTTTACGTTATTGCCTTTTATTTCAAGTTTATACTTTTTGATTTCGCCGGCAATTTTAGGTCCACTTTTCATGAACATTTCGTTGGAGTGTCGTTGATTTGCTTAAAATATTTATTTAACGAAACTAAAGAAATAATACAACAGAACCATTTATTGAATACAAACACATAGTAAGCAATACAGAAAACAGGTATTTTTAAACAATTTTAATATTTAGAAACACTTGTTTCATTGTTGGTTAGAATTTAATTAAACGTCAACATACATAAAAGACAAACTCTGGAGAAAATTCAGAATTTCTAATTGGTTAAACACCAAAAAATTAGATTTAGGTACTTAACCATACAAAACGACTAGCTAGAAAACTTTCATAGAAATTTTAATTAACATCGTTAGGTAAGGTGTCTAAGTTTTTTAAACTCTACCCAGTTGTGAATTAAAATTGATTTCAAGTTGTTTTTGTACTGTTTCTAGATTTTTTGTTGCCGAAGAACTCATTCAAGTAACATACAAAAACATTGACTCTGGTTTTTTGAGTCGGATAAAATACGTAGTGCTTATACAAGGTGAAAATTTGAACGTGATACAAAATTAATGTTGCAAGGTAGACAACATAATGCTAATGCTGGATAATATTAATTGATTTGTTCATATTAGTGTAACAAAATTTTGGATGTTCATTGCATTGAAATTCATGACGTTTCAATCAATGGAAACTTGAATTTAACTATCCTTTTATTTTTGAGAAATTAGCTAAAGCACACGGAAGGTCTAGACATTATAAGCTTGAAACAAAAAGTTTTTTATCACGTTCCAAATTTCACGCTGTATTTATTGACAATTTACATATGAATCTGCTAAAATTGTATAAGTAGACTGAAATCTCGCAGCTGTGTATTCGAAATGATTCACTTGTATGGCTGTAGGTAGCTGTGGTTGTTCCATGACAGCTCTGGAATACGTTCATCGGAGAATGAATAATGTAGTTGCAACGAAGACTGAAATTGACGGATTCCGCTTCTTACCTCAGGAATAATTAAATGAATCAGTCGAGCGGATTAGTGTGTAGCATTATGTACCCACCACTAACGCTTTCATGTAAATACCGGTGACGGAGTAGGCTTAGTTTAGTGCCTATTAATTACTGTTAATAGAGAATTAGTGATCTAAGGTCCCATCGTACTATTTAGCACCTAAGTATCTTATTACGCTGTTCTTTTGTCGAAATGTGACTGTAAGTTAATACTTAGTCACAAATACGTATCAGCTTTACTCCCGCTGTAAAAACTGTGCTTGTCGTGGCTTGATTGAAGTTAACTAAGAGTTAGGGCCGTCAGCGTCATACTTTATGTAGACGATTGTGTTTGCTGAGCACTATCTAAACCAAATAACGCATTAAAATATACACTTTAACAAATTAAACAGCGAATCTGAATTAAATTGTTTTCCACTTACCTACACTTATGACATGACTCATATGATGAGATCAAACATTTGCTCAAAACAGCCTGCTAACTCATAAATTGTTAATGCAATAAATCGTAGTCAATGTTTAGATATTTTTTTAAGATGTGCAACGATACGGCACTTGGTTGAGTGGGTTGCGGGCGATATGCCAAAATGTCTGCCGCTCCAAACAGTCGGTCTGCACTCCTACCTGACTATTTTAAATTTCTTTCATGGATTTCATAAAGTATTTATATCACGACTTCTGCTAACGCTCGAACAAATAATATGTTTTTATCGTCAATAATATTTATGGAATCTTTATAACCTTCAATGATGTCTGCTCAGGCACTCATTTATCTAATTCCTCTTGAGCTAGTGCTGATAACATTAAAATCCACGCTCATAAATTTACTACTTCAAATGATAACATTGTACACTGATAGTTGTGAATTAGGTCATTGAAAGATAAATGTTAGTTACTGTACTTCTTCCTGCCGCTCTTAAATGTTTACTATTGAAAAGACTAACCTAACCAACACACACACTAGTTAGTAGTATTTAGTTCATTTATTAATTATTTTGTATTGTGTGTTATTTAATAAAGACATTCTTTGTCACTTCAAAATGTAATATCTCAAAAACCGCTAAACCGATTTTGATGACAAATGGTTCACCAAACAGACAAGTCCATCACTACCACCGGTAGAAAACCTGATGTGAAATAAAAAAACCGCATTCAAATCAGTCCACCCGTTTAGGAGCTACAGTGCCGCAGCCGTCACACAGACCGAATCACAGACACATAGATAGCGGTCAAACTTATAGCACCCCTCTTTTTGCGTTGGGGGTTAAAAATAAGGGCCACGAGAGTTTCATCGGTCAAATTAAGTCAAAATGCGTTTCCTTTATTATCTGAATATATTTTTATTCAATGATAAGTATCTGTATTGTGCTATGTTGTAATAATAAAACCATTTTTTAGACAAGGCATGTTATAAAAAAGTAGTATATTCGTTTTATCAATCCGATGCTTCTTTTTCTTTTGTTTAGTAGGTACCTATTACAATTATATAAGTACTAGCTTTTGCCCGCGACTTCGTCCGCGTGTACTTTAGTTATCAGGCTATATGTTTTATTTAATTAACCTCCATATTGTATGAAAAACCCCCTCCCTTATTGAAGTCGTCAACACCATACGGATCATGTTAAATGGTGACCAGCCATATTTTTAGTGTAGAAATAAGGAAGTCTCATAAAAACTCCCCCCTAATAAGTCGAAAGCTACTTCTTCTTTCTTTATCTTTGCCTACGGAGATAATTTTTATTTGTTATCAGGACCAATAGGTATATGTATACTTACCTAATAGCAATTTTCATACTGCTAAGTCCAGAAATCAGAAAATTTCAATACAAACTTCACCCCCATTTTACCCTTTTAGGGGTAATTTTATCCATTTCACCTACATAGATAGTGTTTAATTATAATCGAAAACTTGTATACCTATTTTTTTATATATCTAAATCCAGAAATGAGACACTTGCCATATAATCTTTACCCCCCATTTTACACCTTTAGGGGATAATTTTATCTATTTCACCTACACAGATAATTTTAAATTGTAATTGAGAACTTGTATACCTATTTTCATACTTATAATTCCAGAAATGAGAAAATTTCCATATATTCTTTACCCCCCATTTTATCCCTTTAGGGGGGGAATTTTATCCATTTCATCTGGACAGATCATTATTAATTGTAATCGAGAAGTGAAACACCTATTTTCATAGTTCTAAGTCCAGAAATGGGAAAATTCCCATACAAATTTTACCCCCCCATTTTACCCCATTAGGGGGGAATTTTATCCATTTCATATACTTAGATAATTTTTGATTGTAATCGAAAACCTATATACCTATTTTCATAGATCTAATCCCAGAAATGAGAAAATTTCCATACAAACCTTACCCCCCCATTTTACACTTTTAGGGGGAATTTTATCCATTTCGCTTACACAGATAATTTTTAATTGTAATCGAGAATTTATACACCTGTTTTCATAGTACTAAGTCCAGAAATGGGAAATTTTCCATACAAAATTTACCCCCCCATTTTACCCCATTAGGGGGGAGTTTTATCCATTTCATATACTCAGATAATTTTTGATTGTAATCGAGAACCTATATACTTATTTTCATAGATCTAATTCCAGAAATGAGAAAATTTCCACACAAACTTTACCCCCCCATTTTACACTTTTAGGGGGAAATTTTATCCATTTCGCTTACACAGATAATTTTAAATTGTAATCGAGAACTTATATACCTATTTTCATACTTCTAAGTCCAGAAATGAGCAAATTTCCATACAAATTTTACCCCCCCATTTCACCCCTTTAGGGGGGTATTTTATCCATTTCACCTAGACAGATCATTCTTAATTGTAATCAAGAACTTATACACCTATTTTCATACTTTTAAGTCTAAAAATGACAAAATTGCATATAAGCTTCACCCCCCCCCCTTTCACCCCCTTAGGGGATGAATTTCCAAAAATCCTTTCTTAGTGCTCACTTACATCATAAAAGGAATCCCTGTACCAAATTTCAAGTTTCTAGGCCCAGCCGTTTGGGCTGTGCGTTGATATATAACCCAGTGAGTCAGGTTTGCCTTTTATATATATAGATAGATGATGATGTAGTATCCAATGGGATGTAGCAAAATATTCCATCTTTCATTAATGCAGGAAAAAAAACAACTACGTTGTCAATTACATTTGCAGAAGTCACCTCTATGGATCGATATAGACATAACTTGTATAGTATACCCACTTTGCAAGAACACAATGTCTTACTGTCACTCCAAGTTTCCAGTTCAATCGAAGGTTACAATGTGACATTAAGGCAAATTTATGTAAATAACTATGTAACTCGATAATTAATATGCACATACAAGCAGACGGACATCTCCGATCGCGGTTCGAACTTGGTCAAGGCAAGGCCGACGACCGTGGCGGCACGCCAAACGTACCCACAGTAATGGACGCCATTTGTCATTGTTTTTTTTGTGAAAACAATTGTTTCTTGATTTTATTTATCTCCATTAAAATTGCGCTTTTATTCTTATGGTGGTATACTGCTCATAATGCTTTTAGTATTCAATTTTCCCAGAGTGCTTATACACCTTTAAATATCCGTACCCGAAAAGTGACAAACGCTTGGCTGTCTGTCTGTCACAGGGCTGTATCTGTATCTCGAGAACGGAATAGAAACGTAGTAGATACACCTGAAACTTACACATAGATATAGTCCGCGCGACGGTTAAAGACGGCTCGGGAAAAGTGGAAGGGGCATGCGCAGAAGTCATTTCTTCGGTCTGCTTTGCGGGGTACAGGGGTTAAGGGCAGGTGGGCGTCGACGCCGTCACGTTATTGGTTAGTCGTCGCTCTCCGCCGCGCTTATTGGTGCATGCGTTTCGTGTTCCATTACGTACTGTCGCGCACAAATTGTTTAACTTTATTTTCATTTCGTCGTAGTGAAAAAAATGCCGAAAAATAAAGTTTTAACTAGGCTAGCCAGAAAATTGGTTTACGACGCGAACTGTTCTTCTTCAATCTTTTATCTCCATTTTTGTCTAACGGATTTTGAAAAAAAAATGAATACTTAATTTTGTATTTTTTTTAAACATCCATACTAATATTATAAATGCAGTAACTCTGTCTGTCTGTCTGTCTGTCTGTCTGTTACGCTTTCACGCCAAAACCGCTGAACCGATTTGGATGAAATTTGGTACAGAGATAGAATAGACCTTGGGAAAGGACATAGGCTATATTTTATCGCGAAAAAGAGGCTTTAAAGGGTTAAAATAGGGGGTGAAAGTTTATATGGTGGAAGTTCGTCGCTGTCGAAGATAAAACTATGAAACTTGGCATTTAGGCATTTAATATCCATGTCCATACTAATATTATAAATGTCAAAGTGTGTTTGTATGTCTGTATGTTTGTCCGTCTTTCACGCCGTAACGGAGCGACAGATCGACGTGATTTTTGGCATGGAGATAGATAGTTTATGGGCCCGAGAGTGATATAGGCTACTTTTTATCCCGGAAAAATGCACAGATCCCGAGGGAACAGCGCGCGATAACCGAGTACCACGGGCGGAGCCGCGGGCAAAAGCTAGTTGTCTATAAAACACTTGTTTCGTAGTCAAAATACCTTAACGGGACTTATCACGCTATTTGACCCAATTATTATTTACCTCGACGTTTCGGCAACATTTCACTTATTTCGTATCTCTATTGACGTGAAAGATCTAATATACACGAAATCTACATAATTTTAATTTATTCGATGTAAAAAGTTCAATTAATAATATTCCGTTATTACCTACTAGCTTTTGCCCGTGGCTCCGCCCGCGCGGTATTCGGTTATCGTGCGCTGTTCCCTCGGGAACTAACTGTGTATTTTTCCGGGATAAAAAGTAGCCTATGTCACTCTCGGACCCATAAACTATCTCTATGCCAAAAATCACGTTGATCCGTCGCTCCGTTACGGCGTGAAAGAGGGACAAACATACAAATATACAAACACACAAACAGACTTTCGCATTTATAATATTAGTATGGATTACATTATCTTATTAAAATTACACTTACCTAAAATTTACTTGTGTTCTTTTTTCTGATATATGTATTATTTTGTTAAAAGATTTTGTGCGCGATTGTACCCATGCGCCATTTACCCCCACCAGATTCCCTGAGCCGTCTTCAAACGTCGCGCGGACTCTACTCATAATGTGTAATTTTTTATTGGTGTTACAACAACAAATAATATTATTTTATTAATTAAGGGGGACCCCATAAAAAAAAAACGTATAATTAATAAATTAATTTACAAAGTTTAACTTTTTTATCTAAGACAGACTCACGCTTAACCGGTTTTTATTATTTGCTAATGCTGATATGCAACTTATTTACCTCTTTTATCATTCTGAGTTAGAGGTTTGTATGTTTAACCGTTACAGAGATAGAACGGAAACAAAAAATATAAGTTATCTAACGCCTGCGGCTTCGCCCTCGTGGAACTACTTCCTTATCTCGTGAGAATATCGGAAAATCCCTTCTTGCTAGATTTTAGTCTCAAGCTCTGCTTGAAACTATGCTTTGTCAGTCAGTTATTTACTATTATTCATATATAGATACCTAGATACATAGACTAAACTGTGCCATAAAGTTTAGGCCCTAAACAATAAAACTCTACATTCAACATCATCATCATATCGTCGTGAGAGACGTCTGCTGATGGACATTGGCCTCTCCCATATACTTCCAGTTGCTTCGGTTGGATGCTGCTTGCATCCACCGTGAACCCGCGGCTTTGAACAGCTCAACCGTCCATGTCGTTGTGGACTCCAACGTTTACCGATCCGCGGTCTCCATTCATGAACTTTTCGGATCCCCTAATATCCATCTGGTTTCCGTGCTATATAGCCTGCCCATTGCCACTTCAACGAGGTAACTCTATATTAAGTAAGGAAAATAATGTGGTGACTCGAATCGTTATTGGCTCCAGTCCAAGACAGAGATATGGCAAATTACGAACTCAAGGACGCTCGCTCTTTACGAGCGTCAAGTTTATATTAGCTGATTGGGGTATTCCGTTCAATCTGGATTACCTACCTAAAGCCCGCGTGACGTCATCCGACGCTCACTCTGTCACTTGTCACGACTGAGCTTAACGAATAAGGTTATTATCGTTCATTTGTTTAAATAAATGTCCGCGTAAAGGTCGAACCACTCAAAATAGGAAGTTACAAATTTGACCGTGGAGTGCCTTTTACGGTCAAACTGAGCGAAGGTGAAAGATGATATAATTTAATTTTTAAAACGTTCTTTTATCGTAAGCTAAAATGAACTAAAATTGTGTGTCAGATATTTTACATTGTTATCTCTATCTTATCTACACACGTAGTTATTTCTGGGCGATGCCTCATTAGAAACAGTGAAATATTTCATGTACAATTATTCAGCAGATTTAATTGGCAGAATGTACCGGTAGTGCCTAGATTTCATTGGACAGAAGCCAGCTTAAAGGTTAATAATTGTATTCGAAGTTGTTGTCAGAATCTGCATAATTATTAGAGGCGTTTCTTTTCACCATTTGACAGTTTTAACCTTTCAGAAAGTCATCGTAAATTTGAGGGCCTTCCTAACAATTCTCTATATGGTAATTTACTTATTACTCGTAACACTAAACAAGTGCAAGTTCTGTTATTTTTAACTTGGCTAAAAAGTTTTCTTTACACATAACTATCACGATAGCAACAATATCCATCATCACAACACAATCGATCTTCATTACTATCCATTAGCTTTCACTTAAATTTATTTCATCACTTGTCAGTTCATAGATTAACAGATGGTGGCAATTCAAACTGTGGTGTGACATATTTCAAACAAGTTCAAGCGAATTCCGGCTGGCTCACTGCCAAACTTTTTGACCGCGACGTCGAACTCAACGAATGAGGATAACCAACCATATCGATAAATATTGGATGTTTATTCTGTGCTAGACTTTCGAAGATAGATTGTTTGAACTCAAACCTATACTAAATTTAATGTGTAGGTATACGGTTTATGTGTAGAAATTACGTAATCTACACTCTTACAGCGTTTTATTCAACTTGTAGCGTTCGTATTCGTATGTTTGCTGTCAAGTTTTGCAAGTCTAAATTCACCCACTTAAAGTGATCTGGTTGACTTGAAATTTTGTGTGGATACGTGGATGACATACAAGGACAGTCAACAAAAATAACAGGTAGAAGAGTAGCGTGAATATGAATTAATCAAAACTTATTTGTTTCTTAAGTACTATAATTTCTACTCCATCAATTCAAAGGAAACTAATCAAAACTAGTTGCTAAACAGCTGTATTCAATTTCCAAGTTCCTCGTGCAGTCCTCCAATTACTTGAGATGCTTAATTCCTTCACTGTACTGAGAGCTAGATTTCGTACGTTCTGTTCTGCTAGCTCATGATATATTAACAACGTCGGAACTTCTGTCGGGCCAATTAAACTTCGATCGTGTTAAACACTCTCTACCCCAATAAATGAGTGCCGTCCTCCCACATTCCCCTATTCAGGCTTTTAATGAGTTTCCAGCTTAATTTACAGTTATTGTTTTACCCTCGTGGCTGCGGAGTCAGCCAGCAAACGATGTTGCCCTGTTAGCTAAGCCTGTCCTAAATTCTGACTAATATTTGACAGACAAATGAACTTAGGGGAAGGGTGTTCATGTACAATTTGGAAATAGTAATGGTTGTTCAGTTAGGTAGATCACATATTTATACCCATTAAATTGTAACAGGAGTGTTTAAGTTTAAACTTCATACTCAAACATACGTGAAATGATCAGAGCCATTCTATTTACGAGTAAACGATGATCTAGTGCTTGGCTTCAAATGTGTGCTTACGATGCCATTTCTATATCCCTACAATGAAGGTAAACATTCATGTTAAAGATATTATTCATTTAACTTTTTAAGTTATTTCGTATTTCGAGACGTTGAGGAATTACCAATTCAATCATATCTATTTTCGCATTACGATTGCAATAAACTTTGTTAAATTTACGAGAAACCGAACATCGCAATTTATGGGAAAGTACGGAATGTAGAGCCATAACTCCACAGGCAACCAAAGCTCTGAAAAGTGTAGAATTCCTTTTTACAGTACTGAAACTATTTTTATTCTTCAATCTGTGTTAGTCAGTCTAAACAGTATTTACTTCCCTATTGGCCTTCTGGCTTCTGTCTAGTTAAGAAGTTCGCCAAACTCCAATTCCCATTAGTCTCAAACTAACAAACTAACTTCCCATGATGTTCAATCTAAACTAACTTATCAGTTTCAATAGTTAGAACTTAATCGTAATTTAACTTGTTGTTTTAAGAATGATCTATTGACTAATAATAATTCAACTGTATTGTAATATTATTTGTCACATTAAGAAAATAACCGTTGTCTCCGAAAATAAGTATTTCAAATTACGCAAAGACGGTCTCGGGTTTTAATTGTAAAATCAGGAACTTTGGAGGCTTCTACCGAAATATAAAGTGTTGTATAACAGTTAAACTGGCTAAAGAAACGTGAGTTTTCAGCTTGTACTAAAATATAATTCTTTTATTTTAACCCTATTAATGCTGCTTGATTTTTTTGATTTATGATTTTACTTTCCCTAAAGTAATAAAGAAGATTTTGTTTATGATGATCCTTAATTATTATGGTATGGATGAAATTACTAAAGTTAGCTTGTACTGACAAACTTGTAGATTATCTCCCTCTATCCATTATTATAGTTGTGAACGGGCAAACTTCCATCCGTTTGAAGTTAGTGGAACTTCGCAACTTTCCTCAAGTAGCCGACTCCGGCAAACTCCGACGTCGTTCCAGCTTCCTGAAGCTTTATTCTTTCAGATAACGTCTTTATTTGCTTTAAATTGCCTTTGTGCATTGTTTTAAGCATGACCTGCTTAGTAAACTTTACTTCAATTGTTTTTGCTACATTCGCTAAACTCATTTTTGTAAACAACAACCATCATCAATCATTGTCAATATTTGTACCTATCTCGTGGAAATTATTGGCGGAAAGTTCTTTCATCTGGAAATTCTGCATACGTTTATATATTCGAATTAGGTTTTCAATTCACTGGGCACCACTCGGTAATACGCGAAATATTCAATCTCCAGGCAAACAAACCGATCAAAAACGGCAGTCGTGCAATTAACAATTAATGTTTTTGTTGATGTCCTCAGTTTACATTATCAAAGTAAGGGTGAGAAGTTTGCTGAAATAATCTGAAAGGATCACGGCATGGAACTTTGTCAATTTCGCCCCCCGCGAGTTTAAACCGGTTGCGAGGGGTGTGAAGCCGGGCGGGACTCCTCTTTGGTGTTCGTGAATACCGCTTAAAGTTTCCAAGGTAATTGCTGTCTGGCTGTGAATAAACTTTGTATTACATTATCCGAGTTAATTTATAGAAGCTTCTTACCATGTTCTTGCCTATTCATTGCTCTTAGTTTTGTTCAAACGACTAGGTACTTCTCTTGCAACGGATGCAAACATGCTTTCCTAGATTATAAACGTCACCAAAAACCCCGAAATGCGAGTCCCAGTGGCCCTTCTAAGCAAAATTTACCTACTCAGTGTGGAGTCATTTAAGATTGGTTATTGACATAGATAGATATACCTAAAAATAAGATTTTTCTTATTGATTTTGCTATAAGAGCTACCACCATATCAAATTTCAAGTTCCTATAGGACAACTGAAAGTACCTACACTCTGTAGGTTTCAATTCTCCGACGATTTGTGTAGAAACCTTTGTAATGATTGTATTTTTTGGTTCCATTTTTGCCAATTGACATGACGTTCAGAACTCTAAAAATTTTAGCTTGTTTTGCTATAGTTGCAAAACGAACTACTTATTCCTTCTATGAAACTCAAAAATCATTTAATGTCTTTCGTCCTATTGAACTACTCGAATAAAAAATAAAAGAAGTACTTACTTATAGAAATATTATAACTTAGTTAGGTATATTTGATTAATTGTTTGAGAACCTATTTTAAATTGCAGAAGATTTCAGACTCATTAAGAAGAAAATAGATTACAGAGTTTAAAGCAATCATTCTTAATCTAATCAGCAAAGAATACCCGCAGTCACGACTGAACGATCGTGATCCGAGACGATGTTCGTTCGTGCTCCGTGCGACCTTGACTCACCTCGGAAATGTTTCAATTCCATCGAAACTGATACATCTAGATCTAGTCCTGACCTAATCTGGCTGTCCATAATATAACATAAAAAAAAACTAGAAACAAATAAACAAAAGCATGGCCCTAGCCCTAGTGTCTTTAGCCCTTAAGGCGACTCAACCCGTCCTTCTCACTCTCGAAATAAATAATATTAGCGCCAGCGGGACGGCAAGATACGAAGTTCTAATTTTGCACTTCGTAGTAGGTACGGCCTGACTATCTAACACCAACTTTTCCGGATCAGATAGAAATGCGTACTTGTAATCGCTTTCATCTACGACCACGAGTCTATGTCTAGTTAAAAATATAATGAGACTAAAATGTCTTTATTAAAACTTGGAAGCCTCGAAAGCGGGCCAATTGTGGCTCGTTTGCACACAGCTGTTAAAACTATTGGCGTGCTAATTGACTCCGAACCTCACTATTAAGAGAGGTTAAGTGGGTCGTACTTTATCATACGCGCCTGCAAAGTCACAACATCGCTTCGTCTATTTCAGTCATTTGTCCCTTCGTGCGACGAGTATGTAGATGACGACAGAGGCAGCAGTGTGTCGTACTCGTATGCAAATAAATTTGATGGACTGCGGGCGAAGGTTATCTTTGTTATTACGCCCGCTTGTGATGCCAGTGCTGCGCGCATTCCTCGCCGAGTGAAATCCATTATAAGAGCCGTGTGATAACGATAAACCAACGAGGTCAGACGAGAACGCGCAAAAAATAGAAACCCTGCTTTACTGCGCGTGACTAAAGACTCGATGCAGGCAAGATGGCGTGCACAGACGTCCCTCTCTAACGACCGCGTATCACCGAGCCCGTCCCACTCTTCTAGATTTGGTTGCCGTTAAATTTTTTGCCAACGTTTTTTCACATCTTTTTTCAATCTGCGAGTTTCACGAATTACATGACGGTAGCAAGAGCTCTACGTTTGAGACTTAATTATCTTTTTTTGAATTCATTTATGGTTACGTAATACGCGGTAATGTTGAAAATTGTTGAGTTTTATTTTACTTGGTCGCAAATGTCGTCATTATTTGCATTTGTGTATGTGGGACCGTTTGAATTTAGAACAGGTCGAGATTTGTGTTGAACGGTCACCCTTTAGCGCTTTCCTGAACTCATTAACCACATTTGCATGCAAGGCTAAGCAGTTACCGCGGCGTGCCGGGAGCAGAGAGCGACCGAGATAAAAACTCTTTGCATAATGTATGCGGCTCGAGGAGCTGTTTATGTTGCCTGAAGGGCCGGCTCCGCTAACGGAACTTGCCTTTTAACTTCACTCAAGACTGACGGCACTAGTATCATGCTCAAGAATCTGGATATAAAATAGTTTGCACATCTAAGGTACAATACGATACAAATACAAAGTAAACATAGTAACAAAGACAAAAGTAAGCACAAGGCTAAGGTACTTACTTATACTTAGGTATATTAACTATTAATCAAAAGTCACTTTGAAACTTAACATAGTAACATACGCGACATCGATGATATTCATAATTGGCCACTAGATCCTCTTGATATTGTATCAATAAACGTAAGGTCATGTGCTAAGTTACAAAACACAATAGCGAAATAAACCTTTTCTTGGAATGAAACAAACAGCTGTGATCAGAGACACATCAAGGTCAAAGATAAGGTTTACGCTAATAATAAGAATATTAAGCAACAAAGACAAATATTTGATGAACAATAAGGAAGGATCTAGGTATATCAATAACAATGTGAAATTGTGAACGACTGTTATCTTGAATAGATGTGAGCAGGTAGATTGTAGCGTAACAAAGGGACATAAAAAGCGAGGTGCCGTAGAAAAAATGTAGAGCCGACAACGTCGCTTCACGTAATAATAACAAAGCAGCTGTAACGCACTAATGTGAGTCACGCATGGTGCGACGGGTCGCCGCATAGGAAACATCGCCAGCCGTAAATAAACTTATAACCAACCACGTAGACGCACCAGTATCTAACAATCACATGCTATACTAGCTGAATCATCACTACTACGAAACCGTAATTGCCTTTCATATGGTACGATACATTTATTTCATTATTTACATGCCATTAAGACCGTCGCTATCAATACCATACTAAAACCGTCTGTTGTTTATGTCCAATTACCAGTTATACTTCAAGTTACTTGGAATAAGTATGTGCCTACACTTATTTATAGCATTGGTCCGAAAGGAAATTACCATATTAAATTATTCAACTGACTCCTGTCTACGAGGAAAATTTATTTAGGTATCACCATAAGAGCCAGTTAATCATTTTTATTTGCATTATCATTATTAGTGTCCCTTTCGACCCCTCCTATTCCAGGATTTCGATGTAAAATATACCCTGAGACCCTGACTGACGGAATGCAATTAACTCCAGCAAAATGCAATATAAGATGCGTTCGTGCAACTCCTGTCGTTTTCTTTGGCTTCAATTTATTACCTCTTTTATATTAGTTAATGTAGCAAGGATGACAGTCATCTTGGAATTTATGAAGGAAGTCAACAATAGAGAAACAGGGAATTCTAGAACTCATGTAGGTGGTTGTACTAGGTTGTAACTTACTCTAGAAATTACGCAGACTGCTATAACGTGGGTGATAGAAATACCTACATATAAATGGCTTTTTTATTGCGCCGAGCGTTTTACGTCCTTTAACAGGCACTCTATCACGATTTCTATTATCTTACATATCAATTAAGCTAACTGTATGATGTTCGGCAATCAAACTGTAGATTGACTTAGCATTTGGCCATTTAAATGTTAAAGTTTTTGCTGCTATATGCTATTTTAATATTAATTGCGGTTATTTATCTCCGAACCCGCCTCCAATTACTTTGCACGTAGCAATTCAAAACGTTTTTTCACCATCAAGGCCAAAGGGTTCGCGGACCAATCAATACCCGCGGTTGGAGGAGAGGAATGTTGCAACAAAAAAGCACGTGGTGTGCTCGAATTGTTCCGCTCCGTTTAGCGCCTGCCCAGAGTTGCCAAGCGGACGCGTGTGGCCGTGTGATGCGAGCAACCCACGCCAAGATGGCCGCCGCTTGTGCCGCCATTCGCTTTCCCACGTCTGCCGTACGCACACAACCTCGCGTGCATGCTTCATTCTCGTTTCCACAAAAGCTATCAATCTGAAGCGCATAGGAGAACATTTTCATGGTCCATAAAATGATTGGTCGCTTCTCTATTGCACAGTGATTCCTGAGCGATAACATTAATTTTGATGGGTTTTCCTTTCGATTGCGATTATTTGATGACAAAAAAATGCTAAGCAACGTCTCGAAATAATCTTGTGGATTTAAGAAATTCTAAATGTGATGTCGGTGTATTAAGTTAACATGTACTTACTTACATACATATTTATTTTCGTAAGTGTGTAGGTAGACCAGACCAGGCGTAGCAGGCGAGCCATTAGTCGCCACGTGTTGACTCCGCGCCCTCGGCAGATGTGGATTGAACGTTATGACCAATCAATGACCGGATACACATGTTATTTAATGAATCATTAATGATCACACTACTTTGATGAAGTGGACGAAATCATATGCTAATTATGCATATATATTCGCAAACTTTCGAATCGTTAGCGCTGAAGAAAACCTGTTAAGTTTTGTCACTTTGAAGCTATTAGACGCAAAAAGCCAGACAGTTTACATGAATAAATGATGTCTCTACACCGCAGCAAGTTGCGGTGTTCTTACATATTTATCGTTATCTATGGTACATTTAATTTACATTTTTATTGTCTGAGCTATTGTTCCACGAGCCGTTAACACCGGCCTCTCCGCATTGTTCCTCACCACGCCGCATGATGTCATGCGCATCATTCTCGGAATATCATAATTTACTTTTTACATTATTTAGCTAGGTGTAAAATCAGCCACTCTATTTCTGCACGGTGAATTCCGCACCTAATCAAATATTTACTATGCCCACACTGTAATAACACGTTTAGGTTTATGAGACATTAAACTGCTTCGTAAAATGAGGCCATTGCCTTCGCCGCAGTAATCAATATTAGAGGACAATAGTGAGCGGAAATTGCAAAAAGACCCACAATTGACATAACGACGCGATATAATAGCTAAGAATAAACGCGTCTTTATCGCGGAAAAGACTATTGTGTCATAAAAGAAGCGAAGGTTACACGGGCTGATCAAAAAGTTGCTTGTCGCTGCGCTGGGAAAAATTTTAATATGAAAATTAATTAATTGTGTCTGAGAATCTAAGTAAGTAAGTACTGCTACGAACACAATCATGATCACGCAATTTATACATAATAGAAGCATCGCTTCGAAGAGATAATTAGACACATTAAAAATTATGGAAGCATTTCGCATGAAATGGCGCGCGACTATCATCACGCGAGAATTAATTGAGAAGAATTAGTTGAAAATCTGTTGTGAGGATGTGTGTCACGGCTAAAGTGTTGCGTGTCTGGTGTTCAAGTGCTCACTCATACATATTCAGCAGGCGCTGGTCTGCGCCGATCACTCAGCAATGGCCGCAAAACTCGTTGAATACTAAGCGACCACCTTCACAAGATCTGCATTAAAATTATGTACAGATTCGGTCACCTGTGTCGAATCACAAACCGCTCTGCAGGAAACTGTCGAGACAATTTACTCACCCCTTCGTATTGTTTTCTTTGTAACAGCGGAGGATTATATCAAAACAACGCTTTGTTATCTTAGTACCAGAGGTATTAAATATTATTAGTATCAATTTATTCAATTTGACCTAGTTGCTGTAGATAAGCGTTATCAACCCGTAACGGGTATGATGTATTAGTTGTGCAATTTGTTATCTCTCAGTGGCGGTGCCGATCGTAAGTACCAGATCTGTTGATTTTTCAAGTTCATCAACGTCCTTTGTTCACCGCACCGCTGTGCAAACACCGATTGTTGTTACGATTTTTGTTTAGCTCCGACCGCTGTTTGCATTGATAGTGACGCAAATTATCTTTTGTATCATGTTAAGACTAGAATTACTCTTGTTTGTTATAAGGTGTTTATTTACACACTTGTAAGCAAACTATTTTGTATTGTGCAACCCGGGTTACATCACATAGTTTCCTTTTAAATTAGCATCAAATATCGCGAAGACATGTGCAAATGCTCATACTATTACGTGAAACTTAGATTATTTTATAAGTTAGTTATAAATTGCATAACATAATTATATCTAAATACTGGTTATGCTTATTCGAATTAAAAAAAACAAGGTCTTTCCGTTTTAATGTTTTAAAATTGTTGCTCGAAATAGAATCGTGTTAAATTAATTCTGTTGCCAAGTCGGACCATGTTAGGCACAGCGCACCGTTCCGCTGTTGGTCAAGGTGACCTTCCCTACTGCCCTGTCACGCTGTGACATAGTAAGCGCCCTATTCAATGTAAATTTCTTGTTAGACCTTGCATAACTCCGAATCTAAAGACATGAGGCTAATATTATTATTATTATTATTGTTACTCACCTTTCTCTGTAGGTACGTATCTGTGTTTCTTTTAAAATTTGAAACAAGTTTGCGTAAGTACCTATTTAGTCTTCCAAGCTGCTACGATTCATTTCTTAACTTCTTTTCTAAAACAATAAAGTAATTAAAAGCACATTCTACCCTAACATAATGTTTGGAATGCAGTGCACTAACTCTGGTTCTTGAAATAACAAAAGAAAGAGGAACACGTGGAGCGCGCAGTCGGCCATTTTGCAAATATAAATAGCAAGATGGCGTCGGGCCGTTGGTTGGCGAAAGTACTCGGTAATTATAAGCGGCGGGAAGGCGGCGCAGCGAGCATAAACGCGAGGATCTATGCCCGGCCGGTGCACGCAATGCTTAGCTTGATTTATATCGTTGCCTTGTTTCCACTCGACCGATTGTTCTCGGATTTAAGTGCTGCTCTGTTATTGTTTCCGACGGCCATGGGAACTTGGAGAACATTGAATTCAATTCTATTGACCTTTGTTACGATAGCGACCGCCTCCAAATTACATTTTTATTTTTTATTCACAGTCACTTAGGCATTTGGCAAGTAACAAAAGCAGTTTTGAATGTTTATTGAAATTAATTATAAATAAAGTTATGACAACATGGTAGCAAATAGACACAAGTCTAGTGTTATGATATCTACAGCAGTATGTTAGTGCATCGTAATATTTTATTCACATCATGAAGCCAATGGTGCTGATTTAAGTAGATGTTGAAATACACAAATGACGTCATTGAATTGAATTCTAACAAGATGTCTTCCAATTTAATAATATGATTCAGTTTTATTTTTCCTATTTCCATTCCATTCTCGTATATATACATATAGTGTAAATAGGAAGCCATAACATAAGTCTCGAACCGAAACGAATATCATACAAAAATATCTTAGACATAAACATAAATACATTATGAATGTGGCTGTCTGGGAGTATCAAACATGTGTCCGGTACACGTGATAACTTTTTTGGCTCACTATATGCTAGCATTATTCCAAAACAAAGAGTCTGACTGTTTTTTTTTTTTCGGTATCTACGTGTTTGCTGCTTTTGTTTTTAATGAATGATACAGCAGTCAGTTAAACAGCGTTTATTTTCAGCTCTATGTTTTTAATTTTAATAATAACGTCAACCGGGGTTAATAAATTGGAAGTGAAGCATCAGCAAGTGGAGCGAACCAGGGTTTCGTCTAGCGGTGAGTCAGTAATGCGCTACAAATAGACTAATGATGATTTGCTTCCAAGAAACGCGACCCGCGACGACTACTGTTCGCGCCGGCTAATCAATATTTAATGCCCCATTTCCGCTATTAGACTTTTTCCATTTAAGAAACTATTCGGTATTAAGCAAGCACTTTTCAACCCATTTCTAATCTCTAAACAGGTACTCATTAATTTGGAAGTAACATCCTTCCATTAGCATTCAAAAGCAACCCGAATATGGTATTTATCTTGACCATGGAATTTATTACTGTTCTGCAACAGTGACGGTTTTGTACGGTTATGCTATTACGAATATTTATGGCCTGTTATTATCGTACAAAAAATGTTTGAACTGAGTGGGTGGCTTTATGATCTAAATGGGTTCGGCGGCGCATCACTATTCGTCGAGCGGAATGACCTCGTTACTACATTTTTTATTCAGTCCGCATTATCGCTCTGCATGTTTTTACACACAATCGATTAAAGTAGATATCGCGTTGTTTTTTCCGTAACAACTGGCAAAAAGCGAGTACAAATCTAATTAGGTTGGATTTCCTCTTAGGCATCAGCCGTGAAGCCGAAGGTCGATGAGGAAAACTGATTGCAGATGGCCGCACATCTTTAAATGGCTTTATAATTATTATTCTTTCTTGTCATTACCAACAAGTTTTCCGACATGTCATGAGCAATGACATTGGACAGGACACTGTTAATTGTGAACTATAAATATACTGTGGCAGCTAAACCAGTTCTTAAATGACTTCTTCGATTTAAATAAAACTAAACAAATTGGATACAGGTTTTTTAATTAATAAGAAATAAACATTCCAAGTAATTGTAAGTAGGTATTATGTCATCAAATAAAATTAAAGTTATTATTATAGACAATATCTCTATCGAAGACTGTTTGCTTACTTAGTACGTCGTACAGAGAAGGAAAAAAGAAGTACCTCAAAGAAATAATTTTAAGATGCGACTCATTTTGAGAGAAGGTCTTCAGTGGCACGTATATAAGCCCAAATGACGTTGATCGCTCGTCGATCCATGGATAAAGAAATAGGTATAAGCGAACTATTCCAAGTTATCTAACGGAAAATAATTCCCTGATAAATCGATAGCCCGATACAGAGCGCCATTATGAACGTCCGTTCACCCGCAGTTATCTCGTAATTAGCTAAATGAAGCGTTTATGTCAGCAAATCGCTGGCCGCTGCCTGGATGCCTTATATAACTTTTGTTATGCAACGTGCATGATCTGTGCTCTACATGTTGAATCTAATCCTAACCCTACTGTAACCTTATAATATTATAAATGGGAAAGTTTGTGAGTAAGTTTGTTATATTGTATGCAGGTGAGCGTACTAAGTACATTTTCACACATTCTCTCTCTCTCTCTGGAATATACTCGTACATAGGAAACTTTTTATCCTGATAATCCTACGCGGTCAGGTTAAAGTCCTGAAATCTCAACCGCTAAGTTTAGTCTTTAAATTTGGCATGGAGAACACGATTTAAATATGGGAATTCCCATAGGAATCTATGAGTAATCCCAGAACTTCAGTTCAAATGCCAAATCTAATGGTTAACGCAAACAAAGCTACGGGTAGAGACTGTGCGATGTAACGTCTATTTTGATTATAGAACTCTATGATATCTTATAGAATAGAATAACGTTTATTCAGCCAACACATCATAACAAAAAAAGGAAAAAATACATTTACAAAATGATAAAGAATATATAAATTTCACACGAAAACACATGCCGAAACATGAATGCACAGAAAAACCAGAAAAAATAGACCAGCGCTGGGAATCGAACCCAGGTCCTCAGCATTCCGTGCTGCGTGCTATTCCCCTACACCACCACACACTTGTCCAGTGGTGGTGTAGGGGAATAGCACGCAGCACGGAATGCTGAGGACCTGGGTTCGATTCCCAGCGCTGGTCTATTTTTTCTGGTTTTTCTGTGCATTCATGTTTCGGCATGTGTTTTCGTGTGAAATTTATATAAACTTTCACGGGATGACCGTAAAAGAAACAAAAATTTGGAGTTGAAATAAAAAATACAAAAAGACTCCAAATCGTAATCTTGATAAAGAATACAAAAACAAGCAAACAAGGATAATCTTAAGTACCTAGCTGGTATTTGTTGCTATAAATATTATTAATTCGAGTTATTTGAAATTATATACAAAAACAATTGTATACAAGACAAAAACAGATAATTTAAGTATGTATTGACTATTAAATAAGATCTACGACACAAACTAAATCGCAGTGCGGAAGTTTTGAAATACCGGACCGCATTTTTGTAGAAGTGCCAAGTGGAGTTTCTAGCCACATTACGCTTTGTCGATTTTCCATGGAAATATGTTCACATTAATTTTATGCATGTATTTAATGGCACAGACCTAAACCACATAATAAGGAAATGATTTGTTTACAGTTACATTATATTACTAATAGCGACTGCTAATAATATTAAGAGGAAATTGTAATTTGTTTTCGTTGTCATGTTAAATCCGGTTAGCGATTATTATGTCACATTTAAATATGGCATTAATTTAAGTGCCAGTTTTTTTACCGCAAACTTTAGTCACCTTTAGTGTTCCGTGAAATACTTGTAGAGCAGTAGAGCCCTTTTTTATTCACTCTTGAAAATTGTAGATAGTTGTCATTCACTCCTTAATTAAAAAAGTGTAATGCAATCCTTCAGTCGCGTTGGTACCCACGATATTCGACGGCATCTTGTTCACTCAAGAAACACCGATTTACCCCTTTTGGGAGAGGGTTTTTACCGAGGCGAAATATCGCTAGACAGCGTTAGTATTGTCAGGTCCGTTTGACGTTTGCTTGCGATTGGCTCATTTAGTTAGTTAACCAATCACGAGCAAACATCAAACGGACCTCACGATACTAACCCCATCTAGCGATATTTCGCCTCTGTGTAAACCCTCAATCCAATTTCAGAGCCAAGTAGAAGAGCCATCCGGTCAAAAAAACGCAGTTGGCACCAAACTCGAAATAGCCAAATCCAAGAATAGGACACCCATAAAGCCCGCTTAAAAAATCTGTATAATCCGGTTATAAAACATGCATGCGACGCTCTAAATTTAACGTCTTTGAAGTGTTTGTATAATTAACACATTGCATTGTTGATTGGCGGCAGTGGTCGGTAGCCGCATTTCGACACCGCCCGCATCGCAACTACCAACTGGTCTGACCTCATTCCCGGGACTAGCGTAAACTCTCATATCGGGTTTATGAAAACAAAACTATTTTTAGCCAGTATCAAGCCCAGACCGCTTCTGCTTATTATTTATTTGTTTTACAACACGTTTGCCAAGTGCGAGCGCGTACATTACCGGAGTTTAATTTATCATAACAGCGGAGTGGCGAGAGAGGTTACGCGGCTGTCGATGATGCGATGGGTAAACAAAATTATTCTTTACAATGAGTTTTCGTAATACCTACAGATAAGCCCGTGAACAACACGATCTCAACGTTTTATAAAGCCTACTGCGTTGGAACTAATTTTAGGGATTGCCAGTCAAAAGACGGATTACTAAAGGAGCTTAACATAACATGTTTTATTAGTTAGTATCTGCAACTTGAATCTGTAAAAACAATGCTCAGTTACTCTAAATAGCGTCCATCAGATTAAATTATTGTTAATAATCCGTGTAACAACTGCCGTGCCGACCTATTCGAGGCTCGTATCGTATTTAATTGTACACGTAATTTCAATGAGCCCGTCCGGTCGAGATACAGGCAAGTGGACCGGTCCTTGTTCACTAATGGACTCGGCCGTGGAACCAAACCCGTTCCTGCACGACTTATCTCACAATTAGAAAGCCGGAGAAAGATTTTGATAACACTGGCAACTTGATCGATGAAGACAAATTACTCTATGCGTGAAATGTTTCGCATTTGACACCCTTTTTCGAGCGGTCGCTTATCTCGCTGTAACTAAGTATAGACTCCATTTTCCTTGATATTGGATCAGTGATGGATTATTGTTATCATTTTTTCGAATCAATTTTATCAGCGATATTAGTTTCAATTACAAGATAGTATCTCTATGCATAAGTCGTAGGTAACTGTGTGGGCACTCCTTTTAGTTTTATCTAATTATCGGTGTTTATCTTTGGCGCCAATGCAAAAATGTCGTGAATAAAACAGCATAACTTAACGAGGTGATGTCATATTTCGCTTTCTTATCCTGTCGGTCCGAATTATGTTGGGTGAAGAGAGGCGGGCCATGTATCGGACGTTTGCCGGACCCGGCTCCCATTTCTCACGACCCGCCGGACTGGTCCAGCCGCATACCGATCAAGAAAGGCGCATGCGGTCCCTTAAAAGGAGAAACGGCTGTTTTTTGCTCTCTCAATGGACGCAGACATACTGGTTATCGGCCATTAGACCGCTTCGGCTAAATGATTTTCAAACGAGTAAGAAATCCACTTTTGGTCATTAAATATATACTCCAGTTTCAACATACGAGTATCCGAGATGTAAACAAGTTAAATCGATCTGATTATGCGGTAGCTGCCGCATGTCACTGAATACATAATGCTTAGAAGTGTTATATAAAGTAGCGTCGTTTCGTTTACCATGTTTGTGGCGTTTGCCATGGTGCTTGGTTTTATTTACTCGCGCCGTTAAATTACGTCATTGTGGTCGTTAGTCACTTTAGCCTTAATTAAAACTGGTAATAGTGATTGTTATGTTGCGGTCTGGTTATCATCTTAGTGAAGCTGTTAAAACAAATTTAAATAAGAGCTTCATTATTGTGTTATTTAAGATCATACTCAGTGTAACTTTCTCGAGATAATCTGAGCACGAATTGACCTGCCATAAGTAATAGTGATTATATTATTTTCCGTGGTAACTATTTATAAATATAATCGTTCATATTTTTAGCTAATAAATGACTTACTATACATAAGATACTTTATTGCCATTTTGAAAACAACATCCAAAAAAACAAAATACACGCTTTAATGACTCCCAGTGAAATTCGAATACCTGCCTCATAATAAATTCTTCGCAATAATCAAATATTTTATCAACGCACACTTATCAATATGGTTTCCACAGAAAATTAATTGATTGGTTATTAGTTCCTAGCTTCACCGTAATTATCGGTGGACAAACCAGCACTTAATTATTTTATCAGCTGATTATTGTTTATCAACAGATTAAACGAACAAATATGAACTGTCATATTTTTGAGTCGCAAAACTTGTTTTGAAAATATTTTTTTATGACTATGGCCATTATAATCATTATGCTCATATTATACTTGTATTAAAAGAAACGACAAATTTAATCAGAAGGTGTGATACGTCGGAATATTTTCAAAGGTCTAATTAATGAACAAGTTAATTATAGCTCGGAATTTAATGCTTTATTGACTTGCCCTGTTGGTATTGATTCGATACGCCCACTCCCTTCTCCGTAATCGTGTAATCACTCACAATTTGTCTCGCTCGGCCACTGATAGCGGCGGATATACCTACCTGGTAGTTATGACGATAATTTAATCCGTCCCTGTCTGGCCACCTGCTCTGCTCTGGATTAACTGGATGGCTATCAGGCGACCAGTCTGACTAGCTTGGATAATTAGTCACTTATACAATTAGTTTAGTCTTGAAATAATTACTTGTGACATTTCTAAAGAGCGAATTGTGAAATAAATTCTTAATAAAGTAGGTAGGGTACATTTCTGTGAAGTCGACTAAAAAAAACTGGTTTAAAGTTGTTTGATTTGTTATTAATTCTGTTGATCCTTTTTAATTATTAAGACTCTAGTGTCTTCAATCCCACCCACGCTTAAGTTTTTTGAACCAATTTACGTTGACTGAAAAACTTCGTAGCATATTTATTTCCTAATGTCGAAACACCGAAACGAATAACGTAAGGCGTGCACAGTGGCATTAAACATCTTGCGCGTAGGCAGATCTGTTAACAAACTAGCCTATAAATACGTATTTCACTACAATTGACAGCCAATTACGCTAAATGGCCGACGGCCGCATACCACTTACTACATACTTATATGTTTCTACTTGAATTGCATAACTTATAAACAGGTTGCCATAAAATGCCGGAGTCATGCGCGCAATACATACAGCTGGTTCACATACAGCCGCAATTATGGCGAGCAGGTTTTTCAATGAATTAATTACATGTGTCGAAGCGTAATTTCTTGTCTTTCTTGGAAACGTGTCAACCTGAAACTTGATAAAGACTTTGCAATATCAGGGCTCGTTGTTAAAAAGATAGCGTGACTCATCACGATTTATGTTAGCTGGGAGGTTATCGATGAAACGGGATTTATTCCAAGAAATAAAAAAGGAAAAAGCAGATAAAGGACTATCAATTTCGGAGAGGCTCGGTTACAAGAGCCAAAAATAAAGAACCGTAATGCTTTAGATATCGCCCATAGCGATATTATTCTTTGACGTTAAATTCCACTATGAACACGTGAACCTAATTTTAAGAAACTTAGTCACCGCTATTAAGTGATTAATAGTTTTATAACAGATGATAATAATTAGCTTTATCGAGGTCAGATAATAAAACGAATAAAAATACGTTCCATGGAAAATTATGGCTTCTCCAACTTTATGTCGGGAAATTATTGTCCATTATCGAAGCCATCCTCGACGTCTAAACAATACCTATAAATATAATGTGGAAACAGAGCCACAAATCCATTAGCGTCACGGTTAGTGACCTGCCAGCTGCCCTCGGATGCCAAGCCATGCGGGCCGACCCGGCTCCGACTGTCACCTGCCCTGTATTTCCACGTCCTATCACCGCAACTTGCACATACATATTTTATTGCATACTCGAGCTCAAGGTGTTGCCTTAGAAAACTTTGCTGTCGAGTTTATTAGCAGTTTAAAGATGTTGTTCTGCAGTCGAATTATTGTGTTGAAATCCTTGTATTGGATTCAATATGAACTGCGTTTAGAGTAAATCTTGGATATCCTAAAATTCTGAAACAATGACGCAAATTGAGTGAATAACTACGCACAAATAAACTTTGAATGCATCTCATTCTGATTTTCAAATTAACAAAACTTCTAGTCATCGATCAAAATGTCTCGCAGGTGTTTGCTAGATAATGGCAAACAGAAACGCCATTTATCGTCGTAAAGTATCAACATTTTATAAATCATGTCAGTTAAGTAGACCCTGTTTGCTCTCACACCTTTAGCGCCCGCCGCAACAGGTTCCGCCGGTCCACTCCTATTATTGCCAACTTTATTATGTATTCAGTAAATTATGTTTAACCTTTAAATTGTCGAAGCTTCCTTTTTCGATGGAGTTTCACTTCGGGTTTTTCGTTTTCTGCTAAAGCTTGCTGGATTCAATTTTTTTTTCTTGTTGCAGGTTCCTCGCCTGAACGTGAGACCATCGAAATTAGTAAGAAAGGTAAGTGTTTTATATTATAAAATAAAATTGAACACAAAAATTAGCTACTTAAAAATAAATTAGGCACCTTTTCTTTGTCCTTCATTTATTTTAATACATCAAACACCACACAACAAAGTATAGATCTATCAGTCTGTTGTTTAATGGATACGTTCCAGATGATTTTAATACCAAATAAACAGCACAACGTCAATATTGTAATGTTTCGCCTTGTGTTTTGTAATGGAAAGATATAAAGACACGAACAGACTTGAGATTTGGGGTGAATAATAAAATATTTCACAATTACAAACTGGTTCAGAAAGCAATTACTTGAAGATGAATCTTATGATAAGTTTCATTCCGGTCTTTTGATGAGTTCTGGTGAAAATAGAAATTAAATCTTACCACCTTATTCATAAAAGTTACACAGTCAAGTCAAAATTTATGTTTGGTCTGAGTCTGGCAAAGACAAAATGAGAAAGTAACAGATTTATAAAGACAACTAATATTAATTTTATGTATACTTGAGGGGTAATGTTAAAAGATTTTGATATACATATTTATAATAAATCAATGGGTTTCTTTGCTAATTATATGTATTGGCTGAGTAAATCAGACAAGGAAATTGCTTTTGTTATGAATTTGCTTCGGCATATTAAATGTACATATAATATCTAGGTACCTAATGTAGATTTAATTCTCATTTTCCTCAACGGGTGACACTGTGTGTGAGGGGCTTTAGGACGTTACGTGTGTTAAAAAAGTGTTTGTGTAGAAAGCCGAGATTGCCATCCATAATTTTACATTTGAAATCATATCTTTGTTTGTTCAACCCTAATCTACATATGCATGGACCACTTATACTTCACACGGGCAAGTTAAAAAACCCTGCGGTCCGAACAAACGACAAATACATTTGTTATTATCATTCAACGAATCTGAATTTCAATTGGGCATCCGAGTAACGGGGTCACGTCGATTTCGATAGATAGTTCTACATAATTCTGAAAGCGTGCGTCTGTGTGAGTTATGTTAAATCTACTGTGCAACGGTACGTAGCTAATTGTTATTTATTTTATTCGTGTCCGTCCGAAATTGTGTTTATGCGCATATTGAGTTTCAACTGGTTGTTTGGTTTGTGGAATCGTGTACGGAGGTACTGAGAGGCGGTTAGAACAACACACTCTTCCCTTGGGTTGCTACCTAGCGCCGCCACACACGAGCGAGGTGCCATGCCACCCTCGCTGTGGCTTTGTTTTCTTTACCCCACGTACGCCGCACCTTTCCTTACCAAGCTACTAAGTACTATACATATATAATTTAGCCACAAGGTCAAATCAATAAGACTTGTATCTATATCTACCACTAACAACTAATCAAATAAGTTATATTAATGTCAGTCACATTTGACACCACGTTTTGCGTCATTGTTTAAAAATAGTAAATCATGACATGTACTTTAATTGCTTAATAAACACTCCTAAATTATTTGATTAGTCAACCGCGCAACACGTCGTCCAAAATAAAAATTCCGACCATCAACATTTTATTGATCAACGTTATAAATAAGACAGAAAATGTAAAAGATTACCAAATGATTATGCTCCGATTTTGTGCGTCATGCCCGAATATCATATAAATGTGAGTATAATTAAATGAATATTCATGAGTCGGAACGCCCCGAAACCATTTTATGGCCGTTGAGAAGAAACCGGTCTCGCGTTTTTTGTGCGCGTGTTGTTTAACTCGATGATCGTGCCTTGAACCGATCACTGACGGTTAGACGCCATGTTTCATCCTACACACATAAACGCAGCTACAACCTACAACCCATAACACTGCTACAATGCGTGCTTATAAGTATACTCAAGTACCAACGTATAAACATATTGATATTTTACGTTCGATGTACTTATGCGTTTCTATAGTAGATAATAATAGCACTTAATTACAGTGTCGCGAACTAGACCAGGTAAATTATAGTAATAAGCTGATAGCTGATATTGAGAACACTAATAATGTTATACAGTTAGAGGTAGAAGGCTCTGAACGAGTATTTAATAGGATCGCAATTATTGACTTCCTTCTCTCGCTTCGGAAAACTACAAAGGCATTACGCAACATTGGTCTTAAAGACACTGAAGTACAGTCATTTATAAGAAAATAGTAAGTATAACGGTTAGTGTTAGTGTACTTTTTCCAGTGTACTGGCTTGGCATTACCAGTGAGATCATAAAAGCGTAAACAGATTGACAGGTAACACAAAGGCATTCGTGAACAATACCATCTCGTCACGACTGGAGGTCAAAAGAACAAGTCGGACCAGTATTTCGTGTCTTATCTTGTGTGCGAGTAAGAAAGTCGCCGGTGAAAGTACAGGCCGCGTCTAATTCTTGAGCCGATAATTTTTAAATGAGTTTCATAACATTACATGTAACAGAGCCGGTTGATTTCTGGCACAAAAGATAATCTTTTTCAATGTTCTGATTTTATGATAAAGTGGCTTTGTGACAAAGGTGAGCTAATGTATGTGAGATTTGTAAGGTGGACCTGCTTTTCCATTGTGCTTACGACAAGGGTCCGGGGTCGGCTATTGTCGTGTTAAACACAATTTGCCACCTTTTCGTCCCACCTTTTCATTCAATTGCCTGTTGCGTTCACATATCGCTGCTGAATTATTACTGGCATTGACATCAAAATAATCTAGAAATTAAAAGTAATTAAAGTGTATAGCAATTAAAAAATATCTAAAGTAGTATTAATAATGTTAACAACATGTCGTCAAGGTAAACTCACAACGTTGTCAGCGGTAACCGTTATAATTGGTCGGCTGCTCCGGCGCAGGCGAGGCAGTGGGCATTGCCTTCATTGCAGCGGGTGCATTAATGAGCCCGCATGTCGGGGTTCATCGCCCCTCGGATCTAATGGCCATTTGCTACCAGCTAAATTACTTGTGCAATTCTGCACACAGTACAGAGTGAAGCTGATCTGAAATTTACTTCTTATGGGTTTCAGTCCTCTTGGGGTCTTCTTAGATCAAATCATGACTCCTGCCTGTAGCTCTACAGCAGTAGAATTTGAAGTTTGAATGTTGACTAATGTGCTCATCAATATCACTGCTAAAAATTGAGTGTGCGAAGAATTGGCATTTGTATGTATGTATGTATGTAAACTCTTTATTGTACAAAATAAGCAAAACACAATTGACAAAAAACAAATATGTACAAAGGCGAACTTATCCCTTTAAGGGATCTCTTCCAGTCAACCTTTGATTTGTGTTTATTGCACTTAATTATCTTTAACAATTATTAATATCTCGTCACCATTTAGTGCACGTATTTCAATGTCATCTACGACAGCCAATGTATGCAAGAGTTATTGAAATTTGTGAAAGTATTTTTAATTGTAGTAAATTGATCGTGTATTGTATGTACGTACGTGCATATTGTGCAGTTGATGTTTATGGCTGGTAATGGTCGGGTTCCACGCCGACCGGTTCCGACTACACCGTGTAATTTTGCATGACTTTCTATCAGAAGCTCATGTTCGGCCTTCGGGTTTACTAATTATACACGTGTTTTTGTGTTATATTGGATATGGCGGTTACATATTTATAGTATGAAGTTTTTCAAGAGACAATAAATGACTGCAAAATGTGATTGAATTCAATTACTTACTGTTTTTATTGTGGACATTGATGGGGTGTTATAATTGAATAGTGTATTTTATACGTGTACAAGAAGTGCATAAAATGTGGCATTTGATCCGATACATTTATATCCACGCAAGCCGCAGGTGAGGGTTGATAGTTAAATCGTAAAATGGGCTTTACCAACAAGTTATACTCAGGGGCTGTTTCACCATCCGTTGATTAGTGTTAACTGGCGGTTAAATGTGATGCCGTCTCTATTTGTTTTGTTGGAATAGACGGAGATGGCATCACATTTAACCGTCACCGCGCTGATTTTCAGCCTGCACCTCTACACAGCGTACAGACATTACACGAGACAGGTAGGACTTTACTTAAATAGAATAGAAAGTTACATTGACAACTACTACTACTTTTCATTTTTCATACTTTGCTATTGCTATAACTTATAAAAATTGCCCATTTTTATCAATTTATTACTGTAAAAAAATAGCTTTATTGTTCGTGGCTGTGATAACGCTTGATTGCCTTGGTCTTCGACGATTTTACTATAAAAAGCACTTGAGCATAAAAAGTCATTTTATGCAGTCGAAATCCAGCATAAATACGAAGTTAACGAGTGAGAAGTGAAAACTGTGAATAAATGCATTGAAAGTAATTTTATGTTAAAGAATATGTACCTACTAAAAAAAAATCTTTTCCTTTCCTTTTAGGGATAAGTTCGCCTTTGCACTCTTTTGCTTTTGGTGTATTATTTTGTGTTCTATTTAGTACAATAAAGTATTTACATACATACATTATTATCTACAAAACTGCATTTGAAATTTGCTTGAACTATGTCACTCGAATTATCCGCTCGATCATAAGTCACCACATTCTGGCTAGATTATTGGATAATTGTTAAGTTAAGCTTCACACGCACTGCATTCAGGGTCGCGTCTGCACTTCACCTGCGCTGCGCCCGCGCCGACCGGTTGGGCAAGTCGCGTCTACTGTCGTGTTATGAAACGTTATTTATCGCCCTCGTGATTTTATTTCACTGCTTGCGCAATAATTGCTAAGATGGGCAGAGTTATTCGTCGTCCGTAATTGTCGCCAGAATATAACATGAAGCTATAAAAGAATATCTACTGTGTTACGTTGTTATAGTCTATTATATACTTTGAACTTTGGAAAACACTGAACAACTGAACTTCACATGCCATAAAACCAGTACTCGTAATTTACAGTGCAGATTCAAGAATGAATCACTGATATTTTTAGCAAAGTCACATTCGCGTGATATTTCAAGATTTTAACAAATTCCTTCCAGCAAAAAAGAGAGAGTTGTTCTGGTCGTAGCTGACCGATTTCGCGATGCCATTGGAACGTTTTTGCGATTAGCAGAACAACGTCACGTCCCGGGTCAAATTTGCGAACTGTCAGATTGGATCTGCAAAAAGTTATTGAACTTGAAAGTCAGCTCGTGCATGATACCGAATCAGAGACATCGTGATTGTTGTGTCAGTTGTAAAGTGATAATACATATTTGGTGTCGATTAAATCGAGTAGTGCCTCCAAGATGGCGGTGGCCGGGCCGAATGCGCTCGCGTCACGATCCTTTGCCCCAGAGTAGAGTGTAGGCGGCTACTTTCTCCTAACGGGACTTTCCTCTGCCCCCGCTTCGGCTGCCGCCACTCGTCTGTACACGTCTATTACGACATCTATTTTGTATTTAACTATCTGCGAGATCACGATGATGGTAATAAGATTATAACACGTTTCGAAATGGTTTGTAGGCTGGTACTTCGCTTTGTGTGTTTATTTTTTGTTGCTCGTCGTTATTTCGACGGAGATGTTCATTATTTAAACGATGTTGTATTTTGCCATTTTCGAGCTGATTAAGAGAACCAGTTACAGTCATGATGAGAGGCTAACAAGTATATTATTATCGGTTGTAATCTGTAATAAAAATAAATGCTTTTCGCGAGAATCTCCCGCAGCACAAAAACGTGAGAAAGCGTATAGTTTTCTTGAGTGTGTTTTCGTATTATTTGTGTTCGAATTGAGCGCATGGGAAATGTTATCAGAAAAGTTATGTATTGGAATATTTGGAACGAGCTCGTCCCGCCCCGGGGGGCTCACGAGTCAAAGGCCACGGCTCACGATCCCTGCTCGACTCTACCGGTATCTACTGCACCTTTAGCTCATGTACACGTTACTGCTAGTACCCTAGTACTATTTAACTTCGCTATGAACTTTAACTGGCGTACTATTTCATTGAAGTTTACATTTATTTCCTACAATGACTAAATACACTTTAAACACGCATATTACCATATTGGCTAACGCAAACATGAAATGTTTGCAGAAGCTTGTTAAAATGCGCAAATGTATTATTAACATAACATCTTAGGTGTCTCGAGTCAAAATGTCACTCTCAAACAAATTTCGTATTTGCAACGTCATAACATTGTTAGCAAAAGCATTTTCTAACTCAAAGCGTGGAGCTCGTGGAAGTTATAAGTGCTACTTTTCCCTATTCCGGCCGCACTCGAGCCAACGAAAGTGTCTGGCTCCGCGCCAAAGTATGGTGATCTTCCGCGGACTGCATCGATTTGCAATCCATTTCCAACTCTCCGAGCCAACTTCTTAATTACACGTCTCGCCTACGATATAAGTAGTTTTTGTTTTGACGTCATTCCACCAGTGAATGATGTTCACTGCTATTATTTGCAACGCAGACTGGGTCTAATCCGATTTTTACACCACCGCTAGAAGCAGGTTCATTAAGCAACAACCATAAATCAAGCTCTCAGTTCCAGTACGCCTAAATTGTTCTCTTCAAACGTCACAACTGTATTGATTTCCTTTCTAATAAAGAGAGGCATTGTCCATTTGAAAGCTCGCGAGCACAAAGCGTGAAGACAACAAAAAACTACTGCACAAAAAGCTCGCCGTATCGGTGCGGTTGCGGCACGACTTGCATTATTCCACTGCGAGCGGTACGCACATGTGCGGCAGATGTTTGGGGCAGTTTTTCAAATGTATTATTACACACCCTCCGCCCTCGCCCAACACCACCCTGTCACCCGTTGCAGTCAGTGACCCCTTTCCGCCGATTTACACAGTGCGCCTTGTTTGTTACCTGTTACGTTAGTCTTTTCTGGTGCCATATTCACTTCCAATTTTATTATTCTCAATTTACTTTTATTATCTTTACGGTAAGCAATTTTAAAAGCAATGCTGTTCCATAATTGGTTACGTGTATAACACATACCTACGCCTAGCATTCGATGTAGCCTGACTTTGATTTATTGTGTTATCAAATACTGAAGCTATAAATATGGCTCTGCGTGAGCGAACACGTGTTCCGTCCTGTTGGTGGGTTCTTAGGGGAGGTAGGGTGCGAGCGAAAGGGCGCAAGACAGGTTCCAAGGTTAAATATATCAAACAGCTGTTTATTATTATTAGGAGCCGCACAGCTAGATTGAACATGTGTGGGTGCGTACGTGCTTCCACATTTTACAGAGCCATAATTTGATTAGACTATATCTGTGAAACCGTGCGCAGTTATATAAACGTAGGTATAATAATAATTTGTCGACGTTAAAATTGCCAAGTTCAATGCTCTAGAACCGCTTCGAGAAGAACAATCAAGAGCCGACTCAATAAACGCAAAATAACAACCCGCTCGCGGCGAAAATGTCGAAATATTTACGAGATTCGAGTCATTTTGTTTTTAGCTATATTTAGCTGAGCAATGTGCGAAGTTTTGCGAACCAATTTGAACTTTATGAGTTGTTTTTACACTCCAGTCTTAGTTTGAGTGCGAGTAGGAGGTTGTTCTCTGCTTGTTGTGGCCGCAGCCGCCCGGCCGTGCCTACATCATGGAACGCGTCGCCGATTTGCCAAAGCCACGAAGGCACTAGTAAAACTCGTATTATTATCGTGTCGGTTGCCTTTATTTTTTTCTCGTTTGTATTTTACTGTCTCAGGTTATTTACTTTTATTGGAATGGAAACGTGTATGATCATATACGTGTTTAATAATATCATCGTTAGTTGAATATTTATTCCGCGGCTCCGCGTGTTTCTCAAAAGCGTCAGTTTAACATAAGTATAACGATATTATGTTATGAATTTATTTTTATATTCTTTCATTACTAATTTTGGAGTTACTTTATCCTCTTAAAAGGTAGAAGCTTAAAGCTTTTTATATTAAAAATGACTTTGCTGAAAGCAATTTAGTAGAATCTGGACTTATTAGTAATCCCGAGAAGTCGTCCGTTGGACGGATTCTTCCCGCGAGGTATTTTTATTAACAATCTGAAGGACATTCCGAGAACCTGCTCGCAACGGTCGACCGGAGTGGAGTCGTCCCTCAAAGGGCCCGGCGCAGGTAGACGGAAGATCATGTTTTTGCCCTTTCATCCCATTCGATACTGTATAATTTATTCCTTTCTTCATTCCACGTAAATGCCTCTCAGTTATCTGCCAGAGGCTGCCGGCGAGGCGTTTTATTTAGTCCTCGCTCCCACGAGTATAGCGATGAACCTTTAAACCGGTCGGCTTTGGAACGGAGCTCCCGTTTCGGTCGATTTCTTCTTCCGCGCGCCGGACCGGACGGCTACACCGATTCATCAATTATTTATACTCGCTTGACTTTTAAAAGATATTCTCGCTTACTGCCAACATGGCGTCATTACACAACTAAAATTTAAAACAACGAGCTGAGCTGCGTCCGGACTAACCTTCATGCGTTATACTAACAAATTATAATATTTTATCAACAATGTTATTTTTGTAGGTAATGTTATTTACTGAAATTCGTATTCACGGAAAATACTTCTGTTCTTTATGCACAAATGCGCATCCCTCGCAACTTGATGCTTGTTTCAAAAACGGAATGCCAATAAATTTAATCCGTTGCCATAGTAAATTGGTTCGAAATTTCACGAACAGTTGTGTAAACCAAAACATAATCAATTATTGAGCCGAGTAAAGTTTGGTAGAGGCGCGGAGGCGAGGAAATATGTTCGGAGCTATTCCAGACGCGGCGCGGCACCGCGGCCCAATCTCTTTTGGCACTGTGTTTATAAAATGTGGAATTGAATCGAGTGCGCGCTAGTATTTGTAAACAGGGCGGCGCAGCGGGAGCGTGCGTGGCTCCTAAAATACTTCAAACAGGAATTGAACATACGCCAACTGTATGCGTAGACCGCGACTCGCGAGCGCCTCGTAAACTTTTCACTATACGACATCTCATTTTATTCTCGTTCATTCGTCTTTTATGTTCGTTTAATTTATACCTCGCCGCCGTGAGGGGGCGGCCGCCGGAATTGTGCCACTAATAAATAATGCGCCATCTCTGTTGACAATCTACATTCTCTTATGGTGTGTTGAGAATTTGAGATTAATCTGCAATCTGAGTTAACGACGTAATAACGATCGACCCTATGGAACTACTCTAATACTGACTCGTATTAGACGATGCTCCTATAACTGGCTTAGATTCTACATAAATCATTTCGAGATACTGTAAAAAACTTAAACATATTTATAAGTATACATATTTAATTCACAACAAGTACGCTGTTCTTAAATAAACATTTAATTAATTTAATTATGTGCATAGTAATCGTACTAGTGGTTTATAACGACCGACTATCGAACAGGCAAATCGAGGGCCGGCATACTTTATCTTACCTTAACGTACAGGCATAATAAACTGCAGTAAACCAGTTCTCAAGGTGCTAACAAAATAACCCACTCACTGCTCACGAACTTACCAACATCTTTGACTTTTTATCTCGACCTGCCTCATTATTGTTCGCTGTAATTTACATTCTGCATTCTCGATCAATTAACCTTGTTGCTATGACCCGGTAATTAAAGACAACCGACATTAAAAATGATGATTTATTGCGTAACATTAACGATTTTTGCTTGCACTGTGCTTGTCGCAACTCGCACGTCGCAAATTCGTCATCCTTAATAAATTTTGATCACTTATCGTCGTTCTCTTCGCAAATATTAGTACAGCTTTGTTATTCTCTGTCGTTATCGTCCCGGCTTATGGAAACGGTCTCGCACTGGAAACACTTGCGTCAACTTCATATAATTATGTCTGCTTTTTAATACCAAGTTAATATCCTCATTTACCTCGAGTTTGGAATTTAATTTACGGTCGCTATGTTGCGCATTTAAATTATTGTAATTATGCGTGATAATGTTTTCATGCCGAGACTCGGTCGACCATTTTCCCTCTTCGCTTGGTCACCTTCAAGTGCCCTTCAAGTTTTATTATTCAACAAGAGCTAAATTTATGCTTATTTCTCAAGTATTTGTACATTTAAAACGTGTCTGATAACAGTAATGTGAGACTTATCAGTTGGGTCGCTGGTGTCTTTTGATATTAAATCTGTTTTTACAGCAAATTTTATTTTGGTATCTGATCTCATTTTTGATTGCACAAACAAGTAGGTAACATTATTTGGATGTCGTAATATTTGATTTGATATAAGTAGGTTTTTAGAAACCAAGGTAATGGCATGTTCAGCTTTCAATTACATATTATGTACTTTTTTTATCTACATAGGTTATACGTGGTTATACCTAAGTATACAATGCATATTTTTCATTAAGTATTATAGTCTGGCAGTAGAACACAGCCTTCGGTGGGCGTTCCACCGCACATAATACGTAAGTATAAAGTTTAATGTGTTTTTGTTATTGAAATCCGCATTGTACTCCAATAACAATTGTGAAAACACATTGGTTTTGTTTGTCTTCGTTCCGGCATACCGGCGCGGTTCTTAGACTTGCAAGGTTTCATCAACATAAATACGAGTGGGCTTAAAATTAACGAAAGGCAAATGCATTGTTTCTGCTCGGTGTCGTGTAACCGGTTCGCGGTTCGTCACGCGCGTCGCCTTCACGGAAACCAACAGTTGTTTCCATCGGCATTCTTCGCACGGCAGTGTCGCCGCGACCGATTCATCTCCACTCTATTGTCTGCCGCATTGTGTGACCATTTTCACGCCCCCCGTCGCCCGCAGATCGAGTGAAAACACCCGCTAATTGGCACCCGTGCCGATCGTTACCGACAACTGACGACAACCTCGACCGTCACTTTCCTTTATTGCTTAAGCGATCAAAAACACAACCGAGCGAATACTCGAGGCTCTAACGGAGCGCATCTGTGCCATATAATGGTGTATAAATTATTTATTTGTATAGCGGATCGGATGCGAGTTTGTTTTAGTCCGTAAACGAAAGAAGGTTATTTGCGTTTACGTAACCAAGAAACGTATTCGTAAGGCACACAAACAAAGAGTTAATGGAATGTTGCCGACGTTAATCAACGTTGTCGGTAACCGTAACCGTCTCCGGGGGATTAGCCGGCGGGATATTCTATTCTCTGGTCGTAATTAATAGCTTTTGGCAAGTGAGCGATAGCGGGCGGTTACAAATGGGTTTCGTGACGTGACGCTGCGGTTGCGTAATTGGATAATTAATACACTCAAAACAATGTCGGAAACGCTGTATGTAACGTAACTGTATAGCCGGCAGCGATGCAAGCGCATAGGCGACCCACGCGGCTTTGAAGCGGGCCAACGGCCTTTGTCGAGCGTCTGGCGATCGGCGGCGCATTCGGTGATCCGAGATAGGTTCCGGTACGTTGCCGAACAACAATAGTTACGTATAATAGCGCTCGAGTCGCGGGCGTGGGCTCGTCGATGTGTATTCAAAGCCACAGCAAACCGTCGATATCATTGCAAATAGCGTTCTCTACCCAAGCCGACACAACGAGTCCGTGTACTTGCGTGCCTATCGGATGTAGCTTATAGCCACCGCGAGTCAAGAAACTCGGCGTTTAAATTACACATGAGTTATGAACGCCCACGGCCGCCGAGGCAATGACTTCTGGCTTTTGATTCATTAGCATCTACTTAAACAGCGAGCTGTTTCGTTCGTTGATGATCGACTTCGCATAAAAGACGAACTTGTTTATATTATACTTTAGAATGAATAAAATGTATCTATAGGCTATAGTGTGTAATATTCGTAAAAACCCTGTCAAGGTCTACAATAAAATGCTATGTTTTCCACTGATGACGTAGGTACAGAAGTAAACAAATATATCATAACGTTAATGTCTTGAACAAAAATAGCTGAGAAACTAATGAGTTTCCAACGTGTTTGCATTATCAAACGGTAAGCAATTAAATCGTGTCTAACTCGTCCCGAATCACGATTAGTCGAACTTGTTTGGAGCAGCGGGTACCGGTTCGGCGACTAACTTTTATCGTAAATTAAACTAGAAGTACACCGGCTCCCGGCCGAGCTAAGATCGACGAGATAACATTTCTCACGCCACCAAATATAGACGAGCCGCTTGTTCTACGCGATCTCATTTCCTGTTATTGAACCAACTTATTCATATAACACAAACAATAAGGCAGTGGGTTTCCGTTAATATAATTTTTCCCTGTACATTATTTGCATTGTGTATGACTATTAAAGCATGTATAGGTCGATTCCCTCATTTTGTGAATGCTAGTCTTATATCCTCGTAATAATTTGCACATGATATTTCTTCACTTCTCTAAAAAAAATTACAATTACCTACATATAATCAGCACATTATTAGAACTAAGCATTAAAACAAATAGCGGAAGGGTAAATTTTACGAGTCGCTACAAAAAAAAAATCCATCATGGAATTTTTATTTAATAATACCATACCTGTACTTTTTACGATATTGATATTTTTTATATTTTACACAGCATTTGGGTGATTTTGGGACAAAACAGTGTAAAACGCGCTTATCACTTATTGAATCAATCTGTATTGAATCATGTTATGATCCGTATACGACATTATGGTTCACTAATTCAATTCATTCGTGCCAGCTCATGTACTCGTAAATCGTCCTATACCTATTCTATTCATGAGTTCTGTGGTACATTTAAGCTGACGTATACGCCGCAAAATAGTGAGTAATTGACGTGATTACACCGTTTAAATACCTGTGGGAAATTTCAGAATTACTTGCAACTGTTGACTGGCTCGATAATAGTTCGAGGAAGAATAAGAAAGAGTCTTAAATCAATAATAATACACAGGTCAATAAGTCAAGTCCAAACTAATTAAACAAGTTTTAGTACAGCGTAGTTGAAGTAGGCGCTTTGTTTTTCTATGAGAAACAGTCGCCTGTTTGTGGAGTGACTGTCTGAGTACTTTGTTTGTTTCTTCTCACATCAAATAGTATCAGCAATAATCATTGTGTTTGAAATCAGTCATCTTACTTTACTAGTCATTGTTAACTCATTAGGAACAATTATTAGAGCTGTATAACGGTGCTTCAGCGCGTGAAAGTGGTGATAAACACTACAAGTCAGCCACCCCACTGCGCCATCGATCCACCGGTCGTTCCATCGAATTGCTCTGTGCTTTGGTGTAGTTATGTGTTAAATCTATGAATAAGAAGATTTAAGGCATAAAAAAGAAACGCGTGAACCACGTTCAGTCTTCTCTGAACTACAAATTATGTTTTTTTCGGGCGGCGTACAAATTCCTCGGCATAAAAATTTCATTTTGCACCCTTGTGATACGTCTACTATCCAAATATTTTAGTACTATAAAAGCCACAGACATGCTTACTCGTTTGTATAAAACTATACGTGTAGTTCGTAGGGTGATGTTTCCCGTTTCTTGAGATAAGAGGCTATAAAATTATAGTACCAACTAATGCTCGTGAAAGGGTGGACTTTGTTTAGCTACTTAGTAACAGTGTCTCATATTGTTGTTAGATTATTGTCGCTTTACTGCTATGTTATTATATAACATCGTAACTCACAGTGATCTACTACAACCGCAAGATGCTGTTACAATGTTGGCTAGACAAGGGTCTCGATTTACGGTATGCCAATAAAGCATTCAATAGATGATAGATAGAACAATGTCCAATGTAATCACCCGCTTCGAATACGGAGGTAAAGAATTAATAACAAAGTGGAAAGATACAAAAGTAACACAGTAGAGCTGGTTCTCTATTGACTCAAATAAACAATGTGCCCAGATATGTGACACGTAGAATTGTAAATAAACTTTGGGAGTAAAAATTTCATAGAAAACACGACCCCAAAATTATAGAGTCGTGTTAAATCTTTGAAATATGGATCTATAAAGCTTTCAAAGAGCAAGCAAAAGAATTATTAACGCTGCGGGGAGCGCAGTAATATATCGACCTTTATCGTGTATTGGAGATCCGTGTCAAGGTAATTTCCTCAAAAAACTTAAGATATATAATTGTACATACAACATTAAATGCCGACTCTATTAGCTGATTACATTACAAATGTTATGTAAATATGTACAATAAAGTAGCTGGTTGAAATAAGAATGATTATAAATACAGTTACAAGTATAATACGCATTAATTTTATGATTATTAAAAAGTTTAGCACCAACCCATAGTCAGATACTACACGTTAAACTTGAAGAAGAAGGCTTAAGTGGATTGTGACACTTGTGACACTAATGGCAGTCGAGAAAGTAAAAGAATGTCGAGGTGTCTATTGAATAACAAGGTGTCGTAGAGTCACTGTTGCGCAACCGAGTGTCTTGTGTATTTGAGTGCGCACGGCGTCGTCACAGTCACGCGCAGTTACTTGACGCGAATAAAAACTCCGCACCAATATACCAAAGCCTTCCCCCCTCCGCCCTGCACCCTCGATCAAAACAAGCCACCTACGCAACCCACTTAACCATCAGGGATCTCTCACAAATGGTCACTACCAAATAGACAGTGACAATGGACAAATAAATAGGTACAACGGGCCCATTCGAACGTGAAAACGAAACTATCGCGGCAGTAAATCGCGCTACCGTAAAGGCGAAGGAATGCTATCTTACCGGTGGCCCAGATCGCGTTAAATAAACGTGTCGATTTCCACTTGATAACGCTGGCCTTGCTGGTTTAACTGAACGGACAATTATATTGCATGCATCGCGATCGAATTTAAACCGTGCAATTTATACGACGTAACCGGTCCGACTCGGCCAATGAATTTAATATTCAACGCTCGTTATGCTTCGCGATCTATGTCGTTTCGTTATGTACGCGGTTAATGAGTTTGTTGATGCCGTATCCGACATATCATGGCTTCTTTTTTAATAGCCTTGTCTTATACCCATTTCTAAATGTACCAGAGCCAAATAATAGTAAGTGGTGATCTCAACGCTCACATACCAATGCCAATCTTCTTATCACGAAACTCAAATCATCGCTGACAACATTTATAGAGATGGCGTGGGTCGAACCGGCTGTTGAGAAAATAGAAATCTAATATGGAAGTAGGTGGATACGCGTTCTGAGTAGATAATGGAACGTCCAAATACGATGTCAACACGAGAACGTGAACACAATTCGTATGTGCTCGCTGCTCGCACGACGTCTTCTATTTGTTCTTGTATGCTTTAATCAGATGATTAACGAACTCTTTCATTAGCCGCGAGTGAACATGACAGTTATTCTACGGTTGTTATTATTAATCGAGCAGTTGTATAATTGCGGAACAGGTCGCTCCGAACAAAGGGGGCCGGCGATTCGCTCTTTCATAAGAATAATAATTCGGCTCGCCCTCTGAAATGCCTGCCTTATATCTAACATCAATGTTTTCTTTTATACGTGAATAAAACCCGGGAGGGTGGCGGGAGGCCGTTGAGGGTTCTTTGTGGTCCCTCAGGCTGCGGGAAAGGGTTGACGTGCCTCTACACATCAACGGCTACATATATACTAAGTATACTTAAGTACACGTGGCTGCTCATATTTACTTCAGTAACATTTAGGTACCTATAATTACATGTTCATGAGTCACAGAAATTACATCGTGACTAGTTTACGTATCGTCTATTAAGGGTTTTTGTTTCATTTGTATACACAGCCATTGTTAGGTAATTAATAGCTTACATTATCATCGATGTCAGCATTTATTTACTAAGTTATAGGTAGAGTCATTGACGATGACACGTGCTGTGGTTCTTATTACAATGTCATTAATGGCTAATTTTGACAAAATCACGCGTCTTCGTCGATGGCACTAGGTAGGTACACTTCGAGTGACTTTGAATTACAATAAAAACTAAAAATATATAATACAATATGCTTGAAAGTGCTTCAGCAATTATTAAAAAAGATTGCGATGAAAACTGTTCAAAGTTCAACGAGGATGCTACTAACTTGGTCCCGCTCATTAAAAAAAAAAGTGTCTCCCTGTGCCCCCTGCCTTTTTATAGCTTCATATATTATATATGCTTTCAAAGGCAAACAAATTATTCTCTCTATGAATGAAATCAGCTGCTCTAAGGGTGCCTCTGGCTGGGAATAATAAAGTGAGGGATGTTTGGCTCAGTGGGCTATAATGGTCGCCATGACAACGGCTCGGGACCGGAAGCTTTTGCCGTTTAATGGGAGTCAAAAACACGTAAACAACGAATAAACAAGTATGTGCCGTGTTTTTATAAAGATTATAACATCGATAATAATTCATGGACCCACCTTTTCTGAATATAATGTTCAACAAGAGTTAGTATCAATAAAATGTAGAATTACGCCAAAGCTAGAAAGAAACGGCACCCATGGGGCACACTTTTCCAATAAACGGCCTCTTGACGCCGTAAATAAAAGGATAACTAATCAAAGTTCTGCCCCTGGATTTACCTCGATTCATGGGTGACAACGTAAACAGGCCGCGGGAGCGGTTGTGGGCGACGTTCCCCCTGCCTCCTCGTCCCGTGTCGGCGCCTAAATTGTGACATTTTCCCCTCGGCGCCCTGCACAGTTCAATAATCTTTCAACGACACGAAATTCGCAAATTAAACGCTCTTTGTTTTAAACTTCTTTGATTCCATCAGTTTCTTGTTCTTTTTTGGGAAACATCAATTACTTTGTTTGCACTTTTGACGCTAATGGCTCATAACTTTATTTTATTTCAATGAATACTTTTATTTCTATCTACAACTGTTAGGTCGTCTAGAGGTTACATCACGACGCCGCTTTGTGCTCACAAACGCGCCGAATAACTGAACAGAAGATTTTCGTCCATCTTTGCCAATTGTAATTATTATAGCGAAGCGTTATCTACATTCATTTCATTATTTCTCCAATCTATTGGCACGGACCCTGAGTGAACTGGTGTACAATTTTGAACTGTTAGTCGGCTTCATAAATTTCCTAGACATTGGATAAAACGTGTCGAAACCGAAACATCATTTGACTAGTATCCAAATCACCGAATAGTTCACACGCCTGCAGTTTCTCAAAGGAAAACCCTTGATAACCTGCAGCAGTTAGCCTTTAACGGTGGAGGGCTTAATGCCTGTTTTGAATAAGCCGGGGTGGCGGGCGGTGCCCCCCTCTCTATATATTACGGTGGAGGATTTGGGCAGTCCGCTACAGTGATATACGGCCTTGTCTCGTCGACACCCAGCCATTACGTTTTGTTTGATATTGATATATCATTGGGTCGTGATGTAAGGATGTAAAAGGCGGCGAGATGGTTTATTTGATTGTGACTCCTGATGTAATTGCATTCTCGAAATATTGTGGACAGAACGAACATATAGAATTTATAGGGATTGGGATTTTTTTTTGTGAACTTATTTGACCCGGGCCTTCAGGAAGTCTTTGTGAGTAAACTGAAAAGAATATAGCAACAATGGAAGCATTGTGCTATTTGATTAGTGAATTTAGCCGCATGAGGGCGTCGTGGCGACCGATCACGACTTTCTGATCTCACGCCAGCCAGCGTTCCCAGCGCTTCGCTACAAATTATTTGGACATCATAATAAGCCAATTCAGAAACTACTCCGATTTGTATTTGATCAGTGTGCCTAACTACTTATCGCGTTTTAGCTGTAGATTTGTTCAACTGCCATTAATTCGCAGTCGTCGACTTGCAAATTGTTGTTAGTAAAAGCAAACCAGAAATACACGTTTGACTGGAATGACTGGACTAAACGGAAACTGTTTGAAATTGTAAAGTATATCTGGCTGCACATTTGAAAGTCTAATGAGCCATCACTCCTTATTACATTTAGCAACAGCATTTGTATAGGAAACTTTTGGTACATTGGAGTATCTTTTATGAATTGTGGAATTATAACTGTTGGAATTTACGCAATCTGATTGTGTTTGCAGAAATAATTACATAGCGGTTCAATGTTGACTCATTCAAATCAAGGAAAAACGTTTAATGTAGGTACTCTCAAAAAGGCTGTCGATTCCCACGCGCTAATGTAGGTACGATATGTCTGTCACATCGGCATGCATCACGAATATAACGAACGCAAGTGACAACGCTCATGCCATTCTTATTAATGCCGCATAAAAAGTATGTATTACTGTAACAATGGGTCGTTCGATGGCAGGAAGCACGGCTGCACCATTTGCAGCTGTTTAACATGACGTGAATACTCTTACGACTTTCTACAAAACGAGGATTTACAAACACGGATCGTTCCGCTGTCTCGACTCAAAGGCGTCTAAATTCATTCCATTATCATCAAGAATGCTTTGTTTATAGTTAGGTTAAGTATGTGCATAATCTGTAATGCATTCCATTCTCAGTACGTCGTAGTATAGATAGACGGTGCATGCAGACGGTGTTCTGTTTGGCGTAATACGTAGTTCATGGTTACGCATTCACTTTATGTTATGTGCACGTCGAGGCGGTTGTTGGCGCAGCGCAGACTTGCGGTTGAAGAGCAGACGAACTCTGTATTTCATTTCACGTTATTACTAGTCGGCGCTCGGGGGTACTTTCATCCGTCATGCTCATGCGAGTGCCTCGCCCTGGGGTAGGTATGCCTCCACCGCAAAGTATCAACGCAAATCAAATTAAGGCACCAACCTCCGTAATTGAACTTCTACAAATTTAATAGACATTAAGCTCATCCAATTAAAGTTTTCGGTTACCTTACCTTATTAAAATACAGATAGTTTCGACTGAACGATCACATAAGTAATGCTCATGATAAAACAAAAGGTTCCCGTTCGTTGTTGTGAAATGTCTATTGACGTCGAGATGCTCGATCCGAGAGAAAAGGCTTTTGATTACAATTACACGGCACAATAGGCGTGCGTGAGACTTCTCCGCATGTATTGTGCCATTAAATTTATTGTTACACTGCTTCGTGCTCTATTTACTCGGGCGGTAACAATAGAAACTAATAACGATCGTTTTGTATTAATTGCATCTTGCGCGCCGCGGCCGCGTCTGTTTGCAATACTTTGCGTCTGCCGAGTATCATGTTTAAATCGTTACGTGTGGCTGATCGAGCTCGGCGGAAGTGAAACAAACGAGAAAAAATGATTTTGTATTTAATTACGGTTATTATCTGAGCATGGAGCTCAGGTATAGTGGGTACGTTACGTATCATAAGGTCGAATTAATATTCACGATGCGGCGCGCTTGGCGCAGGCCGGCGCTCGCCCGGGGCGACTGCTCGAGCAGCTCCACAAAATGGCTGCCGGAGGCGTACGTTTCGGCGGAGTTAGGAGTCGTGACCGCGAGGAATCCATGCGCTCGACGCTCGTTCCGAACCCTCATCAATTATGCATGAATGCGGCCGAACGCCGATGTTTACTCTCCACGAGACAATTTATTGCGTCGTGCGGTTTTTGACATTCGATCGCGAGCAGCCCGCAGCTCGCATACACGATGACGAAACTATGTTTGATTTACGTCTCGAATAACCATTCGTAATAAGACTAATAAGTCGATGAATAACATCAACCGTCTTCACCTTCAAGCTTATTATTATTTATCGCGATCCGCGAGCCAAATTCGTTTCCGTTCGTACCTAAATATGCGTTAGTGATTCACGGTTATTGCATCAGGAGGCCGTCGAATTATTTTAATAGTAATACTATCGCGCCGGCTCTGCAGCTGTGTAAGCTATCGATAACGATAATAAGTAAGTCATTGTTCCGAGCGAGAGCCGGTCTCGGGATAGGTACTTGGTTAATGTATTCGTTTTGAAGCGAGCAAGGAATTTGATTGTTACGTTGTATATTCTCCCACGCGGCTGAGTCACGGCCCGGAAATCGCGAGGAGAGTGTTCTTTGCAGAGTAAATATATCGCCGGTTGTCGTAAATCGTAATCGTAATCGTCGGCGACAACGCGGCGGTAACGGCGATAACGCACGCCCGCTATAATACACCATTATCTCCACAGCACGTAAAGGTGCTCGTTAATAGTAAATATTGTATCGCTCAGACCTGCAACTTTTCGTTCCAATAACAACGTTTTTTTAATGGCTTTAAAACGATGCTTGTAGTTCAATAATGCATCATCGAGATTAGCGCAAATTATAGATTAAGACGATGTCATTAACGGTTTACAGTAAAGCTTATGCTTATTAATGATTTTGTCCTGCCTAATTAGGTTAAGTACTTTGAACATTTAAATTCTTTACTCTACCGGTGTTGTCTAACCTGTTTGATACATTTTAAACACCTGCATTAGCCCTGCACGTTGTTTTATTTTATCCAGTTTATCTTTATTTGCACAGCTTCAAACAAATAAGTAGTTTCACCTACGGATAGCTGTGTTATCAGTAGGTGCCGCCTGGTTATCGACCGCTATGTTTGTGTTGCTTATCTATTAAATTCCCCTCTCACTATCTCACTAATCTAAACAATCTGACGAAGCACATTGCGTGATAATGATAAGCGAGTATTTTTGGGTTATTATTTTGCCTTACGGTATCACTTCGTTCTTCGAAGTGAAATCAGTTCCAGTAATATAATGTGACACAATTTAAGATATCGGATCTCACTGTCTCATTCCATAAGTACCTAACTACATAAGCAGGTATCGGTGATCTTTTTAATACCTAAGCGTAAATTTTAATTGATTTCGAACTCTATCAAATTACGCGGGTGCGATTTTAACTAATACTTATAATATAAATCCTAAACAAAGCTCCACTTACTAGAACCTTGCTCATCTTAAATGAGGTGGCGGTTACGATAGACTTGTTCTCATGTTCGTTGCGTGAATTCACTAAAGTAACTTATTATGTATTTTATTAATGTAATATATAGTATAGAAGATTCCTTTATGTAAACTTTTAAGTAAACTTATCTGTATATATTAAATTGTATAATATGCTATCGCATTGGATGTCCTGTAATGATGGTGTGATGTTTTATTAGGTAAATAAATAAATAAATATTGAATAGGTACTTACTGGTATGAAATGAAAAACAATATGTGTTATGAGTTCAAATATTTCCTTATTAATACCATTAATATAAGAAAATTATGATATTTGTCTGTTATGAAGGAAAATTTTCTGAAAAACAACATTATGAGTCGAGATAATGTTCTTAGTAATGACATTATGAGTAAAAAAAATATGAACACTGTCTGTAGGTACCTACTGTTATGAGTTCCGATGTTAGTAAGTAATAAAAATGTAGAAACAAAAAAATTATAAATATGAGGAAAAAAATTATGAAGTGATTATTATAAACACAAATCGGTAGTAAAATAAAAAACAGGAATGATAATTTTATGAGAGTCAATATGGACGCAGTTACGCAGTTCATGTCTGGGTTTTTTCACCACGTTTTGCGCAAATTATGAAGCGTTAGCTATTCACATGTAGTCGATAATTTTATTAGCACGAAGGCCGTAGATAAACAAAATGCGACCTCATTGCGTCTGAAAAAAAAAACGCAAACCAGTTTTGACATAAATTTCACGACCGCCCGCATAACTCGGTTGTTAATGATACCTACCTAACAAAAAATAATTTAAACTCACTGCAAAACCTGTTAAGGTACAAATTCTTAATTGCTATACAGAACATGGTTAATAATAAACCTAATTAAATTTTTCTATATCACTTCCGGGTATTCGCCTAGCTAATTTAGTTACAAAAAAATCGGTCAAGTGCGAGTGCGAACGACTCGCGCATGTAGGGTTCCGTACGATGCGGTCGTGTCGTTTTATTACAGAGTTCCTATGGCCAACGTCTAATTTCATCATCAGATCAGCTCTACGTCATAATAATATTGCATTGCCATCGGGTTCATACACATGTCATCCTGCAGGTGGTAGAACCTTGTGCAAGGTCCGCCCGGATTGGTACCACCATCTTGCTCGCTAATCCTGCCGTGAAGCAGCAGTGCTTGCACTGTTGTGTTTCGGCAGAGTAAGACAGCCGGTGAAATTACTGGAACTTGAGGTATTCCAACTTAGGCCTCTAGGTTGGCAACGCATCTGCAATACCCCTGATGTTGCAGATGTTTATGGGCGGTGGTGATCTCTTACCACCAGGAGACCCACTTGCTCGTTTGCCTTCCAGTCGAATAAACAAAAAAAAACATGCACGCAAAAATTTCAGCTAAATCGGTTGAAGATAGCCACTTCAAATTTAAGTTGAAATATTAATTCCACCCCAACAAACAACTAGACATTACTAGTTAATAAAAACATGTCACCAAAATGTAAGCACTAGGACTAGGTGCAAGTATTTTGAATAAATAATAATTTTAAATTCTCATCCTCTTTGGCTGTCGCCCTGTAGTAGGCTGAATAGCGCTTCAGACTTATGCCATGCTCGCGCCAGAAAAAATTTACAATTTAAAAAAAAAATTAGCGCGGTTATTTCGGCCGACGCACGGCGCGTACTTATTATTATTAGTGAATTAATCATAACCTGATTTTAAATTTTGACCTTGTAAATAAATATTGTTACTTAGTATAAAATTACAACGTATATTTTTTAGTGTAAAAAACATTAAACATAGCGGCTGTGAGTGCTTTATTGAAGTCGGATTTTGTGAAGTGTGTGTAGTGTGTGTCGGAGGTTTGTGGATCATAAATTGTTATTTAGTCTTAATGCTGCACACAAAAATAAACCACGGCCTTAGAGATAATTATTATACTACCGAAGGTTTTATAAAATAGCGCTAATAAAATCACAAATTAATAAGTAGTTGAACATTAAAAACAACATAGGGTCACTCGCGTTACCCCTAGCAACTGACGGCCGAATCTTAGCAGCCTAGCAACCAAAAACCGCTGAATGAAATACGTTTCTTGTATGAAGACCCCCCTTAATTTTTAACTTTATTTTATTTTTAGTATTTGTTGTTGTAGCGGCCACTGTAATACATAATCTGTGAAAATTTCAAGTGCCTAGCTATTACGGCTTAAGAGATAGAGCCCTGTGACAGACGGACAGACAGACAGACAGACAGACAGACAGACAGACAGACAGACAGACAGCGGAGTCTCAGTAATAGGGTCCCGTTTGGCACCCTTTGGGTACGGAACCCTAAAAAGACTTCTATTTCGGACCGCAACCACAAGCGTGACTTCGCAAAATGGCCGCTTCTAAATTTGTCAAAACAAGAAGTCAGTCAATTTGGAATATTTCGTTACCTAATTAATTAAGCGTTAGATAGTACTTAAAATGTTAAAAAAATACGTCGTGTCGTGTGACTAGTCTTACATGTGCTCGTGTTTTATAGGAAGAGCCATAGAATAGATTAATTTATTTTATACTTACCTACTCCGAAATCCATAGTTATCATGTCACACACATCACACCGCAATGGCTTTTGGCAGTTCGCCAATCGTTAACTCGACGAACGCCAGTAGTAGGTATGTTGGTCAACGATCGCAATTTGTTTACTTTTTGTTATTCTTGCTGTTAACATTATAACCTAAAAGTTTAGGCTGCCAGTTTAATAAGAACCTATATCGATTATTTAATTAAGTTACATTACATTGCCTACATTTTTTTGTGTCAATTTATGATGGGTAGGTATTGTGAATAATATAATTTAATTAATGATGAACAACCTGTTCATTATTTTGTATAGGTAATACCTACCTTACCTACTTACTAGGTATGGTATAATACCTATGTCTATGTCAAATGTAGAAACAAAAACGTTCCATTCCAAATAACTAGGTAAATTTATTTCGTTAGATACAATCTTGTAATTAACCGTGCAACGACCAGGTGTTTAGCGATGCATTCTGTTGTTTTTTTGCCGATTAATCGAGCAGTAACAACCAGTATTTGCAGCAAGTCGTTATGTATGTAGCGATTATCATCGGCTGCGTGCCCTTCCGGTGCCGTGCTGTGCTATCGCTTCAAGTTTGCTCGCTTCGGTTGGCGTAGTCAGTCGCGTCGCGACTGCATTGCATCCTCCGTCAGGTGCGCTCAGCGCGGGGCGCTCCCTCTGACCCCCTCTTGCTACTCCTTCACACCCGCGACGCCCTTCACTTGTTGCTAGTTGCTGTCGGCGCGGCGAGACTAGCGCACTCTGCTCCCCGCGCACCCCCACCCTCCAACCGCCACTTCCCCGCCCGCCCGCGTTTCAGTTCTTTGTGTAACGTCGAGGCTTTCGCACGTCCCTGCCAATACGACGTTCACGTCCGTTCCTTACATCGTGATTCATAGTCATATAACACAGTCGTCTGCAGTGCTGTGTGTGTGCAGGTGAACGCTATTCCTGACCGCTTTCAAGGACGCCACGCCAAGGATTACCGATACAGGATCTACGTGTGATTTGGAGATTTGTGATTGTGACCCGGAACAGTTGTTATTGAAGAAGTGCGAAATTGGAATTGTGATAATTTGATAAGAGAAGACTGCCGAAGATTTATTTATTAAATTCTAACGGAAGTTTTTATTACCAACTTGACAAACGTGAGTACATTTGCTTATAGTGATTGGTTATCCAATTAATTACTTTCCTTTTACTTCGATAAAGATTTTTCTGTTCCGAGTTTTGATACAGAGTTCTTTTTGCAATACAATTGTATCGAAAATACAAACTGAAACAGATGCACAGAAAAACCAGAAAAAGAACTTCCGTGCTGCATGCTATACCTCTACACCACCACTGGACAGTACAGATGGGTTCGATTCCCAGCGTTTGTCTCTTTTCTCGTTTTTCTGTCCATCTATGTTTCAATGAATTAAAAGAATTTCCTTGCTCACCCGCGACCTTATGACAGATAGTTAATAACTGGTAGCATAGTGTACGGTTGTGTTACTTTGAAGATGAGCTCTGGTTGAGTTCGAAACTCGTCAGTGTGGTGTGGTGGTGGTGATAAACGGGTTTGTGTGATTTGTGTGTGTTCTTACAGTTCTGTTTGGTTTAGGTAGGTAGGTACTAGACAAATCCGGATAGATAGATAACGCACGAAAATGTTATACCTACTTTATAGCGGAAACTGACAAGACAAAGGTCCTTTATCACGGCATCGGCATGGCATTACTAGGTAGGTACATAAAAATGGAGAACGATGCTTGAATCGATTACGATATCCGTGTTTTCCGTTTGTCTTTGTGCAGCGCAAATAGGTATTTTATCGAAAGTTGACCTTATCGAGTTATCGCGGCTTGTGACTTGACCCGTCGCGCTCTAGTCTGCTGATTACAAAGCTAATAAACGTAAAACAATTAGATTATGGAGTGTTTTATTACAGTGTAAGTAACTGTAGTTTTGTTTTAATTGCGCATGTGGCAATGGCAAGTCAGATAAACGTGGTGCCACGTAAGGTTGGGTCACACGCTGACACGGTCGGTTGCCCGCTGACTCGACTGCCGACGTCGGCTATTAATAAATGCGATTAACCTTATCTTTTCTGTACTGTACCCCAGTTTAATCAATTAGGTAGCTAGGTGTATTAGGAATACATATTTCAGCAATAAAAATAGCTATAGCGAAAAGTACTAGTAGTTACTAGTACCTACCTATTGTATTATGCAATGCATTATCGAACCATTTTTGTTTGATAAAGTAACGCCCGCCCGACCCACCGAACATTCTGTGTCACAGTAGGTACCTAATTTTCTTTGTCAGGCACTGGCACTGTAACATTTTCAGTGACTGAAAAGGTTTCAAACTGGGTCACGGTTCATTTGGTTTGATACTAAGTAGGTAGGTACCAACGATTACACTAAGCTATATGTTATAGGTAAGTACCTACTTAGTGCCACCTGAGTTAAGGAAAGGAGACAAGAATGTGTAATGACACTCACTAATGACAGTCGGATTTTGACATTTACCCATACATTTCATTAATTCTCCTTTTGTTTTTGTAGCTGTAGCAATCTGTAGACTATATTACCTACACATATCGACGAAAAATTTGTTGTGATGTATGATTTCCTAATCTAGGCCTTTGTCCATAATCTTTGCCCGGAAATCGTGCATGGGATTTTTTAAGCATATTCATACCTACTCAGGTTGATGCTTGTCTAATAATTTCTTTTATGATTGAATAAATATACTACTGGGTATTTAGTTAAATCAACCATAAAGAATGCAAACCTTGAATTAAGTTGCTCAATGCTTAACGATAAGAAGCATTAATATTCAGCGCAGTAACAGGAAAACCGGATGCTAGTTCGTTGTAGTGTGGTTAAATTGTTAAGTATGCAATGAGTAGGTATTATTCATTACGTTAGCGATATTAAATGTTTTGCTTAATAATAATACCTTTATGATTCGTTTAGATTATTGCGACCCGTTTTCTTTCTAAATAAATATGTAGCGTAGTAGGGCTACGGAATAAGAACGCAAGGGCCCTGGAAATAAATGGTTTACTTTGAAACGGAGGGAGAGAGATTGTAGAAACGTGGGGTGGGTTGTCTGCAGGGGGATCCGGGATTCCAGTCACGAGCGATCGGGACACGTCGTGAGATGCGAGGGAGATTACCGCTGTCCTGACCCGCTCGCCGTGCTATGCGCTTTCAATACCACATTGCGCAATTTACTGCACGCGCCTTCCCGAGTCGTGCCACAAAGCCACACTTCACCATACCTTCAAGGTGGTATTGCATATGCAGTCACGACAACCGATGCGCCTTATACGGCCGAGACCGGTTCACGTAATTGCCGGTCACTACACTGGTTAACGAGCGAAAAACTGGGTTGACATTTCAAAAGCGAACGTCTCGATTCGTGCGCTTCATTAGTTAGAAAGTGACCATAAAAACTGCGGTTTTTCGTCATATTTAAGGTAGTCGAATGTCAGAAAAGATCTATGGTTCACGTTACGTAAACCCACGTAGTTAATAGCCCCGTGACTGCAGAGAAAGCTTTGTCATTCCAATGTCCTTTAACGGTTATTGGCAGAGTGGAAGTGTTTCATTACACGGATAGGCGGTTAGAGTCGACACGACACGCTCTACTGCATGGTAGCCAGCTGAACGGTTTTAGTGGTTCTGTAGTAATGATAATTGTCTTTGTCCTTTTGTAGCTTTATAATATCTGGGGGCACGGCAGTGCCCCCGCCAAGTCGAGCAAAAAAAACAAAGGCACGGCCGTACCATACTTTTCTCGAAGTAAAATATACCTATATTCATTCTGACCTCAGGCTACCAATTGCTTACTCACGTACCTACCTATAAGCACGCACGCAAACCGCATGAGGTTTGAATGCCTTCCTCTTTATTAGTAGTTAAGCTCGTGAAATATTCAAATGATCTGAATCATTGTGAATTGATCGTTTCAAGTCACGCGCTCAAGCCCGACATCCTCGGTGAATTGTTGTGCGACTACAAAATAGCTTTGATGATTTCGACCTCTTGACCCCGCCGGGTCTCCGCCGTAATGGAGGAACTAAACGTGTTGTTGTTCGGATGTTAGGCCAGGCCGGTTTAGTAGTAGGTAACCATAATAGTTACGCCGTTGCGGTTAACTATTCTGAGAAGACCCAGTTGGCTAATGACGTGGTGAACGGTATTGCACTCGACTCAAATGACTAAGTAATTGACATGTTTGTGGTAAAACATAGCTGTTATTAATGGTTTTATGTTTAATAGGCAGCTTTATTAAATTATGGGGATTTTCGTCGTATCTGCTGTGGTGTTGCTCGCGAAAACAGAGCTGTAGGGAGCTTGTCATGAATAATTCATTCGGTGGCGCAGCCAGGATTTACTGCCATGGCCGGTGCGACGGCTAGTGCCGCTTGTCAACTTTTTGCCCTCTTCGTCTAATGAAAGCTCTCACCGGTTCCGCCTCGGCGTTTGTCTTGTCAATCAGCCTGCACCGGCGCGCTCCCAGAGTTATTTGTTGCCCCATTGTCCTCGCCCTGATCAATGTCGCATTGTCTCACCACTTTTGTTTACGGCGCATCAATAGACACTTGTTTACATTCGTATTATTGTTTTCTACTCGTGTAAGTAGGCTTTTATATAACAATGTTCAGTTACGCATTGTTTGATTTTTTGTTGGCGATCAATTACTTATCTCTTTCCCTATAGATACTTGCCTACTGCCGTGTTTATTTGACTGAACTACGTCAGCCCATTTGTGGTATCTATATCTATCTATCTTTCTCTAGCGATAAGATTAGTATTTGTTTCAATGAAATATTCAAAGCAATTTATTTTAAGTACCTATGCGGTCACGTTAGCACGACATACTTGTTAAATAAAAAAGAGGTAAGTACCTACCTACCTAACGACAAGGCGTGCTGGAAAAAACTCAGACTGACTTATTATGTTATTAATCAGCCTACATAACAGGATAAGAATGGCACGTATAGTGTGGTGTAGTGGGGCGGATTTCGTCGCGACCGGTTTCTCTTGTGAGTAATGGCAGCGGATGCATAAAAAGTTGGCTTCGGCACAACCGTATCGCATCGCATTATCATGCCATTATGCGCCGCACCGAGACGAGATCTGCGTACAACGCCCGCACAATCGCCGGTTTCTTGTGTTCATGTTTATTATGAATAATTATTTACGCGATTATGTAAATGTGGATCCTCGTTAACAGCTCCCTCATTAAAATTCCGTTGTTGCGCACTCGACACGCTGGCTGGCTCTATTGTTGTGTCGAATTCCGTGTTATGTCAGTTAGGTGCTTCATAAATATATATTCAATTATTGTCTGTTTTAAATTATTCGATTGAAATAAAAAAAGCAAGCGGATTATATTAGATAACGCAATGTTACGTCTATAATCATACCTCTTTGTTGCCTAGCGGAGGCATTTACATGTAGGAACGTGTCAACTCGTCATTCACGCTTTTATGGCATAGCTAGCATTCTGGGTCGCACGCCAAATGCCCGATCGTCAACTGTTGACCATTGGCAATCCCTGGCCGGCCGCCAGCCGCCACTCACGTGTGGCGCGCCACCACCGACCATGTCCCACCCACTCGGCATATCTTCATTTTATTCCCTTGTTCCGGTCCATGAGCCCGTAATAAACTTGGCGGAACGAAACGTGACTCCGGCCAAGCAATAACTAATTCCTATCACGTTAGAGCCAAGGCCGATACAGGCTTTTCACTAGCCCGCACTGTGAAAGTCGGTGATGCAATTGATAATAAATAAGTAACCGCGTCTACCCAGGCTAGGGATCGACATCTGTTTTTTGCACTATTATTTATTCTGGGAAGTAACTATAACACCAATGTGAAATGGTGAAAATGAAACGTTTTATCGCTGAAGACATAACATATCTACTCTGCATTAAATTGTTTTGTATGAAGCATGATTTATGGGACAGCGTCGTCCGCATACTTCATATTTCGCGAGTGAGGTGGTGGGCGTAATGTGAATGGGCCATGTTGGCGGCAGCCCAAACGTGTCGCTCGCCCGACGGAGCTGACGTCAGCGATAGCGGGACGACAGACGACACTAACAGATGATACGGGATATCAACTTCATATGCTGTCAGCTCGAAGCTCGAACCCTACTCTGATATATCTGACCCAGATATTTTAACATTACCTATCTACCCACTTTACATATCAAGCCTAAAACTGTCAATCGTGTCTTTGTACTGTCACAACACGAGATTGTTGAGCCACTTGCCACTGGACATAATTCGTCCGTGTAATGCTAAGTTTATTCATGACAATGTATTACCTACTCGGCGAAATTATGAACAGTACCTAGTAGGTGGCTTTAAATTTCCGTGTTAAGTGTTGTGACTTTAATATTGCTTTTGAGTACCCCTGTTACATGCTACGAGTTCTTGTATTGACGAATCATTTGTTATTGTTTCAGGTGCCACCGAAAGTGTAAGTGCGAGTGGTGATGTTGTTCAAGTGAGTCCGGAGCCCGACAAGTGTGCGAAACCCGAGGCGAGTGAGCCTGCCGTGTGCATCAGTGAAGTGTGTGAAGTGAGTGGCGGTGCGAGCGCGGATGGTGTGGCTATCGCCGTGGCCTCCGAGGAGGACGACTGTGTGATAGTTAGTGCGCGCGATGCGGACGAGAGGTCCGACTCGGGCGTGAGCGGGGTCCGCTCAGGCGGCTCCGCCAGTTCTGTGGAGGACCGGGAGTGGCGCGCTATGGCGCACGGCTACGGAGGTGGGCACCCGCCGCCGCCGCTGCTGCATTTGCCGCCGCCGCCGCCGTCGCTGTACGCCAGCGAGCTGCTCTGGAAGCAGCGCTACCAGCCGCCGCTGCACGCGCCGCTGCACCATGCCATCGCAGAGGATTACCTCGCCGCGGCCACCTACGATAGAGAGAGACATGAAAGACTGTTACGGTGAGTTCATCTTACCTTACTATCCTCACTAGCATTATAAATGCGAAAGTGTGTTAGTCTGTTTGTTCGTTAGATACTTCTTCACATTAAACCCTAACTCCAAAACCGATTTAGGTGACATTTGGTATACAGATAGCTTGAGTCCCGGGGAAGTACATAGGGCAATTTATATCCCAAAAAATTACTTAGTTCCCGCGCGATAACGATAATAATAATAATAATAATTCATTTATTTCACGAACAACATAGGTCCAAAAAGTTTAAATACATACAATTCTAAGTTATTCTAAGATAAACTAATTCTACGCGGATGCAGTCGCAGGCAACAGGCTAGTTTACTATATCTTTGAGTGGGTATGGTATTTGTAATGGGAGGGGTAGTGTCAAAAAGGTAAAAGAACCGCTCAAGATATTTGTAATTTTCATGCTTACTTAAAGCACGGGGGTTAATGATCGTTATTATTAATTAGTAAACAACCAATTAGTTGGATAGTTAACGAGTAAACATCGACCTGCCCTTGGACAGCATTAATCGGAACACGATAATTACCTTGTAATCCAAAGCAGCCCGGTAATTAATTAGATATGCTGTTGCAAAGGAATGCGAAACGAATACATTGCGTGCGATGATTAGCGATTGCTTACATGACTACGAGCAGTCTCTATTACAAATTAAATATACTTAGTAATTTATCATTCCAGTGGATCATTGCTTGATTTTCTTGTTGAAGAACTTGTAGAGTAATCAATTGGCTTAAGATTTGTTTAGAAGAATAAAATTAAACTGCGAGGTGTGTTAATTTATGTCATCCAAATTCCGTTGGCATTGTTAAACCCGATGAAGGTCAGTAATGACGTCAGCGGGAAAGTGTGTAAGGTCAGGGCCGACCTGATGAGTGACGAGACCTTTCATGTTCTAATTATTCCACACTTCCACTTGGTGGGTTGACGGCATTCGCCGACCTTAATGCGTAAAAATAAATAATTTGAGAATTTGTTTCGAGGTCAGTTAGCTCATATTACAAGGGTGAGAATAATAACAATGCCTATGATTAATTTGCCTTCATGTGTTTATGAAACAACTATTTTTAACAGGATACGTATTTCAACGGTATTTCACACGGAACACGTACCGGTACCGTTTTTGTGAAACACCTAAAATTGCTAAAAATGGCTCTAACTATCATTGTTGGCTATGTTTTTTGACCTGATAATGGTTTTAGCTGTTACAATTTATACCTATTGATCGGCTTTTTTCTTGTATTCTTATCGCTGTGCTAGGAAATGATTCTTTAGACTGAAATCATAATTTCGCGAGAGCATATTAACTAAATAACAAAATCACAAGCCTTTAGTTCCAATTGCAGTTTCAACGGCAGCTTACTTCACTTTTACAGTTACCTTTCTTCCGCGGCCCAGTTTCCGTCACCGCGTAGTGATACCGTGGCTCGTATCACTTTCCCTATTGTGTTCATCTTGCGAATTTTATGCTACTTCTGTTGCTATGGACCTAGATTCGTTATTATTGCTCATTTCTCGCCAGATTATAAGTTTCCAGTGCGTTGTTAGTGTATCTTTAATCGTCATATCAGAGGCATTAACGCGTCACTGGCTATCATTGAAAGTAAATAATCGTAGATGATTATTTTGTACTATATAGTTATATACCTATAACAATATGCTGTAAAGACAATAACAAACGGCCTTGATAGGCTCAGTTTGTTTACTTAAATTACCGAGAATGAAAAGAAAACAAGTCAATTTATAAGAGGCTTAGGCTTTCTACGTTATTCATTTTATAAAGATAATGTTTCCGTCACTTTGTTTGGTTTAGTCTTTCTTTTGGTCATTGAAGTTTATCTTGAGATAAGCACAGCTTTATAAATAGAACACACAATAATACGGGCAGTGTGCAAAACTAGTAATGATTTAGTTTATACTTCTTCACTGTTTAATATGCATTGATGGAGACCCATGAATATAATAAACAGGGTGATGCGTCACTTGTAATTTTACTAAAGCTCTTGATAAGCCTCGACAATAAGCGTTTTCCCAGAGATAACACCAAGCTAGATCGATTTAACATCCCCGAAAACCCCCACATACCATCATCGAAAACGTTGGAGCCATTTCCCTTGTAAACGCTTGTCTAGTTTTAATTATTTGAAATGGGTATACTAATCTACCAAAGAATAACCAAGCTCCGAAGGTTGACCCCCTTAAAAATCGTGCGTTACGATTACCAACCACCAATGGCAATAAGTCGACACTTCATTAAATTATTTATAAAACTTGATGAACCATTTTACAAATTACAGTTGCGACAGAGAAACACTATTAGAATAAAAATAATCATAGCAGTCAATAATCATTGTTTATTATATTAAATACATTGACCCGGATAACTCGCGTCTTAAATCGAGTTTAGCTCGACATGTTTCGGGCTAATCCGTAGCCCTTCCTCCTTGTAGCAACGCTATCCGGGTCAATATATTTAATATGAGTGAGTCTCACGGTAGTTTTATGTTCATTGTTTGTTAGTTTAGATGTCAACCTAGTTCTATTAAATAATACATCTCCAACGACATAATAGGCAAGAGTGAGAGTAAATAAGAGAGATGGCGCAAACAGCAAATATCAATCTATAAATACGTTTTAATCAGGATTTTTTTGTCTTTTCTTCTTCTTCGTCAGCGTGTTTTCGTCCACCGTTGAGCATACGCCTCTCCATCCAGATCGACTATCTGTTTTTCTCTTCCAGACCGGTCCTGCTGTCTCCACAATGTCATCGGACCATCGAGCAAGCGGTCTGCCAACATTTCTTTTGCCTAGCCGAGGATTTTTTTGTATATTGATTTAATTTGGAGATTTTGGAAACGGCTTTTAAGGATTAGGATAAAATTTGTCATCTCGGTGTACCTTCTTATGTTTAAAATACTATAAAATACCTACCGTGGCTTTTTCAAAATGGAACCTTCCCACTTCATTAACGTTTAGCAACAGCGTAATCTACACAGTCCTGTCGTCTTTTCTCAGAATTTGCATAGACATGTTGACTTCTGTTGACTAATTTAAATCAATCAATAGATCGTTAAGTTCGCTAGTATAAATTATACATGCAAAAAGCAATCCGTGTTTATTATACTGTGCTTCTTAGATCTTGCTGATTTGTGTAGGTAGTTTCCAATAAACTATGTTTGAAAGATGTTTGCTGTACAACCAATCCGTTTGTTTTATTTTTCTTATTACACCAAATTTATTTCTTCAAATTTATACAGGTTGTATGGCAGATTGTACGCCAAATAAACAGAGTGAGTAGGTACAAGACACAATTCCAACAAATTTTATGATAATAGGCGATATGTGTATTTATCATACGTATTTGTTTTCTTGAATAATTTGACGTAATACAAAACTGGTAAATCAAACGGAAAAAAATTTAAATCATCAATATAGGTAGACAATATATCTCTAGAACCAAACAAATTAAAAAAATAATAATTTCCAATACAAGTAAGCTTTTTTGCTGATTCCTTGCATTGACGTCCAACCTACAAATGTATACCAAATATCAAATCCATTCGACCACTGGAAGTGAATTAAACAAAATTAACTAGTAATATTTGAAGCAAATCAGCAACCAGGTGAAGTTAAATAAACTCCTGTATAGATTTTGAATGCAAATAAATTTGGTATGGATTTCCTATAGTCGTCGTGTCAAATTTATGACGCCATAGTACCTATATGTTGGAATCTGTCTGTGTAATTGACACTGTATTTTTTTTTAATTCCTCCGCAACTCGGTTTGTAAAAGAATAAGATATAATTCAACAATAAATTACAAATGCCTCCACGTGTTCTTTCGTTTCGTGTTTAAAATCGATTTGATTATGGAATCACTTATGTTACTTATTATATTATTACTTTCAGACCCTGTTTACATTTTTCCGGCAGCATTGCGAGGCTGCAGTAGGTATTAATGTTTTACGAGAGATCGATCTAGCCTAGCACCATAATGTTGTCATGCTACTGGGGAATGATTATGCATAAATAATGTAGTGTAAACAGGGCCTTGTGTGCTAATAAAACAAACCAATATATTGCAGCTGCAATATATTCGTGCAGATGTATCATATTCATGGTGTACTGCCGTTTCGCCAAATTATTTTTCGCCAAATTTCACTTCCCAAAAAACTTATCGCAATAGTTTCATTTCCCAAACGAATCTTTGGCATATTTACATTTCGCATTTTATTCATTTGGTCAAATTATCATTTGGCATAATTTTAGTTTGTAAAATTTTATTACGACAAACGTTTATTAAGCAAACGTTTTATATTGGCAAATATTGTATTCCAAAAAAATGTTTGTTCAAAATGACATTTCGCACAAACCAACCACAAAAACCAACTGCTACCAGGAAAGTAGCTTATATTAGAACTGCGTCTTCCACAGAAACGAACTGCTATTAGAAAAGTAGATGAGGTTAGACTGCGTCCTCCACAGAAAACGGACCGCTACCAGAAAAGTAGGTTAAATTATAGGTTAAAACTGCGTCCCCCGCAAAAACGAACTGCTATCAAAAAAGTGGGTTAGGTTAGGTTAGAACTGCGCCCCTCCACAGAAACAAAGTGTTCCCAGAAAAGTAGGTTATTATGTCATGCAATATTTTGGGAAGAGTACATTATGCCAAACGATACATTTTACCAAATGTTACTTGGCAATATGAAACATGACTAAGTAATTATTTGCGAAACAATAATTTGCCAAATAAAAATTTACTAACTGTAAATTTGCGATAAGTTTTTTTGCCAAATGATTTTTTGCCAAATGATAATTTGGGTAAAATTTTTTGGGATGTGATACTTTGGGAAAAGTATTTTGGCCATACATTAGTAATCCCATATTCATACCAGGGACACAGTATAACAAGTTTTCCCTACAGTAAGCCGACGCCTTTTAAGTTGAGCGATACCGCAGCCTGTATAGCTATTTACGCAAGTGAGGAAGGGTTGTCACAAATTTTAAATTTGGAAGGTAGATTGTCTTTTACGAATCGGTACATATTTGTATTGCCAAATTATATAAAACAAAGTAATTTTAGGCATACTTACTAGGAGTAAAATGTATCAAAATATACTATTTATGAAATAAAAACCTTTTTTTTTTCCACAAAATATACTTTCATAGATTTTGAACATTAAACTGCCGTGAGACTCACTCATGTTAAATAATATTGTAACGGATAACTCACGTCTTGAATTGAATTTAGCTCGACATGTTTCGAGCTATTTCGTAGCCCTTCGCGTGCTCCCTTGAAGAAGGGCTACGAAATAGCTAAATTCGATTTAAGACGTGAGTTATCCGTTACAATATCATTTAATATTTCATAGATTAGTAACCGACAAATACTTTCGGTTTTTAGACTTAATGGACTTAAAACTCATATTATTGAATTTAATTATATTAGTAAGTAAATAAATGTAACTATATAACTAGAGAAAATCTTAGTCCCTTATCTATGCGAGATGAAGATTTGCACGTACAAAACATCACTATAATAAATTTTAGTATACATTTAAAATTTAAATGTTAAAAAAACGCGATAGCCCTGGAAGACTTGTCCCAAGCTACTAAGAACGGCGAAGTATCTCCTCCTACCTAGCTCCTTCCACCCGCGTCTCACCCCTCACGCCCCGCACGATTGTTCTGTCTAGACGTCTCCGTCGGATTACTGTAGGGAAACTTGTTGTTATACTGTGCCAGGGATGTTACGGAGCTCCGGTTCCGTTTCCTTTAAGTCGGAACTTCCGTTTGGTATTACACATCCGTTTCGGTTCCGGTTCCGTTACCTTTAAAACGGAAGTTATATCGGATGTCAACTTAACGTGGTGGTGGGACATGAGCGTCGTACATCAAAAACTAATAGATTTAAACCCGTCGTTCGCTCATCTCCCCACTGGCCACGTGCTCCACCTATCACACACCCACCTATCACTCAGGCTCCGGTTCCGGTTCCGTTTTCGATTCCGTTTCTGGTTCCGATAAACAAAATTGAAGACATCGGGTTCCGCTTTCGGTTATGATAAAACCGTGTTACCTCCCTGATTCACACAGTAGTTCACTATTCCATAAAATATGTATATCTAAGAATGTACAATGTCCAGCTCAATCACATTTGGAGAGATTGTTGTTTCTTTAAAAAATAAGGCTCTGTCCATAGGAGGACAATTTTGCCAGTGTCTAGTAGTTTTGCCGTTGTACGGTAAAAAAAATCTAGAAAACGAAATATGAGAGGTAATGGCGGATGAACGATGACAGCTTTGGAGAGATTGCGGGGTTACTAAACCAGTTATAATGTGATTGGGATTATTCAAGCCTCGTAGCGTATTGCTACTCGGCTGATTTTACTTGTAACTTAGGTAGGATTACCATATATACACCTACGTTTCGGTGCGCCGGGGGCTGGGTTTGAAAATTTATGTCCCAGTTTTAGGAAATTGTCCCAGACTTTTTGTCAGTAGGGAGCAGGTGAGGAAAGAGTACCATAATTTGAGATGGTACGCGTTGACTCAAAAAGAGTTTCTCCTGAAAGCCTGAATATCAGAAAAAATACGAATGAGTACAGAAAAAGCGCCCAGTGGAAATAAAGAAACCCGTCGATTGCAATTTTTTGTTTGAATCCCAATCAAAACAATTTGTGTGACGAAAATTCATTTTTCAGACCTTTCTACAATATTTGGGCCTCAATTAGCTCGGTGGACGGATATCGCTATATTTATATGCGGTACCTATCATGAAAACCCCGTTTAAAATAATTAACTAACCGTGGAAACGACATCTCATGGAAAATATGGAAATCTATTAAATAGATACTTGCTTTTATGATGTTATAAACTTTCTCGATTAGTCTACTCGTGACTGCTGCGATGTGGTCAAAACGAAGAGATAATTTTATCAATATCGTCGTTTAATCGTTATTAAATCCCAGGGGAAATTATGTACTTATTTATTATGTTGAACAAATACTTCAACAGCATTCTTTAATTCTTTAATTTAACGCAATAATGAGTTCGAGTTTGAATTAGTTCACCAAAGTGTATATAAGAGAGTAAGTTGAAAGTAATATGTCCATTACAAAAGAAATTTGCATATTGCAAATTAGTCCATTTGGTAGTTGCTCGGTATTTTATTTTTTCTCTGAACTCACTTTAGTATTCTTTTACTAACAGCATTCGTGGTTATACAACGAATCACTGTTTCAGTTTTCCTGTTCGTTCTTGCACTGTAAATCGAATTAGTAATCATTTATTAATGACAACACACCCTGAATGTAAATGACTAATATTATGAATATCCTTACCCCCTTATTCATAAAACTTAACAAGCCTATGTTAACTAACAAATGCTTTGTCCCTTTCTAACAAATACAAATGTCGAAGTGACAGATAAGGACAAACGAATTTTAGCGGCATTTTAACTAAAATAGGTTTGATTGTCGTTTATGAATAAGGGGGTAATTCCTTATATATATTAAAGGGGAAAGTGAGTTTGTTTGTTATGCTTTCACGCCGTAACGGAGCGACGGATCGACGTGATTTTTGGCATAGAGATAGTTGATGGACCCGAGAGTGACATAGGCTACTTTTTATCCCGAAAAAATGCACATTTCCCGAGGGAACAGCGCGCGATAACCGAATTCCACGCGGGCGAAGCTAGTAACTAAATAAGTTACAAGTTTTAATTACCTAACCTGCCATTATGAGAATTTAAATTACTTAATAAGTAACTTAATCAATGTCTACTAAATTACATTCCAACAAAATATTTTATGAAAAATATGTCAAGTTTTATTTTTTGATGATTTATCTATAAACAGTAGTGAAATCTGATAAACAGCCCAACCTAGAAGCGTAAAATAATTTTTGGCTAACATTTGACTTGTTGTGGAATTTCGGGTGCCCTGTGCCGTTCAAAATATAGTAGGAGTAATCGTTACTATTGCTTAGGTAGGATTTAGCGAGGGTACTGCCGTAGTAAAATGGTACTGCCGTGCCCCCCAGATACGGGACAATGATGGCACAAACACAGGAGTCGAAAATCATGCCACACTTCTATTCAGTGTCACGATGGTGTATTATAATTATAAAGATTTGTATCACCAACCAACATATTTCCTTTCTTTTAAAAAGTCATCTAGACTAATTTACTTTATAGGGAATTATTCTTTTATTTCATTATATAGTCTGACTGAAATCCTGCCCGGCCTTATTCATTATTTTAATAGAGATTTCACTACGTATGATTGCTGCGCTGCTCTATATCGTACGATGATTACGCTTGTAGCACGATATTTAAGTATCTAAACGTTTCTTAAAAAAACGTTTCATGTGAGGGTATCCTAGATATCACCCAGTCAAATACCTCGGTTCCTAAGTCCAAACTAAACGTACATAGCCGGAGATCTGCCATCGTAGCCGTAAACACCGCCCTAGGTATTTCACATTTTACGCGGAGTTTCGACTACTTAAAAAGAGGAAGTTATCTATATAATAATTAATAAATAATTGGAAGATAGTAATGCAGGATGACTCTTACAGCATTCTCAAAGGCGTAAGTCATATGGAATCCCTCAATAGCCCATATTTCAGCCAAATTAACGATTATTACTAAATTTATCTTATTTGGTGGTTTATGTTATTTCACTATTTTTTATAGGCAAATCATGTCAACTGAGACTTGACACATTTTTTCAGAAATCGAGCGAACAAAAGGAGCGAGATCCAATGTCTCTCTCTGGCTCTTTGGTAGGTTAAAGACTGAGAACTGAGAGCGGTAACTCAGGCGGTAACCATCTAACCTTCGCTGGGCCTTCGTTAAGTTTAAAAAAAATAATTCATTAGATTAAATTACTTACTAAAATATAATTTTATAATAATTAAAATTGTATCATCGTTAAATCTATTCCTAGTAAGTTATGGAAAACTTTAACAATACTCAAGTAAACAGTATTACGTATCGACCATGTTACTGCGACATAGGTTTTTTTCTCTTAGTCCATAATTATTTTTCAGTAGACATATTAGATACTACGCACGACGTTTTGTATCAAAATTTGGTTTTTGAGTAGATGCGTCCTTCCATTTTTTATGTCTGTCTTGCATTTATAAAAAAAAAAACAATAATTAAAACGCTTAGTATATTATAAAGAATATTTAATGTGACTAGCAGTCACTCTGTAACTCAATGCCCGGCTATTAATTGCGATCCCGATTTATCAACGTGCCCCATTCTTTAACTTGTTCTAAATTAAAATACATAGGTACCTACCTGGTATCAAAGTTGATTTGGTCAATACATTGAGTTTTCCTCCTACGCATACGATTGTGTGGCTGACGTCAAACCCTAAAGTTTTAACCATGTTTTAACACTTCGCATATTTTGTTACAAATTACAATGAAATGTCAAAGTCAAAGTTAAAAGATCTTATTCAATTTAGGCTATAACAAGCACTTATGAATGTCGAAAAAATCTACCACCGGTTCGGAAAAACCTCTGTTGAGAAGAATCCGGCAAGAAACTCAACGAGGTATTAAATTTGAAAGTCACTACTTGGTCACTACCCAATAAGTCAACATTGGAGTCGTGTGAAATCGCTTAAGGCTGTTTAGATTCTGTTATTTGTGAAAAGTACTACTGTAGTACTGATTTTTTGTCTATGGTTTCGGTTCCATTACGTCATGTGTCAATTAGCATGTCACAAACAGGTTATAAAGACGCTTATTTCTATTTTTATGATTGTAGTATGCACTAAGCAAGCAACACGAAGTAATTTGAATATCTTCCAGTTTACTTAGTACCTACCTGTATTTAATCAGGCTCTGGCATTATGATTGCCATTTACGAAAGTGAGAAGTGAGTGAATAATTAATTACCTGCGATAGTCGTTACGTGACTGATGTTTCGTAGATTGCTTATTCTTGTTGCTAAATGAACAGCGGATGTTTTATCGTTGTGATTATGTAATCATTAACACAATGGCTTAAGGTGTTTTGAACGGTTTATTGTGCGATCGGTGCGTGTTATCGGACAAGTTTGAATTAGACATTATCTTTTCCTAATAGCTGTGACCTTGCATGGACATTGATAGATATAGTTAAAAAATTATAAAGCGCTATATTCAGTTAGTAAAAGTATCCAGTAGCTTCGATCTATTCTGACAACAATACTTAAACAGTTTCTTCGACTGTTTGTGTTTCACATTTTCTTTATCTACAGTACCTATAGTCAGCAATAGAGTAGGCATATTTACTCATAAAATGTGTATAGTCAAGTGTAAACATACGGACTTAAAAATTTCAAAAATAAGTACCACAGACTTATTCCGACGCAATAAGGCCGTAAGTAACATATTTTTGAGTGGTTCGTATATTTTTGCACTTGACTGTACAAGCTGTTGTCAATAAAGTGATGTGCAAATATTTTTGAGTCCTTACATAGCTTAGATATGTTTTATTTATTAATATTAAACGTAAGAAAACTTGGTTAAACTTTCTTTTGTTAGGGTATGAATACTTATTTATCAATGAATCGACGACGGGATTCGGTCAAAGAGAGTTTGTGCCTTTTTGAAACATGTACAAAAGCTGCGTTGCTATTCGCTTCGGCTCTGTTATTCCTTATCGCCTTCCAAAGTTGATTTGTAAGATTTGAGACTATCTAAGCTTCAGTCCTTCCATCACGATTAGTTCGAACAAAATGGCTTATCTAGCTTAGACTTTCTCGTCAAATTGTAAACAGTACCCTTAGTGTAAGTTTTCGGTTACAAAATACGTCTCGATCGCGTTCGCGTTAAAATTTCAATTTGTATGGAAACACGAACATCGCAAACGTTCTGCTAGAGGCGCTTTTTCGTAACCGAAAACTTACATTATGGGCACTGTTCAAAATGTGTCGTAGACATGTCAGACATGAGGATTTTCTATTAGCGCGCATATGCTTCTTGCACATTCTAGGCTCGCGGTTGAGTGTGGCGTACGCGTCCCGTACTAGCTTACACAGCCATGAAAAATGTTGCATTTCCTGTTGACGCAGTCTAAAATAGTCGGGTTAATCTGGGAGCACGACAGTGCCCCCGCCAAGTTTAGCGTAAAGTATCACGTCTCTCGGTTTGATAAAGTGGAAGTCCAAAAATCAGCACATTTGATAAGCTGAGGTACTTCTAAGAACCATAATTTTGAAATTTAGGAGACGTCTCTAATTTTTGTAAACAAATCATCTTAATTGTGAAGTGGTACGTTTCTTGCAGTATAATGTGTATACTATATAACCTGTCGAAAGGGTTTCTTGCGGAGTGACACTCTTTCCCGGCTTGGATAATACCGACATGGAAATACTGACCCTGGTTTTTGTGTACAACGTCCATAGAAACTGACATGAGCTTCCATGGGCGTGTACACGAACAACGTTCGGTGTTTCCATGTCGGTATTATCCGGGAAAGAGTGTCACACCCTCCTTGCGTACTCTCTAGATATATACATGGCTATCGTCCCTGTCGCTGACACACTTATCAAAGTAATGTCATATCTATGTGACGATCTGTTCTGATCAGTTCCTTAGAGCAAAACAAATGTTTGCTGTTAGTGATAAACGCTGAAACACTGAAGTGACCTTAAATTAAAGTATTATTCTATCAGCCCTAGTTGAGTCTCGTTTAAAATATATTATCAACTCGTCACGTCGAAATCAGCTTCGTCATTTCAAATGAATTTGACCTTGACCCACTTTAGCGCACCAGACACTCGCGCCAAGTGGCTCGAGTCATTGTCATCGCAACAAGTTTATTGGACACAATTATCTTTCATCAATAACTTATTTGTTTGTCTAACCATGTAACATGCAACAAATGTATTTGGTCGCAAGGTTATTCACGGAGAAAATAAGATTTTGCGTAGGTATTATTACTATGATTACTTGCAAACTAATTGCTAACTCACTTAAAAGAACGACAAACGTCCTTATACTTTATTATCGTCTGCGGTTTGCGCAAGTTTAATTTAACATACCTACTGAGCATACTATGACCTCATCGTTACTTATTGTTGTGTTTGTCTTGCAATTTACGGTTACTTGATATTCCGGGTAAGCTTACTCACGTGTTTGGTTTATCCACAGGTAAATACAATTGAATAAATTAAATACGTTATGTTTTACACTTTTTCATTTGGTTACAGTGAACGAAGGGATCAGGAGCAACGGGATATGCTGGAAAAGCAGCAGAAAGAAAAAGAGAGAGAACGAATGGAGCGCGAGAGGGAACGCGAGAGAGAAAAACAGGAGAGAGAAGACAAAGAAAGGAGAGAGCAAGAAAATGCCGCTTCGAAACTCGTGTCGAGGCATTTCGAGGAATCTCTACGCCTGGCTAATCAGAAGGTTTTTATCACACCTTATCGCCGTTTTATCGGCTACTATTACACATGATCGTAGTATTTGTTTACGTTCTCGGTTTCCACTGATGTGAGGCGTAATCTCGCTCGAGGCAATCGGGACAAGTGATGCGAAACGTATCGTGCTAACGTGTCGGTTGTGATTGTCAACAGCGGGAGCGCAACGTGACGTGGTCGCTGCTGAGCAGCCTGGCGCCCAGCCGCGGCGCGGGCGGCGAGCACGAGCGCCTGCGCGCGCCGCCCGAGCGCGCCTACTACTCGCCGCCGCCGCACCCGCACCCGCCCGCGCCGCGCGCGCCCGCGCCCGCGGACTACCACCCGCACGCGCGGCTCGCCCTGCCCCCCAAGCAGGACAAACCTCACCCCTCCCTGCCCAAGGGGGAACCCAACTTCGCGCCATACAACTACCCCTACCGGGCCTACGAGAAACTACAAAAGGACCAGCACCTCCCGGCGCCGCCGCCCCTCGTGCCGGAAAAGAACTCTGTGATAGTGAAACACGACGCCAAACAAATTCATTTAGAACAAAAACACCAATACCCGAGCAAGCCTCGCAACGAGCCGTCCCCGCACTACTTGCCGTCGCGGCCGTACCGGACGGGGCTGTCGCCGCACGCGCCCACGCACCCGCACGCCGCGCTGCAGACGTCGCCGCACGCGGCGCTGCCCGCGCAGGACAAGAACGCGCGCCGGCCGCTCTACCAGCCGCCGCCGCAGCGCTCGCCCGCCGCCTACTACCAGCAGCCGCCCGCCAAGCCCAAGGTGTCCAGCCCCGCGCCGCCGCACATCTACGGCAAGCCCAGCAGCAACGCGCCCAGCCCCGCGCACTTCGCCGTCGCCGTCGAGCCCGCGCTGCAGCTGGCCAAGGCCGACCCGCCGCCCATCCCCTACCCGCCGCCCTCCGCGTACTCGCCCGCGCTGCGCACGCGCCCGCCGCCCGTCGCGCACGCGCGCCCGCCGCGCGCGCACGGCGACGCCGCCTCCACCTCCCCGTGCCAGACGCAGCCGCTCGACCTCGGCGTAGCCAGGGCCGATGACTCCGACCGTTTGTCACCCAGAAGACGGTGCCCCTTCGAACCCGCGGACTCTGAATCGAAACGGCGGAGATTGGAGGAGTTACCGGCCCCGGAACCCTTAATAGCGAGCGCGGCCGCTAGTGTTGGGCGGACGCCTCACGGATCAGAACCCGCGCCCCAGGCTCCGGGTCCGCCCTGCGATGTGAGAGTACCTTCTGCTGACGGTAGCATCGAAACGCCCGAAAAGGCAGCCGGTGCTTCTCCAGCGCCATCAGTAACGCCATCTGCGAGCCCCGCCCCCGCCACACCCGTCCCCCCGCAGGCAGCGTCGCCCCCCGCGGCCGCGCCACCAGCGCCAACGCCCACGCCGCCTGCGCCGCCAGCCACGCCGCCCGTTACACCTCTTGCCGATCAAGACACTCCTGCCAAAACTGCGTCGCCGACCCCCAGGGACGGCTCCGCACCCGTGCGACACCTCGGCAAGAAAGCGTGGCTTCAGCGACACGAGACGGCGCCCATCGGGGAAGGGGACTGCTCCGGAGGCGGCGGCACCTGCATCACGCTACCGATGGCCATCAACAGAATGTCCGAACAGGACGACTCCAGCTCAAATATCGTTGTTCCCGTCGCCGCCAAGTCAATACAGAGGCAGACGGGAGGACGTAAAACCACTAAACCTAGGAAACCTAAAGAAAACGGCCGCGTCGAGGACGCCGAGCGGGACAGCTCGAGTTCGGAGCGCGAAGCGACTTCACCACCAAAGAGGAAACCGCCGAAAGCGAAGCGAAAAAAGGGTGCGGTACCGCGAAAAGCCGGCGATGAGCCAAAGAAGAAAAAGGCTTCCGAGAGCGGAAGCGAGAGTGACAAAGAGAGTGATGATAAGGATTCCGATTCTGGTGCTAGTGGAAGCGGCAGTGGGAGCAACTCGAGCAAGCGAGGAGCCGGTGGACGCGCGCGGGGTCGAAGAGCCCGGGGCGGCGGCGGCGGCCGCGGCGGCCGGCGGAGGGACGAGCCTCCGCGCCGCACGCCCTCGTCGGCCCGCACCAAGCCCACGCCGGAGTCCTTTCTCCAGAACGGCTCGTGCTGCGAGGTCGCGCCGCGGCTTGCCAAGTGCCGCGAGTGCCGCTGGTCCCCTGCGCAACGCGATAAGGACATGCCCAACATATTCTGCCGCTTTTACCATTTCCGAAGACTGAAGTACGCCAAGAACAGGCAACTAGCTATTGCCGGGTTCTCGGATCCCTACAAGGATGCTGAAGAGGTAAATATCATTATTCATTAAAACTTACATAATCAATCACACTAAAGTGAACATTGTCATAGTCGTAACATTGATCAACTGTTAAAAGTTTCACTTTCGATTTTACATTCCATGTAATAAACCTTTCTGTTGCTAATCAGTTGCCAAAGTGAACTAAACATCATCCCATTGAATGCATTGGCATATGCTATTATTTTGCACTAAACAATAATTATTTTTCATTATAGGATGACAAGAAACTTTGGCTCTCATCTTCAGTCGGCGCCGCAGAATTAGACATAGAAATGAGTTGCTTCCTCCTGCGAGAAATCGGAGACCAGTTCTGTGAACTGCTACAACAGGAGAAAGAAGCAGAACTACACCACCAAAACGACGGTAAGAAAACAAACGAAGTGCTATTATTAATCTTATTTATCCGTGTCGTGTCAAGTAATTAAACAAAATGATTTCCGTGTCAAACTGTCGATTAGTCGTGACTGTGACGCAACAACTCATACCAGTTGATATCTATTCTGTTTTAATATGACGCCCACTTTAAACCAGCATCCTTATTTGGTCAAATAGGTTCTATTGTTATCTAAAAATAGTATGGCTCTTAATATAGTCGTGCATTAGCGACATGTAGGTCAAGCATGATCTGCTTCAATTACCTAGAGGTTATTAATCTATTAGGTAGAAGCAGAATAAGCTGGTCATTCTGCTGATACGATTAAATAGAATCAAAGGTCAGCGGAATGCTGATAGCCGGTGGAATTTACGTTATAAATACGTTTATAGTAACATTGATAAGTATAATAATTTACATGAATATTACTAGAAACTTCTACGTCTGTTCCAAATTAATTATGAAAGTGAATGATGAATGTTTGCCTAACACATTATTTATTACTTACTTTTAATTGAACTTGAACGGAACACAGGGAAAGAGCTTTTGTTTGTTTTAGCTTTTAATGGACTTAGCAAGTTAGCAACGTCGTTTAACGTGGCTTATTCTATCGATGATTTTTAATGAACCGTGAAGCAATGAGGGTTTTGTGGCTAGTTGGCACTAGTATCGTGAGGTCTGTTTGGCATTTCTCACGTTTCAGATTGGTTTATAACGAATTTTCCCAAAACAAATTACCTCTGGCATATGGCGAGAAATTTAATAGTTCTGACGCCATGTCCTATTGTAGTGGTAGGATTTATTGTGAATTCGGATGCATTCCAGGGCGTGTTCCCTCCCCCCTTAGAGATTCTAAAAAAGTTGCCAAAGGTAAAGCAACCAAAGTCATAAGCACCAAAGTTTATATGCTCTCAAGTTTACCTATAGTTCATCCTTTTCTCATTCTCCAGATCAACTTTTTATTCGGTTATCGGTTGGCGACGCCGACGCCTTTGGATGCATTAGTCTTTTGACAGTGCTAGAATCAAATAACATTTTGTTAATATTATGAAAATGTTGTTACAGACAAGACGATAGCGTGGAAACGGGTAGTGCAAGGCGTGCGTGAGATGTGCGATGTTTGCGAAACCACGCTATTCAATTTCCACTGGACCTGTGGCAAGTGCGGATTCGTTGTCTGCCTCGATTGCTATAAGGTGAGCACACATTTGATGATACACATACACACATGATACTGTTGTTAAAATATAAGACCTACACACTAGATATTGTGGTGTTCAAATAAACGTGTCTAAATTAGCTTTTTTAAAGAAATAATCGTCTAATTCCAATTCTAAGTCGTCAATATCCGCGATTCGCTAGTATGCCAAGTGGAAGAAATATAATTTATATTTGATTCCTTCCTTTACCAAGAATATTATGTGCGTTATGGACTTCCTCAAAGTAAGGACTAAATTTATTCTGTATTCAAAATATATTGTGTCATTCTAGTTGTAAAGCTCTAAACAACAGTTTTTTTGAGGAAAAAAAAATATATTGCAAACTTGTCAGACAATGTTCTTTCGAACAGAACTAAAGATACAACTTTTCTAAACTTTCGTTCAATACTAATTTAACACAGGATTTTTTGTGCTCCACTGTATACTTAAACGAAATCATGTCAATGGTTCAGGCGTGATGCACGAACACATTTTACGATCGTAGGATAACGGTGTTTTACGTTTGGTGTATAAATTTATTTTTTGTTTACAGTCACGGACCTCCGGTGAAGCAACAACTGCTCCTAGTGAAACAAATAGCTCATCTAATGCCAACTCTAACGTCGAAAGAGATTCTTTTGGGTAAGTCAAATTATTTATATATTTTTTCTTAATTAGTTACTTACAAATCTTTCGTTATTAAAACTATATCAGTTCTGAGAGCATGCAACCAGAGCTCATCCTCAGAGTAAAACGATCGTACACCATGCTGCCAGTTGCCACCAGTTATGATACCATTTGTTAATTGTTGTGTTGCATATTTTGCATAAGCTTAGCTATCGTAAGGTCGCGGGTGAGCAAGGAAATTCTTTTAGTTCATTGACATGGGCCTCCGCAAAGTAAGAAGAAAGAGAGAAAGAAAGACATTTTATTCACATTCACAAAGACACACAAATACAACAAAAAAAACAATAGACAGCAAACACAAACAAAACAAAAAGGAAATACCAAAATAAGAACACACGATTTTGTGTGTCCCCGCAAAAGTGAGGCGTTAGACGCCTGCAGCGCTGATAGTAACGCCTGATTCAATAAATTACTAACGTCAATGTTTGTCCCCAGCTGGTTAACGTGTACGTCGGGCGGCGCGCACCCGGTCCGTCGGCTGCTGTTGACTCAGATCGCGGCGGGCGGCGCGCTGGGCGCGGCGGCGGCGCGGGCGCACGCGGCGCGCGCGGCCTGGGCGCTCCCGCCGTGCGCGTGCGGCGCGCACCCCGCGCCCTCGCCCGCCAAGCGCGCCATCGCCCGCCAGCTGTTGCTCGACGTCATGCAAAAGGTACATTTTGACTATCATCATCATCATCCCAGCCTATATACGTCCCACTGCTGGGTACAGGCCTCTTAGAATGAGAGGGCTTGGGCCGTAGTTCCCACGCGAGCCTAGTGCGGATTGGGAACTTCACACGCACCACTGAATTGCTTCGCGGGTTTGCGCAGGTTTCCTCACGATGTTTTCCTTCACCGCAAAGCTCGTGGTAAATTTCAAATGTAATTCCGCACATGAATTTCGAAAAACTCAGATTTGACTATTTTCTATTTAATGTAAGATGAAATTAACGGTCAAATTGTAACACACGTTTCTCGGTATTTCGAACAAAAATTGACTAAAAATACCTACATGTACATTTATTAGCGGTATTTATTATATTTATAGTATAGAAGTTAACACAATTTTAAATAGTTTCATTGTTTCATAGAAAAACGTTTGCAAATTTCACCGTTAAGTTTCAAATGTTAAAATAAATAGAGTTAGAGCTTCCATCCCATGAAACGAACGATATTTCTGGAGACTTCTGTATCTGGTAGAAATACATGAACTACAAATTATCGAAAACGACATCAAAATCTACAGCAAACTCGTGAAAAACGTGACCAGGAAAATGAGGCGTTGGAATCGCTCAAATAATCGCCCTGCAATTCCAATGTCTCCTAGGTATTTAACAGCATGGTTACAAATCCAGAAAAGCGGAAGTGTTTTTTTCGAGTTAGCGTATTTTAAACTAACGTTTGGCTTAGGATACTGCCCAGTATTATTTAATTGATAAAAGAATATGGGTGCAATGTTAACTATGTCTCATTGTATAGTCAGGAGAAAATGACAACACTTCTAAGTATTTTTAAAATATTTTTTTAATAAAAACTTACAGTCATTGTCAGCTAAATTCAAACTACCTAAGTTTCAAGTTGATGACATTTAACTATCGCAAAAATCCGTCCTATGGACGCGATCCTGGCTAGATCACCAGTATTTCACTACCAGATTATTGTATTGTCATTGGACTTACATAATAAGTATGCCCATTTTCTGCTCAATCAGACAAATATTACGAAGTGGTCGAAAAATAGTTTGCAATTTATGAAACCACAATTCAGATAGGTATAAACATTAGTGTCGCAGCGACATGTTGCCTATTTTTAAGATTGCTTTTATTCTGACTCTCAAACTAATTAAATATTTATCTTTTACAGAATGTCAAAAAAGAGGATGTGAAAGAGGAGAACGGGCCGACCAACGGCTCGTCCCCAGTCAAGTCGGAGAACGGAAAGACCGGGAGTTCAGTCGTGAGCTGGCTCTCCGACATCCCGCTTAAAACGGACGTCAAAGACGAAAAGTCCGACTCCAGTTCCTCCGACGGAGAAGGCGGCAATTTTTCAACACTGCGCGAACTTCTCATCCGCACCGCTCCCGACGCGGCAGAACAGACTCCCAAGAAAAAACAGAAGAAGAACAAAAGCGACGCTCTCGACGACGTCATCTCTAGTGTCGTTGACGAGAAGAAAGACGAGGATGATGAATCCAAGCCGTTTGCGTTGTCTAATGTAGTGAAGCGGTATTCGCGCGCCGGGCGGGGCCGCGACGAGTTGCCTGTGCGGATAATGACGTTGACAGAATCCAAGATGCTGTATCCCGACGTCCCGCACGCGTGGCTGTGCGACGGCCGTCTGCTGCATCTCACGGCGCCCGCACACCCTGGGAACTATAAACCCTTCCAGGTAAATATTTTATTGTGTTAATTTATTAAATATCCTGAATATCATTTTAAATACATAGGTACACAATATACTAATTGAGTGAAAAAGCAGTTTTTGATGGTTTTTAACTGGTTTTTCCGTGCTGATGCAAACTATTCAATCTTTACGATCAAAATATTTAAATTAAATTGTACGATTACAAAGTGCAAACATGACGTCAAACGCCTGTATCATGTTTTTAAATTGGACCTCTTTTGTTCTAGGATCAATGGAAACGTGGGCAGCCTGTGCTAGTATCAGACATGTCAACGCTTCTGGACAAGGACCTGTGGAGCCCGGAGTCGTTCTCGCGCGACTTCGGCGACACGCGCGTCGACCTCGTCAACTGCGCGTCCGGCCTCGTCGTGCCGAACCAGCCCTCGCGCAAGTTCTGGGACGGCTTCGAGCTCGCGGGCAAGCGGCTGCGGGACGAGCGCGGCGCCCCGATGGTGCTCAAAGTGAAAGACTGGCCCCCCGGCGAGGACTTCGCGGAACTCCTGCCCACGCGCTTTGACGACCTGATGCGCGCGCTGCCGCTCGCCGAGTACACCTCGCGCACCGGCAAACTGAACCTCGCGGCGCGCCTGCCCGAGTGCTTCGTGCGACCCGACCTCGGCCCCAAGATGTACACGGCTTACGGCGGCGCCGGCGGCACCACCAACCTCCACCTCGACGTCAGCGACGCCGTCAACGTGATGGTGCACGCCAGCGCGCCCACGGACGCGCCCGAGCGCGCGCGGGAGGCCGCCCGCGCCGCCGAAGAAGCCGGCGTCGACGTGCTCTCGCGCCGCCGCGCGCGGCAGAAGCCCCCGGCCGCCCTGTGGCACATCTACGCGGCGCGCGACGCCGACAAGATCCGCGACTTCCTCGTGCGCGCGGAGCTGGAGCGCGGCGCGCGGCCGCGCGCGCAGCACGACCCCGTGCACGACCAGACGTGGTACCTGGACGCGGCGCTGCGCGAGCGGCTGTACCGCGAGTACGGCGTGGAGGGCTACGCCGTGCTGCAGTGCCCGGGCGACGCCGTGTTCGTGCCGGCGGGCGCGCCGCACCAGGTGCGCAACCTGCTGGACTGCATCAAGGTGGCGGAGGACTTCGTCTCTCCCGAGAACGTGTCGCGCTGCTTCGAGCTCGCGCAGCAGTTCCGCCGGCTGTCGCGGCAGCACTCCAACAAGGAGGACAAGCTGCAGATCAAGAACATCGTGTACCACGCCGTCAAGGACTCGCTGTGCTGCCTGGAGGCCGCGCTCGCCGCGCCCGCCGCGCCCTCCGCGCCCGCGGCCGCGCCTGCCACCAAGTAGCGCGCGACCGAGCCTCGCATTTGATCTCAACCTCGAACGTAACGTTAGCTAAGTTCCGCATTTAAACGTAAGATTGGGAGCGAGTGTGACCCGCGTTTCGTATGTAAGATGCCATTTTTAAGCGTCGCGTGGATTGTGTACCAGTTTGTGTGTAAACGTACTCGAAATGTGATTTAGTCCGACTGTCGCGATCGGAGAATGTGCAATGTAAATTAGTCTGATTACAGTGATATTGTCGAGATGTGGATATGTTTTATGTTCCTTAATCGAAATACAAAATAAACTCTTCAGGTTATTTACAGCTTATTTGTAGCTCCTAGTGATATGTATGTATTGTGTAAATTTTTAATTCGAATTCCATCGAGTACATATTAAGAAGTGTATACTTTTAAGTTATTGTATGAGTAAAACGTATTCGCTCGAAGCATTGTACATTAAACACGCGTGTAGATAAGTTTCTCCTATATTAGATTTCTCAATTTGTTTAGTATGTTACAAACGATAGTTTAACAAGATATGTGACAATTTCTTTTGTCCTTATTGCTGTATTAGGCGAAAGCAAGTTTTTTTTGTACTGTGTATATTATGTACGGTTATAAGTTGGAATAAAAAAAAGATGTTTATATTAGTTGTTCTTTTACTCACCCTTTAGTAGCTATTAGTAATAAAATGTATGTTACTGCCTTTGTATGAACTGAGCAACTCTCCTCGCCAGTTGACAAATTTGGGCTCGACTAAATGAATGAATGAAATAAATCTGAGAATCTGTCTAATTTACGAGGCTGTTCGCATTCGGTCAGTACTAGTGCCAGAGTGCCCGAGTCGTGCGGTTTAACCGTTTGAGCCTTGTTTGAAGCAGTTCCATTCGAACACAAGAAAGAGTTTATTGTTGAATCCAATTCTTAATTTATCATCCGATCTACTTGTACAACAAATTTAAAGTCCATCCCAATCTCGACCATTGGAAGTGTGTAGGTTTGACTCGCATCTTTTCAAAGTATTTTAAAAATCCTCTAGGTAGAATTCATGTCTGCATTTGGCTATTTAAAGAGTAGTCATGATACTAAAGATACTATAAAAGTTGTTGGAACTGATGTCTCTATCACCTATTCAAACTGGAAATTTAAGAAAGCAAATAATAATGAATAATTTAAGAAATATATTTTTTTATAACAATTTTGACTAAAATTGTATGGAGAAAACCATAGACTCCAGACTTTCTACATTTTAAGAATGTCCGTGACTCAGCGCCATCTGTTAATGTTTTACGTGACTATCGTATATTTGTTTGCGTAAAAAAACTGTGCTGTCGCTACTCGACCACAGATGGCGTTAAAATCAAATTATTAGCAACCTTACCGGAACTAATTTGAGCCGAGTTCAAAAGCTGGCTAAGTGCGAGTCGGACATCGTATACATTTAAAAACAGACTATATAATTCTATTTAGTTTCAAGTAGGAACCAGGATTGATTTTGTATGAAAATAAACTTCAAAGGCATCACGTCAACTTAGAAACTGTTTTATACGCTGAGGTATTAGAAGACCGTAGCAAAATTTCCTAAATAACGAATAACCTAGGCTTAACCTTGTATCACCTGTGCCACAGAATAGATAATACTCCCTGTGAATAAATATTTCCAAATGGCACACGCATACAATAGGATACCTCGCTGGAACAGTAAGTCAAAGTCGGGCTTGGTAGACATCAACAACAAAAATATACCTACATACGTTTGAAGCGCCAAAAATATATACTTGTACGGGACTTTATTGCCTGAACATTAAAGTCTTGTATAAATACATATTTTTTGCACTTTGGCTGTATTCATATCTTTGTAAGTAACTACTCTTTAAATTTCCGGACCTTATAAGGAAATTGAAACTATTATAGATATTGATTTATTTATGTGCGACGGGCTGACAGATCGACACACACAATTAATCATCATTATATCAGCCGTAGGACGTCCACTGTTGGACATAGGCCTCCCCCATATATGTCCAGTTGCTTAATTTGGAAGCGGTTGTATCCACCGTGAACCTACGACTTTTTCGTCCATCTCTTTGGTCCTAAGTTACGCGTTCTCCATTGTAGAACAAAGTAGAACTTTTCGGCATTAACGGCTACTTATTTGTTCTCCGTGCTACTAGGTCCTTAGTGAAAAAGGGGTTAAATCTGCAGAAATTACACAGCTATTTTCTATTTTATGTGTAAAGGGGTTTAAGTCGAAATTAGCTGTTCAACTTCTGCAGAATTAAATCCTTTTTCGCTAGGGCCCTAGCTATATGGCCATCAATACCTATCGCAGCCTTCTCGACTGCATCCAGGTGGCCGAGGATTTCGAGTCACCCGAGAATGTGCAGTATAGTATATATTTGCAGGTGGTAGGACCTTGTGCAAGGTCCGCCCGGATTGCTACCACCATCTTGCTCGCTAATCCTGCCGTGAAGCAGCAGTGCTTGCACTGTTGTGTTTCGGTGTGGAGAGTAAGACAGCCGGTGAAATTACTGGCACTTGAGGTATTCCAACTTAGACTTAGAAATAGCCCGAAACATGTCCAGCTAAACTCGATTTAAGACGTGAGTTATCCGTTACAAATGTTCAAAACGTCGTTCTGCATAGTTTTAGCTAAATCTAACAATATTTAGGAGTTCCTTCCACTTCATCAAACTTAATAAAACATTTTTTTTTGATAAATTTTCGTATATCGAGCTAAACTTTATCATATCGAGAAGGAATATGGACTGATTTTGAAAAAAATCGCTCGATATGTAGGTCTGCAACGGCGGCAAAGCCACGAGCGCAAAATAATACATAATAGAATAAGTCTACTATTAAATTAACAATAGCTAGAGAGTTAGTTTGTACGTTTGCTGTAGTTTTAAGTTTATTTTATTTGGTTTATTTATATTCTGTAGTTGTATGAATTTTAATAAATGTAAGTATAGCTAGAAGGTTCAACAAAATAATATGATCTGACATTTGGGGCTGCAAATAGATGTAAACACCCAACTGCCCATTTCTGAGAAATCATGATAACAATGGTTAATTAGCGGCTTTATAAGACCGTGTGAGATTACGCAGACAAAACAAAAAGAACACTAAACTAATTTATCACTTGGCATTGAAAAAAATCTGTCAAGCCTGCCTTTACTTTAGCAAGAATATGAGCTCATCGGAAAACGCCATTCATGCAGTAACAAAATACTTAATAGGTACTTATTTACTTCTCTGTACACTAAATTCCTCAGTTATACATTGTCCGACGTACACTTGGCCGATTTAAATTTAGTAATATTGCGAGGAAACCTGCATAAAATCTGAAAAGCAATTCAATGGAGTGTGTGACTGAAGTTTCCAATCCGCAGTGGGCCTAACAGCTGGTAACTCAAAGTCAAAGTCAAAAATATCTTTATTCAATTTAGGCTATAACAAGCACTTGAATGTCAAAAAAATCTACTACCGGTTCGGAAAAACCTCTGTTGAGAAAAATCCCGCCGTCATTATATACCTAAAACTTAAAAAAAAATCGATCATTTCGTTTGTCTACTTTTTGATTTAATTTAATTTTTGATTTCAGTTTAACTGACTATAATCCGTAACTCAGTTCTTATCAAATAAACAAAGAGAAAAGATTTTAACATTAAGAACATTATGGATAGCGTTGCGTTGTTATTCATCTTAGGTCATACGCGGTGAGCTGGTGAGATAGATTGCTCCCCTCCCCCTTGCGCTGATTTATAAAGCTCCTGCCCCCCCCTCAGCGAACAGTTTGGGCGCAGTGGTCGACCAGTCTGTACCAATATGAGGGCTGTGACTTTCGCTATTTTCGGTAAGATTTTCCTTTTTGCCATATTTGTTTTAGATCGTTATTTTTTAATTTCATAAACTATTCAAAGTGTTCTTTTATTTGGCGTCTCAATATAAAATCGTATTTTATTTACTTAATTTTGAAAGCGGTCTTCGCAACTGGAAACAGGAAACTTCGAGGATTAATTTGTTTTTGCTTCGTTACTAAGATTTTAATCAAAATGCTGCAGTAAAATACATCCACACTAATATTATAAATGTGAAAGTGTGTGTTTGTACGTTTGTCCTTCTTTCACGCCGCAACGGATTGACGTGAATTTTGGCCTAGCGACAGAGACACAGACAGAATTCCATGTGCGAAGCCGAGGGCAAAAGCTAGTAACAATATAAATTTATTTATCCTCCTTATTAGAAGTGCTTAGTTATTTCAACTTCAACACAATCAACTTAGAGATCGTTTTTAGAGTTCCAAAAGGATCTACACGGAATCCGAGAAGTTATAGTGTTTTTATTATTTTATTTTTTAATTAGTTAAAAATTTACTACCTACTTAATTGGTTTTCTGTTTTAAAAAATATTAGCAAATATTGGTGGCTTCTTTCTATAAAAAAAGTTGCCTAGAAGATATTGCTCTTAAGCGATAAGGCCGCCTATTGCTTACCTTGTAATTTTCTCTCTGTGTACCCGTTTCCTGCTTCGCTGACTATTTTTGGTGTAACATCAGCCAAATATGTAGTCTGCCACCCTAAAGTTGATAATCGTTGCATGTCATACAACAATAATGCCATAGACATGTCCGTCAACTTGAAAGTTCGATTTTAGCGCCATATTCATTTGATAGGAACTTGTTTAAAAATTGGTAGACCACTTATTTGGCCAATTGTATAATGATGGAAGAGTCATTGTATTGTAAACAAAGGGATGAGAAGCCACCAAAGCCACAAAAAATATTTTATTTTATCAAAAACTATTTCAACATTTTGCGAAATCCCCACGGAAAAGTAGGATTCTAAAACAAACTGATTCAGACAATACATAGTTATTAGCCTCAACCAATGCTCTCTATACCCATTTAAAAATTGGCAGATATATTCCATGTGATGTACATCAACCAACAAAAACTTGGGAAACCCCCGACTTTGTCACCGATTTTAATGAAATATGCCAAAGACCCATCGCTGGAAAACCTGATTTCAAATAAAAAACCGCATTTAAATCAGTCCACCCATTTAAGAGCTACCGTTTAAGAGCACAGAAAAACAGACACACATAGCGGTCAAACTAATAAAACCCTTTTGCGTCGGGGGTTAAAAAGGGATTTTTTATCATTTTTGAATATCTTTCTGTATGTGTATTATTATCAGCTAATTAAGGTTGTAAACCATTCTTATTCTTGTTTTTAGAAATTCCTGCGGGATAGGAAATGAAAAGGATTTAAGTTTTCGTTTTGAAGTAGCTCTACTCCGTAACTAATAATTATCAGAGGCTTTATGTAAATGTTGTAAAAATTGACTTATATTAGGTACGGGAGTATATAATGGGACCTTTGTGCTAGTAATGTCATCTTGACACTTTTGTCGAGGAAATCATAATGAAATTGATTATTAAAAGGTTCCACCCTGGGTAATGATTCAATTTGTTCGACTGAACTACTCGTATAGCGTGACAATTATTACGGTGTATGCAAACATTGCAACTGTAATGCTTCGTGTGATGTGATATTTCAGTTTCTGAGATGTAATAATATGACCTATTACAAAATAATACAAGGTGACCTTAGCCTCTGGACAAATAATGAAACCATGGATAAGACTGATACCTAGCCATATCTTTAAATAGTTATTTGCTTAATTAGGCAAGAAAAAAAAATCTATAAAATAAGATCATCCAAATACACAGGCTGCTCCAAAGTGATACATTGAAAACCGTTCGTTTTTCGGTAAATATTTGACTGATTGTTATGATACTTTGCAGTTTGGTCTTAAATATCTTGCTATATAAGCCAGTAGTATTCGTATTTATCCAGAGGCTAAGGTCACCCAGTACACTGACTAGGTATATATTACCTACAAAGTACTGTTTTGCGCATCTCTACAATCTAATGCGATCTTCCTGCGATTACCGCATTACCTCGTAGCTGTCTACGACCTAATAGAGCTAAGGTCACCGGACCTGCCACTACACAGCGTAGGTTTTATTGCATGATTGTTTCCTGTATCGCAAAAACAAGGAAAACTTACCTGTCTAGTCAGATCAGGTTACCACTAGTTAACACTGAAAAAGTTTGAGTATCTCACCCTATTTTCGTATAAATCAGTGTAATTAACACAATGAAGCGGATTTTACTTAAAGTTTTTTGCTGTTCGTGTGCGTACTTGAACACAGTCATATCCGTCGATTTGCTGGCAGATCTACATACGTATATTATTATATTAATATAAATATGTACTAATGTATTAAGTAATACACTTCGTTTTTGTTTGCTTGTGTAACTTATGAACTGACTTTTTTAATTATATTATATTAAGTACATTTATATTGCTCGTATTCGGATGCGCAATCGACGTGATGTCAAAAAAGTGACGCACTATATTGCTCGCATTATAATACGCACGGTCTAGTTTATAAAATTGTGAGCAAAATTTTATTAAAAATATCTGAACACGACTCTATTGTTAACGTTGTATGCCTCTACGGTGGTCAGATATTTTCGATCAAATTTTTGCTCACAAGTTTATGAACTCGTCTGTACCATAGACTACACGCATAATATCATACGCAGATATTGGTTATTATCATTCATAGTTGATTATCACTCCGTAATTAACGTGATAATTATCGCGTACAATCCTAGAGAATATCTAAGGCTTATTATAAAGTCAATGATTATATCATGGACAGGGATATTTGGAAATAATTCCGATCCGCATAAGCAATCCCTTGAAATAGCGAACCTGTGTTAAAAATAAAGTTGTGTTATATAAGTACTTGTGATTGTAAATCTGTTTAAAAATATTAAATATATATACCTCGTTGAGTTTCTTGCCGAATTCTTCTCAACAGAGGTTTTTCCGAACCGGTGGTAGATTTTTTGACATTATAAGTGCTTGTTATAGCTTAAATTGAATAAAGGTACTTTGACTTTGACTGTGAATACAAATTTTTCAATCAACTTTGTGTCTACGTTCCAGTGGTTCTGATCGTGGCGGTGTCCTGTCGGCCGGACAAGCCAGACCTGAAGAAGTTGAAAGAGGAGGCGGCGCGCAAGAAGGCCTGTACACATGACTGTAGCTCAGTCAAGCTGGACCCCGTCTGCGCCGGCAAGCAGGGCGAGAAGCCCAAGTCCTTCGGCAATGAATGCGTCATGAACAACTATAACTGCGAACACCAGGACAGTAAGTATTGTTTTGAATCACAAAAACGGCCATTCAACGTGTAATGACAACATACAAGCAATAAAGGTTCTTTAACTTTGCCGTTCTTGTCATCACTGATATGATATCATGTAAAAAAAATTGGCAAAGTAGTGGGAATCGACTTGTAACTGAATACTCTTGTTGATGCCGTTCCTTGTGTAGCAAGAAGAAGGAAGAAAAATCTATTGGTTTGCTTCTCTCATGAGACAAAATAAATGCTACTCAGAAGAGAAGTTGCTTAATAATAATGCTAATTGGGATACAATTGCAAATATTGTTAGATCGTTCAGATATTTTTTTTTATCTTCATGTGCTCTCCTTTAGTAAGTACCTTATTTACAGTAACTTTAGTTTTCTCTCCTGACATCATAGAGCATGTACAATATGCATTTTTTTCGTCATGTCAATTTATAGTAGAAACTTACATAAATATTTCTTAACACAAAGCTCTGCAAATTGAAGGGATGAAACGACGAAGCTTTTAGTGCGTGTTTCTAAAACCCGATTAGGTAGATGGAAAGTTCAATTCACCGTAGAAAGTCACCGCGATAATGAACACGTATGTATACCCTATACAAGCGCGCCAGAGTGTGACATGACGCGTAAGCGCAGCTTTGTTAACTAGATTCAATGGCGTCGATGACTCCATTGTCGGTCGCAATCCGACCGGATCATGACTCATACTGGTTATGTACCTACCTATTTTTGTAAACACGTACTTTCCGCAGTATAAAAACTGGATTGCATGCAAACAACTCTTTGTACGCTCGACCGCGCCTGGCAGCTTTAGGAGTTTAGTTTTTGCTATGTGAATATTTTAAAATCTTCGAGCTCGCCTTCTACATAACTGTGCACGAACATGTGCGGAAACGGAGCGGTGTCGGAGAAAAAAAAACATCAATAAGATATCTTGATTTTCGTAGTCTCTGACAGCTTTGTAGGATTCCTAGTGCATCTTAGTGGATGGCTTCGCAGCCTTAGATCTTTAGAACTTTAGAAGATGACTTGTGGCGCATCTTTTAAATTTCAATTTAGAAGACTAGACGTTTCTCGTTATGCTTTTAAGCCAGCGAAATGGATGTTGCTTTATTTGCGAATCATTGATTAATTTTATTTGACGGATAAATGTGATGCCGTCTCCGTCTATTCGAACAAAACAAACAGACGGCATTACATCACCCATCAAATAAATTTAATCAATTGATGGTGAAATGGGGGGTTAATCTCGTAAGTTCTCGGGTGTTTAATTAAGTACAGTTGTAAGAATAACTGCCGAAACTGTCTGCTCGAAATTTAAGTGTTAAATTTATTGAAAAATTTCCATAATCATAAAAAATATGTTAAAAAAATGTTACGAGGATACTTCTTATTATTTTATTGCTCTATATATCTATATCTATATCTATATCTTCTATATCTATGTCTATAATGAAATGTCCAAAACAGTCTAGAGATGACGAATATCCCTAAACAAACTTTTAATATTCCTAGGGTCTTTTTAATAGCCTACATACATATGTTACTGAGATAATTTGGTACACGACATACGTTCTGTCCTTACTTTAATACAGCGATAAGTTAGTTATATAGCTTAGCTAGTACCTAACAATAAAATAAAACTAACAATTATTTCTTTATTTCCAGCACTCCACAAGATCAGCAAAGGTGAATGCCCCGGCTCACAAGGCATCCGTCTCTCCTAAAAAAAATTACTCTGGAGAATACAATCATAACTAAAAAAGTTATTTGATAATGTTACATTTTTTTTCAACTGTAGTGTAAGTTTTATTACTAACGCGTGCAGTGTAACGTTACGTACCAAATTATTATTAGACCGTGATGGGATGGGAATGAAACTGACAGTAGTAATATTGTAAATGTGTTTACATCATAATATGTGTGCCTATCTACAAAGGTATGGAATGACAGATCTTTTAATTACATTTTAATCTCGGTCTGATAATTGTTAATGACTTTTGTATTTAATTGTGTTATGAAATTATGTGCATTTATAATATTGAACTCAATAAACGCTTTTGTTTGGTAAATTCCATAAGACGTGCATTTTCTTATTAAAGTACGGCTTACTTGTAATATTTATCAGAATTTAAACAATCAATTTTTAGATTTCACCAATTACATCATGATTTGTGCCTACTCGTATATACGTCCCACTGCAGGGCACCGTCCTCCTCTCAGAACATGAGGGCTTGGGTCGTAGATCCACATGTTAGGGAGCTATTGTGGGATAGATGACACACACAGACATACCTATGCCAAATTGTAACTTTACATCCCTCTTTCTTGCGTAGGGGAATAAAAACAAATGAATAAAAAACAACTTTCTAAATACGAACTTTATTATAATTACGAGTACGGTACTAAGGTATTACCTACATAAAATACAACATTCTTCTAGGACTGCAATTTTTCAGTCACTTGACTTATCTACGGATTAAATTCGTAATTTGTACAATAAATAACTGTCAACGTGCTGTAAGTATAGTCAAATAGTCAGTGAGGTGGAGCTCAAAATTGTCTAAATATCCTTTATACTTGAGAGTAGAGTCGCATGTTTATCATATTGAGCTCTCTGACCGATCCTTCGTCTTAATACTATGAAAACTAATGGTGAAATATTAGTTTCCCCAATTATAAAAATAAATTTAATTAGTTAGTCTAAATTAGTTAGTCGTAAAAAAAGCGAATTACAAACACTGTTTTTCAACCCTTTTTTTTTTGTGTAATCACAATCATTCTGCCGTCATACGGAAAAACGCATCTATATCTGACATTTTTCTTTTCGAAATCGACTTACTTACACGCATATTAAGATTCAGTAAAAAAGGACACAAGTCAGTTTCGGGAAGAAATATCAGATATGTCATTTTTCCGTATGACGGGAGCATTTCTTGAGCTTTAATTGTTGCGGAAAATTGCTACAGTCCATAAAAGTAACAAAGATAGTAAAAACAAACTGACCCAATTACTTAAAATTATAATCTAATTCATAGCGGAAAATATTGAGCAAGTAAAAAACTGTTTCGTAGTCTCTAAGTAGTGAATTATCCACTCTCTGTTCTTATTGTAAATGTAGGTTTAACATTTGAGGAGTTACAGTGACAAAGGGTCATGAAGATAGTTTCAATGGGTATTTTAAGAGCCTTCCTCAATTGACAGTTAAACAATGATAGCGTTATCTACTATAAAGAAAGTTTCTTAGATTTCTATTTACTAAAATAACAGTTTTCGATGAAATGACATGATTTCTAAAATTAGTTGAACTGAAAATGTTGACAGACAGGAGGAATATTATTATATGCAGGCAAATTTATGTAAGTATAATTATTGATGTAAATACCTAAGTCAATTTACTTACAGTCAAAAAATACGTGAACATGATTCTAATTTTAGGGGCTGTTTCACCATCCATTGATTAGTGTTAACTGACGGTTATTAAATGTGATGCCGTCTCCGTCTATTCGAACAAAACAAATAGAGACGACATCACATTTAACCGTTAGTTAGCACTAAAAGAAACAGCCCCTTAGTGTCAAAATCAGGCGCACGTAAAAATTGTGTGTGGATATGAAAAATTACGTTTCATAGGATAAAACACTCAGAATCATGTGATAAACGATTATACGATACGGTAGTGCTGATTATACGATCGCGTTAGGAATTTTTGAGTGTTTTCCTAACTGTCTGATATTATCGTAGGTAACATATGACGCCTGACAACTTTTAGTCCATTCAAAGGAGACCGAAGAAGAAAATGTCCGCATTAAAAAAAAAATTGATTTTTAAATTAAACGAGATAATTGGATGGTCATTAACATTAACCCTTCCAAAGTCACATCACATCTTAACGTGGATTGCTGACGCGACATGAAGTCAACACTCGCCGAGACTTGTGATGGCATAATCTGAAAACAGAATAAAAGCAAAATCAGTTAAATAACTAGTACAAACAAATACTAACTAGCATGGTTCATCTATTGTACCTACTTTCAAATACGACGATTGATCGTTCATAGATTTTTAAACGAACTGAAACAATTACTTTGGTACGTCCTTATATACTCGTATGATAGTGTTCATACACATTTCTTTTTTGTGTTTTTACGGTGCGAAGGTGGAGGCTGCTTGAACACACATAAATAAATCACACAAACCATCTATCAATTCACCACCACCACACTATACTGACGTGTTTCGAACTCAACCAGACCTCATCTTCAGAGTAACACAACCGTTCACCATGCTACCATATGTTAGACATCATAAGGTCGCGGGTGAGCAAAGTAATTGTTCAGATTATTGATATGGACCTGCGCAAAGTAACGCCTGATTCAATAAATTATTTTTAGGTTTTAAGATCCAAAACACAGGTTTCATGTAGTCATTCCACCATTTTCTATAAAAATATTAATGTGTAACGCAAACTTTTTTAGGCAAATTGTGCCTAAAAAAGTTGTGGCGTTTTCACAAAAAATTCGTTTACTATCCGAAGCTAATTCGAAGATGTAAATCAAGCGTTTGGTCGTCGATAGACGCCTTTCGGAACGTTCTTCGATACGTAGCCGCCACATGTTTACGGTGCGGCGTCGTCACCCGTTTTCGTTACGACACGCGAACGAAATTATCGAGACGTTAGGTATGTGAACGGGAAAATACACTAAGCATAGTCAAACTAAACGAACGAATGTAGGTAAAGCGACGAATCAGGGGTAGGCCTCAATATAGAGATCTCACTGCTGCTGCTGTGCCTTGGGACAAATCCGAAGGAGGAGGGTTAGAAATGAGAAACTTTGACAGTGCCATACGGCATTAGCATTGTTCTATTCTATGTGATAACTAAATGGCGCTAGGGGTAGGTACAAATCCGTCATGACCGTCCGTAATAATCTTTCTACAACATAATGCAGTCTGTGGATGAGCTTTACGCAGCATGCATACAAAGACCCGAATATTCAGTACAATAACGCATTCAGGGTGCTGATGGGGCTGCCACGTCACTACTGTCATGTGCCTCCCTACTTAGCCAATGGAATGGCAGCTCTAACAGCATCCTGGCAGCGCTATTGGACAGGTGGGATTCTTTGCACCAACGATGGGTGAAGCTACAGGCTCCCTGTCACATTTTTTTAATATTTAATGGTTGAAACTAGGTAGGAAGTTTTTTCTTTCGTATACTAACCCTTACGGGTGCTGTCTAAAATACTTAAATAAAACTTAATTTAATAAACGGTAGTCATCTGGCTACTTACACGTGCTTTCACGGCACGACACGGCTTCGAGTTCGCAGAGCGTGGCGAACGTACGCGCAGTGCCAGCCGCATCGAATGCGCACACGGGCCCGTGGGGGGGTGAGGAGCAGCGCCCCGCGCACAGGGGCGGGGGCACGCCCTCGCGCACGCGCGCCCGGATCACCTCCACCGGAAACATCACATCCCCGAGGATCTCATTTTCTTCTTCGAATTGCTGCAGCCGCAAGAACGGGAGGCTGGCGCTCTGAGCCTCGTGCCACGCTGAAAAAAAAAACAGGAAGGAAACATTAGCGATCCCTTCAAATAGCGAACCTACTGTGTTAATAATAACAACTGTGTTAAATACTTGTAATGTATATAGGTTTCAATCATTTATAAATATTGTGAATCTGTTCTTAAAAAAAATACCTCGTTGAGTTTCTTGCCGGATTCTTCTCAACAGAGGTTTTTCTGAACCGGTGGTAGATTTTTTTGACGTTCATAAGTGCTTGTTATAGCCTAAATTGAATAAAAAGATTTTGATTTTGATTTAATTTGTACATCGACCGCAAAGGCTTAGAGAGTTGGGGTCCCACCCGAACATGAACATGATCAATGTGGGCAAACAAGTGGAATTGGGGCAGTGAATGAAACTATTTAAAGCCTGCTATAATAGGGAGATGATGATGATGATGACAAATAACGTCAAACCAGTTCTCCAACACTTTTTCAAGATAACGAAAGAGGGCATAAAACGTAGCTTAATTGTTTCTCGTATTATTCCATTATTGTTTTGACGAGGCTGTACTGTACATTATTGCGCTTCTTGCTTGACCCTGCTTAATCTAATCAGTTTTGTTTGTTTTACTAAACTTTTCCTGTGATCTCATCCTCATTAAACAATAGATTACCATGTCAACATTAAAAACAAGTCTTGGTTTAAGTAAAGTGTTTGTAAATACGGTGTTAATGCGTAAATTTATTATTTATTCCAATAGGTTTGGAATCTAGAGTAGATGTTGGGTAAGGATGGCTGATATCGAACTGTTTATACGGTACGATAATGAAAATGGTTCAGCTATACTATTCATGATGAGTACCTACTGTCTAATATAAACTTTTATGCTGACTTTACTTTTTGTTGACTGTGCTTGCATTGTTATTCAAACTATACATTTCAATACCAAATTTCTTGCCCGTGCCATTAACAATTATAAATTGCGAGGAAAATTCAATACGCAATAAGTAGGTAGGTAAATTAGGGATGTAACAATACATAGTTTATCTGATACGATAGCTATCAATACTGATTATTGTAAAAAGATGCAGATGCATTAACGGAGCCTAGACCTATCCATACACAAATATATGCCCAAGGAAATATTAATTTAGCAAGGTAACTAGTATTTAAGAAAGTAATATTGAGTATCTTAATTTTTCTAGGATGATCCATAATAGCTATTTATGCAACTGTATCGCAATAGGGGTCCTTTTAATACGAGTGTGGTTTCATGAAACGAGGCGTAGCCGAGTTTCATAAAAGGGTCACACGAGTGTTATAAGGCCTAATTGCGTACAGTTGCATACAATATTTTATCTACGTTCATATATTAAATCGTCTATCATGTGTTCAAGAAACATTGAGAATTAATTACCTGCATTGCAACCAGAACTTATACTAGGACCTTCACTTTGCTGGTAAATTATGAGTCATTCCTTTGCCGAATCTAAAATATCGGGCGGAGTCAAATCTTCTTCGCATTCACTGATATCAGACATTTTTAAGCAAAAACAAAATTTTCTCACGAAAATTCGTACAACAGAATGACAACCTATGAACGGAATGGCGGTAAAACCAGTACATCACTGCGCATGTGCGGGATGTGCGCGCATGCGCTAAAGCAGGCACTGCCACAGACAAGTGAATATTGGAATCAAAACTTGTTGGTATAAACTTTTTGGATTTGCCCTGTATCGTAATGGTTTAAAAAATTATATTATAACATTATTTTGTTAGAAGAGAAGTGTTATAAAGTATTTTTTTTTTAATATTTCGGTATTGTGTTTAAAAAGTATGTAAATATAAACTCGTTTTGAATTTAATAATTCGAATATTACGATGCGAGAGTAGATAAAATATTTTTTATCAATAAACAGTAGAATTATCCTACTAATATTATAAATGTGAAAGTTTGAGTGAGTGAGGATGTGAGTGAGTGAGGATGTGAGTGAGGATGTGAGTAAGTATGTTTGTTACTTCTTCACGCTAAAACGGCTGGACGGATTTGGATGAAATTTGGCAAAAAGTTAGTTTATGACCTGGATTAAAACATAGGATACTTTTTATCCCGATATTCCCACGGGATAGGGATGAAATCTCGAAATAACAACCGCTGGGCTTAGAGTCATGAAATTTGGTATGTAGGTAGCTGGACGTTTGGAATAACACAAGGGCTACTTTTTATCCCACGGGATAGGGATAAAAATCTTGAACTAATAACCACTGGGCTTAGAGTCATGAAATTTGGTATGTAGGTAGTTGGCCGTCTGGAATAACACATAGGCCACTTTTTGACCCAATATTCCCACGGGATACCTTGGGATAAAATCTAGAAATGACGACCGCTGTGCTTAGAGCCATGAAATTTAGTATGTCGGTAGCTGGACCTCTGGAATAATAGATAGGCTACTTTCTATCTCGATATTCCCACGGGATAGGGATAAAATCTTGAAATAATAACCGCTGGGCTTAGAGTCATAAAATTTGGAATGTAGGTAACCGAAGGTCTGGAATAACACATAAGCGACTTTTTGACCCGATATTCCCACGGGATACCTAGGGATGAAATCTCGAAATAACAACCACTAGGCTTAGAGCCATGAAATTCGGTGTGTAGGTAGCTGGACCTTCGAAATAACACATAGGCTATTTTTTATCTCGATATTCCCACGGGATAGGAATAAAATCTTGAAATAATAACCGCTTGGCTTAGAGTCATGAAATTTGGTAGGTGTGTAGGTAGCTGGACGTCTGGAATAACACAAAGATGACTTTTTGACCCGATATTCCCACGGGATACCTAAGGAAAAAATCTCGAAATAACAACCACTGGGCTTAGAACCATGAAATTCGGTATGTAGGTTGCTGGACCTCTGAAATAACACATATTTTCTATCTCGATATTTCCACGGGATAGGGATAAAATCTTGAAATAATAACCGCTGGGCTAAGAGTCATGAAATTTGGTATGAAGGTAACTCGATGTCTAAAATAAAGAAAGAAGAAAGAAAGAAAGAAAATACATTTATTCACAACACAAGACACAACAATGGCATTAAGTACAAATATACAACACATAGGAAATTATGCGTCATTGCGGTTGTGAATCGGACACTGGCTCAGCATAATGCTGAAGCGTTAATAACACATACGCTACTTTTTATCCAGATATTCTCACGGGATAGTTTTGTAACTAAGGGACCGCATACGTCCCTGTATTATTATTATTTTTTATTTTTGTCGGCATAGTTTATTCAAATTCAAAATTCAAAAACATTTATTTGTAAGAATACAGTAAAACCTACCTACCTACCTATATATCCTACTTACCTATATATCCGTGCAAAATTACAGCTTTCTAGCATTGATAGTCCCTGATCTGACAGACAGACATGCCGAAACTATAAGGGTTCCGTTTTTGCCATTTTGGCTCCGGAACCCTAAAAATGACGTGTAAAAGTGCCCGTTACGGCCTATTTACTGAATAAATGATTTGAATTTGGATAGGGAAAATTTTTGAAATTTCAGCACTGGGTTTAGAGTCTTGAATTTTGTACAGCTATTCACAACAGAACCTCAATGAAGGAAGACCACGATATAAATTTTGGAAATTGCAAGGGGAATTTGGTAAAATCCCGAAAATTTCAAGTGCAACTACCAGACCGATTAGTTTACGCGTGCGAAGCCGCGGGTAAAAGCTAGTAATGTATATAGATCACTCCTGTAGTTAGTTTTATTTTCACTTTCGGTTGAAACTTTATTTCGGCAAACCAAACGTTTCGTGGGATTAATTGGTTTTGTGGCTGATCTGTTTGATTTAAAAAGAAGAGGTCGGACTGATATCTGTCAGTTGTCAAATGTCGCTATACGTGAGTACGTGTGTGTGTGTGTGTATACGTACCTATGTCTCATTTTACGGCGACATTTGACAACTGACAGCTGTCAATACGACCTCTTTTTAGGGTTCCGGAGCCAAAATGGCAAAAACGGAACTCTTATAGCTTTGCCATATCTGTCTGTCTGGATTTTTTTGGAGTAATAGACCCATAGACGTAAAGTGGGGCTGATTTTTTTTCTCATCCAATCTTGTAGTTTGGGGTATCGATGGATAGGTCTTTTAAAACCATTAGGGGGTTGCTAGAACGATCTCTCGATTTAGTGATTTGTTTGCGAAATATTTAACTTTAAAGTGCAATTTTTCATTAAAATCGAGCGTCCCCCCCTTTAAAATCTAAACCGGTGGATGGAAAAATTAAAAAAAGATGGTAGTAAATATTATATCAATTTTTCAAGAAAAACTATAACGGCTAAGTTTGCTTGAGAATTATTAGTAGTTTAAGAGTAAATAGCAGCCTAAGGTATAAAATATACCTAAGCTTGGAGTATTCCGTACAAAATACGAAATCCTTAGAAAAATATCACTTATTTTTTTGGTAATGGCTACGGAACCCTGTTTTGGGCGTGTCCGACCCGCTCTTGGCCGGTTTTTTTTAAATCACACAGACGCGATTACGATCTACTACGCGAGTAAAGTAGGTATAATGATGATGTGGTAGTTAGTTTTACCGATAAACTATGGTTGTTGCGCAGCAGTGTTGCGAACTTAAGTGCATAACAAAACAACACAAATGTAAATTATAAATATGTCCTTCAAGGTCAAATAACTCAGCCTTTATTATTAAACATTTTCCTTATTAGGTATATGAGAAGAAATATCTTTATTTAGGTATATTATTGTTATTAACATATTAGTGTTTATTAAGTCACTTACATGTCTTTTATTATTTAGTTTCGTAAATATAGGGGGTCGAGGAGACTCTTTCTACTATAACAGGAACATATTTTTTTTTCCTATTTTCTTAAATAGCTTCAAAACTATTCATTTTAAAACTAAAGAAAATTAGATTGTCACAGCGAGCCGTTTCATAGCACACGGTACTTTACAGCTTGCGTTTTTTTATTTTTAACTGACTTCAAAAAAGGAGGAAACTATCAATTCGGTTGTATTTTTTTCTAATTTACCCCGCAACGGTAGCCCCTAACTAATATCACAGAATATACATATAATAGTACTACCTATATAACGTACAGACTTAAACTTGTAGAAAATTAGGTTACCAACTTCAAGTTACCTAAATTTTAAGAAGGAACAGTGAAGTACAAGTTTTAAATATGTGAAGTGGCCTTGATCTATCGGTATAAATAATACTCCGTAGTGTTACGCCACCGGAACTTAATGACGAAGTGGAGCCGGCCTGGTTTCCAGTAGATCTGGATACGGATGCTTCCGATGACTCAGGCCAGGACACGGCCATATCGCAGTTCCCACGCCTTGTGTTGGTTGAATGTTCATTATTTTAGATAATCAGTAACATGGAACAGCAATATTTCAGGCACTTTATGATGATTTGCGGGAGTTAACAGTGTTACGGTTTATGGTCTTGAACTTCCAAAGACGTAAAGGAAGTAATCCTGAGTCTATATTAGCAGAAAAACTTACATTACCATCGGCTTTGCTGGTTATTGACAATGCTGCAGCTTACTGTGTATGATCATTTGTAATGCGTTGCTTTAGAACACATTTCATTTCTTTCTCGTATAGGTATTGCTTGATTCCTTTTCTTTGTATGGGGATTTTCCGGTATCTTTTATCGTCAGTTGTTTTTGGTTCTGAATTCTCTTTTGTGTAATTGTTGCTGAATATTTCTCAATAAATTGAACAACCCTTTTGGTTATATATAATTGATTACTTTCATAAGTAATCTACATATTTCGTTGCATCTCATTACATTTCATTTGTCGTTGTGCACTTTCATGTGTCTATTGGCGTCTTATTATATAAAAGAATGATGAATAGTGTCTTACTACGAATAGGTATTTCTGAGGTCACTACAATACAAAGAGGTCTTTATCCAAAACGTTTACTTCTTGTTTGAATAGTTAGAAGTACTTAATGATATCTAGATGGATTCTATTATGATAGCCACTTAATAGTGGTCATCATCGTCATCATCATTGAGCCTACAGCAGTCCACTGCTGGACATAGGCCTCTTCCATGGCCATGGCCAATAGTGGTCGGTTTTCAGTTTATTTGAGGTAGATACTTAATTCGGCTTTTTCTTTTACAGCGACAAAAACGTCACGCAGTGATACGTCAAGTGCAGAAAGACAATTTCCAGCGAAGGTATCATTGAAAATATTTTCATTACCAACACAAAGTTGTTAAGTTAGTCGTCTTGAAGTCTGCCTGTTCGATTACTCACGTGTAATAATATCGTGCGTCGGTGGGCGGGACCGATAACCTATAGATCAAGTCGCCAGTCCGTCTAATGCACGCAAAACTAACGCAACTATGGTTGGTACTTTTGTCGCTAAAGTCAAGAAAAAATTTAAAGCAAATATTGATAGGAAGAATTCAAAGTTTGTTTTTGGAAGTGGAAGTGATCACAGTTAGTCTACAAGTGTACACAACAGTTACATTATTGAAGTGATAGATATAGTAGCAAGTTAGTTTGGAGTTTGTTTATCACTGGAATGAAATATAGTTTATCTAGATTTGCAAAAGCACAGGCCATCTTTGTTTACGATGATATCATTGCTAAACAAAGAGTCGAGGATAGTACGTATCTTTCCACTGACTTTGATTTCTACGTAATTAATTGTCGAATTGGAAAATGACTCGTTTATGGAGATAGGAAATAAAGGTTTACCATCAATTGCGGTAAAGTCTTGTTGGACTATTGTATTGTACGGTTCACAATACAATACAATACAATAACTCTTTATTGCACACCAATATATAGCAAAAAATTACAGAAAACAGGTATATACACAGAGACTTTCTGAGGTAAGCAAGGAGGTGAGCAAGGAGGGGGTGAGGAGTTCACCTAATTCTTATATAAATGCTTTACCTGTATCTTCTCTGTAATCATAGAGTACATGTTCAATAAGTCGAACTTATTGCAATACACAAAAGGTATTGTAACTAACGCTTAATTATCACCATTATTTTTTTTCTATTTTAACCCAATTTTAGTCTCGTGTAGACATATTCTTCTTAGACATATTGTAGACTACAAACTGTTAAACCACATGAGGTGGTGCTGCCAAGACTCACCTGTTAAAGGTTGAAAGAGCTCAAAGAGTTTTATTGAAAGTAATGACTTTAAACCATTTCGTTATCCAACTACTCAATTGTATTCCAATTGTGATGTTTTGTCGATAAGGCAACTGTTCATACGAGAAACATTAATCTCCCAACACTCTAAACTTAAATTTTCCCTTGCCAGTGGTACAGGTCGACATAAGGGCAGAGTCTGGCCGCTACCTAAATTCATAAAATCATCAATATATACCCCCAAGTTTATTAGCAATACGCACACACGTTCACACACATACACACACACTTTGTTCTAACTTATTGAAAGATTCTAGAAAGTTCTAAGTTAGTTGTACCTACCTCATACCTGTTTTGCCAGTTGGTTCGAACTCAATGCTTCTTACCCTCTTATTTTAATTTAAATTAGTTTGATACCCACAATGTTTTTCTAATTTAAGGAAATAAGCGTTTTTATTTATATGTATTCTTTATTGTTGCACTATTTATGGCAGTTAATAATCACATTCGCCAATTAGTAATGGCATAGGAAGAAAATGGTTTCTAAGACACAGACTCAGCCTAGTTTACCTAACCTCCAGGGTGTCGTATATTTGGACTAATCACCCTACATCTCATGTTACAAACTATTATTAATGTAACTATTTGTCAATAAACATTTATTATTATTATTATGTATGATACAATAGACTTAAAAACGACGTTAACAGTAAGTACAGCATTGAAGTTTATAAAAAATAATTAAACCAATTCAAACTTACCAGCAAGTAAAATCACGCAAAACAGAATCTTCCCGCTTAACATTTCCACCTAATTGTGTCCGAAAATTTAACTGCTCGCCACAAGCGCACTCGCGTCGATTTGAACAAACGCGCAACCTAGCTCAAGAATGCCCAAGTATTGTTTTCAAGCGGTGTTGTTGGTTGTATATTTTTCGCTTTACTGGTGCATCGGCATCGTGCGGCACCAGGATGGAGGGGGGAGCGATAACCTCCGCGCCCGGAGGACGGGCTGCTGATAACGGAGCAGACTTTCAAACGAGAGCGACCATTCTTTAGTGCTCGATAAAACGATTTTTTTTTTTCAGATTTCGTCTACTGTTTTGGATGCCTAGTCTACGATGAATATTCTAGACCAGTGTGGCTACACAGATAGACAGGGGTTTTCTAATAATTATTGCGTGTGGGTAATCTACGTTTGGCTCTGCAAAACCCACCCACATTTACCGATTTTGCATGTTGTGTGAGATAGCAATAGTTTATATGTCTGTTTCATATTCCCTTGTTTAGTTTTGTATATAAGCATTCTTTCATTGGCTTTACGTCCTTTGCCACAGCACACCTACCTCAACAACCAGCATTTACCCGTGGTTTCCCATTAGGGTCAGTGGATTTGAAATTTCGTGATTTTATATAATTTTCATGAGAAATCCCAAAAGTCACATACAACGTACCTAGTCTTCATTTGTGTTGCATGAAAATCGTCAGTGTAAAATTTCATGTTTCTAAGTCAGTCAAGATTTTAGAACTTTGTTTTTGTGAATTCCGTAGAAATATAGGCTAAAAAGTTACTATATATGCTATGGGTTATTGCAGGAGATTCAACCTCCTGCATATCAAATTTCATCCTACTGCACACAGCCATTTTAATGCGAAATAGTAACAATGTTTCTTACAAGTGTACGCGTATACACAAACATACAAAATTTTGCATTTATAATATATTCGTAAGTAGGAGCAGTATTAATTTCAATCATCTAATCATTCGACTATTTCCAGTTAGTTTCACAAAAGCGTAGTTCCTGCAATAGACCCTTGATATACCTCCCTACGTCGCGGGTTCACGGTGGATGCAAGCCGCTTTCAACCGAGGCAAATGGAGGTCTATGGGGCAGGCTTATGTCCAACAGTGGACGTCCTATGGCTGATATGATGATGATGATGATGATGATACATACCCCCTTACACAAAAATTTTGATTTATTAACGAGTACCTATTTAAAAATATCATCTACTATACTCGTAAAGATACGCAGTCGACAATTAGAATATCTTGTGTTAACTAGATCTTAACCAATTGGATTATTTTATTATGCATTCTATAACAATTATAATATCATTATTGAAGGCGGATTTAACTGTTTACCAGCTACTTATGCACTCGATGTCTTTTGTTAGATTTTAAAGTTGGACCGTACGTTTGTTTAATCTAGTGAACTATTTTGGTCTTATCTTCGGAACGATTTTGTATTGACCTGTTGCCCTATGATTATTGATGTTCCTGTCTTGACAGGCGTGGCTATATTTAAGTTTTCAACTTATGAGGACTCTAAAGTTTTGCTGCGTTCATATTCCTGATACTTTCTCGAATTTAATATCATCTCATAGGCGTCCCCAAGGCTCTCCACTCAGACCGATTTTTAACCGACTTCAAAAAAAGGAGGAGGTTATCAATTCGGTTGTATGTTTTTTTTTTTTTTTTTTTTTTTTTTTATTTTTTTTTATGTTTGTTACCTCAGAACTCCGTCGTTTGTGAACCGATTTCAAAATTTTTTTTTGAGATCGTCTAGGAATGCTTTCAATTAGGTCCCATAAGCACCAAATCAGGATCTGATGATTGGATCCTAAGGAAATCGAGGGAACTCTTCAAATGTTGTAGGGACACCTGTGGTAATTTGGATATATTTTGCAGTAACTCGTGCATTTGCTCTTGAAAATCATAATTTGGTGAAGTGGAACTGATGATGAAGACCACATTTGACCAACAGAGCTACTACTCAATAACAAGTACTTCACGGGTTGAATTTCAATTACTTTAACACAGTTGATAAGCAATTTATGCTCGTCGTAATGCATATGGTAAAATGGAATGGGTGGTGAAGCACCAGGACTCCTCAATAATGAACGTTTCTGCATCAGAAAAAGCAATCTTTCGTAAAAGGTGTCAAGCAGTTGACATTAAGCTATTGTATTTTAGATTATTAACACTAAAAAGCGTGAAAAAAAAATTTTATAACAAAAAATTGAACCGACTACAAAAAACATGAAAATAATTTTCTACCAGTCTGAAGAGGGAACTATGGCCCAAGCCCTCTCATTCTGAGTGGAGGCCTGTGCCCAGCAGTGGGACTTATATAGGCTGGGACGAAACTGAAGTCGGTGCCTCAGTACGAGACAGCAGGAGTGATTGAAGTCTAATATATAAAGTATGGGTATGTATATGGGTATGTATAAGGTATGTGAAGTGAAGAGTAAGAGTAAGAGGTGAAGAAGACGACTATAAGTCCACTCCTGCTGGCTCGTGCTGAGGCACCGACTTCAGTTTCGTCCCAGCCTATATACGTCCCACTGCTGGGCACAGGCCTCCACTCAGAATGAGAGGGCTTGGGCCATAGTTCCCTCTTCAGACTGGTAGAAAATTATTTTCATGTTTTTTGTAGTCGGTTCAATTTTTTGTTATAAAATTTTTTTGTGCTTTCCGCATCTACCGCGATCCCGCGATTTTAACCAGGTCGTCGCTCCATCTTGTTGGAGGCCTACCGACAGCTCGTCTCCCGGTCCGCGGACGCCATTCGAGAACCTTCTGCATGAGCCCATCGGCCATTTATTTTAATAATAATATTGTTTATTCAATTGCCTCGAGAGCATAAAAGTAACTAGATACAGTAATAGAAATATATATCTACCCTCATCTATTATTTGATGATGACAAAGTTTGTATCAATTATCATCATCATCATCATCATTATCCGGAAGACGTCCACTGCTGACAAAGGGCAAGTTTAGAACGTAAAAATGATTGACAACTCGCTACTTACATCCACCGGTTGCCCGCAACTATCACTATAAAAAAAATCCTGAGCTTTGAATGCTTTGATGGGTTTGCTAAATCCGGACCTTTAAGATTAAGAGTTTTAGTAATAAGTGTAAGAGAAGATTAAGGTTTGTTGTACTATTTACGTGGCAATTTTTTTACAATACAATACAATACAATACAATACAAAGACTCTTTATTGTACACCAGAAATAGTAAGTGATACAGAAAACAAATACACAGAGAAAAAAAATTACGCGGTAAGCAATAGGCGGCCTTATCGCTTAAGAGCGATCTCTTCCAGGCAACCTTTTTACGGAAAGAAGGAAGGACTAGTTTTCAATAGGTGGTGCATCAAAAGTAGATCAGAAAATTAAAACATAACAAAAATACATCTACGAACGAATATACGTCTAAAATAAATATACCTAGGCAGGGAGATAGACTGCAACAAATACTTAAATATATAAAATTTTATAAAGCTAATTGTTACAAGATGACAGATAGTGCTCCTTAAGCATATATTTAAATATTGACAAAGATTTTGCGCGTCGTAAGTATGTATGTATGTAAACTCTTTATTGCACATAAAAATAAAAATATGTAAACACAGAGAGGAGAACAAAGGCGAAGGGTAAGTCAGTCGGTAAGGAATTCCACAACCGAATAGCCTGGACAGTAAAAGAATATACATAGAATTTGGAGTTAGATAGAGGCACGGTAAGGAGAAAGTTCTGAGAGCATCGAATAGAAGAGCATCTGAGAGCATCGATTTTATTGTTGACTTGGCAATAATAATAATAATACATCGTTTAATTCAGACCACAAAGAATCAAAAGTTTTGTTAGCATACAATGTCATCCTATAACTATGTTAGTAATGAAAATACATTTAATAATAATAAATAAATTGTCAAATTATAAACGCCAACGGCCGCGTGTGACACCGCATCCAATGCCGCATCATTGGGAATAAGAAAAAACAAAATTAAATAACTGATGTGGGTAGGTATATTACATTGAATAGCTAAACCACGCTAAACTTACTCGTATCTTTTACAAGAGTATTATTTAGACTGTAAAATATACCTATACCTACCTTACACCTATACTTACTACATTTAAGATTGCATACGTAGTCTAACTAACTAGAGCATGCCGGTTAGTTTAGTTAGGTATTTAAAATAAAAAAATAATGTCATGGGACAATTTTATTGACACTAATTGACCTAGTCCTTACTAAGCGAAGCTTGTGGGTACTAAGCAACGGATAGACATACTATACATAAATACATACTAAATTATGGGTCCATATCCATATTGGCATTGACTCGCATAAAACTGATCCGAATTTTAATTCTACTGTCGCGACTCCTAACGCCATCTAGTGACCAACCATAGAAACTGCAACCATGTTTTACATCACGTGATTGAAGATCGAAGACACATATATACAAGTTCCGACGCACTTCCCTTCCATCGGACTTCGGTCCACAGGGATAGCCTGCCTGGAGAGAGATCTGACTATCTGGAGCTACCCCCCAAACTTAACGATTTGTGTTCATAATCATCACTTGTCATAAATTTTTAAATCATAATTTTTTGGTTCATAATATTTTATGACTACCATCGCAAGTCATAACAGACAGTTGTCATAATTTTTTTATTAATAATTTTATTACTAAATAGTTAGGTATTTATGATGTAAAATTGTTTAAAAACAAAATTTCGGACTTCCAATAGGACTTAAAAATTCCGCGAGTTTTGGCGCACCCGTAAAATACATATTAAACATCCAAGACCCGAGAACAAACATTCGTATTATTCACGCAAATATCTGCCCCGACCGTTCATCGAACCCGAAATCTCAAGCTTCACAGTCAGGTTCTCAAACCACTTGGCTATCCGGTCGTCAATTTATTAAAACAAACCTACAGGACTTCCGTCCAAGCCATCATCTCAGTTTAAGCCGCAAATATAATATCTTAGTATAATTTAATCTTCTACAGATAGAAAATTTGGCCTAAATCGCCGTCAATGGGCAAGGTGTCCAGAAGGCTGGCCGTATTTCCTCGCTGTATAGCGATACTTATTCGCTGTGCGAAATAGTGGCCAGCTCTCTGGTCGCCCGAGGCATCTAGGCGCGTTGCCAAATCTTATTATATTATAACGTTTCTGAAACAGACGAGTGGCACGTTAATGGTCCTCTCATCATCATCATCATCAACTCAGCCTATATACGTCCCACTGCTGGGCACAGGCCTCCTCTCGGAATGAGAGGGCTTGGGCCATAGTTCCCACGCGGGCCCAGTGCGGATTGGGAACTTCACACGCACCATTGAATGGTCCTCTGCTAACTTGTTATCCTCGTATTATCATTATTAAGATGTAAAATTACGATATAATATACTTGTTTGAATACCATGTTCATCATGCATAACCTCCTGGGTCTTCGTGTACTTTATAAAGGACTAATTAACACTAAGAATAACGGCCGAATGTACTTTATAAAGGACAAATTGTAGTAAAACCGGCCAAGAGGGTGTCGGACATGCCCAATATAGAGTTCCGTAGCTATTACGAAAAAATTAATCAATATTTCTCTGAGGATTTCGAATTATATACGGAATATTCCAAGTTTAGGTATATTTCATACCTTAGGCTGCTATTTACTCTTAAACTACTAATAATTCTGAAGCAAACTTAACCGTTATAGTTTTTTCAACCTAATGTGGTTTTTATTATCTAAAATAAAGAAATATATATTGATCTGTCGGATTAAATACAGGCCGAGTCTGATAGCTTCGGTTCTTTTGTCCAAAAACAGAGGAAATAAAGTTGAATATTATACAGCTGTAAGTGGTTCTCCATAATTACGAGTTTTTTTTTTTTTTTTATTCGACTGGAAGGCAAACGAGCAAGTGGGTCTCCTGATGGTAAGAGATCACCACCGCCAATAAACATCTGCAACACCAGGGGTATTGCAGATGCGTTGCCAACCTAGAGGCCTAAGTTGGAATACCTCAAGTGCCAGTAATTTCACCGGCTGTCTTACTCTCCGCGCCGAAACACAACAGTGCAAGCAAAGCTGCTTCACGGCCGGATTAGCGAGCAAGATGGTGGTAGCAATCCGGGCGGACCTTGCACAAGGTCCTACCACCTGCAGCAATTTAATGAAAGTTCTGAGAACCTTGCTAAAAATCCCCTAGCACCTTCTCATTTATTTTTCTTTGTATGTTTAATGAATCATGTGTGGTTTAATGATTACGACCTATTAGAACTTGGTCATTTGGACCAATTCCTATGTGATTCAATAAGTTTCCTTTTAACTCCGCGACCATTATAAGTAAGATGGACATAAATTCTACGTATTTTTTATACAATGAGCAAGAAAACATGCAAGAGATTTTCCTGACAGCAAGCAATTACCGCCGGCTATAGACGTTTGTAACGCCAAAGTTTTACTCACGCGGTATCGACCTAAAAAACTTTTTAGCTACTATTTTTAAAGACTGCAGCCATGCTTTAGCTTCCTGGGTAAACCTCTACAAGCAATTAAAAATTTATAACAAAAAATAGAACCGACTACAAAAAACCATGAAAATAATTTTCTACCAGCCTGAAGTCGGTGCCTCAGCACGAGCCAGCAGGAGTGGACCTATAATCGTCTACCTCACCTACAACTATACGAGTAAATGGCTTCAATCACTCCTGCTGGCTCGTGCTGAGGCACCGACTTCAGGCTGGTAGAAAATTATTTTCATGGTTTTTTGTAGTCGGTTCTATTTTTTGTTATAAATTTTTTTTTTCACACTTTTTAGTGTAAAACATCTAAGATACAATAGTTTAATGTCAACTGCTCGTCACTTTTTACGAAAAATTGCTTTTTCCGATGCAGAGACGTTCATTATTGAGGAGCTTGGTGCTTCACCACCCATTCCATTTCACCATATCCGTTCCGAGGAGCATAAATTGCTTAGCAACTGTGTTAAAGCAATTGAAATTCAACCCATGAAATACTTATTATTGAGTAGTAACTCCGATGGTCAACTGTGGTCTTCATCATCAGTTCCACTTCACCAAATGATGATTTTCAAGAGCAAATGCTCGAGTTACTACCAAATATATCAAAATTACCATAGGTGTCCCTACAACATTTGAAGAGTTCCCTCGATTTTCTTAAGATCCAATCATCAGATCCTGATTTGGTTCTTATGGGATCTAATTGAAAGCATTCCTAGACGAACGCCAAAAAAATTTTTCAAATCGGTTCATAAATGACGGAGTTCTGAGGTAACAAACATTAAAAAAAAAAAAAAAAAAAAAAAAAAAAATACAACCGAATTGATAACCTCCTCCTTTTTTTGAAGTCGGTTAAAAATAGGCTAGTCATGGAAAAAATCCCCCAATTAGATTATCAGATAATATTAGAAAAGTATTTTTTCTTATGTCGATTGAGTAAAGAAAAAGTCGGACTCGTACACATGAAGGGTTCCGTACCTCCGTACAATGTTTTAAAAACAGTTCAGTAACAAGTTTTTATTTTTAAACAAATTTAATATTTAGAAACATTATTTTACCTATTGTTTTTTTATTTAAAATTGGAATTTTTTTCTGAAGCCATCTTTGCTGAATCTACTTTTTGCCCCATCGTTACCAAAGTAAAACGAATCAACTAGCCCCTAGTAACTGTCAGTTGTCACTTTGCCTGCCTAGCAACGAATAACAACACCTAGCAACCAAAAAAGCTGAAGAAAACAAGTTTCTTGTTCGACGACCCCCTTTCATTTGTAACTTTATTTTATTTTAGTATTTGTTGTTCCGCACTGGGCCCGCGTGGGAACTATGGCCCAAGCCCTTTTGTTCTCAGAGGAGGCCTGTGCCCAGCAGCTTCATCTTTGACAATTTTTTTTTGTTGACAAAAGAATAATTAAATAGGCGTCCAATATTTTCTGATAATCTAGCTGACGACGATAACATAGGATATACAGGGTGTCTGGCAGATCGTGTGCCATAATGATTAGGGTGAGTAGGGCCACTTGTAACACATTTTGGACCAATTAAAAGTTCTCCCACCCACTGCATTTTTAACATTATTTTTAATTTTATTCCGGTGCTTTCCAAAAGTTACTTATTTTGTTTACCTACCTATCTTTTTTTTTGAAGATTGCCTTCTCAAACGCAAGGATTAGGAGAGATGGGCCTATTCAATGGCTCTAACTCCAATTGACTTCTACGTCTAGGGAAGGGCCAAAGACCTTGTGTACGCGTCAGAAGTAGAAAAGAGGGCGCAAACAAACAAGCATTCCATCGCAACTATTAATGACTCGTTCACGATATTGCGAGCAGAAGTTACACTCAGAATAATAACTGTAGAAATACGATAAAGGTGTCGCAAATGTATCAATTGTAAAGGAATATAATTGAATTTTAACAGTTTTTTTTTTTTTTTTAAATAAATACGTATTATTGTTGTCGTATGCATTTAACCCGTTGAACTGACAGATACTATTGACCGAGTAAAACCACCATTTAAGACGGAAACAATTATTTTTGGGAAATTTAAAGTAATCTAGGCATGAGGTATGTATACCGTTAGAATAGTCAGGAACTGCAGTAGTTTTTGTGACATTTAAAGACGTGAGGGTTTCTACTTTACTTACTCCACGAGTTTTATTTTCGGTCCTTCACACTTTGTTGTTGTATATATTTGTTTATTTATTTACTATTTGAATAAAAATAAAATTCCAATAGAATACTCATACATTAGAGATAAACAAAATATGAATACTTTTGTACTTACTGTCACTATAAAAAAAAGATAGGTAAACAAAATGGCGAACTTCCGGGAAAACCCAAAATAAAATATAAAAAATATAAAAAAACACCGTGGGTGGGATGTTACATGTGTCCCTATCTACCTACTCCAATCATATTATTATGGCACACGATCTGCCAGACACCCTGTATATATATGTATATATAGTCGTGGTATCGCTCGGGAGTAAGACACGTTCTAGACGTGTGCGCCGCGCCGATCCGCCGCCGCCGCCGGTATTTTTTCGGCGCCGCCGCCGCCGATTTGCGCATCGGCGTAAAATCGGCGCGAGTTCCTAATGTTTCCTATACTGAATTTCTAACTTACGAAGTATTCTATATTTGACTACAATGAATCATCATAGTCGGTGAATACATCATCATCATCATCTCAGCCATAGGATGTCCACTGTTGGACATATAACTATATATATATATAGCTCATGGCCGATTTCGGCTACAGCGACTACTACAACTGGCGACTGACGAGAGGGCTAAGGTTTTTCGCCCGTTCATGTGTCCTTAAATGACTGCAATAGCCAATTTTATTAGAAAACATGCACAAACAGTGGCAGCACGTAAGGACACCGTCAACGAAGTGGTAAGAGATGGCTGTGGGTGGCTTAGCCTTGAGAGCGTCACGTTTCATGTCCAGATCAGACCGCCTCTGCAACTAGAATTCAGTCACTTTATCCCTCACAACGCGCCTCCATTCAGGGCGGTGCCCTGCCTGCTCTTCCCAGCGAGAGGGATTAATACCACACCTTTTCATGTGCCTTTTCTGAACGTCCTTATATCGTAGGAACTGGCCGCCTTGTTTCCGCTTGCCATTCTGGAGTTCAGAAAAAAAAGATGTGATTCTTCCGTCCACACCAACGAAGCTAACGCCGTATCAAGTAACTCTCAACACCTATGACATTCACCCGGCGAAGGACATCGGTGTTTCTCACCCGATCCGCCCACTTGATGTTTAGAATGTCCCGCAAGCACTTTATGTGGAACCCATCCAGCGTGCGTATTTGATGGCGGTATAGGACCCAGGTCTCAGAAGAATATAGAAGATTGGGGAGCACTACAGCCAAGTAGACGGAGATCTTTGTCGATAACCTAAGATCATGTGAATGGAATACCTTGAGTCGCAATTTGCCGAACGCAGCAGCTGCTAACGCAATACGGTGGTTTATTTTCGACTCGAGCAGGTCACACCACACGTGGCTGTGATACTGCTACCCAAGTAGTTAAATTTCTCGACTTGCACAGAGGATGTAGGCCTCCCCCGTAGACATCCAGTTGCTTCGGTTGGCAGCGGCTTGGATCCATGAACCCACGGCTTTAACCAAGTCATCCGTCCATCTCGTTGGTGGAAGTCCTGCTGCGCTTGTCGATCCGCGGTCTTCACTCCGTTCTCCGTGCTATATGGCCCGCCCATTGCCACTGCAACGAGCTAATTCGCTTGGCTATGTCGGTGACTCTTGTTCTTCTACGTATCTCTAATTTCTGATTCGTTCCCGTAGAGAAACCCCAAGCATAGCTCTCTCTATAGCTAGCTGAGCAACTCTGAGCCTATTTATAAGTGAAGCACCACTTCTCGGATCTATTATGTAATCACTGGCAACACACATTGGTTGAAAACTTTCGTCTTAAGACACTGAGAAATTTTGTACGAAAACACATTGCGGAGTTTCCCAAACGCTGCCCATCCGAGTTAGATTCGACGATTGCCCTCCTTCTCGAAGTTGGACTTACCTAATTGGATGGTTCGTCCTAAGCATCCACGCGTCAACAACCGAATTCTCAACCAAAACTGAGGTAGCCACTACATGGACATTCGACATGACCTTTGTCTTGTCTCTGTTCATTTTGAGGCCCACCCATTGGGAGACTCGATTAAGGCCTTCGAGCATTGTGCCGAGTTCTTTCATCGACTATGCCATGAACGCCACGATTTCCACGATATCGTCGGCAAACCGAAGGTGAGTGATGTATTCGCCGTTGATATTGATGCCTGGTCCTTTCCATTCCAGAAGCTTGAAGGCATCTTCCAAGGCGATAGCAAACAGTGTCTGAGGTCGGAGATATGACATCTCCCTGTCTTACGCCTCTTTTCAAGGGCATCGCCTTCGAACTCTGTTCCTGTACTCGGACGGACATTATAGTAGCATTTTTATACAAACACTTCAACACTTCGATATATCGATAGTCGTTACTGCATCGTTGGAGAGACTCTAACACTGCCCACGTTTCGACCGAATCTAAGACGCTCCAATCCACAAACGCTAGACATAGCGGCAAGTTATACTCTTTGGTCTTCTGTATGACCTGCCGCAGCATATAAATGTGGTCTATGGTAGCCTTTTCGGTACCCGGCTTGTTCGGGTGGCTGGAAGTCATCGAGCCTGCGATCGACACGATTTACAATGACCCTGGAAAACAGCTTATAAAAATGGCTCAACAGCGAGATAGGCCTGTAGTTCTTCAATAGGGTGTTATCACCCTTCAAGAAGAACAGCAGCACAACGCTCTTGTTCTACGCTTCTGGCGTTGTGCCTTCGAGCAAGACGGAATTAAAGAGCCTCTGAAGGACTTTAAGAGCCGGTGATCCACCCGCCTTCAGAAGCTCTGACGTAATTCCGTCCTCACCCGGCGCCAACAACAATGTTCTTAAGCTGTTTCAGGGCCATCCTTATCTCGTACAGGCTGATCCCGGGATATCTTGTGTATAGTGTCGGGTCAGTTTGGCTCTTGGGTTGAGTCGCCGCGCTGAAAACAGGCTTAGTGACCGACTCTTAGAGCAGTCCATATTGTAATGAATGAGCCCGTCTTTATTGTAGGCTTTATTTACCGAAAAACAGCTAGACATTAATATTGTGACAGTATGTAATAGACACTGTATTTAGTTTTTAATACTACATTCTTCCCGGCCTATAAAAGTCTTGCAGATAAGTAGGAGGCCTCCGGGCCCGCTCAGAACGTCGCGGGGGGGTCGCCGGGTCGCCAGGCGGCGGCGCAGGGTCATCCGAAGCTGGTAGTTCTTGTGGTAGCGCGTCCTGCCCTTCAGGCTCTGCCTGATCTACTTCTACTGTGTCGCTTTCCCCTGTGGGTGCGAGATGACGGTTAGAAACTGTTAACTCTCTACCATTTGGTAATCGTACAGAAGTATAGAATGGGTTCGCTTCCAAGATATCCACTTCTTCAACCAGAGGATCGTATTTACTAGTACGATTGAATTTTTTTAGCAATCCTTTTCTAGAATGTTGCAGCCAAGATGGCATGGACTGTCCGAAAGATGAGCGACGTGGATGATTAAATATACGTTCATGGGGTGTGGTGTTTGTTGCTGTGCAGAGCAATGATCGAATGCTGTGAAGTGCTTGTGTCATTACTTCTTCCCACATAGATAAGGGTAGATTTTTGGTTTTCAGAGCCAGGCGAATGGTTTGCCAAAGAATGCCATTTTGTCTCTCAACTTGACCATTACCCTGAGGGTTGTAGGGTGAAGATCGACTGGTAGTGACGCCTTTTGAGTGTAGAAAATCTTTAAATTCTTTGGACATAAATGCAGCACCTTGATCTGTGTGCACCATTGCGGGCATGCCAAAAACTGAAAATAGTTCAGTAAGATGCTTTATTACTGTCTGTGTACTGGGATCAGGGCATGCATATGCAAAGGGAAATCTGGAGAATTCGTCAACTATGGTAAGAATATATTTGTTGTTAGTAGATGAAGGTAGAGGTCCCTTGAAATCCATTGCCAAGCGCTCTAGTGGCATTGTTGCTTTAATTAATGTTCCTATGTTATTATTGAATTTTGGTTTGATTTCTGCACATACTGGACAAGAAGAGACCACCCGTCTGACATCATCGCTCGAGTACGGTAGATTCTTGGTTCTTATCCAGTGGGTTAGTCGCGCTACTCCGGGATGGCAAAGAGATTGGTGCAGATCCTTGAGTTTGTCGTCAATATTCGCAGCGCACGTTAATTGCCTTGTCAGGGCATCGGCAACAGTATTTTCTCTACCAGGTCGATATTTGACATCAAATTTATAATTTGACAATTCAATGTGCCATCTTTGTATCTTATCGTTTTTTATTTTACTTGCATGTCCTTGCAACATATACGCTACAGATTTTTGATCTGTGATTAAGATGAATGGGCGACCAATCAGATAGTGTCGCCACTTCTTTAGACTTTCAATTATTGCGCATGCCTCTTTTTCAATAATTGGATACCTCCTTTCGCTGTTGTTTAAAGATTTCGAAAAAAATGCCACGGGTCGTCCGTTCTGAGTGAGTGAAGCAGCTATTGAATAATCTGAGGCATCCGTTTCTACTGTAAACGTGCCTTTGGGATCGATTGCTGATAGTGATGCCTTTACTATTATATTCTTTAGCTCTTCGAAACAATTGATTTCAATGTTGTTCATTGGGAAAGATTCAACTAGTGTAAGAGAATGAAGTTTATTTGAAAAGTTGGGCACCCATTTCGAATAATGCGAAAATAATCCAATTGCTCGTTTCAGAGAGGCTGAGTCTTGGGGTACCGGTAATTCACGTAGTGGGCGTAAACGGTCAGGATCAGGTTTGACTATTCCATTGTTAATATTGTAACCGAGTATACTGAGGTCCCGAAGTGAAAATTCACTTTTATCTCTGTTGATCGTTAGATTGTATTTTTGTGCAATTTCCACAAACTTCTGTAGTTTTTCATCGTGATCTTTCTGGTCTATCCCGCAGACAGTAATGTCATCGAGGTATGGGAATACACCTTCAATATTAGATTTGCGAATAATCGAATCAATCGCTCTTTGGAAACACGCTACACCATTGGTCACTCCAAAAGGAATTCGACAAAATTGATACAGGTTACCAGCTGCCTCAAAGGCTGTGAGCGGTCTATTAGCGGGAATAATAGGGATTTGGTGATATGCTGATTTTAAATCAATTTTGCTAAACACTCTATAGTTGGATACCTTTGAGATTACTTCTTCGATATTAGGCAGCGGATAAGCATCTAAATATGTATATTTATTGACAGTTTGAGAATAGTCAACGCACATCCTTTTTTTGTGGTGCGTAGCTGATGTGACAAGAACTTGTGCTCGCCAAGGTGAAAAGCTCTCTTCAATTATACCATCCGATAATAGTTTCTGAATCTCACTATCTATAAACTTTTGATCGTCTGGCGAGAATCTTCGCGATTTGATTGCAATCGGTTTGCACTCAGGAGCCATATTCGGAAACAAATCTACGGGATCAATGTTGGCTTGATTTAATGCGAATAACTTCAGTGGCGGCATGTGCCCTCCAAATCCAACTTCAAGACTGGAGTATTTTTCGAGGACGTCATGGCCTATTATGACGTTACAGCAAAGATTTTTCATTACTTTCAATAAAATTTGTGGAATTTCTTGTCCATTCAAAAGAACTGAGGCAGGGCATACTTGAGATATCTGAGATTTATGGCTAGATGACGCCATTGATACATCTTGATTCCACGGTTTAGTTTCCAATCCATATTGCGTCATGACCTCTTCGTCAATAAAGCTTGCAGTGCTCCCGGTATCTATAAGAGCTGTCACAGGGATTCCATTTACTTTGATAGGTATAGTGCATTTCTTGAGCCCAGTTGTAGCTAATATAACACATGATGATGCGTCCTCGGAAGCTACTGCGGAGGTGTTGAGTGGGACACTTCGGCATAGTTTTGCAAAGTGGCCTTGTTTACCGCACTTGAGACACGTGAGGTTTGCTGCTGGGCACAATCGTCGAGGATGACGAGGATTACCACAAAAGTAGCATGTATCTTGACGGGAATTGGCGTAAGATTGTGTTTTACGATTGGATTGGTTAGTAGCTGCTACTGATGATTGCGGTGAATTGAAGGTTTCAGATTGAATTTGTGCGGATTCCATGGCACGTGCCTTAGAATGAGCTTCGTCTAAAGTAAGTGTCATATTTTCCAATAGTCTTTGCCGGATGGTGGAAGAAGTGAGGCCAGAAATAAAGGAATCTCTAATAAAATCCTTTTCGTATTGATCTGCCGTGACCGCTTTAAATGTGCATTCTTTTGAAAGGAGTTTTAGGGATTGAATGTACTGATCAATAGTTTCTCCTGGTTTTTGGGTTCTGGTTGATAACTGGTGGCGTGAAAATATTTCACTTTTTGGTTTAATAAAAATTCCGTCTAAAATAGCCATGGCCGCTTCATACGTTTCAGCTTGCACGATATGTTCATAGATGACGGGTGACACATGGTTTATAAGTAATTTTAATTGTACCTCGTCTGATGATTTATCCTTCGTTTTACTACCATCCGATGCGTCATGATATAAACCATCCAGAAAATTTTCAAAAGTTTTTTTCCAATGAAGCCATTGAGCGGTTGAGTTATGGCCGCTCAACGGATCCGCTTCAAATCTATCTGGCTTGAGATATCTATTCATCTTGATACATAGTATTTTATTTTCTCTGCTTTCTTGGTTGAATATTTGATTTCGGTAAATAAATTGTAATGAATGAGCCCGTCTTTATTGTAGGCTTTATTTACCGAAAAACAGCTAGACATTAATATTGTGACAGTATGTAATAGACACTGTATTTAGTTTTTAATACTACACATATAACTCTTCGATTTCCCTCAGTATTTCCGCTTTAGTCCATGCTACACTGCCATCATCTCTCATCAGCCTTGTCATTTGGCTTTGCCCAATAGACATATCTCTTGCGAATACTTTAGTCTTTATTCCGCTCAATGGTATCTTTAGCACGAGCGGTATTAAAGGTATGAATATCGTGTCGCAAGGATTTTGAAATTTGTGTATTCAGCAGCATCGGGAGACTGCATTCGAAGCGAGCGTCGTTCAGCCATAAGGTTAAGGGTATACTCCAAGAGCTTCCGAGTTCTACTGGCACGGTGAATCTTAAAGAAGAGAAGAAAAAAGGTCCCATTTAAGTCCGAAACGGGTGGACAAAATTATATTTGTCCGTGACAATTACAGCCGCTGCAAGGCGTCAATTAAAGCTTCATTGTCCATGTCTTAGCACAGAGGTCGCTACGGTTGATGTATGTTTCGTGTTTATTTTTATTTTATCTAATTTTGTGATAAAAATTAAGCGGAGGTCGCTACAGTTGATTTGTTTTATGATTTTTTTAAACTTTATCTAGTTTTTTAATAAAAATTTGTCTAAAAACTAAACAGTTTTATTTAAATTCTCCGCGCCGATTTCACGCCGAAAACACGCCGCCGCCGCCGATTTTTGACCGGCGCCCGCCGCCGAAGATTTTAGCATCGGCGCACACGTCTAACACGTTCTCGGGGTGAATGGGTCACGCAGATAGAAGATCCATACTGAGCTTATCAAAGGAAAAACCGTGTTTGTAAGATCAACAACTGTTTTTATACACTATTAGCTGGTGCCCGCGGCTTCGCTTTTTTTTTTAATTTTCTAAATCTTCTTTTATAAGAACCTTCTCCTAACAATAGCAAACACAGCAAAAAAAGAATTACCATCCCTTAAGGTTAATAATGCGTTTAATACTATCAGGTATATTCAACGACTAACGGTAGTAAGTAACAACTAGGGTTGTAACGGAGGCCTTCTTAGTGGAGGCGGAGGCACCTGCAGAGGCGACGGGTTTCGCCTCCGCGGATGCGGAGTTAACGGAGGCGGATGTGGAGGTGAAAGTGGATGTGGAAAAAATAGTAGTTTATGCTTTATTCCACTCAAAAACCTCACTAAAAAAACTGCCAATTCTCACTTGTTTTCGGCGCCATCGTGCATGTGGCTTAAATAAACGATTACTTTGTACAAAATCACTATATAAAAAATCGCAGTTCAATAAAATATATTAATTACAATTTCGTACGACCAAGCAACAAGACAGGTTGATTCCGTCGTGTGTTATTTGACATAAGCCCGTCCCCACCCCAACCGCGTTTCTGCTGCGCGCCGAGATAATGAAATGCGAAATAATCCTCCGTTATAACTCCGCAAAAAAAATTGCGGAGGCGATCCGGAAGCTAAGATATGAATTCTTGCTGAAGCGAAGCGAAGGCGGAGGCGAATTTCCGTTACAACCCTAGTAACAACATTTGGTTACGGATTACATATATAGAATGACATTTGCAAATACTACACTGCCGAGCAAAACTGATGGGTCACTTATATTATATTTTTTTCGGAGGTAACTGGCTTTATTTGTACTCATAATTAATTATCAGTATAGTGTTATTTTTTGAGATAGCTTTATGTGCATAAAGTGGGATTTACCCGGTGAAGGAAAATTTCTTGCTCCCGTGGGTCAATTGTGATGACAGTACGTCTTATTTTATTACTGAGGGTTGTCATAGTTAATTTATTCACTTACTCGTATTTTGCTGGAGGTACAAGAGGCGTGTACTTTTTATTTTTATTTTTCTATTATACCTGTGGCCGTATTGCCTAACGTTTCTGACACTCGCGATCGCAATCAAATGACAGATTTCGCATGCTAAAACTGTCATCATTATCATAAATAGAGATTCTAGATTAATATTACTATTTCATTACATTCGACGATCGGATGGCTAAGTGGTTAGAGAACCTGACTACGAAGCTTTAGGTCCCGGGTTCGAATCCCGGCCGGGGCAGATATTTGTATGAATAATACGAATGTTTGTTCTCGGGTCTTGGATGTTTAATATGTATTTAAGTATTTATTTATCTATATTTAAGTATGTTTATCCGTTGCCTAGTGTCCATAGTACAAGCTTTGCTTAGTTTGGTACTAGGACAATTGGTGTCAAGTGTCCCATGATATTTATTATTTATTATTTATTCTGCTTAATTAACGAAGCATGCAAATATTTTTAACAGTAAAATAATATTTCATTCCATAGCTTATGGTGTACAATAGTGACAATGGCAACTGGTTGAAAAAAATAAAATTAGTTAGCCAAAGAAAATTAATTATATTGGGTAGATTATACATATTATGAGGAAGTATTACAATACTTATTGTGCAATTTTACCGAATTCGATACGGTTTAATGAAATAGAAACTATAATACTTAACTATACAAAAATAATTAGGTCTGTATAGATTTTATTTTTATTCAATTACTCATCTGAGGTTAAATTTTTAGGTTTTTTAAGGCTGTATTCAAACACGCAAGCAAGCATGCAAGCAAGTATGCAAACAAAAGATCAAGCAAGACTACTCCCAAAGGTGCAAGCAATAATGTAGGCACAGCAAGCATGCAAGTTATCTTCTACTATATAAAAATAAGTCGGGATTTCCTTCCTGACGCTATAACTCCAGAACGCAAGAAAAGATTTCAAAGGTTTTGCATTCGTTGGAAAGGTCTCGGGCTCCGTGAGGTTTATAGCAAAGAAAATTCCGAATACCGCGCGGGCGGAGCCGCGGGCAAAAGCTAGTTTTGTTTAAATATTGATCACTTCGCTACCATTATCATTAGATACAGCGCTTTAATTGATTTCTGGGATTTTACAAAATTCCCATAGGATTAGTTTTCATTGACGGTGGATTACAAACAACCATCCCAAATTTCATTACTCTAAGGTCAGCGGTTGTTGTTTCGAGATTTTATATCTATCCCGTGGGAATATCGGGATAATAAGTATTTTATAATATTTTATTCTAGATACAATATTAGTAGGATATCGTTCAAAAAGTTCAGGATGTTTTTTCACAAACATAGCTACTTCTTTAATGTATGGAAGTGGCAATACCCTATATTCATCAAAACGAGGTCTACTCTACATACACTCTTTGGGTTTTACCACTTATAGCTCTGATACATCGTTTTTGCATTTTAAATGCCTTTAACCAGTCTGTAGAGTTTCTCCAAAAAATAATGCCATATGCCAAATTAGACTGAACATAGCCATAGTAAGCCGTGATGGGTGCCTCAACGGATGAGTTACCCACTAACCTACCTAAAAAACCTGCGCACTGGACAAATAAATCTAAATAGCTTTATGCATAATTCGTCTATATGATGTTTCTAGCTGCAATTGCTATCAACTGTAAGAGAAATTTTGTAATTTTGCGGGGGATGTAGTTTTAACCTAACCTAACCTACTTTTCTGGTAGCAGTTCGTTTTTGTGGGGGACGCAGTCTAACCTCATCTACTTTTCTGATAGCAGTTCGTTTCTGTGGAAGATACAGTTCTAACTTAATCTAACCTACTTTTCTGTTAGCAGTTGGTTTCTGTGGCTGGTTTGTGCGAAATGTCATTTTAAACAAACATTTTTTTGGAATATACAGTGGATGCGATTCTACGCGCACGTCAGCTAAATTGTCTAAATCTAAATTTTCTAAATTTTAATTGACATTTAGACGGCTGATTTAACAAGTGCTATTCCAGGAAGTCACGCTGACTAAATTTAGCCGGATTTTATCCGTATTCTAAAATGTCTTAATTGAATTGAGTGTGTTGCTACTTGGAAAAAATAAGTGAGCTAATGAATGAATTAAATCTGTAAAAAGTATAGGATTTTCTCAAATAATTTACTAAAATTTAAGTTGGCAACATTTAAAACAAAGGCTTCTGTCTACTTCTGTCCATGTCATTTGATTTGAATTTAAATGTCGCGAAAACGAATAAATAAAATCCAGCAGGATTCGCTCGTGGAGCACCTGCACTCCAGTTTGGGTTTAGCGAAAGGTAAGCATGTTTATTTACTAAGGTGACAAAAGGTGAAAATCACAACGATTGGAGATGAAAATAACAGAGTCACATGGGACTCAATTTAGCGTGCATCGAGCTCGATCTAGCTGGCGCATCTTAGACTCCTAAACTGGAATAACTATTTACGTGACGCATCATTGCGTTGCTCTGACGACTGCACTATTACTTTTGTGGAGAATAGGCGCAAATTTCGTTTCGGCACCGTAACGGTAACGTCTCACCACATCTGCTGCACTGAAACTGAAACTGCCAAAATAATCAGATAAGGTCCATGAAAGTAGCTGCAGATTCTGTTGTAAGAGCCTCGGAATATTACCCGTGTTGTAATAAACTAAATACACTCCATACATATACACACAAAGCAGAGAACACATAACATCTTTTAAGGAGAACTGTCAAGCCAGTACTCCTTTAAGCGACTACGTGGGCTGGCGACCGACTGCGACCACCTGATTTCACTTGGAAACCGATTTCACAAACCGACAGCACGCATGGAGAAGGACCTGGACTAGGATTTGGACTTAGTGTCTGGAAAAGCAAGTTAAAAGATTATCACCCGACCGCAACTGGTTCCCGGACCCAGCAGCCAAGTAACTAAATCTTTCAGAAAGATAGAAATGGGACTGTGGATTAAAAAAGACATTAAAAAGCAACGACAGGATGTGAACATTACGAGGATGACACATGTATATACTTATAAAATAACTGTGTACCTATCTTTACAGGAGATATGATTATAGCAAGCCCCCAAATGGCAGCTTTCTGGGCGGCCCTAACTATCACTCTAAATGGACATGGCTGTCGAAGGACCGTGGCAAAGTGGCAGAGCGTAAGTATTGTTGGAATGAAAAGGTTTATCAACTTAAGGTTGATTTTAGTTTGCACGCATCTAGGAACAAGAACAAACATGGGAGCAATCTTTATGGGATTAATTGTGTCAGCTGTTAGTATGGTGGCCGAATAATAGACAGAAAATATGAGAAATATCTCTCTAATACCCGTGCAAATATATATTTTGATTTTGATTTTGAGTGCGAAGATATTAAATTAAACTATTTTCCTACCAACATCTAGAGCCCGTAACAGGTGACTCTGTGATAGAGGAACATACTTTATAGGATACATATTTATGTAAATCCATACTAATCCATACTCCATACTAAAATTATAAATGCGAAAGTGTGTTCGTGTGTTTGTGTGTTTGTCCGTCTTTCGACGATCGACGTGATTTTTGGCATAGAGATAGTTTATGGGCCAGAGAGTGACATGGGCTACTTTTTATCCCGGAAAAGTGCACAGTTCCCGAGGGAACAGCGCACGATAACAGAATACCACGCGGGCGGAGCCGCGGGCAAAAGCTAGTAAAATGTAAAGCGAAAGAAACTCTGTCGGTCTGTCTGTTACGCTTTCATGCCAAAACCACTAAACCGATTTGGATGAAATTTAGTACATAATAGATTAGACCCTGGGAATTATTTTTTTTTAATTTAAGTACAGGAAAAAAAGGTTTGGAGGTGTTGAAAAAAGGGATGAAGGTTTTTATGGAAGTTCGTCAGTATCGAAGATGACACCGTGAAACTTTGTATTTAGGCACTTGATAAGAAATACCTACTAATAATTATTTTATTATTAGTATTATAAATGCGAAAGTAACTCTGTCTGTCTGTCTGTTACGCTTTCACGCCAAAATCCTGAACCGATTTGGATGAAATTTAGTACGTAGATAGACTAGAGCTTGCAACGGGAGTTGACCATAAATTTCATCTCTGCGCGGACGAAGTTGCCGGCAAAAGCTAGTCCCTACTAATATTATAAATGCAAAAGTAACTCTGTCTGTCTGTCTGTTATGCTTTCAGGTCGAAACCATTGAACCCATTTTGATGAAATTTGGTAAATAGGTAGTTTGAACCCCAAGGATCAACATAGGATACCTTTTATTGAGTGCGGTAGAGGGCGCCACCGCGCGATAACCTAGATCCGCGCAGACGTAGCCGCGGGCATAAGCTAGTAATATTATAAATGTGAAGGTAACTCTGTCTGTCTGTTACGCTTTCAAGCTTAAACCGCTGGACAGATTTAGATAAAATTTGGAATGGAGATAGTTTGAGACCCTGGGAAGTATATACATAGGATAGTTTTTATCCCTGAAAATAGCAGTTTCCGCAGGCGCGCGATAATAGAATTATTTGCGGATGAATCGGTGGGCAACTCTATTATTAGGGCTCCGCTGTCTATCTGTCTATTACAGGACTGTATATCCTTACAGTCACACATCCTTATTTTGACAAAGTGTAAATAACTTTAGTTATGCTTGCTTGCTTGCTTGATTGCATGCTTGCTTGCAAAGATGCCGGAGATCATGAGCCTTCAGAAGATATTCTACATATTTCAAATAACATGATGTTTTAAAATTCCTTCATGATTGCAGATTTGGTCGCAGTGGGCACAAAAAGTGAAATCTAAATATAGAAAATGTTGAGAACAAACCCAAGGCACTGGTGGAGGTCCTGCAGTAATCCGCCCACTGACAGACACCGAACTCAAGGTTTTGGAGGTTGTAAGAACAGCTTCAGTGGGTGGATTTGCCAATATGGAGATTCCAGATATATCTATCTATCTATCATGCTTGCTTGATGCGTGCTTGATTGCATGCTTGCTTGCTTCTTAGAAAATGCTTATGATTCACACGAGCGAAGCCGCGGGCAAAAGCTAGTCCTACTAATATTATAAATGTGAAAGTTTGTGAGTGAGTGAGTGAGTATGTTTGTTACTTGTTCACACCGAAACGGCTGAACGGATTTAGATGAAATTAGATGTTTATGGGCGGTGGTGATCTCTTAGGTACCACCAGGAGACCCATTTGCTCGTTCGCCTTCCAGTAAAATACTTAAAAAAAATTGGTAAAAAGTTAGTTTATAACCTGGATTAAAACATAGGATACTTTTTATCCCGATATTCCCACGGGATAGGGATAAAATCTCGAAATAACAACCGCTGGGCTTAGAGCCATGAAATTTGATATGTAGATAGCTGGAGGTCTGGAATAACACATAAACGACTTTTGAGGGATAAGATCTCAAAATAACAACCACTGGGCTTAGAGCCATGAAATTTGGTATGTAGATAGCTGGAGGTCTGGAATAACACATAAGCGACTTTTGAGGGATACGATCTCAAAATAACAACCACTGGGCTTAGAGCCATGAAATTTGGTATGTAGATAGCTGGAGGTCTGGAATAACACATAAGCGACTTTTGAGGGATAAGATCCCAAAATAACAACCACTGGGCTTAGAGCCATGAAATTTGGTATGTAGGTAGATAGCTGGAGGTCTGGAATAACACATAAGCGACTTTTGAGGGATAAGATCTCAAAATAACAATCACTGGGCTTAAAGCCATGAAATTTGGTATGTAGATAGCTGGAGGTCTGGAATAACACATAAGCGACTTTTGAGGGATAAGATCTCAAAATAACAACCGCTGGGCTTAGAGCCATGAAATTTGGTATGTAGATAGCTGGAGGTCTGGAATAACACATAAGCGACTTTTGAGGGATAAGATCTCAAAATAACAACCACTGGGCTTAGAGCCATGAAATTTGGTATGTAGATAGCTGGAGGTCTGGAATAACACGTAAGCGACTTTTGAGGGATAAGATCTCAAAATAACAACCACTGGGCTTAGAGCCATGAAATTTGGTATGTAGGTAGATAGCTGGAGGTCTGGAATAACACATAAGCGACTTTTGAGGGATAAGATCTCAAAATAACAACCACTGGGCTTAGAGCCATGAAATTTGGTACGTAGGTAGCTGGACGTCTGAAATAATACATAAGCGACTTTTTGACCTGATATTCCCACGGGATACCTAGGGATAACACCTTGAAATAACAACCACTGCGCTTAGAGTCATGAAATTTGGTGTGTAAGTAGCTGGACCTTTGGAATAACACATAGGCTATTTTTTACCCCGATATTCCCACGGGATAGGGATAAAATCTTGAAATAATAACCGCTGGGATTAGACTCATGGAATTTGGTATGTAGGTAGCTGGATGTCTGGAATAATTCATAAGCGACTTTTTGACCCGATATTCCCACGGGATACCTAGGGATAAAGACCGAATAGTTTACGCGTGCGAAGCCGCGGGTAAAAGCTAGTGACTAATAAAACTAATGAACACCTATGTACGAGTACGTTTGTAATACCAAAGTTATCACCAGGGAAAACCTCAACAGGCAACTCTGTCCACAGATTTATGGTCCTTGGAAGGAAACACCTTTGAAACCGGGCTGTACGAGACCATTGCGGCTCTAGACCTTTCTTTAGTTGTAGTAATCTCGAAAATAATTAACTGAACTACTTGTCGTTTTGTTTAAGTCTGCTCCCGTGGAAAATCTAACACCGACACCTGCTGTGGAAATACTTGGGCTGCCACCACCAGTTATAGAAGAGACATCAGTTGCTGCCCAGCCATCAGTCGCCGTTTGATTTATAATTCTATCTGTGGTGCAAAAGTAGGAGATACGATTCAAAACTTGTCAAAAATTGATGAAAACCTCGTGTAGCCCTTTAAGGCGGCCCCTAAACGGTCAATTATATTGAGCAATATCGCGAATTGTGCAATATTATTGACCGTTTAGGGTTAATATTGAAGATTGCACAATGATTGACCAAAAGTTTGAGCGAGTTTAATTTTTATTGCACCATATTTTTATATTGCATCGTGTAGGGTCAGTATTGCACAATATTCAATACTATACTGAACACGAAAACATTGTGCAGTTCGTATTATTGTGCAATACAATTGCTCGTTTGGATTCAGAGCGCCTTTCAATCTTATTGTGCAATAAAAAGTATTGTACAATGTTAGGCGGCCCCTAGACCTACAATAACATTGTACAATACTTTTTATTGCACAATAAGATTGAAAGGCGCTCTGAATCCAAACGAGCAATTGTATTGCACAATAATACGAACTGCACAATGTTTTCGTGTTCAGTATAGTATTGAATATTGTGCAATACTGACCCTACACGATGCAATATAAAAATATGGTGCAATAAAAATTAAACTCGCTCAAACTTTTGGTCAATCATTGTGCAATCTTCAATATTAACCCTAAACGGTCAATAATATTGCACAATTCGCGATATTGCACAATATAATTGACCGTTTAGGGGCCGCCTTATTGTAGGTCTAGGGGCCGCCTAAGAAAAGTGTCACTGCCGGTCGCGCGGCCGCGTTAGGTATTCGTTTGGGATGTTGCTGTCTTTATCGCTCGTGACATTTATAACCGCTCGCAGCCGTCCCCCCATGTCTTCCGCAATGACGTCCGTAATTTATATCGAGATAGCTGTACCTAGGCTTTTCAAGATTTGGGCGGTTGAATTTTGCGTTTCGTTGTCTTCATATTATATGAAAAGCATAGCACAGAAATCATTGATATTTTACAATCAATACATATATTCATCATGTTTTCTACTAGCTTTTGCCCGCGGCTCCGCCCGCGTGGTATTCGGTTATCACGCGCTGTTCCCTCGGGAACTGTGCATTTTTCCGGGATAAAAAGTAGCCTATGTCACTTTCGGGCCTATAAACTATCTATGTGCCAAAAATCACGTCGATCCGTCGCTCCGTTACGGCGTGAAAGACGGACAAACATACAAACACACTTTCGCATTTATGATATTAGTATGGATGCCTGTGGTTTTTCGATTTTTGTAAAAATGCTTTATTAGTCTGTAATTCTTGTGCAAAGTTGACATGTTTTTTTTTTGTCAACTTTTGAGCTCCTGTAATTCTGATATTACACATTTATATGAAAATCTGAAAAACCACAGGCATAGATAATGACGTGTAGTCCATTCTTACAAACCTTCATCTATTTCTATTACCTAGTTTTCAAATGAGACCAGGACTACGTTTGTAGGTATGGAGAATTGAACGAAGAGACTTCTCTTAATGCGTTGAAGACATACTTAGGGCGAACGTCACTTAATATTATGAATTCTGTTTTCTTATACTTCAGCTCGCGGAACAGAAATAAATGTTCTCGTATAATAACTATAATGTGAAAGAATGTAACCTACCTAGCTGTAATAAAAGACTATAATGAAGTTCACTTTGTTTTAATCAGCTTTTTCTGGGCTGTAATGCAGAGTAGGTACGGTGGCGATGAAGGCATCTAAATTTATTTTTCAAACCCCTAAAGTATTAGTATTTAGTATTTTTTGCTATATATTGGTGTGCAATAAAGAGTTATTGTATTGTATTGTATTGTATTGTACCTACATCTCTATGACCCCTCTCGCCTGTGCATGGCTCTTATTAAATCTTGCCTCCGGTGACTCGGCAACTGGGTCAGGATGAGGAGTCATCAGCTACGGGAGAAGTGGGTAGCCTTTGTCTCCAAGAAGCCACTCCATAGCTTGGTGCTGAACATATTGGCCTTCAAGGTGCTGGTGCATATTGCTGCTCCTCCAAACAGCAGCATCATGGGTTGAGCCAGGAAAATTTGGGTTAACGCTGGTGATCCGACCAATGGTGTCGCACACCACTTGACTATTAATGCTATAGAACCCTTTTCTGTTAAAGAAAATGTTACCTGGGGCTCGTGGGTGGTTATTTGGGGGTTTATGTATAGGGATGTGACTCGCATCTACCGCACCCAGTGTATATGGCATTCCAAAATGGGTCTGAAACTCCTGCATTGCCCTGTCTTTCTCCAGTCTAGTCACTGGGAACTTGATCCACAGTGGGGTCAATCTTTCGATTGTTATAGTACAAACAGCTGCCAGACTGCGGCTTATGGTTGGTTGGCTTTGAGCTAGAACACTAATTTCTCCCACAGCAGTTTGGTAGCTGCCATGGGCAAAAAAAAGCTCAGGGCACTCAAAACTTTTAAATATTTCTAATGGATGATACAGTACGACACAATACAAATATTTTTATTGCACACCACAAATCAGTACAGTGAATTAACAAAAATACTAAAAAGTATGGCAGACACAGGCAGTCTTATCGCTTAAAAGCGATGTCTTGCAGACAATCAATTATGAAATACGCATGGAATTGATCCAGCACAACTTGACTTTTCGAAACCTTATTTTAAATGGGACTATTTTAGTCGCCGCTAAAATTAGCCAATTTAGCTTGACTTTCGCTTAAAATGGACATGCAAAGAATAGCATTTAAGCAGCTAAACCTAAATTGAATAGACCGGCTAAAATAAGAAACGTCAGATTAAATTAGCGATGTCATTTGATTATGACAGGTGCTCATAGAATAGCAAAGTGATTTAGCGACGTCTAAATAAAATTAGGAATTTTAGCGGCCGCTGTAGAATCGGGTCCAGTATTAGCCAAAAGAAAACGTCGTAATAAAATTTCACAAAGGAAAATTATGCCACATGATAATTTGACCAAATCAAAATATGCTAAAGATTCGTTTGGGAAATGAAACTACTGCGATAAGTTTTTTGGGAAGTGAAATTTGGCGAGAAATATTTTGCCGAAACGGCAGTAGTTACACCTTATAGTAAACCGTTTCGGCAAATATTATGAAAAAAGATGAAGCTTTTTTTTTATTCCACTAAGACCGCCTTGCAGGTAAAAATAAATCTAGATTTAGTAGTTAAACCTGGCTTAAGCGCGACAGTTCCATACATTTTGACACTACTAAACTAAGCTTAACACTAACTCGAGATTTATGTGTTTCCAGCAAGTAGCCATAATATGGCAAAGGGTTAAATTTAAGTTTTATGAAAACAAAAGACAATACCGATGCTGTAATGTAGCGTGAACAAAATTCTCGCGACATGTCCTTCCGTTGTGCTAATAAACGTAGGATAGTAATGAATTACCTTTAGATGAGCAGTCAAAACGCTCGAATATTCACCCCTTTACGGGTGCATAAAGTGCATTGACTTATATTAAGTATATATCGATGATAAAGTATGCACAACCCTAACCTGTTGTATTGCTGCTCAACAGGATGGCATATCGCCATATCAGGTCGAACGAAGTGCGGGCGTTTATAAACGACGCCGCCTGCGTCGGCCATCAGTCGACTTGATCGAGGCGGCGCGGACAGTTTGAATTTCGAAGTTTTTTTTCGCTCTCAAAATGAAGACTACTTGCGTGTTTTTAGTCTTAGGTAAGTCTAAACAACCCTTTTGCTGCGTTTACTAGTCGTCTATTTGTTACTACTTAGGTACTTAAATTACTAATTAAATTACCACTTTTAAAATGGAACGTTAACGTACCTAATAGAGGGTAGGAGCAGAAAATGTGTTTTTGATAAGTTATTTTCGTTTAATTTTTTTTTTGTATTTTTATTTAGTAAGCCTATGGTAAAACCGAATTGTTCCAAACGTTTACTAATAATTAATTGGGTTCCATTCTAAACATAACGTACCTCCTAATAATAGTAGGTACTATACCCAAGTTGTTAATTATTGTAAATGAAAACATTTTACCAGTTGAAATAAATCATGGGACCAAACGAATTAAATAGTACATGGAAATCGTACCGAAAAACAAGTGTTGCCTTGCATCAAATGAGGTAGTTTTAATTTTTAAATGAGTTGATAGTGGTGAATTTGGTTATGTCAAATCCAAGTTTTCCACCTCGAAAGCCTTCCGGATCATTGTCAAAAAATTTAGTAGTTTTTCCGTTTTTGTCAATTTTTACCACCAAAGACTTACGTTACGGCAAAAGTTACTAGGAACTATTTTAAGAAGACTAAATTTCCAATCAAATGAGACTAATTTTATTTCGGTAGTTCAAATAGTTTCTATGATACAGCTATTCAAAAGTTGACAAAAATTTCAAAAAATTTAATTTTACAGTTTTTTTTAGTTTTCGACCATTTTTACCCCTAAAGAGTGGGCTTATGCGAAAAGTTACTGTGCAGGTATTAAAGTCCATTAAATTCCCAACAAAATGAGATCAACTATGTCAACCTACACCTGATATTTCCTGAGACACAGTTGTTCAAAGTAGTTCAGAAAAGTAAACAATTATGTACTATAAGGGTTTACAAAATGAAGTACGTCCTGTTAGTGAAATAATTATAATTACTTATATTGCTTATTCCACTAACAGAGTGTACTTCATTTTGCAAACCCTCTTATACTCCATTTAATTTAAGATTTGAATTAACGGTCAAAGTGTAACACGCGTTTCTCGGTATTTCGAACACAAATTGACTAAAAACACCTACATGTACATTTATTAGCGGTATTTATTATATTTTTAGTATAGAAGTTAACACAATTTTAAATACTTTCATTGTTTAATTTAAAAACGTGTGCAAATTTCCCCGTTAAGTTTCAAATGTAAAAATAAATGCAGTATAGTAAATACTTGTTTACTTACCTCAACCACTTTGAACAGCTGTGTCTCAGGAACTCTCAGGTCTAAGTTGACAAAATTGGTCACATTTTGTTAATAATTTAGTGGACTTTAATAACTACAAAGTAACTTTTCGCATAAGCCTACTCTTTAAGAGTAAAAATTGTTAAAAACTGAAAAAAACTGTAATATTTCCTTTATTTGGAAATCGCGCAAACTGTTCAATAGCCGTATCATAGCGGTATTTATTACATGTTTAGTATAGAAGTTAACAAAATTTTATGTAGTTTCATTGTTTTATTTCAAAACCTGAGCAAATATCACCATTCAGTTTCAAATGTTAAATTAAATGGAGTATAGTCCATAATTGCATGCTTACCTCAACCACTTTGAACAGCTGTGTCTCAGGAACTCTCAGGTCTAAGTTGACAAAATTGGTCACATTTTGTTAATGATTTAGTGTACTTTAATAACTATAAAGTATTTTTTCGCATAAGCCCACTCTTTAGGGGTAAAAATTGTTAAAAACTGAAAAAACTGTAATATTACCTTTATTTGGAAATTGCGCAAACTGTTCAATAGCCGTATCATAGCGGTATTTATTACATGTTTTGTATAGAAGTTAACACAATCTTATGTAGTTTCATTGTTTCATTTAAAAACGTGTGCAAATTTCACCGTTCAGTTTCAAATGTTAAAATAAATGGAGTATAGTACATAATTGCTTGCTTACCTCAACCACTTTGAACAGCTGTATCTCAGGAACTCTCAGGTCTAAGTTGACAAAATTGGTCACATTTTGTTAATAATTTAGTGGACTTTAATAACTACACAGTAACTTTTCGCATAAGCCTACTCTTTAGGGGTAAAAATGGTCGAAAACTAAAAAAAAACTGTAATATTTCCTTTTGTTGGAAATTGCGCAAACTTTTCAATAGCCGTATCATAGAAACTATTTGACCTACCAAAACCAAATTAGTATCATTTGATTGGAAATTTAGTCTACTTAAAATTGTCCTTAGTGACTTTGGCCGTAACGTAAGCCCTTGGTGGTAAAAATTGTCAAAAGCGGAAAAAACTACAAAATTTTAATGAATTTTCAAGTATTTGACAATGATCCGGAAGGCTTTCGAGGTGGAAAACTTGGATTTGACATAACCAATTTCACCACTACCAACTCATATAAAAATTAGAACTACCTCATTTGATGCAAGGTAAAAAGTACGAATTCCATGTACTAAAAGCTACTTAAAGTTAAGTCCTGAGACTAGGCAACAGATATACATATAATACATATTAGCCCGTACATTATAATAGCCCGTACCTCAAGTTTTATAGTCATTAAAGATTCTACATTTCTATAAATAGACTATAAAAAAACCAGAATATACCTGGGCAGTAATTCCCAAGACGCTCGCCGCATTTTCTCAATCAAAGTCAAAGTCAAGTCAAAGTCAAAATATCTTTATTCAATTAAGCTACAACAATCACAATCACTTATGAATGTCAAAAGAATCTACCACCGGTTCGGAAAAAACCTCTGTTGAAAAGAATCCGGCAAGAAACTAATATTTTTTAAAACAGGTTCTCAATATTAATAAATGATATCTATATACTATACATCGCAAGTATTTAACACAACTTTATTTTTAACGCAATACACCAATATTTACCTTTTTTTTTTTTAATAGCTTATCATGTGTCCCACTGCAGGGCAAAAGCCTCCCCTTTCTTATTCCACTCATCTCTACTCTTCATATTTACCTATATATATATATATATATAAATATTTTTTTTTCTACATACTGCCATATATCTGCTTGTCTGTCTACTGTGTTTGTTTACTTATTTTGTGCAATAAAGAGTATATACATACATACATTCTGCAACATATACCCAAATTTTCTTCAAAATCTTATTTAAATTATTTCAAAATACACTCTCTATGGAATTTCTATAAAAACCAAAAGGCTCAGGATTACCTTTTTATGAATGTTGACGTGAATAAGTACTTACTTTACCATTAGCACTGCGTTATGTTCAAATCGTGATCATCACATGACAAAAAACGCTTAAAAAAGTGCCCAAATAATTTCAACTTAAGATAAAGCTTTATCATCTAGGTATACTCGTACCTAATGATATCTCGGACAAAAAACCAGTTAACATTTATTTTTTATTTAAAATTTAAATTCACATCTTTTGTATGTAAACAAACTGATATCGTGTTGATATACTTAATTTAGCTACGTCATTTGAGTGGACTGGTTTTTACACCGACTCGGTTCTAAACAGTCTTTTAAAATGCCCACTTAACTAGTTAATGGTGCGGTGCATACGTCAGAAGCAAGTGCGATTGATCATGTGAAAACGTGATTCATAACTCAACCAGGGATTGCCCCAGTCATTAGATTTCTAAATAAGAGTGAATAAACTCTGAACTGCTAACCTTCAAATAGCTCAAAGAAATGAGCCATGTTCTATCGTCCTATAATATTGTCTTCTGGAGTGCATAAAAACACTAATAACCCACTTTTTAACATCAAGTCTCTCGGTCCTCGGCCCTTTCAGGCCGGTAACGCATCCGCAGTCCTAATAATGCTGTAGGCGTCCATGGGCGACGCTGTTCACTTACCATCAGTTGACCCTCATGCACGTTTGCCATCTATTTGATAAAATAAAAATTTTTTTGGCAAAAAATCATTAAGTTACTCATTAAGTTAGGTTCATCAATATTTTTTTGTTAACTGTACTTCTTGTTCAGTCGTGTCCTTTTTATTGACTCTCCTTGCATTTCCATCCAAACTACATATCCATTACCAAGTTTCAAGTCTATGACAATGTGAATGTCAACATTTGTGCAAATTAAGGTACATAATAAAAAAAGGGGTACGTATTGCAAGGCCTAAAATTAAAATATCTAACTTTAAATAACCTACGTTTAAAATCCCTAAAATTTAAATACCTAATGATTTTAAATACCTAAGCAACTAACACCTACCTACGAATTACCTAAGTTAAAAATACATATTGGAGTAAATGTCTAAAGTTTAAAATATCAACAGCAAAGACACCTAAGTTTAATACACCAACATTTGAAATACCAAACGGTCAAAATACCTAAAATAATGCACTTGCGAGCTTCTACAATTAGAGTAGCGTGAGCTGTTACAAAAAAAAAACCTAACATCGAAGGCTAAGGCGAGATGTACGCTGTGCTTCGCTCCCGCCTTAGCCTTCTGAACCTAAACTATCTGAGTCGCTTCTGCCCTGAAACGTCTTGCTCGCTCGCTTCGCTCGCTCGCTATCAGCAAGGCACCAGCTCGATTGTACCAAAGGGGATCAACAGGATTTCAAATAAAATTTATTTTAAATATAACATGTTATCGATGGGATGTCGTTATAACACCTACTTTTGGTACCTCGCTGGCAGCGAGCGAGCGGAGCGAGCGAGGAAGACGTTTCAGAGCAGAAACGACTTTGATAGTTTAGGTTCAGAAGGCTAAGGCGGGAGCGAAGCGCAGCGTAGCTCCCGTCTTAGCCTTCGATGTTAGGTATTTTTTTGTAACAGCGCAGAAAATGATAAATGTCAATCTACCCCCGCTTGAAAAAGTCGGAATGTTGTTATTTGAAAATGACAGACTTTGGTGTAACGATGGTTTTGGTATTTTGACCGTTAACGTACCATTTGACATTTTAAGCTTCCGGTATTTTGAATGTAAGTGAAAAATCATTAGGTATATAGATTTTAGGGATTTTGAACGTAGGTTATTTAAAGTTAGTGAATTTAATTTTAGACATTGCCATTCGTATAAATTTCACACGAAAACACATGCCGAAACATGAATGCACAGAAAAACCAGAAAAAATAGACCAGCGCTGGGAATCGAACCCAGGTCCTCAGCATTCCGTGCTGCGTGCTATTCCCCTACACCACCACTGGACAGGAGACTAGACACGAATTTTTCCTATGCACCCATATCTCGACATGGATTCTTTTCATTAGTCACTTTAGCAGCGACACTAACGCCATCTATGATCTACGTTCTCAACGAGAAACATTTTTCACTCCCATGAAACTATCCGTTCACCAGGGACAAGAGATGTCGCTATTAAGCAATCAAATCAAGATTACGATTTGGAGTCTTTTTGTATTTTTTATTTCAACTCCAAATTTTTCTATTTTTTCTGGTTTTTCTGTGCATTCATGTTTCGGCATGTGTTTTCGTGTGAAATTTATATAAACTTTCACGGGATGACCGTAAAAGAAACAAAAATTTGGAGTTGAAATAAAAAATACAAAAAGACTCCAAATCGTAATCTTGATTGCCATTCGTAACCATTTTAAACTTTCGGTATTTTGAATAAAGGAGAAAAAATCATTAGGTATATAGATTTTAGGGATTTTGAACGTAGGTTATTTAAAGTTAGATATTTTAATTTTAGGCCTTGCAATACGTACCCAAAAAAAGCAATTTAAATTTAGTCTATGACATGCATGACATTGAGGAGTTCCTTCCTATGGTGACGATCCTGGCCAGACCACTAGAATTCCACTACCAGGGCCTTATTGCATTACAAATTACAAGCAAATAGTATTAGTGAATTTCAATACAAAATCGCTTATACTATTAGCTTGTAATTTGTTATGCAATTGGGCCCAGATTGTGTTATCGCCGAACCTACATAAGTTATTAGGGTTCCGGAGCCAAAATGGCAAAAACGGAACCCTTATAGTTTCGCCATGTCTGTATCTCTGTCTGTCTGTCCGTCCGCGGCTTTGCTCAGGGACTATCAATGCTAGAAAGCTGTAATTTTGCACGGATATGTAGGTAAACTATGCCGACAAAATAGTACAATTAAAAATTCAAAAACATTTTTTTTAGGGTACCTCCCATAGACGTAAAGTGGTGGTGTTTTTTTTTTTCTCGTCCAACCCTATAGTGTGGGATATCGTTAGATAGGTATTTTAAAACCATTAGGGGTTTGCTACAACGATTTTTCGATTCAGTACTTTGTTTGCGAAATATTCAACTTTAAAGTGCAAATTTTCATTAAAATCGAGCGTAGAGCCCCCTCTAAAATCTAAACCGGTGGGTGGAAAAATTTGAAAAAATTCAGGATGGTAGTCAGTATATCAAACTTCGAAGGAAAACTATAACGGCTAAGTTTGCTTAAGAATTATTAGTAGTTTATGAGTAAATAGCAGCGTAAGGTATAAAATATACCTAAACTTGGAAGATCCCATATAAAACACGAAATCCTTAGAAAAATATTACTTAATTTTTTCGTAATGGCTACGGAACCCTATTGTGGGCGTGTCCGACACGCTCTTGGCCGGTTTTTTATTTTATAATATTATTTTTAGCATACTCATAGTATTAAGTATTAACGAGTTAGGCGTTTTGGTGCCAACTGTATTTAAAATTTAAATGAATAAATAAATGTGCCTAACTAATTTTACTTTCATTGGAAGTAGGTCAAAAATTCACGTTTCACGAATCAATGCTGTGTGGTTTCGCTAATTAAGTTTAGATAATTATTTTTAATTTAATTTTAAGCTTTTATGCTAGCGACACAGAGTTTTCTACTTATCCTAGTGCAGGCAAACGTGTTACTTAGAATTTAGTAAAATATTGTATCTATGTTATTTTGTACTGAAAATATTGAATAAATGATCTTATCTTATCTTAATATTCGAGGACTCCTCATACGAGTATGTATGCATATACGAAAATAAAGTTAATTGTAAGCTTTTGAAAATGAAAATGAAATAAAAATGAAAAAATATTATCGGGGTAAAAAATAATTAAAAAATAAGAAATAATCGAAAATACACATTTACTTGCGCCCGAAATGGTCCCGCCTCAGCATTAAATGCGGACTCCTTTGGAGGAGCCAGCGCTGGTCTTCCGGCGAAACCATTTTAGACGGTCTTTTAATAAAATAATGTCTACTGTTTCAGCCGTTGGCAGTGCTTTGGCGATGCAAATCAGGCAAAAACGTCAGTCCAGCCAGCCCGATGGCACAAATGATCTAGACGACAGATATGGACCATGGCAGGGCAGGCCGAACACATTCCCTGGTCTTTTCCCTGGAAACCAGATGTTTGGACAGAACCAGTTCCCTGGACAGAACCAGTTCCCTGGACAGAACCAGTTCCCTGGACAGAACCAGTTCCCTGGACAGAACCAGTTCCCTGGACAGAACCAGTTCCCAGGACAGAACCAGTTCCCAGGACAGAACCAGTTCCCAGGGCAGAATCAATTCCCGGGGCAAAGTCAGTTCCCAGGGCAGAATCAATTCCCGGGGCAAAGTCAGTTCCCAGGACAGAATCAGCTCCCTGGTCAAACCCCTGGGTTGAATAATCAGCAGCAGGTGGTGCCTTCAACCACTGTTAATCCTAATGAGTAAGATATTTTATTTTTATTTTTACCACTCATTTAATCGTGTTACAGATATCTGTTACATGTGACAGATATCCGTGTTGTCATTTGTTGGTTTTATCCGAATAAACGAGCGAGACACAATATCGCGGTCATTACTTATCCTATGAATTAAATTCGGGTTTTGTTCCGCGTACCTTGATTTTAGAGCAGCTCGATATTTCGGCACAGTTGCAATGCATCTGTTCGTGATCATGACGCATGCAACTGTTGCATGCGCCATGATCACGAGACGACTCATTCAGGTTCATTTTGAAAATGATAAGTTGTACTGCTTGATGTAACAGGGACACGACTGCAGGTAAGCACGAGTATAGGTAATCGTCAAGTAGGTAACCAGTATCTTACTTCCGTGTACACTAACTGTCATGATCATAATTTTGTTCTTCAAAACATCAAATCAGAATGCTGATTACACCAATCTAAACAGCAGGGTCGGCTTCAGCCATCTGGTTTCCCCGAGTCTGGTCTGGCGAGTCATGCCTTTGGCGCCCTTTTAGACATGGCAAGTGTCAAATTGACAGGTCGTGTTTATTAGTGTGACAGTGAGTCTAGTTTTCCTATAGAAATAGGTATTCAAATTGATTCGGTTTGTAGCATTCGAACATGGCGGATGAAGTCAATATCTAATTTTGCTATTTCTGTTTCTTTGGCTAGCCAAACAACTTCAACTAGTTGAAGTATAATTTTGATAGTGTTTTATGCGGCGATTAACCTTAACAGTGAACAGTGATCACAAAATTCTATATTGCTCTCGTGTCTGACATTTTTTAATGCGCAAGCTGTTTCTACGTGGTTTCTGGAATTTAACTATCAAGTTGCAAAAACTACAATCACCGTACAACGTTGCCTCTCGAAAGAGAATACTTTGTCACTGGCGAAATTGTCCTATTAATTAGAACAGAAAGCCATATTTTAAAAGAGAAGAAGGTATTCAAATTAAATGGTAAAGTTGAGCTGGTAAGCGTGCTAAACAGTTTTCTATTGGCTGTTTCAGTACCACCGTTCGAGACTGCATCCGGAACTGTCCAGTGACGGCGGAATACAACCCTGTCTGCGGCACCAATGGACTCCTATACAACAACCCCGGGCACTTGAGCTGCGCGCAAGGGTGCGGTGTCAGTAAGTATCTTGGTCTCTTTAAATAATCATAATAATAATAAAATCTTTATTCAATAAGACAAGATTGGACAAAGTAGGAATAAAAAATTAACAAGAAAGCATAGGTTAAACATAGCACAATTAAATAAGTTGAGTCCTGACTCACAAACTAGGCTAGGGAATCTTGTAAGTCAGTGTTGGTCACGTATGAGAGTAATGCTAGGTATATCCAAGTTGCTACTAAGTAAAATGAAACATTTTTATTGAAGAGGAAAAGGAAAAAAATATATAAATTAATAATTCAGTAAGCTTTTGCCCGCGGCTCCGCCCTCGTGGTATTCGTTTATCGCGCGCTGTTCCCTCGGGGCGAAATGTGTATTTGTCCGGAATAAAAAGTAGCTTATGTCACTCTCGGGCTCATAAACTATCTCTATGACAAAAATCACGTCGATCCGTCGCTCCGTTACGGCGTGAAAGACGGACAAACACCCAAATACACAAACATACAAACACACTTTCGCTTCCATACTAATATTAGTATGGAAGTATGGATAATCTAGGAACTCCTACACATCCTCTTATAATATAGGTACTTAACCGAACAAATATACTGTATCGAAAGCTATGTATGACATTCATATTGATGCATCACGATAACTGGACTTTCAACACTTACGAATCTTCTACATAAGCATCAGGTATTTCACATAAGTAATACATACCAGTTTTCTTTTTAAATATTGGTGGTGACCCTTCTAAGTCGCTACATTTTGGCAGAGTGGTCGTTGTCGTTGAGGATCAATAGCGAACCCTCATGAAGAACATCGGAAAACAGTGCGGTGGTTTCTGCTTGGCTTCCACACCTTAGTACAGGAGATCAGAGTTTGTAGTTAGTATTCTAATGCGCTTTCTAAATCGCTGCTGTCCATCTCTGATCAGAGGTCTTATCTAACACGGGAGCGCCAAAGTTCGCATACTCTTCGCTAGTCATAACTTATTGTTTGTCCGAATCATATTTAGTTTGTCATATTTTTTTTCCGAATATGCATTAAGAAGTAACCAGGAGATAAAAAACCTGGCGTGATTGATAAGGGATGTCATGACATGATTGATAAAGCAGTTAACAACAAAACAAATGAAGTAGTTCAATAGTTCGAGCTGTATGATAAGTTAATTTCACGTAGGTATTTATGCATCTTCTAGACTTTAGGTAGGTATCCATAGATCTGACAGTTGAATTGGAATTCCGGGATTTAACAAAAATCTTAAGGACAACGTTGTACCAAAAATTACATCGTGGTTTCTCATTGAGGTAGCATTGAAAACAGCCATGCAAAATGTTATAATTTTAAGCGCAGCGGTAGTCATTTAGGGAATATAGGGATTCTAATTCTAATTCTTCTTTAAAATATGGCTTCTGTCCTAATTGATAAGACAATTTCGCCAGTGTCTATGTATTCTCTTTCGAGAGGCAACGTTGTACGGTGATTGTAGTTTCTGCAACTTGATAGTAAAATTCCAGAAACCACGTGGAAACAACTTGCGCATTAAAAAATGTCAGACACGAGAGCAGTATAAAATTTTGTGATCACTGTTCACTGTTAAGGTTAATCGCCGCATAAAACACTATCAAAATTATACTTCAACCAGCCAAAGAAACAGAAATAGCAGAATTATACACAGCCCACACCCGCCATGTTTGAATGCCACAAATCGAATCCAATATAGGGATAAAAAATGTCCTATGTGTTATTCCAGACGTTCAGCTATCTACACACCAAATGTTATCCAAATCCGTCCAGCCATTTTAGCGTGAAGAAGTAACAAACGTACACATTACATACCTACATAATCTCAAACTTCCTAATTTGTAATAGTAGTAGGATTTTTACCCAACTGCCCGAAGGAGGGTTACTTACTGCTTCTAAATTGCAGCGCAGTGTACATGGAGCAACGGTTTTTCCGTTTGTGGGTTAACCTTCGGGTTTTTATTGAGTAGTTACTTATTTATTTGTATCTTAGGACATTAGCGCGAACAATGGCAATACATGATTGAAGCCTTAGCACTGTTAGCGCTTACATTATACGCAAATATAACTCTAGTCTTAGTATTTGTCACATGAGGAAAACTGGTTGCTTTGCTTTATGCATGGATGCAGGCGGCCTTAGATAGGTACAAGTAACTGCATGACAACTAAGTACCAGATTCATTGACATCTAATGTAGACCAGATTAGATGTCATGCTTGGAGTATCTTAAAGATCAAAATTGAACTACTCTCAAAATAAAAACCCCTTAGGAAAATTTACGCAGTGTTGAGGTCATTTTAGATGGTTGAGATAGACAGACATACTTAAAAAATATATATTTTTCACGCTTTTCAAACAGCTTGACACCTCGACGCGTTCCTGAGGAAAAGGGTCTTGAGAGATTGATGCACGGACAGACATATGAACAAGAAAGTGATCCTACAAGTGTTTCCTTTTACCAACGAAAGTACGGAACCCTAAAATTGTATTTGGAACGTTTGAAAAGTTTTATAAGTATACGGACACATCCGTACAGTAATCGATTTTAGAATAGGATTGTTGATTTCCTCCATCTCATTACGTGGGTGTCCTAAAAGGCTACTAAGTAATCTAAAGCCAAGTTTAGACTTGCAAGGAAAATCGTGCAAGTTGCATTACATTGCGAGGCCGTAAAGCCAACAAGTTTGTGGTGGTCAATCGAGCGCCGCAATGTAATGCAACTTGCACGATTTTTCTTGCAAGTCTAAACTCGGCTTAATGTGAGAGTTGGCAGCTGCGGTATGACAAGGAGAAACAACACACATTTTCCCAAGAAAATCTTCATGAAGGTTCATTACTGATCCAACGATAACCAAGATCTCTATAATTTATAAAAAAAATATACTTAAATCCCGAAAAAACAAAAAAAATCTCTATAGCTTACAAGATTTCGTAATTATAAACAAAAATCACTTAAAGAATATATTATGTTTTAAAACTAAAAAGATAAATTTAGTAAAGATTATAGTCAGCAAAAAAGACTGTATTAAAAATTGGGTTTCTGACAAAAACTTAACATTAGTTTTTTTTTGTTTTCAGGTGTCTCCCTCTTGAGGCAAGCGCCCTGCCCGCCCCGCTCGACCACTGCGGCGCCTGCTGTATAGTTAGAAATTAGTAAAGTTTTACAACCGCTGACTGAATTAATTTTTGAAACGCAAAATGTTTGTGGGTCATATTTATTAAATTTGAAATAAAAAAAAATTGTTTTTGGACTTATTGTGTTTGTCAAATATATAGTTTTGATTATGTGTCCTTTTAATTTACTAATATCGTGTTCGTATTTTTTTAGTCATAGTCATACGCGTAGAGATGTTTTTGGATCAGACCCAACTAGCAAAATATGTTCTTGAATAAGCCACGAATGCGTTTTCAATAAAGCTTAAAGATTTTGATATAGTCTTAGAATACTCCTGTAATACTCTTTAAGACCGGTTTTGGACACAAAATTCAGGATCTTTGTTCTTGAATTTGTTCTGTACTGGTCATGGAAAATGCTACTTGTTCCCATGTTGATCTTCAAAACGCACTGTATTGTGCTACAAATCTTGCACACTGCTAATCTAGAATCGATATGCGACTATCAGCCAGTTTAGAAATAAATTTTGGAGAGTTCGTCTTAGTTCGTGTGAATTTAAATTTAATTAATAATATTTGACAACCTTTGACAACCCAAAAAATGCAGGACTCACGAGTTATTTATGCGGATTAATTGTGACTAGCTACGACCTTTTTTATGTGGGAAGATGATTACTTCGTTGTTATATATGTATGTGTATTTGTGGTATATTTTTAATGCCCCTCTATATTTTCCTATTTTTAAAATATACTCCAACATTACGATTTCACGTGCCTGCTGTTACAAGATCTGATATCTGACAATATTATGCTTTTGTGAAACTTTTGATCTCTGATTTAAATTATAAACTGAAAATAATTTAAATGCCGCTCCGTGTGACCTGTTTCCATTTAAATATTTATTGTGTCTATAATGGTTCAATCCAGTAAAATCGTACAATGCTTTATATAAGAGCAATTAATTTCCCATTTTGCTTTTGCTCCTATAAGAGCTAAGAATCATCTGATACAGGATTTCAGTCTTAGATGACACAATAAATGACATTCGCAAGCCTACTAGTCCTAGATAAGTTCTATTAACGCATTTCTGTAGAGAAGTGTTAGACTTGGATAAGACTATAATTAAACTAATGTATTTAGCGGAGAATCAAAGTCTCATATCTTGCTACTGTAGGACTGTACTTGAATAAGCCATGTATTGTAATCTCTAATGCGCTTTCGAGATATGTTTTTGCAGATTATTAGCATTATTTTTGGTGTACCAATGCGTTTATAAGACGACAAACATAATCCATAGCTTTCCTGTGACTTGTTTGTGACTTATAGCATTACAGGATGTAATTCTCAAGAGCAATTTGCTAGTTGGGTAAAGGTAGATTTTGATAGCAAGATGTCATTGTGTCAATTAGATGTCAAATCCTGTACCTGTGGTCAAATCTGATTTTTAATCGACTTCAAAAAAGGAGGAGGTTCTATGTTCCAATGTTTATATTTTTTTATGTATGTTCACCGATTAATCAGTCAATTGTGGACCGATTTTTTTAATTCTTTTTTTATTCGAAATAGGATTCTTCTGAGGTTGTCCCATTGTCACCAAGTCAAGATCTGATGATGGGATCCTTGGGAAATCGAGAGCAAACCTCAAATTTTATAGGCTCAATTTTTATAACCTGGACTTGGTAGATGACTAATGGAACTCGTCAAAGCTAAGTAATGCTCGCTCGTCTATAAACGATCATGATTAATATACCTAGATAAGCAATGAAAAAGAAGCTTTGAGTTAATGAATCTTTCAAACTGATCTGATGCTGAAGCCGGAAGGTAGGCAACGGAAGTTTGTTATAAAACAACGTAATTAAGCCGTGTTGTGGCTTAATGGAATCGTTGTGAGTTGTATTTTGGCTACGAATCACTAAAAAGCGAGAAATAAAGAAATTTTTTACAAAAAAGTAAAACCGACTCCAAAAAAATAAAAAAAATGGAACAGACTACAAAACCCTTGAAAATATTTTTCTAGGTACCTACTAGCTCGAAGTCTGTGACTCAGCACGACCCAGCAGGAGGGATTGAAACCCATAGTATGTAGGTGAAGTAGACGTCTATTGTTAGAGTCCTGCTGGCTCGTGCTGAGTCGCCGACTTCGAGCTAGTAGGTACCCAGAAAAATATTTTCAAGGGTTTTGTAGTCGCTTCCATTTTTTGTTATTTTTTGGAGTCGGTTTTACTTTTTTGTTATTTTATTGATTTAAAACAGTGGTAGATTAAGATTGTTCGAGGCTCGGGGCGGCAAAGCCGAATGGGTCCTCATATTAGAAGTTGAATTTTTAGTTTCATCATCCCAGCCTATATACGTCCCACTGCTGGGCACAGGCCTCCTCGCAGAACAATAGGGCTTGGGCCATAGTTCCCACGCAGGCCCAGTGCGGATTGGGAACTTCACACGCACCATTGAATTGCTTCGCAGGTTTGTGCAGGTTTCCTCACGATGTTTTCCTTCACCGCAAAGCTCGTGGTAAATTTCAAATGTAATTCCGCACATGAATTTTGAAAAACTCAGAGGTGCGAGCCGAATTTTTAGTTTAGTTGATTGGTATACGCGGTTATTATTAGTAAGAATAAAGGATAAAGGTGTTCAGTTGATACGTAAATTGGAACGAATATCAAATTCGTACGAACAAAAATAACCACTGAGTTAATATGCAAATATCAAGTTGCTCTGGGAATACCTACGGTTAACGGTGCTTGGTGGGGATGTACAATCAAACACTAAATAAATCTTGTGTACCTACCTTACAATTTAATTCGGCCGTGTTACGCAGATTTCACAGAATCGTTAAGAAATTGACGCCCAAAATGTATAACACGGATAAATTAGGACAGGCTGGCTCAATGATTCCTACGTGTAAGGCTGTATGGGCAGTGAGGCTACTGACCCATGAAGATATAAATAGGCTAAGTCAGTCAGGAGCATCATTGGGTATTCGCAAGTGTAATCTCGATACAAAATGAAGTGGGTGTTGGTTTCAGGTAAGTTTTTTTAAATGTTTTTGTAGGAGTTAGGCATTTGTTTTATTTTATCCTCAAGTCAAATTTTTGATTTATGAACATCGAACTTTATGTCATTTAAAATAGAGTTAAATTTTAAATTAAATTAAAAATAAAAATAAGTCCTTTATAAAGGATTCTGGGAGTTAGGACGTTATTATTATTCCAAAAAATAAACATTTTTGAGTAATTAAATTACACAAAAATGTAACATTGTTCACATAACTACTTACGAGAATTATTACAAGCTTAGCTATTCAAAGAGGAAACGCTGCCAGCATCTTCGGGGCCTTGCCAAGGGGTACTCTTTAGATAATTTATTTTAGTTTTAGGTTCTATTTTTATTTTATGTAGGTAAGGTTAGTAAGGTTATTTTTAGGATATTTTTTATTTCACATGTAACTTATATAATATGTTCTTATATATCATATAGATCACAGAATACCTAAATATTTTTTGCATTGCAAAAAAAACTTACAATAACATAAATACCTATATAAAATCTGTACAAAATTTTGTTGAAAAAACTTACTTTTTTAGGTGAAGGGGGCTGCAAATAAAAATTTACCTACCCTACTCCCAGGTTATTCCCGAAATAAATAAATAAGCATAAACGAATTGATCGTTTAAATATTAGAAGATGATTATCTTTACCTTCTTATATATATATAAATATATATATATATATATATATATACTTTTTTCCTTTTATACAGTTGTATTAGTTTGCCTGAGCGCTCCGACGTTCGGTCGCAGTTGGATCAGAGATGATGACCAAAAATACAACAAAGCTGATAGTTCATCGATAACTGACTCCAATGGCTCCGATCAAGTCACAATGCGAGGAATTGAAGTCAACAGTAGGAACGAATCAGGCATCGTCGAAGAAACTACAATAAGTGGTGATGAGGATGATTCAAAGGACAGGTATGGAAAAATCCAAGGTACCGTCGAACAAACTGATTCATGTACAGTCACCGTCAGATATTTCGAAGCGGCCGAGGTGATCAAAAATATCGAGACATGAATTCTAATACTTAATCCCATTAGTATGGGGCGTGCTGAGACACCAACTTCGAGCTAGTTGGTACCTAGAAAAATATTTTCAAGGGTTTTGTAGTCGGTTCCATTTTTTGTTAAGTATTTTTTTATTTTTTTGGATTCGGTTTTATTTTTTTGTTAAAAAAAAATATTTCTGACTTTTTAGTGATTCGTAGCCAAAGGTCATCTCACAACTATTCCATTAAGCCCAAACATGACTAAGTTACCTTGTTTTATAACAGAGTTCCGTTGCTTATCTTCTGGCTCCAGCATTAGATCAGTTTGAAAGAATCATTAACTTAAAGCTTCTTCTTACTCGCTTATCTAGGTATATTAATCATGATCGTTTATAGACGAGCGAACATTACTTAGCCTTGACGAGTTCCATTGGTCACCTATGGTCTTCTTCATCAGATCCAGGTTACCAAATGATAAATACTCATCTTTATGCTAAAAATGCTAAAATCGCCATAGGTGTCCCTATAAAATTTGAGGTTTGCCCTCGATTTCCCTAGGATCGCATCATCAGATCTTGACTTGATGATAACGGGACCACATCAGAAGAATACCCTTTCGAATAAAAAAATGATTTTGAAAATCGGTCCACAATTGACTAAGTAATCGGTGAACATACATAAAAAAAATACAAACATTGGAACACAGAACCTCCTCCTTTTTTTGAAGTCGGTTAAAAATACTCAACTGGTAAATTAAGTTTTATCACAAATTCACAGGTCTACATCGCCTCCGCCTAAGAAAAAGGTGAGCTCTAAGCTTTTGGAAGTCGTCGAGCGATTAAAGACATTAAACTGCGTCCGCGCATGTGGATTAAACGCTTCGAAAGAATTTAATCCGGTTTGTGGCAGCGGCGCTATCACTTTTGACAACATGGGAATTTTCGAATGTACTAGAGACTGTGGAGTCGGTAAGTAATATCGTTATTGTAAATGGTTAAGATATTGTACAAGGTGTTACCTAATTAAATAACTCAAAACTCTGAAGTATGTCGGTCTTTCGCACAATCAAAAGGAGGGTCGATTACTATATTTAGAATAAGTTTTTTTTTTTTAGTTTTGGATATCATTGAATAAAGAATTTAGAATAAGTTGACTTTTTGAATACTTATTAGATATTCATATTTAATTTTTGTAGTTAGGTTCAAAAGTTGACAAGTGCAACATACGCCAGTTAAATGTTTTAGCAAAATTGGCTATTGCTGAAATAATTCAATAGCATTTTCTATTCAATGTTGATTTTGATCAAAAAATTGCGAAGCGAATCTACAAGAAGTACAAAATACGAGTATAGAATTGGAAATCAAGTAGAATAGTGACCTTCGCAAAACACGAATATTTTTTGAATTAATTGAGATATTTATTTGTAAGTATTTTAATCTGAGATGACGTCTGTGCTCAGAAGTGGGACGTGAACAGATAGGAGATTAATACAAGTTTTGTCAAACAACGAGCCATAACTTTATGTAAAAATAAATTTGTGTAGTGCTTCCACATTGGCTGTTATAAGTGTTTTATAGCGTTATAAAGTATTTGTTTTACCGGGTGTGGCCTGTAATATGAGCAAAAAATTTAAACATGTATCGTCCTCATCAAACTGAACAACATCAACTTTTAAAAATAAAGGCGTCTTTGAATTTTCCTTCTTTTACAAATTAAATACTGCTATCAATGTACACCATCCTAGAGCCCAACAGACGTCGCCTGTCACGCTACAAACATTAAAAAAACTTGTACGTTACATTGGGCAGATATAATTAGTAATATGTGCATTAAAACCTCCTGCACATATCAAAAACATACTGGCTGAATGAACTTTCCGCTTTCTCCCGCACGGCGGCGCCACCAGGAGTTGCGCAAATTTGACAGCTCGAAATGAATGCCGGCCGGCGCGCGCTCTTTTAAATTATTCATAAAAAACTCTGAAAGTGCTGTGATTGTGTCTTAAATGTGTCCCTGGGACTGAGGAATAGAGCCAGAACAAACTGTAAGTGAAACCTATATCTTGCCCAATTCGGTTTTGCTAATTATTTTCAATATTCAAATGTCGTAGTTCAAACATTTTGGTCAATCGAACCGCATCCTCAGTTTGCAAACTAAATACACATTCATACACATAAAACACACATTTCACGCAGTTTTAAGGTAACAGGCTTATTTCTAATCTAAGTTATTTACCTAGAATAATACGTATAAAATAAACGTTTTCAATTTTCGTTCTTTGCAACGCGTCGCGCGCGTCTTTTGTTTTTTAATTCGAAATGGACGAAAAAGAATTTGATGTCGAACAACTTATTAACAAAAAAGAACTGCTTTTTATACGATGTCAAACGTTATTTGAACTATCCAAATCAACTCCACCAGAGCGTTTAACCGAATTTAATTTGCGACTTAAAGAACTTCATTCGACTCGGGAATGTTTCGAACAATGCATATTCGAGTTAAATTCTTATAATAAGAAACAAAACCCGAAATTTAAACCAAATTATCAAGAAATTCAAACCTTTGACGACATGTATTTCCGTATTCTGAGTGTAGCGGAGGCTAATAGCGACACTTGGCAATCGTGTGACGGCAGCGGTAGCGGACCTTCGTCGCGCTCCGCGGGCCGCGGCCCGGGCGCTGCCGGGCCAGACTCGCGGTCGGCTAAGCCGCGGCTGCCTAAACTAGAATTGTTCCATTTCGATAGCAAATTAGAAAACTGGCAAACATTCTATGACACGTTTACGAGTTTAATTCATAACAACAATGATATTACGAACATTGAGAAGTTTTATTACCTGCTCTCCGCAGTCAGCGGTTCGGCATTGACTGTGGTCAAAGGGATGCCAGTGACGGCCGATAATTATCCGATAGTATGGGCTTTGCTAGTCAAAAAATTTGAGAACACTCGTGCCTTAGCTACGAGCTATTTAGATCGGCTGTTTCAATTTAAGCCTTTGTCAACTGAGTCGGCTACTGGTCTAAACACATTTTTACAAACGTATCAAGAGTGTGTTAAAGCATTGAAACTTTTGAAAATCAGTAACCTATCGAGTTTCATACTGTTTTATATGGGATTGCGAAATTTAGACCCCGTCACTAGGCGCGAATTCGAACAATCTGTAGATCAAACCGATATACCTACTTACGAACAGCTGATTAATTTCGTGGAGAAACAGGCGCGTGTTTTGGAAATGTCTGAGGTTAAAATTAGTACATCAAAAATTCAGTTTACGCCTAAGAGTGTTCCTAACACCTCTGCAAAGCCGAATTTTGTTCGAACAAATAATAATAATGCTGCTAATTACAGTAGTGCACCGAAGCAGTTCCAAAAGCCGTGCTTGTCAGCTGTGAGTAAGAATAATAGCGAACGATCAAATAGATGTCTATTTTGCGACAAGCCGCATTCAACGTATCGATGTTTCGAGTTTTTTGATTTAACACCGGTGCAGCGTCTTGACAAAGTGAAACAGCTTCAATTATGCGAAAATTGCTTTCGTCAGCATTCGTTGTCCGAGTGTACGTCAAAAGTGCGTTGTGTGCTGTGTAAACAACCGCATCATCACAGTATTCACTTAGATACAGTTCCAACTGTTCAAAATTCGTCAATGAATCAAAACGATTCAAGTAGTCAAAACATTTCAAGTGGTCAAAACATTTCAAGTATTCAAAACGTTTCAAATAGTCAAAATCAAAGTCAAAGGTCAATGCCAAACGTCGGCTTGACTTGTTCGTCAAATTCAACCGTGCTGTTAGGCACTGCCATGGTGCACGTCGCAGATCGATGGGGAACTTACCACGCCGTACGTGCAGTCATTGACAGCGGTGCCATGTCCGGTTATATGACAAAAGAGTGTGCCCAGCGCCTGGGTTTGTCTCGACGCAAGTGTCAGTTTGAACCCATGGGTCTGGGAGGTGCGCCAGTGCAAGATTTCGGTCTGGTTACATGTTCAATTAAACCACGAAACTCATTTGGTCCGGTGCTTAGCACTGATACTGTTGTCGTAAGTAATATAACTAGCAACTTACCTACAGTAACCTTATCAAACAAAGTTATCAATAATTTCAAAAATCTAGAGTTAGCTGACCCGAACTACTTTTCGGCGGCTCCAGTTGACTTGTTGATCGCAGGTGACTTATTTCCCTACATTTATGACGGTCAAAATATACTACCACGTGACCCGGGTTTGCCCGTCGCGATGCATTCCATATTCGGATATGTCATTACTGGTCAGACAGTACTGAGTGACGATTGTGAGTCAAATACAGCTTCGCTCAACTTGTTCTCTGCTAATAAAACTAGTAGTATCGATAAAATCATGAACTCTTTCTGGGAGACTGAAAACGTGCCGTATGACGTCACTAAAAAACCAGAAGATTTGTATGTCGAACAATTGTTCCAAAACGAACACAGTCGCGATACTACGGGACGTTATACAGTGAAGTACCCGTTCAAACCCAGTTTTGATCTCGGCGATTCGACTCCACAAGCGTTACGTCGTTTCAACAATTTAGAAACAAAGCTGAATCGTCTTCCGGAACTTAAGGAAGAATATAATAAATTCATGTCCGAATATGAAAGCCTTGGTTACATGACTTGCGTAGGTGATTTTGGTACTGTGGATTCTAAGTACATAATTCCTCACTTTTGTATTCTCCGACCGTCAAGTACCACGACAAAACTCCGAGTAGTTTTTGACGCCTCATGCAAAACGACAAATAATAATTCTTTAAATTCAGTCGTTTACGCCGGTCCTAAGCTTCAAGCAGATATTAATGAGATTTTAATAAATTTTCGTATACATGAAATTTGCTTGTCAAGTGACATTTGTAAAATGTTTCGAATGACCTTGATCGAAAAATCTCAACGCAATTACCAACACATCTTGTGGAGGTTTCAACCTGATCAACCTTTAAAGGTGTATGAGTTAAACACGATCACATACGGCGTTGCTAGCAGTCCGTACCTAGCGATCCGAGTCCTGCATCAACTGGCTGACGACGACTGCGAGAAGTATCCTTTAGCGAGCAAGGTTCTAAAAAAGGGTTTCTTCGTCGATGACCTTCTGTGGTCAGTGAGCAGCTATGATGAAGCAGCTAGGCTACAGGATGAACTGTTAGAGTTGCTGAGTGGAGGAGGATTTCTGCTTCGTAAGTGGGCCAGCAACTGTCCCCAGGTACTGGCTCGGGTTCCAGCTGATCACCGCGAAACGCCCATTGCATTCGAGGATGACAAGGACCTATCCATAAAAGTTTTAGGTCTGCAGTGGCGACCCGCCGAAGATGTGTTTTCCTTCGTATTCCATCCACTTCCAGCTTCACAGGCGATCACCAAGCGTAGTGTCTTGTCACAGATAGGTCGTCAGTATGATCCCTTAGGTTTCGTGGCTCCTTGCATATTCTACGCGAAATGCTTCATGCAGAAACTCTGGCTCCAACAGCTGGGTTGGGATGAGCGGCTGCCTCCGGAACTAGAAAAGGAGTGGCTCACCTACATGTCAGAGCTCCCGCTATTGTCGAATTTTAGCCACGAGCGCCAGGTTACTGTCAAACAGCACAGCTACTACCAGATACTAGGATTCTGCGATGCTTCAGTTCAAGGAATAGCTGCGGTCATCTATTTGCGTAGTTTTAACAATCAAGGTGATTCGAAGGTCAGTCTGGTCATTGCAAATCCAAGGTTGCACCCTTGAAGACAGTGACCATTCCACGTCTCGAGCTAATGGCTGCGCATTTGTTAGTCAAGTTAGTCAAATATACGAAGTCAATATTGTCTGAACGAATTCCTGTTCATGAAATACTCTTGTTTACCGATTCCTCTGTGGTGCTGAGTTGGTTGAATACACCCAGTTACAACCTCAAAACCTTTGTGGCTTCGCGTGTCTCCAAAATCTTAGAGACCGTGCAAAGCGATTGTTGGTTTCACGTGAGCGGCGCGTCCAACCCCGCTGACGTGTGCTCGCGCGGAGCGCTACCTTCCGTGCTGTTATCGACAGCGGAGTGGCTCGGAGGACCGAGCTGGCTAGACGCACCAAGAGAGAATTGGCCAGTAAAATCAATTGATCAATTTAAATCGGCAAATGTGCCAGAACTCAAAATTCCATGCGCGACTTTGGCTCAAACTAGCGTGCAAAACACAACACGTGACTCAAATCTTGTTTATAATTTAACTGAAAAATATTCGAGTTTTAGCAAACTTCAAAATGTCTTAGCTCGTTGTTTTCAATTTATTAACAATTGTAGATCGACGAAGTCTAATAGGAACACAGGTCCTTCGTCTCTATCAGATTTAAAGAACGCACACGATGTGCTCATTAAATCCGTTCAGCGAGAGCATTTTGCAGCTGATATCCAAGCAATTTCCAATGGTTACAGCTGTAGTTCTTCACTTAAAAGGTTAGCACCTTATGTCGACCCCCTCGGTTTTCTCAGGGTGGGGGGTAGGTTGTCTTTCGCCGAACTACCGTATCAAAAGAAGTATCCATTATTGCTTCCTAAAAAGTGCAACTTTACAAAAATTCTTATCGACTATTTTCATAAAATTTATTTACATATCGGTCCGCGTACATTGCAATTAAACGATTATTTGCACACGCTGCAGCAGCGACAAAATGGCATAGGAATTGTCGTAATATTCAAGTTGATGAACTCGTTCTTATGCATGCTGACGCTCCTCCGCTTCAATGGCATCTCGGTCATGTGACGGAACTTTATCCAGGAGCTGATGGAGTTGTACGGGTGGTAAAAGTAAAAATCCAGAATGGCGAATACACGCGACCCGTTGTAAAGCTTAGTCCACTTCCCATGGAATTGGATTCAGCATAATTTTTATTTTTCTTTGTTTCTTTGCATGAATTTGACGCAAGAAGGTGTCAAATTTATGACAATTTTAGGTTCGAAATAAGTCATTTATTTTACTCAATTAACAGCTACACGTGTTTAGTTCACTAAGTCAACAAATACTTACACTATACAGTCCACTTACCTTATTCAATACCATCCCTGGTTTGGTTTGTAAACTGGGGAATCTGGGGTAGATTCCCGGTGGGGGGTTTATGTACGTTACATTGGGCAGATATAATTAGTAATATGTGCATTAAAACCTCCTGCACATATCAAAAACATACTGGCTGAATGAACTTTCCGCTTTCTCCCGCACGGCGGCGCCACCAGGAGTTGCGCAAATTTGACAGCTCGAAATGAATGCCGGCCGGCGCGCGCTCTTTTAAATTATTCATAAAAAACTCTGAAAGTGCTGTGATTGTGTCTTAAATGTGTCCCTGGGACTGAGGAATAGAGCCAGAACAAACTGTAAGTGAAACCTATATCTTGCCCAATTCGGTTTTGCTAATTATTTTCAATATTCAAATGTCGTAGTTCAAACAAAACTAATTGTTTTTAAAAGTAGCTGTACTAACGTTGTTCAGTTTGAGGAGTAGGATCTATGTTTTAATTATAAATATATATAATATTACATGGAATAAATATATGGGTCATATAACATTTATATATCAATATGGGAGCGTTTTAAACATCTAACTAGTTCTAACAAAAATTATAAAGTGTTATTTAAACTTTATATAACACTTATAACAGCCAACTTGGGAGCATCATAACCCTTGTGCAACTTTAATTTTGAATGTCTTTAATTTCAGGCATAGAAGTAAGCCATAACGGTCCGTGCCCGTGATCGCAGTTACCAGAATTCTACATCGTTCTCAACAAGCAATGGACTCGATCAATACCTGAGGCCGTATTGCCTAATGTTTCTGACACTCGTGATCGCAATCAAATGACATATTTCGCATACAAAAACTGTCATTTGATTGCGATCGCGAGTGTCAGAAACGTTAGGCAATAAGGCCTCTGGATAGCTGTAGGTTAACACTTTAACTGCCCCTCGCTTTCGCAACTGTCATGGGTCGGTACATCCGTGAATTACAGGTAATGCATAAATGTATAGAATCATCCATTTCTGACGTCACATAGACGTGGCAGAGCTAGTTTGACGGTGCATTACATGTAATGCACGGGCAGTTAAAGTGTTAACAAAACCCAACAAGGGGTTACACATTACATTACAGTCAAGAAAACTGAAAAATGTACCGGGGTGGATTTGACGCTACTAACTAATGCCATGTTGACATCACAAACATCCAAAGAAATCATAGCGAAATCGATTATGCAAAGGTTCCACCCTGTTACGTGATTCCATTTCCTTGACTGTACTTCCGATCACTATGTTCTACGCAATATAAATTTATTAAAAAATACTAGCCACCTGCTCCGGGTTGATACCGGTATACTGATGATTGTGTACTGATGTTGTAACTGTAATGCTGTAAATTTTAGTTTGTTTATAAATAAATAGGGGTCATTCAAATATTACGTACGTAGAATTTTAGTAATTAACCCCCCTCCTCCCCCTTGTCAACAAAACTCTACCCCCTCCCCCTTTGCTTACGTAAACATTGGTATATATTTTTAAATCAATTCAATGATTCTTTCGAACTGATCGCTGAAGGCGGAAGGTAGGCAAAGGAACTCTGTTATAAAACAACGTAACTGGGCCAATCAACATTTTTACCGACACTAATCTGTCCGCGAAATTCTTTAAACAATTGACAAGATTTCATATTTCTAAGACTATAATTTGATTCGTTCTCTATATTCTGCTTGGAAATAGAAAGACGCTGATATTTTTAAAATTTCGCTACGAGTATTAATTAATTAATTACAATTTTTTTAAGATGTGCTTATTCGAAAAGGGCTTAACTCCAAAACTACGAAATAATAGATCCATTACTTTTGTCTAGTCTCTATTTAAAAAAAAAAGATCACGTAAATCATGCGTAAATCTGAAGTAGACGTCAAAATTATGAGAGATCCTTTTTCTGGTGCAAAAGGCAAAGGAAACATATCTATTCTGTCGTAGTATTGGCAAATTCAGATACATTTTTTAATTATTTTGTATTTTTTTAAAAATGGAGAAATAAATTTTAATAAATATTTTGCCATGTTCAGGAGGCAAAACTTTCGATTCCTGTAGTAATTTACAGGTGTTGAAAAAATGAAATCTTGTAAATTGAAAAATTTTATTATTTTTTTATTTAAGGAGGGCAAACAGAAGTAAGTGTTAACATTATTTTCTTACAAAATAGTTATAATAGTTCTAGTATATTTTTGTCAGTAAACATGTTTTTTCTGTAATTTATTAGATGGTGTACTTGAATACATGCCATCCTACGTACCTAACCGTGAAATATCATGATGGAAACAGTACGATTTTTTGGTAACGCCAAAGACAATTTTGGTAACGCAGGAGACGCCCAAAGTGTCGGTAAAAAAGTTGATTGGCCCAACTAAGCCGTGTTTGAGCTTAATGGAATAGTTATGAAATGTACTTTAGCTACGAATCATTAAAAAGTGCGAAAATAAGATTTTTTTTTACAAAAACGTAAAATCCACGAAAAAGAAATAACAAAAAATGGAACCGACCACAAATACCTTGTGTGTGTAGAGGTTCAGAAGAGGACTCCGTTATGTAGTGAAACCGGTCAAATTATATTAGAATATTGATGCAGGAAATGTAGCAAGTTGTTGTAATTGAGACCCAAGCATTAATTCCTCAGTCGATGAAATTTTGCTCGGTTATTGTATAGTATGAACCGAAACTAAAATATAAATATCCAAAAAAAAAGAACATGCCTAAGTTAGGTAAAAATACATATTATCTGTTTATATGTATATGGGACCGAGTAATTCCTCTGTCCAAAATTATTTTACCAAATAATTCACTCGTATCACTATATGATACTAGAAAAAAATCTAAAACTTTTGTCAAACATGAGAATATATTTTTTATGATAATACCTTTTTTGACGCTCATTTTCATCGGAAAATCGCTCCGTCATTTGGTTCTTCTTATATGATCTTAGAATGTAATTTGGTGTGGTGATACTACAGTAAGAAAATCCAAAAAAAAAATTCTGAAAATAGTATAGTGACATGGTAATTTTTTTAGATTTTCATTTTGTAGGTATAAAACGACAATCAAATGGCATTCCAGTGAAAAAAATTGACGGAGCAATTTTCCGGTTCAAAACACGCCAAAAAAATTATATTTTTTTTAATATTGGTATTTCTGCTGGGATACTTTTTTTTGATATTTCATATATTGTTGCAATACTTTACATGAATATGTCCGGTGAAGAAAGTTTGAACGGAGCATTTTTCCGTAAAAATATATTAATGATTTAAGACTTTAGGTATTTACTTAAATCTTATTATTATTATTCTTTGGATATTTATACAATACTCTTTATTTATTGATACTTTATCGTACTGTAAAGTTTTTTCGGGCTGAGGAGTTCACGTGGGGAAATACTGTGTGAGGAATGTGAGGAATTACTGTGTGGGGTCCCCTTTAAACGGCGTGCTAGTACCGTATACGAAAGATAATCGCTATTGTAGATTTTTGTTCCCACAGGTTGTAGACTAGTTTCCCGACGAATACATGCATGTAGGCATTAGTGCTAGCTAGCGTACAACAAACTAGGTCCAACATATCAGGAATTTCCTTAGCTCTTAATATTGTGTGTCTTTTGTATAGGTTGGGACATGTTTATTTTCAAAATTCAAAAAAAGGCTTGCCATAAGCGCTTTCTACATTTTTTATTACATTTTATTTGTCTTGCGGCTGATTAATTAATTTTGCATAACCTCGCCACTTGAGGAATTTTCTCCTCCGACATTAGGTTATAATATTGGTAAATAGTCAAATTTAGAAAATTTTACCTTGCAAATTATCAATGTTTACGTAATTGACTAACTGCTCTGTCTCACAACGTGTGATCTTAAAAATTGACTAACTCTTTTTTTTTTTTTTTTAATTATAATAATTTGTGTGTTGTTTCTTTTTTCTAAAGTGCGGCTCTTAATTTCAATAAATTATGTTTACTGCTCAATTTTACGTTTTTAATTTATGTCAGCTTACTAAGGGTTTACGGGCACCTTAAGAGCTCTTGGACGTACAAGTAATGCTGCAGTACATACAACAGGTCATTTACTTAAGTTTTGTTACCTATAGCTTGTGTGTTTTAACTGATTATACATATAAACAGATTTTTTTTATCCAGGAATCCATTCAACTAACGTATTTAATAATATAAACATGATGAGGATCAAATAAATAAAACAAGATTACATTTGTCTAAATTGTCCATCGGTTTTCCCGTGGCCATCCCGCCTGCATACTGTGGATTTTATTAATAGTCTGACATAATCCGGACTAACAGGTTTCCACGGAATTTCTGTATATCGTAGTTATCCTTAAACAACAAGACGGCGCTCCAAACGTATATGAATATTATATGTTTTGCGATTGTCAAGGGGTAATTTGGGTACATTCACCTGTTGAAAGAACATTGACTACGAGTAGTTATGAATAATGTGAAATATATCGATTGCGTTTAATTGCAAGTTTTAGCTAGGCCAATTTTACAGTCAACTTTTATACAATAACTGGTGTAACGTGAGACTCACTCGCTACTCTTATTAAAGAAAGAAGGAAAGAAAGAAAGAAAATACATTTATTCGCAACATAAGACACAACAATAGCATTAAGTACAAATAGACAACACATAGGAAATTATGCGTCATTGCGGTTGTGAATCGGACACTGGCTCAGCATAATGCTGAATAATAAACACCCCAACGCTGATTTTCGGCCAGCACCGTTGGTTACCCTCGGGCCGCTACAAAGATATTAAATACTAGCTTTTACCCGCGGTTTCGCACGCATAAACTAATCGGTCTGGTAGTTGCACTTGAAATTTTCGGGATTTTACCAAATTCCCCTGGCAATTTCCAAAATTTATATCGTGGTCTTCCTTCATTGAGGTTGTATTGTGAATAGCTGTACAAAATTCAAGACTCTAAATCCAGTGCTGAAATTTCAAAAATGTTGCCTATCCAAATTCAAATCATTTATTCAGTAAATACCCAACTAGCAAATCATGTCGTAAAAAAGTCAACATTACGTTTCTATTTCAGCTATTGGTCGTAAGATAGATCTGTAAAATGTCGAAAGAAAGGTCTGTAAACGTTCTATCAACGCGATTTGGGCACACTTCTTTCAGCTTTAAAGTGCTGTAAATATCGTAAGAGTATCGTATGAATAGCCAAATAATTGAAAGAATATAGAGTAATCACAACTCGAATGCTATATAGTTCTATGATAGACATCAGTTTGCCATTATTCCACACATAAGCCTTATACAAGCCGGTATTATCTCTTTCATTCGACTTATTTATCGTAAAATAGCAGCGCGGTTGCAATCACTCGACTTTTTGATCGTGAGAGCGCATGCAAACGGCAAATTAATTTATTGGAGCAACAGAAAATATAAGTAAAAGTATTTTGCTCATTGATGTTATTGATGATGATGTTATATTTTATACCACCCATAATGATTTTTAGGTAACTCTTGACACTAGATCGTAGGTCTTACTTTCATGTGCGGAATAAAATTTTTCGTGTACATTTCTTAAATTTTCGTTGATATTTTCATGGGCCGCAAGATTTTTCAGTAGAAAATTAGTGAGAAATCATATTAATTTAAAAGTTAAAATTAATTCGCCATTATATCATCTCACTCGTCATCCTAAAGCATTCACTCGGCTTTTTAGTGGAAAAATAGAATTGAGAATTCCTTTTTACGACTTTAGCAGCGGCATTTTGTATTAGTTTAGGGGTCTTTAGTGGTGAATGTTAAACCATTATCATTTTATCTTTTATATGTAGGTGATAGTAAAATGGTAGTTTACTTGGATGTGGACAAATTCTTAAATAAAGTGATTTAAAACAGCTTATGGAATCGAAATGGCCTAGGAAAGAGATGCTTCAAAAATGTCATGTTCAGTAGAATCGTGAATATTTTCTAATACTGAACCCTCGTTAAAATTATTTGATGGCACTTCACCCGTAGCTGAACCCGATGTAGCAATTGTGCGATGAATCCTGCGAGTGTACAATTTATTAATTTTCCGTCGGAAACCACCACTTCTTTTATTTATTTTTTCCATTTGTTATAATACATTTTAAATTAAAGTAAAGCAAAGCGGTTTTTATTGTTACGTGCTGTAAAAGATTTCAAATAACGTTTATCCCATTATTACGCTGTGTGATAGCTGTTAAATAATATTTACACGACCTTGGGCCCTGTAATAGATTAATTTAAAGCGTTTTCTCAACTTCAATATTCACGTCGAAAGAAAATCTTGCAGACAGCTATTATATGACATTAAGTGCTATAAAAGTAACTGAAATGCTATTTTGTCGAATAAACCACTTTTACTCAGCAATTGTGCTGTAATAATTGAATGTCGAAATATGGTGCTATAAAAGTTAGTTTGACAACAAATTAGCAATTTGGTTACATTTATACAACCGTCATAAGACATACGGTCACAAGAAGGTGATCGAGAGATATCTTTATACAGCTGTCGAGTAAATGCGATATGAGTTTGTCGAGAGCACGTTTACTAGACATGTTTATGCAGCAAAAAGGCATTCGATGCTAAACAATCCAGAGAGTTGCTTTTAAACGGCTTTTTGATAATGACAGATCTTTCACACGAGTGTCTTTCGACTTAAGGTTGTAAGAGAGAAGCTTATACGGCTTAATTTGCTAGTTGGGTAGGACGCAATGGGCACTTTTACACGTCATTTTTTAAACTACCAGCGCTTTCGGAAAGACCATAATTGCCAAGAAGAATGCGCCGCAAGATACTTGGCAGAAAGTCATTTGTTTTCAAAATAGTTCAAAACTATCCCGTGAGAATATCCGGATATAAAGTAGTGTATGTGTTATTCTAGACATCGAGTTACCACCTTCATACCAAATTTCATGACTCTTAGCCCAGCGGTTATTATTTCAAGATTTTATCCATATTCCGTGGGAATATCGAGTTAAAAATAGAATATGTATTATTTCAGAGGTCCAGCTACCTACACACCGAATTTCATGGCTCTAAGCCCAGTGGTTGTTGTTTCGAGATTTCATCTCTAGGTATCCCGTGGGAATATCGGGTCAAAAAGTCGCTTATGTGTTATTCCAGACTTCCGGCTACCTACATTCCAAATTTTATGACTCTAAGCCAGCGGTTATTATTTCAAGATTTTATCCCTATCCCGTAGGAATATCGATATAAAAAGTAGCCTATCTATTATTCCAGAGGTCCAGCTACCTACATACTAAATTTCATGGCTCTAAGCACAGCGGTTGTTATTTCTAGATTTTATCCCTAGGTATCCCGTGGGAATATCGGGATAAAAAGTATCCTATGTTTTAATCCAGGTTATAAACTAACTTTTTGCCAAATTTCATCCAAATCCGTCCAGCCGTTTTAGCGTGAAGAAGTAACAAACATACTCACTCACTCACTCACATCCTCACTCACAAACTTTCACATTTATAATACGACGAGTATTAGTGTTTAGGTAAACATGTTTCGGGCTAATCCGTAGCCTGTTCTTTTTTCTTCGGAGTAGATAACTCACGTCTTAAATCGAGTTTAGCTAAACATGTTTCGGGCTAATCCGTAGCCTGTTCTTTTTTCTTAGGAGGATTATGTTTATACTATGGTTAGATTGATATTTTTAAATTCGTAATATATTTTGAATGAAATGTCCGATTTGAATAATTCAAAAAGTAATCTACTGGTATTGAAATCATGTTGAATATGAAACTATTTATTTTGATATAATATATAATAACTACAAAGGTATGGATAACATGGTCTGATTTTAGTCGGCATTTTAGTCAACTTTTAAAATTTAAGAACCGACCAAGAGCGTGTCAGACACTCGAAACAGGGTTCCGTAGCCATTACGAAAAAATTAAGTACCTATTTAATATGTATTTTTCTAAGGATTTCATATTTTGTACGGAATGTTCCAAGTTTAGGTATATTTTATACCTTACGCTCCTTAACTACTAATAATTCTCAAAAAAACTTAACCGTTATAGTTTTCTTTGTAATTTGGATATACCTACTACCATCCTGAAGTTTTTCAAATTTTTCTACCCACCAGCTTAGATTTTAGAGGGCCCCTCTCTCGATTTAAATTAAAATTTGCACTTCAATAATATTTTGCAAACAAATCACTGAATCGAAAAATCGTTTTAGCAACCCCCTACCTAGTGTTGATTTGCGTGTTGACCTTTGTGAATCGCTTATATTGTCCAGATTAAACTATTGTGATGTTGTTTATGACGGCTGCATTCTTGGTCGTTCTAAGAGACTTTTACAGCGGGTGCAGAACGAATGCGCTCGTTTTTGTTTCCGTGTCCCTCCCCGTTCCCACATCACTCCGTACCTGAACGCCGCTAACTTGTTGAACATGTCTGCACGCAGGCGCATGCACCTCGCTGCTGTTTGGTGTGAGACGCTACAGGACGCCATTGTACCTCCACAACAAAACTGTTTGGTCGAGGAGTGAGCGCAGGAACGCAATGGCTCTTGTGCCCAAGCACCGGACCGCAGCATTCCGCGGATGTTTTAAGTTCGCGGCGTCCAAGTGCTGGAATGATATTCCTCCCCCTATCCAAGGAGCGTGTAGTGGGTATTCCTTCAAGCGCAAGCTGAAGGATTACTTATTGACGCTCCAAAAATCCTTTCCCTATCCAGCACTTTGACCCATCCACATTGGTATGCCAGCCTGTTGTTTTTAACCAATCAATTTTTATTTTATTTTTTTCTTTCTTATTAATTATTATACGCTGTAATTTATTTATTTCTTTGTTTCTTATAGTTATTTTTATTTTCTCTCTTCATTTTATTTTCTCTCTTCATTTTATTTACTTACATATAGATTAGTGGTTTATTTATTATATTTGTGTATCGTTCCGTGAGTCACAGACGGTTCTGGCAGAAAATCAGCGCTGTAGGCGTCTAACGCTTCAGCATAATGCTGAGTCAGCGACCGTTTCACTTTCGCGGGGACACACAAAATTGTGTATATATTTCATGTGCGATTTATTATTTTTATTTCTTTATTATTTTTTTGGTTCTTTTGTGTAAATTTTGCTGTATATGTGTGTCTTTTGTGTTAGTGAATAAATGTCTTCTTTCTTTCTTTCTTTCTTTCTTTCTACTCATACCCCACACTACAAGGTTGGATGAGAAAAAAAAAATCACCCCCACTTTACGTCTACGGGAGTTACTCCAAAAAAATTTTTTTTTTAATTTTTTATTATACCATTTTGTTGGCATAGTTTACATATATATTCGTGCAAAATAACAGCTTTCTAACATTGATATTCTTTGAGCAAAGCCGCGGATGGACAGACAGACAGACTGACATGGCGAAACTATAATGGTTTCGTTTTTACCATTTTGGCTACGGAACCTAAAAAGTAGTTGTAGGGACATAACTACAATAGTTGCACATTATGGCATCGCGAAATTTTTTGTACATATTGATATATTTTTAATATTGTAGTGTAGAACATTTTTTCTTCCATCATGAATAGTTTCTACAGAGCATGCGATGAAACATGTTTTATGGCCACTTTTTTACACTTTGAGGCACATTATTGAAGTTTTAGTACGGAACCCTAATTTTTTTTGGTAATAAATATAGCCTATGGCACTTTGGAATACTTTAGAATTCTAACCGTGAAAGAATTTTTAAAATCGGTCCAGTAGTTTTTAGTTACAAACATTCGTAACAAACATTCAAAAATCCAAATCTTTCCTCTTTATAATATTTGTTATAGTATAGATTAGGTAGGTAAAATCAGAGACGATGTTTTTTTATTAAAATTAATTGCGGCTTTGCCAATTGTTGCTTTTAATATTAACATTCGTTTCCTTTAAACAGGTCATTTTCGATACCCCGAAAATTGTTCCAATTCCAATAACTCATAGGAACATGATCACGAAGAGAAAGTTAGGTTGACCTTATGTCTGTCAAATAATCACAGTATATCTACCTTACGCAGTGTACCAACTTGTTATTTTTGCAATCTTGAACGTTTTACTTGATGCACTCACAGAAAGAAAGTAGGCTGGGAAATCTATTTTATATATTTTCACAAATCCTCCTTCAAAAGTAGTACTTTTAAAGAAGGCCTAAAATTAGTATTAAGTATTCACTTTAGAGAAAGGGTTCTCCAACGGTTGGCGTCAGCGCCCTGGGGTAAGTACCCAATAGAATAGAACTACTCTAAAGGTACAGTCAGCTGCAAAGAAAAGGTACCCCCCTCTAACGGCGGCATCCATACTACCGCCATTACAGGGGAGTACCCTTTCTCTGCAGCTGACTGTACTCGTAGCTGTAAGGGCCTCGTGACGAAATAGGTACTGAACCTGTAAATCTTGTGCGCCGCAAACTGAAAAAATACAGGAGACCCTGACTAATGGTGATTTTCCACCGGCAAGGAGAGACGAGACGAAGCGATACCAGAATTGTAATTTGTATGGAGTCTGTCGGGATTGTTGGCGGTGGTGGAACCTTTAGAGTATTGATTCTAACCTGAAAAAAAATATCGGCATTTTGAACAAGGAGGGGCGAATCAACGAACGCATTACGAAATGACAATTTTTGTACCTATTCATGTATTTTTCAAACACATCGCCACATAACCAAATAGCGAAATAGGCGAACACTAACTTGAAATTCACGCAATGCAACGCTGTAGGTTGTTGCTTTGTAATACTTACAGATCATCGCAGTGATACAAAAGAGAAAAATAGAAAATTACCTGAAACATAACCCTTTTAATTAAGATACATGTTACTAACAATATATGGACCCTGGTCTGAAATAAACGATTATTATTATTATTATTATTATAATTACTTCTTTAATATATTTCTTCTTTACAAAATTTATGTCATAAATGGTTCATTGCATTACTGTTCAAATGTAATCTTTGATTTTCCTTGATTCAACACCAGTTAGGATACTACACGGAACGGATATTAAACAAAAAAAACCGGCCAAGAGCGTGTTGGACACACCTAAGATAGGGTTCCGTAGCCATTGCGAAAAAATCGAGTTATTTTTTCTAAGGATTTCGTATTTTGTACGGAATCTTCCAAGTACAGGTAGACGAGTACCTATTTACATTTTAGGCTGCTATTTACTCTTAAACTACCTACTAATAATCCTCAGGCAAACATAGCCGTTATAGCTTTTCTTGTAAATTTGATGTGAGTACTTACTATCAGTCTGAATTTTTTCAAATTTATGAAACCAACAGTTTAGCTTTTACTTATAGGGGGGAGGACGCACGATTTTAATGAAAATCTGCGCTTGAAGTTGAATAAGTATTTTGCAAACAGATCACTGAACCGTAAAACTATCTTCGCAACCCCAATGATTTTAAAAGATCTATCCAACGATAAATACCCCACACTACAGGGACAGACAGACAGACATGGCGAAACTATAAGGGTACGTGCCGTTTTTGCCATTTTGGCTACGGAACCCTAAAAAACATGGTGTCCTGTCAAACATAAGTAAACCGGGAGAACCGTATATATAAATAGAAAGTCGGGAAGTAACAATGAGTTTGACACTGATATTAGTGTAAATACCCAACGGGACTTATCACGCTAACACACACTTACAAGTAATATTTACCTCGACGTTTCGGCAACATTGCAGTGGCCGTGGTCACGAGGAAACTGAAGTGTGGGGTGTCAAGTCTGCCGTTGGTGGTATTTTGACTATGAGTGAGAATGAGGAAAGTTTAAAACGTGATATTAGTTTAAGTAGGTAAACCAGTTAAAACAGTGGAAAATCCTCAATAAGGCTGATTGATGAAGATGATGAATAAATGATTCCGTGTGATACATAAATTTATGTTAAGGAAAAACGCACCTGCGTGGTGGGGATTCAACATTTGTATTTAACGCTCGCTTATAACAAGCCTCGGTCAGGAGAAACAACAGACCTTTGGAGGCCAGGAAATTCAGTGCATGTGACCAGTGTTTGTTTTGAAAAAAAATCCATAAAATGTTCAAATTTGTATCAGTTTTAGGTAAGTTTATTTTCAAAGTATCTCGTCGCTACTAAGAAAAAACCGTTTTAGTTCTTTTTTTTATTAATTTCTGTTATATATATATATATATATATATATATATATATATATTATTTGTTTGTTTATAAATAAATTTACTATCCACCTATTAAAAAAAAAAAAAAAAACATCGTATCTAATTTTTTTAAGTGAGCTTTTTTAAAAGTAGGTAATGACGAAAACTTTTCATCAGGAACAAATATTTACTTGATAATTTATAAGTTGGTAAAAATAAGTTTTAACATTATGATATTGATGGTGAAATTAAATGGGTGTTTGTTTGTTGTTATATCATAGAATTTATCGTGTTTGTAATTTACAAAAGTGTGTCACCTTCAGTTGAATGGCATCAAATTATTGATTAGTTTCTACATAGATGTAGGGTTAATTCGACTAATACATTTGGACCCTCTATGAACTTAATGGAGCACATACAAATACCGTTTAGTTACTTAGCCTGGCCATACCTATGCGTTTAGCCTGACCGGCTCTTTAGATCATCATCAATATAATTGATTTAATAAAACATATAAATTCTTTATATTTGACAAATCTAATTAATATTTTGGTCACAATAATCTATAAATTTATGTACATAGTGCAATAGCACTCCACTATAATATTTAGTAAAATAAAGTAAAGAAAAAAACCAGCCAAGAGCGTGTCGGACACGCCCGCACGTCGGGCACGTTCCTTAGCCATTACAAAAAAATTAAGTAATATTTTTCTAAGGATTTCGTATTTTATACGGAATCTTCCAAGTTTAGGTATATTTTATACCTTACGCTGCTATTTACTCATAAACTACTAATAATTCTCAAGCAAACTTAGCTGTTATAGTTTTCCTTGGAAGTTTGATATACTGACTACCATCCAGAATTTTTTCAAATTTTTCTACCCACCGGTTTAGATTTTAAAGGGGAGGGGGACGCTCGATTTTAACGAAAATTTGCACTTTAAAGTTGAATATTTCAAAAACAAATTACTGAATCGAAAAATCGTTTTAGCAAACCCCTAATGATTTTAAAATACATATCCAACGATACCCCGCACTATAGGATTGGATGAGAAAGAAAAAATCACCGCCACTTTATGTCTAATGGGAGGTACCCTAAAAAAAATGTTTTTGAATTTTTAATTGTACTATTTTGTCTGCATAGTTTACTTGTATGTCCGTGCAAAATTACAGCTTTCTATCATTGATAGTCCCTGAGCAAAGCCGCGGACGGACAGACAGACAGACAGATAGACATGGCGAAACTATAAGGGTTCCGTTTTTGCCATTTTGACTCCGGAACCCTAAAAACAATACATTTATATTTGAATATGAATAAGTACTACAAGTTCTAAATCCGTTTTTAATTACAAAAACTTAGCAATGTCGCATAAATTCTTTGGTCAAACTTGATACCTATTTTATTATGAACACAGTTTGTTTAAGAGATGTCTGTATTCTTAGCAAACGAATACACACGTAGGTATAAGGAGTGTTTCTTTGGGTTGATACGATAACTAATAACATACTTTTAATACGAGTATGTTAGATATAAATTAAGCCCTCTCATTCTGAGAGGAAGCCTGCGCCCAGCAGTGGAACGTATATAGGCTGGGATGATGATGAGATATAAATTGTTAAGCTCATGTAATCAAGGATACAATTATTAAGTAAACTACTTTTGTTGATATGTGAACGGCCCTTGGTAGATAATGACCACATAACGCACTGCCGGTGACGGCGCATGCGAGTTCAAGTGCACATTGCACATAATGCAAGTGTCCTTTACACGAGAGCAATGCCGAGGCGAATCGAATGTATATACTTAAATCGAATCCACCAAATGAGTTGAGGGTTTTTTCAAATGTACGTAAGTCACCATAGAAATCAAAATCAGACAAATTTGGTGCATTGCAAAAAGCACAATCTAACTTATTATTATTTTTACAGTCGCACTTGTTTGCCTGAGCGCTCCATCTATTGGTCGCAGTTGGTTCGCAAAAGATAATCAAGATCAAAAATCATGGGCAGCTGAACCCAATGACGGCGTTCATCATCGATCAAACCATGGCTGGGAACATGATTTTGGCAGTAGCGAAGAAGAATCTTGGGAAAGTAGCGATGATTATCAAGACCACATCCGGGGTCTCGGGTATGTCAGAGATAAATTTGATCATTTTGGGTACCGCCATAATCATGACGATCACAACTGGGATCATCATGACCATGGGGATTATGGATATCATCATCATCAATGGCCTAATTATCAAGAACACGCGCATCATAACTCAGATAGTAAACATGACTATCACGGACATCATAGTCGACCTGGACATCCTGTGCCTCCTAGTTTTGGTTTACCTCAAAACAATAAAGGCAATGCACACAGTAATGTAAGACCGGCTAAGGCGAATAACCCAGTAACAAAGCAACCAGCTATACCGCAAAATAGTCAAAATAAAGACCAATTGGCAAGAAATAATGCAGACCAACTTGTGTTCCCAGAAGATAGTCAAACTCCCGACTTAAGCACGACGAGGTATGTCACTGAACTAAATGCGCAGTGATCCATTTCATGAAACATTAAAACTTTTCATTCACCTAACATTCATTCTTATCATTCATTTCTTATCATTTACCTACCTATCATGGTTGTAAATAACTACATGCGCGATTGGTAGAAGTACTTAACATATTAAATATTAATAATAAAGACGCTAATTATTGCTGCTGCTGATAATAAAGATTGTATCACTTAAATCTTTTTAATTGGTCTTCTACCTTTTTAAGATTTTATTCTAGCAAAGCTACCGTTATGTTGCTTTGGGGAAACTCTCATTTCTCATCCACATATATTTCATTCAATTGTATCTCTTTAAACGTAAATTTATGTATGTAATCTTATGTTCTCAGGTTGCCTCTAGCCCCAATACCATCAAATCCCGCTGTGACGCAGCCTCCAGTAACGAGTACCACCATTTCGTCTCTGGTACTACAAGACATAGTGAGATGCATACGCGACTGTCCAACCACTCCAGAGTTCAACCCCGTCTGTGGCACAAATAACGTCACCTATAATAACCTGGGACTCTTAGAATGTAATAGAAACTGTGGAGTCAGTAAGTATTGCCGAGTATTATTTATTATCATTCAAATCACATCATCATCAGCCCGAAAATCTCCACTGTTCAACAATAGGTCAACCCCTTAGAACGCCATAATGAACACCAACTTGTTATATGTGTCCATTGAGACTCGGTAGAATATGTAAGATGAAGTGGCAATGGGTAGGTCACATCGTTCGAAGAACTGATAATCGATAGGAGAGCAAGGTTCTCAATTGCTGACCACAAACCGGAAGACGCAGCGCTGGCAGGTATCCCACTAGGTGGACTGACGACTTCGTGAGAGTGGTGTGCTACCGGTGCATCCAAAAACACAAAAGCCCGATTCTGGTCTGGGTACATTTAATAGACATGGATAGGTCGGACTAGCAAATTTACAACAATGTTCGCTCATTGAGGCGTTATTATCTTGATCTCAATATACAATACAATACAATAACTCTTTATTGAACACCAACACAAAGTTAGCAGTACAGAAAACACAGGTATATAGATTTTTAGAGTATCTTATATATTATAATAATATAAAGCCAATATTTTTAATTAAATTGATTGCTTTGTTAACCTTCACAGATCTGTTTTGTTGTAAGTTGAATTGCTATGGAGACGTATATACACACATGAGGCACATCATGTTATTTAAATTGTTTACCAAAAGATGTCGTGGTAAATTTGAATTTGAAATAAGTTTCACATGAGACTGGTTCTGGTTTGCGGATGTTTTCGACCAAAAGTATGTTTTGGTCTGACAAGAAATTTTATATTATTGTTTTGTTTTTAGTTCGGACGAGTAGAGACCGAAGCGTTCTAAATTGTTACAAATTGAAGGCGACAATTTACTTGACACTGTCATTTTATAACAGTGTGGCCAAGATCTTAATGATCGCGGCATAAAATGGAACCTTGGCTCTTCTCAAATATTCAAATACTAGCTTTTGCCCGCGGCTTCGCCCGCGTTAAATTTGGGGTAACACAGATTTACTTTCTACGATATTTACTTTCGTGTTTTAATTGATTTTTCGGAGGATTATATTTGCAAATTTTCGAATTTAAAAATCGACTTTGAAGCCTTGTTTCACATCTTCAGGTCAGAGGTGTAATTTTAGAAAACCTACTTGTTTCTTTTGCCCGCGACTTCGTACCTGTGCGACATAGGATTCCCGTGGGATAAAAATAAGTGATTTCAATAGAAAACCACACTTTCCGCGATTGAATTGAAACAGCTTCTATTATTTAGGGTATCGATTTTTAAAAAGCTGTTTTTTCAGAGATTACCCCCAATAAACAAAGAAACAGACAAAGTTTAAAAAGTTTTTCTTCTTTCTTTTCTAATCAGTTGATTGGTATGGCGTAGGTACTAATGTATCCTAACCGTTAAGGAGTTATACCTTCCAACATCAGCTCACCTGAGTAACCAGAATGAAAACAACTAAATGTCTATACCTGCATATTAGGTATAATATTTAAAAAAAAACCTCAACTCCTAACCGTTATGGAGTTTTACCTTCCATCATCAGCTCATCAACATGAGATGATGTCTATCAGACGCAAATACTGAGAAAATATATGAAAAACGTAATGCGTCCCTACACAATTTGAAGTTTACCCTCGATTTCCCCGAGATCCCGTCATCAGATCCTAAATTTGGTGACAGTGGACCACCTTGGGAGTATACTCTTTCGAATAAAAAAATATTTTTAAAATAAATAAGAAAGAAAAAGAAAAGTCCCAATTTTCCCGTTCCCGTTAATAATTTTCGGAAAATTCTATCTCAACGCTCCCCTACACTCCCCAAGGAACCCACTTGCCAAATTTCAGCTTTCTACGACCAGTAAAACGAAAAATCCCGTTTTTTCCCGTTCCTGTGGAAATTTCGAAAACTCCACTCTCAATGCTCCTCTACACTCCTCAAGCAATCTACATGCCATTTTCAGCTTTCTGCATCCATTAAGCGAAAAATCCCGTTTTTTTTCCTTTCCCGTAGGAATTTCTACGCTCCTCAAGCAACCTACATGCCAAATTTCAGCTTTCTACGACCATAAAAACGAAAAATCCCGTTTTTTCCCGTTCCCGTCAGAATTTCGGGAAATCCTTTTGTAATAGACCCCTAGACCCCCCAAGGAACCTAAATAGGTACTAAATTTCAGTTAAAACGATAAAACCATCCCGTTGAACTGAATATAAATCCCGTTTTCTCTTTATCCCGTGAGAATTTCCAAAAATCCTTAAAATAGTTTTTTACTATTATAATTACCTACTTCTATACCAAATTTGAAGAGTCTAGTAATTATTGTTCATGGGATTCCGTTGAACTGAATATATAAATCCCGTTTTTTCCTTATCCCGTGGGAATTTCCAAAAATCCTGAAATTTATGTTTTTATTAATGTAATACCTACTTGTGTAACAAATTTGAAGAGTCTAGTTATTATTGTTACTGAGATAGGGTCACTCAGAATCGAATATATAAATCTTGATTTTTTCCCGTTCCCGTGGGAATTTTCCAAAATCCTTCCTTAGTGGATGCCTACATTGTATAAGGTATCTATGTGCAAAATTTCAAGTCTCTAGGTCCAGTGGTTTGGGCTGTGCGTTGATATATCAGTCAGTCAGTCAGTCAGTCAGTCAGTCAGTCAGGACTTTGAATTTTATATATATAGATGTACATATTTTGTTTTATAGATGTGGCACTACAACGTCAATCACCGTGCCCTCAACCGCTGCCGCCGGCTTTCTTCATATCCGTCCCTAACTTTAGCACGGAACAACCAATCATACACGCTCCTGCCGCGGACGACAAGAAAAGCGCACCAATCGGGAGATCATCATCAGAACTCGCTGCGCCGACTAAGTTGGCACCGACCGACACGTTGACACCAACTCGGCTTACAAATACCCAATCCGATCAGGACAGCGACTTCAACATCGACAGGAGAAATCCTTGAAACTTAATAACTTTTATTAATCCAAACTAATAAACATTGCGTACGACGTATTAGGTACGATTTTTCTTCAATAAACATTTTATGTATTACGAAGAGTTGTTATTTATTATTTCCATCACGTGATCTTGAAGGGTCACATGTTTAAATTACCTACTATGTACCTATTCTCATTAAGAACTACCTAAGGCTAAATAATCAGTAAGAATTTGACTCAAATTGTAATTACTTATTAATTGATTGATTCATACGTTCACTACAGACTTAAGGTAAGCGTCTACTGATTCGCATCGTACGGTTCGGATGTATCGCATCAAACGGATTGTAGTAGGTATTCTTTGTATAGAGAGTCATACAAGTAGGTACGTCCACTGATCCGCACTGTACGGATCGCACATTTCTTTACAAAGCAATAAATCCGATACGTCGGAATCGTACGATGCGGATCAGTGGACGCTTACTTTTATACCGCATCTTTACCCAGATAGAATGAAGCACGTGAGAAGGGATTCCCATCTCACTTCTCAATACGTAGTTCCTTGACGCCGACATCTACCCGCATACAGGCGGTAGCGCTTACTAAAGTCACAGTAGGTATAACAAGTTTTCCCAACAGTAGGCCGACAACTTTGAAGTTGAGCGATACCGCAGCCTTGCAGCGCTTGAATCGGTACATATTGGTATTGCGAAATTATGTAAAAGAAAATAATTTAGGGGTGGTATACTTACTAGGGGTAAGAAGTATCAAAATATACCTACTACTATATTGCAGGTGGTAGGACCTTGTGCAAAGTCCGCCCGGATTGCTACCACCATCTTGCTCGCTAATCCTGCCGTGAAGCAGCAGTGCTTGCACTGTTGTGTTTCGGCGCGGAGAGTAAGACAGTCGGTGAAATTACTGGCACTTGAGGTATTCCAACTTAGGCCTCTAGGTTGGCAACGCATCTGCAATACCCCTGGTGTTGCAGATGTTTATGGGCGGTGGTGATCTCTTACCACCAGGAGACCCACTTGTTCGTTTGCCTTCCAGTCGTATAAAAAAAAAAATGAAAATATACTTTCATAGATTATAACCGACAAACACTTTCGGTTTCTAGACTTAATGGACTTAAAACTCCTGTTATTGAATTTAATTATATAAAAAAGAAATAAATATAATTATATAAATAGATGAAATCTTAGTTCCTTATTTATGCCAGATGAAGAATTTGCACGCACTCACAGTGTATGTCGTATGCACCATAACAATTTTTATCATAAATTTAAATGTTTAAAAAACGCAGTAGCTAGAAGACTTGTCCCAAGCTACTAAGAACGGCGAAGTATGCAGCTGGGGCTCCTCCCACCCACGTCTTACCCCTCATGCCCCGCACGATTGCTCTGTCTAGACGTCTCCGTCGGATTACTGTAGGGAAACTTGTTATACTGTGCTAAAGTATTATAGAAATCTACCCTCTTTGTTCATTTAATTGTCAATGGTTACTTTGGAGTCAGTTGCTGCATATTAAACTCTTTAACGTCCGTGGCTCGACAGTTCAACGCGTACCAACAGTGGTTACTTTTACTATAACACTGATATTTCTATTGCCACAAAATTATTGCTAGTGATAGTTAACAAGTACAATAAACTAAGTATAGATTATTTACTTTTAAGTAAACGTTATTATATACCAAAAAAAATTATCGGTAAAATGCAGTTTTCACTTTTAAACTTAGCGTCGTTCATCGCCGCGGGAATATTGCTCGTCATGACTTGCGCAAATGCAAAACCTAGTAAGTAAACACCCGGTTTAGATCTGCAAGAAAAAAATCGTGCAGGTTGCATTACATTGCGAGGAGGCCATAAAACCAACGAGTTTGTAGTGGTCAATCGAGCGCCGCAATGTAATGCAACTTGTACGTTTTTTCTTGCAGGATTTAATTTAGGCCTAACATCTGCTCTACTCTTGCTATACCTGCTTTTACTAAATTACTTTTTTTTTCAGATATAATCAAAACCTGTAGCCAGGGTTCACGTGAATGCTTCAAAGAGTCACTCCAGGCGACAGTCCCAGGTTTTACTGAAGGTGTTCCGGAACTTGGCATCGAAGTTCTGGATCCTTTTATTGTTGACAATCTAAATTTGACTTTACCTGGTGACCTTCGAATAAATTTCAAAGATGGCGTCGCTACTGGATTCAGGAATTGCATTATTGACAAAGCACGGTAAGAATATTTTTAATTTTTTTAACTTCTAGGTAACCATTTACGAATTCGTTCATTGGAGTGGCAATATGGGAATTCCATACCTATAGCACGGAGAACTGATGGTCGTTGGTGCCGAAAAGTTCTCGAATGGTGACCGTGGATCGGCAAGCGCAGCGTAGGACGTACACTAATGAGATAGACGGATGACCGGTTCCCGCTGGATGCAGGCCACTTCCAACTGAAGCAACTGAAGGGGAGGCCTATGTCCGGCAATGGGCGTCCTATGGTTGATATGATGATGAACTACTAGCAATTACCCGAGACTTTGTCTGCGTAGAATTTGAATTCGCCTGAATTGATTAATTTTACGGGATAAAAACTCACCTAGAGAACAATAAAACCAACTGCAAACTTTTTTGTAGTAGGTGGGTAGATGTTAAGCAGAATTAGATACTTAGGTACATGTTTGATGCACATACGTAAGATATTTACATATGTACATCGAACATAATAATAATAATAAAGAGTTATATAATGCAATAGTTACTTAGATAAAACTGTTCACTATAATCTAATGCTTACAGGATTGTAAAAGATATCCTGGAAGTGCAGCTGCACTGCAATTTAACGATTAAGGGAAAGTACAGGTCCTCTGGTAGCCTCCTGATTTTCCCTATTGACGGAGAGGGTGATTCAACTATTAAATGCAGTAAGTATATACCAATAACTATCTTTAACCAGCTTATGTCAAGCTTCACCTGGAATTTTTTAACTTTATGTTCACCCACTTCGTTTTAAGATTGGTTTTTTGTATTTTTTTTGTATTTTTTATTTCAATTTCAAATTTTTACTTTTACGGTCATCCCGTAAAACCTAAATTGAAAATACAAACTGAAATATAGATGCACAGAAAAACCAGAAAAATAAGACCAGCACTGGAAATCGAACCCAGGTCCTCGGCATTCCGTGCCGCGTGCTATACCGCTACACCACTGCTGGACAACGGTACAGACACGAATTTTTGCCTATGCACCACATATCTCAGCTTGTTTGTCACTTATATAGCCACTTCAGCAGTGACAATTCGTTTTGTTGAATTGACATGGTATTTAAGCACTTACCATCGAGTTATTTGATAATGGTTCCGAAAGTTTTGCACAGGAACGTCTACAACTACAAGACAAAACAACGCGACCTAGCCCTGTGTGGGCAATCGTTTTTTATAAGGTTCCTTTGACCAATAATGTTACCTAGATTCTGATGATGGACCAGTCATGCAGGCACCGTTCAGTTAACCATTGAAGTGTGGTTTTAGTTTTTAATTTAATTTAATCATTATTCCATTAATAAATTCTGTATTAAATCTCAACTTCAGCGGTCTCGATTACCTACTCTGAATCTTTGTGTAATGTGGGTATATTTTAATTTTAACTAAGAACTTTATTAAATTCTACATGGAAATTATTACGTCAGAGTCAGAATTTAAAGAAGGAATACCTAAATAAATGCTTATTAAACATCCTCAAAAATAAATATTTTTGATTTTACATAAATATATATTTGTAGTTCTCTCTAACCACAAATTATACGGTCGTCCCTAAAATGAAATGAAATAAAACTTTCATTTTCAGGAAATATAAAATTTACGGCATTCTTCAAGTTAGGATCAAGGATGGAAAACGGGCAGAAGTACGTAGTTATTAAGAGTCTGAAGGTGGATCATCGATTCGAGGGTAATGTGTTTTACCAACTGACCAACCTTTTCAAGAACAGCCCGGAAACGAGTACGTATTATTTTGAATTAAATATCATTCGTAATTAAGTAAGTAGTTAATCAAATAATCTTTGTTTTGCGGAAAACATCAGTATCTTGCCGATTTTCCTGGTACATAACCTAAGAACATTTTTATAAAATGTAGGGCAGAAGTACCATTTATGGTCACTTATTGTTTAAATGTAGGTACGTTTGAAATAAATGTATAGCAATAAATCATTATCAACTTTATTCGTTTCAGTATAAAATTTTGAAAACTCTCTAAACATATTTAATATTTTAATACTATAACTTTTTATATATGACTGCAAATGTCAACTGGCCAAAAACGGTGGCCGAAACCGGTACTTCTGCCCTAAGTAGGTATATGTGTAATAGATTTGTCGCAAAGATCTAAGATATATTTTATTGGCTCATAGTAATTGAGGGGAAATCCTGAAGATCTAATCGCATAGATATGCAAATATTATAAAAATACAACGCAGGACTCTTCAGGGCTAGAGTAAATAGGCTGTTACTGAACCAGTGAGATACATCTTTGGCCTTATCTGCACTTTATATCAGGTGAGAAAAAAATATATGCCTTACATGCGCATATGACAAAAAGGCTTGCGAATGAGAGTGACATACAATTTAATTCACGGCTTTTGAATTGGAAAATATTTTTCCAGCAAACAAATTTTGATCCGTGCTCAAGTATATTTTATTTATAGGCAAATTAGTCTTGGAGTTCATGAACCGAAATTGGAAGATGGTGGCGGAAGAATTTGGAAAACCGATAGTGGATTATGGTGTGGCGGCCATCCTGAAGAATATTAAGCTGTTGCTTAAGAATATGCCGGAAAAAGAACTTTCACCAGTACCGCTCAATTTGTGAGATACCTACAAATCTATTAAATAATGTTTTTCTATCTTATTTTGTTGGTCAAATTCGTATTTATCTTGGTTTCTCAATAAGCTTCAGTAAACTTCGGTAAGCTAGTTGAGAAAGCAAGAGAAATACGAACTGTTCTGACAAAATAACGAAGGCAAGACATCATTCACTGCATCTGTGCCCTTAGTGTAAGTTTTCGGTTACAAAATACGTTACGTCTCGATCGCGTTCGCGTTAAAATCTTTTTTGAAAATCTCAATTTGTATTAAAACTCGAACACCGTCTCTAGCGGAACGTTTGCGACGTTCGTGATTCCATATAAATTTAGATTTTAACGCGAACGCGATCGAAATCGAACGTACTTATGTTTTAACCGAAAACTTACACTAAGGGTACTGTACTTAGTTTGATCTCGTGAGAACGAGAGATTTTACCAATGATATTAATTAACGACTCATTATATCAATGAATCAGATAATTAAATGACTAATAACAATAAGGTTATGTATTAATCGATAGTTAAACTTAATCACAGATCAAGTTAGCTACTACTTAGGTTGCTTGCCTAGTAGTTATAGTTATGCTAACCACAGACTTCGATAGATCTGTGATGATGATTATAATTTAGGAATTGAACCAGTTTTTATTTGTAAAATAAATTATACAACATAATACAATGACTCTTTATTTAAACACTTTAACATGTATGGTAAGTAGTATATTTTATCATTGTATCGAAATAAACAACTTAGTATTTTTACGTCCACCTATGTGACGATTAGTATTAGAAATTTTCACAGTGAAAGAAATCCAGTAGTGAAGGCTACTGCGATCCGTAGACCGGTACCATAGACATAATTTAAAACGTTTTTTTTGTGGTTATGGAATGGGTAGTGTACAGTACACTTAGAAGAGATAGAGGTACTCATCATGCATACTTACTCGGTGCAATTAAGTATTACCCTCACCTACCTTAAATAGACAGATTAATTACAACACCTAAGCTAACAATTCGTTGCGTGCAGTGCTATGTATGTTTATTATCTCATGTATCATTGAATGAGGTAATGACCTCATTCAACTCATTTCACGAAAACTTCAACTAAATGCAAATGGCATTTAATTGAAGTTTTCGTAACACTTATTTTGATATTTAAGAATTGAGACGATTGCTTTTGAATCCTTTAAGTTTATGCACAGGTAGTTGTGTTTTACTAATTATCTAAGTATATTTCACCTGCATATAATAATTTGAAACTTAGTGAGGGTTTCAAAGCATGACATGGTAAAAAAATTGCTGCAGAGCGAAGCACATAATTTTTCACCTCACTGCACTACAGCAACAAAAATCTTTAGAATAGGTATTATCCGCTAGCTTGCACGTGAGAGTTCCAAACCTAAAGTATGTTGTTTCCTTGTCTCCATCAATGATATTATATGTTACTATCGTGTCTCCACAATCAAGGCTGCTATTTTCCTTGAGTGTGATCTGAGTCAGAACTTTGACTTTACACCAGAAATCGATTTTCTTCCGTTTATCCTTATTAACTATCGACGATTGAACTTAAATGATTCTATAAAAAACACTGGTTTGACTACTATTTAAAATTTGGACATAAATTATAAATTTTATAACAAGTTAATCCTTAAGCCTTAATTATCGACATAAAATATAATGTGCTGTAGGTAAAGCCGGTGCCCTGACATAAGTACCTATCCACTTTTATATACAACTCGTATGTACTGTTACACTTAGACCTCGACTGGAAGAGTCGGGGTTTGAAGTGCAGTGATAAAAGAAGAAGGAGTAAATAAAAAGCGGTTTCTGCGGACACAAAAATTTATTTTAAAAAGTTAAATATGGAAACCGGCCTCGGCTTAGCTAGCGATTTTTATTACATTACCATAGAAGTAGGGCGTGGGGGTCAGAGGAGCTAGGAGGTGACTTTTGCTCAGTTTACTGGTTATTTGCTTAAAAAAAGAAAGATGGGCGCCACGGCCATATCGGAGGCCGACCGAAGTAAAATTAAAAAAAAACAAGTTTAAAAAAAAGAAAGAATTCACCGGATCGTCCGGAGGCTCTCCAGGCAAAAGGACACGGGAGGGCAGACCGCCGGAGCTGTCTTCGAGGGGACGAGCTCCTCACCAGCAGCAGTAGCAGTAGACCACGTTAAAAATAAAATGAAAAGAAAAGGGGAAGTAAAGGTTGGAATTAGGGATAAAAAAAAAAACCCCTGCAACAAGGAAATCAGGCATTAGACTCAGGTTAATTTTGGACATCCTCCATACAATAACATTAGGTATTTAAGAGTATTCTTACCGATTGGGAATAGAACCCTTGCTTGCGGGTGACCAGGCCGCGAGTTGAGCTCATGTCGACCAACCGGGGCTTTCAAACGCCTGCGTTACATCAGGCTTTAATACGTAGAACCAGGCATGGAGCCACGTTTGGAGTTAGCCGGCGATTCCTTTTCGGTCTGTAAATTCTTGGTGAATTGAATATATTACATTAAAACGCAGCCGACACGGCGGAAGATCATAGCGAAAACGCCATCTCACCGGAGGGATACCAGAGCAACATGACAGGTGAAATAATTAAATGGAAGTTTTGCAAAAAGAAAACAAATTCAACCCAATTTTAAATATGTTGTAATAGCCAATTTTAGAAGATTAATCCAGGTTTTTACTGAATTTTAGGGACAATCCTGACTGAAATATAAAATAGAAATCCGAACGGCTAATTTATCACCTAGCAACACTCGAAACTTTTTCTTAAACACTGCACTGAAACAAAAGCCAAAGGTCACGACTCCCACGCGACCTCAGTCGAACAAAATAAAAAAAAATAATGTACTTAAAATAAATGGGGTGGGGGGGTTAAAATTATATACGTAACAGTACCTCCCCACTCGAGAAAAATTTTGAGTCCGCAAAATTTTAAGCTGGCCTCCAGCTTCTTAACTACAGAAGAACACCGCAACCTTGGCGGCACAGCGGGACGTGGTCGGCGCTGGCTGTACGTCCAAGGTTACAGGAACACCTACACCTCAACATAAAAAAAAAACTTATGCAAAAGCACAAGGAATAGTATAATAGGAAAAAATTGTATAAGTCATAAAACAAGAGTGTAAAACAAGTTTTCGCTATAACCTAACCACTCAGGGTTACAACCACCAAGAAACAAACAACACCAAATCGAACCCACGCGACTTACCAGTCAGTCGTTTTTAAGTAACGGCAGACTGAACGCAAACAACAACATCAAATCGAACCCAAGCGACTTACCAGTCAGTCGTATTAATTAACGGCAGACTGTACGCCAAACAGAGACGATTGACAACACCGTCAAGTAAGTAAAGAAATTACAAAACAGAAATAACCGACAAAACGAACTCACGCGCATTACCAGTCAAGAGCTTCATTAAACAGCTACTGACTGAACGCAAAACACTAAAACAATTGACAACACGGTCAATTGGAGAAATAATGATCATCAAACGTTTTACAAACAACGATGATGTCATTCAAATCCAGTTAAGTTACAACCCTTAACCGGTAGAGACAAAATATCCTAAATAAATATGATCATCAAACGTTATACAAACAACGATGACGTCATTAAAATCCAGCTAAGTTACAAAACTTAACCGGTAAAGACAAAATATCGTAAGGAAATGTGATCATCCAACGTTTTACAAACAACGATGACGTCATTAGAATCCACTTACGATACAAACCGTAACCGGTAAAATAAACAATAAACTATAGCTTGCGAACCACAACTACGCAGGCCATGAACGCTAGTCCAAAAAAACAAAAACAAACAACAAAAAAAACACGGACAAGACTGCTTAGGCGAAGCAGCATCTACTTTAGGTTTAGGAAACGATTTGCAGCATAAATCAGCTGCCAGCGAAATAGAAGAATGTTTAAGCAAGGATACCTACACGTGACGAGGCAGGGCTAGCACGCGATTTAAATAAAAAAATAAAGTCATTGGTTACGAAGTAGCAAAAGTCATCCCTTCGACCTCCTTTAACCTTAGAAATTTTTAACAATTCAATTTTATGATTGCCCTTAATAAACATAACCTCGTGAGACGGAATGTCTTTACACAGTTTACATAGTTTGCGGATTTGAGCCCGCATGGCGTTAACATCGCCTGCCGGAGTCTCATTCCTTAATAAAATCTCATACTCCAATTCATCCTTATGTAATAAGTTAAATGCAATGGGGCGTTCCTCCATGTTTACAAACGTTTAGTATAAGTGGTTGACTTCAGAATATAAACTTTAGCGGTTGCAAAAAAAACTCTTATCTGTACTTTCCTACTACGGCGTTAATACAAACCAGCAGTGCCAAAGATCACACTAAGTAAGTAAATTAATTAAGCGAGACACTACGCATTCACAAAAATACTTGGCGGACTGTACTTTTCCAAAACAACCAATATGACGTATCGACAAACCACTGGGGTTATACTTAATACACACTAAGTTAATTAATTTAAAAAAACACAGTGTTCACAAAAGTATGTAGCCGACTGTACCTTTTCCTAAAACACTATTATGATGTTGAGTCAAACTACCAGTGCATAAAACACACTAAGTTAATAATCCAAATAAGACACCAAGTGTTCACAAAAGTATTTAGCTGACTGTACTTTTCTAAAACAACTCTCAAGATGTTGAGTCAAACCACTAGTGCTATAAAACGATTAGTCAATTAAATTAAAGGAGACACTATCGACAAAGAAAAAATGTAAGCTGAGTGTACTTTAAAATTAACAAGTAGTAGTAGTCAAACCAGTAGTAATAAAACTTTCGGTTGATTAAAGCAAAGAAGTCACTGTTTTGTTAGGCACTGTTTACAAAAAAAAATTGGCTGACTGTACTTCAAAAAAAAGAATCAATGTGGCGTTACGTCGAGCTACTTGTGACAAAACGTTTAATTCAATAATTTTAATAGGATGCCGTTCACAAAAAATTATGGCTGACTGTACCACAAAAAAAAACGATAAATATAAGCCAGGTTTCAGTGATGATGCAATAATCCAGGTATGAAAACTGAATTAAAATTATTCACTTTTAGCAAAAAAAATATGTGACTAACTGTACTACTGTTTTGAATGAAGTAAACTAAAGGTTCCAACTAATTTCAATGTTATAAGGCCAGCTGGGAAATATACTTAAACAATAATAGTGCTTCAGTCACCAAATAATATGGCCAACTGTACTTTCAAAGTCCTAAGGGAACCATTAAATATTTTTAAGAAAATATACTAAAGGGTGATATGATTATAGCCAAAGTCACCAAATATTACAGTCAACTGTACTAGTTGAACAACAATAAGTGATTACCATAAAAAAGTTAGCTCACTATGGAATTATCGACGAAATAGCTTGTATTTATTTTAAGACAAAATTGTGGGTAAGTACAGTGGGTATCATGAAGTAAATTTATAAGTGCCACCGATTAATAAAACTGATCAACCATTCCACTCCACTCAATACAGATATTCCTTCCAATACAGACAGCCCTTCATATTATTGAACTCTGCAAACTTGTTCGGAGATATCCGCAGTTGTTTCCTACAAAAGCAACCTTTAGCAGCGCCAGACTGAATACTTTGTTTGCGCATGACGTTAAGGTACCTGCTAGTAAAACGGCGTCGTTTCGAAGGTGCCCCAGGTACGTTGCGGCTAAAGTGTATAACGCACTGCCTTTCGAAATGAAAGCGTTGACAGACAAAAAATTCTTAGCTTCTTTGAAAAAGTATTTAATAGCAATGTGTCCTTATAATTTAAACGAATTCTATAATGATACCATATGAATGTAATGTAATTTAATCTAAATGTAATGTAATTTAATGTAAATGTATAATATGTTAAAATGACATCTAATGTAATGTAATGATACTGTATTTAAATAATATTTGATAGACATTTATTCTGAATTTTATATAACTTTGCTACACCCAATGGGTAAAATTGTATTGAGACTTACTGTTTGCATGTTAAAATAAGATCCTCATGTACATACATACAATTTATGGTGAATAAATAAATAAATAAATAAATAAAAAATATTTAAAGCATGGATTACAACAACTTTTGAATTGAGTATATTATTATGTTTACTATACTTAGTTTACTATACTTAGTCTATTTCACTTACTGGAGGAACCCAGCAAAATAATTAAATTATAGATTATGAGTTAATTGTATTTAGTGGCAAAATATTTGTACTACACAGACTAATCCAATGAAATGGTATAAAGAGCAAGTAGGAAACAATTTATGTTTTAAATATTCGAGATATTAAATTGGCATAAGACTTATTAGGTATTTAACAAAAATGTTTGCATGAAGATACTCAATTTGTGCAAAATATAACACTGTTTTCAATACTAAAGTAGATAGGTTAAAATTCTATTATTATTAAAAGTGTAGTATTTTGTTTGAAGTAACAATTTTAAATTGAAATATGCAAATTGAAAGTACAATCTGCACCAAAAAACAGCAATAAGTTTTCACCTATGTAACCAACACTGTAATAAGCAATGCTTAAAAATTAAAATAGAACAAAGTTTAACACACAAGTAGATGTGAAATAATTAGCCTCAGCAGATAGACAAAAGTTAAGTCTAGTTTTAAATAGACTTTAAATCAAGTTTTAAATTTTTATTAATTTAGCATAAACAAGCCTAGCAGTTTAAATTATAAATTAAATTAAGCAAAAGCAACCTCCATGCTATAGCAATCTGACATAACAAGCTCTCTGAAAGTAGGCCCCACGTTGGGCGCCACTGTTACACTTAGACCTCGACTGGAAGAGTCGGGGTTTGAAGTGCAGTGATAAAAGAAGAAGGAGTAAATAAAAAGCGGTTTCTGCGGACACAAAAATTTATTTTAAAAAGTTAAATATGGAAACCGGCCTCGGCTTAGCTAGCGATTTTTATTACATTACCATAGAAGTAGGGCGTGGGGGTCAGAGGAGCTAGGAGGTGACTTTTGCTCAGTTTACTGGTTATTTGCTTAAAAAAAGAAAGATGGGCGCCACGGCCATATCGGAGGCCGACCGAAGTAAAATTAAAAAAAAACAAGTTTAAAAAAAAGAAAGAATTCACCGGATCGTCCGGAGGCTCTCCAGGCAAAAGGACACGGGAGGGCAGACCGCCGGAGCTGTCTTCGAGGGGACGAGCTCCTCACCAGCAGCAGTAGCAGTAGACCACGTTAAAAATAAAATGAAAAGAAAAGGGGAAGTAAAGGTTGGAATTAGGGATAAAAAAAAAAACCCCTGCAACAAGGAAATCAGGCATTAGACTCAGGTTAATTTTGGACATCCTCCATACAATAATATTAGGTATTTAAGAGTATTCTTACCGATTGGGAATAGAACCCTTGCTTGCGGGTGACCAGGCCGCGAGTTGAGCTCATGTCGACCAACCGGGGCTTTCAAACGCCTGCGTTACATCAGGCTTTAATACGTAGAACCAGGCATGGAGCCACGTTTGGAGTTAGCCGGCGATTCCTTTTCGGTCTGTAAATTCTTGGTGAATTGAATATATTACATTAAAACGCAGCCGACACGGCGGAAGATCATAGCGAAAACGCCATCTCACCGGAGGGATACCAGAGCAACATGACAGGTGAAATAATTAAATGGAAGTTTTGCAAAAAGAAAACAAATTCAACCCAATTTTAAATATGTTGTAATAGCCAATTTTAGAAGATTAATCCAGGTTTTTACTGAATTTTAGGGACAATCCTGACTGAAATATAAAATAGAAATCCGAACGGCTAATTTATCACCTAGCAACACTCGAAACTTTTTCTTAAACACTGCACTGAAACAAAAGCCAAAGGTCACGACTCCCACGCGACCTCAGTCGAACAAAATAAAAAAAAATAATGTACTTAAAATAAATGGGGTGGGGGGGTTAAAATTATATACGTAACAGTACTATGCAAAGTAGCTAGACGAAATTAGATATCTGTAAGATAATAATTAAATATGTCGTCGAAACACTGATAAATTTCAACATCAGTGAAATGTCGATAGAAACAATGTCGTAGACGTATATGCGCAGCGGCCACGCGTCGATCAGCGCCATGAACGCCTTCGCCTGCGCGCGCGCACTCGCGGGCAGCCCGTAGTCCATCACTAGCGCATTCACCAGCGTCATGGTTTCGTTGCGCGTCCACAACATGGTTTCACAAACATATGTCATCAAACCAACAATACCTAACTCACAAACACACCATGTTGTTGGAGTTAATAATAATGGCCAATTAAAAATGTCAGCTCTTAAATAAAATATTGTAGACCAAATCGTTATTGTGACGTACAAAAATGTTGATACAAGAGTCAAGAATATTTGGAAATTAAACACATTGTTGATCAAGTGGCAAAGCTTACCAATCATGTGGTAGGCAAATGACAACTCGCTCAGAGGCACAGTTTGTAATATTTTATAACTTTTTGAGTATAGACTATTTGCAGCTTGGTAAAAACGTAGCGATGAATTACGTGAACTGCATTTTTTTTGTTTTAGGTCGATCAGATGACAATTAATCACACAAAGTCGTCTCTTCATCATCAGTATCATCAAACAAAAAACGGTTATCTCTATGTTTTGCGCTAAATAGGTTACACAGTCAACCATTATTACCAAATAACCATTGTAATTTAAGAAACAATCTATAGTACTGAATATTAATTGGATGCTTATTAAAATGACTATAATTAACAAATTTTGGATGTTGATAGATTTGTAAAAATCAGAAAACATTACAATACCCAGTTTTGAATCGAGTTTTACAAAGTTTACGATAATTTTTATACTTGCTTTACTAAGTAGAAACGAAGTAATCGAAACTGATGCACCATATTGAAACAAAACAAAGAAGTTCGGTAAGTTGTCTAACGTTCGAATCAAAATGGGAGCTTTAAAGCCAGACCTCGCAGTACCAATGAAAATATATATACTACTAAATACTACAATAAGCAATATTCCAATTATTTTCATAGTTTTGGAGGTGGGCTCAAGATGTTCCTTAGTCAGGCGAAATCTAAATATTCCAAGTACATTTTCAACAACGAGGGCAGCTCGGAGTGATGTTATAACGTTGGTCATTATTAAATGTTCACTGCTACTGGTTATTTTCCTTTCAATCATTTTACACCACGTTATAATGCACGAAGTACTGGTTGCTAATGAAATATCTACTTCATCGTCACCTATTGAAATAAACTTTCATTTTTGTTAAATCCATTAAGGTAACAAGAGAAATACCGATGTTTGTGACTTTGTGTGTAATTATTTACATTACATTTACAAAATACAAATGCAAATACAAATATTCTTTATTGCTCACCATAAAGCAGTACAAAAACTTAAATATAAACACTTAGATACAGGGTAGACAATAGGCGGTCTTATCGCTTAAAAGCGATCTCTTCCAGACAACCATTTGAGTACAAGAAATTATGTGTTACAAAAACATTTATTACATATATAAAAATACAGTTTTTCACAAGAAATAAAAAATACAAAATGATTCCAAAAAAACAATCTTAGTGTTCATAGTTTTAAACTAGCTTTTGCCTGCGGCTCCGCCCGCTTGGATTTCGGTTAACGCGCGCTATTCCCTCGGAAACTATACATTTTTCCGGGATAAAAAGTAGCCCATGTCACTCTGGCCCATAAATTATCTCTGTGCCGAAAATCCGGACAAACATACAAACAAACACACAAGCATACAAGCACACACACTTCCGCATTTATAATATTAGTATGGATAAGATAAAATTCGGTGATTAGACCTTCCAGAGGTGTTCAGTTAAATTTGCCCAATCATTGCTGAAATATTTCACCTTGCATATTTAATTAAAATGAGCAATTTGTATCAGGACAATTAAATAAGTCGTGGAGACGCTTATAAATTTCAAGATTAAAGTAATGTCGACGGGGAACATGTCGTAGACGAATATGTGCAGCGGCCACGTGTGGATGAGTTCCATAAACGCCTTCGCCTGCGCACGCGTGTCTGCTGGTAACCCGTAGTCCATCACTAGCTCATTTATATGATATATTGTATAATTGCGAGCAATTAAAATTCTTTGACAGATGACAGAAATGGCGAAAACAAAAAATATGTGGGAAATATTCCAACAAAGAGTTGTAATCAACCCGCGGGGCATAAACTGTTTCTGATTTGCGAACAACACCATCCATAACGCAAGTAATGTTACGAAAAAGGTGGCTATTAGACATGCAAAGATTTGTAAATTAAAGACGCGGTTAATCAACTTGCTTGTGTTCCCGATGATGCCGTATGCTATTGACAACTCACGTAGATTGGACAGGGGAAAACTTTTTTGGTTTTCGGTATTTCCTTTCATCTTATTATTTCTATCTGAGTTGACTGTATACACGGAAATCATATCTAGATAATCACTAGAATGTCGCATATTTTTCAGATATAAATTCAAAATATCCAACCTGTCCTTGAGCGCATTGATCATGAAACAAAATATTAAAATCTCGATATCTTGTATAAAAAATAAAACACCAGCAAGTACTATTCCAAGCATAGTCAAATTAGTACTGAAATAATACCCTAAAATGAAAGTAGCATTAAAACAGATAATAAATGCTAAAATCCCGAATACATAAATTCTTGTGGTGTTGTACATTTTCTTGTTAATGTTAATACGTAATAATATTGAATCAAGCTCTAAAAACGACGAGATTATACTTATGTTGTCATCACACATTTGAAATGAATACAACAATGCTGTAACAATGTAACTAACTAAAAGTGCGACTGTAGGTACTAATTTTAAAGTGATGAAAATTACACTTCCGTCTGCATGAAAACCTGCGATGATTAAGTATGAGTAGAATATAGTCACCATCACCACCATGCAAATACCTAAAAAATTTCTTGTACCGCTGACATATAGTAGCTCTTTATTCTTGACTTTGAAACGAAGTATTCCAATTGCTCGCTCCATAGCAAATAGTGGTCCGAAGGACTGTATGAAGTTATTACATAACAGTTCCTTTGATTTTACTTCATTCTTTTCCGTTTTTTTCAATTGGATGTTCTGTACTTTTATCATGATGTAATTTATTTATCAATCAATGTTGTGCTTGTCAAGTCGACGAATATAATAAAAAATTGTAGGAAATATTACGGCTCGGCCTCTATAAATTTATTATGAGGGAAATCTACTTACCTAATGAAAATATCAGTTTGTCAACGTCAATCATGTGTCGACTATTTATACTGCTTGTTATAGATCAGAACAATGGCGGCTTCTACCTTGGAAGTATTATTATCCTAATCCTATATTTCTTGTTTGTAATGCTAGAACTTCATTTGGCATATTCGTAGAAATATTGACGTGTGAAAAAGAGATCCACTATACAATTTCTATAGTGAGTGACGGAAATGTCAATAGCACAACGCGAACACGCAATGCCAAGTGAAGTGCCACTATAACGCTTTCACACATAAAGTCATAGATATAAATAAAAAAGGTAGATTAGGTGCCTACGCTCTTATACAATACAATACAATACAAATACTCTTTATTGTACACCAGAAATAGCAAGCGATACAGAGCAATTTGAAATTAACACTAAAATTTTGAACTTGTGAACCAGGCTTAATAACTAAGCGTCTGCAGTTGACACATAAAATACAACAGTATGAAGGATTTTGTAGGCAAAAATAATAGCCATTAAATTTATTCACTTGTTTATTAAGTAAGTATCTATTTGAATAGTTTCTTACACTACATGAGAAATTTGTATGAGAATAATCAGATACGTAGTAGAAACGCTAATGAACTTTAATATTAACGATATATCGACGGCAAACATGTCATATACTTCTATGCGTAACGGCCACGCGTCGATCAGCTCCATGAACGCCTTCGCCTGCGCGCGCGCACTCGTGGGCAGCCCGTAGTCCATCACTAGCGCGTTCACCAACTCCTTAGTATCACTGCGCGTCCACAACAAGCTCTCACAGACAAAAGACAAAATTATTACGAAAGAAAACTTATTAGTACACCAACAAATTGTTGTAACTATGTCCGTATTGATTATGTCAGTGCGAAAGACATACAAGAACGTCCAAAGAGTAAAGAGAATATAAATAAAAATAGATAACAATAACATGAAAATGTGAAAGTTGAAGAGTTTGTTAATAAGACTGCAAGCTTCTCCTATAATGTCAAAGGCCAATGACAAATCGTGAAGCTTCTTCACATAATTTGACTGAAGAGCATGTAGTTGAGATGTTATTTTCATATTTGCGTGCTGGACGGTGCTAGGAAAAGCCTTGTCAGTATTTCTGCGTTCACTGATAAGTTTTTTAAGGTTACTATTAATTGTTGCTAATCTGAATTTAACCATGAATATCATAAGGCACACAACAGCTGTTTCATTATCTTGCAGGAGATACAAAGTATTGACCGTAAAAATGTGGACTAAGCTTACATTACTTGTCATATAATAACAAAAAGCGAATATTGTATTTATTAAAATTACAAAAATAATTATATACATTGTGTAGTTTCTTGAATTTTCATAAAAATTGTGTCTTGCGTTGTAACGTAGTTTGAAATCAAGTTGTACGAAATATAACAAAAGCTGAACGTTATATTTACTTTTAGCGAGTGTATGTATTACCAGCATAGCAATATAGTCAATCAAGATTAATACTAAACACACATTCTCATAAACATACAATAGTTGATTTGAGGTAGCCGTAGAAACTGACTGTATATGTAGATAGTAAGTAACACGCAGCCCCACAAAGACAGACACTATGAATATTCCAAAGCATTTTAATTTCCCATCAGTCGGTAGAACGTCATTGATTTTGACTCGGAATTTGAATATGCCTAAAATTTGTTGCAGTAGAAGAATGGGTTTGAATACGTAAATTATATTGTGCATTATGTAATTTCTGAAATTCTTTTCATGGCCCTTGGAGTGAGGTTGAATTTTTCTGTTGTGAATCATATCTGAAAATTTTTATTTTATTATCTTGAGTACCTTCACTAGCAAGTAACATTTAGTGTTTGGCGTCAAAATGATAGTTCAGTCCAGTTGTCCTTTCCTTCAATAAAAATACAACCAACATTTTTATGAATTAGAAATGATGTTTAGCAATTTTCTTTAAACAAACAGGAGCACGCAAGCGCCACGGCCGAGTTAGCTATAACTGATACAGTAACATCATCTAACATATTATAATATCATTGACTGATACAAAATACTTTTAGGAATTATTTGCAACGATTTTTTTATTCAGGTACTATGTAAGCAGAAGTATCCGTGGGGAGCAGCTTACTTTGATTAATAGTTAAGCTATGTTTGCACGGTTTATATTCCAAAAATTCTACATACTCTAAAAATTATAATTCTTGAATTTTATGCAAAAATTTGTCGAGAGAGAGGGGTTATTGAAGGAATATGAAAAGTTTAATAATATTCAAATAAAATATCAAACTGAAATTTGACAAAAAACCGATTGCATACGTAGATGTGGACTTGGCTCATTTTACACAAGCAGGCAGGCATTAGGCGGGTAATGGATATTAATCCATTGAAATGATAATTCTGACACTAACGTTTTTTCTCTTAACAACAACAACTACCGACTTTACGTATATATCCTTGTATATGCAGCTATGGGTTAGTTGTATTAATGTATTAAGATATGTAGCGCAGCGTGGGACGTCCACCAACGAGATGGACGGATGACCTGGTTAATGCCGCGGGTTCACGGTGGATGCAGGCCGCTGCCAACCGAAGCAACTATGAGGGAGGCCTATGTCTAACAGTGGACGTCCTACGGCTGAGATGATGATGATGATGTTTAAGATATGTATGTATATTACCCAATTTAAGAGATTTAAATGATAGAGAATAATGATTGTGAACGGTAATAAGGAACAAAGTAACTTTATCTACTGCATGGCGTTCCTCTAGCCCATAAACTTCGTAACTAATTACATATTTAGGTACTTCCTGCTCCATAAATTAATGTACTATTTTTTTTTCGACTGGATGGCAAACGAGTAAGTGGGTCTCCTGATGGTGAGAGATCATCACCGCCCATAGACACCTGCAACACCAGGGGGATTGCAGATGTGTTGCCAACCTAGAGGCCTAAGCTGGATTACCTCAAATGCCAGTAATTTCACCGGCAGTCTTACTCTCCACGCCGAAATACAACAGTGCAAGCACTGCTGCTTCACGGCAAGATTAGCGAGCAAGATGGTGGCAGCAATCCGGGCGGGCCTTGCACGAAGTCCTACCACCACTTAGAGCTTTTCTAAAGTTATAGTACATGAATCAATGATTTTAATCGGTATGAAACAAATTAAATTTGATCACTAATTTCTATCGTAAAATGGATCAATATGTCAAATGAAAGAAAACGGGTGGCATTAAAACATTTAATCTATTAATGGTGTATTGCCTGTTAACACACTTGTGTTTTTAATATACGCTAACGCTAGATGCCTGTAACCTACATTGGGTTGTAATAACATTAACTTACTTATTTATGTACGTCCATGTGTATATACATTGTTTTGAGCTTATTTTGTATTCATATTTATTTCGCTAAAGGTCGACAACTTAACTATCCTTAATTGTTCTGATCCTGACAATAACAAAGGTGTAGGTATGACATAAAAATCTAGGCTAAATAGGAAATAATAGTAATACCACTGCAGCGCTGAGTTTTTAGGACCAAAGCAAGAGCTCACTAACTAACTAACTTTATAAATATTGTGAATCTGTTTTTAAAAAAAATACCTCGTTGAGTTTCTTGCCGGATTCTTCTCAACAGAGGTTTTTTTCCGAACCGGTGGTAGATTTTTTGACATTCATAAGTGCTTATCATAGCCTAAATTGAATAAAGAGATTTTGACTTTGACTTTGACTAACGATAATAGAAGTCGATAACATACATAATACTGTAAACGCCAAACACGTGCAAACTACGTTTAAAATATTAAAATATTTTAGAACAACCCTGGCAGAACAAAACTGGCCTGTGAAGGAAATAGCATAAGTAGGTTTAATCATTCCCTGTCCATGGACCATCTCGACCAGTTAGTAGTTTTTTAAATTATATTTAAGAAGTTGAATAGCAAAATTAAATTGATATCTTCAAAAACTATCATGTTAATAATAGATAAATTGTGCAAACGAAGTCGTCAACAAAGACTAGTGTGGTCGTAAATTACAATTTTATATTAGTGAACCATACTAAGTCACTTATTTCTTACATAAAATGAGAAATCTGTATGATTACAATCAAATAAGTCGTCGACACGCTTATAAACTTTAGCATTAAAGTAATATCTACAGAGAACATGTCGTAGACGAATATGCGCAGCGGCCACGCGTCGATCAGCTCCATGAACGCCTTCGCCTGCGCGCGCGCACTCGCGGGCAGCCCGTAATCCATTATCAGCTCATTCACCAGCACTTTGGTGTCGTCGCGCGTAGATAGCAAGGTTTCACAAACATACGCCATTGAAGCTACGGTCAACATCTCGCTAAAACACCACAAGAATATAGCAATTATGTTAGCACCAGCGTAGTTTGAGTTTTGAAAATAGTAAAGCGAAGTCCACAAAGCTATTACGATAAAGACGAATGCTGAAATCAGGGTCATGAATATTTGAAAATTGTAGACCGTGTTGATGAGGTGACAAGTATCACCGATGATGTCGTATGCCAAAGACAACTCCCCTAGATTTGACACTGGGAAATTTCGAAGCAGATTGAAATTATTTTTGGTCTTAGCGTTCCTTTGACGAATAGTGTAAACGGATATTTTGTCTTGGCTATCATCATCATGAATACATTTGGCAAGATAGTGATTTATAACTTTCAGCCGACACTTTAGCATGTGTATCATCAAGAAAAAAAGTAATATTTCTAGATCTTGTACGAAATTAAGTATGTAATAAACAAAGCTGCCAATGATCCCAGTAACATTTTCGCTCGCATCAGTTGTTTCGAGGAAGAAGTCGCTGATGCTGGATATGAAGTGAACTGTCAAAACTACTACAAGTGCAATAATAGAATAGTTTTTGGTTTTTCTGTAAAAATCATCGCAAGTGTTGATATGAAGAGTTAAGTCCAGATCCGCTAGCATCGTCACAATACGAATATTGGCTTTACTCAGCAAGCAAGAAGTCATAACTGCTGATGAAACGTATTGAATCAGAATCACGACTGTCGGTAAATCATTTACTACGTCAACTAACTCCAGCTTTCCTGATAGAAGTATCTTGGTCACATCAAAAGAAATAACAAAAATGATGGTAACAATTGTAGTCATGAATAATCCAAAGAGTTTCATTGAGTCGGATGTAGGTCTCAGCGTCTGGTCCGTAATCCGGAATCGGAATATTCCGAAGATATGTTCAAGAACAATAACTGGATTGATGCAGTTAGTAATATTCACAGTCTTGGGCTTTGTAGGTTTGGGATTTTCTTTTTCCTTTGTTTCGTCTTCCTTCTCAGGAATCATTTTTATGATCATAAATGCGAGTTCTTTAAGAGCTGACTGTTAACGTTACAGTTACATTCAAATACACATTAAAACTACAATCGTCTACAAATGTTAACTTCAAATAAATTAAAGGGCACATCTAATATTTTATAAGTAATGTAATGAACTAATGGATAAACAAAGAACGATAAATTATTAATGAATTTGAGTTTCCTTCCGTACAGAAATATTGATTGATATTTTTTTACTGGACTAGCCTGCGCCCATGGCTTTGCTCGCATTACAAAATGATATCATGGAAATTTCACAAAATCCGTCCTACAGAAAGGAAATCTCTTTGCAAATTTTATTTGCTTTTTAGAAACAAGATTTGGGCTGGGCTTTGATGAGTCAGTTCCTGACTTTTCACTATATATTATATATATCGACGAGAGCGGAGAGGAGAGATGATGGATGGAATGAGAGTTCTTCCGTCTCGCCATCAGAATGCGTTCATGATGTATGTAGGTACTTGGGTAAGAGCTTCAATAGTAACTACCTTTTGGAGCACAGTTGTTTTATTTCACCAGCCGATAATAATTAAATTACAAAACCAATCAGAGTGTGTACAGAGCTAATCGACAGAGGAACTGACAGAATTGCCAGATTCGCCAGGTGTTGTCGTCCTTACAGCCCGAAGTAGAATGACGCTCCGCCCAATGTAATGAGCCCGTTCACTTGCACGTGCAAGGCAACCAGTAGTTACGTCACACGGCGTTAGCCGCCATTTCGATGTTGTAATAGTCAATTGACAATTGTATAGGGCTTGATTATTGTAATTCACGACATATAGGGTCCCTAGCTGACTACAGAACCCTAAAAAACCGGTTAAGCGTAGTGTAGGGCTCTGTGGTTATCCTTCACAATATTTTGATACTGCTGAATTGCTGATACTCGTCTACAAGCTGTTTGATACTGCTTAAGAAAAATCATGCAAATTGCACTAGTTTACGGAGCTCGATTGACCACTTCGAACTATCAACTACTTACACGATTTTTCTTGCAGGTCTAAACTGGAATTAAAAGTTTATGATTATTTCATTCAAGCCAAGGTATGCCGATTGGTGTGAATTTTTTGGTTCATATTTATAATATTAAGAATATCCGAATTCCTAGCGGACCAAGCTGCGGGCAAAAGCTAGTAGGCCTATAAACAAGCCTCCCATTCCCCATTTTTTGGTGGCAGAGTATTATACCTACTCAGTTTTTTATTACTTCGACTTGGTTAGTAATTTTTGGTATGCACATAATTTGGTAATTTCCCTGCAACATGTATATGGCTTTAATTAAATATTGTTAAGATACGTTGCAAAGTATAAGCAAAGGTATTGAGCTAATTAATATTTTTTTCACCTCAGCAACTCAAACAGGCAGGTTTTGCTATGAAAAGTCAGTGAGCAAAATTTAATTTTGTATATGTAGGTATATTATATGATGAAAAATCGATCTAGCATGGTCTTATCTCTGGGAAAACGTTTATTGTCGAGTTTTAGCCCGAACAAGCTCGGTCGCCCAGGCACTAAAAGTCAATAAATAATTTACGCCGACAACATAAAAAACAGTCAGTACTGGAAAATACCAAACAATAAAAAAAAAACTACTGAGTAAGGTACTTTTACTTTAATCGTGATTCAATACACAAAATGCAGACAATTTGTGGTTTTTCTACTTCACATGAGAAATTTGTATAATGACAATTAAATAAGTAGTCGACACGCTTATAAATTTTAACATCAAAGTTATATCAATGGAGAACATGTCGTAAACGTATATGCGCAGCGGCCACGCGTCAATCAGCTCCATGAACGCCTTCGCCTGCGCGCGCGCACTCGCGGGCAGCCCGTAGTCCATCACTACCTCATTCACCAGTACTTTGGTGTCGTCGCGCGTCGATAGTAATGCTTCACAAACGAACGCCATTGAAGCTACAGTCAAAATCTCGCTAGAACACCATAAAGATATGGTAAATAAGTTAACAATGTCGTACTCCTCAGTACGGAAGTATAGGAGTGAAGTCCACAAAGCTATTACAATGTAAATAAAGGCTGATATCAGAGTCATGAATATTTGGTAATTGTAGACCAGGTTAATCAAGCTACAAATTTCACCGATGATATCGTATGAAGAAGCTAATTCATGTAGATTCGTCACACGGATATTCCCAATCAAATTGAACTTATTTTCGGTCTTAACGTTCCGTTGACGAATAGTATAAACGGAGATTTTGTCTTCGTAGTCATCATTTTGAATGAAATGTACTAGGTAATGATTAATAACTTGTAGCCTTGATTTCAACATATTAATCATCAAAAAGAAAAGAAGTATTTCTACATCTTGTACAAAATTAAGCAAATAATTTAGTATATCAGATATTATGCTAACAAAGTTGTTTAAATCACCCTCGAGGAGAAAATCGCTTGCACTAGAAATGAGATGGATTATCGATATTACTACAAGTGCAATAATGGTATGAGTCTTCGATTTTTTATAAAATTCGTCACATGTATTCAGGTGAAGTATACAGTCGAGGTCTGCTAGCAACGTCATGATTCGAATATTAGCTTTATTTAGTAGACAAGACGTCATAATGGCGGAGGAGATGTATTGAGTCAGGATCACGACTGACGGCATATCCTCTATAATATCTATTACTTCCTTGTCTACTTTGAAAACAGCGGCAAAAACGACACCAACTATGACAGTTATTACTAGTCCGAGTATTTTCATTACGCCAGTTGTAGGTGCCAAATTATTATCCGTGATGCGAAATCGTAATATTCCAAGAACATTTTCCAGAACAAGGACTGGACCAATACAATTAATGACATTATCGGTTTTAGATTTCGTAGAGCTTGATTTGTTTCTCTCGCCTTTAGCGTCTTCTTTAATGGCAGCCATCTTCTTAACTACCCAGGCGTCTTGTATCAATTCTCACTTCACTATGTCTGCGTAGCATAGACTAGTTTTTAAATACATAACTATAACTGAAAAAAAAATGGGAGACGTTAATAAATTCAGCTTAATGAATTCACTGGGGAGGTGAGAAATGTTATTGAAGGATACATAATTTACGACTTTGTGTTGTCGTCATACACCGTGCTAATGGTAAGTATATCGATTGGGTAATTTTTATTTAATTGTATATAAGTATTCGTATTAAACCGTGCAGATTTTTTTAAAGTTTTCATTTACCGTGGACGCATTTTTTTAAGTGTGGATGTCTTCGAAGTCGTAATGTAGTCAAAAAATACCATGTGCGGGTTCTAAACGTATCAAGATAATTTGGTACATCATAAATTAAGTACCTTTTTCAGATGGTAGGACCTTGTGCAAGGTCCACCCGGATTGCTACCACCATCTTTCTCGCTAATTTTGCCGTGAAGCAGCAGTGCTTGCACTGTTGTGTTTGCGCGGAGTAAGACAGCCGGTGAAATTAGTGGCACTTGAGGTATTCCATCCTAGGCCTCTAGGTTGGCAACGCATCTGCAATACCCCTGGTGTTGCAGATGTTTATGGGCGGTGGTGATCTCTTACCACCAGGATACTTGCTCGTTTGCCTTCCAGTCGAATAAAAAAAAACCTACCTAAGATGTGAATTATTTTGTTGCTTTGTATATTCGATTCTCTAACAAACCTACTTTTCCAATTTATAAGCAACTGGTATGAAAAGATGGATAGTTAGGACCGGCGTAGTTTTAGTTTTGAAAATAGTAAAGCGAAGTCCATAAAGCTATTACGGTATATCATCGATATGTAGACAAATGCTGAAATCAGTGTCATGAATATTTAAAAGTTGTAGACCGTGTTGATGAGGCGACAGTTGGGCGACAAGTATCACCGATGATGTCGTATCCCAAAGATCCCTAGATTTAACACTGGGGTATGTCTAAGCAGATTGAAGTTATTTTCGCTCTTAGCGTTCCTTTGACGAATAGTATAAACGGGTATTTTGTCTTGGCTATCATCATTATGAATAAATTTTACAAGATAGTGATTTATAACTTTTAGCCGACACTTCAGCATGTGTATCATCAAGAAGAAAATTAGGTAATATTTCTAGATCTTGTACAAAATTGAGTAGGGTAGTGACGATATATATACTGAGCGGCAAAAAATCTGGCCCTCAAATGTATGCAGAATCGGTAATTTTGTATGAAGGGTTGGTCAATTTTTTTGCCGCTAAGTATATATTACCGGAAAGTCCTGTTGCATCACAACTAATGGATAAACAAAGAAGGATATTGTATTACATACATTATTGATGAATTTGTGTTACCTTCCGTACCTAAGAATATGCTCCCATTACAAAATATACTAAGATCGCCTTGCAGGTAAAAATAAATGTAGATTTAGTAGATAAACCTGGCTTAAGCTGGACAGTTCCATACATTTTGACACTACTAAATTAAGCTTAACGCTAACTCGAGATTTATGTGTTTCCAGAAAGTAGCCATAAGTATTGTGGAATTAACAAAATCTATCTTACAGAAAGGAAAACTATACAAAAATGATTTGCTTCTTATGAAATGAATTGAAATCGTTTATTGCATGACCACAGAAAGAGAAGGGTTCGGGTTGGACGTTGGTGAGTCAGTTTCTGATTGTAGCAAACTCCTTGGAGTTTTTCTACTTTTTTGATGTATTTTTGTAAAGTTTTTTTTTTGTAAGTAAGTTCTTTTATTTACTTGTCATTATTGCTTTTGTTGTGTGCTCGTACGGTTGTGTTTACAAGTCAAGAATATATTTCAATTTCATCAATTATTCGCATTTATTTTAATACAGTCCACTTCATACGTTTCACTGATCTTTAATTTAATATTATATATAGTTAGCATCTTTAATGTTGTCATTAGCACTAGAGATGATATCAGGGTGTCGTCTATTGGGTGTTAGACTCGGACGTTTACTTTAATGCGACTTGTACGATTTTTCTTGCAGATCTAAATTGGGCTTCAAAGATTTAATGTCTGGTACACTCCGTGAGCTTTTAAAAAAACCTTCAGATTTTAGAAGCATGCTTCGGGTATTGAGGATGACACGCGATCGTGATATACGGTTCTGTTCTGTTATAAACTCGCAAAACTTTTCAAAGTTACCGTGAAAAGAAACAAAGTTTCTTGTCCGAAATTCTTTTCTACGAACAACAGGGCGGCTGCACGGTACAAAATACACGTTCTCGAATCTACATAGGCACGACGACGTCTGTACACGCGTCAATGTGTGCGTAACATACACGTTACAGGGCTGACTATCGCAAAACCGTAATAAGTGCTACCAGTGACATTTAGGCACATACTTATAATGTAGGTATGGCTTAGATAGTGCAAATAAATGTAATAAGAAAGAAAGAAAGAAAAAAAATATTGCCACATAAAAACTAAAATAATACATTTATTTTTACATATTTTTTTTATTTGTAATCTTTCACACGAAAACACAAGCCGAAACATGAATGCACAGAAAAACCAGAAAAATAGACCAGCGCTGGGAATCGAACCCAGGTCCTCAGCATTCCGTGCTGCGTGCTATTCCCCTACACCACCACTGGACAGGAGACTAGACACGAATTTTTCCTATGCACCCATATTTCAACTTTTTGGATTCTTTTTCATTTGTCACTTTAGCAGCGACACTAACGCCATCTATGGATCTACGTTCTCAACGAGAAACATTTTTTCCACTCCCGTCGAAGCTATCCGCTCACCAGGGACAAGAGATGTCGCTATTAAGCAATCAAATCAAGATTACGATTTGGAGTCTTTTTGTATTTTTTATTTCAACTCCAAATTTTTTGTTTCTTTTACGGTTATCCCGTGAAAGTTTAATATTTCACACGAAAACACAAGCCGAAACATGAATGCACAGAAAAACCAGAAAAATAGACCAGCGCTGGGAATCGAACCCAGGTCCTCAGCATTCCGTGCTGCGTGCTATTCCCCTACACCACCACTGGACAGGAGACTAGACACGAATTTTTCCTATGCACCCATATTTCAACTTTTTGGATTCTTTTTCATTTGTCACTTTAGCAGCGACACTAACGCCATCTATGGATCTACGTTCTCAACGAGAAACATTTTTTCCACTCCCGTCGAAGCTATCCGCTCACCAGGGACAAGAGATGTCGCTAAAAAAAAAAAAAAAGAAAAGAATCCAAAAAGTTGAAATATGGGTGCATAGGAAAAATTCGTGTCTAGTCTCCTGTCCAGTGGTGGTGTAGGGGAATAGCACGCAGCACGGAATGCTGAGGACCTGGGTTCGATTCCCAGCGCTGGTCTATTTTTCTGGTTTTTCTGTGCATTCATGTTTCGGCTTGTGTTTTCGTGTGAAATATTAAACTTTCACGGGATAACCGTAAAAGAAACAAAAAATTTGGAGTTGAAATAAAAAATACAAAAAGACTCCAAATCGTAATCTTGATTTGATTGCTTAATAGCGACATCTCTTGTCCCTGGTGAGCGGATAGCTTCGACGGGAGTGGAAAAAATGTTTCTCGTTGAGAACGTAGATCCATAGATGGCGTTAGTGTCGCTGCTAAAGTGACAAATGAAAAAGAATCCAAAAAGTTGAAATATGGGTGCATAGGAAAAATTCGTGTCTAGTCTCCTGTCCAGTGGTGGTGTAGGGGAATAGCACGCAGCACGGAATGCTGAGGACCTGGGTTCGATTCCCAGCGCTGGTCTATTTTTCTGGTTTTTCTGTGCATTCATGTTTCGGCTTGTGTTTTCGTGTGAAATATTAAACTTTCACGAGATAACCGTAAAAGAAACAAAAAATTTGGAGTTGAAATAAAAAATACAAAAAGACTCCAAATCGTAATCTTTATTTGTAATCGTCAATCGTAAATCTTACCTATTTATTTAAACCTACTTAAAATGTATCTGTCTGTATATTTAAGCATTATTATTTTCAATTACAATAGATAATACGACTACAAACTTAAAAAAATTATTCGGTAGATAGTTATTTCATGTATTAATCGTGATAATTTCAGAAATCATTATTTATTTAGGAAAAGGAAGTAGGTATGGTTCCGACCGTTACAATTTCGCAAAATAATTGCTCCCGAACTTAGTGCCGTGCGGCCGACATACATCGGATAAAATCGCGTTGCGCATCCGACTGCTTTCCTGCGGTTTTCTTGCAATCTGCGCTAGAGGGGTGGGGTAACTCGAACCGGTGCGGGGCGGAGCGTGGCCATTCTGTACGTTAGTACTATTATTATATTCTTAGTCACATGCCTGTTTTCACTAAGAATTGCCGTACTTGACATTATTATTTAGATGGCTATCCTCTAAAGTTCGTAGAACGTTCGTACTTTTCACACCCCGAACTCTCCCGTGTTCAAATGACAGTTTAAAGTTTTTTTTACTTACTCGTATATATATATTATTTTTGGATTTTGATTTAAAAAATCAATTTTTAAAAAAAAATTCTTGAAAGGGGTGCAAAGTTTAGCATGGTTTAGCTGCCTTTTTATGCGGGGCCTCTTGACCCTCAATTTTTTTATTATTTCAACTTGTTTAGGCATTTTTGTTGTGCATAATTATAGCTTCAAGTTCTGTGAATCAAGGATGTTGCGTACAAACAAACAAAGATAAGTATGTATGTACCTATACCTAATACCATTACTTACCTAATACACTCTCACATACTTAATTAAATTTACATTTCCCACAGAAATAAAAGTTTATTAATAGTTTACGTTGACAAATATATATCATAAAAAAACAGCCAGTATTTAAATATACCAAACTTATAAAACAATGAAATCAAACTGCTGAGTACCTACCTACTTTTGCTTTAATCGTGATTTATTACAGAAAATACAGACGAGACGTGGTTTTTCTATTTAACATGAGAAATTTGTATAATGACAATTAAATAAGTAGTCGCCACGCTTATAAATTTTAACATCAAAGTTATATCAACGGAGAACATGTCGTAAACGTATATACGCAGCGGCCACGCGTCAATCAGCTCCATGAACGCCTTCGCCTGCGCGCGCGCACTCGCGGGCAGCCCGTAGTCCATCACCAACTCGTTCACCAGCACTTTGGTGTCGTCGCGCGTCGATAGTAATGCTTCACAAATGAACGCCATTGAAGCTATAGTCAAAATCTCGCTAAAACACCATAGAAAACTAGATAATAAATTAAAAATGTCGTACTCCTCAGTACGGACGTAGAGGAGTGAAGCCCACAAAACTATTACAATGTAAATAAAGGCTGATATCAGAGTCATGAATATTTGGTAATTGTAGACCATGTTAATCAAGCTGCAAATTTCACCGATGAAATTGTATGAAGAAGCTAACTCATGTAGGTTTGTCACTCGGATATTCCCAAGCAAACTGAACTTAGTTTCGGTCTTAGCGTTCCGTTTATGAATAGTATAAACAGAGATTTTGTCGTGGCAGTCATCATTATGAATGAAATGTACTAGGTAATGATTAATAATTTGTAGTCTTGATTTCAACATGCTAATCATCAAAAAGAAAAGAAGTATTTCCATATCTTGTACAAAATTAAGTAAGTAATATAGCATATCAGATATTACGGTAACAAAGTTGTGTGAGCTACCCAAAAGGATAAAATCGCATGCACTAGAAATGAGATGAATTATCGATATCACTGCAAGTCCAATAACGGTATGAGTCTTCGATTTTTTATAAAATTCGTCATATGTTTTGAGGTGAAGTATACAGTCGAGGTCTGCTAGCAACGTCATGATTCGAATATTAGCTTTATTTAGTAAACAAGACGTCATAATGGCGGAGGAGATGTATTGAATCAAAATCACGGCTGACAATATATCCTCTATCATCTCTTCTACATCCATATCTACTGTAAAATTAAAAACAGCGACGAAAACGACACCAACTACGATATTTATGACTAGTCCGAGTATTTTCATTACGCCAGTTATAGGTGCCAAATTACTTTCCATGATGCGAAATCGGAATATGCCAAGAACATTTTCCAGAACAAGAACAGGAGCAATACAATTAATGACATTTTCAGTATTGTACTTCGAATACTTTGATTTGTTTCTGTCCCCGTTATCGTCTTCTTTAATGGCAACCATCTTCTTAACTAACCAGGCGTCTTGTATCAATTCTCACTTCATTATGCCTGCGTAGCATAGACTAGTTTCAAAGTACATAAGTATAATTGAAAAAAAAAAACGCTAATTAATTGTGTTTAATGAATTCTTTGAGGAAGGTGAGGTGAGGTGAGGTGGTGTATTTAATAAGGTGAGAAAGATTATTGAAGGATACATAATTTACGACTTTGTGTTATCGTCACACTCCGTGCTAATGGTAAGTGGGTTTTTCTCCAATTGGAAAATTTGAAGTCCCCTGCCAACTTTCTCTTCAAATTATGATGAATTGAGCAGTAAAAATATATAATAAAATTTGTAATTTATATATAATATAATATATACAACGTGGTCCCTGTAACATGAGCAAAAAATTAAACCACACCTTCCACTCTTCATCTTGACCTAAGGTTCTCTATTGTTTGCCCGAACTTCATATTTCCGAATGTATCTTTTTCTAGATTTTTTTTTTTGAATGCGGTGAACGCTCGATTTTCTTTGAATATTTCGCAAACAGATAACTGAATCGAAAAATTGTCTGAGCAACCCTGCAATTGTTTTAAAATACCTATCCAATGATATCCCACATTACAGAGTTGTTAGTCAAGAAAAATAAAATACCCCTTCTTTACGTCTATGGAAGGTAGGTACCGTAATTTTTTTTTTACTTTTTTTATTGTACCACTGTTGGCGTGACTGATATGTACATTCTTGCCAAATTACAGCTTTCTAGTACTAACGGTCTCTGAGCTTAGACGTGGATTGACAGACAGACATGGCGAAACTTTAAGAGTTCCTAGTTGACTACGGAACCCTAAAAACTGTCAGTACTGAAAACTATACATTTTGTAAAAAAATAAAAACAGACTTCTGAGTAGGTATTTTTGCTTTAATCGTGATTCAGTGCACAAAATGCTGTCATTTCGTGGTTTTTCTACTTCGCAATTGAAATTTGTACAATGACAATTAAATAAGTTGTCGACACGCTTATAAAATTTAGCATCAAAGTTATATCAACGGTGAACATGTCGTAGATGTAGATGCGCAGCGGCCACGCTTCGATCAGGTCCAAGAACGCCTTCGCCTGCGCGCGCGCACTCGCGGGCAGCCCGTAGTCCATCACCAGCTTGTTCACCAACACTTTGGTGTCGTCGCGCGTTGATAGCAATGCTTCACAAACGAATGCCATTGAAGCTACAGTCATAGTCTGGGTAAAAAACCATAAAATTATAGTAAATAAGTTATCAATGTCGTACTCCTCAGTACCGTAGTAGTACACCGCAGTCCACAAAGCTATTACAATGTAAGTAAAGACTGATATCAGAGTCATGAATATTTGGTAATTGTAGACCATGTTAATCAAGCTACAAATTTCACCGATGATATCGTATGAAGAACCTAAATCGTGTAGATTTGTCACTCGGGTATTTCCAAGCAAATTGAACTTAGTTTCGGTCTTAGCGCTCCGTTGACGAATAGCATAAACAGAGATTTTATCGTAGCAGTCATTATTATAAATGAAATGTACTAGGTAATGATTAATCACTTGTAGCCTTGATTTCAACATGTTAATCATCAAAAAGAAAAGAAGTATTTCAATATCTTGTACAAAATTAAGAAAGTAATACAGAATATCAGATATTACACTGACATAGTTGTTTGAGTCACCCGCAAGTATAAAATCGCTAACACTAGAAATTAGATGTATAGTCGATATCACTGCAAGTGCAATAATGGTAAAAGCCTTCGATTTTTTATAAAATTCGTCACACTTGTTGAGTTGAAGTATACAGTCGAGGTCCGCTAGCAACGTCATGATTAGAATATTGGCTTTATTTAGTAGACAAGACGTCGTGATGGCGGAGGAGATGTATTGAATCAGGACCACGATTGACGGCATATCCTCTATCAAGTCTAATTCATCCACTTTGAAAACAGCGGCAAAAACGACACCAACCACAATAGTTATGACTAGTCCGAGTATTTTCATCACGCCAGTTGTAGGTGCCAAATTATTGTCCGTGATGCGAAATCGGAATATTCCAAGAACATATTCCAGAACAAGAACTGGAGCAATACAATTAATGACATTATCAGTTTTGGACTTTCTAGAGTTCAATTTGTTTATGTCACCTTTAGCGTTTTCGTTAATGGCAGCCATTTTCGTAACTAACCGGGGGTCTTGTTTCAATGCTCACTACACTTCACTACGCACGTGTAGTGAAGTTCACTACGACTGCGTAGCGTAAACTAATTTTTAAGTACCTACATAAGTATAATTGACAAAAAAGTGGAATATTACTAATGAATTCAGCCCAATGAATTCACCGAGTAAGGCAAGAAAGGTTATTGAAGTACTAGATTTTGCCCGCGACTTTGTCTGCGTAGATTTCGATATTTACACAATAGGTATTCCATCCATAGCACCACGATAGTTCAAATGTAAAAACAAGAACTTATTCAAAGTTTCAAAAATAAGTACTCACCACAAACTCTTACCTATTCCCAATCAATAAGGCCGTGGTAACATATTTCTGAGTGGTTTGAATAGATACTCATTTTTGCACTTGACTGTATCTAATGATATTTTCTCTTTGCAGGTGGTAGGACCTTGTGCAAGGTCCACCCGGATTGCTACCCACCATCTTGCTCGCTAATCTTGCCGTGAAGCAGCAGTGCTTGCACTGCTGTGTTTCGGCGTGGAGAGTAAGACAGCCGGTAAAATGACTGGCATTTGAGGTATCCCATCCCATCTTAGGAACCTACCCATGGAAATGGGAGCTAAAATCCGCGGAATTAGGATCACCGGCTGTTCAATACAATACCAGGAATTAGAGATTTTCCCATTTCTACTTTTAAAAAATATTATACGCGCTTATCAACATAAGTGTGTTTTTTTTTTAATGTAGCTCTGTCCATTGGAGGACTATTTTGCCATTGTCTAGTAGGTTTTGCCGTGGTAGGTACGGTAAAAAATCTAGAAAACGAAATATGAGAGAATATGGATGTACGATGACAGCGCGAAGGAAAGAAGGAATTTTTAGTCTACTTTATTGGGTACGTATTGCAAGGCCTAAAATTAAAATATCTAACTTTAAATAACCTATTTTCAAAATCCCTAAAATTTAAATACCTAATGATTTTATATACCTAAGCAACTAACACCCACCTACGAATTACCTAAGTTTAAAATACCTATTGGAGTAAATGTCTAAAGTTTGAAATATCAACAGCAATGACACCTAAGTTTGATACTCCAACATTTGAAATACCAAACGGTCAAAATACCTAAAATGATGTACTTGCGAGCTTCTACAATTAGAGTAGCGTGAGCTGTTACAAAAAAAAACCTAACATCGAAGGCTAAGGCGGGAGCGAAGCGCAGCGTAGCTAAAATTTAGGGGTTACATTTTAATACTGAGCCTATAATTTGGCCGGGGATGCTCACTGGTGTTGTTCATTCCGTTAGTCAAAAACCGGCCAAGAGCGTGTCGGACACGCCCAAAATAGGGTTCCGTAGCCATTACGAAAAAATTAAGTAATATTTTTCTAAGGATTTCGTATTTTATACGGAATCTTCCAAGTTTAGGTATATTTTATACCTTACGCTGCTATTTACTCATAAACTACTATAGTTCTCAAGCAAACTTAGCCGTTATAGTTTTCCTTGAAAGTTTGATATAATGACTACCATCCTGAATTTTTTCAAATTTTTCCACCCACCGGGTTAGATTTTAGAGGGGGGGGGACGCTCGATTTTAATGAAAATTTGCACTTTAAAGTTGAATATTTCGCAAACAGATGACTGAATCGAAAAATCGTTTTAGCAAACCCCTAATGGTTTTAAAATACCTATCCAACGATATCCCACACTATAGGGTTGGATGAGAAAAAAAAAATCACCCCCACTTTACGTCTATGGGAGGTACCCTAAAAAAAATTGTTTTTGAATTTTTAATTGTACTATTTTGTCGGCATAGTTTACCTATATATCCGTGCAAAATTACAGCTTTCTAGCATTGATAGTCTCTGAGCAAAGCCGCGGACGGACAGACAGACAGACAGACAGACGGACAGACAGACAGACAGACAGACAGACAGACAGACAGACTGACATGGCGAAACTATAAGGGTTCCGTTTTAGCCATTTTGGCTCCGGAACCCTAAAAACGACTAAGTATTTACTCCTATATGCACTATAGCACATTATTTACTGTAAGTTTCAGATATATTACAAAACGCATAAGTACAAATACCACGGAGTTGACCGCCGATTTTGACTGCTACGGTAATAGGAGTCGTTACCTTAAAAAGTGCGTAGTTAAGTCATAATCATCATATCAGCCGAAAGACGTCCACTGCTGGACATAGGCCTCCCCGAAGGCTCTCCACTCAGACCGGTCTTGTACAAGCTTGTAAAAGCACAAGCTTTTCGCATCCACCACGATCCCGCGATCTTAACCAGGTCGTCCTCCATCTTGTTGGAGGCCTACCGACAGCAGTAAACAGCAAAAAATGTTTATTGGGCATATTTGATTACCATTACATCCACACATAGGAAACTGAAAAGAAGGGGTAGATGTTCAGACAGTTTCACAAAATGTATCTAATGATAATAAAACTAAAGGCAGTGTTCACATCTGACATTTTATTAATATTTATATGTCCGTTGATTGGATACTTACTCTTAAATAAAATTCTACTTTAACGCTCGACTAGTGATTTTCACAGATAAATTATAATCTGTACCTTTTTATTGTACAGATGTTCTGTAGGTAGGATCCTAAATGGATCGATTCTCAAAATGCAAGTTTTTTTTTTTTATTCTACTGGAAGGCAAACGAGCAAGTGGGTTAGTGGGTGGGGTGGGTTGAGCAAGTACAGCATATTAAATAAATGTTCCGGATAACTCACGTCTTTAATCGTCGTCTTGAATCGGTAGTCGCGCGAGCAGAGCGGCGGCGCGCAGTGCGCGTGTAGCAGCCGCCGAGTCGCGTTGCTCCGAAGAAGAAGGGCTACGGATTAGCCCGAAACATGTCGAGCTAAACTCGATTTAAGACTTGAGTTATCCGGAACATTTATTTAATATGAGTGAGTCTCACGGGAGTTTTATGTCCAAAATTGCAAGTACAGCGTTAAAGACGTGATTGCTCTTGGATCCAAAATTTGATTTAAAACCAGTTATGGTTTCAATTATTATCAGATTAGGTTAGTTTGACTTAACGCTTCGTTAACAGGTGCTAAATTATCCCTGATTAATTTTAAAACATTTTGCACACCTACTTAACGCTATACAGAACTGGCTGTAGAAAAATTGTGAACTCCATTAGATCTGAACCTGAAACAAGCAGTAAGTGCCAGAGATGCAATGTCTAATGCAAATGTAACATACATACAAATTAACTATTCAGTGCAAAATGATAATTCTTGAATAATCTAGGGTCAGGTGCGGTGGTTAGAATGGATCAAGTTAAAACTAAAGTACAGATTGAACAATTATTTACCTATGCCGGTATCTACTAGATTTCTGCTCAAAAGTAAGTACTTAGTACTACCAATTACCAATAGTACTATAATAACGCGGAATTTTAATAGTTATTGTTGTGTTGATTGTCTCAAATAGTCTCAATATTTTACGCGAAATGAGAAACTTGGATAATGACGATTAAATAAGTTGTCGATACGCTAATAAACTTTAACATCAAAGTAATGTCGACGGAGAACATGTCGTAGACAAATATGCGCAGCGGCCACGCGTCTATGAGTTCCATGAACGCCTTCGCCTGCGCGCGCACATTAGTGGGCAGCCTGTAGTCCATCACCAATTCGTTAACCAGCACTTTGGTGTAGTTGCGCGTCGATAACAAAGTTTCACACACAAACGCCATCGACGCCACGGTCAACATCTCGCTACAACACCACAATATTATAGTAACTAAGTTACCAGCGTAAGTTTGGGCACGAAAAGAGTATAAAGATGCCCACAAAGCTATTACAATATAGATAAATGCTGAAATCAGGGTCATAAATATTTGAAAGTTGTAGACCATATTGACAAGGTGACAAGTATCACCGATGATGTCGTACGCCGATGATAGGTCACGTAGATTTATGACGGGGACATTTCCAGCTGGTATGGCCTCTTTGACGGTCTTCGGGTTCTTTTGGCTTACAATATAAACAGATAATTTGTCTTGGTCATCATTGTTGTGAACTAATTTTACAAGATTGTCATTTATTACTTTCAGTCTTGATTTCAGCATGTATATCATCAAGCAGAAAAGTAATATTTCAAGATCTTGCACAAAATTTAGAACATAATTTAAAGTTTTAGTGACGACGCCATCGTCGCCAGTGGCATCGAGAAGAAAATCGCAGACACTGGATATAAGGTGAATGATTGCAATAACAGCAAGTGCAACGATTGTACGTTTCTTCGATTCCTTGTAAAATTCTTGTCTCTCGTTGATGTGAAGTGTGGCGTCGAGATCCGCCAGCGATGTCATGATGCGCACATTGGCTTTACTCAGCAGACAGGATGTCATCACAGCAAACGTGACGTATTGGAAGAGAAATACAACTGATGGAATATCCCCCATTAAATCCACTATTTTCAAAATCCCAGACAGTGCCCTTGGGACATCGTAGGTTAATGCAAAAACTAAAACAGTGATGGTCGTCATGAATAATGCGAAAAGCTTCATAAGGCCAGTTGTCGGCATTACGTTATTGTTTGAAATACGAAATCTAAATATGCCAAAGACATGTTCCACAGTGAGGGCAGGTCCAAAACAATTAGCGACTTTCACAGTTTTAGACTGCTTAGTTTTCGATTTATGTCTTTCTGGCTTAACTTTGCTGTTTGTCATTTTATATTTTATATCAGAGAGAGAGAGAGCGGCGAAAAAAAAACACGTCCGTTTCAGTCTGAAATTACTCAAACATATTAAAAAAACAGCACTTACTCTAGGTGAATGTATTAAAAAAATAAGTAGGTGTTTAAAAGCTTTTGAACGACTGCTAAGTAATGAAGATTAGAATCATCATAGGTAGGGAGGTAGATATTATAGGTATATTAATGATCAGTTGAACTTACGAACATTGGTTGGGTTTTACTATTTAATATATTTTGTAACCAACTTCAAAAAAGGGCGAGGTTCTAAATTACACGATTTTAAATAAAGAGGTCAAGTACTACTGGATACTTACCAACTAAAACAAAAGATTTTGTCATGGATGTTCGACTGTATCCACTTGCGGCTGTGGCGAACAATGGCGGAATTTGAGATTATTAACAAATATTGCGGAACCCGAAAAACAGATAACTAATTGATCCAAAAAAAATTATTATAATTAATCACAAAATCATACAACTACAGAATATAAACCAAATAAAATAAAATAAACTTAAAACTACAGTAAACATACAAACTAACTAACTAAAACCTAACCTAAAACCCACCACTCCGCGTTGTACCCGGCTCAAAGGTGCCCATAATGCCGGCCGCATTACCCCGCTGAATGGCCAGCGCTACCTGCTGAACCAGGTACGACCCGGAGCGGGGGTCACAACCCCTGTCCCGCAACCTACGGCCCAGCTCCCAAACCAAGGATTTTGCCTCGGCCCCCCAAGGACCAGCCGTCTCAACCGCAAAAGGCACGAAGTCATAAGTTGGCTCCAAAGCCGAGTACTTGAGGTGCTTAGACCGCGCGGCATTCTCAGCCGCGGCTCCAGCTGACCTCGACGTGCAACTTAAGTGAGATGGCGCGAAGGTACTCACGCACGTCGCATCCCACAAGAGGCAACGTCCGCTCTGCCAAGGAACCAACGTAAGACCATCGGGCCTCTTGCCGTCACTACGACTCAACCCCGGAGGCTCCAACTAATTGATTGCAGTTTTAAAGTTTTTCAAAAATAATATCCGAGTATTATAGGTTCATTCGAACCAGCTGAATCGTGACCAATTGTGGAACCTTTTCGTAGAAAGAGATAGTTGCATCGCATTGCTTGACAAGGGAATTTATTATGACACTTTCTGTCACAACGTTCTACGGTGGCGTGGGTCAGTAATCAAAATGGTTGATTCGATTTGTGGCATTCGAACATGGAGGATGTGAACAATGTTTAATTTTGCTATTTCTGTTTCTTTGGCTAGTTGAAGTATAATTTTGATAGTGTTTTATGCGGCGATTAACCTTAACAGTGAACAGTGATCACAATATTCAATATTGCTCTCGTGTCTGACATTTTTTAATGCGCAAGTTGTCTCCACGTGGTTTCTGGAATTTTGCTATCAAGTTGCAAAAACTACAATCACCGTACAACGTTGCCTCTCGAAAGAGAATACTTTGACATTGGCGAAATTGTCTTATTAATTAGGACAGAAGCCATATTTTAAAAAAGAATAAGAGAAGAAAATAATCAAAATGGTTCGACTGTGTACAGTCGGAGTAAAAAAAGGTTCGTCACCTTAAGATCTATTTTCCTTTGCTCAGTATGAGCGCTCATCTGCTTTACCGATTGAGTAGGACATACAGAGTCAACCTGTCAACCTGCTAAACACAATCAGGTGACCATAGCAACCCTACAACTAAACCTTGGCACTGACAAACATTGACAATTAAATAGAACATTATTTGATTGAAACTTTTAGGTAGTTGTTTATTAAAAAGGTTTTGTATTGATATGAAACTAGACATATGTCAGAGGTGTATACTATTTTGATCCTTGTTGTCATGCCAAGTAAGTATAATTTGATATGCACTTGTCTACTTAGTACTTTGGTTTCAAAACGTACTAAGAGTCTATGACTTCGCAAAGGAATCAATTTAATAACTGACGAAGGTTTTTCTACCCCCACTGTACCTATACTTCGTTTTTTTTAGCATTTGAAAGGGTAGGTAAACAATCTTGACAAGTCTTTTTATTGAAAAACGTCTTTAAAATAAAAATACAGTAACTATTATGATACCAAACTAATGTAAAGAATTATAGGTATGTCCTTGCTACTTGTTACATATTTGCTGAGACTTATTTTTCAAGTGTTTTTCAATAAAAACACACGTCTAGATCGCTTACCTTCTTTCTGATGCTAAAAAAACGAAGTAAGTAAGTATATGGATACTTGAGCAACTTTGCAACTCTTTATCAGAATAGAAAAAGAAGTGAAAATGTAGCATTATCTTGCTTATTTTGATTTTATTTTAGACTGTGTACTTTCATTATAAATAATATTTAAAACAGTAACAGTAGCGTAACCTGGCGAACAATATTGGCATTACGATTCTTAACTTACGATGCCGTACTTAGCGACTTTCATTCGTTCACCGTGTAGTTCATGGTATCAAGTAGAGATGGCACACTGAGTTTCTAGATAGTATCTAACAAGTTTTGTAGATATTTATTAAGTTATACTATACTCGTATTTATCTAGTCTAATCTATCAAAGTTTTTTTCGTGAGAAGGCTTAGCTAGAAGGTTCTAGTTTTTGGTGATGATCCGATGGTCATTAAACTTCTTCCCTTTAAATAAAGTATATTTTATCATGTATGCTACTTTAATTCGTCTACCCACCATTAGTTAAAACTATGTCGAGTGTGCAGGCAGGGGGTGAATGAGGATTTACACAGACGCAAAATAGCGCTAGATGGGGTTAGTATCGTGAAGTACGATCAATCTGAGTGCGATTGGCTCATATAGTTTTATTTAACCAATCACGAGCAAACGTCAAACGGACCTCAAAGTAAGTACTAATGCCATCTAGCGATATTTCGCCTCTGTGAAAACCCTCATTGACCAGCTCTATGCAGACTGCAGGCTTGTGCATGCAAATACGGAGCAAGCTCCTTTTGCCAGACTTTTTTTACCAACATTGTACTTATGTGCAGCAATAAACCATTTCTTTCTTTTTCTTTCTATATCCTAGTAGGTATTGATTAAAATTGAACAAATAAATAAATAAAACATACCGGCAAAGTGCGAGACAGGAACAACGATGAGTAGTGAAACCTACGTAGAGAAAATTGTAAAGTGTAGGTGTGCCTATCTAGATTATTAGGGAATGAAAGCTAGGTCCCAACAGGTCCCAACAATAATTGTCATTTATCTTTGGCAGGATGAATAATTCAACATCTAAAAAGCACGTAAAATGAGGTTTCATCATTGAACAGATTATTTTGATTCCTGTCACTTCTGTCCAGCATATTCCAAATGGATGTTTGAATAGAATCGGATTTGTTTTTAAGTTGGAACTGTCAGAGGTCCCAGCTGAGAGACCTGCGCTCGCTGTATCGACCGCCCGGAGGCTTAGAGCTGCACCGGATTGCCGATATCGAAGTCTGTAAAAAGTTGGTATAGGTGCCGCTTCCCTAGTGCCGAAAGAAAACACCTGAACTGCGGAAAACTGTTAAAAATAATTAGATACTTGTGCAATTAATGACGTGATTTCCCTAGCAACTTGATACTCGTACACTTATTCAGTAGAGTAATTAAAAATAATACACTGTCGGAATATTTGCTGCAATGTTTCTAACGCGTAAGATTGCTTCGCTAGACGTTTCCGGAGTTCAGGTTTGCCTTTACGTTAAAATGCCTATCTATGCTAGACACCACCTCCAGACTTGAAGGGATGTTTATGTGCTTCCTCATTTCACTTAGCAAAAATGTGACCATTTACGTAATACAAATAATATTTGAAATCTCGCTTGAGTGCCGTTGTCAATATCCTATTTATTGAACGCTGTCTATGGTCAACCAAAAACAACCTACTGCACAAAATTGATAAGGTTGCAAGAACCCATCTTACCCCTCAAGGGCGATTGTCGTCGCTTCCTATATCGACACAGACTCGCAAGTCTCACCCCTAACGCTGTGCAGTCACAGTCAGCAGTCGCGGCGGTGGAGGCGCGAGCGACGCGCGGGCCGCTCCGTGCGGGCCCTTCGACGATGGGCCAAACCGCTGGCGCCGAGTGCGCTGATGACGATGATGAAGAGCCCCGCATACGCGTCAACCCTACTGAGAATTCACTGGTGAGTTGCTGGTAAAATTTTGGCTATGTTGACGACTTTTGAGGGTCGCGGTGACCAAGAGACTTAAAGTCTGTGTTAGGGGTTTACGTGTAAAGTTGCCGCCAGTGTATGTGGTTTGTTCCGCAAAGTATAGTTTTTTGAATTAAAAGTAAAAAAAACATATATTTCGAGAGTACAAAAATTGTCTTTTTGCATTTTATAATATGGGTTTTCGGTGATCGCGGTTTTGAATTTTAGACGTTCGAAATTTCACTAAATGGTTGTGATAGAAATAGTAGTTATTCCGTTATTTTCTCTTCATCATGAATTAATTGCTAAGTTTATTTTTTCATAAATTAACAATTTATAATCTCGTAGATATACTTGTATACTTTACCTTCCTTTTAATCATTCGGATTTCAGGCGGTAAAACTTAAGCTGCATAAGTAAATATCGATTGACCCTTTTAGAAATCTCAAAAGGCTTTGTAAAACAGCGTTAATATGTTATTTTGACGATAGTAAAACTTATTTCAATATTACATAATAAAAAATTTAGGCACAGGTCATACCTCAAGGGGCATCTGAATAACGCCATTGTTCCGTGATTTTTCATAATTTAGAAATCAAAGGCTGGTAGAAAGTTAATAAAATGAAGAAGTACCTATTTGAAGATGGGTTGAATTTTTTAATTAAGGTACCTAATTGGGATGCCCTGAAGCCGCTCTGCGTGCGTAATTTCGCTTGATCTACTTTTAGGAACATTAGAAAAACTGTCCGGCTTCTCTATCGGCTGCTCAAGACATGTCAAATGTTGTTATTTTCTTTCCTTTCCGTGTCTTAATATCATAAGCTCAGCAGAAATTTCAGGCCATAGCAAAGCCCTAAACCCGATTTAATTATACGTATATCTACAAAACAAAGTTTTATATAGGTACCCTGCCAAATTACCATTTAAAATTGACGCACCTACTTAATGGCAAGTAGAAGAAAACAAAATAGGTGGGAAAGTATAGTTTCCAAACCGAATTTATGTTTCGCGTACCTAAGTAATGTAATTTTGGTAACACTTATGTAACGAATTTCCAGGTTAAACACGGTATTAGGTAGACAAAAGCTGGTTATGCGTTGCACCCGACCCGAGAGCATACTCAACTGTTTCCATTAGAGCTGTGATGTGCGAGGATAGATAATTGAAGCGATTTTATTGGTTCGTGGCAACCAAGTTTTCCTCAACCTCGCACATCTTTATCGGAAACGCACCTAAACAGTGCCTAATGCCACTCGAACTATAGCCACCCTCGTTTTGCTCGGGTGGCTCAACATCTCGTGTCATTATGGGTTGTTTTAGTCCCTTGTTGAACAATCTATTATTAAAGATAAATACATACTTAAATAGGTACATATTAAACATCCAAGACCCGAGAGCAAACATTCGTATTATTCATACAAATATCTACCCCGGCCGGGAATCGAATCCGGGATCTCAAGCTTCGTACTTCCGCAAAAAACAAAAATTGGCGCTAAATGGCAAAAGGCGCGAGCGAGCGTTTCAGCGTTTCTGTGTTTGACAGTCGTGTGTCGAACGGCGCAAGAAGTAGTCTAGTTCGTGCGCGCTGTCGTTAGCAGCGAAGTGAACGAAACGCTGCAGACCTGAAACCTCATCTTCATCAGTCAGCTGTCATAATCGTGCTCGTAATAAACATTTGTATTTTAGTTCAGTTTTATATTTCAACATTACTCTAAGGATCTAATGTGAATAAAATAATTAAAATTTCAATTTCATAACGAATTTTGACAGCAATCATGGGGTCGTGCAATTATCCCAGGGGTTGTCAAAATTAAAATTGTTTCGAGCTCCAAATATCTTCGACTTGAACTTGATCGGGTTTTGGTGCGGTTAAATAGCGTTCAGTGCCAGCAGTGTGGTGTGTAAGATTCTATTTTTTGTTGCGATCGTAAGCAGACTGAGTATACGAAATGTCTAAGGTGTCCCTACAGAATATACCATCTAATCCAAGAATCAGCCGCCTGCGAACGTATTCTAGGGTAAGCATACATTTTCAACAATTACTGTTTGCTATTAAATTAATATCGCATAAAGGTTTGGCTAAAAATAGATGATTTTGAGGTTACTTCTTTGTTAGCTATGTTTGTTTTGATCTGTACTTATGTAGCCCTGTAGCCTTGGTTGGACACGAATCATAATAAATCCGACCACGATTTAAAACAGCTGGCGCTTATAACCCAGTTGTACACGGGAATTGGTTCTTGTCTGTGATAATGGAACGAAGCTAGCTTTTTGTTCAATGTTTCACAAACTGTATATTGTTTCAAATTATACTGTAATTAATTAATCTAATAAAGGTAAAACTGCCGAATAATCATTTAAAAACCTCTCCAATATACCCACACTATGGTTGAAATGGTTGATTTACATCAAGGTTTCGAGCATGTTATAGGGATGGACTCAGTGTTAAGTACATTATAATATCCTGTTAGATGGTGATGGGTTATTTTTAAATAATAACAAAATTCACTCATCAGTTAAAAGTATTTTTAATTTTTAAACAGGATTAAAATAATCAATCAGGATTTGTGTGATTCAATAAAGTTTTAATGCTTTCAGTTTTAACAATGGAAAACCATATCTTTCAAAACAGTCATTTGTAAATTTGTAAAACCATTTTTACACTGATGAAAGTAAACATTGGTGGCTTTACTCTTGCATGAAATAATATTAAATCTGAAGGAAAACTGCCTATGTAATTAGGATTTTGTTATGTATGCTTTCCCAATAGACTTAAATATACGAAAGGGCCCTTTAGGCCAAAGGGTATCCGAAAAGACCCTTTTTGATAATTTTTGATATGTCATAGTGGCTTTTCACTTATTGACTCCCAATATTTGATATTGATATATTGAAACACAACATGTTAAAAAAGATTCAAAGTAGACATCAACAACAGACGGTTTTATTGCTAAAGAGTAATCACTCCCAATTAACTTTTGACCAATCGAAAATGTCAAATAGACATAAATACCATTATGCAATGAAAACAATGAATAGTTAACAATGTCTAATTTAATAATTAGAACCTGCTGGGTGAATGCCTGGGGGTTCCGATTTCTTCATTCTTCCCGTTTTGGGCAGTGCTCAGTCCATCCTTAAGGAACATGTCTACATCGTCCTATCCACGCCTCTTAGGCCTCACATTGTTTATCTGGGGGCACGGCAGTGCCCCCGCCAAGTCGAGCAAAAAAAAACAAAAGCACGGCTGTACCATACTTTTCTCGAAGTCATTCAGGCTATTTATATCTTGCATAATAAAATATAACTAAATTTTGAATGAATTTCAATATGCAACCCCTAATAAGATTTGTTTATTTGTACTTTATTATACAAGCCTTTAATACAGAGTCCAGTTTGCAATTCAATAATTAATTTAATTTGCATCTCACTTGATAAGTGCCTTTGTAATGGTGATTATAAATGAATATGGAATAATTAAACCTGTTGGAATCCATTGCAATGACGATGCATTATAATAAACAAGTAGGTATATGATCCATCTCTAAGCATTTGTTTTATTTTATCAGATCAAAGTGTTGTTAGCCAGGAGAAAAAACTATAGAAAAACTACTTAATCATATTAATTGTATCTGTTCAAAATAACATATATCCCTCAGAACGTCAGAACATACTAATAATACAATAAAGTAGAAAAATATTCCTTATTGTGCACCACAAATCAATACAAAAATTATAAACTGACACAAATTGCAGGGTAGATAACACTTTTAAAATTACCTTTATGCAAAATGTCCATAACTTATACTATACTCAATAAATTATTATGTCATCTATATTTTTTTTTACAGTATCTCTATAATATCAGTTTATAAAATACAAGATTGAAGTATAATATTAAGCTGTTTCCTATGACATTGTTTGTGAAGAATTCGTTTATCAATGTCCTAGGGAAACTACAAAGTTTTCTGGGATAATATTATTGTACTAGCTGTTACCTGTAACTCCGTCAGCGTAGAGTTTTTTTATCAATTTTCCAGGATAAAAATTACTAATTAGGAATTGTTTGCCTGGTGAATATTAGGATAGCAAAAAAAACACGTGTATTTTCCTGCAAAATGAGTCAAAATTAACACTTAGGTAGTTGAGTTGACAGTTGAGTGACTAATCTGTTGTTACTGCCAAATCACATGATAGGTTGATGTTACAGCAATTTTATGCATCATGCACAATGTTGATAAAGCGGTTTAAACTCGGTGCCTTAAATAAATTAGATATTAAATAATATCACGGCAACTGTACCCTTATTGTAAGTTTTCGGATACAAAATACGTCTCTATCGCGTTCGCGTTAAAATCTCAATTTGTATAATAACACGAACATTGCAAACGTTCCGCGTTGTATTTTCCATACAAATTGAGATTTTAACGTGATCGCGATCGAGACGTATTTTGTAACTTACACTAAGGGTACTCTGGTATATTATGGCGACTTTCGCCCATTGTGGCGTTCTAAGGGGGAGGTCTTTTTTCAGCAATGGAAGTGAACGTCGTTGATCTATGCAGTTAAATATGTCACATATTATTTCAATTAGGTAATTGTGGTAGTAATTAAGCTAGTAATCAAGCAATCAACTTTTTTAAAATTAACTATGAAACTATTTATTTACCCACTGATCTAATGATTAATGTTTTTCCGTCGTATTTTGTCGGATAAGTTCGTATTTATCTTGCTTTTCAATTAGCTTTAGTAAACTTCAGTAAGCTAGTTGAGAAAGCAGGATAAATATAGAAACTTTTCCGACATAACCGAACCAACAAAAAGTTGGAAAACCCCCGACTTTGTCATTTCAAAATTCAATATGTCAAAAACGGCTTAACCGATTTTGATAAAACATGTCTAAAAACCATCGCTAGAAAACCTGCTATCAAATAAAAAAAAAACGTTTTCAAATCGGTCCCCCCGTTTAAGAGCTATGGTGCCACAGACAGACACACACACACAGAGACACACAGACATACAGATACACAAACCCACATAGCGGTCAAACTTATAATAACACCCCACTTTTTGCGTCCGGGTGTTAAAAATACGATTGCAAAACATTATTCGCTAAATCTGATTTTCGGTTAACCAACTTTTCCACTTGTAATATTTCAGAAACCCTTTTGAGCCTCACACTATTAAATTGGCCATAAGCATACCATGTCAATGTCGATTTAATAGACTGGGTGACACTGTAACCTAAAACCATTACCGAAATCATTTGTTTCACAAGCAGTGTTCAGTAGCCAGACAAAGTAAGTGCACTTTTGCCATTTAACTAATGACTCATTAAATATTGATCACTTAAATGCTGTTTATTATCCATTAGGGCAATAAATGCACAAATTTTATCGTTACACTTCTTCCTGAGACCAAGGTCCACATGCATTTTAAAATGTCTATTTTCAATTGGAATTATTGTATAATACCTCTTAATTGTTAGGATAAGGTACATAGTTAGTTCCAGACTAAATTGCGAAGCGACCTAATTTTGCAACTTCGTTTGCGAATTTCCTTCGTAAGTACCTACTGTGGAATATGCGTAAACTATGGAAATTTCCTTGATCAAATTCCTCAATTTTCAAATTACCTCTTTGCCAAATTTCATTATAATATTTGTAGTGGTGTTGCTGTTGAAGACCTAGCAAATAGAGACACAGAGGTACTATCGCATCTATTCTCCGTGTTTTTCTTGATCTTCGTTAACTTTGACAGACGGCTATCATTTCAGCCGTAGGACGTCCACTATTAGATGTCGGGCTCCCCCATAAACCTTCAGTTGCTTCAGTTGGAAGCGACCTGCATCCACCGTGAACCCACGGCTGTAACCCGGTCATCCGTCCGTTTCGTGGTGGACGTCCGTCCTACGCTGCGCTTACCGATCCGCGGTCTCCATTCAAAAGACGGACGGACGACAGGCGGCTCAGTTCATTGATATATATATTTTTTTCATACCTAATATTACTTCGCAGTCATCGTGGCGTAATGGAGTCCCATTGGACATTCCTTGCGGTGGAACTTTGGATGTTAGTTTATTTTATTATCTAACTCTGCTCTCCAATCGACTGTTACTTTTTTTTTCCTATATTAGTTTTTTCGCAGTTACTCATTTCAATTATCTTCATGTCCAGTTGACCTCACCACGTCGCATTGTCATGCGTAATGAATGTATGCTCTATAGATAGTTAGATACATTAATTTGTTTCGCGCATATCCATGGACCGTAATGGACAGTGTCGCAATTGGTCAGAGGAAACGCGTAGGCGCTTCACTGGACACTATTAGGGTATGAAAATTAATAGATGCAAGCGTTTGTTTTGTGTGAAAGTCATCATTATCTCAGCCGCAGGACGTCCACTGGACATAGGCCTCCCCCATAAGTGTGTAAATATTAACCATGATTTCCATTTACTAGTAAGGTCTGGGACTCCAAAATTAGGTATCAATTTAGCTATAGGTAGTACCACCAGAGTTTAAGTGAATGATTAATGATTACACACACAGCTACAAAATGTCCCGTAACGACAGCAGGATTTTGAAATTTAGGTACTCATTCATTTCATTCATTCTCTTTTTGTGCAATCAGTTCTTTTTTGTAGCTGTGTGTGTAATCATTCATTTCAACTCTCGTGGTACTTTCTATAATAGTAGAAGTACTGAAGGGATCTCACCAGTGTTATGGCATTCTAAATCCAAATCCAAACTAATAAACATAAATGCGAAAAGAGCTCTATTTTCACGTCAAAACCGCCTGGTGACATATTTAAGTTTTATTCCCGGAAAATTCCCTTTTACTTCAAGAATTCTGTTTCAAACAACACTCCACGCAACAAACGATTCATCATTCGTTGAATCAATTATTTCTCTTTCAAGTAATTTCTTTACAGAGGTCTTTTACCTTGCCTATTCCCCAAACACACGTGCAAGAAAATTTCCTCTGTACCGTTCTTCCTCCTCCACTTCCACATAAATCATTTTACACGGACTTAACATATTACATATTATCAAACACCGCACAATATATTATGCCCATATGTGCCGCACAGACATAGCTGTCTTGTATATGTCGTTACAAAACAACGAGTGTAAAGGTTATACTTGATTCACCATCAAGAAAAATATCATGACTTCTCATCAGGGAACCATAATATTAAAAATGTCATTGGCAGTGGCCGTTCAGCCTTACAATGACAAGGTTATTTAGGAACCTTCGTCGAGGACAGACATGTTCAAGGTTCTATTCGAAACTTCGTTCAATGCCAGATATAGGAAACTGTTGGCTATTGATACTTTAATAACGACTATTGGTGTTACTGTGGTGTCCTGAATTATTGAACTATAATCGATGGACCGTTCGCCCTATGCCATTGACTGGCCAAATGAAGGTTGTTAAATAACTTCCGTTGTTCGTATAGACCAGAAGTAGTAAACCACGCATTCTGAAGAATTTCCATTATTAACTTCGCAGAGTTATAAATCAGTACGCGTATAATCACAAAAGAAACACTGCTTAATAGTTAAACATGATAAAGATAAAATGGGATATCGTACCTACGTACCTACCTGTTTGCCTGCCTGCACAGGTTTTGTGTTGTAATACTGAGTGTGAAGATTAGACTAAGTGTGAGAGTAAACTACTCTGAGTATACTAAATTCAAATTCAAATCATTTATTCAGTAAATAGGCCGCAATGGGCACTTTTCTCGTAATTTTTTTTAAACTACCAGCGCTTTCGGAAAGACCATCATTGCCAAGAAGAATGCACCGCAAGAAACTTGGCAACTACTTCTGAGTGAAAAGTAAAGACCATCGTACACTCCGTGAGATCTTAAAAAAACCTTCGGATTTTAGAAGCATGCTTCGGGTATTGACGATGACACGCGATCGTGATATGCGTTTCTGTTCTGTTATCAACTTGCAAAACTTTTCAAAGTTACCGTAAAAAGTTATGTAAAGAATAACCATCAGTACAAAATGAACCTTACTACAATAATATTACGCTTCTTTATCTTTTTCTAATTTTAATACAATATTACTTTTTGTCATGATGCAAATAAAACAAAATCAGCATTTTCGAATTCTTCCATCGTCAATTTAAATTGAGAACATCCCGCCTCAACACAGTACTTTTGTTTGGAAGTATATAGAGCTGTTGTTATACTGTATCTACTTCTCTTGGGTACGTCAAATGAATTTTTTTGGTCTGCTTTCGTTTTATATTTTTTTTAATGTACTTCACGAAATCCCCGTTGCTTCTATAACTCGGTCTTGTACCTTATTGAAATATTTACGACCACTTTTTTCTTAAAAAATTCAACTTATATACAAAATATTTATGAATATATTGTAATCAATTTCCAGTGATTGGCCTACTTAAGTTGACTCGCCATGGAAATCAATTTCCGAATAAAAATTTTTTAACAAAAAAGTAAAACCGACTCCAAAAAAATGAAAAAAATAACTAAAAATGGAACCGACTACAAAACCCTTGAAAATATTTTTATAGGTACCTACTAACTCGAAGTCGGTGACTCAGCACGACCCAGCAGGAGTGGAGCAATAGGCGTCTATTTAACCTACATACAATGGGTTTCAATCACTCCTGCTGGGTCGTGCTGAGTCACCGACTTCGAGTTAGTAGGTACCTATAAAAATATTTTCAAGGGTTTTGTAGTCGGTTCCATTTTTAGTTATTTTTTTCATTTTTTTGGAGTCGGTTTTACTTTTTTGTTAAAAAAAATTTATTTCTCACTTTTTAGTGATTCGTAGCCAAAGTACGTCTCACAACGATTCCATTAAGCCCAAACACGACTAACTTACGTTGTTTTATAACAGAGTTCCGTTGCCTACCTTCTGGCTTCAGCATCAGATCAGTTCGAAAGAATCATTAACTTAAAGCTTCTTCTTACTCGCTTATCTAGATATGTTAATCATGATCGTTTATAGATGAGCGAGTATTACTTAGCTTCGACGAGTTCCATTGGTCACCTATGGTCTTCTTCATCAGGTCCAGGTTACCAAATGATACTTTCTGAATGTAAATGCTTACCTTAACACTAAAAATGCCAAAATCGCCATAGGTGTGCCTATAAAATTTGAGGCTTGCCCTCGATTTCCCTAGGATCCCATCATCAGATCTTGATTTGGTGACAATGGGACCATCTCAGAAGAATACCCTTTCGAATAAAAAAAGAATTTTGAAAATCGGTCCACAATTGCCGGAGTAATCGGTGAACATACATAAAAAAAAAAATACAAACATTGGAACATAGAACCTCCTCCTTTTTTTGAAGTCGGTTAAAAAAAGCAAACTACCTAAATAAATATATGCAATTGGTGGTTTTAACTGCTCTATATATATTAATGAAAACACAACGAGTGCACTCTCCGCGTGATGGATTGCTACTGAGTCAAAAAGACAATTGTTTACTAACGAATTCTTCCGATTTCCCCCGAAACCCGAAGGGTTTTCTAAAAGCTCACGGATTGTAATAATCAGCATTGGATCGTGTCAAAAAAGTTCAATGCACATAAAGAAAAAAAACTTTTAACATTACTTAGCTCAATCATTATTAATAGCTCTATCATTCATTTTAAGTGTTTGAAATTTGGAATTTAATAACATTTTTTTACTAAAATGTGAAGAAAAAGCTGGAAAATGATGCGCGCTGGACGCGGTGATCTTGTCTGATTGTATGCAAAAGGTTGCTGTGATGGGAGCCTGGGAGGTATTATCCTCTTAGCCGTAAATAAACATGTTAATAATTTAAGAAACAGTTACTAGCCGAGCCTATTCGCTGCCAAAGACCGACTAAAGACTATAAGTAAGACTAAAAATTTTATGAAAAAAAATTACATGAAAAAAAATTATCAGCTAAGTTTGGTACCTTGATTTCTGAACAGTCAAATTACCTTGCTCACCATATAGATGCGAATAGAGACGTTTCGCATACCTACCTTTTTGATGTTGGCACGTACGCCATCGCTCTGAGTACCTATTAGATCAGAATGAAATTTAATTGGCGCATGGCGTTCCAATTTAAAAATCTTATCATCAATTCACTTTGTGTCCAGTCAATGGAAATTACCGAGCATTTTTCAAAGAGATAATTTAACACAAAACTACTAAATCAAGACAAGGATGTTTGCGGATCACTATAATCTTAATACCTTCTGGGAGCACGGTAGTGCCCCGTCAAGTCGAGCGCAAGGCAACTAATCCATCTTTTCTCGATCCATTTCGCGAGTTCGCAAAAACTTGCTTTTATTTTATTTTTTGTCGTAACTTGTAATTGTGTATTATAAAACTGTTTTTATTTTATTTTTTGTCATTACTTGTAACTGTGTACTGTAAAACTGTTTTTGCGAATAGTGAATAAATTTTCTTATTCTTATTATTTCGACATTTTTTCACGCCTCTGTCTTGCAGTACTGGAAATACTGGGATATAGTAGAAGCATTATTACGGCACTAGACTGGCTGTTTGGTACAAAACGCCCGGCGCATCATCCATCAATATTATATTAATTATTTTGACACAACCCCGTCACGGACGTCAACAAACCATAGTGAAAGATTCACAAATCCGCGCTGTGAACAAATTTTGTGCGCCGTTTTGATGTAAGAAACATGCAATCAGTACATAGATGTCGATGAGTAGAAGGCTGAAATTCTGCTCATTTTATACATATGCTTAAACTACCTCATATAGAATCCCACAATAAGGCAAATCATAGTCATATTTACTATTTTTACAACACTGCTTCAAGGCGTGGCTGTTAATTAAGTAGATTTCACTGCTTTTTATAATAAAAAAACTTATTCGAGACTTGGCAATTTTTACAGCATGTTTTTAGACACAGTTTTTAGATATGATTATTCTTTAAGCTTTACCCAGACACACACAATAAACCTTGTGACACCTGCAGCTTACTTTCTTTATTTTTATCTTATTTTTACCATACCTGTTGGGTTGCTAGGTATTTAGATAGGTCACGTTTTGAACACGGGTAGGACACGTGGCTAGTACCAACACAATCTCGTATTTAATGCAGTATTGACGACTAGGACGAACAAAGGCATCAATATTATATTTCGCTTCCTCGTGCCGTGGGTGTATGTATACAAAATGTAAACTGCTAACTTGTTTTACTTACTAACAGATAAGAATAAGCAGTAGACTATAGAAACATTGTACTAAAGTAATGTAAAATCATTAAAATAAAAATGTATGTAAATTCCTGTCGCATAAAGCAAACACTTTTAATTCAACATTATTAAAAAGTTCATGTTGAAGCGACCACCTCTTGCTATGTTAATTTACACAGAAACAGTTTAATAGAAATTGGTCTTTATTACTTCAAATGCCTTAATTTGAGGGGACTCCGATGTATACTTGCCTATGTATACTTGCCTATGTTATGAGGTTAGGCTCGGTTGAATCCTCAATTTTACCACTACTATACGATAAAAACTGTAGGTACCTATGCGGCGTTATTTTATCATAAGTATTAAAATTATAACTTAATCCCCATGCATTATACAAGTACTAGGCTTAGCTGATACGACACACACATGTTATCATATCTGATGAAAATGCTGCTGCCCGCTGTCACACTGCTCTACAACACAACTGTGACCCATACGAAATTACACGAAAGTATTCATCTAAACCAGTCCATACGAAATAAGGTCGAGTAAGACCTTATTTCGTATGGGCTGGTTTAGATGAATACTTTCGTGAAATTGTAGGTAGGGTATACAGGGTGGAAATTTGATATGGGGCAGCAATAATGGGTGAAGAGAAGACACTAATTTTAGTTAAAATGTTCAGTTTTTAGTTGTCTACATACTGTTTAATTTTCTTTAAGCATAAAGGATTCATATTCGTAAAAAAACAACATGCGAAAGTTTCACTTTGCAAATTAGTACCCTACGAACTGTATGGAAAAGGTTTTCTTTGATTTGTGGCTGTTAGTATTCTAACCTTAGTTGGTCTCAAAGAGTGTTTTAATCCTTGATAGAAATGAGACCGATTGGTATTAAAAAAAAAGTCAAATCTGTCAACTTTCTCGCTGACTATACATTTTATCAAAAATCTGTGAATGTCGATTGTCATCGTCATCAATAAAAAAGTTAGTAAAGGTCTCCTAATTTTCGCGCAGCAGCAAGGGATCTATTAGCTCTGCCCTTGCTGCCCCATCTTAACTTTCCACCCTGTATGTATGAAATGCAGATCAGAATGCAACCAATAGTTCTGTTAGTATCTCCTTGCCAAGTCCGACAAACTGGAACTAGGATACAAAGAAGGGCCTTTGTGATAATGATAATGATGTTTAATTTGTATAAGTATAATCACTGACATAATTACTGTTTATTAAGAGTGGTAAAATAAAGTAAATGCTACGTTGTTTCCTCAAAAATTTTTCCTAAATGTGTACAAATATTTGCTCTATCTGTAAACTACCGATTGAGTGGTTGAAAGTGTTTGTTTATTGTACATTGTTTTAATTTTAGGTAAACGAGAATTTAAAAAAAAACGCCCAAGAGCGTGTCGGATGCGCCCGAGACAGGGTTCCGTAGCTATTACGAAAAAAAATTGATATATTTTTCTAAAGATTTCGTATTTTGTACGGAATATTCCAAGTTTAGGTATATTTTATACCTTAGGCTACTATTTACTCTTAAACTACTAATAATTCTTAAGAAAACTGAACCGCTATAGTTTTCCTTGTAAGTTTGAAATACTTACTACCATCCTGAATTTTTTCTAATTTTTCCACCCACTGGTTTAGATTTTAGAGGGGGGGGGGGGGGGGGGGGGACGACGCTCGATTTTAATGAAAATTTGCACTTTAAAATTGAATATTTTGCAAACAACTCACTATATCGATTTAGCAACCCCCTAATGATTTCAAAAGACTTATCCAACCATACCCCACACTACAAGGTTGGATGAGAAAAAAGAAATAAGTACCCCCACTTTACGTCTATGGGAGGTACTCTAAAAAAATTAATTTTTATTGTACTGTTTTGTCGGCATAGTTTACAAATATAATCGTAAAATTACAGCTTTCCAGCATTGATAGTCTCTGAGCAAAACCGCGGACGGACAGACAGACAGACAGACATACATGGCGAAACTATAAGGGTTCCGTTTTTGCCATTTTGACTACGGAACCCTAAAAACACCACGATTGGTGTAAGTAACAAATTTTTACGAAATGTTGATAAATATGTATTAATGATCATTGATCGCAGTAAACGACGCATTTATTTATTTCTCAATGACAATACATTCGAATAATTAGCTCAGTGATAAGATAAGTCCGATCTGTGTTGATTTTCGATTATGATAAGAAAATGTCGAATAGACTTGACAATAAATTTATCACTGGTGATTGACTTTTCAATCCGAGTGCTTGTGCGGTGGCGGTGCGCTTAGATTTAATTTCCTACATAATAAAAAAATAATGGTGAGTTGATACTGTTTAAAATAAAGCTATTTCATGCAGTGACAAGCGTTTTAAAAAAGTTTGTGGCAGAAAAGAGCAATTAATTGTGACTAAAAGTAGGTGTAATATTAATGTTGATAATAAACGTCATTTGAAACTAGACACGTGAAATGTAACACAAGGAAAATAAAGAAATCTTCAAAAGAGACAACGTTTTCTAACTCGCGATGGAAAAGCAAGGAGCTCAAGTCAAACGCTATGCTAGTACTAATCAAAGGTACTTAAACTCTAGATGTTCTGAACTTGACTTACTGAAAGTGAAAATGATTTTTCCGCTGAAACATTATTTTTCACAGATACGTGGGCATACCGAAAGAACATAAATTCACAAAATCACAGTTGGACAGAGCTAAGACATAATGGGCCTCTCGAAAATCGTAAAAAATCACGGGCTTAAAATTTTCACGACTTAAATACATAAACATATTTAGCGTAATAAATAACTCGTACAATATTTAAAACGACTTTAAAAGGAGAAAACAACTGACAGAGCAACAAATCAAATAACTTACTTCCAGTGAGTTCCTCCTTTTACACTTTTCGTAGTTGCTTTTTTGTGCCATTCCAGGAACTATCAAAGTCTAGCGATACATTTTCGGAGTGATATGTCTATCTTGTTCGAATTTCGGTTTCGAACTAACCCAAATAAAGTGTTCAAAATTACGTAAATTCGGATTCATCTATGTTGGGTTAGAAAATAAACAGTTGAATTTAGAAATGTATACACATCCATTTTTCTTTTATGGTATTTATCTTAAATTTTATAGTGCTCAACACCCTTAACTCTACCCATGTCTGTGACATTTTAACTGTTTATGTTTTATGCACCTAAAGCATTAACTTCAAAGTATTCAACACATAACGGTAACACATCATATATTATTATAAAAGTTTAAAAAACTTACTTTATTCCATTTCTATTAAGATGTGGCGCCGTGAAGTCCAATATCTCAGTGGAAGTTTTAGACAGGCGTGAAACGCCGTGTTTCGATTTGCAATAAAATCTGTGCACGAAACTTTTGGACGGGCAGGTATCGCGACACAGTTACGAACTTTGACCGACCAGTTAATCTAGGGCTGTGTGGTCTCGGTGTGTGATTTGGTGTCACTGGTTGCTAAGTACGGGTCGATAAAAAAAAACAAATCTTAAAGTACTCTTACCTTCTAGAATGATTTTGGAGTTAGATTGTATTTTGTTTTTGTATTGAATAGTAGTAAGATATGAGGGAAGTATATGTATATCTAACAACGTACGTCCTACATTGCTGCCGCTGCTGCTAAATAGTGAGATTACTTAATAGGAAATACAACGATGTATTTCTATTCAATTTGGCGTAGCCGGCGTGAGCTCGGCATGTGGCGCTAATCAATTAACGGCGATCAGAGTCACGTGCAAGGCGGCACAATGGAGCACGTTGCTCTTTAGCTGCTGTCCATCATCAATTATTACCAGATAGTTGTTTGTGGAGCCTCAAGTGGGACTTAATATTGGTTAGCTAATAAATATTTGGCTGTATTCTGTACAGGCAGCACTGGCAGCAGCAAGAACTGGATGAGCGATTGTGGAATCTACTGCCAATAATTAGACTGTATCGATCATCATTTACCCAACCAAACACTTGTAAGCGTCATTTGCTACAGATAAAAAAACAAGGGGGAGTTGCGCTCTCATCTTTGATCGCGAGAGAAATTAAACTACGTTTTAAATTAAATAATCCAAGCTATTGTAGTACTTCATCAGCAGCTCTGGGCATTTTTGAATAATAGAATGAATACATGCCGCAGTTAATGCATTTTGAGCACATTATTTGAATATTTGACGTTGTGGTTTGGGGCTCTGACGCTATATTTTAGAAATATAAAGTTTGCGCCGCAAGATACATATTTTCTTCTCGAACTTGTATTGGTTCCTATCATGAGATTGAACCAGCAACTTCCATTTTCTTCAATTTATTAATTACCAACGCAATATCCGCAAAAGGCTTCGTCAACAAAACAAATTGTAGATCCGCATTTTCTCGACATTTTCTTCAATTGATTCAGTGGGATCTGATATGTTCAGGAACTTGCTTCTAATCGAATATTACCTCGGCCGCAGGGAGATCTATTTTCAAGAATTCTCTTTGTTTTATAATGCCCTTATATACTTAATGGAACATTGTTCTAAATTCTGATACTTTTAAATATTTAACATATATTGTATTGACAAAGCGTTAAAAGTTCATTAGACTTCGTTTCTTTGTTGTCCACATTAGTGTACTTAGGTACGTATTGATTTTGTAAAGGTATTATACCCGTGATTTAGGTTGACGTCCTCGCCTCTGCAATCCTTTGTGCGAGAATCCATGCGGGAAATTAAATTATTAATTACATAGAAGTGGCCTTAAATATGTCAATAGCTAAGTCGTGAGGAAAATACAAAATTGATCAACAATGCGCGGAATCCTTCTACAGGTCTGATCGCTTAGAGAAAACCTATAGCTAGTTCTGTTTACTTTACGGTACCGCAATCATACCGCATGTTCTGTAAACCACATACAAACAAACCTACCTATCAAGGTTATCCTTAGCTTCCTAATGGGCATTTAAAATTTTTCGCCTTATATGGCATGTAGGAAGGGCATTATAATCAAGTAGATACACATCGACCTAAAAAAATAAAGGAAGAAGTAATACGTCATTCACATTATTTATTACTGTCAGTGGCAGTAAATAAAATAACCAACAATTTATCAGCCTTTGTGATTGCACTGACAGTGCAAGCAATACCTAAACAATATTATTAGGATTGGAGTTATTCATGATCCAATTTTAAATCCTTTGTTTTACTAATAAATACCTAGTGTTTGTTGCGATGGCCGGCACATATACCTACTGATCATAGTTCTACTTTACTATAAATATTTACGTTGTTTAGATCTACGCATGTGATAGGCAATAAGTAAGTAATGTAAATTTCATCTAGTAAAATATATGATTCCCGTTGCTGACGTATACATTCCACACCATTTGTCGCATACTTATTATTATATTCTAGGAACGTAACCACATGAATAGTGCGAGATAATTGTAGGAATTATTAAACGAGTATTACATGCTATCGAGCAGGAAACGTTGCATGCTCGACAGATAATGTTAACGTCTGATTTATATTGTTAATTGACGTACCTAACCTAACGTCTTTGCGCAGAGTGCAGATAAAACATTAGAAACATCGCATCCATATTGTTGTCGCCACGACTACAAATTGCCCTACAATGGAATTCGATAAATATTTTTTTATAAGGGTAAAGCAACACATGTGTATGTCAGCTCCAAGCTGACAGTGTTGTATCAGCGCCCAGGTTTTTACATAATACGTTGTAGTTAGTATAGGTTTGTTGCTTCACAGTTTTTAAATAAAAATAGAAGATTCTTAGCACTTACATAGTTTATGATTCCCTTTTCTTCTCAACTTTGTTGTTCATTGACTTCTTTGTGTAGAACACTTAGTTGTAAACAGCATTGTCTATTGCGCCTCTGTTTGTTAGATATTTTTATTTTATATTTATCAGTTATTTTTAGCATATTTTAGGAACATATATCACATGGTCATGGTCAAATGAAGCCTTGCTGTGTCCATTGTTATTTGATACCACAAAAAAAACTAACGAGCACGCACGTGAAGGTTACGGTTCTGGCCATGACCATGATTGTTACTACGCGTATTATATATAAATTCATAGTATATATGTTAATGTGATTCACTATAGCGGGTTTTTTGTACGAAAAAAAATCATAAACAACATTTGTTTCAAGGCCATGCACGGAGTGTAGCGATAGATTATTTTGGAAATCAAAATTTTCAAAACGTTTTAAGAATATCTTTGTCAGAAACAAGTTATACCTACTTATCCTAATTTTATTCTTATCTGAGCTAGTACCAACTTGCATTATTTCGATTAATTCCAATGTAAATACACAAACAAACCGGTCAATGTGTGCCAAGTGTAATTTTCCGTAAACAAAAGCGTGTTCAGACTGCTCACCAGTTATATGCTCATAAATACGCAGTTCATGGGATACGTGAGTGTTTTGAAAAAGAATGATGGAATTATCTCGACATAGGTTCTAAAAATAGGTCAACTCTTGCCTTGCTTTGCGGAAGAACCTTGTGCAAGTTCCATTTATTTATTTATTTATTTATTATTCTCAAGTTGTCCATTTTCCAATTTCAAATCGTTTTTAGCTGACGTGACCTTTCTACTTTCCATTTCTTTACATTTGTTTTGGATTGAATGGGATAATTATCTTGATAATTATTAACGTCTATACTGCGTGTGAATTATTTGTAAATGATTTGGTACGTATCTGAACACAGCAAATGTAGTGATCACTTTGGCATCACGTCGATTGTGTGCAACCAAATCCGAAAAATGTAACAAATAAAAATATTTTTTACTTATTACATGTTTTAACTATCCCATAGTTATCAATGCACATAATTATCTTGATAATTTCCAACCCCGCTGTTTTACTACTAATCTTGTTGTTAAGTAGCAGTGCTTATTAACGTTCATTGATTATAATGAGATTTGGTGCGATTAAAAACGAAAGCTACAAGAGGCATTAAAATGTTAGTTTTGTCGATTGGCTTCATCCTTTACTGTTCAGGTGACCGCACAGAACTAAGGTGAGTAGAAAGGTCACTGATTTACTGTCATTTAGTGCAAATCACAGAATAGATAATAGTACAAGTACAGAAGTCTCTCTGTTTTGATTTTCACAAATGCCGCCTTTTTATGTGCCTACATAATTATTATTAACAAACGGACCGCATGCGAGCAGCCGACATTGAGCTCTCTGGCGCCGCGTGAAGGTCGACATTATTCCACACCTTGTCAGATATTCCGAAAATAGGGTTGTCAATACTTTAATAGAATACCTATTATACTATCAGATTAATGCTGTTTATAATATTTACTTAGCTGTTGTACTTTTATTTATTCTATGGCGCAGGGTCGAATATTATGTAAGAATAAGCTAGGTACCAGTCTAGTCCAGCGCAACTATGCTTAGTGACTCTCGTTGCGAGACGTCACCCGTCACTTTCTCACAGTAGTGCACAGAAAGAGACAGGTAATATGTACATCTCATGCGAGAAATATTCACATGTTACAGTTGCTTCAGAATGGCTGGTAAGTGTTATAAGTATAAATACTACGCAAGGTACACATGCAGAAACTGTTATACCTACCTATTAGGTAAATGAATACCGAACATATAAATCAGTTTACACAGGTATACACGACACGTGATTTTCTTTTGATGTAGGTATGGATTATATGTATATGTAGCTACCTACCACCTATTTTAAATAAGTATATGATATAAAACAATTGTGTGTATATTTATTAATTATTTTTATAGATTAAGGTATCATGACAGTAGATCTAAATAAGTAATGAATACCGTACCTTTCGCTATCTTTCTCACTTGCCGGAACCGAGAAAAACTGACAATTACTATTTTTTTCATTGTTCCGACAATCGGCTGCAATGCAGTATTTTTTTGGATACATATTGCCAATTAAAATTATGACACGCGTTTGCGACGTAAATTGAGTCGTACTGCGTAAGAGGCGCGCGCGTGCGCCACGGGTCAGTGCGCGGCAACCACTGAATCGCCTCAACGTTGGGGAGGCCCGGTACGCACTTTTAGCTCGGCGGCGGAATGGCGTAGTGACACCCCCCTGGTGCAAATGGAAAATGGACAACTTGAAATTATACCACAGAATAAGTAATAGTACATGTACAGAAGGTGATTATAGTTTGATCATCAAAATTCAATCACCAGACCAGATCCGTCATCTAATAAATAGATCTGTACTTTAACTAAATGCTTCTACCTATTCTACTGCAGGTCTGGTTAGGTACGACGACGAGCGAAAGCGCGCGAGTCGAGCGAGCGAAGCCGCGTGACGAAGTGCCAGAACTGACCATTCTTTGCTAATACTTACGGCATGAAACTTCGTTATATTAAAGGGTATAGCCCTGTATGGATGGCGAAACTGCCTTTGACGAGAAAGTGGTTTTCCTTTGGCTCGGATAATTGTCTTTACATACGTTGTAATTTGACCAAATTTTAGCCCCGAAATAGCCGTGGTTTTTGAGATAATTAAAAAAAAAGGAAAATCGTTTTTATTTTTTATTTACCAAACTAGTGGCCCGATTTTCATGATTTTTTTATATATTATGTAGAAAATTAAGACCGTTTTTTTTGTAAAAAAAAATCTAATTAATTTTATATTTAAGTAAAAAAAAAACATTTTTTTAATATTTAAAAATATTTTTTTTTTAGTTGCGAGGTGGCGACACCTACCAATATCAGATATATTATGACCCATTTAATACTCTAATACAGTAGGGCCTCGATAATCCGTACACAGGCTAATCCGAACGTCGCTGTAATCCGAACTGCTGACCCTGTCCCCTTCCACCCCCGCCGTAACACCTGAGCTTTGATTTGTTTGTAGTTTGTCATTAGTCTGTGTTTGAACTACGACATTTGAATATTGAAAATAATTAGCAAAACCGAATTGGGCAAGATATAGGTTTCACTTACAGTTTGTTCTGGCTCTATTCCTCAGTCCCAGGGACACATTTAAGACACAATCACAGCACTTTCAGAGTTTTTTATGAATAATTTAAAAGAGCGCGCGCCGGCCGGCATTCATTTCGAGCTGTCAAATTTGCGCAACTGACTGGTGGCGCCGCCGTGCGGGAGAAAGCGGAATGTTCATTTAGCCAGTATGTTTTTGATATGTGCAGGAGGTTTTAATGCACATATTACTAATTATATCTGCCCAATGTAACGTACATAAACCCCCCACCGGGAATCTACCCCAGATTCCCCAGTTTACAAACAAAACCAGGGATGGTATTGAATAAGGTAAGTGGACTGTATAGTGTAAGTATTTGTTGACTTAGTGAACTAAACACGTGTAGCTGTAAATTGAGTAAAATAAATGACTTATTTCGAACCTAAAATTGTCATAAACTTGACACCTTCTTGCGTCAAATTCATGCAAAGAAACAAAGGAAAATAAAAATTATGCTGAATCTAATTCCATTGGAAGTGGTCTAAGCTTTACAACGGGTCGCGTGTATTCGCCATTCTGGATTTTTACTTTTACCACCCGTACAACTCCATCAGCTCCTGGATAAAGTTCCGTCACACGACCGAGAGGCCATTGAAGCGGAGGAGCGTCAGCATGCATAAGAACGAGTTCATCAACTTGAATATTACGACAATTCCTATGCCATTTTTGTCGCTGCTGCAGCGTGTGCAAATAATCGTTTAATTGCAATGTACGCGGACCGATATGTAAATAAATTTTATGGAAATAGTCGATAAGAATTTTTGTAAAGTTGCACTTTTTAGGAAGCAATAATGGATACTTCTTTTGATACGGTAGTTCGGCGAAAGACAACCTACCCCCCACCCTGAGAAAACCGAGGGGGTCGACATAAGGTGCTAACCTTTTAAGTGAAGAACTACAGCTGTAACCATTGGAAATTGCTTGGATATCAGCTGCAAAATGCTCTCGCTGAACGGATTTAATGAGCACATCGTGTGCGTTCTTTAAATCTGATAGAGACGAAGGACCTGTGTTCCTATTAGACTTCGTCGATCTACAATTGTTAATAAACTGAAAACAACGAGCTAAGACATTTTGAAGTTTGCTAAAACTCGAATATTTTTCAGTTAAATTATAAACAAGATTTGAGTCACGTGTTGTGTTTTGCACGCTAGTTTGAGCCAAAGTCGCGCATGGAATTTTGAGTTCTGGCACATTTGCCGATTTAAATTGATCAATTGATTTTACTGGCCAATTCTCTCTTGGTGCGTCTAGCCAGCTCGGTCCTCCGAGCCACTCCGCTGTCGATAACAGCACGGAAGGTAGCGCTCCGCGCGAGCACACGTCAGCGGGGTTGGACGCGCCGCTCACGTGAAACCAACAATCGCTTTGCACGGTCTCTAAGATTTTGGAGACACGCGAAGCCACAAAGGTTTTGAGGTTGTAACTGGGTGTATTCAACCAACTCAGCACCACAGAGGAATCGGTAAACAAGAGTATTTCATGAACAGGAATTCGTTCAGACAATATTGACTTCGTATATTTGACTAACTTGACTAACAAATGCGCAGCCATTAGCTCGAGACGTGGAATGGTCACTGCCTTCAAGGGTGCAACCTTGGATTTGCAATGACCAGACTGACCTTCGAATCACCTTGATTGTTAAAACTACGCAAATAGATGACCGCAGCTATTCCTTGAACTGAAGCATCGCAGAATCCTAGTATCTGGTAGTAGCTGTGCTGTTTGACAGTAACCTGGCGCTCGTGGCTAAAATTCGACAACAGCGGGAGCTCTGACATGTAGGTGAGCCACTCCTTTTCCAGTTCCGGAGGCAGCCGCTCATCCCAACCCAGCTGTTGGAGCCAGAGTTTCTGCATGAAGCATTTCGCGTAGAATATGCAAGGAGCCACGAAACCTAAGGGATCATACTGACGACCAATCTGTGACAAAACACTACGCTTGGTGATCGCCTGTGAAGCTGGAAGTGGGTGGAATACGAAGGAAAACACATCTTCGGCGGGTCGCCACTGCAGACCTAAAACTTTTATGGACAGGTCCTTGTCATCCTCGAATGCAATGGGCGTTTCGCGGTGATCAGCTGGAACCCGAGCCAGTACCTGGGGACAGTTGCTAGCCCACTTACGAAGCAGAAATCCTCCTCCACTCAGCAACTCTAACAGTTCCTCCTGTAGCTTAGCTGCTTCATCATAGCTGCTCACTGACCACAGAAGGTCATCGACGAAGAAACCTTTTTTTAGAACCTTGCTCGCTAAAGGATACTTCTCGCAGTCGTCGTCAGCCAGCTGATGCAGGACACGGATCGCTAGGTACGGACTGCTAGCAACACCATATGTGATCGTGTTTAACTCATACACTTTTAAAGGTTGATCAGGTTGAAACCTCCACAAGATGTGTTGGTAATTGCGTTGAGATTTTTCGATCAAGGTCATTCGAAACATTTTACAAATATCACTTGACAAGCAAATTTCATGTATACGAAAATTTATTAAAATCTCGTTAATATCTGCTTGAAGCTTAGGACCGGCGTAAACGACTGAATTCAAAGAATTATTATTTGTCGTTTTGCATGAGGCGTCAAAAACTACTCGGAGTTTTGTCGTGGTACTTGACGGTCGGAGAATACAGAAGTGAGGAATTATGTACTTAGAATCCACAGTACCAAAATCACCTACGCAAGTCATGTGACCAAGGCTTTCATATTCGGACATGAATTTATTATATTCTTCCTTAAGTTCCGGAAGACGATTCAGCTTTGTTTCTAAATTGTTGAAACGACGTAACGCTTGTGGAGTCGAATCGCCGAGATCAAAACTGGGTTTGAACGGGTACTTCACTGTATAACGTCCCGTAGTATCGCGACTGTGTTCGTTTTGGAACAATTGTTCGACATACAAATCTTCTGGTTTTTTAGTGACGTCATACGGCACGTTTTCAGTCTCCCAGAAAGAGTTCATGATTTTATCGATACTACTAGTTTTATTAGCAGAGAACAAGTTGAGCGAGGCTGTATTTGACTCACAATCGTCACTCAGTACTGTCTGACCAGTAATGACATATCCGAATATGGAATGCATCGCGACGGGCAAACCCGGGTCACGTGGTAGTATATTTTGACCGTCATAAATGTAGGGAAATAAGTCACCTGCGATCAACAAGTCAACTGGAGCCGCCGAAAAGTAGTTCGGGTCAGCTAACTCTAGATTTTTGAAATTATTGATAACTTTGTTTGATAAGGTTACTGTAGGTAAGTTGCTAGTTATATTACTTACGACAACAGTATCAGTGCTAAGCACCGGACCAAATGAGTTTCGTGGTTTAATTGAACATGTAACCAGACCGAAATCTTGCACTGGCGCACCTCCCAGACCCATGGGTTCAAACTGACACTTGCGTCGAGACAAACCCAGGCGCTGGGCACACTCTTTTGTCATATAACCGGACATGGCACCGCTGTCAATGACTGCACGTACGGCGTGGTAAGTTCCCCATCGATCTGCGACGTGCACCATGGCAGTGCCTAACAGCACGGTTGAATTTGACGAACAAGTCAAGCCGACGTTTGGCATTGACCTTTGACTTTGATTTTGACCATTTGAAACGTTTTGAATACTTGAAATGTTTTGACTATTTGAACCGTTTTGATTAATTGATGAATTTTGAACAGTTGGAACTGTATCTAAGTGAATACTGTGATGGTGCGGTTGTTTACACAGCACACAACGCACTTTTGACGTACACTCGGACAACGAATGCTGACGAAAGCAATTTTCGCATAATTGAAGCTGTTTCACTTTGTCAAGACGCTGCACCGGTGTTAAATCAAAAAACTCGAAACATCGATAAGTTGAATGCGGTTTGTCGCAAAATAGACATCTATTTGATCGTTCGCTATTATTCTTACTCACAGCTGACAAGCACGGCTTTTGGAACTGCTTCGGTGCACTACTGTAATTAGCAGCATTATTATTATTTGTTCGAACAAAATTCGGCTTTGCAGAGGTGTTAGGAACACTCTTAGGCGTAAACTGAATTTTTGATGTACTAATTTTAACCTCAGACATTTCCAAAACACGCGCCTGTTTCTCCACGAAATTAATCAGCTGTTCGTAAGTAGGTATATCGGTTTGATCTACAGATTGTTCGAATTCGCGCCTAGTGACGGGGTCTAAATTTCGCAATCCCATATAAAACAGTATGAAACTCGATAGGTTACTGATTTTCAAAAGTTTCAATGCTTTAACACACTCTTGATACGTTTGTAAAAATGTGTTTAGACCAGTAGCCGACTCAGTTGACAAAGGCTTAAATTGAAACAGCCGATCTAAATAGCTCGTAGCTAAGGCACGAGTGTTCTCAAATTTTTTGACTAGCAAAGCCCATACTATCGGATAATTATCGGCCGTCACTGGCATCCCTTTGACCACAGTCAATGCCGAACCGCTGACTGCGGAGAGCAGGTAATAAAACTTCTCAATGTTCGTAATATCATTGTTGTTATGAATTAAACTCGTAAACGTGTCATAGAATGTTTGCCAGTTTTCTAATTTGCTATCGAAATGGAACAATTCTAGTTTAGGCAGCCGCGGCTTAGCCGACCGCGAGTCTGGCCCGGCAGCGCCCGGGCCGCGGCCCGCGGAGCGCGACGAAGGTCCGCTACCGCTGCCGTCACACGATTGCCAAGTGTCGCTATTAGCCTCCGCTACACTCAGAATACGGAAATACATGTCGTCAAAGGTTTGAATTTCCTGATAATTTGGTTTAAATTTCGGGTTTTGTTTCTTATTATAAGAATTTAACTCGAATATGCATTGTTCGAAACATTCCCGAGTCGAATGAAGTTCTTTAAGTCGCAAATTAAATTCGGTTAAACGCTCTGGTGGAGTTGATTTGGATAGTTCAAATAACGTTTGACATCGTATAAAAAGCAGTTCTTTTTTGTTGATAAGTTGTTCGACATCGAATTCTTTTTCGTCCATTTCGAATTAAAAAACAAAAGACGCGCGCGACGCGTTGCAAAGAACGAAAATTGAAAACGTTTATTTTATACGTATTATTCTAGGTAAATAACTTAGATTAGAAATAAGCCTGTTACCTTAAAACTGCGTGAAATGTGTGTTTTATGTGTATGAATGTGTATTTAGTTTGCAAACTGAGGATGCGGTTCGATTGACCAAAATGTTTGAACTACGACATTTGAATATTGAAAATAATTAGCAAAACCGAATTGGGCAAGATATAGGTTTCACTTACAGTTTGTTCTGGCTCTATTCCTCAGTCCCAGGGACACATTTAAGACACAATCACAGCACTTTCAGAGTTTTTTATGAATAATTTAAAAGAGCGCGCGCCGGCCGGCATTCATTTCGAGCTGTCAAATTTGCGCAACTGACTGGTGGCGCCGCCGTGCGGGAGAAAGCGGAATGTTCATTTAGCCAGTATGTTTTTGATATGTGCAGGAGGTTTTAATGCACATATTACTAATTATATCTGCCCAATGTAACGTACAGTCTGCAAAATTACAGTGTGCATTGCGTGCCACGTGTTATTTGAGCCTATAAATATGGTTCCTACACCTAAACGTAAACATAAAACTTACATAGCTTTACATAGCTCATACATAGCTTTCCCTTTACTACGTGTACCTACGTATAGGTTTCAGTAGCAGTCAGCACATTACGAAGTAACAGGTATTCAAGGTTCCAGAAAATTCGAATTTCGAAAGTGAATTTAGACTACGCTATCGATAATAACCGTGGCTGTATGCAGTTTGGCTTTATAATTTTAAAAAAGTTAATTAAAAAGAAATGTAGCGGGAAATCAAGTATTTTTCACGAAGCGTTAAAATATTGAAACAGAGTCTGCCAGAATTTCAGAATTTTTATTTCTATACATTATAGTATAATAAGAATATTTTTTATTACCTGCACCTAATGCTGAAAGTATGAGTAAGGTTCACTGACATTAATCAGTACACATATTGACTACTATTGAATCCTATGTTACGTAGGTGGGCGTTTTCAAAAAAAAGATGTTGAAATGACTTTTTTGTCAGATGTGGATGAAATTTGGTATTCCTAATCAGAATCAGGAGCACTTTCGATTGCAATAGGAAAAAAAAGTGTCCCAGGTTTTTCATATAATTTTGTGTTATCCATTACACTACCGCCACAGACACGCGTATGAAAACGGTAACGTAATGGAATAAAAAATATTGAGACACTTTTTTTCTCCTATTATAATCGAAAGTGCTCCTGATTCTGAGTAGGAATACCAAATTTCATCCACATCTAAAAAAAAAGTCATTTTAACAACTTTTTTTCAAAACGCCCATGTACGTAGTAAAGGGAAGGCTATGTATGAGATGTTACAAATTCGCTTGTTTTAACCTGATGATCCAAATGAATGTTTTTGAAAAAAATATATGTATTAGAGTATTAAATGGGTCATAATATATCTGATATTGGTAGGTGTCGCCACCTCGCAACTAAAAAAAAAATATTTTTAAATATTAAAAAAATGTTTTTTTTTTACTTAAATATAAAATTAATTAGATTTTTTTTTACAAAAAAAACGCTCTTAATTTTCTACATAATATATAAAAAAATCATGAAAATCGGGCCACTAGTTTGGTAAATAAAAAATAAAAACGATTTTCCTTTTTTTTTAATTATCTCAAAAACCACGGCTATTTCGGGGCTAAAATTTGGTCAAATTACAACGTATGTAAAGACAATTATCCGAGCCAAAGGAAAACCACTTTCTCGTCAAAGGCAGTTTCGCCATCCATACAGGGCTATACCCTTTATTCAAATTATCATCCATCATCATCACCATCATACTAATACGAAACGATACGAATACCAGTTAAAATTAATTTTTAGGTAAACATTTTTATTATTATTTGGTGATTCAATCTAGGTGACAGATCTACTATTTTAGGAACAAATATGATTTTTTAGGTAATCAAAAATGTATTTGTTAGGTGATCGATAAAATCATACCGGTAACCTAATACATATAAAGCGTGTTAAAAAATATTGCATTTCACAGATGAGTATCATAATTGTATTTTTTTACATTAGGAGAGACGGTTCTGTATGGAAATGGAAGTGATAACATTTCTATTGCTATTCCATTTCTATTCCTGTTATTATTCGCTTTGTGGGTGGCCTACTTGTTGATTTTCTTTTCTTGTTATAAAAATCCATTGTTGTACTTGTACGGCAACCTCGTTCAATCGAAAAGCTGAAAAAGAAAATATTGAATATGATAAAAGTAAATTGGGAGTTATGAAATAAATCTGGTAATTATCCACCTGTAGATTCCGAACTTCTGCACGCTTCAACAGTGTTGAATTGAATATATACACACTGATGCTTTTGTTATATAAGTTTTGTTTGTTTTGGAAAGATAAACGGCAATTAGCTATGACTGTCAAGTTATGGTAGTTGCTTGTATTGACACATTAACCATTATCACTAGCGACGACTATTCTAATTTTGGAATAATACATCGTATCGTTGCAAAATAACATTTTATTGCAAACATTTCACGAAGTTAACGACACAACAATAAAAACAGGTCAAATATGTATAATTACGATTATGACGCAGTGCTCTTAAATTTATGATTCGTTAATTTTGATGGATGTATTAAAGTCATACTCGTTATTGTTATTGATCTGATGAGATCATTGGTACTTATGGAGATTTTTTCTGCGCCCAAGGTTATCACGTGTAGACAAATTGATCGATGGTGTTTAAATTTTAATAAGAAAATATGTGTTGACTTTAGGTAGATACATTAATTGTTTGCGTATCTGACGGAAAGCCCCACAATGGTATTTTTAGCTTCGTGATGTATCATCTCCCTATTTCCTTAGTTTGACAAAATTAGGCTTAGATTTTTTTTGCAAGCCTTGCTAAGAAATGTCTGAACGTAACGTGTTTTGTAAGCAGATTTTGTTCTTTAACAGTAACATTATACTGTGTGGTAAATAGGTATGCGTATGCTATATATATTTAAGCTATTTTTACATCAATAATTATTGTAAAAGGGAAATCGAAACGAACGTAAGTACCCTTACCGTTTGGTAAATAATCCGCCCACGCCACGTGGTGTAGGCGGAAAGGAGCGTTTGAATTTCATGATAATTATTGAAGCAGTTCGATATCGCGTCCAATGATTTTCATAAAATTAAATTTAATAACGTTTCTCTATTAAAAACCGAGTTCTGCGCGAGGGAGATTCAGTAATTTCTTCCGCTGAATCTTGATATCCTACTAATATTATAAATGTGAAAGTTTGTGAGTGAGGATGTGAGTGAGTAAGTATGTTTGTTACTTCTTCACGCTAAAACGGCTGGACTGATTTGGATGAAATTTGATGAAAAGTTAGTTTATAACCTGGATTAAAACATAGAATACTTTTTATCCCGATATTCCCACGGGATAGGGATAAAATCTCGAAATAACAACCGCTGGGCTTGGAGTCATGAAATTTAGTATGTAGGTAGTTGGACGTTTGGAATTACTCATAGGTGACTTTTGACCCGATATTCCCACGGGATACCTAGGGATGAAATCTCAAAATAACAACCACTGGGACTAGAGCCATGAAATTCGGTATATAGGTATCTGGACCTCTGAAATACTACATATGCTATTTTTTAACCCGATATTTCCACGGGATAGGGATAAAATCTTGAAATAATGACCGCTGGGCTTAGAGTCATGAAATTTGGTATGTAGGTAGTTAGCCGTCTGGAATAACACATAGGCCACTTTTTGACCCAATATTCCCACGGGATACCTAGGGATAAAATCTAGAAATAACAACCGCTGTGCTTAGAGCCATGAAATTTAGTATGTAGATAGCTGGACCTCTGGAATAATAGATAGGCTACTTTTTATCTCGATATTCCCACGGGATAGGGATAAAATCTTGGAATAATAACCGTTGGGCTTAGAGTCATAAAATTTGGAATGTAGGTAGCCGGAAGTCTGGAATAACACATAAGCGACTTTTTGATCCAATATTCCCACGGGATACCTAGCGATAAAATCTCGAAATAACAACCACTGTGCTTAGAGCCATGAAATTCGGTGTGTAGGTAGCTGGACCTTTGAAATAATACATAGGCTATTTTTTATCCCGATATTCCCACGGGATATGGATAAAATCTCGAAATAACAACTGCTGGGCTTAGAGTCATGAAATTTGGTATGTAGGTAGTTGAACGTCTGAAATAACACATAGGCTACTTTTTATCCGGATATTCCCACGGGATAGTTTTATAACTAAGGGACCGAATACATCCCCGTTTTATTAGTTTACGCGTGCGAAGCCGCGGGTAAAAGCTAGTTCTAAATATAATTTAAATCGGACAGTTTTTAAGCTATCTTCTTAACATCTAGAGCAAAATGAACTGCCAAGTGCGTTTTGGTGGACTATTATTCGTTAGAATAGAATAGAATGTTTATTTTCATAGAATAAGTAGGCTGTTAACTTGTAAAATCTACTAAACCTCGATAGTTTTCCATTTTAATCGATTTCAAAACAAAAAACAAGGCTATCAATTCAACTCGTACGTAATTTTGTCAGAATTCCACAGTTTTTGTATGCGTTTTTGACAGGGCTATCACAAGTCGGGTTTTGACAAAAAATAAACAAGTAGTACATAGTAACAATTTCTAAGCTAAGTCACGGACGGACGTGCCTTGTAGGAACACTAAAAAGTAATTGAAATGTTCATTCATCCAGTTCTAATTTGTTACAGACTGAGAGCGAAACGTCATGCGAGGAGGCGGCGAGACTGACAGCAGAAGGCGCCGAGGATGACGACGAGGCCTATGACTATGGAGCCCTACCTCCGCCCCCCGACGGCGGTTACGGCTGGGTGGTCGTCTTCGCCTCGTTCATGTGTAACCTAATAGTTGATGGGATAGCTTACACCTTTGGAATATTCCTACCAGAACTAGTAACCTACTTCGGCGAGGGAAAAGGAACGGTAGCATGGATTGGCAGTTTATTGTCTGGAGTATATCTTGCTGCTGGTAAGTTATGTTCTCGTGATGTATCAGCTACCTACGGGTTTATTTGGCATTAAGAACTGTTTACTCTACGTTTCTGTTAACACTGTTGAGATTGTGATTTATTTTTGCCTAATGAGATGCGTGAGCGTGAAACTAAGTCTGGCATACACTCTAGTGTAACTGTTCTATTACTGTGCATTTTTCTTCCAGGTAGCTTCTTCTCTTCCGTTTCGATATTTAGCACTGTCTTGTAAAGTGATGATTGCAAGTTATCGTGAATTTGGCGTATTGTCCATTTTATTAATAACTATGTACCTAGCTGTTGCTTGCAACTAGGCACAGATTTCTGCGAAGAATTCGTTTATCGCGTGCCTTCGGGATCAATTTTTTTTTGAGATAATAGGTACCTTATCCTATTATTTTATTTATTCTGGTCTTCCAAATATGATGAATGCAACATTTAATGGCAATCGGTTCAATAATTAAGAAGCAAAAGCGGCACAAACAAATAAACTCACTATCGCATTTATTATAGGTAGTAAGGATAAGAATTATAAATACTACGGATGTAGTTCTGTTATTAGACGAAGTCTGTACCCTGCAGTGGAAAATATACAGACAGATGATGAATGTCGTTAGGTATATAATGAAAAGATGTCATTAATAAGTAGTATTCTCTTGTTTTACCTAGTCGTAGCATTTTCTTGATGACACTATTTCTGGTGTCGTTATCAGTATGGTTTTATTTAGTTTTAAAAGGATACCTATAAAGTTCAACAAAAAATACTAAATACTTCCTATTCCAAACATTCTTCTCAACCTCAATTTTTTTGAGATGTAAGCAAAATCATTATATGAAGTAGCAGCGTTCACAATATAGAATATTTTTGAGATAGTACAGATAGTTTAGTAGCTAATCAACTTGCGACCCAATTTAGAGCTTATCCCGCTTTCAGGAAATCGGTTATTTCCCATTAATTCGGGGCACGCCGTCCGATGCATAAACTCAGTATCGCTGTGTCGACTGCATTGTACCTCGACGAGATTATCATGTTTACATACTGTTCTGATGAGTACGTGTACAGAAACAAGGATTAGATGTGTCTGCATATTATCATGGATGAAATAGAGTATGGATTGTTATTCTCCATACTAAAAAACGTTCACCGGAACAAAGCCAAAATCCAGTATTAATGCTAGATGGCGCTGAGACTTTTACTACATTATATCTAGATGGCACTAAACGCAAAATAATAACGCATTTAATCCAGGGAAACGGAGCTGAGATTTTTCCGACATTATATCTAGATGGCACTATTCACGTAAATACTTTAGCTGTCAAAAAACCATTTTTATCTAAACATCAACCAAAGAGGTCAACACATCAAATAAATCTGAACAACATAGAAAAATAGGTCGAACATTGATTTAAAAAATAGCTATGCTAATTTCAGGTCAGCGATGTGACAATCATCGAAAACAGTACAGTATTGTCATCACATACATCTGTCTCACATTTTTCTCTTCAATAATTTGACAGATGCATCTCTAGCTGTAGCATTAATACTCTAAATAAATAATAATACGGTAAATGCCCTAATGGGCATTTCTATCTACCGTTGCACCATGAGTTTTATCTCTCCGATTTGAACAAAATTTGAAAGATAGACTCAGTCCATGATTGCGAGTTGGACGGAGCCAAAACGGAACCGACTGACTATCGGAGCAGTGTTTGGTCGTGTTCAAACGTAACCCGAAGGAGTTTCTGCGTCGTTTTGTGACCGTGGACGAAACCACTACACCCCGGAAATGAAAGAGCAGTCGAAGCAGTGGATTTTACCGGGTGAACCTGCTCCAAAGAAAGCAAAAACCGTCCCATCGGCTGGAAAGGTCATGGCGACTGTTTTTTGGGATTCGCAGGTTATTATACATATTGACTACCTACTTGGAAAAGGTGAAAACGATAAGAGGGCAGTACTATGCCAATTTATTGGCTGAATTTGTCGCCGTGTTGAAGGACAAACGACCCCATTTAAAAAAGAAAAAAGTACTATTTCATCACGACAACGCCCCGGCTCATTCGTCCAGAGTTGTGACGGCTAAATTAGCACAGTTACGCTACGAACTATTGCCTCACCCCCCGTATTTTCCAGATTTGGCCCCATGCGATTTCTTTTTGCTTCCCAACCTAAAAAAATGGCTCGGTGGTAAGCGATTTGGATCAAATGACGATGTCATTACCGCCACATGCAGAGGCCTATTTTAATGACTTTCCAAAATCATACTTTTTAGATGGTTTAATGAAGCTTGAGTATAGGTGGAACAAATGTATAGAGCTAAAAGGTGACTACGTAGAAAAATAAATGCATAGATACAAAAAAAAATGTGTTTTCTTTCCATAACCGGGTACTTTTCAAACAGCCCTCGTAATATGTCAGATTGCGGATTCAAATCAAACTCCATAGTTTAGTTCACACGTAAATCGTGAACAATTCTGTAATTGCTGCGAAAAAAATTCAAAACTTGGCGCTTGAATGAATATAACGCCATCTAGATATGCCTTCTACAACATAACGAAGTTTAGTAAGCTCACAGAGGTACTTTAAAAAGTTGAACATTATTGCCACCATGCTAAATAGAGCAATGTCGCCACTAAAATTATGTATTATTCCGGTTCAATACATCTGGCGACATCTAGTTCGTTTTTTCGTACTAAGCAACGAGGAACTATCTTATGTATGGAGACTGCACGTCCATACTATACTTCGTCCATGATATTATTAATGAATGCATTAAATAAAGAGGCTCAATATGGGACATCATATCGGTATCATATAACCTTTTATATAACGATCCTTGCATCGCAAAAACAAGCTTTAGCTTGTTTTTATTGAATGCTCCATTAAGTCATGTAGAAAATACAATTGCGACTTATGGCATGATAATAATCTTTTGTTTTCAAAATTCATCCGTAGGTGTACTGTACAAGAGATAAACGGCTCCGATAAAGAAACAGATGATGTTTGAGATAGCACACCATCGCTTTACGATGAAAAGAAATGCGCTATCCACGTAATCGTCTTTAGTATAAATAGTCGTGTTTACGTGTTATCACAGAAATCACAGTTTCTAGATAATAATCGCGTTTTAGATTTTCAACGAGCTAAAGTAGGTTGCAGGTTTGAAAATTACACAGATATAGTCAAGGCTAAATATATATCTTAACCTTACTACTAAAATGTTACTGTGCAATTTCAGTACTAGAATCTTAATCTAATCGTTCGCGATAAAAATACTATCTCGGTAAGTATGTAATTAGCCCGCATAGTAACTCCTTAACGAATACCTAATGTTTATCAGTAATATGTAGCTTAGCTAGAATATTTTTGACCAATTGCATCATGATAAACGTAATTATCGAGTCCGTAATGAATCCTGAAAGCAATGTAAAAAAGGAGCTATTTTTCTCTACCTATTTCATAAAAAATGTGCTTCCAAAGCGGAATTTTAATTATATTTTCTCGAGAATATTCTTATTCCCCCTCGTATTACTAATAAAAATTTAATTATTACAAAGTATGTACTAGTTTCCTATCTTCGGTGAAAGTAAATGTTAAAACAGTATTGTTGCTATCTGATTCATGCCCGACACACTAACCCCTGCATAAATGTGTGCCTGTTATCTCCCAATTTAACCCATATTTCGGTGATTTCGCTTTCCCAGTTTCGCACTGATAATAAATTTTATGAATGCAACACATACAATTATATTAGAGTGGAGAATAATTGGAAGTTCCAAACCATGAATATGGATACTTGAATTAACACTGACGATATTATTATTCGTTACTTGCAATCATCCTTTTCAAATAGGAGTAGTTGAACGATGTAATGTTATTATAATACATGTACATTTAAGAGACACAGAAAATTAACATTTTAGCACAAGGTTTGCTGCTTGGTATAATCTTAGTCTGCCTTGTAATCATTTCGCATGATTTAAACTGCAGTTAATTGTAGTAGTTCGATACAAACCGGTTATTAATTCCCATGCTTGAATAACACCTAGCTAGATCCCTACTCGTAACTTCTACAGGATAATTTAGTTATCTTATTAACATTCGTTTCTGCAATGCAAAAACATCTCAATCCGATGCGACAAAGAGACAATGCTAAATAAACAAAGCGTCGTGATCCGCCTAATAAAATCTCCTCACGTCTACTTGACATTGCTTCAAGGATAAAATTGCGAAACATATTTCAGATCAACAAAAATGTCAGATTCTAACAAACAAGAATGAAGTTTACCTTCTCATATCAATATTACATAATATCGCCATGTACGAGTAGGTTGACACTGAGGCCGTTACCAGAGGAATATGTGAACTGTTTACCATACTGACCCGATTTGGATTGATGCTGACGCTGTTTGTTGTGTTAATTAGGGCAATGGACTATATATATGTCACTTTCATTTAAATCAGCCATCGCTGCCGACCTGTTGTTTAATTTACAGTCACCAGCACCAATATCTGACACGACAAAGCGTGCATAAATATCTGATACGAATACGTCTCTATTTCTAGGGGCCGGTAGGACGTGTCAGATATTTTTACACGCTCCGCTGCGCTGTGTCTCATATTTATTAATTGCAGGTGACTGTACCTACCAATATTTCCACTTACGACCAATAATTCTGTAAACTTTTCCACAAATTCTACAGATGATTGAAGAGAGTTTTTAGAGGCTTATTCAATTTGCAATTCTCAATGACAATGCAAGTAGTCATTAAAAATAACGTATTAAATAGTAGATTGTACAACAAGAGCAATAAACGAGCCATTTTACCCAAGACGTTCATATAGGCTCACGAGCCGGTCCGGTACGGCGATGGTGGATAGACACGTCGAGGGTAAAATGGGTTTAATGCTCGAGTTTTACACTCTGCTTTTCGCTTAGATTGCGAGAAAATGAAATAGCAATAGTGGAAACAGTTATTCAATTTATATATTTTTTTTTGTGCATTATTATAAATAAATAAATAATAAAATAAAATAAAAAATAATAAAATGAAATTAATCTTTTATGTACTTAAATTTTTTAAATTTTATTGATTTAATTTGAGTGGTTCAATTATTTTTTAGTATTATGTAAATGAAAAGTTATTAAAAAAATATATAGAAACTTTTTGTTTGTGGTTGTTGAAACCTGATTACCTACCTTGGTCTTAGACGAAGATTTTATTGTATGCACTAGAGCAAGAATAGTCATTATAAATCGATGTCGCCTAGATAAAGCATAAACACGAACTTTTCGAGCATGAGAAGTGAAAAATTTTTTTTTTTTTTTTTTCAATCCATTTTTTACATATGAACTTCGTGCAAGTGTTAACATTAGCCTTAGCCTACAGGGTAAAAACTAAGTTCTGAAGATAGGTTACCTATTTAGTAGGCACCTAACCTACGCAACAAATTTTTGTCTTGATTAACATGACGAACCGTGCGTGACACTTGATGGCGCTTCACTTGGCATGTTCGCCGAAATATTTGCATGTAGATACGAAAGAGATACACTATTTCATTTCCAACATGAGCAATAGAGATGTCAATAGGTAACCCAACGCGAATAGTGGCGAATACATAACACCAAGTGTATAACAATTTTTGATATAGGTACTAAAATAATTTAAATCCATAATTTTACGCCAACACGCCAAAATTCGTCTCAAACTGTCGTAGGTATAGGCCTAAAGATGACAACTGCACTACCAGCTTATTTGTTATTGTTTTCAGGTCCGATAGTGTCAGCGCTATGCAACAAGTACGGGTGCCGAGCGGTGTGCATAGCCGGCTCACTGGTCGCTTCTTCGGCGTTCGTGCTCTCGACATTCAGCAAAAGCTCTACGATGATGATGATAACTTATGGATTGCTTGGAGGTGAGCCATCCTTCAAAGTTTTGCTATCTATAGTAATGGCAGACAATATGTGTGCTGATATACTTAACGTCTCTTTTGTTAGAACAATCTGTTTTGTAATTGGCCTGCAAATCCAGCGGGGATTGCCATGTATGACTAGGTAAATATTTTAAATTTATGTCTGCTAGTGTTGTGATTGTGACTCATTAAAGAGCTCTTAATTGCCTGGTTTCTAAACATGAAACTTGCCATTCGAAGACCAACTGGCCCGCGTCCAGTATGAAAGCTGAACGTTAGGCTAATTTGACTTATCGCCCTTCGCAACAGCTTGTGTATAATCTCGCTGCCAACTCAACTCGGCAGGGTTTTACTGCGCGCTCTGCGGATTTTGTAAACAACTATAGAAACGTTTCGGCACGTTTATTGAGCGGTACGATTCAAAGCTTCGGGAGAAATATTTGACGTCCGTAAATAGGGATTTGTGGTATCGGATCTCGCATTTGTGTGGAGATCAAAAGGGGTTGTATAAATACATAGCAACATGGGGAATATGAGGATGAATTCCACAGTTCTGATGGTACCGCTGCCCTTTGTTTGGCTGTAACCTCGTTTGGATATCGAAATTATGGATTAAAATATCCTTTCTCGTGATTTGATTGATTCCAAGATTAAAATATGAGTAGTAAAATGTAATAGAATATTTTATTATTATTATATAAGTACTTATAATACGTTGCTTAACAAAATCGAGGTAGCTTAGAAACAAAAAAAACTTACATTTGAAAGCGGAATTACACCTTCTCATTCTGTAGTTAAAGTACAATTCAATAGAATCTGACAAATTTTCTACACATTTAACACACTCTAACGTGGGCACGCTTGATTATATATGTCCCTATTGTTGCAATTATGATCTAAAAGGAATCAAAAAAGAATAATAGTCACATCACAAAGCCTTAGGCAGCCCGGTGTTCATATTAGTAGGCTGGAAGTGTCTACAGGATTGTCAGATTCTATTGAATTGGAGTATAGATATTGCATGGATTTGATAAATATTTATCATGGCGCTAGTATTCTTTCATAAAAACTTTACTACTAAAGAAAAAACTTAATCATGAACTAGGAACTGTATCATGTATTAGGAGAATAGGTCATCAAAGGGAAAAGGCCGTTTAAGGAATGTGGCCCTAGGTGGCCGATTGTTAAAAGGATTGTAAAAATATGATCCTCCTATTCGAACAAAAGAACAACCACGGCTCGAAGTAACTCGAGGCATTATAAATCCAACCTGTATCTTCTTTATTCCAGTTTTGCAAAGCTGGGTGGTCTAGGTATACTTACTGATGTTATTTATCATAACTAATGAAAACACCCGTATGCTTTACGAGAGTGAACATGATCTATGTAAATATATGCCAGTGTGGCCTTGGCACAAATATTGCATGCCGGCGTCGTTGCGTCGCTATGACGTGACGTCCTTCGGCTTCTTCCACTGTAGACGGTGAAGATACTTAAACCACCAATCTAGACTATTAAATCCTTCAGTCTGACGTCGCTTTCAGCGAAATATCAATGCTGTCTCTATCGTATTAACCGTGGGCGAGGCAGACAGGATAATACGTGCACAGACGCCCTCATTCAGTGAATGATTGCTCATTTAATATCGAACAACACAAAGTAAAAGCTTCGAAGCCATTTCCTTATAAGGCAATTAAAGGGCTAAGCTAAATAAACCCCCTGGGAAATTCCGATGTACCGATAATCAACAACTATTACTTCGCAATTCCCCCATCGGTTAACTAGCTGCCATTTGTACCTATAACTTCAAGGTAATTTTAGTTTGCCACATCAATTAACTGTACCTAGTACTAATATACCTATTATACTTATATTTATTTATGGTTTATCTGGATTTTCTGTATAATTTTATACAGCAATAGTATTCAAAATTGAACACCACAAATCAATACAATAAGACAAACACACAAAGACTAAATGCAAGATAGACAACAGGCGGTCTTCTGACTTTAAGTAACTAGTACTTACACTTTTAAGCACGTAAATGGACTTTTCTTTTCAGCAGATCTTATTGATTTTATTTGCTAGTCCATTCCCAATTCCTCTGAAAATAACAAATAAGTATAAGTAAAATATGGCTCTACATATTTATGGGGTTCTGTTTGGCTCAGTGTGATCGATTCACATTGCATCAATTTTCGCATTAACAGGCATCTGCACGTTAATAACGTATTTCCCGCATATGTAATGACTGTATCATTTCCATGTCCGTATTTCATTCACATTAGCTGAAGCACGTGTGCGAGAGCGACAGCGTAATTTTAAATTAAACGAGTTTCCGTTCCTTTTTTCTCGAAAATTCCCTGAAGCGGTCGCAACAAATCGTATGTGGAATTGAACACTTGCCAGCTCCTTTGTTACAACGGTGGTCGCCGTGTCCTGGGTGTTTTGAACCTTTATCGCAGCCAATAACCGTGCATGTCGAAGGGCGTTCCTTTCTGGGAAGGCTTCGTTACGCAGAACTGAAGTACAATATTAATGCATGGGTTTTTCCGAGTTTTATGAACAAAAGAGGTTATGTAGTAAGTACTAATTTTTATCCTTCAAACAATATTTTAAGACGTAAATATATGTTCCATTTTAATTCCAATGAATCCTAAATCGTCTATTGAATCAGAGATCCATATCAATAAAAATGTCGCTGAGCAAAGAAATTCTTTTAATTCGTTTCCTAAATTGTAGTCACGTGCTGTCTATTTAGTTTAATAGTTCCTATTAGTTATATGAGGGATTAATATTTTTTTCTCGTGTAGCCGATTTCAAGGTCGCGTAGACGGGATGTTGGCTCCATTCCAGCTATCACAGACGATGTGGCGCCGACTGGGTCATGGTGCACTTGAATCGTGCACTACCTACTAAGATTGTAATAACACTATACCTATAGGGCACAGGGACAGGAAAATGACTAAGTAGCAAATGCATAATCTTAAAAAGCATTTAGATTCAATATGCAATGTGTCGGCTTACAAATGAAAGGCGATGACATTGATCTACACGCGCTAGTTGTCCCCAAAATGATTCGTCTTTGTTTAATATACACAACCCAAATCATGTGCCATTACTTGACCTAATTTAGCGCTGTGCAATCAAGACGTTATTGTAAGACGGCTACGTGAATATTCAGACTTTGTCACCAACTAATTTGCGGTTGCGTGCGATAAATACATGTCGCTCAGTATAACTTCCTATTTACTAATAAAATATTGATACAATCCCTTTGCAACTCGCCTTAGACCGGTTCGTGAGCGTCAAATCAGATATCGCGAACGTCAAACAGGACCCCTTGTATTTCAAAAAGTTGGAATCATTAGCACTGTTTAGCGTCAGTTGTCGAAAGATCCCAGTTGGCAGCCAAACGTGAGATCATCGAATTTCAATGTCGACGGCGGTTCTATTCGTAGTAAACGTTTCGCCACGCTTATGAGCGAGAAACGCTATTTTTTCGCTACGATGCTACTGTAGATCTTGATTCCTTATCAATGGGGTAAAATAATCGACGCTTGAATCGGTTTTATTGTGTCATTTGTCTGCATGTCTGATAACGAATCAGGCACTTATCAGCTTGTAAACATGCATTTCAACATACACAGTTTGTCTTGCACTTTAAAATTCTTTAAATGAACGAGTGAGCAGTTGCTTTTTAGAGCGAACGTGCAAATATCTCGCAGGAGTGCAATGGTCGATGTATTCAGGATTTTCTCGAACAAAGAGATTTCGTCAGGTTCAGAGTTGAGCGACATGACAATGATATGCAAATTTCGTCTGAGACGGCGGCAGCATTTGAGCATCAGTACTTGCTAAATTTAGTCGTAATATTGTTTGTAATTAGTCACGCATTTTTATGAGTTCACGAACTTTGACGTTTGGAAAGTTAAAAGTACCTACAGTGCTACAAACTTCTCTGTTGGTGAACTTCATGCCGTCCCTGAATTTACATTGCTGAAAACAGAAACGTCATCCCATTTCAAACATGAACTAAATAACAGTGCCATTCCAACAGTCACATTCCTTTATGTTTAAGACATACATTATTGAATGAAAATCGTCATCGAATTCGGTTCATAGGCAGCGAGCAAATTGTCGAAACCTATTACACTCGCGGTCAAAGAAAACGGGTCGGTACGAAAAACTAGAATATCTCCAAAAATAATAGAGCTAGGAGCATGAATTAAACTGTATATTGTAGATAATTCTGTAATTAATAAAACGACATAATAGGTTTGAAAGTTATTCATTTGTTTATTCTAATTACGTACAAAACAAAATATTTACAAATTTTACGTAGAAAATTAACACCTGGTACCTCACATTACAACAGAAAAAACAAACTTTAAGCCAAATTAATTCTTCGTATTGCCTTCATGGGCTCTTTTTAAAGCTTCCAGATGATTGGGCATCCTCTTCATTAGGTTTCTTATGCGATTTTGCGGGATATTGATTCATCCTTCCACTAACGCATGTTTCAGGTCTCTAAGTGTAGCTAGAGCGGAGTTTCGATTTCTTACATGCCTTCCAAGCTCGTCCCATACATGCTCGATCGGATTCAAGTCCGGACTTCTCGAGGGTCAGTTCATAAAAATGATACCAACGTCGTCAAAGTAATCATTTACAATCTGAGCTGTGTATGGCCTCGCGTATTCATGCATGAACATGGTATTTTCACCCATATTAATTAAGTATGGACCGTCATGCTCATTAAGAATCTCTTCTACATATCTTCCACTAGTTAGCGTACCATTTTTTATGAAGACTTACTCCAGGTGAGTCTCTAAAGAGATTACAGCTCAGGCCACAATAGACCCACCGTCAAACGACACTTTTTCCTTAAAATAAGCTCGAGTAAAACGTTCACCTGGCCGTTTGTAAGCTCTTCGCCGCCCATCATGTGCGTAGAGCATAAATCTGGATTCATCAGAAAACATATTTCTTGCCAATTCTTCGTCTGCCCACCATCTGTGTTCGCGGGCGTAAATAAATCTTGCTGTTCGCTGCCCCTTTTCAAGTTTTGGGCCATTTGCCGGTCTACGTGGGGTCAAATTAGCTTCTTGTAGCCGCCGCCTTACAGTCCACTCGCTTATGTCATCTTTTCGAGTCTCTCGAAGTTGATTTTGGACTTCAACAGCCATGAGGTGCCGATTTCGGAGCATGGTTGTAACAATGAATTGATCTTCTCGAGCTGCAGTACATCTCGGTCTGCTAGTTCCTGGTGTTTTTATGTTCTGCCCAGTTTCTCGGAAACGTTGGACGACTCTTTGCACGGTAGAAAGTGACATGCCAACAGTTCTCGCTGTTCTTCGCTGAATTCCGCCTTCTTCTAACATAGTTACGATACGTGTACATTCTTCTGGTGTCAGCCACATGATAGTAAATCAAGAATGATCAAGAAAGACAACAATGAGTGCCTTTTATCATTATGCTTTGACAGATTGAAAATAAAAGTGAGAAAACAGGCAAAAGTAAAACAAGTGCAATTTTAATTTAGACCCTAATAAGAGTTTTTTTTTAATTTTAACTTTTTCCAGCAACCATGTAAAACATTTGAAGGTTGTATTTAATACGATATTAAATTCTCTTTAATATAGGGTCAGTTTCGTATAAGTAAACCTTTTCATTTTCAAAATTTTAAGGTTTTCGTCACTGACCCGTATTATTTGACCGCGAGTGTAATACGTATATAATAGTTACCTAAATACAGTAGGTACCCGTATAGCAAACAAATCGTATTATTTCGAGAAAGAACGAGAAATATAATTTGTTTTTTAAGTAAAATTATTTCTTCTTCAATGAACAATAGATTAATTCAACTTGATCCTTATGACAAAGGACCACTCGAAACGTTCAATGTCTTAATATCGGTTCAAAGAACAATGGCTTTGCCCTTGTAATGAAATGAGCTTCGTTACATCTCGTAATTGTCACGACTCTCACAAATCTATATAGTCATCGTAATTAGCAATATTGATGTTTTTGTTTGATACTACTAGTTGTTCAATTATTAATATCGGAGCAGAGCGATAACTGGGCTATACTCGTAAGGAAATAATGAATTTAACTGGAAAAATGGGTTTATATGACGCATGGTGCATCGTGCCATCGAACTCGGTTCGCAACAAAACAACGCATCTGCTCCTTTGTCCGTTTTCAAATATCAATTTGTGGGCCGACAATACTGACTCACGCGCTATCATATTCCACTATTCCACATTGTTGTGTACATAGCGTAATTTTAATGTAATAACATAGCTATTTGGACTGGTGACCTGAAGTTACTTTGTTTACTTTGCTTCTACCTATCCCCTCATTAGTATAAAATTCATAGGTATAAAATCGCATGTAGCATTCATACTGATTAGTGGTAAGAAGATCATTCACCTCACGCATTCTTGTGTTCGAGTGGTAATTGTAATTACTTTGAAGTACAGTTCAAGGGGCACCTTCTGAAACTAAATTACCGTGATTATTACTAGTTAACACATCAAAGCGTGTCATTAGGGCTCCCGGTGGTGCCTGCGAATTGGCCAAAGTCCTCTTATTGGGCGCTGAGCCAAATTGGGCGAGATGCTCATCATCTTGCCACCGCATTTATATGATGTTGGGAATTTCTGATTGCGAATGTTTGATGTTTAAATTTGACAATACTTATCTTTGATATATGGGTACGTACACGGTACACTTACATATGGATATATTTTGTCATGCTAGCTGTGAACTAAAATAATTTCTTTGCTCACCCGCGATCTTAAGATAGCTAACATCATCATGCTAGCTGTATTTAAAAAATAAGTATATAAATTATCAATCTGTTTCTTCTTTTGTTCCCGTTCTCAAAACCCCGTTTTCGGTTGCCTGGAAGAGATCGCTTTGTAGCGATAAGGCCGCCTATTACTTGCCGTATAAATTTTGTTAGTGTACAATCGAACAAACTGATTTATATACCAGGGTGGAATATTTTAACACCTAATCGATTTCACATTGACAGAAGTATGGGATGTTAGTAATATAGTAGCACAAAGGTTCCACTCTGGTACATGATTCAGTTTTATCTACGGTAGTATTCTGTTTCTTCTAGGTGAGGACGGGGGAATTGCGTTCACTTAAGGAAAAACATGCATACTTTCTTAATCCTTTACTTTTATTTAAAATATTTAAACTAGTAACAAAGTTAAACTAATCGTCGCTTAGAATATGATCACAAAAAATTTCAAAATCTTACACACATTGAGAAAATTTTTTTTTTCCTAAAAACACTTTTGAGCGCCATTGCCCATGCATATGGGTAATGCCACTCAGACAATGGGGTAATGACGTTCGAAATTATGTGAGGTAATTAAGATCAAATTCCACTTATAAAAACCAAGTCTTCAATAAATCGACTCTTAAAAACTAAAAATAATAATAATAATCATAGTGCTCTTAATCTTGCTCTTTTATAACAATGGTGTCATTCTTTGTCGGAAATAGACGAACATTTGCGGTATAAAGTTTCCAGCTGCACTCATGGCGCACATGGCTGTTATGTTTCTGCTTCATTCGCCTCTGGTAACTGCTCCTGCTCGTTGCTGGCCATTCTCTGCAAGCACTTTCCCTGGATTTTCAACTGTTGTAACCCAGTATCGTCAGTTAGCATTACCTATATATATTATGAGAAAGAAACTTGTGCTTCTCCATTAGGTCACCAAGCATATTGTAGATCTTCTTCGCGCCATATTGTTTTGGCGGTAGCCCTCTGTCGATTTCTGATCATATCTGTCAAAGAAATATAGATGGGTAATAACGTTCACACTGGGCCAATGCCGTTCACTATAACGGTATTACCCCAAACGGATCGTTTAGTTTTAAAATTTGATTTAAAAAAAATGTAACAAAATTGCGAAGTTATATCTACATAGTAAAAAAATATAGTTGTCAAGCAATAAAAGTAATAATCTACGCAATAGAAAAAAGTTAATGTACGAAACTTACCGATCGAAACATCCAGCTAAAATTTACATCGAAATTGCTGCAAACGTACACACGCACCTCACTTGTACACGCTTCGCGTAGACTGCCGCTACTTGTCGCCACTGGCTCAAGCACCGTTCCCCCCTCCCCGCGAGTCACGTGATTTTGTTCTAAGTATTCGTTTTGTTAAGTTTATTCGCGTGAGCGCCATTACCCGGTGACTGGCATTCCCCCTGCTTCCCCTACTTCTTCTTCTTCATCAGTTTTATCTACTCTGAACTATTTATTACGTGGTGTACAATGAAGACCAGGCAGTTACTACTACAACACGAGCTATACAAAATGTACCTGCTTTAAGTTTGGTGCGTTTTATATTAATTATCCAATTTATGCACCATAGCATCTGTCACCAAAAAAGTTGCTGACCTGAATCTTATAATTTGTCCTGCAGGAATTGGATTCGGTATGATATACCTTCCATCAGTAGTAGCGGTGGGTTACTATTTCGAGGCGCGGCGGTCGCTAGCCACAGGCATTGCAGTATGCGGCTCCGGAGTGGGCACATTCAGCTTCGCCCCTCTGGCGAAAATCTTGCTCGAGCAGTTTGGCTCGTGGCAGAACGCTAACCTACTCTTGGCTGGACTCATCCTCAACTGTGCGGTGTTTGGCGCCCTTATGAGACCATTGGTGTACCCAAAGGTAAGTTTTTAAAGACGAAGTTAAATCCTTTTTCAAATAATTGAAAACAATGGAATATCAACCCAACATAATCTCACCGTGGGTAAATTTCAACTGTTCTTGAAATTAATTAGTGTCATCGATGGTCGAAATGATTAAATTTCTACAATGTACTGACAACAAAGTAAGTATGCCTTGCGGAATGGATCTACAAGTTCTGTAAGGCTGGCGGTGGATTCAAACGGCGTATCTTCGAGTAAAAGCGATCGTTGCTTGTGAACATAGTGTTGTGAGCATAGGCTCGACAGACTTCTACGAGGTTAAAAAATGATTACGAATAATTTATATGTCAGAACTAAAGTAACTTAAGAAACTGAACAGTGATAGAAAGTGTGCTTGATTTAGTTCTTATAAAATTTTCAGACGTCAGGAGAGAAACCCCTGCTGCAACGTATGGCTGAAGAGAAAAGGATGCAGATGGAAAGAGGGTCGATCGGGGGATCGTACTTCGTGGTACAGCTGCCTGATGGTACCATGGAAAAAAGACTGAAGGTAATGTCCACTACTTGGTCACTAACTGGGAGCTTTGGTGATCATTCCGGTGAAGGTAAAAAGGGTAATACAACGTCTGAAATTACATTGGTTCATTTATTAAAGGTGCTGCACGTGCTGAGAAAACGCATTAGGCCTGACTGTGTTTGTATTCGAAATTGTTCAATGTTTACTTTTATAATGTATCAAAACAAAGGTATATGTTATTCATAAGGTAAACTCGGGTATGTCTTGTTGTGTAAACATAAACCATAAGAGAACGCTTATTAAGATAAGTTATCATTCAGGTGTGCTACTTAGAATTTGTAACCAAATATGTGTTCATTATTTTGCTAGTTCTTTTGTCGATGCTAGTGAAGAGAAGCATGTTGTCCCTATCTCCCCTAACGAGATGGAAAGGGACGATCTGCTCCTTACCTAGTTTCTGCGGGTGTGAACTAGCATGACCCATTACCGGTATTGTAAGCATGCCTGGGTATGTCTTTAAAAAGGGAACACCTCCTGAGACCGAATCATCACTCATCGGTCTCAGCCCACCTCACATGCACGTTGGTTTCGACTACCACTCATTCAACAGCTCTATAATGAAATAGTTCCAATTTTATGAGAGGTTTAAGAGGTTCTATGTCTTCAGGCGACGGACAAGTCAGGGCAATCTTTGCAGGCGCCGCTCAACATCGATCCGGGGGTGCATTCGTCGTTGAACCTGGAGGCTCTGGCGCGCGTGCCCACTGTGCCCAACATGCCCGGCGTGCCCACCGTGCCCACGCTGCCCACTATCACGGAGGCTAGGGTCGCCGATGATAGCTCGGAAAAAAAGAAGGTAAGATTTCAAATAAATTGATATCGATCCAACTGCCCGATTGAAGGCGAGAGTTACACTCGTTTGAAATTTTAGTACTATGGGCAAAGTCAATTCCAAAACTTGGCCAAGAAAAGGTGACTGACTCATCCAAAACACTTCAATATAGAAGTTGGTCATTTGGCGTACATGTTTGTTTGGTGATGTAGGCAAGGAATATAGGTCTCTGCTTGAAAGACCATAGATCAGACTATGGCCATAAAACAGACTACCGAATTTTTGTGTTTTAGATAATAATAATAATAGGCCTTGACATCTATCACAGATGATCTAAGTAGCATCGCGACGGCACTTGCGCTCGTGACTGTATAGGCCGATTCGGGACAGGATCCCCCGGCCGCACACGTGACAAGTGTACTCCCCTCCAGGTGGTCGGGGGTTGGTTTGTTTTAAATATTGCTCTTAAATAATCGTCTCTTTTGCCAGAACGAAAACGGCGTGACGAACGGCGGCCACAACCAGATGTCGCGTAACGTGTCGTCGCCGGCCTTCAGTGCGCAAGCGCCGGGCCTGCCCAAGAACGGCTCCGTGCCTTTCTTCGACCGGCAGCGCAAACAGAGCACCGGCGATAGGTCAGGCGATAGGTAGTACGCTCTTTTATGATTTAGGTGGAGGACAATGTTGGGAGGATTGGTGGTGGAGGGCTGTGATATTTAAAATGACGGTTTTTTGACAGGTGAAATATCTTTGAGCATGACAGCAGTCACAAATACGTGTCACTAGCATAGGAGTAAGAACTAAAAAGTCACAGACGTTATGTCTAGACATCGGATTATATGCACTATCAAAACGCCAATATATGCATGCAAATATGCACTAAAAAAAGGGCGAAATATGCACAAAATATGCACGATCAAAAACCATTCATTATTAAGAATTTACATTATTTTCACATTATATTCATATGCATATACGTATACATATTTTCTATCTCTGCAGCTAAATAGGAACATGTTGATCGATTTGATATTTTTTTATGAATTTTTTTTTGTCCAATATTCCATCAAAGTCAGGGTATTTTTTTTACTGGTGGCATTATTTCAACAAAAATAAGATTTTCGTAGATAGTTTGAACGTTTTGACAGCATAACTCAATACGCCAAGCACGTAAAACAGCTGAAATAAGCACTGTCAACGAAAAAGTACCAAAATATGCAACAACGCTATAAAAATTGAATTATATGCATTTGCATATGCAAACATGCAAATGCATATAATCTGATGTCTAGTTATGTCATTGGGGCCGAACGCGTTATGTAGGTAATACAACAATTGATTGACACTTCGAGTGCCGTCGAATTCCGAATTTTCCCGATGGATACAGTATAACTGTTTATAGTGGGATCATGAGGCCCGTTTGACATTATAGTCTTGCGTGCAATTGGATTAGCCTGTCACAGAAACCTAGTCAAAGAAATGGGGGACAGCAAGGTGGTGGAATAATGTTAAAATTGTTCTAGTTAGCCCTAGGCAGTATTTAGTAAATGTTGTATCTTTTTGCTTAACCTTTCGTATGGTTAGGCACTGATCCATGCGAAATGTAAGTTATATTTTTCTTTAGTTATTTTTGTTTGTAAAATGAAGGCCTGGTTAAGATCGCGGGATCGCGGTGGATGCGAAAAGCACAAGACTGGTCTGAGTGGAGAGCCTTGGGGGAGGCCTATGTCCAGCAGTGGACGTCTTTCGGCTGACATGATGATGATGAAAATGAAGGTTTCTGTGACATGCTAGTTGGAGCTTTAATGACAGCTCCGCCGTTTGTTTCACGTTTGGGATTAATTTATAATTTTGTTATGTTATTATTTGAATGCAGGTTTTTTTGCTACTTTGTACCATGGGCTACCAACTCATACAAGATATATTTAGTACTAAAAAACCGCAATAGATGGCACTACCATTAACATCTGTAAATTATAAAATGTAAATAAGCCGAATTAAGTAGAAATATTGATATTAAAATAAAGAATAGCATATTTTATAAACACAACTTCACATCAACTTTATTTCAACTCCTTAATTTGAAGATAAGAAACATCATAAATAATAAATTGAGAATACGAAAGTATAGGCTACATGTGACTACGTTTCAGCTATGAGGTTTTCGTAGTAGTTTGCAAAGGTAACGCTAGATGGCATAAAACCGGTATGCTCTTGCAGCGGGCTACTATGAAATTCGAAACACGAAGTTCGTGTCGTGCGGTCTCTTTCGCTCTCGTAATAAATAGTATAAGTATCAGAGGGACCGCACGACACGAACTTCGAGTTTCGATTTTCGAAGTAGCCTGCCTGCTGTGCTGGCTGTGACTTGACTTGACTTGACATTTATGTATGACGCAATGGATTTGATACGTGGACTTTTGAGGTTATAAACAAATATCTTAACATAATCCATAATGTTGGATTCTTGAAGACATATTATCTACTTTGTAATGAAGACTGCACGCCGCACGTCGTTCTGCTCGTCTCGCGCTCTCTTCACGTTCGCGTAGTCGTAGTCGTTTTATTTTTGTGTTAGGTAAATAAATAAATATCGTCACTACTTTAAAAAAAACTCGTAGCTCGAAATAGATAATTTTTCTGAGTGAATTTTATAGACAGTAATCAAGGTTCAATTTTGTTGACATATTGATTTTAGGTATTTTAGGTACGAGATTTTTTTCAAAGTAGTGACGATCATCATCATCATCATCATGTCAGCCGAAAGATGTCCGCTGCTGGACATAGGCCATAGCATTGGTTGGGCATAGTAGTGACGATATGTAGTTTTAATTTTTTTTTTTATTCGACTGGAAGGCAAACGAGCAAGTGGGTCTCCTGGTGGTAAGAGATCACCGACGCCCGTAAACATCTGCAACATCAGGGGTATTGCAGATGCGTTGCCAACCAGGCCTAAGTTGGAATACCTCAAGTGCCAGTAATTTCACCGGCTGTCTTACCCTCCGCGCCGAAACACAACAGTGCAAGCACTGCTGCTTCACGGCAGGATTAGCGAGCAAGATGGTGGTAGCAATCCGGGCGGACATTGCGCAAGGTCCTACCACCTGCTATTATTCGATTATGCAATTATAGTATATAAGTGTTGTGTAGTGTATATACTTGGTTTGGTGTTTTTCAAAATCCTCTAATATCTCAGAAACGGTGCGTCCTAGCTCAAAAATAGCCAAATTTTCAACCCCCCTCCCAAGCCCATCCGCCTACGGGACTATCCCGGACCCAACCCCAAAATTTCATCCCCCCCCCCCAATGGTCAATGTGCTAAAAGTGGGGGGGGGATGAAATTTTGGGGTTGGGTCCGGGGTAGTCCCGTAGGGGGATGGGCTTGGGAGGGGGGTTGAAAATTTGGCTATTTTTGAGCTAGGACGCACCGTTTCTGAGATATTAGAGGATTTTGAAAAACACCAAACCAAGTATATACACTACACAACACTTATATACTATAATTGCATAATCGAATAATAGCAGGTGGTAGGACCTTGCGCAATGTCCGCCCGGATTGCTACCACCATCTTGCTCGCTAATCCTGCCGTGAAGCAGCAGTGCTTGCACTGTTGTGTTTCGGCGCGGAGAGTAAGACAGCCGGTGAAATTACTGGCACTTGAGGTATTCCAACTTAGGCCTGGTTGGCAACGCATCTGCAATACCCCTGATGTTGCAGATTTTTACGGGCGTCGGTGATCTCTTACCACCAGGAGACCCACTTGCTCGTTTGCCTTCCAGTCTAATAAAAAAAAAATTAAAACTACATATCGTCATTACTATGCCCAACCAATGCTATGGCCTATGTCCAGCAGCGGACATCTTTCGGCTGACATGATGATGATGATGATGATGATCGTCACTACTTTGAAAAAAATCTCGTACCTAAAATACCTAAAATCAATATGTCAACAAAATGGAGTGCGCGTACTTTATACACTTTTACTATGGTATAGCCCTAAGCTGTAGATAATCTATAAACTAATATGGCTGACAGCGTTTTCAGCAGATTACGAAAAGGTTTGGATCTACGAAACCTCGATTGCTTACGCACTGACCAGCGGCCGTGAGTAGGTTATATAACGTAGCGCCATCTACCAAACCTGTCATGTCCTAGTTAAGCTATATATTGGGCTAACAAGCGACACCCGTATCATTAGTGTCTCGCTAGATGGCATATAGGTATCGTGTTATTTGTGTTCTCAGTGGTGCCTTCTATTGTAAAATAAAGAAAAGAAAAATAGCCAGTTGTATAGCCAGTATTAGGGTGATACCGTTTGCTTGTACTAGGTGGTGTCTCTGTATATTATGTTCTCTGTGTTTCTACATACTAAAGCTTAAGCGGTTATTGTACATTAATTGATGAGCATGCAGCTTTTTTAATGTGACGTTGTGCTGTCGCTTTTATTGTCTTACAGGATGCTTATTAGTTTGTCGTAAGAGAAATGCAAAAAAAGTTTGTTATATAAAGCAAAATGATTGTATTGGCTTTGGTTGAGTGTTAGCAGTACAGGTGAAAGATTTAAGTTAATTGTAATACATACTTTGTTTTATTTATTTTACAGATTTAAACCGTCCTTAGCTGCAATTAAAGCTACTTCTAAAACTTCCATGAATAGTCAATACAGAAACGATGTAAGTATCCTAACTAATGACACCAGCACGTAAAAGTTATCACAGACAGAAAAATAATGGTTCCATGTATCTTTGATTTTAACGTGACCACCAGCAATTACTGAATCCGAAAAGTTGGCACTTGGTTAAAGATTTAAAATCATTGTATATTGATAAACAAGATGACAGTTGTTGCCCAGAGAGTACCGGCTCAAAAGCTACTCTACTCTCATAAACAATCATAAATTTACATTACATTGCGACTCCGTAATGCAAACGAGCCATGGTGGCCTAGTGGTTTGACCTATCGCCTCTCAAGTAGAGGGTCGTGGGTTCAAACCCCGGCTCGCAACTCTGAGTTTTTCGAAACTCATGTGCGGAATTACATTTGAAATTTACGACGAGCTTTGAGGTGAAGGAAAACATCGTGAGGAAACCTGCACAAACCTGAGAAGCAATTCAATGGTGCGTGTGAAGTTCCCAATCCGCACTGGGCCCGCGTGGGAACTATGGCCCAAGCCCTCTCATTCTGAGAGGAGGCCTGTGCCCAGCAGTGGGACGTATATACATATAGGCTGGGATGATGATGATGAATGCAAACGAGTATGAAATGTCCAATCAAGTGCCGCGATGTAATGTAATGCTCGAGTCTCCTTGCAGGCCTAATGTACACTTCATTGTTTCTAGGGTGACGCCGAGAGCGTAATGTACAACTCTAAGCTGTCAGTCGCCGGGCCACGTGAACCCTCTCGCATGGTCCGCCCCATGTCACGGAAGGACATCTTCTACTCCGGATCGGTACTCAACCTGCCTCAATACCAGAGTCAGAAGAGTCTACAGGCCTACAGAAATTCTGTGCTCAGTCTGCCTCAGAGCAGGCAGGCTGGCGATATGGAGAGGCAGGAGCGTAAGTAAACTGCTGGGTAAAGACTGCGTGAACTGCCTTGCGAGGCATGTAAGACATATCTCGCATGACTCGTCCCACGTCAAGAAAGGGAATCTTCTTTTGGGCTCACTGCTCAATCTGTGATAGGTACAAGAACGAGGGTCACCGATATAGCCAAGTGAATTAGCTCGTTGAAGTGGCAATGGGCATATAGCACGGAGAACTGATGGCCGTTGACCCCGAAAAGGTTTCGAATGGAGACCGCGGTTCACAAGCGCAGCGTAGGACGTCCACCAACAAGATAATGGATGACCCTGTTAAAGCTGCGGGATCATGGATGCGAGCCGCTTCCAACCGAATTAACTAAAGGTCTAGGTCCAACAGTGGACGTCCTACAGCTGATATGATGATGCTCAACCTAATCAATCATTGCATCCGTTGTCCGCGTCCGTCTAAAATTCTATGTCTACGTTAAACATCTTAATGTACTTTATAATCTTAATTCCGGGATTAATTGATTTAGATAAACTACACACCGAAAAATTGAACATTAGTAGGTCTCCAGTAAAATAGAAACACAGTGAATTAAAAATTGTTATTATAGTTTTGATGCTTGCGCTTTAGCCTAAGGCAGTAATTACAAAATCTAAACATGCTTACGTTTGATATTTCAGAGTATGACCTCTGCCCGTGTCTGTCTTTGCCCGCATCATTCAAATCGGCGCTTTCCTCCATGTTGGACGTTAGCCTTCTTCGAGACCCTGCCTTCATGCTGATTGGAGTGTCCAACGTGTTCGGCATGGCCGGCCTCTACGTGCCTTTCGTGTACATCGTGGATGCGGCCACACTCAACGTGAGTCCTAATGCCTAATGGCTAGCAGTGAGACTCAGAGTAGTTGATGTCCCCTGACTCAATTTGAGTGTAATGTTTTAAAGTTTTCGCCATTTCCATTACAAATTAATGCCGCAACAGGGACTTGATGATTTATGGCCTCAATGTTTCAACTAAATTGTATAGTCTATTCCTAACCACGGCCGATGTAATGTAGGCGAAACAACAGCTTGAGTCTTCTTTAGCTAACTCCATTATAATAACGAACTAGTAGCGAGGAGCTGCCGGGGACTGGGGGCCGCGGCTTATTTGTACCTATCATAATTTTTTTTTTGCCATAATCCGCACGCTCGGCAGGCGGCTTGGGGCTCGCAGTGTTATGCAGATGGTGTACGCAGAAGACGCTGCTGCCCATCTTTTGGATTCTTCCCTTAATCGCCTTCTACGACACCCAGCGGGATGAGATAGGGGGGAGGTATTCTTGTCCGGCCACCCCAAGTCCTCCTTTAGCAGCTCCTTTAGTTATCGTTCACTGTGGCGTTCTAAGGAGGAGGCCTTTGTCCAGCAGTGGACGTCTTCCGGCTGATGATGATGATAGTAGCAAGACGCAGACTAGCTCTAATTTATGTTTTCCTAAACATTACAGGGCGTAGAGGGTTCGCAGGCATCTTTCCTTCTGTCCATCATCGGTATAACTAATACTATCGGCCGTATCGCGTGTGGCTGGGTCGCTGACTTCCCATGGATGGACTCGCTCTTGCTTAATAACGTGTGCCTCGTCATTGCTACGGTAAGCAAACTGTTGGTTGGGTCATTCAAATTTTTAGAGTAGCTTGTTGCCATGGTAACTTCTCCTGAGTTACTTATGATTGAATTAAGTATGATTTTATGGGGTACAAATACATCTAAGCATAGTATAAATAGGGATGATGACGCCATTAAAAAATAATTCGAAGGCACAACTCCAGTAAAAAAACGCTTTATTTTAGCCCTGAAAACCAGATTAATTTTCGATTTACTGTAAAATTAGATTTTTTGTTGCTTTAAAACAAATAAATAGTTGAGTTGCCGGATAGTGACGTCATAATTCGCTGTTGCCATTGAAACTATGGGAGAAGTGTGTTTTGACAGCTCATAAAAAGTACGTCAGTTGATTGGTGGTGTCATCATCCCTATTGCAAACATTTTTCTAACAAGGTAGATAGATAGATAAAAAAACTATTCACAAACATGCCATGACAATTATTCAAAAATAAACGATTTAAGGAATAAAAAAAACTTCCTTTCCAGATATCGGTTGCAGCAACCCCGTTCTGCGCTTCGTACGGCTCTTACGTGGCGGTTGCTATATTCTTTGGAATCGCTATTTGTAAGTTGACATCACAATCATTATTCATTACACTGTAATTTATTGTTCAATCGTAGATCTTTTGGCTGACATGATGATGATTGTTTCTTGGTTTGGTTATTCCATTATTGTAGGTACAGTCAACGTCATAAATAAGTGATCACTTTTGTACCTTGTCACTTTTAACTTCATGTTTGAAAAGCCATACGAAATTGTGTTACAACTGGGAGCGACAAGGTACAGAAATTATCACTTATTTATGACGTTGACTGTACTGTCATCAGAAAGACACATAAATGCTGTTTAATGTCAAAACCACAATAAGGTGTGGGTAAAAATCAAAACCTCAGATTCATAGATACTCTTGCGCCATCATCTTCATATCAACCGTAAGACAGACACTACACTGGGCAAGCGGGTTGGCGAGCGCCATATACGATGTAGGGTTGCCTAGATTGTAATTGTTTCAGTTCATTACTAAGAGGTTATAATTCCTCACATGCAAGGATTGACTGGTAGAGATCCCAAGGATTGTTTAATACAGCGCCATCTATAGTTCATTTGGTGCCCGTTGACAACCATGCACCTCATTAGTTCCAAAATAAATTACAATATTGTTGTGGTCCTAGTATCGTGCATCAATATAAATAAGGATGTTTAGATTTCTTTGTCTGGAATAAGTTTGCCTTTATACTTGTACAAGTAACTCCACGTTTGCAGATTGTGTTTCTCATTTAATTAATCCCAACTCTCTTTCCAGCCGGCTACATCTCGCTGACTTCCATCATCCTGGTGGATCTCCTGGGGCTGGACAAGCTGACGAACGCGTTCGGTCTCCTCATCCTGTTCAGAGGCGCGGCCGCCATCGTCGGCTCTCCCCTGGCCGGGGCGGTCTTCGACGCAACCAAAAACTATGACGCTTCGTTCTATATGGCCGCGGCGTTCTTCCTAGCGTCGACGCTCACGTCTTTCGCAGCGCCTTTGTTTAGAAGGTAATCCTGTCCTACAAATAAAAAAATATATTTATTGTTAAAAGTCGTGGTTTACGGTACAAAGGTTGGAATCTCCTAGTAAGTATAAAATACCTGTGTCAGGCGACTGCACTCTTCCATGAAAAATGATTTTTTAACAATTAGAAACTAATTTTACTACTATGTTCTACATAATTAATACGAGTTTGTGAGAATGGAATTTGATATGTAGGTAGCTGGACATCCATACTAAATACTATAAGTGCCAAGTTTCAAGTCCGTCATGCAGAGACGATCCCGGCTGGACCACCAGAATTTACAAATTATTGTATTGTCCATACATAAGCATGACGGACTGCCAAATTTCGACTCATTTGCCCACCATGATTTTGGTTTTAAAATGGTTTTAAAATTTTAAATAATCTTACAGTTGAACGCTGCAATTTAAACAAAAGCTTGTAATTCCACTGTTTACAAGATTACAAAAATGTAAACTTACCCCATTCTTATTTAGAAAACCGGACGAGATCCCGCAACCTTTGGACGTGCTGACCCCCATAGACGAAGACCTGGAGGAAGCAGACGAGGATCCTGACGACACGCCGATAACGATGGGGGCTCACCTGGCGGCCACGCCGGCGATCACCCGCACCGCCGCTTCACCCGATGAACCGCGCTCACCGCCCGGCGAGCTGTCGCAGAGAGAAAGCGTCTTGTAACAGGCTAACAAACTTAAGGTATATTGTAAACCAATTTGCTGTGTCACCTGCATTATGTCACAGTGGAGAGTGCAGAAATATCTGACTTGAAAATGGAGTCGTGTCAGATATTTATGCATGCTTCGTTGTCATTGGTGCTGGTGAATGTACCAAATGGTTTGTTATAGTCAGTCGGATACGTACGGTGATTGCCATAAGTTATAGCAATTAGGCAGTTTCTTGGGTAAAAACAAATTTTCTATGTAGTCTTTCAGTTAGATTATCGGAAAATATTATAAACGTATTTTTTATAGATACACAAACTAGCCTTAACCCGTGGCTTAGAAATCCCCCTCGTGTGTCGGAACTAAAAAATGTACTGAACTCTAGTCTCATAAATTTGGCACATATCTGTGTCAGGAAATACGAGGGATTAATGCTGTCTCTACTGAACTGTTGTATATAATACCCGTGCAATTTTGAACTATACAACGACAGTCGTTTATGATTCTTGTTACCATGGCAACGCAATAAATAAATGAATTAGAGTTTGTCATGAAAAAAGGTTACGGTAACAATTTGAAAGGATAAAGTTTGCTCGCACAACGCGTTCTATTGATTGCAGACGAAATTAACACGTCAGCTTGAGAGCCGTAAAATAGAGGGCAATAGATGCCCTCTATTCTTATTAAAACTTAAATTATTATCCCAGGGGAACGCATTACCGGGATATCAAGTATCTAATGTCTCAATGCAGATCTTTGTTTATCTGTACGCCAAGTTTCATGTAAAACTGTTTAGCTGTTATTGCGTGATTAAGTAACAAACATCCAAACATCTTCACAAAGTTTCACATCCATACTAATATTATAAATGTGAAAGTGTGTATGTTTGTATGTTTGCCCGTCTTTCACGTCGAAACCGAGCGATGGATCGAAGTGATTTTTGGCATAGGTGGAGATAGTTTATGGGCCAGAGAGTGCCATAGGCTACTTTTTACTCCGGAAAAATGCACAGGGAATAGCGGGAATTCCATGCGGAGGAAGTCGCGGGCAAAAGCTAGTTTATAATATTAGTACAAGTCCAATTTTTTTTTCCAATAATCTAAATGACGGGCTAATTAGATATTTGAGGTAACTACCCCATTAATATGCAAAAGGCTTCTAATTTCTTAATCGATAAAATTAATCAATCACGAAAGGTGTTAGATGCTTTTTGTATTTTAGACTGACTAATTGAAGCCAATAATGTCAGGCAAAATGTGTTAAATGTGTTTCATAGCGCATTAAAAAAATATATTACATTTCAAAGGTCAAGTGAGATTAGAAAAAAGCTAAGTATCATTGAAACTGCGATGTAAACATAGAACGTTCTTTGCAGTTAAGTTATAAGGGTCCGTAAAAAGGCTGTAATAAAACTTGTACAAATTATTTGAATAGGGTTCGTGTAACTTGCTGCAAAGAACCTTTTTTGCAGTTTTGACAAGTTACTTTTCATTGTACACAGAGGTGCCTATGCTGTGATGCTTGGCGTGTTTAATATCGTCACTACTTTGAAAAAATCTCTTAGTTAAAACAATGTGTCAACGAAATTGAACCTTGACACAATGTTCATAAAGTTCATTGGGAAAAATTATCTATTTTGAGGTATGTATGAGTTTTTTTTTAAGTAGTGGCGATATGTACTGTAGCATGATGCATTAAGTTTTAAAATAATTGTGTTAAGAGCGTTTATATCTGCTGAGCTGGCAACGTTGCATTTTTACTAGATTATTCCATAAAAATTAAATGAAAATTAAAAATGTTGTCTGATAGAACACATCTTTTTGAGAAATAAATAAATTCTTAATCTTAATGTTTATATGTACACTATGTATGTGTCTACTCCAATAATAATTCGTGATAAGACTTTTCTATTTCTTAAAAACGAATTAATGTTTATAAACGGTTTTTAAAGAAAATAAAAGTCTATAACGAATAATTATTGGAGTAGACACATTAACTTACATATTAAGAAGTGTTCAGATCAGACAATATTTTTAATTTTCATTCAATTTTTATGGAATAATCGAGAAAAACTAACAAAAATGCAACGTTGCCAGCTCAGCAGGTATAAACACTCTTAATAACCGCTAGGAAGGAGTGACTCATCTTCAAATATTTTTGTATAGTTATTTTTATTGTAATCAGTCTTATGTTTTGTATTATAGGGTTCGATTTTCTGGTGTACTATTAAAAAGAAGCCACAGTTGTTTAAACAAACAGAATAAGTAAATAAACCTCACGGGGATCAAATTAAATCGTTGATTCATTTTATCAAATATAATTATGTACTAACTCTTTGTTATGTATCTTCGAAATTATTATAAAAATACGATCTCATTACCTGAAGATACTACCAAAGACTTGCTAGAGAAATATTTTTACTCATTTATAAAACTAAAATGAAACTTTACTTACTTTCTGTCAAGTAAAAGTATGCACTGATTTAAGTAGTGAATAATGTATTGCTATCGTATTTTGTCGGAAAATTTCGTATTTATGTTGTTTTCTCAACTAGCTTAGTGAAGTTTGAGAAAGCAAGATAAAAACGAAGTTATCCGACAAAATACGATGGGAAAACATTACTCAATAAATCTGTAACAACAATGATAATTAAAAGATAATATAAATGAGAAATGTTACCGAATGTAAAGTAACGTTGATATCCAAGGCTTATACTTAAAATAAGAAAGTAATTAAATTGGAATTGACTGCGAGCAATAATTTTATACGTTTTCGTTGCACAATGACTAGGACACTAATATTCGACGTGCCATATTTGCGTAGTGGTGCTAGAGCCTGTGTCATCAATGGATCAATCACTAGTAGACTAATACGCCGAATGTGTGAATGATTTCATACTAATACTTGGCCTCCTATAAAGACTCAAATAAATGGGTTTTGTGTCAACTATATTGACCATACTCTCTGCCTCTTACGTATGTATATTCTGCCGTCGCGCACGCAAATAAGAACAAAATGCAAACACGGCGACTGTGTTTTGTGGAGGAGCGCTGGGTGTAATTATTTATGCCCAATGACTACCCTTTACATTCAGGAAAGGAGAGGGTTAAAAGAGGTTAAGCTGTTTTGAGAAGCGATTAACAAATAATTGAAGCAGAAGATTATGGTGGCGTTACATTGTGGCAGCCTAATCTTAAAGTCCAACTGTTATTAGCAATAATACTTGTACTTATAGGCTGTAAGTACTTAGAATCAAAACGTATGTAAAATCAAAAAAAAATCGTAGATAATCATCTTTCCCTCTTCAACAACCATATCACACTTATTTTGTCCGATCATCTTTCGAAGTGACAATAAATTGATAGTTTGTCTAAAAGCCTAATTCTGTGGAAATTATATTTGGGTATTCGTAGAATGCATTGTCTAGAGATTCAGTATTTTTTTAACCCATTTTACTTGTTGTATATAGTCCCATTGTTAACGAAACGTATTGTACATACACGAATAGTTAGGACTTTGAAAAAATCATGGCACTGACTAATATACAAACTCTACACTTCCTCGCTCACTTCTATTTTTCTATCCTTTAAATGGTAGCTTGCGACTTCTCTCTCCTTAGAACGTAATGTCATTATAATGGGGTGGAAATGTCAACCTTACAGTAACAATGACAAATGGACTGCTGTATAATAGGATTAAAAGCTCTAGAAATCATTATAATGATGCGTTGACAAGTAAATAGTTCGGTATATTTGTAATGCGTGTTTACTGTAAAATACATTTTTAAACTTGCTATAGCAATGTGTTGACAATTTTCGAGCTTGGCTTTTTTCCTTATATTTCTTGTGAAACGTTTAAAAATACTGTTAAGTAAATAAGTCTCGTTAGCGTCGGGTGAACGATATTTACTTGGAGATTTTTGTCTCGACAGTGTAATTAATTAATTAGTTAGGTAGTAAATAATTTGAAAGCCGCCGCGTAACCCACATCATCCTATTGATATCCTCATTTTGAAGTAGAATTATAGATCATGCATCATTCCATGTGCCATTGCTACGAACAAGTGTGTAGATAGGCGCGGCCGCCTATCATTTATTAGGACGGCTATAGAAGATAAAGTAACGCAGTCAATTTCCCGAAGAAAAATCGTTAAGACACGTTTTTGGTCGCCCGAGCTACTTGCAGTGGCAAGTAAGCGAGTGCGCTTAGAGGACGCAGAGTACCTATTATATATTAATATATTTTTGTCTATAGATATTTTTCTGTCAATAAACTGCATAATTTAGGTATAAGTAATGTATGTATAGGAACGTGCGTGCGTAAGGGTCTTTAGACGTAGGAAATGGTATTATGTGATAAATATAATACGAATACCGATAAATATTTCTTTTGTAACACATAATGATTTATTAATAATGATATGCCTATTATTGAAACATGTAATATTAAAATTAGGTTTTGTTTGTAAGATTTAATTAACTGGTATACTGTTACAAATTGTATAAAAACTTGAGGATTATCCGCAAAGTTAGTAATGTTACTGTTGTTATAGCTTTATGTAAAAACCAAAAGTGTTATTATGTTTTTAAGATTGAGAAAATAATGAATAAAGAGCATACCAAGGCTAGGGAAAATGTAATTTTTACTAACATGTAATCAAGAATGCACGAAATGTTCAAAGAACCCTGATTTGTTATGGATTTAACACCTAAAGTTGTTTCATTATTTTAACAACATAGTTCAATTGGGATAGCGTTATGTATTTTAATTCAGTATTGGCTCATAAGTATTCTAATATTATTTTATTATGTATGAGAAAAGCTGTTTACGCATTGATTGTATTAATTAAAAATTGTCCAACAACTGAAGTAAAAACTTCTTGATATCATTTTATTTTTTAAAGGCAACGAGTTCACGAGTGAAGCTTACCGTTCATGTTTTAGTGTAAGACAGTGTCAATTTTATTTCTTTCATATGCATAAGTGATGCTTGTTCGAGAGTAACTTGTAACCTTCGACTTGGATGGTAAAATTATCGCAGATATCGCTTCGCTGCTTCTTTACTCAGTAATAATATAAATATTCCAGTTAACGTAACAAAATAGAAAGAAATGCGCATTTCTGTTACGTTACAGTAAGCAGAAGATTACAAATACAATAGATAAATAAAATAGAATTCAAATAGATCTGCACTCACTGGTAGAGTCCTGTTGAGATTATTTAGACTTTCATCTGTTGCGTTGGTACCCACTTTCAAAAGTATCAAAGCTATCGTGTGTAAACAGCTTAAAACTTTACCAAAAATCGGGCGTAGCGCGATCTCAGCGCAGCGCGATCCTGGCTAGGTCTTATTGTCTAACATACCTACTTGATATCACAATCGTTTTCACAACTTTTCTGTCACGCAGCATAAGACGCGGGTAGAAAGAGACGGGGCATGTGATTGTGAACGTCGGCTTGTTAGACAATACGGCCTCGGTTCCATAAATGCGCGTTGCCACTTACGTGTGTGACATTGTGATATCTCGTATTTGCTGATAGAATACGCCGCCATAACGCCCAACGTCGCGCCGCGTCTGCGGGAATAAAGTCTTGTCCACAATGAGCATACTGCATCGCAACAAGCGACCGCTTCAAATGTACAAGCTATGTTGACTATGTCCACCGAAACTTTTGTATATAACAGACTCATTAAACGACAACGATGACTGAGATTGTTAGTGTTATTTCTTGTATGTTCCCATATAAAGACTGTCGCGTTAGTACAGTTCTTTTCATCGTATACGACTCGTTACTTAGCTATTTTAACCAACCGTTTATGGTTAAGAAGAATGTATGTGTATGCACAAATGTCAGTCTCGAAATGCGTAAATAGGCGACGCTAAAATAGCGAGCGGGTAAATTTTAAAAGAAGCTTTATAACGATGGATAGATAGTCAAATCACTCAACAATGCTTTTATGTTAAAAGTAAATGTTAATCTGTGACATGCGTGAATGATTAGACACTGCTATTTTATCTTCCCTCTGGGAGGGACATACTTTGCATCTTTTCCTTTATAATAGATCGTTCTCCGTTAATCTCTACATAGCATACACATGCACCCATGGTTTTAGAGTATTTAATTTACAGGGAGCAAACTTTAAGAACGATTCATTGGCTATTTCATCAAAGGCTGGACCTCTTCTGGAAAATAACCCCAGATACAATCATTTATTTACTTAACAGAAAAACCGTTGCCGTTTTACGCAATGATGTAAGTACACTGAAATCACAATCTGAAACTCTAATTATGTTTGATCGTTTCCGCGTTACATCCGCTGTGTTATGCAGATTCGTTTCCGTATGGCTTTAAATAACATATGAATGGTAAACATTACCATTATCAGCAAAATGTCGCCCTAAAGGTTATCAGGAAAGACTTTCAGCTAAACTAAGCAAAATACGCTACCGTAGCAGAAATCTGAAATATTTATTTGTAAAACATAGGTACACAAAAAACATGAAAATGCAGATAAAAGAATTTTCCTTTTAATTGGTCCATGTAAATTTATGATGGAGTTGTTGAAATAATTGAATTTATGCTTATTTGTGAAGCTTTAAAATGTATCCAGCAGGCGGTTAGTTTGTTTAACTAAACTAAACACCCCTAAATAAAGGTAACTAATCGCTAAAGGAACTAGATCGGGTGTATAATATTAGCTTACTTTTAATGACTGCAATAAAGTATAATGTAGGTTAAATAGGTCGCGGTTTTAACGCTAGATTTAAAGAGCGTGTTTCGGCATGTAGGGATTTGCCAAACATTTGTTAGCATCAAATCATTCTACTCGTTTATAAGAATCGGATTCATAAGAAGTGTCACATTATTGCGGCAAAGGGTTTCCGTCTGGATGTTCTGGAATGCATGGAAATAGTTAGGTACAACAGTGGGGTCTATTATTAATGAACAGGTAAATTTTAGTATAATCTCCCTTACTACGGCTTGGGTCTAATTTCAGCAATAATAGTTAGGATTTATAAATAAAAACACGCTGTAACAGTATATAAATAAAAAACCAAGGTATTTTTACATGACGATAAAAATTTATAAACATTTTGTGGGTAGTTTTGTTTGAGAAAAATTAAAGGTGGATACTTAGGGATTTACAGTGACAAATTAAACCGTTTCAGTCTAACGTCTTATCTGGTAGCATAGTGTACGGTTGTGTTGCTCTGAAGATGAGCTCTGGCTGAGTTCGAAACATGTCAGTATAGTGTGGTGGTGATGATAGATCTATCATCGATGATAGAACCCATCTATGGGTTTGTGTGATTTGTGTGTCTTCTCACAGTGTGGAGGTGGAGGAACTGCATAACCACGAAAATTTTGCATGAACTAAGCGATCATAAGGTCGCGCGCGGGTGAGAAAAGAAGTTATTTTAGTTAATAAACCACTAAAGGTAGGTAAATATTTTGAAGATTTTTTCATTCAAAGTGTAGCTAAGGTAAACTTACGAGTGCTCGTCGCTGTCCCAATAGTTGGCATCTTAAATCTTATGTCATTAGCAATGGAGATGACAATCTATTGGGCATTAACATGTCAAGCACTCGGACATTTACCTTACCATAAAAAATAAATGAATGACGTCCTTTACAGAGGTGTTTTGACAGGTGTAATATTGCTAGACTGCATTTAGTAGCGTAAAGTCCACGCTGAAGTCTGGGGTTGTTTTTAGGAATAGCATATTTTACAAGCGGAAAAACGTCAAAGAAATTAACTGCATGACTAGGTCAATATTCAAAGCAAACGCGGTTATTTTGCAAAGTTTGACCGTAATATTTTGCGGATTGTTACAGCTACTCCTCCATAGATGGCGTTATAGAATTCTTTTTAGCGCCATCTGTGGTTCAATAGTTCTAATATGCAATTACTAAACTCCTCGTTTTATATCTGTCGACTTCAGTACAAGTCATCTGCAATGGAGCCTATCAGGCTTATATCAGTAACCATCTAACCATTTTAACAGTTTCAGCTGATCATTATGTATCGCTGATCAACTGTAGACCGACAATGCGGCTAAAGGCGCGGCCACATGCAAATCCTCGACGCTCGTTTCCAGCGTCAAATCTGGTCACGTGGCATACTTATAGCGATAAAGCTGAAAATGTTGAGCTTTCTTGCTGAAAAAAAAAACCTCTTCAATTTCGACAAAAACACTGTTTTTTTTTTTTTTTGACTGGAAGGAAAACGAGCAAGTGGGTCTCCTGGTGGTAAGAGATCACCACCGCCCATAAACATCTGCAACACCAAGGGTATTGTAGATGCGTTGCCAACCTAGAGGCCTAAGTTGGAATACCTCAAGTGCCAGTAATTTCACCGGCTGTCTTACTTTCCGCGCCGAAACACAACAGTGCAAGCACTGCTGCTTCACGGCAGGATTAGCGAGCAAGATGGTGGTAGCAATCCGGGCGGACCTTGCACAAGGTCCTACCACCTGCAAAGGCAGTCAGTTCTTATTCTCTCCAATTTCTTTTATTTGTGCACTGCCATGACTGCTACTAAATGAGATTAAGAAATCAGCTTCCAAGACCAAGATCTTTCCTGCAAGCAGCCATCTTGACGGTGCTGCTCGACGCGGCGACTTCACACTACTTACCTTTTTTGTGTCGCGGGAAATTCAAAATTACATTCAAAATGGATCACGCGACCAGATTTATCGCTGCAAGCGAGCGATGAGCGACTTGATGTGGCCGCACCTTTTAAATTTAGAACACTTCTTGGAACCGTGAACGACGACAGCGCTATGTTATATAGGAGGCAAATAAGGGCATTATTGGGATGGTAAACGAGCAAGTGGGTCTCCTAATGGTAAGAGATCACGATCGCCCATAGACACCTGCAACACCAGGGGAATTGCAGATGCGTTGCCAACATAGAGGCCTAAGATGGGATACTTCAAGTGCCAGTAATTTCACCGGCTGTCTTACTCTCCACGCAGAAACACAACAGTGAAAGCACTGCTGCTTCACGGCAGAATAAGCGAGCAAGATGGTGGTAGCAATCCGGGCGGACCTTGCACAAGGTCCTACCACCTGATATGGAACCATTTCTCAGTAAGCGCGATAGTGGCATCGCATTAATTGGCAAGCAAAATCGTAATGACTTTTCGTTTGAAAAGGTTCTATGGTGGCTCATGAATTAAACTCCTTGACCATACAACGTACTTTTTACATCAAACTGACCGTGATTGACCCTTATCTCACTTTAGTATAATAAATACCTAATTAAAACCAAAGACTAATTAAAATGTTATTCAATTATTTTAACCGTGTTCTGTTAATTACTTTTATCAGTACGTAGCTGCGGTAAACAAATATAATAGTACATTATGATACAAGTGTGCTATGTTGGTCATTACACTCGAGTCGGTTTTTAAGCCTGAGCCGAAGGCGAAGGCTTAATGGAGACGAAAAGTGTAATGACCAATGCTCACGTGTTTCATACGACGTTTTTCAACACACTTGCGAGGAAAAGTAAATAAAAGTTCACATTTATTTAAAAACTTTAATTATTGAAACAGTTATTAAAACCCATTTAAAAGATGGCGGCCGTAATTTTTTTTTTTCGCGCGCTCAGCGCTGCATGCGCGCGCAAGTCTGAGATAAGGGCACCGGCAAAGTAGCTAATCAGCCACATATTTATAAATTTTGAAATTGGGTATTTATAGTTAAAAATACACCGTCAAATTATAAATACCAACAAGCTAACAAGCAGTTTCATGAAATTCTTTAATTATTTATCACATTTTGAATTGAATTTTATATTTACGCAAATAACTACTTAGCTGTTTTCGAAACATTAATACTTCTTGCTAATATTTAAAAAGATATGTAATGAAAAGGCACTAGTGCGATAATGTAATGTAAAAGGCACGGCATGGGTAATATTCTGCATTATCAGTGTAAATACGCTGTAATAAGACCTACTTTACGAGCAGGTGTGTTGAAAAGGTAATTTTTGTTCGATTCAAATCATTTTCTTACGGAACATACGAGTACAAAATAGATTTACACAATACAATACAATACAAACACTTTTTATTGTACACCAGAAATAGGAAGCGATACAGAAAACAAATACACAGAGAAAAAAATACACGGTAATTATTAATTATTACGGTAATTATTTATTAATTAGAAATAGGAAAGATTATCCTAATTAAAATACTTTGAACATGAAACTACAGTGATAACTCACGTCTTCATAATATAATTATTCGAGCCAACTCAACTCGCAACTGTTCTTCATTCGCATTGATAATAATAATAATAATAAAAAGCCTCTTTATTTCCACGCACTTAAAAAAATACAAGAACACAATATAACCAATCAGGTATACCTGTTTGGTTAAATTGTGTTCTTGTATTTTTACCTTTACCCAGAACGGGCCTAAAGGCCCTAAGGCCTGAGGCGTGAGTAAAGGCCTCCTCCAAATGTTTCCATGCTCTCAGCTTTGCGCTTGTAGTATCTAGTCGATTTCGGCTACTTTTCGGCTATGTTCACATTGATATTTGGACGAAATTGAAGAGCCTTGAGAGAGGCTGAGCCACAACCGCAACCAGCTGAGGGCCAGTTTTCTAGATCACTAATAATTTTCTAAAATGGTCCTGACAGATGGACAGATGAACGGACAACAAAGTGATTTGAATTTGGATTAAGGCTTCCGATTTTGCCGACTGGGGTACGCAATCGTAAAAAATAATAAAGTGTCTACTGGACAGAGATGAAGTCGCAGATAACAGCTATATTATATCCTGCAAGCTGTTTCCATTAAAAAGCATAAAAGCTAATTAATTCTAACTCTGTGCAAAGGCCTTACCACACTTGCGAGTAGCGAGCGTACACCTACCTTATCTCTAAGTATATATATGTAAAAAAAAAATATATTCATCTAATCAAATAATTAACATTCTTAAGTACTAATGAAACGGATACAAAATTCAGATCTATTGTCAAGAAGACATTAATATCTGAGGCATATCTTATATATATATATAAAAGGCAAACCTGACTGGGTTATATATCAACGCACAGCCCAAACCGCTAGGCCTAGAAACTTGAAATTTTGTACAGAGGTTCTTTTTATGATGTAAGTGAGCACTAAGAAAGGATTTTTAGAAATTCATCCCCTAAGGGGGTGAAATGGAGGGGTGAAGCTTATATGAAACTTTCTCATTTCTGGACTTAGAAGTATGAAAATAGGTGTGTAAGTTTTCGATTACCATTAAATATTATCTGTGTAGGTGAAATGGATAAAATTTTCCCCTAAAGGTGTAAAATGGGGGGTAAAGTTTGTATGGAAATTTTCTAATTTCTGGACTTAGAAGTATGTAAATATGTGTATAAGTTCTCGATTACAATTAAAAATTATCTGTGTAGATGAAATGGATAATATTTTCCTCTAAAGGGGTAAAAAAGCGCGCAATAACCGAATTCCACGCGGGCGAAGCCGCAGGCAAATATATATATAAAAGGCAAACCTGACTCACTGGGTTATATATCAACGCACAGCCCAGACCGTTGGGCCTAGAAACTTGAAATTTGGTACAGGGGTTCCTTTTATGATGTAAGTGAGCACTAAGAAAGGATTTTTGGAAATTCATCCCCTAAGGGGGTGAAATAGGGGGGTGAAGTTTATATGCAATTTTCTCATTTTTGGACTTAGAAGTATGAAAATAGGTGTATAAGTTCTTGATCACAATCAAAAATGATCTGTCTAGGTGAAATGAATAAAATACCCCCCTGAAGGGGGATTAAAGTTTGTATGAAAATTTTCTAATTCCTGGAATTAGAAGTATGAAAACAGGCGTATAAGTTCTTGATTATAATTAAAAATTATTTGTGTAGGTGAAATTAATAAAAATCCCCCTAAAGGGGTAAAAAAAGGGAGGGGGGAGTTCAGATAACTAAAGTAACGCGGACGAAGTCGCGGGCAAAAGCTATTAAGTATAAAGTTAATGTTTATATCATGGACAGGGATATTTGGAAATAATTCCGATCCGCATTAGCGATCCCTGCAAATAGCGAACCTATACTGTGTCAAAAATAAAGCTGTGTTAAATACTTGTGACGTATAGATATCATTTAGTACCTACACTAATATTGTAAATCTGTTTAAATAAAATATACCTCGTTGAGTTTCTTGCCGGATTCTTCTCAACAGAGGTTTTCCCGAACCGGTGGTAGATTATTTTGACATTCATAAGTGCTTATAATAGCCTAAATTGAATAAAGATATTTTGACTTTGAGAACATTTCCTGAGAAGGAACTCTAATCGAGATTTCGGTCATTGTCCAGAGAGTAGAGACTATCCACTATATCTATAATGGCCTAATTTGTAATGTCTATCGTAAGAGTAATCAATCTTGTGATTTCTTGTAACAGTCAAGTCATAGTATTGACCTCCGCAAATTAGCAAGCGTCTCGCGAAACAGGTTACTTTATTACGTCAGTAGTTCAACACTTTCAATTGTTTCATGACCTTAAGGCGGGCGTGCGTATTCAGTTTAATTATTATTACTATTTACTTACAGAGCAATGGCTGGCGAAGTTTTCAATGAGCGTGTAATTACGGAACAGTGACTCGGACAAAGGTAACAATTTTCAATGATTTACACTTATACTTTACAGGTGGTAGGACCTTGTGCAGGGTCCGCCCGGATTGCTACCACCATCTTGCTCGCTAATCCTGCCGTGAAGCAGCAGTGCTTGCATTGTTGTGTTTCGGCGCGGAGAGTAAGACAGCCGGTGAAATTACTGGCACTTGAGGTATTCCAACTTCTAGCCTCGCCTCCTTCTAGCCTCTAGGTGGGCAACGCATCTGCAATATCCTTGGCGTTGCAGATGTTTATGGGCGGTAGTGATCTCTTACCACCAGGAGACCCACTTGCTCATTTGCCTTCCAGTGGAATAAAAAAAAAACTTGATGCTTCAGCGCCGATTCTAGTCCTTGATCAAGGTAGAGCGAGATTATTTACACTGCTTCCGCGGCTCTCAAAAGGCGCCATTTTTTTGCACTGGAAACTGGCACCCCTTACCATTTGGCGCCTAGAAGGACCATTCCTGTTGCTCTACCCTTAACTTGCAACGTTCGTAAATATGGATCTAAGTTTGTAAGTTGGGGTTTCGAAATTCACAAAGCATTTTTCGACACTTCTAGATAAATGTGTATTTTAAACTTATTTTGGATGATTATGCAAGTACTACAGTTAATAAAAGAACAGACAGCATAAAAACATGTACAAGTATTTGACGTAAATTTATGAAAAAAAAATCAGGCGTTCAGGCTTAGGTATTATATCCTTTTGAAGTCGAAAAAGATCATTATCGCTAAACAATTTTTTCACAGACAAACTATGGCAATACTACTAAAGCACACATTATATTTAGCGTCAACTGTAATTGCGCCTCGATGGACTAGAATCTTTTCACAGTTCTTCTTCTCTTTTAAAATGTGGCTTTTCTGTCCTAATTAATAGGACAATTTCGCCAGTATCTAAGTATTCTCATTGAGAGCGAACGTTGTACGGTGATTGTAGTTTTTGTAACTTGGTAGTAAAATTCCAGAAACCACGTGGAGACAACTTGCGCATTAAAAAATGTCAGACACGAGAGCAATATAGAATTTTGTGATCACTGTTCACTGTTAAGGTTAATCGCCGCATAAAACACTATCAAAATTATACTTCAACTAGCCAAAGAAACAGAAATAGCAAAATTAGATATTGTCTACATCCGCTATGTTCGAATGCCACAAATCGAATCCTTTTCACAGTTAAATATTATAACGTCACGGCCGGCGATGACACATTTGCGACACGATTCTAAAGATGTTTCACACACAATTTTAATTATTCAACTGTCCTTAAAACACCTGACATAAAATCATCAACACTGATTGTCATCCTTTTCAACAAACAATCCGCTCTTGAATCACTTTGTACAGTTTCGTACCACCTTAGTTACAAATTATTAAGACAAAGAAAAACGTACGCGAGCAGATACTGTTATTCTGTCTGCCGTGCTCATAATTTAAAACAAATAAACTGAAAAGAATCACTTAAATACTTTTTAATCCATTCTAGTTCCTCCAGCTTAAGATTTCTCCGTAAAAGAAAGTTAATTTCTTGCCAAATTGAATGGCGGATTGTTAATTGTGTTGCAGAACAATGCCGCGGCTTTCTGTATTAGTTTTAACTGTAACTTTCAGGGAAGTTCAATTATGTACGTATACTTGAACATGGACTGCCATTACAGTAGGTATTGAGAAACATAAATTTCATTAAATACCAACAATTTTTCGTATTGAAAGTGTGAAAAAATGTTAGGCCATCATAAAATAAGTGCAGATGAAGGTTTCATCAGCATTGTATAGATATCTCTTAGTTTGATGTCTTTACTAAGGTAAACGTCCGAGTGCTCGACACGCTAATGTAATAATTTCTAATTACATAAGATTAAACATGACAACTATTGAGACGGTGACGAACACTCGTACGTTTACCTTAAATCTTAATTTCAATATTTGAGATTGCTTTTTTGCTTTTCTTGTTTTAAGTTTTTTAAATATTCAAAACGTTTGGTGAATATTCAAAACATTTAGTACCATGTGAAGACATCAAGTGTTCACTTTAATTATATTTTAATGCTTATCCTACAGCTCACATAAAATAAATAAAAGCTCGCATTTGGCCGAGCACTTTCCTATTAATTTCAATTGACGTAGTTTCGCTGAATTATCCAGTTTTTTTTTCACTAACCACAAGGCTTAAGGTAGGTATCTGACTCATTGCTGGGATTTCAATAATGAAGCGACTATCTAGTGTTGCAGACAATGTAAGTAATTTCCTATTAAGTAAGTACTGCAAATTGTATGTATGTATGTAAACTCTTTATTGTATAAAAAAACAAACAAAATAGAATTGGCAAGAGATAGGTATTTGCAATTCCTTATTTCCATACTCGATTTTATATCTTAGCAATATCACATTAAGTAGAATATCATTTCTACTACATTTTTAACCATCGGTTTGTTGCCATATTCAATTGTTGTAGCAGTTTTTGATATTTAAGAAGAAAGTGCAGCTCTCATTCTTTATCGTAACAAAAGTACCTACCCACAAATTCAATGACCGCACCATTTTTTGCAACTGTCACATTAACATTACTGACCCAAAGTACTTTAACTTTCCATCAAGGGGAAGAATAATAATACTTTAACTTTCGTTATACATTTTTTTCTCTTTTTTAGCCGCTTCTAAAACTTTTTTGTCTTAATTTTTTTTTTATAAGGAAGTTGCACATTTTAATTTAACTTCCGAATGCAATCTGCAACGTCCTGCTACGCTACGCCGTAGCATTTGTAGCGCTCTGTTAAATAGTCATGATGTTACAATTCCTAAAATCATAGTAGGTACTCTAATAGCAACAAGGTGCCAATTGGGCTAAATCTAGGAGAAATATTTGAATTGATCCATGCATATACTCGTACTAAGGTTATATTATAAATTTATTTTTAGAAAAATGTAATTAGCAATAACTAATAACAGTTTCTAAGGACGTAGCCGGGATTCTGTAATTGCTACACTCAGGCAATAAAAACCAAGAATATATCCTCGTGAGCCAACGCGTACTTTATAAAGGACCAATTAACTCTTATTAATAACGACCGAATGTACTTTGTAGTGTAAATTCTTCATTGAATACCTAAAGAATTCTAAGAATTTAGAAATAATATCCAAAATAACAAAGATGGTGAACCACGTCTAAGTCATGAGTAGGTACTACGTCTGTTAAAAAAATTTAAGACTTAGGAGGTTATACAGAACCACTACCATGCATTTCAGTACCACTAGAATTCCAGTAAGTACCACTACCATGAGCTTACAGTGACCGAACTCGATAGCAACGGGGTAAATTATTTGTATGGAGAATTGTAGAGTGCCTCTACAAATAATTTACGCCGTCGCTATCGAGTACAGTCACTGTAAACTCGTGGTACTGGTACTGCTAATCATCTTCATTCTTTTTTTCTACATAAAACTGACTGTGATGGTCCTCTATCTCAACCTGATGTAGTGGCCCCCCATGCCCGTATCGATACCCCCTTTGGTTTTTAATAATTCATCATTACACTAGACATAGTTAATCACTAAAATTAATCAACAGTAGTAAATACAGAGAAGAAAAATGAGGGATATATAATTAGGTTGAGCCCTAGTTAGGAACTTTCATCGAAACCTACACGCGTTAGGTGTTCTGTTAAGTATGATAATAAAACGTGTCTTATAGTATGATATCGTATTGACATATAACTAATATCACGGTCAACCAGAAAACAATCATGTACATATCATATCACCAGATGTAGGCTGACCACGCTTTCGTCCGAAGTCCAAGATATTATTATTATAATGTGAGTTAAGCAAACATGTTCTAGTTTTAAACTCTTAGGTACGTCAAATTATCTATCATTCCTCTCCTGTGAGTCTTAAACACGTTTTGTTAAAAAGACTTCGTGATCTATTTTTGCGAGTCAGCAAAGACGAACACGGGCTGAACTCGTGCGCATTGCACAAGGTCGTTGACCGCTGGCGCAACCGCAGCTAAAGTTACATCAGCCGACCTTTCTATACGGAACAATGGCTGGCTTCAGCACGGTCCTGACGTTTCCTGAATTTTTTTTATTGTTCTACATATTAAAAACAATGTAATATTTATAGATTTATCGTTACTTACCGAAAATACTCGAAGGTTTAAATTTTTATGAATTTTTTAATGAGAAGTTGTTTGTTTCAATAGTTTTATTAATTCCTGATAAGGGAAAATGTTATTTAACATATATTACAAAATAAACAAGTAACTTGCCTTTACAAACAATAAAAAAATAATATTGTCCTAAATTTATTGTCTACCTCGTGGACACCCTACCACACATGAATTGTCGAAGGAAAAGACATCAAGTATATCACTTACGCTCTCGTGAATCAACTTTGTTTACTGCGCGGGCGCATTGTAAACAAACATGACCGTATAAAAATAATGTTGACACAGCACCTCATCTTACTGAATTAATGCATTTTTACACAGTTTAAGTGAGGTTAGAATTTCTTATACTTATAACTTTGTTTGGAGAATTGATACTTACTGTGAAAGCGAATGCCATTCGACTCACTATACTTAGCAAGAACAGGAAACCGGCTAGGTTCCAAAAATCCCTTCTTAGTGCTATTATTTACTAATATAAGTCTGCAAAATTTCTAGTCCAGTTCCAGCGATTCTGCACTGTATGACGGTCAGTCAATCAACCATCAGTAGATTAGATTAATTAAGTAGGTAATATATTATAGACAGGTTGTTTGTTACATACATTTAAATGAAATTATTATACTTGCTTTTGTCTACGTCTCCGTCTGCGGAAATCCGTTTATAGTGTTCCTGCGGGAACATTACAATTTTCCGGGATATAAACTATGTATCTTATTACCTTCCTGCGAGCTCAAACTGTCTTGATACCCAATTTCATTTAAAACAGTTTAGCGGGGGGTAGGCAGAGACTACATCCTTCCACTTGCTACGATTCTGGCATACAACTCTCGCTTCTTCTACATTCATCAATCTTTTCAAGTGCAAGTGGAAGGGTGTAGGTGGGTGGTTTTCTTTGCAAGTGGAAGAATGTAGTCTCTGCCTACCCCGTTGGGAAAGAGGCGTGATTATACATGTATGTATGTATGCAGTTTAGCGGTTTACACTTGAAGACGCAACATACGCGTACTTTCGCATTAGTAAGACTCTTATTTAATAGGTAGGTTAGGTTACCTACTTACTTTAATCTGGCATGGCGTCACTATCGTTAGATTTCGGTTCTTTTCCTTTTGAAGCACTGTTATTTAGTTTCAAATATAATTTACCTTGTACGTTTTTCCCTAATTGATTTTGTGACTACCGTATATTTTTTACCTTATAAATACTGTAATATTACCGCGAACTTGCATCAACCTGAGAACTATTACATCCCACTATTATTATTTTATCTGCGTCTGTAATTTAATTAATAATTAACCTTACAAAAGATTAACTGCAGATAGAATAAAGCACGCGAAATAAAAGCCAAACGTGACATAGTAATCAGATAATGCCCATTGTACTCATAGTCTAGGCTATCGACTTTATATTTTAAACAGTACCTGACGTTTGGCTCGAAATCTGATGAGTTAAAATTAGCAGACTACAGCCGACACTGACCAAATCTTTGTAGATGCATTCCAGAGAAACACGATCCCAAAACAGTGTGTACTACGAATTGAAGAATGTGAGGTATTCGGTAAAATTTCACTTAGATTCTCATACACTGAAGAGATCAAGGTCGTGTTCTATATTTCGTTGCGTTCAGACGCAGCAATGGAATGTTCAAAGACAATTGGTACGGTGCCACCGTGAGCGACATAGTCACGCACGTGAATGATGTAACATCATGCAGACTTACACGAGACGATTTGTTATTAAAGAAACATTTGTGTACCTATTCATCAACCAGAGATCTGATAAAAAATGTTACGCTGCAATGAGTCCCTGAGCTGCAGGGAACGGAAAAGGAAGTGCACGAGGCGTAATTAAGTACTTTTATGGCCAATTATTCCAAATAAGGTGTGATACACTTTACATTCAAATTGAAAGTACTTAATAATTTTTAGCCATATAGTTAGAAGCTCAAAAAAGGGTCCGATTTTAGCTAAAACTACTGGTTTTCCTACGTTCTAGACTTGGCTGCTTATAAGATATTACCATCTAGTTTTTCATCGTCATCGTCGTTATCATCACCTTACCCTCCGCCAACGTCCCTCCATCCACCGTGCCTCAGGACGCCTTACACTACGTTTTCTCGTCCGTGGTCTCCATTCGATGACTCGTCTGCTCTACCGTTCATCAGTCCTGCGACAGACATGGCCGGACCAACGCCATTTCAGCTAACTAATTCTTTGAGCGTCGTCGGTGACTTTCGTTCTCAAAAAAAATTAAAATCAAAATGTCTTTATTGCGGTTCTTTGTCGGATAATGTGATTTCGAATTTTATTCTTTAAGGAAACCCCTAGCATTGCTCTCTACGAGTGCCTACTTTTTACTGGCAAATTATGTCAATCGAGACTTGGCATTGGCATGTTATTTATTAGGTACCTATACAATGTTTTTGTACAGATTTCACTTACCCACTTCCTCCCAGAAGCCGGATTGATTTGAAATTTGGTGCAGATATATATATATATATATATATATATATATATATATATATATATATATATATATATATGTAAGTACGTAGTAGATTGGATCAATGCACGCAGCGCAGTCAACAAAAACACCTGCTGTAAGCAAAACAAGCTTGTATACCACATTAATGAATGAAACATTGAATGAAAAGTTATAAATTCACTCGGAATAACTGATTGATTCAGGCGTTACTTTGTGGAGGTCGAATCTCAACGAACTGCAACCTCTTGCCTCGCAAATCGTTGTGGTAACGATGGAGCAAGGTAAAAAGTTTATAGTTCACTAGTGTTTACTTAGATCCAGTAGCTGAATTGAAATTTTGGGATTTTTAAAAATTCCCGTGAGAATTTACGAAAATTAAATCGTGGATTTCATAGACGTTCCATTAAAAACAATCATGTCTCATGACTATGCCCAACATTTGATGTTTCAAGATTTTATTCCTATCCCGTGGGAATTACGGAATTAAACGTAGCCTTTCTTTTATTAAAGATGTCCAACTATCAACATACCAAATTTCATTTAAATCTGTCCAGCCGTTTCAGCGTGAAGGAGTAACAAATATATTCACCCACTCACAAACTTTCGCATCTATAAAGTAGGATTAGATAATATGCCTATTCTATTGTGAATAGAGATTGCCTTTACTTGGTTTTCCGTTTTTTTTTAAGTCACGAGCTATTTCCCAGATCGTCGTTATCTTTGCAAAAAGCCAATTAGTAATCGATATCTATGAGTCATCAGAGCGTGCATATTCAGCGGAATTCAGTAACGAAGTTAGATAATCGTCGTTATTTTTCATAGCAGTGAGCAAATCGGCCAAGGTCTCTGGCAGAGGTTGCTAGCACGTGCTGTGTCCAACTGAACACGACTCGTGTTAGTGTTTTGTTTAAGTCGACAGATAGGTATTTGAACTTTTTTTAAAATTAATATTATTCCAGAGTCCTATCGTAAGAGAGAGCCTTAATGACCTAAATGTACAAGTAAATTATTTCAGCAGATGGTTGATTCATTGTTATTATGCCTATTGAATTACGCTGTGGTTTTTTTGGCTGGCGACCCACAGTGTAAAGTGTAGGTAACTACGACCCTAAAATATCGCTAAAATTTACGTCAAAGTAAAATATTCAAAAATAAAAACAAATATTTACGAGGCTTTAATAGCGAATACCCGCGAACCGAAGTTAAAAAACGCTGGTTTAGTATGTACCAATGAAGGACAATTAAATCTTTATGGTACCATTAAATTAATTATTCAATATAAAAGTACGTAACATAGAAAATAAAATATATATCTTTAAAAAAATCTAAAGCAAATATGTCAACTACTTTTTGGGGTTTCTTAACCAAACAAAATTTAATTTAAATATGAGAACTTTCATGTCGAATTGTTGTTTAGAATTCTACCATTGCATCGTAACAGTATAAATAGTTCAGTACAATTAGATCAAAATTTGGCAAAATTAAAGCAAGAGGTTTATCTATCAGGATATGTAGGTTACAGAGAAAAAATAATTTTTACCCACTCTCCCCCCCCCCTCCGGGGGGAGCGTCACCCCCCCGCGCCCTCGAATATGTCCCGGACCGCGGTATTTTCCATTATAAAAGAAAACCTTACACGATACATACAAAGTGCGTAGGAACGAAATAATCCTCAGTAAATTTACTATAAACCTTTCATACATTTAAAAGCGATATCACTTATAGTTCCAGCGCAATACGATACCAAATACTAACTTTTTTTATAATTAATCGATTTTTTACGGCTAAAAGGTTAGTTTTCTCAAAAACTTCACGTTTTACCGCCAAGATATGTATGACAGAAGTAAAGAATATAATATTTTCTTTATAAAAAGGTATAATTTATTTCTAAACTCTTTCATTTACCATTGCTATGCTATTTTTGTAATTTAGTTCATTTGGCCATTCAGCGAAACTTAAATGTTCATACTGGTTAAATGGTGTTACTTTCAATACCATTAGATTCTCATATTTTTTCCTATAAGCTATAGGTATGGACCTATTTCCTGTATTTAAAAAAAAAAATGTAGGCCCTACTGGGCTTTTAGGAGATAGGGGCGGGAAAATGGTCAATTTTCACCTATTTTCTTAAATAACTTCAAAACGGATTAATTTAAAATAATGAAAAATATATATTTGAGATTTTCATAACGTACCCTTTCATTTGATATGTCACACGATATAGTTAATAAAAAATTTTTTTTTCTAATTTATGATTTTAGAGGGGGGGACGCCCGATTTTAATGAAAATTAGCGCTTTAAAGTTGAATATTTTGCAAACGAATCACTGAATGGAAAAATTGTCTTAGCAACCCCCTAATGGTTTTACAATACCTATCCAACGATACCCCACACCATAGGGTTGGATGAGAAAAAAAAAATACCCCCACTTTACGTCTATGGGAGGTACCCTAAAAAAAATTGTTTTTGAATTTTTAATTGTACTACTTTGTCGGCATAGTTTATATATACTCGTATATTCGTGCAAAATTACAGCTTTCTAGCATTGATAGTCTCTGAGCAAAGCCGCGGACGGACAGACAGACAGACAGACAGACATGGCGCAACTATGAGGGTTCCGTTTTTTCCATTTTGGTTACGGAACCCTAACAAATGTCTAATATTTAATTATAATCTTACTTACGGACTAAATAGTTTTTTTTTTGGTACTTTTTCCTAAGTTAATGTCGCAGTAGCTGATGATGGAGAATTTTCAAAATAGCATATCAGCGTCAAATGAATGAGTTTAGAAATGAATTATACCTTTTTATAAAGAAGATATCCTGTTCTTTACTTTAGTCATACATATCTTGGTGGTAAAGTGTGAAATAATTGAAAAAACTACACAATTAACAAAAAAAACTGGATAAATTATTAAAAATGTTCGTATTTGGTGCCAGATTGCGCTGAAACTGTAAGTGATATCGCTTTTGTATGTATGAATAGTTTATAGTAAATTTATCTAGGATTATTTCGTTCCTACACACTTTTTATGTATCGTGTACGGTTTTCTTTTATAATGGAAAATACCGCGGTCCGGGACATATTCGAGGGCGCGGGGGGGGTGACGCTCCCCCCGGAGGGGGGGGGGGGGGAGAGTGGGTAAAAATTATTTTTTCTCTGTAACCTACATATCCTAATAGATAAACCTCTTGCTTTAATTTTGCCAAATTTTCCATACATTTCAATCTAATTTTCTTCAACTAAAACTTCTTACTACGAGTATGTCGTCAAAATAGAAATGTTAATGAGTAGGTACTAATTGAATTAGAAATTAAACTGAATACAAACTAGATCACTGGTCCATCTGTCAATTAAAATATAGTTTAAGCGTAGTTTGTTTCGATTAAAAACTCGTGCAACAGCTTTTTAAGTTTTTGACTGGTGGCCGAAAGGGGAAATCAAAAGTAAAAGTTGTCGGATAAACTTGTCTTATGGTTTGACAAGAAAAAATCTAATCTAAGAGTAAGAAGTAAGTATGTATATATGATTTCAAACTTCTCTGAAAAAATAACTGCTTACCTACTTATAACACTTACAACTTCCATGCGTTTTTTGTATACCTAAGTAGTACCTAACTAAAACATTCTTTTATAATCCAGGCAAATAAAGAGATGAGAGGGATTCACGAAAAATGTGTAGGTTTTAATGGATGAAATTGATGTAAATTTTCATCTATATGGTTCTACAGGATAGTCCTGAAATGTATCCTAAATAGTTAAGTTTCAGAAAAAATTGTTCGTCAACATGAAACAAAATAGGAATCATGGGAAAGATATTTTCTGCGAAAAGCCAGGAAACCGTTGCAAGGTTATCAATTAACCATTTATCCGGAAAAGAGAACCTTGAAGCGTGCCTGCGCATTGTGGATAAAAGTTCAATATACAACTTATGATTATTATAACAAATGGAGTGATTTATTACTGTAATTTGCCGGAAGTATTTATAGTTGGATAATATCAATTACTCACGTTGACGCGTCAAGACATATGACCTGCAGCCTGCAGATTAGATCGGTCACTTTATATCCTTCCTAATACTAGTCATCTCTGGTTCACCTTAAAAATACAGATCAAGATTGCACACCAATGGATTTGTTGTTTTGCACCGATGTCTATAGGCAGTGGTGACCTTTTATTATCAGGAGACTCACTTGCTCGTTTGCCATCCAGTCGAATAAAAAAAAAGTCGCTATAAGTAGGGATTAATTTAACACTGCCAATTATGTGAACAGGTAGACCATTATTGAAATCATGCTTGTGAAAATACCTTTGGCCATTGAAAACAATATATGTCGATTCCGAAACACGGAGGAGTATTAGAAATTATAATCCTGAATTTTTGAAACTGAATTTATATTTACAGGAATGTTATACATGAGACAAAAACAATTTAGAGTAAGTACTTAATAATAAATAAGTAAAATATTTTTGTTTTTTATATCCCAGTGATGATCAGCGCGAGCAGTCAAACCTGTTGCATGAGTTATGTAGTTCGCAGCTAAAATGTTTTAGAAAATGTAATATAAAATATTAGTTACTGCCGAGGTCGGGAAAAAGCAATTCGTGGATGCTTCGTCCGTCAATAAATACGAAATTCGTGTAACGAATCTACTGAGGCATGTATAGTACTTTTCTCCAATATTTAATGCGAGGAAATAAAGCAAAATTGTTGAAATATTAAATTAAATGCTTTAAAAAGCTGCTCTTATACTTGCCGCGATACAGTTAATTTTTTTTAAAGTAGGTACACGTCACAACTCTTAATGCCATTTCACTAGAAATAATAATTTTCTCAAACATGACATGAAATATTGGCGTTGTGTTATAGTTAAGTAATAGGCCGGGAAGTATCGAGCTGCAGGTGCTGCGACGGTCACTCTAGCGGCCTACAAAGAGATTTTCTCCAACTTGCTCGGAAATGTCCTCATTAATGTTGGAAATATCGACCGGGAAGTCCATCGTTATTTGCGTTGATCCGATAATAAATTAAAAAAAAAAGTGACATTACTTCCTGGACATGTCCGGGAAGTGTTTATTATCGGGCAGGTTTTTTACTTTTAATTTCATCCAAGACCGAAAATTCACCAAACAGCCATCCAATTGTTCAATAATCACGTACAAAACCGAGATTAAAAAAAAAATGTTTTCTGCGTTTAGCTAATGCCTAAATGATTGTGTCCAAATCATAATAAGGTGTATTGAGACTTAATTATCTTCTCGGACTACTAAATATTTTGCAACAAAAAGATATGTTTTTTTATGTTGTGCATTTAGGAATTGCCTCTTAGACTAAAAGTAAAAATGTATAATATTTATATTTACTAATCCTATAAGTTTTTCTTTTAATTTATTTTGATTAAGTACTATATTTTATGTGGAACCAAACATACGATTCGGACCCAAATCTTTAATATCGAAATTGAGGCGGGAACGTGAATTTCATTTTGTAAAAGATTTTCTGCCGTGTTATTTTTACGAAAATAAAATGAGTTCTATAATTAGTGATGAAAATATCCTAATGGGCACGCAGCATCTTTTATCAGTAATGTTTATTTTTATTACTATAAAAGTGTTAATTTTGTTTAGATTGTAGGTAGATTGTTATACAAATATGTATATTGTGCCGAATAAATATAATGTTTTCGGTTTCTTTCCTCGCACATTTGGAGAAAAGTAGTATACAGGCCTCGGCAGGAATGTCATTTCGCGGATTCGTTTCTATTGAAGGACTCGGCTACGCCTCGTCCTTCAAAACCATACTCATCCACGAAATGACTTTTCCCGCCCTCTGCAGTAATATACTATTCATACGAATTTCCCGCCCTCGGCCGGCAATCTGCAATGCGACCGTCTTTTGTTTCAACGCGAGCTGCGGCACGGCGCGCGCCCTCCGCCTGCAACAGCTGCGCCAGCAGCCACACAACACGGCGACGAGACTAGCGTCCCGCCATGCTTAATTTCTAGTTTTTTTTATTTTTATTTCATGTCATGCACTATACATACAAGCCTCGGTCGGCCGGAACGCGGGGTTGCCGGCCGCTACACAGTAGTTTACTAATAATTAAAAAATATATATTATATCAATAAAAAATATAAAGTTAAATGCAAATAAGTATCACTAAATTTCGATTTAAAGTGCTACTACTAACAACGCTTTTTAGTTAATTCAGCCATTTTCTTTTGTTACCATTTATTCGGTATCTTAAATTGTGCTTGAACTCAAAATAAAATAAAAAACAATGGCACTGTTCGAGACAATTTTAAAGACGCTGTTTCTCTCTAAATTGAATCTTAGATTAGGACTTAAAAAGAAAAAAAGGTAGAATGAAAAAAATCGTCAGGCTGTTTAGATTGACTTACCATAGTCAAAGCGTGGATTTAAAAGGTAAAAACTGTATTGCAATGGAATTTCATTCAAATTCCCTGAGTTTTTTTTTTTAATTTGTGGAAGGAAGAACTTCGTGTGCTATGTTTAAGACAGTAAGGCGGACATTTCCTAGCATATTGGAGAAAAAGAACATACTTATTTGCTATTGCGTCAGTGAAATTCTTGTTGTAGTTAGTTTGCTGGAGGTTTTCCTTAACATTTTCCTTAAACTTACGTTAATATAGGCGCCACTAAGTCGACAGATACTACCATATGGGTATTTTTGTGAAGCAACAGTGACTCTATGTAAGTGATCATCATCATCAACATTGATGACCGGATAGTCCAGTGGTTAGAGAACCTGACTACGAAGCTTGAGATCCTGGGTTCGATTGCCGGCCAGAGCAGATATTTGTATGAATAAATAATACTAATGTTTGCTCTCGGGTCTTGGATGCTTAATAAGTATAAGTATGTATTTATCTATACAAGTATATTTATCCGTTGCCTAGTAAGTATCCATAGTACAAGCTTCCCATGTCAAGTGTCCGATGATATTTATTATTTATTTATAACGTCACCTGGAAGACGTCCACTGCTGAATAAAGGCCTCCCCCTTGGAACACCACAATGAACGACAACTCGCCACTTGCATCCACCGGTTTCCCGCGACTCTAAATTACGATATCGCCAGTCCACCTTGTGGGAGGCCTGCCAAGGCTTCGTCTTCTGTACCACCACCATGAGTTTACAGTGACCGTATTCGATAGCGACGGCGTAAATTATTTGTAGAGGCGCTGTACAATCCTCCATACAAATAATTTACTACGTCGCTATCGAGTACGGTCACTGTAAACTCATGGTAGTGGTACTAGTTCGTGGTCGCTACTCGAAGTCTTCTCTCACCCAACGGTTATCTGTTCCATGTAAATATTTATCTCTAACAACAAGAAAAGTAGCTCCAGATGATCAAGTAAGAAAAAAAAAGTTACCTACGTCAATGTAATCACTTTACGTTACTTAGTAGGTCCCTTTGCCAAATAGGGAAAACGGTAGTCGGTATTACCTATTTTAATGTCCACCATACAAATTCCTTCAAACAATGTTTACGGAAAGATCGAAATAATGTCAAGGTATTTTATTGGTATTCACGCGATTGTCTACTGCTTCCTGACAATAACCTTAATGGGATCCAAGGAAACATATCTATAGGTATTGCTTACCATTTATTCGCGGTCGTTGTGTTTCGCATGTATAAATTATCGTCATCAGATGGATTTTATTGATGGAGTTACATTTCGTCATCGTCTCTGCCTATATGTACGTTGTGCCTACTGCTAGACACCGGCCTCTTCTCACAATGAGAGGACTTGGATCATAGCCGTAGTTCCCACGCAAGCACAATACCGATTGGGAACTTTCCACATACAATTGAATTCCTTGATAATTTCTTTCTTTATGTATGAGGAACCTGAACACCCATGGAGTCACTATAAGTATGTCTCTTCAATTACTATCTCGGACTACACCGTGTTATTTTTAATTTCCTTTAACTATAAAGGAATAATCTACAGGTCAATGGCCTTAATGAAGAGTTAAGATAATTAGTTATTAGCTGTAAAACAGCGTAAAGGTCCTTAATTTATGACGTTTTTGTTTCAAACTTCATAAGTAATCGGTTTCTAATTCACATATATTTAGCAAAAGAAATTTAAACAGTGGATTTTTTTGATGTTTCTTTTATGTGTCAGTCACGTCAATGTCACTTGTCAAGTTTTTTTTTACAATGAAACTATTGACAATGACTGCACTTAAACATGATTATTTTTTCAATTGATTCGGTTTGTAGCATTCGAACATGGCGGATGAAGACAATATCTAATTTTGCTATTTCTGTTTCTTTGGCTAGTTGAAGTATAATTTTGATAATGTTTTATGCGGCGATTAACCTTAACAGCGAACAGTGATCACAAAATTCTATATTGCTCTCGTGTCTGACATTTTTTAATGCGCAAGTTGTTTCCACGTGGTTTCTGGAATTTTACTATCAAGTTACAAAAACTACAATCACCGTACAACGTTGCCTCTCGAAAGAGAATACTTTGACACTGGCGAAATTGTCCTATTAATTAGGACAGAAAGACATATTTTAAAAGAGAAGAAGGAGAAGATTTTTTCAATTTGATAGAAAAGTTAATTATCAAGTCGTTCATATCAATAAAATGAGCCGTGTGCTGAAGATAACGGAAATAAACAAAAACACGGTGTATACCTAAGAAATACCACCCCAGGCTTCGCACTTCGCTTTAACTTAGCGGTTTCCTTGCTATTTATAGGTAATAAAATAACTAAATTTATATCGGGAGAAATAATTGGTTTATTAAGGGCAAAGCGGTCAGCAAAATTGCCGATAATCGCCGACTTTAACTCGATGTGCCCTTGCACTCAATCTTTGGTCTAATAATCTAGAAGTAAAGTACTCTAATTAAATAAACGGCCTAGGTGCCTATAAATTATGTACTAAGTAACTAATTAGATGAAGTCTTTAGATCTGTGATAACAAATGCTTTCTAAGCTGAAAGTGGTTTCCTTATTAGAATAGAAACCCTTAAGAAACTTGTTGATTATTCTGAAAATAATCGTTCTGTCTATGAGTCTGACAAAATTGTTGCAATAAATAAATACTGAATACTGAAATTTACGAATAGGTAGGTTACCTCGGCGGTGAGGAAACTGAATCAGGGTGGAGCCTTTTTATAATCAACTTGTTAACATGACATTAGTAGCACGAAAGTTCCACTAATGGTACGTGATTTAGTTTCCTCGACTCTGTACATGTCGCAGAGTCTAATTAATGTACGATCCGTAACTCCATACAATCTTCATTACTTTAGTAGCGCAATTCTCTTGTCTGAGGAATTATTTTAGAGAAAGATAATCCTGGCGGAACAAAGCTTGGCGACACATTCGCGTAAATGATATCTTTGTAGTAGTTGTAACTAGGTAGGTGGGCCAGTTAACTATTTTACCGACACTTTGGGCGTCTCCTGAGTTACCAAAATTGTCTCTGGCGTTACCAAAAAATCGTACTTCCAACAAGATATTTCACGTTTTAATGGGTTGAAATTATGTAGGATGGCATGCATTCATGTAGGTACACCATCTATTAAATTACAGAAAAAAAATGTTTACTTAAAAAATCTGCAATTGTTTGAAAAATTTCGCGGACAGATTAGTGTCGGTAAAAAAATTGATTGGCCCAGATACGTTAATTGAATTTTTTTCTGTACCTACCTAAAAGTAGGTAAATATAATTTTGATGGGTTTTGGTTAGTGGTTTAAGTAAAAAAAATAAGACGAAGAAGCTCTAACGGTACCTAATCAAAGAATTGTACTTAGCGAGCGCATTTTTCTGAATCTGAAATAGCAAAGTACGATAAAATGATAGAAATTAACAAATATGTCGCGCTGTTTGACTCAATTAGTCGACTGACCCGTATTTTGTCCCCTTTTCTTCTCAATCACTTAATGATTGACCCAATGCTCCCTGTGACCCAACTTTTTGTCTTTGAACGAGCGGCTGTTTCCCTCGCGTGATGGCATTTAACGTAATTAGGTTTAATTAGAGACAAATGCCAAGGGAAATGGTGACTACTAAGTCATTAGTCATAGAAACTCTTTAACTGTTGTAAATGGATCGCAATTAAAATTGATATCTCTGCTGCTTACGTGATTCATCGCCGGCCCTGGGGTAGCAAGAAGGGCGGGCATTGTAGGCGCCAAAAGCAAGGGACGCCATTTTCCACTTTCCAGTGCAAATTAAAAAAAAAATGAGAGGAGCGGAAGCGGTAATCTTGCTCTACGTTGATGGGCTCTAGCCAGCATTAAGGTCATCTCGTAGTTTCTGTCATGAAATTGAGAAAGATGATGGAATTTCGTGGTGGCCTAGGGTCGGGGGTTCAAACCCCGGCTTGGACCTCTGAGTTTTTCGAAATTCATGTGCGGAATTACATTTGAAATTTACCACGAGCTTTGCGGTGAAGAAAAACATCGTGAGGAAACCTGCACAAACCTGCGAAGTGCGTGTGAAATACCCAATCCGCACTGGGCCTGCGTGGGAACTACGGCCCAAGCCCTCTCATTCTGAGAGGAGGCCTGTGCCCAGCAGTGGGACCTATATAGGCTGGGATGATAATGATGATGTACGGAAGGGCGTCTTATTGGGGCCTTGAAATCTATATTCCCAACATATTTTCATGTATGAAGGAACCATTCGCGAAGCTTGTTAATGGAGTACTGAGGACGAGCCCAGAGCGCCCAGTAGGAAAGAAGAAACTGAATGTGCAATGGCGAATCCTACAGCACTACAGCATAAAATGTATCGAGGTATCGCAGATTAAATATAAAATGTATCGAGGTATCGCAGATTACAAGGATACATATACTACGTATTCGACACGGCATTCTATGTACACTGGACTTCAGCCGCTGGGGACGCTATTCCGCAACTTTGATCGCGTCCTGTAGAAATAAAACTCTTCTTTCGGCAAAAAAGAAGTATTTACCTAGCATAATTTAAGTAATATAGCTTTCTACCTACATGTAAAAGTTTTTTTTTTTTCAAATTGGTTTAATGGTTCCAGAGATCACTCCTGTATATAAATAAACAAACAAAGTTTACTTCTTTATTACCTACTTGTTATAAATATGGTGGTACGTTTTACGCAAAAGTTTTAGATATCGTGTAAACGTGTACAAATCTAGTGATTAATGTTTTCCCATCGTATTTTGTCGGATAAGTTCGTTTTTATCTTTCTTTCTCAATTAGCTTCAGTAAACTTCAGTAAGCTAGTTGAGAAAGCAGGATAAATACGAAATTTTCCGACAAAATACGATGGAAAAATATTATTCACTACATAATCTAATAGATAACTCTACTTTAATTTTAAAATTGTATTGTGCTCATTGACATACCAGATAGCAAGTTTTATGCAAACTGATAGCAATGTTATTTACCAATTTAATTAACTTAAGTAGGACTGTCAGGTCATGTACCTACGACTTAATGTATAATTATTGCATAAAGATAAAACAATCACGTTTTCCTGGTGAGAGAATTTATTTCCCCATTATTGTAACCTGAAACATGACAGTAAGTATCATATTTCTGTGGTTTTTACAGAATTGACGTGACAATAAATATCTTGGTAATTATTGAGAAAAGCAATTGCAAAACCTTTTGTTTTCCCAAAGAACGTCAATGTTTAGGTCATTTTATATTTATATTATAGCTGTATTTATTGTTATTTTACTCAAGAAACATAAAACTTAATGAAATGTGTTCTTCGTATGCAATATGTGGTGAAGTGACATATTTATGTTAGTACCTATACCTAATTGGGAAAACTATTCTTAGAATAGTGAACACAATAGAAACTTGAAAGGTACACTAGTCTGATCAAAAAGTAATTTGAACTCAGCCACATCGAGCTGCAGTGTCTTAATAAGCATTTTGTGGCATGCGGTTAGTTATATTAGTAAGTTGGTTAGGTATGATGTATCTACATAATTTTTTGTCTCATGCATAATGTATAAGTACATTATATTTTTTTCAAACAGACTAAATGTCGCTGTTTGTCTCTGATGGCTTTGCATCCAATACAGTATCAGGTATTAGGTTAATAGCTCCAACTATAACCATTATAATTATGGAAATTTTTTCGCCAGTCACGCCAGGAAACGATGCTATTTATAAACAACTTAATGAAAAAAAAACGTTAATATAAACGCATAATTTAATAACCTATAATTAGGAAAGCAATCAGTACCCTGGCAACCTTTACCCGGTTTGTATTTTTTCCTAGCACGTTTAAGATGAAAGTCAATCGAGCTTTCACACGGAGATTCATAAATGCTTTCAACTAGTCTGTCAGGCTAACTGTGCAGTGCACGTTCGTACCTAGAATTATTGGCCATTCCAAGGCTAGGCTTATTAACTTAGGTTTTCACAGTCAACAGTCATTTGACAGTACGCATCTAGATTTGTAAAACTTAACTGAGCTGAAACTACTTCGGTGTTGTGCTGTAAATTCTTGTCATGGTTCAAGGGATGTTACTATTATTTGAATCATTCATATTTTACTTTAACTAACTCTGTATCTCCTGGTCCGCGCTGTCGGTATGCCTCCAACAAGATGGAGCGACGACTTGGTTAAGATCGCAAGGTCGCGGTTGATACGGAAAGCACAACCCAGCCAACACATAAGCCAGATAGTAGCGAAAATATACCACAATAAGCAGTGTCAAGCTTTGTTACTTTTGTATTACAGCTGACGTTATGGCTTTATTTTGAATAAGAGACTTCTTAAATTAAAATAATGTTGTTAGCTTATTAAATTCTGCATAAAGTTCGCGGTATTTTTTCAAGCTGAATAGTAATCAAGAGTAGAATCTGCTAAACAAGCGATATTCAAATAAAAGTAATTGAAAAAGCTATTATCTGCACAGTAGCTGAAGTTTTTGCATTGTCCTGGATAACATATTTAAGTAAAGCAGTTAAACAGCAAAACGCTGAATATAGACAAAATATTTTCTTTAAGCTGCATAGTGTACGAAATGGTACTAATTTATTCAGATGCTGAATATTTTAGATTTTTTCTTCTTTACACTTGACTTCTGCATAATTGAAAATAAACTCCTTGTTTCACCTAACTTATAGCGCTATAAGCGTACAATTGTCTATAAGTTAAGCTTAAAACAATATCAGTTACAAATGTGGGTATCTTAAGCAGCAAATAACTGATTAGTTGAAGATGTCGTATGTTTATATCCAGATACCATCCACTCTACCAGTCGCATTTGAACTATTATGCAGAAATAAGCAAAATAATCACTGAAATAGACACTTTTATTCAAATTGGCCGTCCGCCATTAACTAACGTTCGGCATAACCTCTTTTTATAAAAATCCTCAACATTTATCGTATGAAACACTTTGTTTAGTGTGTAGGAAACATTAGCAGTCATACAAAATATGATTCTCATTATTTGCTGGGACTGAAATTTGATAAAAAGTAAAGATAATTTAATTTAAATATTATTTCACATTTGTTTACCTTTTAAATTGTAGCTTTATCTTAAGGCGCTCAAAAAATATATATTAATCATATTGATAATTCACAGTAAAGTGCCATGCGTTTATATAATTCACCTTAACTTAAAATGCATGAAACAATTTTCTTAGGTACCAAATTTTTGAAGATGATCAGCGACCATTAAAATTTTTTGAACTAAGTAACACAAAATAATCTCGTCACAATGAAAAATACATTTTATACTTTTTTTACTTGCATAATTTCTTTATAAAACTACTCCTGAGATCGGAATTTTGAATATCATTTGAACATCTGAACTCACAAATTAACAACTGCATAAAAGATGTATAATTTCTGGACTAAAGAAAAATCAGAATTTATGCAGAAGATATTCAGTGTCTTGTACATTTATTCAGCTGCTATGTGGCTATTAATCAAATGTTATCCAAATTGAAGCAAGATATTTTGTGCCCAAGTTGCTTGAATATCATCTGTATAAGCGCTTACACAGAAGTTATACAAATACTTTATCTAGCTTAAAGTCAAAAGAATTGCTTTTACGCAAAATTTATTCAGCTAATCTGTGTTGGCTGGGAAGACCGCTCTGAGTGGAGTGGTTTGGGGGAGGCCTATGTCCGTCTTTCGGCTGACATGACGATAATGATGAACTCTATATCTTGGAAGGCCCAGTACCCAACAGTGAATGCATATATAAGTTAAAATAATGAGTACGATTAGGTATGTTTTCAGTTTGAAGTGGTTCAATCATATTGCAAAACTGTTCATTCGAATGAAAACTCTGACCAAATAATATTGCAAATTTTTTTTTTTGCATAAATTGCTGTAAGATAAGGATTGACACTACAGCAATTTAAACTATCCTTAAGTCACACATAGTTACTGAGTACCTATAGTTTGAATTGCCCCACAGTTGCATTAGCCTATCCTTGTTTTTATACTTTATTATCTCTCTCCTTCTCTTGTTTGTCGAGCACTCTTGTCAAAGTGGTTGGGGCTGCGCAGACCAGGTACAGGGACAGATGTCCGGTGGACCAAAACTTTCCCGAGAACTGCTATCTTAGCGTTACACTGAAATTTCAGCTTATTAACTTACTGCAGTTCAGCATACTGCGCTATGACTGTTTACTAGCAACAGATACCTATAGTATGTACTTTTAAGTACACAGGTATTACCGTGAGTGCGGGACTTATGAGGCTCCCTGGAGAAATGCAGGCGGCGTGCGGCGGTCGTGCGCTTGCGCATGCACGCTAGTGATGTCCGAAACGTATCGATATTTTAATGCATCGATCAGCGGTAAGAAGTGAATATTTTCTTTAGGCAGCACGAGCGTTTGTGTCCAAAAATACAGTTCCAGTTAAAAATTACCATGATATTTACGGTGAAGGAAAACATCGTAAGAAAACCTGCACACAGCTGCGAAAAAATTTAAGTGTGTATGAAGTTCCCAACCCGCATTGGTTTCGCAAACCTAACTGAAAATAATTAAGTAGGATATTTATAAAAAAAAACAACCGATACTTTCGATACCGATGAAGCCGTGGTGGCCGAGTGGTTTGACATATGGCCTCTGAAGCAGAGGATCGTGAGCTTAAACCCTGGGTCGCACCTCTGACTTTTTCATGTGCGAAATTACATTTGAAATTTACCACGAGCGCTACGGTGAAGGAAAAACATCGCGAGGAAACCTTGCAGGAAGCCTGCGAAGCAATTCAATGGTGTGTGTGAAGTTCCCAATCCGCACTGGGCCCGCTTGCGAACTACGGCACAAGCCCTCTCATTCTGAGAAGAGGCCTGTGCCCAGAAGTGGGACGTATACAGGCTGGGATGATGATGAAGTTGATGATTTTCGATACGATATTAGTAATCGACACAAGGCTTACGATTTTTAAGGGGGCAGATAGAAGAGCAAGTTCGTGTATGTACAACTCTCGATATATTTTTTTAAGTATCATCTAACTAAATTTACGAACTTGACAGAACAACACACAAGCGGAAAAACTCTATGCATATATGAACATACGCGTAATTCTTTTTGTCGCTTAAAATGTTTAAATACATTACGATGCGATATACTATATCGATACAAAGCAACATATTGGGCATCCTTATTAATGCACACAGGGGTGTCACACAGTGTTTAATGACTAGATGCGTGTGCGGTTATAAAAATAGAAGTTAAATGCTGAATGTAAAGCATGAAATTATTTGTTCGTCGTCGCATTGAAGTATTTGCATTTTGTACACCAGTTAGTCCCATGGGCTTCGCTCCCGTGAAAAATTTGTTCAGACAGTTGAATTGAAATGATGGAATTTTGCAAAACGTCAACAGAAATTTCTGAAAATTACAATGTGTCCTTCATTTAAGTGTAGTAATGAATAAGGAATATATTCGAACTAATCTCTCAAAGGAATCTTTTCTAATTACATTGGGTATTGAACTTTCTAAAAAAATGATCAGTAGATGTCGTGGCAGAGCTCTTTTTTTAATGCGTCTATAAGAATCGAAGTCAATTAGACGCTATAGCCCCGAATATGAACAAAAATATTATTATAATAATATAAATATTATAACTACGGTTACAATTTAGCGTACAACATAATAATAAACTTTATCATGCGTGCTTTTATATAATTGTCTCGATTAAAATCATTCCGATCACATAATACCAGTAAAAAACGCCTGGGGTTATAGCGTCTAAAAATCCCAGCTTTTATAGAAACGTAATTTACACGTAGAAGTTATTAAAAATGCCATAAAATAGCATTAAAATATGAAATTGATTAAATATACTAACTTTTATCAGTCATAGCTTTTAGGGATACATAATGTGTTTGTTATATAATCTGATAAATATGCCGCTTAAAGTATTGTGACGCATTAGCCCCGGTTGACCTTAAAATAAACAGGAACTAACTCCACAAATAGTGCATTAGAAATATCCAAATTGGAATACCTAGCTGGACCCATTTTTTGCTGGTCACAAAAACTTAAAACTAATGTGACCAATCCACGCGTTAAATTAGGGACAGTTCTTGATGTTCATGTCAATTTGACATGTTTTCCGCTCCAGATAAAGTTCAGAGTATGGAGTGTAGAGATTAACGGAGAGCAATCTCACGTGACGCTTGTGCACTCGATGTGTGCTCGTTGAAGTAACAATTTGTAAGCCATATAGCGCATCGGAGAACAGATGGCCGGTCAGGTCAAAAAGTTCTCAAATGGATATCGCGGATTGGCAAGTGCAGCGCTTGGCAATTTGGTTAAGCTCGCGGGCTCATGGTGAATGAAGGCCGCTTCCAACCGAAGTATGTTTGCCTAGATGCTAGTACCTATCACGGACCTAGTTTATATCATCTCTGTGGTACCAAGACAGACCGTCCGCGGAAGATTTGAATTTATGAGGAGACGTGGGAGGCAAGGAGAGAAAAGCTGTGTGGCCAGAAGTGCTTTGGAGCGATCTCAATATCATTCTTTAGTACATTAAGCACTTGTATTTTTTGAACATAATAATATTCTTCCACGACCGGGGATTGAATCCAGAACTTCAAGCTTCGTAGTCAGGTCTGACTCTGAACCATAGAGAGCTATCATCCGGTCGCTCGGTCTTCTAGTTCTAGTGTGAAAGGATACTTGCGTATCGTTCGTGAAAATCATTAATAAATCATGTGTTAAAATTATCAACATCAGACTTATTTTCCCCTATATTTCAAAACCTAGTAACGCTGCCAAAATATCTGTTTCAAATTAGGTATAGTAACAACATACATTTTCGTAGAGTTGTTTACGTTTTAATGACATACTTATTTGTTTTATGAATGAAAGTTTGGCATTTTGCCTACGTTTCGTGACGACAAAATATGGGACGTGTGACGATGACTTGGTCACCCTAATCAAGCAAGAAATTTAGACCGATATCGCGAAAATTTAGCTAAACTAGTGGAGACTGGTTTATGTTAAGATAATTTTAGATTTATTGCTATGTGTTGAATAGTAAACATATTTGTAAAATCGATACAGAGGCGTCCCAAAATGATACACGAGATAGAATATTTCACACAAAATCCGATGAATTTAGATTAGGTACTTAGTGACGTTTTTACAGATAACATTCGTAATGTTATACCTAGTGCGATCCACGAAGACGGGTGATTATGTCAAAATTAGACATTAATGACATTTTAATAAAAACCACGACACGCATCATCGTGAATGACTCTACCTATAAATAAATTAAGAAAACGATTAATATTAATAACAATATAATTATCTAAGAGTAGCTATGACAACATTCCGAAGTAAGTTCAAAATATATTTTTTAATTATAACAAATAATAGACGTTTATAGGTTTGTAATATAGACAAATAAAAAATTTACTAATGACTTCTTGAATAGTTGGTACTAATGGACAGTGGTGGTTATTGCCTATCAGATGACCTTCTCGCTCGTTTTCCTCTCGGTCATAATAAAATAAAGTCTTAAACTAAATTAGAACTTCGTTTAAAAACAAAAATAATTAAACTAAAACTAGAAGAAACTTTTAAAAACTTCCACGTGGCGTGGACCCAAAGATGGGGCCCATTTCCTGGCTGTATCGCAATGCTAAAGCCCGGTTTCAACCGCAATCGGAACGGCTTAAAGCCCCATTTAAACCATGCAAGAACTTGCATGCAAGTTGCATTATATCGCAGACTTTTGAGGGACAATGAATACAGTTGATCAAACAAATACCGCAATGTAGTGAAACTTGCATGCGAGTTCTCGCATAGTCTAAATCGGGCTTAGCTGTGGCGCGCAATAAGTCAATTCCAAGGTATGCAGCTGGTACTGCTGACGATGACGCCCGGTACTGGTACTCTAACAGCTGTCCATCTCAGAAGTTGTGAGCGTCAATTATTTTGACAAATTTTTCAACAAGGGCGCTAGTTGCCCCACGTCTACTTAGGCTGCCAAAACGAATGGTAGAAAATTGTACCCAGAACCGATTTACGTCATAAATAGGAAAACTTTTGACTCTTTTCAAATGAAAAATATTGTGACAACTGCACACGGTATTTTACAATAAACGTTATCATTTCTTGGAAAATGCCTCTATATTTGTAGAGCTTTAATTATTATACGTAATATGTCATATTTAATTATGAGAATGTGTTACAAATATGTGGCTACAAAAAGACGAATAACATGAACAACACATTGTGGTTGGTTCCCTTCGTATCACGTTGGATTTCCTCTTCTTTGAGATAAGCGTGTTTTTAATGGGTACGTGCGGCGGTATCAGTAAGTAATTAGTCTGCATTCAACCTTTAATAAGTTTTCTCAATAACTTTTCTTAAAAAAAACGGGGAACTTCTCGTTAAGTAGGAAATGAAACAACGTACTTATTGAATTCAGAGATAACGCGTGCACAATTTTATCGCAGTGCGTGAGACTGCGTAAAGATTTGTAATTTACCCTTCACCCTTCACGTAGCGTAGCGGCAGGTAGTGTTTTGTTCCTGAATTACCTTTCAAGTAACGCAATCCGTATCAAAGCTCCGTGCTTCCGGCGCCAAGCCCGCTATCCTCTGTAAACAATACGCTGAAATCGTAACAAAATATTTTTTATCGGATACTAGCTAACAGTAGCGTGTTTTAAACATGGCCGCGGCCCGCGGGCGCGCTCAGTACACTCGCAACCGGTGACCGATGCGCGCGTCAACTATAACAAATTAAAATATCGATAAAAAATAACATTGCAACCAAAACTGTGAATAAGTGTGCCTACAGCGGCGATTTCCGGTTCCGAAGATAAAACACGCGTGGATTTTTTATAAATTCAAAAACGCGGGAACGACTTTCGGACGCGTTCACGTGGATACCGGCGCAAGGCGGACTCCAAATTTGAATTCGTCAAGGTCCATTCAAGATATTGGCGCGTTTAGTGCCAGTTCGCGGCACTTTCGTTTAGTTAGTGCATCACAGGTGAGTGACATCTCTAAAGCTAGTAGAGCTTTATTTTTAGAATTTTAGACTAGCGTGCGCGGGATGCTCAGACGAACTATTTTTGGTCCACAACCGTAACTGAATGCTCGTATTACATGCATACATTCCTGCTTAGTCGCAACTTTAAAGTTGTAAATTTTTGAACAAGCACAGACCTAAAATACAGATAACCGCAAATATTTCCTTTAGAAATATAACCTTTCTGTCATGAATCACATTAACCGCCATATAAACAGTTTCAAATCATGAACGCACATTTACCTTGTGTAGTGTGAATTATGCCGATATGTCCTACATTATTGCGGCGCCAACGGCATAGATTACTTAACAGTCTAACCACTGTCACAGCACGACGCATGACATTTCTATTGCTAGAACGAGTTCATTTACTTATTTGCCACCTGCGAATTGAGACGGGCTAATTGGTAATTAAAGTATTTTTATGATTATGAAAGCTGTTAAACCATTGTTTAAAGGTGATGGCCACCAGAGATAGTATATTAGTATAACTATAATAACTGGCTTTATATTCATTAACATATAAAGTAGACAATAAATCTTTCAAGCATCGCGCGTTCATTTCAGTAATCAAAATTAATTGTTAAAATTTAGGCTTTCATCATCTATTATTTTTAAGAAACTGAATTCTATAATAAAATTCTGTTTATTGATACTGGGTAGGATAGGAAGATATTCAAAACAAACAAAATTTATTTGAAAGGTGACTTTAGTTTTGAGTTAGTCATAAAAATCTGCGTGAACATCTTTCTTGGCTCTTAAATTGAAAATTTTAGTACAAAATACTTATGTTTTAGTGGAGAGATAAATCCTTGTAAGTAGGTAGTTGCTACAGAAATATTTATGTCATGTTTCAAGGTGATAAGGTGTTCTAATTGCCTAATACTATTTGGTTAATGAGTACTGAGATATTGTTGATTAATATACAATTTTTTATTTCAAAAAAATGTCCTACAAATTTCAAGCCGACGGCGGCTTTCGATGTTTTTCATGGAGACAATCATCAACTTCATCATAACAAAGAACTTTTTGGTAAAAATTGAATTTTTAATGCAAGCTTTTTTTGCTGACTACTTTTTGTCGACTTTACTTGCATTGTCACCCAAACTATATTTGCATTCAAGTCGATGCCATTAACGTTGAAGAGTTCCGTCCTGCGGAGACGATCCTGGCCGGACTACTAAGATGTCACTACCAGATTATTATTATTGTATTGTCACGCAATTTACATAAGTATTCCCAATTTCAAACCAATCTGACTACTGGAAGTTGGTCAAATTTAACTTCTAAGATATGACTACAGAGACAGACAGACAACGGGACAGGTGAAACTAAATAAAGCTTGTAAAATAAGTATATCCCCCTCTGCCTTCGATTGAAAAAAAAAAACATTTTAAAGTACTTTAATGGGTAAAAAAACACCGATGGAATTTTTCTATTCCGTGGATGGAATGTAGTGAAAAAGAAAAAGAAAACAAATAAGAAACGTCAAGGCGTTTGATATAAAGCTCTTTTTCTTAAACTCTTACTTACATTTTTACACGCATGACGTCGGGGCCTCAGGCAACGTTGTCCTTCGTCAGTTTTGCTGTAAAATCTTCAACCGAACGTCAAAGTAATCAAATCACAAGACAGACGCATACCATTAAAGCAGTGAACTAAAATACCTACTTAGATAACGAAAGCCACAAAACTTTATCAGTTCACTTTAAAAGTATGTGGTTGCGAGAGATATATATAAAATTATTTATTAAAGTAATTTCACAGAGTACTTAGTTAAGTTCAGTATATTTAAAAGATAAAATAAGGTAATAAAGTCTTTACTCAAGCATCTTTGTTCAATGTCATATTTATTCAGTAGTTGTTTCCTGTCACTTTGCTCGTGTAGGTACAAATCATTAGCATTTAAAGAAGCGCAAGAAATGTTGTTTTACATTAATATTCAATCATATTTATTAGTATAATCAAGTATCGATAATTAATTAGCAAAAGTTGTCTGCGAGTAAAGTTTTTTTTGTTTGTAATTTTTAAGTAGAAAAATAATATGAATGTTTTGCATTACAACAAAACATGTATTATGTCTTGAATAAAACACACAGCGTGTTGTGAAGAAGCAGTCTGTGAATATTCTTATTTTAAGTCTTATCTTACCTGAAAACTCCATGATTACCGTATGGCTGGTCACCCCAAAGCAGACCGCCCTGACAGCGCCTTCATGTCAGGCTGCTCTAATGTCATAGTGTCTTCATCATCACCAGCAAGAGCCTTGCTGCACGCTGTGTGTTTTATTCAAGACATGTTTTGTTGTAATGCAAAACATTCATATTATGTCAATTCTAAAACACACAGCGTGTTGTGAAGACGTGTTTGGTATCTGCTGGTGACCTGAGCCACAAACGCTATGTGAATTATAAACAAATTAAATAAATGTAATGGAAAGAGAACATCAAATACTCAAATACTTCCTAGAGAACAAGCGGTTCTCAATTATATTTTAATTTCTTTAAAATAAACCTTCCCAAACAACCTTAGTTGCTTATTATCAGTAAATACTTAAAAGTTTTAAAATGTTTAATTTTGACTTCTATAAAAATAACATGTCTTATACAAGCTTTTTTGCCGACTGTACTTTTTTTGTTGACTGTACAATCCGACTTGCATATGTATATCTATGTATACCGAATTTTCAAGTCAATCCAACCACTGGGAGTGGATCAAAATGAACTACAATATTTGTTCTGACAACAACAAAAAATAGGGCATATCATATAAATATTTAAAAATATTAAAATAATGATGCGATTTTCTTTTTTTTAAATAATTTTCACTGCCCACTTTATTGATGTGATGACTAAAAAAAAATTGGTGAAAATTGTCTAAGTACACTTCTGTAGCTAATGAGAAGCTTTCCCTTCTTGTGATTGTAATGGACCAGAACAGAAAAGAATTGAAATTGTGAAGGAATTTTCTAAACTTCATGGTTCTAGCAGTGAAATTAACATCCTTGTATTAGTAGTATGCTGAACAAATACTTACTCCTATTTGAATTGGATATGCCAACAACACAAGAAACTCATTGTCTTTGCTTAAGAGTTTAAAAAACTTTTATCTCAAGAATAGATCTCAGATTACTTCATATTTCTTGCTGTTATGATACTTAATGCCATTAGTGTCATTTTACTCTTACAATAGCTTTTACTATGATATGTAAAATGTTATTTAAATCTTACTAGCCCAGGATAAGTAGTTCTTTACTTGGATATTAGTATACCTACATAATGTTGCAGGTGAAAACAAAAAACATTATAATTAATTGGTCAAGACTCAATCCACATTTATGGTGTTCTAAGATTCATAATATTATTGCTACTCAAAACAAGGTACCTACTATCATATTACATTGTTTTGATATGATTTATTATACTGAGGTACCACTGCAATCTAATTGCCTAAATTAGGGCTGATCCACCTAAGGTGGTAAGTGCTATGGTGTACCTTTAGTTACCTTACTCAGGTTGTTCCTGGATGTCTGAACATCCCGTAATTCTAAGGTTTGCTTATTCCATTGGTTCCAGGTAGATATATCCGAGATAAGTTCAATTCTTTTCGCAATCTACCTAAAGCTAACATCTGTAGTACCAAATATACGTACAATAATAATTCAATAAGAGCGGTAAGGCCCAGCCTAGGGCCGTTTTAAATAAATGGTTAATAAAGTTTTAAATAAATATGATTACTTTCTATTAATAGAAAACTAAAAATGACTTTTTGCTGATAAAATATGTAATTTGAAAAGGAATCTATTTCATTTCAAATTGCTATAATATTTGTGTAACTAACATTTTACAAATGAAGACTGAATTGATAGTTATTTATTTTGATATTCAGAAGGGCTTAGGTAGAAAAATAAATTTAGTAAAAACGCTGTAAAACCCTTCTTTTCAGTAATGTTCCTTGAAACAAGAACCATGGTGGGTGATGCCTCTCGCATTATGATATTTGCATTTTCATAAGTCTCTAGACATTAATTATATGCATTTATATGCAAGATTTCTCTTGAAATTTTGATATTATAAAAAACAGAGTCAGAAAAGATGCTGTTACTTCAAGCTTAAAAAACAAATTTAGTCATTGACTGTGATATTATAAACAGGCAAACAGCTGGTTGATGGTAAGAAATTCTGGCCCTCTGTTGCCTCTTAATGACCTTGTAACCTGTACACCCCCTCCCCCCCCCCCTTTCGTCCACTCTAAATTGACGAATGATCGGGTTGGATTCACTTGGGGGAATAATAATATATCGAGTGATGTCAAAAACTAATTAAGACAGAGATAATGCATCGTAATACATATACACAGTATGTTTTACAAAAAGTCTTTAAACCTACCCATCTGAGAGGTCACCTGTGCATCAAAGTAGGGTGTACGTAGTTTTGACTTATAGACAGGTTTAGGGTCGTTAGAGCCATTATTAATAGAGATCCGCTCTCCAAAATGATTAATCTGGGCTAGACCTTATCCCATTTACTTGGGGTCGGCCTTCCTTGTTTGCAATTTCCACTTCACAGGGTCATGTGCCATGCTCGCGTCCAGTTTTACTTCTTTGAGGTCATTCTCGACCGTCGTCAGCCAAGTGGGGGGTGGTCACTGGCAAATTGCTCTCCATGACATTTCTCAAATAAAAAAACAAAATAACATAAATTACAGAGCTCAATATAATATTTTAAGTCATCCGCTGACTTCCGCTCAAAAAGAACCTCCGCGGTTCTCCGAGTCGGTTAGTAGATATTAGCTCAATAAACAAGTCATCCGCTGACTTCCGCTCAAAAGTACCTCCGCGGTACTCTGAGTCGGTTAGTAGATATTAGCTCAATAAACAAGTCATCCGCTGACTTCCGCTCAAAAGTACCTCCGCGGTACTCTGAGTCGGTTAGTAGATATTAGCTCAATAAACAAGTCATCCGCTGACTTCCGCTCAAAAAAGGACCTCCGCGGTCCTCTGAGTCGGTTAGTAATATCTACCTCAATAAGTTCCCGATCCGCACTGGGACCGTGTGGGAACTATGGCCCAAGCCCTCTCATTCTGAGAGGAGGTCTGTGCCCAGCAGTGGGACGTATATAGGCTGGAATGAGGATGATGGGCTCAATAAACAAGTCATCCGCTGACTTCCGCTCAAAAAGAACCTCCGCGGTCCTCTGAGTCGGTTAGTAGATATTACCTCAAGAAACTAAAATTAGTGTTCACGCCTGACACTTTAATGACCTTTGCAATTCTTTAGGCTGTATGAACATATACCATATCAATAACATCAATACTAATATTATCTGTTTTATTAGATATTCTGATTTTCTTTATAGCAAATAAGTCTGCTTTAGTTTGGAAGTGACAAGGTGATTTATTTTGCGCTATCATACATTTTCTCTGCTGAGGACAGTATTTTCAGTGTCACTAAGCTTTCTGCATAGTGAGTCAGAAATTATACATACTTGGCCAACTGTTTCCGCTTAAGATACCACTGCGGTGGTTAGTCTTCAAAAAACCAGTTTTAATAGCGAGACTTATTTTTCAACACTGGATCACAGTAATAGTTTCTACAGGAGACTATGTGGTTGTATTCCTTAGCATTATATTGCGCTATTTCCAGCTCAGACAGTTGATAGTTGCGCCGGAGCACCGCACCGGTACCCCACACAGCAGGGTAGGCACTGCCCAGTTGTTTGTACTTACTCAATGCACACTCTGGTCTTGTAAGATCCTTGTAAGTTTCTTGGATACCAATGTAGCCACAGTTTTTTAATGTTAAAATGTGTAACACCTAATAATAATAATTCCTGCATTCACATAAACATTTATGGGTAAAAATGTTACCCAATTCTGTGCTATGAGTCATTCAACAAAAATGTGAGCCCATGGATCGACCTGTCAAACTGTGCTGCAAAGTCTTTGCATCTATTGTTTAATCAACATAAGCCAGTTAAAAGATTATCAAATGATCTTTGTGCTTGATAGCATGTAATTAGATCAAAATACTGTTTTGACCGTAGGTTTTGGCCACCCAAAGGAGCATTAAGAATAGAATAGTAGCATTAATAATATTTAGTATTTTAAATTCCAGATTAGTACGGTATAAATAACTCCGCTACCTGATACACTACACGAGTAGTTACATTATGATAATTTAAAATTAATCTGTGAAATTTGTATAAATAACAGTAAGTAATTTTTCAGTTAGTAGTTAGTAAGTTTTTCTTTGCCAATGCATGGTCTAAGGATCACAGTTTTGTACCTCTTGATTTTAATACTATTGAACCCAAAGTAGCAGGTTACTCGGCAATCTTACCAGTCCGCGAGTTCTTGTAACTGACAAGAAAAACTTATAATCTGTTCGCGACAGTTCGCGTCAAAACATTACTCTCTCTCCGACCGCTATTTAACATTGCGCATCGGCGATGCACGCATAATAATATAGTAAATAAAAAAGCTTACCCACTTGCATCTTGAGTAGGTAGGTAACAACCAACTAAGTCCCATCCGTGGGTCTGTATTTGTTTTCAATAAGTGTTGAACGTCACCTCCTCCGAGGAGAAAGAAGATGCTGACTCATACACTTACGAGGATTGCTTGTTTTTCTCTCGTTCTGCGTGATCCATTGAGCTATAATATGCTCAATAAGCGTAATGCAACACAACTTCAAGGAATTTCAATGGTTGACCGGCGTATTGTTGGATAACATTGCGACCGAAACTCGACAAAAAATACTGAATTACAGTAAAATTTAATCTCGATATACGGCAAGCAACTTTTTACACACTTTACCCGGTAACTTGTGTAACAATAACTTGTGAAAAAGTTAAATATAAAACTTTTTATGGGACAACAATGAATATGGCGCCATATTCACAAACGCTATGACATTAGAGCAGCCTGACATGAAGGCGCTGTCAGGGCGGTCTGCTTTGGGGTGACCAGCCATACGGTAATCATGGAGTTTTCAGGTAAGATAAGACTTAAAATAAGAATATTCACAGACTGCTTCTTCACAACACGCTGTGTGTTTTAGAATTGACATAACATGTATTTAATCAAAACAATTCCATAATTGCTCGCAACAAGACACTAAGGGCCTCGTTTCAGATACAGTGTTGAATTGCATGATCGCGTATCTTTTTGTGTCTTTTCTAAACTATCATGAAACAACACATGATACAGTGCTAAGTATACGAAACAAGATGCGATTAGCTATAATGACAAATGATACAAATGTAAACACATCAAGCAATAAACATATTTTCAATCATATTTTTTTCACTCTGGCGGTCTATCACTCACGTATTGTACTTTGAATCGAAAACTTTTGGTCAAAGCATAATGTAAAGAAGTTAAGTCAAATATGTACTGACCACATAAGTACCTATTAAAAGTGATAAGCCATATCGTGCGAACTTGTTTGTGAGATTATAACCAGCTTTACCAGACTTGTTCGGATTTAAACACTTTGGCTGTGGAATTTTTAATAAGCTGACATAAAACTGGACTATTGTAGACTGTTGGTCGTTGGTACCGCGATTTCGTATTCAATTCAGACATTCGACGATTTTTACTAGGTATTTGTTAAGACATTAGAAATACAATCACATGTTAAAGGAGATATATCTCTTAATAAAGTGATATGACGCTAAGTTGTAATTTTGGAAATTAGAATACATTCACATTAAAGGAAACCAGAAAGATAAATAAAGCTATAGGTACGCTCCAGAAATCGAACCAGAGGGGGCTACTTCGAAATTCGAAATTCGTGTAGTACCTACCGTTTCTCTCACTCTCGTATCAAGAAATACAAGCGTCAGCGAGATGGCAAGAAACGAAGTTAGAATTTTGCACTTCTCCGTATTGTGTGCTCACTACATACCACTCACTATAAATACGCTTAGTTACGAGTATGTACATATATAGTGTACTTAGCGAAATTTTTCTATGTACTCTTGAAACGGCAACTATCAACTTACTTTACGTGGTATAATTCGTCGCGTGTGTGATACAGAATACTGAAACTGTCTTGCACTTGAAGGCGAAGGAGGAAAGTAGATATTGTAGATAGTTCATTAATCGGGTCTCCGCAGAGTAATAATAATTCAAAACTAAGAAGCCTTTAAATTCGCCAAGAGCAGTTCAGGATTATTTTCAGCGTAAAAGTTTGCTGTGGACTTATTCCTTATTCTGATAACACGGAGATTACACTGTTGAAACATGACCATAATTTTTTACATCCTTCGTAATGGATACAAGTTCAAAGCCTCCACGAGAATAGTTTTTTTGGCATAAAAGTTTCCTGCTAGCTTTCATCTACATCTGAATACATAGAAATACAATAAAAACTACAGCTCATAATTAAACTCTTAGTACCTACTTAGATTTATGTAATTTTTATATTTACACGACGAAGGAAACAAGACAGTAAGTAAATAAATAATAAATGAATCGCATTGTGAAAGTTTTTTTTTTCAGTATAAATAATATCAGCAACAGGCCTCGTTAATAAATTAAACTCGTATTATAAATCATCATCTGCGATATGCTTCGCTATAAAAAGTAGTCTAAAACCCTCCCTGTATTGTACCCGGCTCAAACGTCCCAACATTAAACTCATTAACATTAGGAGGTAAACTTCGTTCGTCAGTTACCATATTCTATTTATAGAAAGACACACTCCCTGATTAACTTAGAAGCTCTATTTTATTTCTAGAATGTACAAAGTTTTCCTAGGACTAGAATCTGCAAGTATACCTAGACAAGTTCGTATGTGACACTCGGTGGAACTTTGTTGCAGGGTGCTTCCTGTCCCTATCAAGTTTTGTTCGGGCGTGTCCGACACGCTCTTGGCCGGTTTTTTTTTAATGCATGCGGCAAATGCTGAGTAATGCTGACTGCGACAGAGTTCTACTAAATGTCACGCACAACGCACAAGCTTGTCAACGTGTAGTTCAACGCTTGTTATCAAATAATCTGCGAGGTTTCAGGTCAGAGCACGTGACGAATCGACCTCGAGTCGACAATATTTTCCCGCAAAGTGAGTGTTAAAAGGTCGATGACATCGCAATCCGAGTAATTCAAGTTCGGCTCCGTAACCCCTGAGACTGATTGTGATGTAATGAATACAATACCAAATAATTTGTCCTCTGCCACTGACGATTTGCTTTAAAGTTAATTGTATGGCAATTGCCTCTTTTATTCGGGATCCTTATTCTTTAGGGCCTCTTAAATTTATTTCTGTAGGTATACTGTATCTAGGTTACATTTGAAGGAACAGAAAAGTAATGCCGGCTTCTAGCCTCTCTTTTCTGGTTTTTTTCACATCACCTTACAACACAGAATACCTACTTACGGACTAATTTTTAATATGGAATGAACTCGCTGCTGGGGTTTTCCATCTAGGTATGATTTGGGTACTTTCAAAAGGCGAGTGTATCGCCTATTGCAAGGTCGGCAATGCACCCGCACGTAGTCTTAATAACTCTGTAGGTGTCCATGGACGGCGGTGTTCACTTACCATCAGGTAACCCGACTGCTTGTAAAGAACCCGACTATTAACCTGGTCTCAGGTTCGACCCTGGCTGTAGCAGACATTTATAATACGAATGTTTGTTCTCGGGTTTTGGATATTTAATATGTATTTCAGTAGTTTGGGACAAGGTCAATTGGTGTCAATAATGTTCCATGATTATTTATTTGTATTTTTTCTTTTGTCAATCAAACGAAAAATTACAAAAATGAACAGCATCAAAATTTAAGCGCGGGAGTTCGTGACAACATGCGAAACTTTAATTGGCTATAAATAAATACTAGCCTATTGTTGACAATTATAGATCTTCGAACGCGCTTCAATTTGATTTCAATATTTACCAGCTGACATAGAAAATCCAGTAGTAAGCAAGTGTGTCACTGTCAGTTGATTCTAGCAGGCAATTAGCATTGAACTCGAAAATAAGAGGTGAGGTCAACGGCCTTCACACGTTGCAGTAATCTCTCAGAGAAAGTCCGATTGATGCAGTTTCCGAATCATCTTTCGATGTGCTTCTGAGACTTTGTTTAATTCATAACAGTTTAAATAAAAACTCAATGACTGATGAAAATAATCTTGCCCAGTAAATATAAGTATTTAATCAAAATATAAACAAAACATAACATTGGATTAGATTAGTTTTGGTATATTCAGCCAAAATAAAATAATGGGAAAAAGCGGAAAACAAGTGAAAATTTAAACGACCTGATAAGATCCTGGAAACTTAGCAGAAAGTAAACGAGCAACAAAACACAACACGACAAAAATACAATAAAATGCGTGTGGTTATGGTTATTCTTGTGACCATTCAGCTTAACGAATATTGAAGTAGGTATAACTTTATTCCCACGTTCGCGCTAACCACAATGCCTTGCAACAAATAAAATAGGAAATACTAATGGTCTAACCACAATGCAATACTATTGAATTGCAATTATTTGACAGTGTATCATCGAAGGATAAAAGCGGAACCCGACTCGGAGCCGCTCAAAAGCCAAATGTAGGCGAATTAACCCTTTCAACGCTGTAGGAAATAGGGATGGGTTATACTCGCCATCGCGTACCAGAGCTTAACACCCTAAAAAACCCGTCGTTTAAAAGTAGAACGTGTAAAAGGATATTTTGGCGAAGGAAGCTAAGGATAATTCTCAGTCGTATTTAACTAATATATATGTATATTTCGGGATTTTTATCACGACTACTAATTTAATTGTTAAAATAACCCGAAGTGTCGACCATATTTTGTTAATAAATGCCTAGTATTAGTGAAGGAACGATAATTTTACCCTTCTGAGATCCGGCGTGAAATGATTAATGCAAGAATTTTAAACTTAATGACAAACAAGAATAGTTGACATTTGATTGGACATGTTATGCAGTTTTGTACGCGGGGACTTAGGAGGAATCGATAAAGTTGATTACCTCCCTATTGAGTGTACGCGCGGATGAGGTTCCGATCAGAGGTGACCAAAACTTACAATAGGTAATGTGTGTGATCTCCCTTCCCAGCAGCTCACTACCTCCGCTCTCATGTAAATTGCACCTAGTTGATATGTAGTCCTACAAACCTAGATGCAGCTAATTAATTTTAAATTAGCTTGGCTATAAAAGAGATTCTAAGAAACATACGGGTAAAACAGGCAAGATGCGGGTTAGGAGTCATAATAATAATAATAATTACCGCAATGCCTTCGGCAAATAAAATTTTATGCCACGCTAATTAAGTAGGTAGTAACACCTACTTGCAATCGGCAGTAAATGCCATTTGGTTACTAGAACGTACCCACCACGTAAAGCATTTTATTGAATACTAGTTGTCACCTGCGACTTCGTGTGCGTACAATTAAATAAATAAATATCACGGGACAATTCACACCAATTGACCTAGTCCCAAAGTAAGCTTAGCAAAGCTTGTGTTATGGACACTAGGCAACGGATAAACATACTTATATAGATAAATACATACTTAAATACATATTAAACATCCAAGACCCGAGAACAAACATTCGTATTATTCATACAAATATCTGCCCCGGCCGGGATTCGAACCCGGGACCTCAAGCTTCGTAGTCAGGTGCTCTAACCACTGGGCCATCTGGTCGTGGTGGTGGTGGTCTGGGCATTCGGCTATCATTATGCCTTGGGAGCTAAGTATGTAATTTTCCGCGATGAAAGTAGTCGAAATGCTGATCCAGCCAGATACTATATCGTCACATTTATCAGAATATAAAGTAGAAAGCCAGTGTTTTGTTTTTATATTTTATACGAAAGATCAAATTCAAGAATGACCTCGTAAAACACATAATTCGCTTCAGTAAGTTTTGCGCAGCGAAGCATAGTACCGGTTGAATCTACGTACAAGTTCATAATTATGGGAATAAAAAACACATGTGAATACTACGCCTAAAATTACACGCGTTACATATAACCACGATTTCTTTTCCTCTAAATGTATCCTCATAAAATATACGGCAAACTTAGATAAGGTTCTTAGTAAAGTGATCACATTGACAGCTTAGGAGCTGAATCACACGATTTCGAAAACAGTGCAGCGAAATGTTGATTATTTTAACGTTCCCGGAATGGGCAGGACTTGCAGTTTACCGTTGAGTGTTGATAAAGGTCAACTAATTACCTACATGTTACAATAAAATACTGTCATCAATAGGTAGATATGACACTGAAATTTGTAGAAAATAAATTAAAATAATGTTGATTTATTGACATTGTAGTCACTACAATGTAGTGGATGGAAATTGCAAAACCGAATAAACTCGTGCCTTCTATTAAAACCTGTTTCAAATAGAATTTTCATTTACTAAAAGTCACCGTTCTTACGTAATACAAGCTGCCCAAATATTACCTACATTTGAAGGTTCCTATTATCATAATATTATCTATTCAAAGGACATAAGTGCTACACATTTAAAATTAAATGTATCTTGACTTAAGTGCGGATAGAAAAACTGAGTTCCGCATAAATAAATGAATACTGCTAAAACATTTAGAAAAGAAACTTTAATTATTCACTGGTAGTTACAAAACTGATTAACGGATTAAAGAAAAAACGAGCCTGATTGATAATTTATTCACAAATGAACCAAATGAATCGAGATTGAGCAGACCGTGTAATGGGCATGACTTCATCTCCGATAATGTGACCTACAAAGATAAACATCATTCTTGAAATATTTACTTTTGAGGAACATACGCACAAACTTGAGAAGAGCTCCCATTTAAAACGAGAAGAAAACAGATAACAATGTAACTAAATATTATTATTTTTTTATTTTTATTATTGTATTCTTATGGAGCCAAAATACATTTTTCTTTTCTTTTTTTCTTTAAATATATATTTCCATTAAATTCATGTCACATCAAATATGAGACATCATTACCTACCTACATGGAAAATGGGATTCCACTTTAATTTCTATACTTTTATAAAGTACTTTAGTAGGAAATAGAGCAAATTGAAGGGTTATATCACGTAATGGTGTTAATGTAGGTACTTAAAAAAAACCTATTGGGCTATGATCCAATACGATCAATAGAAGCGGTGTGCTATGATTCATTTCTATAAAAAATTAACTAAATAACTAACGCTGAAAATAGTTTAATATCAGATGAGCGAAGCCTGAGCTGAATTCTTATTTTTTTTCCTACATAGTGAATAAGGAATTACCGAAAATGTAGCGTAAATAAAATAAACTGTTCACAAAACGAACCTAATCCTATTCATTATTTATAAGTAGCAAATACATCACAAAAACGAAAATGAACAGAAAAACTGTAATTTATAATTTTGCGTCATGTTACTAATACCTTTTTTTTTCGACGTCCATTTATTATTTGTTGGCGCCATTTCATTGATGTTTGGGGTGTTTTTTGTAAGATCGTGGTTGAAAGGTTTTATTTATTGAGTAAGTTCTCAGAAGGCAGGCCCTTCTTGTGAACCCTAAAAAGGTGAGAAACTGTGGGAATCCTGTCGGAACTTTTTACGGGATATCGGTGCCACCAAACGGGCCCAAACGTATGGTCGAATATTTTTTGTGGTAATGTTTTGTTTGGTCGAATGATTGTGTCGTATAATTTAAATTACTTATATGTATAGGTATTTAAATATATTTCCTCACATTTCAACTGATAAAAAGTGAGCTGTGGTGATCTCTTACCACCAGGAGACCCACTTGCTCGTTTGCCTTCCAGTCGAATGAAAAAAAAAAAACTGAGCGTTAAACAATGAGTTAAGGTGGTTAATGTGGGTTAATATTATTACCACCGTGAAATGATATGTTATTAGGTACGCTGCTTATCCCCGTTGTTACAAAAGCTGTGTCTAGACTGTTTGCCACGCTTTTGGTGCCTCTGAGACAAACTTAGTGATCAAATACCCGTTTCTAGAACTGTCAACATCTCCTTATATCCTGTGAAAATCAAACAGCAACTAAGTAAGCGATGATGACCAATTTGCGCGTCTGCTAATCAAATTATCACATTTGTTTTGTACATCTGTGGTCTTTACTTACCAAAAACTGGTTTGGTTCCGAATAAACAATCTGATATAACTATTAAGGTAAATTCCGTCAGTCGTCAGTGACACGATCTCGTGACAATCCTGTTCTGATATTTTATATCTTTAAGCGAGTAATTCTTGTTTATTTATTTGTTTTGGGGATCTCGGAAAACACTGAGGATTCCATAAAATTTGATACGTGGGGAGAGCCAAAGACAATACAAGCACTGGTTCGTAGAAACTCTAACTTAAGACTAATTTGCCAAGGAATTTTCCAAGATTTGAGCAAAAGTGATGAAACATTTCAAATTATTGCTGTCTAAATATCTACTCGACTGCTTCAAACCAGCTGAAGTTAAAACCGAAATTGTTCAGAAATCACCTGTTTAAATATTTTATTGCTTATTGACAGTGTGAAATACCTAGTGGAAAATTCCCGTTGCTTTCGTCCTAAGGTTTAAAATTAAATGACAAATTATTTAAATACTTTACATTGGGAATAGTTGAGAAAATCGCATAACAAAAGAGGATGGAAGATGGTTAAACGATGGTTAGATGCTCTACAAACGGTACGCAAAGAAAGTAAAAACAAGTGAAAAGTGAAAAGCTGATATTACTGGTGTGAGGTCAACTCAATCAATGTCGCTTATTTTTGAAACTGTTTTGTTTCTCTTTCAATTCTTAATTCGGATCGGTAATGTACTTCAGCACCTGCCTACAGGCGTAAACCTTTGCGTATTTTACACATTTCACACCCCGGGCACGATGCCAGAGTTCTTGCAAAATAAAAAAAAAGTCGCGCTATAGTATTTCTGTCTACCTAGATCAGTATTTATAAACAAACATTGTATACAAACGCCAGTATAAATCAGCGATCAAAGTATACGGTTGCGAAGCACGTGAAACCGCTTACGAACTTGTATAAGACATGGAAAGTCGCTTCGACCACATTCCTTGCAAAACGATCTGATTTATTTGTATTTTGATCAAGGTTGTCGAAGACTGGATTGCAGACCGAACGTTTCCTTATTTCAGAGACGATTCCCTTATTTAGAAAAAAAAATATGCTCCAAAACTCGTACTATTAGGTATTGTCAAGTTCATACGAGGCAAATGATGAAACGAAATATTATATTAAGGGGCTGTTTCACCATCCATTGATTAGTGTTAACTGACGGTTAAATGTGATGCCGTCTCTATTTGTTTTGTTCGAATAGACTGAGACGGCATCACGTTTAACCGTCAGTTAACACTAATCAATGGATGGGGTGATGGGTATGAGTGTAATATGTTAAACGGATGGAAAACTTTTTATTTGGGCCCGTCTGTTGATTCATCTTTGTTTTTTCTTCTCTTTTTCTCTCCCTATCTTTCTTCTCTAAGTCGCTTTTCTCTTGTCAGAATGGTCGAGGTCGTCGTATCACAGTAGTCGTATGAAGATCAGAGAGCCTACTCCGAAATTCGAAAATCGAAGTTCGTATCGTACGTCGTCTCACTCTCATATTAAATTATAAGTGTCAGCGGGACGGTACCATACGAACTCTTACATCACAACTCTTACATTACGTGGTTTCCTCTTACATCCATATATTCTAGATTATCAGAATGCTAATCCGTTTTGTTTAGACCATCAATCACTAAATGTCTGACACGTAGAATTAAAAGCGATTCCTACCAAGTTTCTGAACACTGAGTGACAATTTGAAGGCGTTTTATTTTCTAACCATGAACGTTTGGCGTGGGAAGACGCATTGCTGATCTAAATTTTCGAGAATTTTCTTTTTACTCGCCTTACGTTGTGTAATACGACTGAATAATATCCGTTCTATTCGGGTTAACGGTGTATGTTAAATACAGTACTTATCTGCAGAATTTTAACTATCGAGCAATATAAACGATGTGTTAACAAACATGTAAATATTTAGTCATTGTGTGGTATACCGCGTGGAATACGCATTTAAATTGTCTTTTTAACATAAAAATAATTGAACACCAAACTTATCACACTGTAGTGTACATACACGTGTCACACTACGATTAGAGAATCATTGAACCATTATTGCTTTAGTAACAATACTGTGTGATTATTGCAGTGACCAAGCAAAGGTCATTTTATTACCACCTTTTCATAAAAAGTTATTAACCTGTTGTAACGAACTCTATATTTTCTCTGTGCCAGGCAAATGGTAAAGGCAAATGGTCAAAATAACAGAATGAATGTTAAGTTAGTGAAGATAAAATAAACGTAACAATTGTTTTGGACATGAGAGTACAAATCTTTATACCTGCTTATTTTTATCTATCTTTTCTCTTTCTTCTCACCCCGTTCTTCAGTTTATTTATTGTTATTCTATCAATAAATTGTATTTTTATTTAGAAACCGCAGTAAATTTCCGATGTCCAATTCTATAGCGCGGAATGAGAAGTTCAGACACTCTTGTAATTGCTTCGTAGATTCACGATACTTTTCGTTCACCGGAAAGCTCATGGTATAATTCCAATGTTATTTCTTGTTGTGTTACTTGAATGTTTAATTTACATATTTTGACCTAGAGGTTAATTGGTGTCAAGTGTCCCATGCTACTTATCTATTTATTTTTCGAATAAGTACGAATTTGTATCCTTGAGCAGGACGCAGTGGAAAACCCCACATTGCGTGACAAGATTGCACCCCTATACATATTCTACACCCCTATCACTTCTGCAACAACCGATTACTCACTTTAAAACCATTACTGCAGCATGGCATCGCATTAGTCATAAAAATAAGTCTGCAATTACAGGCAATTTCACCACGATTTTCAGTAATCTTCTTTTTATTAAAAACATAGAGTACGCGAATGTTAAATTAAATTAAACAATCCTGTAGACACTTCCAGCCTTCTAATATGAACACCGGGCTGCCTAAGGCTTTGTGATGTGACTATTATTCTTTTTTGATTCCTTTTAGATGATAATTGCAACAAAAGGGACATATATAATCAAGCGTGCCCACGTTAGGGTGTGTTAAATGTGTAGAAAATTGTTAGATTCTATTGAATTGTACTTTATATATTACTTTGGGTCTTGGTCAATTGGTGTAAATAAATTGTCCCGTGATATTTTCCTTTTTAACCGACTTCAAAAAAAGGAGGAGGTTATCTATTCGGTTGTATGTTTTTTTTTCTTTAGCTTTTCTCCCAATTTCACAATGTTTATAAATAAATAATTATTAGGTATGTTCTATCACACGTGGTGGGGTAATTTTCAAGTTCAATATTACAGGTAATTGCGTAACTGTTGGAAATACAAATAAAATAGAATCCTTTGCTAAACCAGCTCGACCAGTAAATTAACATAGACATTATATATTCGATAGGAGCTATAACATGGCTTTATAAAGTTCAGTCGCCGTCGCTTCCTTGCTACTGCGTGTTCTGTTCCCGTTAATAAATATTCCTACAAGAAACAGACAGCAAGTTTCAGAAGTGCACTTTATTAGGTCAGCATTCTTTTTTTAGCCCGTTAAAGTGTCCCACTTCTGGGTAATCGTACCTATCGAGAGCATACTCCTTATTATTTTGTTTTGTTTTTAAACCACAGACAGCTCCCTAGAAAATAACCCTTGATACCTACGCCAATTCCTAAGCGTGATGCGTTCCAAAAACATAAATGTTAAGATATTAACTAGTTTTCATCATACGGGTAACGAGGTTGTAGTCAACAGTCATCATCTCTGTTATTGTTTTATGCAGAGGCGCCAGATAGTGCTTGCTCCCTGGTTCACCCGCTATCTGAGACTATAAACAACCCCACGTAAACACGTTTCGTCACGTTGTCAACTTGATTAATTAATAAATAATTCCACTCGGTACATCTTTGTTATTATTAGACTTCATCCGTGATGATAATTGTAATACCGCACCGCCCCCATAAAATCATGGCCCGTACTTTGCTGTATAGTTCAAAAACCTTGAGCGTTTTATCGTTTTCAAATGTGGTTTTTATTCGCATAAGTAGACTCTTCGCAGGTATTTGTTGCTCCCTGCTTGGTCGATTTTTTCTACATTAAGTACAGTAATACAAAAAACATATTTTTTATCAATTCCGCTCTTCTATTGATAGAGGTTCCATAGTAATTTATATAACACAATAAAATATTCCATTTAATTTGCTTGAACACGCGGGAAATTACGATCAGCCCCCCTTCAAGTTCCACCTGGGGCATTTCCCATGAAAAATATATGGTATTTAGGCACTCGAGCTTTATTGGGAGCGATATGAAATGGCCTAAATTGTTAATGGTTTGATATCAGCTGCTTATCCGACGAGCAATCACGTTTACTGATTACGAGCTTTTTAGCTAATATGACAACATTTTCTACAATGAGGCCAATTGTGATAATAGAGCTCTTCGGCACTCTTGTAGGAACAAATACAGATTTAGGCGTTAGACCTGAGGTCTTAAGTCAAGTTTAGACTTGCAAGAAAAATCGTGCCAGTTGCATTACAATGCGGCGCTCTATTGACCATCGCAAACTTGGGGCTTTACGACCTCGCAATGTAATGCAACTTGCATTATTTTTTTTGCACCGGCTCAGGTGGCTACATGAACGTCTCGGGTTAAATAGCTCGTTTTATGCTCTTGTTGTACAATCTACTATTAGTTAGGTTATCCGAGGGGGAGTGGTCACGAGGGACACGAACCCCCTACCTACAGAAAAAATTTAAGAAACAATTTCGTCAGCATTAACTGGGATTGTTTTATGTTCTCTTATCATTATCAAACAAACACCAAGGGAATGGGTAATGACTTTACTTATCGGCTTTTTTATAGCTTTGATCAGCGCGTCATTGTAGGTGATGATTGACAGTTATCCAGAAGTGACGCTTGGGCTGGCCTGATGACTTATTTGAACTATTGTATTACGTATGTAAAATATTACTATCATACTCATATATATTACTAGTGTATGCGTGAAATCGTATGACGAGTCCTTTTTTTACGTTTTTCCAAAATGATTTTAGCCTAGGTACTTATTTATTAACCTCCTGATTATTAGGAACGCGAAAGTTTGTGATGATGGTTAACATACCATATATATAGGTACGGGACTTATCACGCTATTTTTAGTCTCTACTCGAGACCACGGCAACTGTAACGTTGCCGAAACGTCGAGGTACATATTACTTGTGTAAAAATAGCGTGATAAGTCCCGTATACATATGGTATTTTAACTATGACTACTATGAGTGAGAATCACGAAAGTTTAAAACGTTATACGATGGTTAACAATGAATTTCGAAGAAATAGGTTCGAATACATAAATATAGTCTTTAACCTGAATTGAAAATACAAACCGAAACATAGATGCATAGAAAAACCAGAAAAATAAGACCAACACTGCGAATCGAACCCAGGTCCTCGGCATTCCGTGACGCGTGCTATACCGCTACACCACTGCTGGTCATCGGCACAGACACGAATTTTCCTATGCATCACATATCTCAATCTGTTTACTTCGCCACATAAGCAGTGACCTAGCGCCATCTATATTGTCTAGGTTTCACGGGATGACCGTAAAAGTAAAAATTTGGAATTGAAATAAAAAATACAAAAAAAGATTCCAAAAAACCAATCATTCTTTAACCTGAATTAACACAATGAATCCTCCTTAACCCGGAAAATATATTGTTTTCGCAAGAGAGTAGTATTTAGGTGAACGGATACTTTGCAGAAAAAATCGCGAGTATCGGCAAAATGATAATAACATATGTATACATGTAGATACACTAAAGGGGTGCCTATAAAAATTGCATTGCTAGAAGAATAACTGCACAGTATGAATTGATATGACGCACTGTCGGATGCAAGTGACCACGTAGTGCGAACGTCTTATAAAGATGTAAAACAGTAATATGGTGATACAATTACTCGTATGTCTCTCAGTGCGTCCCTGTCGTCCGCGGTATTAAGAAAGAGATGCATATATCAGTTGTGCTGGCCGCTGTTATCAGTGCTATGGTTTTCTACAGGTCATGTACGCGGTCATTGGTCCACATATCATACTCTTTTATGGACTATAAGTTACCGATACGATACGCTTGACTTATATGGATTTTTCCATACTTAATCTTAATCCATTTTTGGGTCAGTGGCAGTCTGAGCGGGGCTTACTGGGATAAATTCCCCTTGGACAAATCAAATCACACTTGAATGACGAGATGCAACAACTGCTGAAATCAATTAAAAGCGAAAATCAGATTCTTATTAATCGATATGTCGGCGGCCGATCGTAAAACCTGCCAGACCACGAAATTCCTAGGCATATCGTGAAATGGCGCCACATGGCGTATATATAAGTGCCTGGGCTGCAAAGGCTCTTATTTTACATAATGTCTTCGCTTCTTGGAAACTAACGTTTCCGGAAAGATTATTGTTGCCAACAAGAATGCGTCGAATAAAACTTAGCAAGACGTGGGAAACTTGATTAAGCAGCCGATTTTTACCGTTCGTATTGTATCAGATTATCAATTAATTAACTAAGACTTAACAAACAGACGCTGTGGAGAAAGTATGCAAGAATTTCTATATTATATAAAAAAACTACTTACCAAAGTTTCCTAAAGATCGTTGGGTTTTCCCCACAATTCTGGTTTCACACCCGACCCGATACGATCACATTGGGTAAAAATATCGCAATATTGGTAAAACCTTGGTTTGTCTTGGTTCACTACTCGCATCCATTTTGGCCATAAAATTAGCACTTTTTTGGACACGAATGAACATTCAGACAGAACAAAAAATACGTAATTACCGCCGAATGACCAAACCAAACTTCGAACTTCTTAAATAAAGTCACGTGGACATCAACGAGTCAGTACTTAAGCACACAAAAGTAAAATAATTGGTCGCAAATGACGTCAGTCAAGATCAGCGAAACTTTTGCAAGCATCTGCATATTGCAATATACATTTTGTTTACAAACAACATCACGTTCTAAGTGTTACAATCAAGTTTTCTTAAGTCGTAATAAATTTATTGAACCAGTAGTAAGTGCGTCATACTAGTTCAATACCGACCATAACTTAACGAACGCATTGTCACAGCGAGTATTATTTAATCAGCTGTATGTTAATTCTTTACCATCGTAATGACCGAGTCGGCGGAAAAGGAGCCAGCCATACCTACTTTGTTCACGGTCTTTTGATATCAAACAACAGTTAGTTCACACCGTAGGTTTACGCAAAACCTTCTTGTAACATGTCGAGACCCTTGGGCACCAAACACGGACAAATTTCTGAGCCCTTTGGAACGTAACAAGTATGAAAAAATCGCATTGGCCGCGTGCCTTTATGGGAACGACTGAACTATGTTTACATTTACGGAGCAGCTGGTAAAGTTTTTTTTTGGCGAAAATACTGTCAAAGTTGTCCGGGATAACGAGGTTTGTCAGTCAAAGTAAATCAAAAACCTGACTACCTTAAAAACCAAAAGGAAGAAAATAAGTTTAATGGTCAACTCTGTCAAGTAGCTCATAATTAAAGTTCAACAGTCGAGAGCTATTACATTTGAATGGGTCCCGACTGTTGAACTTTACATTTTTCGTCTTATTTTCTTCCTTTTAGTTTTTAATGCAGTCGGGTTGTTTGATTTTTTAAACTTTATGTTTTACCCATTTTACTTAGGTATACTTTTTTGTTATTTCTGTGAAAGTGGTAGATTATAAGTATTATATAACCCATATATATTTAGATTATTGCTATCATTTCATAATAATACTAATTTTATTTTCATTCCTCCGCCATATTTTTTTCGCAGAAACTATATTGAAATATTTTATTCCTATGTTACTCCGAAAAATATGACGAATCCAATGATACCTTATATGTTAAAATCCGGTCAGCCATTTAGGCTACCAAATAAATGGACATACATACCCACACACATACATACAAACATACGCTCGAAAAACATAAACCCTCCTTCGGGCAGTCGGGTAAAAAAGGGTTTATGAAGTTTATTAGAGAGCACAATACAGCAGACAGCAGCGATGTCTGTCACAAATCTATGCTTGCCAGCCAATAGTTTTGGGCGCCAAAAAATGCTGATTGCGGCGCCAACTAAAGGGCCAGCCTACTTTTATGACTATACGAGTGCCTATTCTTTGACGATGCTCTTATGAAAGAAAATACTTGCGTGAGTCTCTATTACAACTATGTAGCTTTAGATCAACTTACCTGCACACGTGCACACGTATCTGCAGGGCTACTACGAAATTCGAAAATTGAAGCTCATGGCGTTCGGTCCCTCTGACACTTATACTATTTGATACGAGAGCGAAAGGGACGCTTCGATACGAACTTCGATTTTCGAACTTCGAAGTAGGCCCTCTGAAGCTATCACGTAGCTTTAGGCAGAGAATCACAAGTTTTTTTTCACGAGTGCCGGCGACAACCTAAACTTACCATTATACTACGCCTCTATACAACGTGTGACATCCATTTAAGAACATACATTTTAATTAACGTTAGCTTTAACTACTGAGAACCGTTTTATCGAAAATATATAACAATTACTTTAATGGAGAGTTTTTTTTTTCTTGAGCAGCAATGTAATGAAAACATTTTGACGTTTCAGAGAGGCAGCCAAATAATGTTAGTGCCAGTTGTTAGCTTTATTATCGATACATTGCGTGCCGAATGAAATACTAATTTACGTTCATTAGGGCTCACACCTTATACACTCTATGTACTTACAACCCTTAGACTAGACTAGTTGCTAATAGATTCAGATTCACATAGGACGCTATGGAAGATTGTCTTTATATACTTAACAAGTTATTAAGTTGTATGCTCGTTAATTTAACTGCCAACTTTATTAGTCTGGCTTTTAACGTGAACTCAATGGCAAAATAAATTGCACGTCGGTAAACGCCGTTCATGCATTGAACATCGCCGTACACAAGGCTATCCTCTCGCTGCTTTCTTGAATCGTAATGAATAGGAAAACTGTTCGACTTATATTGTCTGTGTTCAGAGGTATGACGCATTAAGACGATATGTATGAATGTTATAAAGCATGTATTTATGAGTAACCTGGCGCCACACACACATTTTAGTACATTGGCCTTTCAAATGTAGAAATATTCAGATTTCTATTTTTGTTTTTAAGTAGGTATGTTTTTTCTATTATTATTGTTTGACATTGAATAAAATTATTACCAAAGCTCTGTAAGGGTCACAGTACATATTATATGTATAAGCTAAAGCAGTATGGAAGCTACGAAGCTACGATCGAAACGAACACACTCACACAGACGCGCGCTCTACGCGGTCTCTAAATACTGCAGTACCGCGAGACCCCTCAGAGGCCGTGCAGAGCGCGTCTGTGTGAGTGTGTTCGTTTCGATCGATTTGTTCGTAGCTTCCATACTGCTTTAGCTTATATAATATGTATACTTACTGTAGTAATGCTGAGCTATTTTGAAAGTTTGCATAACATGGATATACCCTGTCACAAAACCTTTATTTACCTAAAATAAAATAGTCTTAAACTCACATCTATGTTTACTTTCAGATCCAAGATGGTGGTGCGAGTGGCGACCGACGAACGGCCGTTCGAGACGCCGTCCTCAGACGAAAGCGGTCTGGGTCGTGACTCACCCAGCGAAGAATCGGAGCCAGAGGCAGCACTGGTAAGCTAATGTGCAACCGAGGAGGAACATACCTACAATAGACAATAAGCATTGCAACCTCTGGCATCTCACTTACCAAGTCTTAGTGCATATCCTAGCATATGTTATAGCACGCCTGTAGGAAAAAAGAGAACTTTGTTTTTGTACTGTATATGCCAATTGCATGGCGTCCTAATAACTAGATAACTCAATTCCCACCAGTATGCCTAAATTTTTTACTTACCGTCAGTGATGACGAGTATGGCTAATTTATGACTCCTAGGAGTTGCATTCGAAAAAAAACTACCTACTTCCTTTGATGAACAATAACTGCCTACTTCACGCTTCTCTCACTCTCCGGATAGCCTATCGAAAATATTTATTCCATGCTACTGGTACTACTTACCTCATACCTCAAACCCACCCTGGCTTTCGATAAATCTCAATAATTTGTATATTTATGGGACAAATAAATAGGTAAGAACAAGAACAGTCCTAGTCTTAGTATACCTAATGCAAAATGTTAAGTAGGTAGTGTACTAGACTCAATGGCCAAGCATGACCTATTTGAAGCTGTACCTACTGGCTTAAAAGTATGATAGGTAGGTAATAAAAAAAGATTAATTTCATGACAGATGCCAAACGATTTAATAAACGCTAAGTGACAGTTCAACATGGTTTGATTAAAATCAAACAAAAATTGGGGCTCAGCGACATGCCCCACGAAAAAACCTGTCCGTTTTGCTATGATTGATCAAGATCTATTAATCGATTTATTATTCACACTAGTAGTCGGCTTACATATCGCACTGGTTATTCATAAGGGCTTTGACAAAGTAACGTGGCCGTCCAAACTGAAAGAAGAAACAGAAAGCGATCAGGAGGCGAATGATACTGATTCAAAAAATTCCGCATGCGTTTCTGAATGCAGCTGCGGGGATGAAGCTAAGTAACATTATCTGATGAAAACCGACCAATTCGGACAAATGCCATAGAAAATTTCAACTATGACAGCAAAAAAAGAAAGCAGAGATAAATTATTGCGCAAACTACTAGAGAAAATAATAAATGCTGTTCTCATCGGCACTATTACAACTGCATTTGCTGAAATCACGATGGCTATTATTCTGTTGATGCTGTAGCTGACTGATCTATCATGGCAGTGCGTAGAGTGTGGCAGCGACGAGGAGAAATAGCCAGAAAAGTGGTTTTATTCATTTTAGATGCAGCGGCTTGGACGGCTATGATAATCGGCGTTTTGACCATTATTGGTTGCTAAAATGTAACTTTAAATTCCGGAGATGAAAAATATAGCCTAAACTGATGTATACACCTTGTGGAAGGATAAAGTAAGACTTGACGTCTTTCATGTACGCATTTAGCTGTAACTTTGTCTTTGGAATGTAAAATACTCTATATGTATTTTCAAAATAACCTTAACTACTTCTACTAGAGTCAATAATGAACTATTAATTTGTCTTTGATTAAAATATTTCATTCGTTCAAAAGGCTTTCATTCATGAAGTGTAGGTGTAGGTGTTCCCATTGATGGAATGGTCGAGACAGCGAAGGTTGGCAACCAATTAGATGATTAATAGTATTAATTGCCAACGGAGTCACGGTGTTAGGGTGGCAACTGAGTGACACACTATCTATCGAGGTCATTATTTCTTAGACAACCTTATATTATATGTACACAAGGTCACCTCACTAGTCAAGTTCTAGGCTAAAAGTCACTGGAAATGACGTATTATGAACATAAAAAATACTGAGCCGTATGCAAATTTAAAACTTTAGGTACATACTTACTTCCTGAATGTATATATGTACGTTTTTCTTACACACAAATTTTACGTACCTACAATATAGCTCAAGCAGGAATATCCATCCAGTAAATTCAGACATGATCCATTCATTGGATTCATTTGTCCGAGTCTGGATTCTTGGTCTTAGGTCTTAGGTCTGAATGAAACTAAACCAGTGATGAAAAAACCGGCCAAGAGCGTGTCGGACACGCCCAAAATAGGGTTCCGGAGCCATTACGAAATAATAAAGTAATATTTTTCCAAGGATTTCGTACTTTATACGGAATCTTCGAAGTATAGGTATATTTTATACCTTACGCTGCTATTTACTCATAAACTACTAATAATTCTCAAGCAAACTTAGCCGCTATAGTTTTCCTTGGAAGTTTAATATACTGACTACCATCCTGAATTTTTTCAAATTTTTCCACCCACCGGTTTAGATTTTAGAGGGGGGGGGGGACGCCCGATTTTAATGAAAATTTGCACTTTAAAGTTGAATATTTCGCAAACAAATTACTGAATTGAAAAATCGTGTTAGCAAACCCCTAATGGTTTTAAAATACCTATCCAACGATACCCCACACTATAGGGTTGGATGAGAAAAAAAAAATCACCTCCACTTTATGTCTATGGGAGGTACCCTAAAAAAAATTGTTTTTGAATTTTTAATTGTACTATTTTGTCGGCATAGTTTACTTATATATCCGTGCTAAATTATAGCTTTCTAGCATTGATAGTCCCTGAGCAAAGCCGCGGGCGGACAGACAGACAGACAGACAGACGGACAGACAGACAGACAGACAGACATGGCGAAACTATAAGGGTTCCGTTTTTGCCATTTTGGCTCCGGAACCCTAAAAAAGCATAATGATAAACAAAACCAATGATGCCAGAAAAACTTTTTTGTCCGTAATATTCTGTTTTGATGTAAATGTCAATATTTATGACTCATCTAAAATTGTCATCAAGCATCGAGCAAGTACTAAGCTAGCTTAAAAATTGCTGTTAAAAATGGTTAATTTGTTTGTAGCATCAAACAATAATGCCACTCAGTGAGGAGGAGACGTCTACTAACATCGAAGAAGATTGTGTGAAGTATCGTTTCGTTCTGTTAGAAGTGTTTTACCTATATCCAAAACAAAAAAAAACATTACAATATCACTTGGTTAGTACTTACTAATAAGCGATATTCCGCTTGCAATCCAACTACAAACGATGATGATAGGTATTCCAAAATATGTATATCAATTATTAAAAATCTCCAGGGAGACCAGGATTTTCGGTTATTTGTGGAGCATTTTGACACCTAAGAAAGAACACTGAGACAAGTGCAAAAACAATTTTACTGGAGAGGAGTTTGGTAGGAGGGCTATGTAGAGGTCTTTGCATGGGGTTTCTCTGCGGGATAGAATCAGAAATGATGATATTTGCAGTAGAACTAATGTTATCGACATAGCCCAAAGAATTGCGAAACTGAAATGGCAGCGGGCGGGGCACATTGCTCGCAATACTGATGGCCGGATAGGGTCAAAAGGTTCTCGAATGGCATCCGTGGACTGGGAGACGAGATCGGTAGGCCTCCAACAAGATGGAGCGACGACCTGCTTAAGATCGTGGGATCGCAGTGGATGCGGAAAGCACAAGATCGGTCTGAGTGGAGAGCCTTGTGTCCAGCAGTTAACGTCTTTCGGCTGACATGATGAGGAAAGTAGTTTAAAGATAAACAGTACAATTTAGGAGGTGTCAATTTAACGTTCGTAAATATGATGAAGACGAAGCGTTTATTATAATTGTAGTTGTTTCTCCCTCCAGGTGGTCCCCCCGGACGGCGGATGGGGTTGGGTGATCGTCTTCGCTTCTTTCATGTGCAATGTGCTGGTCGACGGAATCATCTTCTGCGGCGGCATGCTGCTCAAACCAATCAAAGACGAGTTTAAAGTAAGTTTTTTTTAAATATAAACTAAGTAGTTTGTATCATTCAGTGACGTTTTAGCTGCGCTGGAAATTGTGTGCTTTACAATATATGTACCTCGTACTTTTGAAAAATCTCTCAAGCTGTGTAGTGTACGACAAAACAAAGCTATCTACCAACCTACTTTAATAGTTTCAGTCTAGTGTCCTATAATTAATTAGAAATCTTGGCAACATAAGAAGGAATTTTTGTCTTGCCTACTCACTTTATGAGGGATATAAAACAGGGAAATTACAAACTGCGATTATTATGTTATATTCCAGCATGGAAAGTAAGATAGCCCGAGGAGATTTGTATGAACGCAAAAGTATAATTCCATCATAATTATGAAAAGCAACAAATATCTCTTGGGACTATAACCTAACCAACAAAAAGTTAGAACACCCCCGATATTGTCACTTCAAAGTTCAATGTCTCAAAAATGGCCAAACCGATTTTGATAAAACATATCTAAGAATCATCGCTAGAAAACCTGCTTTCAAGTAAAAAAAAAACCGCATTCAAATCGGTCTACCCGTTTAAGAGCTACGGTGCCATAGACACACAGACAGACCGTTAAAAACTGAATCTCATCACGTGTGAGTGTAGTTCATTCATTGACAGAGGTACTTCATTGATTTTCGTAACACATAAGAAACTGAGTTTCTAATGTAAGTATCTGAGCCTTACCCAGTTGGCAATGCATTACAATCCACTCGATTGTATCTCAAACAAACAATTGAGTAATGTTTGAAACTAAAAGCTAAAATTATAATTTTTGTTATATTTACCAGATGTTATTTAGATTTCATCATTGATCTTTGTGGCTAAAATAGCTGCCATTACTTCTTATCTATCGGGTCTCGTGGTCCAAACACGCGTTTTGAAGTGAGTATCAGTTGCCAATTAAAATAATCGCATATTTAATGGCATCTGCACACGTGATCTTTGCTATTAAAAGAAAACGGTCTGTCAATCTATTTACTGGTGGAACTAGTGACATAAGGTCATTATCAAGTAAATTGATTATTTTCTCTTGAATATCAACATTACCACTGATCTTGTAATCAATTAAAAGTGGAGATAGAAGTATTACATAACTAGCTTTTGCCCGCGGCTCCGCCCACGTGGTATTTGGTTATCGAGCGCTGTTCCCTCGGGAACAGTGCACTTTTCCGGGATAAAAAGTAGCCTATGTCCCTCTCCGGACCATAAACTATCTCTATGCCAAAAATCACGTCGTTGCGCCGCTCCGTTGCGGCGTGAAAGACGGACAAACACGCAAACATACAAACACACTTTGGCATTTATAATATTAGTAAGTATGGATTTTATTTAAAAATCTTATAAAGACAAACTCTTACCTAATCATAAATAATTGTTTACGAACGGCAATCCCTTCTGAACCTTTGGTAGGCGAAGACTAAATGGAATATAATCTGTGTAGCTATAGAGTCTAGCTTTGTAAGCTAGAGCAGAGCTCTGGCCAGTCATATCAAGATTCTACCACGTGCTTAATACTTACGCAAAGCTTACGCGTAAGAATGAGATAGAATACGCTCACGCTGCATTCCATAACGCTCTGTAAATTTTCTGAATAGAGGCCCTGAAATAAATCACGCCTGCCTGCCCAAACTAAATGCCTATTCACAATTGGCCGATCGTAAAATGTTTAGTCACGTCCAATGCTGGCCACTAAAATTTCGTTTCTGATCATAAAAAAACGATTTTAAAATTTGAACATTACAGATGTCGACGAGTTATTTTTAGCGTCTTAGACCACACCCTCGTCTGCGCGTGCGTCATGGCCAGGCCTCCGTTTAAATGTAGTCCAATAAAATTCGTAGCAAATATTATGACATTACGCCTATTTTAATCAGGACCTTTGTAATCATTTTGTTTGCTCCTCCATCACTGTCGAATTGTAAAATGTTCTAATTGTGTTGGCATTAGAATCACAATTTTCGTGCGTCATCGCACCGTTGAGATTTGGTTCACCGTTCGCGACTATTATCGCCTTACTTAACTACGCAGTACAAAATTCTAAGTCGCCGTTAAAATGTTAACGTAGTTAGTAACTTAACTGAATGTTAAATAACATCGCGTTGATCTCGTATAAGCACGTAGGTATGGGTAAACTTGTGATTGGCTCGATCAAACAGAAAATATTTTAGATGTTTCTTTTCGCCTCAATAAACATTACATCCTTGCCTTTAATTAAAAGCAAGCAACAAAACATAGCGTTCTTTAGTTGCAGTTTCTTGCAACTACCGCAACACGCCATGAATGCAACTTCACTTTTTTTGCTTACATCCTGTCAACTGAGTGCTCATGGCAAAAGCCAATTAAAAACTGTGCTGAGTGAACAGCGCCAGCGCAATCGATCTAGACCGAACGTCACAATACGCGATCATTACCATAACGCTAAGGCCAAGGCCTGCGCCGGCGCACCAGACCGTTCATTCAATAACTCATTCGCGTAACCGTTGATGTAATAACTAAACAACAACGTGAAAATTTTGGAATCACTTCAAAACGTATCGTGTAATATTATTGTATTATTTCGGAAGGTTTTTTTAATGTCATTCATTGCATTAGGTGTCGGTATCATGATGACGGCCAACGTTGTTTCCGTCTGAGTTTAAACTTTTAAAACAAAATTGTAACCATCAAGTGGGCATTTTTACTTTAAATGACGCAAAATATATTTTTTTCAAAATTGGGTAATCCTGGATTCTCCGTACTCAGAATCACGAGCACATTGCTTTGATGAAGAAAAAAAACGTCCATTTCGTAACGACTCATATAAACTTATATGAAAAAAAGTCACAAAACTGACAAAAAAATTAGGGACACTTTTTTTTCGTTTGAATCAATAGTAGGTACTCGTGATTCTGAGTAAGGCGAATCCAGAATTACCTAATTCTAAAAAAAGTTATGTTGTGTCATAAGTAAAAATGCCCAAGTACTCGTACATCAGTAAAATATCTAAGTATTCGTTTGGAATTCGTTAATGATTTCCTCCATTAGCCTGTGTGTTTTGCCTTCACTTCACATTAGCTAATCGTAACCTCATGTCATCGTCATCTGTTACAAATGATATTTTGACTTTCAGTTCTTTTACTAAGTTTTTTCCAAAACCACTCGCAAAACTTAAAATGGATAACTAGACTAATTTACTTTAACTCTTATTTCCTTAATATATAATGAAAATTGACTTTGAAGACCCTTTACCTCCAAATTTAAATGATGGCAGATCTGAAAATTCTTAAGTCGGATCCTTTATTTAAATAAAAAGTTAGGTTTGTGTGTGCGTTAAAGTGGTGTAAACGTTTATAGATAGTTATGTTTATGTGTATTTGATTTGATAGCTACAACGTCACAGAAGCCAGCCAGTGGCAATAATTGGTCAATTAATGTTACTTCGGTATCAAGCAGCTATTGGAATTCTACTGTCACTAGGGTCAAGAGATGGATAAGAATAGCTACAAGATCTAACTTACCTAATCTAAATCTGCTGACATGATTATACTCCATTTATTTTAACATTTGAAACTTAACGGTAAAATTTGCACACGTTTTTAAATGAAACAATAAACTATTTAACATTGTGTTAACTTCTATACTAAAAACATAGTAAATGCCGCTAATAAATGTACCTGTATTTTTAGTCCATTTGTGTTCGAAATACCGAGAAACATGTGTTACAATTTGACTGTTAATTCAAACCTTAAATTAAATGGTGTTTCTGTGATGAGCTTGTTGGCGTAGTACTATGGGGATGTTTGACAATATTGAAATCTGTGTCAAGTTTTTGATTGGTTGAGTGGGTGTTTTTGTGATAGGCTAGTTGGCGCTAGTACGGTCGAGTTCATAAACTGGTGATCAAAACTTTGATCAAAAATATCTGAACACGACTCTATTGTTAACGGCGTAGAAGCGTGTTGAGATATTTTTGATCAAAATTTTGCTCATAAGTTTATGAACTCGACTGTACTATGGGGTCTGTTTATCAAGTTTGTGATTGGTTGAGTGAGTGTTTCTGTGATAGGTCAGTTGGGTCTGTGTCTGTTTGACAATATTGAAATTTGTGTCAAGTTTGTGATTGGTTGGTTGAATAACTAAATGAGCCAATTGCAAGTAAGAGTGTAACGTCAAACGGACCTCATGATATTAGGAACTAATACTAGTGATGCAACGAATACTACTTTTACGAATACGAATACGAATACGAATATCAAACCTACTATTCGGCGAATACGAATACGAATACGAATATCTCGCCATGGTAATCAAAGACTTATTTATTTGAATAATGTTTACTCTTCTAATAATTAAAATTTACAACAGGCAAATTTTTATTTAAAAAACATAAAATTTGTAGATTTTCTGGTTTTAGGCGATTTCTTTTTTCAGTCTGGATGTTCCCATAAACCAATCTATGACCGGGGAGTCCCCCGTCGCGTCGTCGTTGCGGTTAAGGGCCTCTGCACACGTCATATTTTTACGCGCGTTTTTCAAATCTGCAGTAAATAGAGTTGCGTACAAAAATATTAGTTTTTAAATATTCGTATTAGTATTCGCCGAATACGAATATTCGGTAAATGTCTACTATTCGGCGAATACGAATATTCGTATTCGTATTCGTTGCATCACTAACTAATACCATCTAGCGTTTGGCATTACGATATAAGGACGGTTCCTACTCTTACAAATTAATAGTAAGTTGCATTAGCATTTTCATTAGTAGGTACTATTGATCAGAGTTAATTTCGTTTTAACTGCACTATAAACTTGCCAGTCAATTCGAAGATATCTTGCGATGCGCGACACCGATGTTGTAACAAGCTATTTGGCTGCATCCCAAGATCTAACTCTGGTGGCGTCTAGCTGCTTATTTTAAGAACAGAACACAATTATTGTCGTCACCTCTATACGCAATATGCTTACACAACAAAACAATTTATGAGCCTTGCTAAAACAACGTAGGTACTTAATCGAAGCGAGGACAATCAGTGCAAAATTTTTCTTGACAGGTCAATGTTGGAGCTATTAACGCCAATCAGATGTGCTCGTCTTAATTATGAAGCGATAATGATTGGTTATTTATGACTTCAAATCGCACTTCGGTCGACGCCTACTTAATGTATTTGAAGAGGCGAGCCTTGTTTATAGTTTCAGATAACCTGATTTATAATAAATCATAATAACTTAAATTACTTAACCTGAGAGAGTCCGGCTCGTCTAGGTCCTCCTTTCCCAGTCGTTCATTAAGGATTTTTCTCAATTACCAGCCCGCAACTTCTATAAAGCACCTCAAATAAATAAAAGCAAGGATCCAGAGTCATTGGCTGTATGACGACTCAACCCCAAAAAAAGAATAGTGAATCCAAGGCAAGGATGCCAAAAACTTGACAAATTATAAAAAGACAAGCGGTTTTACACGGTACAAGTTAATAAGCAAATAACAGTTGTATATACGCAGTATACACAAATAAAATAACGTGCATTGACTGACAACCTTTTCTAAAACTCTATTTAACCGATTGAATTCACGCATCGAGAGAAAACCTTTGCAATGCTAATAATCATAATCATATAGTTTATTGCATTTATGTGGTATAAAAGGTCTTAATTCTATTAATACATACGTGCGCCAACATAAACCCTGCAAGGGCACCGCAAATTGCTGAACAAATAATAAAATAAGCAATATAGGTATAATCACCAGCACCAATATCTGACACAACAAGCGTGCACAAATATCTGATACGACTCTATTTCTAGGGTCGGAAGGACTTGTCAGATATTTTTGCACGCTCCGCTGTGGCAGATATAAATGCTGGTGACTCTACGAGTTGTAAATTTATTCGAAAAATTTCCGAGCAAGTTGACAAATAACTGAATAGACTTAAAGACTGACATATATAAATGAATTCACCGCACATTTACGTAAGCTGCGTGCTTGATCACGTAGAGAATGTAGTATAATAAATAAATGTATGAAGCTATGGTAGAGTCACTTTACAATGACCCCCGTTGTAGTATGTAAAAGTTCGATAAATAAAATCGTTTTCCAGTTTTTGACATCACTCTGTAACAGTTGTCTTTGCGAATGTCGCAACATTATCATAAAATGACTCTACCATAGTAAAATATCCCGTGTAATGAATCAAGTCAATGTGTTTTTTGAATGTTTGACCCGAAATTTAAACACTTTCAGAGAGTGTTTGATACCCACTGAGATTCGAGCTCAAGAGCAATTAAAAACTGGCCAAGTGATAAAAATTGGCCAAAGAAATAAGTGTGAAATTGATAGTGAAAAGGTTCCATCCCGGTATGAGATTCAGTTTACTCGATTGTACAGTTACAAGTAAATATCTAAAACAGATTTACATAATATGACCATTGTAAGTGCAATCTAAACATCATAGTTACAAAATCAAGTTACAAGTAATATAAGTCGAGCTAAGGTAGTAAATCAGCAGACGCTGCATACCTTCGCTTGACCCTGCTCGGCCTGCATTGCTAATCGTGAGAGCCCGGGACTACGACGTCGCGCATAAGTCAATAATTATTCTGCATTTGAAGGGTCCACGGAAAGAACATGTCTAGTAACCTTTTTTCAAAATTGAGGTTTTAATCTCAAAATGTAGAGCTCACAAATAACTATGACTTACCACTGAATTAAATAATTTGAAAACAATATCAAATATATTTTTTTAACTTTTGAAAAAATTGTAACCATAGTAATTGTTAGTGATGACTAACTTTCAAACCGCTGTAACTCAAAAAGTTACTTAGATGACTAGACATGTTCTTTCCGTGGACCCTTCAATTTTTTTCTCATGGACTAATGCACATCTCAGAACACTAAAACCGGGTTTTGACATCGTAGTAACTGTGGATTGGGGGCTTTAGAATGTGATGGATTATTGGAGGTCCTCAATGTTTTGTTATTGACCGAAAACGCGAGCGAAGCGTCTACGTTTCAGCTTGGGTAAATAAAAATGCTTTCGAGCTGTATGCGAAATTTTGTTACCAAGTTCGATAATTACTTATATTCCTTATGTCGATTCAGTTTGTAGATTTTCTAAATGGCTGATCCATTGGTGTTGAAAACGTAAAAAAAAACATCAATTTCTAAAAACTCCCAAGATCTAAAAGAGCCATTAGAAGGTAATTTAGCTAATCTTATTACCCACTTAGGTATGGTACTATGACAGCACGTCGTTGATAGAAGAGTCGTTTTACTTTCCTGGTATAAGTAGGTAGGTGTATGTACTGTACGTACCTACATCGATGTTACTTCAATGTCGTCTGCCAGTGGAATAAAAGCTTTTTCGTTTTTAAGTCAAACCTATGACTATCCCACTTTAAAATAATTATTAACTTCTGTATAATTTTTTGGTTTTCTCCCAGGGTTAAGTCAGTATTCGACCGGTCCGACTGAACGTTCGGTTTCGGTTTTGGTTTCGGCATGTTAAGCGTTGAATTGGATTTCGGTTTGGTTTCCGTTGCGGCAAAAAATTAGCCGAAATTAGAACCGAAATGGAAACTGATTTCAGGCACTTTCATTCGTGTACCTAGTTTGGGAGCAACAGGTACATGACGTGGAAATGGCTCCGCCACTTGAATATTTGTTGTTTGCGGCTACATTATTATTCGACGTCTAAGGAAATATATACTCACTTTTTTAGGGTTCCGTAGGCAAAATTTAAAAAACGGAACCCTTATAATTTCGCCATGTCTGTCCGCGGTTTTGTTCAGACTGCTAGAAAGCTGTAATTTTGCACGGATATATTATGTGGCAACTACGCAGACAAAATGGTAGGAAAAAAATTGTATCCAATTGTAGAGTACATAATTTAGATGGCATTGACAAAATATATTGATTGAAGTAAATAGTTCCAATACTTACCCATCGAGAGAACGGCCCTTCGAAGTTTTCTGCGAACATATCGGAATGTGCCGCAAATGGTTCCCGTTAGGGCAGCACCTAGCCGCGCCTGCGTGCATCATGAGCAAATAGACCACACACTAGCAAGCAGCAACATTTGTACTGTCACCCACAAATATCTGAACGCTTGCTGAGTCTCGGATAAAAAAAAACAGTAAACATGAGTTAGGAATACAATACAATGGGTGATACTCTTTCCCGGCCGGGATAGTACCGACATGGAAATACCGACCCTGTTTTTTGTCTCTCATATAAACTAACATGAGCTTCTATGGGCGTGTACACGGAAAACAGAGTCGGGATTATCCGGGCCGGAAAAGAGTGTCACCCCAGGACAATGACAATGACCCTTTATGTCACACCACAATAAAATAAAATAAAGCAGTAGGTACTGAATACAGAGGTACATGAGAAATTTCAAGGTAGGTAATCAATAGGCGGCCTTATCTGTCGTCTGTCTGAACATAACTATGTAACCCCGATGTAACTGCGAAAGCCAGATTAAGTATTATCAAAATAGATGAAACTCTCAACACTTTTAAGGGTAATATTTCGTAAAGGATTTTGCAGACCTGTAATATTTTCGAAATATCTAATTATCAAATTCAAACGACACCCCATGCTATGAAAGTTGTAAGGGTTCCGTCTTCGCCGTTTTAACTATGGAAACCCAAAAAGAGTACGAGGTACCTTATGTAAGCAAAGCACGAGTGTATTTAGATACATAGGTAGAATATTACATTTCTTCAGAATTCTGCGTTTGATCGTACTAAGTGAGTCTAACCATCGTTTATACCTAAGTCTAGACGTTTAAGTGTGTTAGGTAGGTATAGATAGGTAGATACGATGTTACGGTACTTGCTCGGTTCTGTCATAGAATACTTTTACTACGGCTATACATATGTATGTATATATGTACAAAACTCTTTATTGTACAAAATAAGTAAGTAACGAACACAATATCTATAGTTTCGTCATAGTCTGCGTAACCGACTCTACAAAAATAGCAGTATGATTCTTCTCTTATATTTTTTTCAATGATCAAAGACTGATTCAAAGCGGTCACTTGATTTGGACATACAAAAAAGTAGAGTCATTTACCTATATCCTTTTACAGCTAGCGATGAGGTAAATCAATTTGAAGCTCCCTATCTCTTTTCTATTAAGAGGACCAGTCACCAATGTGAAAAGATAAGAGTTTTTAATAAATGGAATTTATGAAACTAAGAAATAGCCCGTGAACTAAGAAGGCCAGTGGCCAAGTAGGCCGGTGCGATGTCGGAAATGATTGTCAGTGGGCGGACTTCCCAGTTGTCACCTTCGTCAGAACCGGAAATAGAGGAATCAAATAACTTACCATTAATCTTAATTGATCAACTTTTTCTGCCTCTTTTAATATAACTTGTTACAGTTGTTTTAGTTTTTGTCGTGTGCTTATTTAATAACAGTGACAATAATTATAATTAAACGGTTACTCTATACAAAGATATAGTAGGTAGAACAATAATCCATTGGAGTCATTAAGGTTAAGTATTATACCTCTAGGTATATTATAAGGGGCTCCATACATCCCTGTTTTTTTTCTGTAATTTTATACGGTAGTTTTTAAGTATTTTATTTGTCATAATTTATTTTGGAAAAAAAAGACTTTCTGCCAAGTTTCTTGCGGCGCATTCTTCTAGGCAAATTTGGCAATGATGGTCTGTCCGAAAGCGCTGGTAGTTTAAACAAATGACGTGTAAAAGTACCCATTGCGGCTTATTTACAGAATAAATGATTTGAATTTGAATGATTGTACTGAAATGAAATTATCTCTTGTTACAGGCGAGCGGTGGACAGGTGGCACTCGTGAACTCACTGTTGGCTGGCTTCTATCTTCTGGCGGGACCCTTCGTGTCAGCTTTAGCTAATAAGTAACTATCTTCTTTCGTACTTTACTTATATGATAGGTAAGTACTTAATAAATAAGCTAAGCACGCCGGGCCTTGGGGGTAGGTACTCCTTGTACCGTTGTACCTACGCCCTGAATTGTACTGGCTGCCTTACAATTTTTTAGTTCTCTCGTTGTAAGTACCTATTGATTCGATTTAAATGTTGGTATACCTAGTGACATCCAAGAAAACGTGTGATTTTGTCAAAACTAGACATTAATCGCATTGTAATAAGAACCACGGCACGCGTCATCGTGAACGACTCTACCTATGGGTGGGTCTAGGTACATATCGAACCAAATATATTTCGTTTAACCGTAAAACGTCGGATCTATCTAAAATTTCCAGGATGAATAGATATTTTCGAATCGATATAAATAAAAAACTATAAAATGTCACAGATTAAAAAGAATGTTTGGTAGTTGTTATCTTTTAAAATATTCGAGAATTATTTTTAGAAAAACTTTTACTTTCGTATCTATTCGCCTCGTAAACTCAACAGATATCCTTTATGAAATGGATAAAAATGTTGTTTATGAGAGTAAAGTTCATTAAGTTCATCGTTTTAAACTTCAGAGAGTTTCATGCTAATTTATAAAACTAACTTTCAAATACCCACATAATGAACGTGTACCTACCTACCTATAAAAATAGCCCGCTAAGTTGTTTTAATTTTTTCCGTGCTACCTATTTAACAATGCCCTCTGTTTGCAGATATGGATTCCGTGTGGTGACTATAGTAGGAAGCCTGGTCAGCAGTGCGGCTTTCGCGCTTTCTTACTTCGCCACCAGCGTCGAATACTTGTACCTTGTCTACGGTATCGTTGGAGGTATGTACGTCAGTAACATAATAAAAGCCACGTTCTGATGTAGTAAACAATGTTTTGTCATCGTATTTTGTCGGGAAAGTTCGTGTTTATCTTGCTTTCTCACTTAGCTTCAGTAAGCTAGTTACGAACTTAACCGACAAAATACGATGAAAAAATATTATTTATTAGATGTACAAACTATAGCCCAGAGGCTTGTTTAGTTCAGAAGTTACATTTGAAATATTATACCGCGTGCTTTGTGGTATTGCAATTTAATGGTGTACTTAAGTGAACTTTTCAATTCGCACTAAACCCGCATGGGAACTCCAGCCCAAGTCCTCTTACTCTTATTTCTGAGAGGTTCAGCGGTGGGACGTATGTAGACGGAGATGATAATGAAATGACACAAATTCCTTGGTTGAATTGTGATTTCCTGCTATATACCTATAAGACGTCTTTCTCATTGTTAAGTCTTACGGGTGTGACATCGGGCCATGATAAAGATAAGCGAGCATTGCCCTTGATGGAATTAAAAAATTGTATGAGCGACAGCTCGCATGATTCAAATTTAGTTTTTGACTAATTGGGAGAGTATCAAAATGCTCAGAGCGTTCCACACGTGTATCTTAATCCGGCAACGTGTTGAGTATATCCTTTATAGTAGCTGAAATAAAATATCTGTCCTTGTTCTTTCGAGGCGTCACACTCGGCGACCTTGCTCTATGTAACTTTACTAGTTACTTTCAATGTTAAGGTCACTGCACCAGTCTCCACATTGTTTTAAGTTAGGACTGTTAAGAGTGCTCGGCAGTAAAGTTGATTTCTCGTTGTTGACAGGTATCGGCTTTTGCATGATTTACATGCCTGCCGTGTTGACCGTCGGCTTCTACTTCGAACGTTGGCGCGCCCTTGCCACCGGTCTCGCTCTTTGCGGCTCCGGCGTCGGGACCTTCGTCTTCGCGCCGCTCACCCAAAAGCTCATCGAAATCTTTGGATGGCGGCTCACCATCGTTATCCTTGCTGGTAAGCCAACAACAAAAATCTGAGTAGGCATTTGCACTGGTATCAGAACAATTGAACTAAAGTCTGGATTCTTTCCCCCAGGATTCGTGCTCCTTTGCGTAATCTTCGGAGCACTGTTCAGGCCTATTAAGCCCGTCCGGGTACAGCTCGCCGACCAATCTGGAGAAGATGACGTGGCTCGCCGTCATGAGGAAGCCGTCGAGAAGCTCAACTCCATGCTGAAACTCCACAGCAAACTAGACTCCGGAATATCAATGCCGGCAGACATGCGGTTCAGCAACAAAGTCAGCCCACACACATGGGTTGGAGTCCCGAACAACACCCACTATCCTACCGCCGAAGAAGTCTTCAGAGGCAGCAGTTCGCATCTCAGCCGGCGGTCCTCAGCCACCGCTGGCACGATCAAGAATACTCTTGGAAGACCGATGTTCATCACCGGTCCTGTAGCTGAAAAAGACGAGGATGATTCCAACAGCAACATTGACAATACCGAGCCGCTTATCAACACTTCTCATCCAATTAAAGTCATTCAAAGGGAAACCAGGCCCCGCCACTCGCACGCTGATCTTGTCGCTAGACCTCTGTACCGTGATGATATTTTCTTCAGCGGTAGCTTGATCAGGTTACCGCAATACACGTCCCGCAACTCCCTGGGATACCACATGGCCGTCACTCACGTGCCAACGAAGGAAGATGCTCAGGAGGAGCAATCAGGAAAATGCCGTCTTTGCCCTGAAGCAGTTAAGCGGACCCTGGCCACTATGTTGGACGTGAGCCTTTTCCTATCACCGACGTTCTGTATACTGGCTATCAGCGGTTTCTTCACGATGTTGGGATTCTTTGTGCCCTACATGTATGTTAAGGACAGGGCTGAGGAGAATGGCATGGGCAGTACGAGTAGCACAATGTTGCTGTCAGCGATCGGCGTAGCAAACATCGTGGGACGTGTGGCGTGCGGGCTGGTGTCTTCTATGCCGAAGGTGTCCCCGCTCTGGCTCAACAACATCGCGCTGTCGGCAGGAGGACTCGCGACCATGCTGAGCGGCTACTGCTACCATGAAGTTTTCCAGTTCGGATATTGCGCTATTTTTGGACTAGCCATCGGTAAGTTTAAAAAATAACTCAAAGTATTTATTAACACAATGCGGCAATAAAATAGAAAACGATTGAAAAAGAAACTAAACAAATTTTTAAGTACTTTCTGTTATTTTACGTCAGAAATGTGGCAAATACAAAGAAAGTGGCGCCCTGGCTTATTTTTACACGACTACGGCAAAGCCAAAGGAAGAGTAATGATATTAGCAGTCTATGTATGTTTGTATTTATCTACTTACTCTTTAATGTCGCACCTACCCACTCTATCTGTTTGTGATGTTCAGTACAAAACTTCTACAATCTTTCAAACATGTCTTTGGGTGCATTTCAATGCAGCGAAGCAGAGCGAAAACCATTAGAATCCATCAATCATATCAGTTAAGGTTCAACCGTCTACCTTTACCTTTGTAATGTGGGTGAGCAATGAAAGCGTACCCAGCGAAATACATAACTGTTTATTACCAATTACCAAGTTACCAACACATAAGGCTTGTACTTGTGCATAACTCAGATACCTCATTGTTCGTAGTTTGTAAAGGCATGAGTGGGCACATCAAGAACTACACAACATATGCATTAGGCTTAAGTAGGCACTTACAATGTATGTATTACAAACACAAGCAAACGTATTGCTGATAAAATCAATACTATTAAAAATAGTTGCGATAGATGGCGCCACAGGGCACTAGACGCAGGTACGAAAGCTACCAAAAATTTCGTATAGATTGGTCAAGCACCGTGTGGTGCAGTGGATAGCACACTTAGCGCGTATAATAACCAAGAAATGCGGGTTTGCATCCGATCCGGCGCAACCGAAAATAATTTACAATCTGCAGTTGCCATGAGATTATTTCCGAGCGGCCAAGGTGGTGAAAAACATCGAAAAATGCACTCTCTTATTAGAGAGAGGTAAGAGTTTATGTTTCGATATTTTTGATCACCTTGGCCGCAATAAAATATTTGATGGCAACTGTACAAGTGCACGTGATATTCAAGATTGTTTAACTAAGATTTTATTGCCAGCATGCTTCGCGTCACTGCGGTCAATCCTGGTGGTTGAATACATCGGACTGGAGCAGCTCACGAACTGCTTCGGCCTGTTCTTGCTGTTCCAAGGACTCGGCGCGCTGTTAGGAGCGCCTATCGCCGGTGAGTTGATTAAATATATTTCACACGAACATAGTCCCGAGGGGAGTGTTTGATGTATCTCGATGAGAAACTAATAACACAGATGGCGTTAGTGTCGCTGTTAAAGTGACTATGAATAGAATGCAAGTTGAGATGTTGATGCATAGGAGAAATTCATGTCTAGTCTCCTGTCCAGCGGTGGTGTAGGGGAATAGCACGCAGCATGGATTGCTGAGGACCTGGGTTCGATTCCCAGCGCTGGTCTATTTTTCTGTGCATCCATGTTTCAGCTTGTGTTTTCGTGTGAAATATATAGACTTTCACGCGATGACCGTAAAAGTAACAAAAATTTGGAGTTGAAATAAAAAAACAAAAAGACTCCAAAAGTAATCTTGAGTTGATTAAAGTTTAAAAAGCAAAACCAAATTCTTATAACATCCTTTAGACTCGAGAAGTTACTTGATGATTCTGACTTGTACAATGTTCCCACAGGCGCTCTAATGGACCTAACGAAGAGCTACGACATATCTTTCTACGTGTCGGGCGGTTTCCTTCTGTTCTCTGCCGTGCTCTGCTACCCCGTGGACTACATCAGTCGGTGGGAGAAAGCCCGCGCTAAGCTCTCGCCTCCCCCCAAGGTCTGATCCGCTCCTGGACACCACAGGACCACAATACACCGGACTGATATCGGTTCAATAAAGACAGGTGCCAAAAACCCCGGTCGCACAGTTTAGCTGTTGAGAGAACCCAAACGAAGTGAATCTCAGGCGACAATGTGCAAATGAACTTTAAACGTACAAATTAAGCTGTTGTTATTAAAATTACTTATTGGATACCTCGAATACGAAAATCTAAAGTAGAAACATTCCCAGTAGACTTCAGACAAAACTGCACGAGCTTTTCGCAAGCTCAGTAAAGTCAGATCTTGCATTTAAACATAGGAATTAAGAGGTTAGAAAGTACAAAGACTCGAAATATTTTACGTAGATATGCAGTTTTGTCTAAGTGCAATTAGTAGTTGATCTGAAGCCAAAACGTACTTTAATGTTAAGACTAGGTAGTTTGTACTTACTGTACACTAGGGGGCGCCAAGGGAAATCAAAGCACCGTCCGAATGTTTCACACGTCCTAACGTATGCAATTAATTTTAAAACACAAGTGCTAGTTTCTCCTGATATGCCTAAAGAATGTGAAAATGACTTCTTGCGTGTACCCTAGTGCTAACTTACAAGTAGTACATAATTATAAGATTATTACAAATAAAAGATGTAATAATAATTGCATATCTTTATGCAAAAAAGTGATTTAATAATATTCAAAGGTTTGCTAGTTGTAATGTTTGTGCCTTATTGAGTGAGTGGTACTTATTATAGATTATTATTATTATACCTACAACCTCCTATGGAAGAAAGTTCCAAAAGCCCATTGTACTATATTTACAAGGCCTTTTATACTTTTTTAATGTTTAACATACATTTTAACTTAGGATAAGAATTATAACTGTGGCTGTGGTACATTAGCGTAATCTAATGATTGTAATTAAGAAATCATAGTCATCGGGTATTCTTTTCTTTTTTGTATTTTATTTTATATCCATTTTTTTTCTTTTATGATTTACTTGTTGAGAAAATAACAGTAGGCATAGAAATATAGCTATACCTACCTAAAATTAATAAAAGTGTCACGATTTTTATGTATGGAATTTGAACCCGTGATAACGGTAATGCAATTTCTTAGACAGTCGTGTCGAGGAAACTGAATCGTGTACCAGGGTGGAACCTTTTCATAATGAATTTTATTGATTTCTTTGGCAGATGTATGGAATGTCAAAATGACTTTAGTAGCATGAAGGTACCACCCGGGTACGCAATTCAGTTTCTTTGACTGTAGGTACCTATTGCTCACACACACACGCAAACTTTGTTGATTTTTGCAAATGCCTGCATGATAATGAAGTGTTTTTTATACTTGCATCAAAATCATCATAACTTTATTAATTGGTGATAGTCTCTCATCATAGAGATGTAGGTTCCGTGAAATAACAAGTTAACTGTGCAATTGTGTGCTTATTTTCCGTTTGTTTACACAAATATATTTTATGTATGAGATGTATACACCGTGTTTTCTTGATTTCCGTTACCTTCAACAGACGAGGTTAACTTTTTGGCCAATATTAGAAAATAAACTTAAATTTCCTCTTTTAAAGTAAACGAAGATCAAAAATAACACGTACAGCCACTGCCAATTTGTCGTAATATTCTAATTACCTAATTTCTTTTTAAATGAATTTAACCATCATACAATGCGGGTCATTGTAACAAAACATAATTTGTAATAATCTAGATAAATAAATCGAATGTTGTTTTGATTTGTTGACATAGATTTAGGAGTGATTCTATACGTATATGTATAGTGTTGTTTTATTTATTTCTTTGGTTGGATTTTTTTGTTTTTGTGACTATGATTTTTTTAAGTGTGGTTGCCACAGTGCCATATTAAAGATATGTTAAGTTGCTTGCAGTTCTTGCAATATTGTACCTACATTTCCGAGATTCAGTAAATGATATTTTAGGGAGGTTACTGTCAAAAATATAATAATGGGTAACATATGAGGGTGTTCATTTATTATATTAGTAAGACATCAGCTAAATTTAACCCTACTATGTACTACCCTATATTATTGGTGGTCAGGGCCATTGCATCTCCGTCGCTCACATGAAAAATGTTTTAATGTACCTATCTCTTTCGTTCTTGCGAATACCACTACAAAAAGCAAAGAGTAATGCCAGCGAAACGAGATCTGTTCCTAGACTTTTATTTGCAAAATGTCACCGACCGCGGTATGTAAACTATTAAAAAAGTATTTTGAAACATTTCCTGTGGACATCACAAAAATTAAGGCTAAGTATTATATTATTTTTGACAATTTTTGTAAGTTTTTTCGGCGGCCAGCTTTTAGCTCATAAAAAGGAAATCAGAAATGTTTATTTGTATGAATATGGCTACAAGGAAGAAAGGTTGATAACATGTCATAAGTCGTTAACTTTATAATGGTTGTTCCTGATAGATTTTGGCCTTATGAGCAGACAACTCTCCCAAGCAGTTTAGAAACTTTGGCAATAATGCGACAAGCGTAATCCAAAGTAATTCAAACAATAGTTATAAAAACACACGTCATTTCGTTGATTTAAATCAATTAACCACAAACTTTATGTCCGCAGGAAAAACTACTATTTAATGTAATTATTTTTTTCCATGTATGAGCCATAATGATAAAAATACTTTGGCAGTAACCTTTCATATAAGATTTTAGGAGAAATAAGGCTTATTAAGTACAGGGATTGATATCAAATTAGGATTCCTAGTTTAGGAAATGTTAAAGGCAATGCAAGCAATGTTCCCTAGCCTAGAATGTAATAAGAGTGTTTTAACCAGGGTTTTCCCTATTTTTGCTGCAAATTTGTATTTGAATAAAACTATTTGTTGAATTATTTATCTTGTTTTCATATGTATCCTAAAAATATTATAAATGCGAAAGTTTGTGTTTAAGTTTCCTTCTCTTCACACTAAAACGGCTAGCTGTCCAGTTAGAAATGTATAGATTTTTTAAAAATAAGAGCCTTATCAATCTGGTGATTCGTGGGCGACTTGAGTGCGAAGGACCCGTAACGCTGTCGTCGCAAGCACGCAACGCTATCGATGCGTATAGTGCTATCAAGATTACAGACTAACACAGTCTCACTTTCTTGTTCGTTTTTGTAATTATTTCAAGCAGACAGGTTGGCAAAATAAAAATCTGGATAGTGCAATTAAGATGTTATACTTGCATTTTATGTACAAAGTTTATAATCTATGAGTTGGAGTTGGGTCCGCGGCGACGGCCAAAGGTCTGGACGACGTTAACGAACCTGTAAAAAAGTAAAAAATATAATAATTTCACAAATGTAAGGAAAAGAATCAAAGTATGCGAATTTATATTTATAGATAATAATCCATACCAATATTATAAATGCAAAGTGTGTTTGTATTTTTGTGTGTTTGTCCGTCTTTCACGCCGTAACGGAGCGAAGGATCGACGTGATTTTTGGCATAGAGATAGTTTATAGGCCCGAAAGTGACATAGGCTATTTTTTATCCCGGAAAAATGCACAGTTCCCGAGGGAACAGCGCGCGATAACCGGGCAGAGCCGCGGACAAAAGCTAATAATATTATAAGTGCGTATGTGAGTTTGTTACGCCTTCACTTTTGGTACTAACCGATCCTAATGAAATTTGGAATGGAGATTGTTTGAGACCCTATAGGACATAGGATAGTTTATATTGAGGAAAATTGCCTAGTTCCCCCATACCCTGTGGGATACCCCATTAAACGAAATCTTCGCAGACGGAGTCGCGGGCAACACCCAGTACAAAATAAAACAGAAACTTTGTAGACATTGAAGTAATAATCACGAAATTATTTTGCTTTCATCATCTCAGCCTGATGGTGATACAAGAAACAAAGGGAATGCTGAATTTAGGATAGTTCTATTACTTCTTAATAGATAAAAAATACTAGACAAGTTCAAAGGAAGTGGCAATCAGATGTCTCAGTTTTCAAATCATATTCCATGCAATTCCTGATTCCCCCCCCCCCCCTACTAGGTATGATAATTGCAACTCTTTGTTCCTGTGTCACAAACCACCCCTAAATGTGATGTAATTTTTGAGTAGCCCAATGGCAATTTTTAAAACATTATAGTGAACTTTATCTTCACATCAGACTGACTAAAACTAAATAAGTGCTCACCTCCTGTTGTACTGGATCCTGCGCTTGGCGCGGCCGGTCCTCTTCTTCTTCTTTTGCTGTTTCTCAACCTTCGGGGTCTGGCCCTTTACCTTACCTGTAACAAGGTTTACATTAACAACAATGTTTCCAAGAGGTCAGAATTTTTATTGAAAAGAGTAAGTGGTATTAGTAAAAGAAGGCGATTTAAGGTGGCAGGATGTATCTAACAGACAAATAAAAAGTTTCTATGATGTTCCATGCGGCTAATGAGTCTATTTTTCTTTTGACCTGTATTCACACATCCATTATATATATATATAGTTTGATAATTAGCTTGGAGTTTTCATAGGGTGTACTTTTTTTGAACCAGAGCAGAATAAAAACATGCAGTATGCATCAATCATATTAGTGGAAATAAAAGCACATCCTTAATCTAGGTCAAGATCATTACAAATTATAAGCATTTCTCATAAATAATGCTTAGCTACAAATAGTTTGAAAATCATAAAAAACAATTACTATTTTGATTTTGAAATACATTAAGAAATTTTACTATAAAATGAAAACTGAGGTGGAAAGACAGTGTGTGCCTCAGTGGTGAGGACCCAAATTTAAATCCTGGCTTCTAGAATTTCTTTGCTGTGTTCATTTGTAAATTAAATAAGTATTTAAGCAATAAGAATTGTTAATTTAAAATCATGAGTTGTAGTTTCAACAGTTTTATAGGCTTAATAAATTTCACAAGAACCTACATCAAGTTGTAAATTTTTTAATAAGACAAGCATAAGTAAACTTCACGTGTTCTTATCCTTACTGATACTATCAAGCAAAAGTGAGCATGTTTGTTTGTTCTCAAACTTAAAGTACTCAATCAAGTAAAAGGTTTCGAAATAGATTAGGTACTTGTCATTATCACTAATGATATAACATTTAAAACTTTATTTATACTTTTTTACTAATGATGTTATGAAATTACCTTAATTTAAAAGCCTACTTACTGGTTAATTAAATACCTCATTAGCAGTTGATGAGTTTGATGACTCATCTCAGAAAAGGTAATCTCAAAAAAGTTTTGCAAGGCCTAATTGGTAACCAAGATTTTTAAAATGAGAAATTTGCATGGCATAAGGTCAATCAACCCTTCTACCGCCTCTGAGATTGCTTAGTTTAGGAATAAAGAAATAAGATAATTACCAGCACGAGCCAGGGAACCGTGCACTTTACCACCAAGCAGTGGCACTGTGAGGTCCAGCTCAGTGGAGGAGAGCTCTGAGACCAGGCAGGAATCCTCGAGGGGAGCTCCGCACAGCGAGAGGGTTACATCCTCAGCTCCTACCTCAGAAAGGGCGCGGAGACGATCCTGAAATAATGAATGATGATGAATAAAAATGTATGCAATGATTACAACATAATGGGTGTTTCGATATTATATTAGATCTCAAGTTCTGGTATGTTATTTACTAAATGATTCGAGTTGAAACTTAAATGAATGCTGCAAGGTTAACTGAAATTAGTTGGCTAATGGAAATAACCTCTCAATATTTTTAAGGAGTGTAAATTAATGTTTCACTACAAATAATGATTGATCGGAAAGTTAGTAGAAAACAATATATATCATCAACAATAAAGTTATAATCTGCTTATATTGTTTGCTTGGAATACACGCTAATCTTTTCCTTTGGTTATTCATGCCGTTTCATTTGTCAAGATTATGCATTTAATGGAATTGGAATGAAAACTGCAGTTAGTTACCTTGATCTGAGCAATGGACTCTTGTCCATCAACGTCTAGAACGTGTGTCGATTGTCCTCTGATGTGGAGCTGCATTTTGGTGGCTCTGAAAGATGAAAACTCAATCAGCAACAGCCATGCAACAGCATGGTCGTAAACGAGAAAGCACTTTGGACAGTATTACATGTAGTTACACTAAAATTATACCACGTACGCACTTGTCACAGAACATTTACTGTTTTTAGACACGATCACTCACCTTGCACTAACAAATTTAACAATTTATGAAATAAATTCACGAAATACTAACCTTATCAGTCAATTCTGACAAGCGAAAGAAACAAAGATGGCACCTGCACTTGGCGGAAACGGACACAGTAGTGTGTGACAAACCGATAATAATGCCGGTTATAAGTGTTAGTACTGGCTACGCGCCTCTACATGATATTGTCTATGTCCTTTATACTTTTGCTAATGTGTCACTTGCCTTGTCAATATCAATAATTTAATAAAACCGCTAATATACAAAAATCATCTGCTTTTACGTGTAATCGCCGATCGAAATACCCTAACAATTGGTAGCAGAGCGTGGTTATCGTGGTTACAACGTGGTTGTGGTGATTACGTTTTTACACGGGGAAAATGCGAGGATCGTTGTAAAACAATAAAACAAAAATGTCTTCACAGTACCGTATTGAAGCACTATCAAAGAAAAATTATGACACATGGTGCCTTCATGCCCAAGCCGTATTAATTAAAAACGATTTGTGGGAATATGTGAGCGGTGAAATAAAATTGTCGGATAAATCGAGCGAAGAAGAAAATAAACAATTCGCGAAGAAGGACTTACAAGCCCGAGCGGAACTACTTTTGCTGATTTCGCCATCCGAACTGAAACAGATAAAAGGATGCATTTCATCGAAAGAGGTATGGGATCAATTAAAATCTATTTATAAAAGTACCGGTCCTGCTCGAAAAGCAACATTGCTTAAACAATTAGTCCTAAAACGAATGAATCCGACTGAAGATGTTAGAGATCATCTCAATAACTTTATGGACGTTGTGGATAAACTGGAGGAAATGGATGTAGACATAAATGCTGAACTATTAAGCATTATGATGCTATATAGCCTACCTTCAAGCTATGAAAATTTTAGAATAGCTATTGAGTCACGAGATAAGTTACCAAATCCACACGACCTAAAAATTAAAATTATTGAAGAGAGCGAAGCACGAAACCAATGTGCGAGTACTGAGGCAACTGAAGCATTATATACCAAAAACAAAAAGAAAAACTCGTACCAAAACTCATTTTGCAAAAACTGCAACAAGAAGGGGCACTCAACTGAAGCCTGCTGGTGTAAGAAAAATTACTCGAAAAAGGAAAAAGAAAATAAATTTCCAAAACGCGAACAGAATTTCAACATCTGTCTGGCATCAGCGAATGAAGATGACAATAATATGTGGTGTCTGGATAGTGGCTGTACATCACACATGAGTGGTCAGAAAAATTTATTCGAAAATTTAAGCCCTGAAACAAACACTCTAAAATTAGCTTCGAAAAACACTTCAACAGAAATTCAAGGAAAAGGGAAGATAAAGATTTCATCCAATAACGAAACCTTTAATCTAAATGAAGCCTTATACGTTCCTGATATATCTACAAATCTGGTATCCGTGGGGAAGATCACAGATAATGGATATAAAGTTGTGTTCGAAAAGCAAATAGCATCAATAATCGAGGATGATGATGTGATTTTACAAGCGCAGAGAAACAAGAACGGCTTGTACTATTTCGATATTGATCAAAAGGAGCCAAGAGCAAATTTGGCATCTGAAAATGAAGCAATGATATGGCATAAGAAGCTAGGCCACATCAACGAAAAAGATTTAAGAATGATGGCCAATAAAGGATTAATGCGTGGATTGGAACTAAAAGAAGTTAAATTCCAAACATGTGAAACCTGCATAAAAGGTAAATTATCAGCTTTGCCATTTATTAGTCACGACATTACATCATCCGAACTATTAGAAATCATACATACTGATGTATGTGGGCCATTCGAAAACGAATCAATCGCTGGATCAAGATATTATGTATCATTTATTGATGATTACTCAAGATATTGCTGCGTATATTTCATAAAGAACAAAAGCGAAGTCATTGAAAAATTCAAAGAATATAAAAACAGAGTGGAAATGTTCACGAAGAAGAAAATTCAAAATTTACAGTCAGATAATGGCGGTGAATATAAGAATAAAGAATTCGATGACTTGCTGAAACAATATGGCATTAAAAGGAGACTAACAGTTCCTTACACCCCCCAACAAAACGGTGTGAGTGAAAGAAAAAATAGATCCTTGCTGGATAAAGCCAGATGCTTAATGATTGATTCTAACGTCCCTGCATGCCTATGGGCAGAAGCGATTAATACAGCGAACTATTTAATAAATAGAAGCCCAGCAAAAGCTCTTAATGGAAGCACACCATATGAAAAATGGGTGAACAAAACACCATCTGGAAATCATTTACACATTTTCGGAAACAAAGCATTCGCATTAAATAAAAGGCGTAAAGGAAAATTCTCACCTAAAGCTATAGAAGGAGTATTCGTGGGATACGCCAAAAATGCAAAAGGTTTCAGGATCTACGTACCGGACGAAAATGATGTCGTTATAAGCAGAGATGTAAAATTTATTGAGAAAATGTACTATCCAGAAAATCAAGCTGCGAAATATGACGATTTTGAAGAAAAACCTGAAACAGAAAAAGAAAAGATTATAGAAATGAGAATAAATAAGAATAACTTACCTTCACAGATTCCAGCTCGTCATACCATACCATTGAATGAATGTCCTCCTGAAACAAGCTCTTCATCCCCACCTGTCGATAACCTAGAAGAAGAAATCATAAATGATGATATCTCGTCAGCTGACGATGAGTGGGCCGAGAGTGAAGAAAGCCAAAGTCCACCTGTAATACCAAGTTCAAGTAGACAAAGACCTCAAAGAGTCAGAAATAAGCCAGTTTGGACTAGAGACTACTGTTTACAGGACGACAAGGAGGAGAGTATAATGGTATCAGAAAACAACTACTCAAATTTATCAGAAGAAATTAATGATGGAGAAGACTGGCATGACGCTATAAAAGCTGAAATGAAAGCGCACATCAAAAATGAAACTTGGAGAATTGTTAAGAGGGAAGGTGAAAAACCAATAGATTGCAAATTAATTTTAAAAAAGAAAATTGGTTTAAATAATGAAGAAATAAAGAAAGCAAGACTCGTTGCCCGAGGATTTTCACAAAGACCCGGCATTGATTATAACGAGACTTTTGCACCCGTTGCAAAACTTAGCTCCATTAGAACTGTCATTGGCTTAGCAGTTGAACAGAGCCTACATTTGAAACAAATGGATGTCACAACAGCCTACCTAAATGAAGATATTGATGAACATATAATTATGACACTACCTGAAAACATCGAAGAATATGTGACAGAAATTTTAATTGAGGAAAGCCAACAAGACGACTTGACTGTCTATAATAAAGCAAAACAAATGCTAGAAGACTACAAAAATATAAAAGGTGAAAAAGTTTGTAAACTGCAACGATCACTTTATGGCTTAAAACAATCAGGCAGACAGTGGTATTTAAAACTTGACTCAGAATTGAGAAATCTCGATTTTAAACCATCAAAAGCTGATCCATGTATTTACATACTGGAGAAAGGAGGAGCAAAGATTGTAATATCAATATGGGTCGACGATCTATTGATAGCATATTCTTGTCCAAAGAAAATGAAACAAATACAAGACCTACTAATGACAAAATTTCATTTAAAAGATTTTGGAAGACCCGAAAGAATGCTTGGAATAGACTTCACATACACTAAGGACACAATAAAACTAAGTCAAGAAAAATATGTGGAGGATTCATTAATTAAGTTTAAAATGGAGGAATGTAAGCCTACGACTGCACCCATCGAGCCCGGAATCCACCTACAAATTAATGAAAAGGGTAAAATGGATGGACTGCCATACAAAAACTTAATCGGAACGCTTATGTATTTGGCCGTCGCTACAAGGCCTGATATTATGTTCGCAGTGAGCTATTTATCACAGTTCAATGACTGTTACAGCGACCAACATTTTAAATGCGCAAAACGTGTATTAAGATACCTGAAAGGTACTAAGTCCACTGGATTAACTTTTAAAAAGACGAACGAACCATTACACGGAATGGTAGACGCAGACTGGGGCGCATGCAAGCTCGATCGAAAATCCTTCTCAGGATACTGTTTTATTTTTGGAGGAGCCTGCATAAGCTGGGCATCCAAGAAACAAAGGAATGTGGCGCTTTCCACAGCTGAAGCGGAGTATACTGCTATTACAGAAGCAGCAAAGGAAGCCCTACATCTTTTACCATTATTTAACGATCTTGGAATAAAGATTGAAAAGATCTTGATTAAGAATGATAATCAAGCAGCAATAAAACTCAGTCAAAACCCCATGGTCACGTCTAAATCAAAACACATTGACATGAAAATACATTTCATCAGAGATTGTGTTCAGGATGGAAAAATATGCCTTAGCCATTTGGGCACAGAAGACATGGTGGCCGACCTTCTAACAAAGGGACTATCTGGACCAAGGCTGGCTCAACTGAAAAAGCAATTGGGCTTGCTGCCTTAAGAGTCGCGAGGAGGAGTGTTAGTACTGGCTACGCGCCTCTACATGATATTGTCTATGTCCTTTATACTTTTGCTAATGTGTCACTTGCCTTGTCAATATCAATAATTTAATAAAACCGCTAATATACAAAAATCATCTGCTTTTACGTGTAATCGCCGATCGAAATACCCTAACAATAAGAAAAAGACCCCCCACGAACAATTCAATTCGATGTATTTTTCTACGAAAAAACTAACACGAGTCTGAAGGCTACTCCGAAACACAAAATTCGAATCACAAATTGTGCGGTGTCTCTGACACTTACACTATTTAATACGAGAGTGAGAGAGATCGCACGACACGAACTTCGAATTTTGTTTTTCGGAGTAGCCCTTCTGTTTAAAATAACTTTTTTGTCTAAATCTTCTAAGTTTTAGTGTTATTTTTTTATTATTTCATAAATTAAACGAATTAAAATTGTATTTTATTGAACTTGCACCAAGATATACTATATTTTGGATTTCATAAATAAAATACTTCGACAAGAAAATACATTCATTTTGGATTTGTTATGTTGGATGGCCCGATTTCCACATCTAAGCTTCTGATTGGCTTCCTGCAAAAGCGGCTGACTGGCCGTGTGATCTGTCCGATTCTATTCTACCGAGATTTTATTCTAAAAATGTTAAAATGATTAAATGAAATTAGTGCTTACAGTGTAATCAAAGGTAGAGAGATAATACTTTGAACATGCTATCTCGATTATTAAGGGAATTCCTTTTCCTCCTTGTGCATTTGGTTGTGAATGTACTTGTTGCTGTACAAAATGTTTATCACGGTTTTTGGGCTAAAAAGTACAGTTTACGTAGATGTGAGGTGACGAGGAGCGAGATCGGTTTGCTCATGAAACATGCACCGAGTTTGAGCAAGCGGCCGCAGCATTTGGTAGTGTTAGCGGACACGGAGCATCACTGCATGAGTGACTTGGCTCGGGTCGTGATCTGGAGTCTTGTGGCCGGTGTGCCTTACATCAGCTTTCATGATGTTACAGGTAAAATATAAATATTAAAACTTGAGTTTACTTACCTAGTGTCGTAAATCCTTTGGATGAAAATGATGCAATTAGACCATTTAATTAAACAGTTACATGAATAGCAACATTTCTAGAATGTAAAATTACGTTACTAAAATAAATAATCTTAGTAGTTTTTTTTTGTTTCGAAAATGGTATCTATTTTCTCCATGCTATCTTTACGCCAGTAACGGCCATGCCATGACTATGTATGATCATTTAACTGTTCTAAGCTTTTGCTGTTGAATAACCACAATGTGGCAAGCCTCTACTCCGTGAAATAAACAAACAGTAAACTCTTGCCTCGCCAAACATCACTTGATCACTCAGTCTATTACAAAAGTAGTAAAATAGGGTAGTTTTTAAATTGGGAATAATCCTTATAAATTTTGCAATTAACTGTAGGGTAGTTTTATTTGGATTTGGAATAATTATTGAGACTGACCAGTGAAGTACCTATCATGACATAAACAAGTTTCTGCCCACTTTTCACTAAGTATTTCAAAGTGTACAAAACATCCCCGTAGAATGAAAAGTCACTAAATCGTATTTTTCTTATTTTGAGATAATAACTTTATGTTCATAACTTTAAACCTCAGTCTCTCAAAACATCAAAATAAGACTTATTCACTTTACACTCTATGGGGAATAAGATAACCTGTTACATCTAGATATAACTTAGGAAACAATTTTGGTGTTGGCATACTTTATTAACTTCATATTTTTTATTTCAGGTCAGCTAAAACAGAATGAAGAAAAATTATTCCTAGAAGTTGAGAGGCACAAAAAGGGAGTCCCTGGATATATTAAATGGGCAAATAAACCAGACTTAAATGGGTACACTAATGGTATTCAAGCACACACAGTGATCATTAACATATTTAATTCCAAGGATGGTCGACCTAAAATTGCAGAATGTATCAGCCAAATAGCAGAAGAAAGATCAAAGAGTATGCAAAATACTGAAATAACTGTTAAAGAATTGAATACTAGACTTAGCTCACTTTATCCTTCCATTCCTGATCCAGATGTAATCTTCTACACTGGGCCATCGTGTTGCTCCCATGGTGTATTACCTTGGCAAATAAGACTCGCAGAATTTGTTCAGTTATCTTTAGATCATAGCATAAATGTTAACACTTATGTAGGTGCTCTGTATAAGTACAACAAATGTGATCAAAGATTTGGTAAATAAAACATAGTTATTATAGTGATTAGGGCTAGGCCTAAGTGTATTAGTTATTATTTATTTAATAGGTAGCGAATGTAATTGATACATGCTGGCATGAAATTAAATTTTTACTCATTTAATCGAAATAGAAAAAATAACAGTTTACATAAAAAAAAAGAAACAATAATTCAAAAACAAAAAATATATATTCAGCCACATGCTTTGTCAAACAAACCAATGAAACATTGTTATGTTGAATTTAATTGGTCACACATAACTTATGGGTTAGGTGGTTTAGTTCAATTGATAGCAGTATGTTATATTAAAATGGTGGCACTTTGTGTGTTTGTAGAAAAACTAAAGTGACACAACATTCATCATTTTTGATGTGACTGAAATACTAACACCAACATAGTACCACTGCCACCATTAAATTTATATACTTCCATTATTTAAAATTTAACTTATTTATTTGTTGTCTAGGTGCAATTTTTAACTAAATCATTGTGTGAACTGTGATATATCACAATTCCACAGTATGTGTTATTTCATTTGTATTACACAATTGCATTTATATTTACATGATAGCCAGATTATAATGCTTATACAATATACATGCATTTTGATTTTTAACTACCCATTGAGCAATAAACGCATTTAATTAAATTGAGTTTATTTTACTTCAACAAAAGAAGGAGCAATACAATGATTGTTATAAAATTTATATGGGGAATTACTATTGTATTACTCCTGTCCGTATGGCAATTGCTAAGAGAATGTATGTACCTTCTCATGCATGTCATGATAAACATAGTTGTGACAGTTCAGCATGCTCATCACCATTTTTGGGTCAGAAAAGGCAGTTCACTGAATGGTGTGGCAAGCGATATCAGAGTTTTAATGAAGAATATACCAAGACTCAATAAGCCGTTGAACCATTTGGTGGTGCTAGTGGATACGGAGCGCCACTGCATGAGCGATTTAGCTCGAGTAGTGGCCTGGAGTCTCGTGGTCAGGGTGCCTTACGTCAGCTTCCATGACGTCACGGGTAAAGAATTACTACAAGAACCCACATTGTTAAAGCGACAATAATATCATAATTGGGACGGAATGAGAAATATGCCAATTGTGGCACTGTGGTGTCGATAATCGGTCACTTTAAAATACAAAGCCGCGCTGCTCCGCTAAACCGCTACACTAGCATATTTCTCGTACCTTGTAAATAAGGCACACTGTCTTCATAATGCTAATGCCAGCTAGGCTTCATTTGCATTAATTAAGCGAGCAAATGGATTAATATGGTAAACTGGAAAATGCACTAGGTATGCAATATAGAGTAGTTAATTAAGTTTAATCGCCACGAAAATCGAAATTGGTATTCCTCTAAGAGAATGCTCATCATCATCAGCCGGAAGACGTCCACTGCTGAATAAAGGCCTCTCGCTACCTTATGAGAATGCTAGCAATAGGTTAGATTACTCTTTTACCTACCCGACAAAATACTTGTCGTTTTATCTAATACCCAAGTCAGCACAAGTGGTCGCGACAGATTTTTTCGCAGAGTTCGTTCTTTTCTGTCTCATTGGGACAAACCGGTACCTACTTTAAACTTTTAGCGCTACAAATTTTTGTCGCCGTCTTGCTTCCGCTTTTATTTTAATTTTATTGAATAACCACGTGTGCCTCGAAACTTTATCCCGAAATGTTCCAGATAATCTCAAACGAAATGAAGAAAAACTACACAAAGAAGTGGAGAGGCGCAAAAAAGAAGTACTTTGCTGCATCAAATTTAATTTTAATGATTGTACAGAGCTACTATCACAGACCATTGTAACTGTACTTGGATCAGAAGACGGGCGCCCAAAAATTTCGGGAGTCATACGACGCATTGCTACAAAAAGAGCTGAGAGTCTTCAAAATTACAAAGAAATCACAGTCCAAGAATTAAATTCTAGGCTAAATCTAGTTTATTCGTTTCCAGACCCGGATGTATTATTTTACACTGGGCCCTCGTTTTGTACCCACGGTTGTTTGCCTTGGCAATTAAGGCTCACAGAATTTATTCGATTATCTCTTGATCACAGTTTTACTGTTGATAATTTTGTAGGTGCTTTATACAAATATAATAAATGTAACCAAAGATTTGGCAAATGAAAATTATTAAAAATTATTTACTTAGCGGTTTTGTTTCTCCCCGCGAAGTTCTTAATTTGCGTCAGCTGAGAAACTGGCTAACTCCACGGTTATTATCGAGAGGATAGTTAGGCATGTATGTAAGTATGTATTATTGTTTTTTGTGAAAGAGAGGAGCAGGTTTTTGCATGTTAATATTTATGTGTCGCAGAGACGTAACTGTCATTGATATGGATCTGCGCAATATAGCGTCCGACAGAGTCAATCAATTGTTAAATATGTTGAACAATAAAACAATTATTAAGTAAGAAGTATATTTATTGGAATAACGTAATGCCAGCGACGCTAGTGCACTTTAAATACTATACACAAATACTAGCATATTTACACCTGAAGCAAGCACTAACCACCATCTGCAAGAGAAAAAAACAAAAATAATATATCACAGCCTTGTATGCGGCATGCCAGAAATACAAATAATTATCGCGCTCTACTAATCTCATAGTGACCGTGTAGGTATTCATTAAAAGGTACATTTTAGTTTATTTTAAAATGGAATAAAACAGTTTTTTAGTGTACTTATAATTTAGTAACTTAGGTATATTGAAATTTGTGTTTCTGGCATTATCGTTACATTACTTGAAGTTAGTTGGAAAGTAGGACGAATTTAATTGCTAATTAACAATTAAGTCTTAAAAATATCACAAAACGCATAAATCAATAGCGCCATAAAATCTGTTAAGTTGTTAAAATTTTATTGTAGTATTTACAAACTCTATTATTTTTACTGTTAATTGCTAGTTCAGTACTCGGTACCGTGGGCGTTCTAAAACTAGGGGCATAGAAAAAATACAACCTGTCGAGTGTGCAACCTTCGTTCACCGGCGGTGTCGGGAGCGGCTGCGACTGCGCCGTCTGTCGTCCCTACCCCGCTCATACCTATCGTACTTGTCGTCGCGACGGTCGTACGACCGTTCCCGTTTGGAGCTGGTTCTGTCGTACGATCGCTTCTCGCGCCGGCGGTACCTGTCTTCAGAGCGATCGCGCGACCGGTAGCTAGTCGAGCGCGACCGCTTAGAACGCTTGCGCGGTCTATCCTCCTCCGAATCATCCCTATATTTATCCTTGTGAGAGTAATCCTTACTCTTCGACTTATACTTGTCGTAATAATCATCTTTCCGTTTGGAACGCGACTTTTCTGTATCAAAGTCGTCGTAGTGTTTAGTTTTGGAGTGACGGTCTCTCTCGTCAGATTTGTGAGATTTTTCTTTCTTTTGTTTTTTCGATTTGTGCCGCGAGCTGCTCGAGTTGGACCGTTTGCGTTTTTTGGGTTTCGTTTCCACTTTGACCTCTTGCTCGCTCTCTAAAGAAAATTTGCTTATACTCGAAGCGGAATCTTCTTCGGAATCGCTGGAAGATGACGACGTGCGTTCCTTGTGGTTCGATTTGTTGTTAGTTTTCTGCGGGCTTGGAGTTAGATCATTTTTACTCGACTTCTTTGGTTTTTCTTCTAAAATGATCTCAAGTCTTCTGGCTCCATCAATCTTATCTACGGACTTGTGGTTATTTTTCTTGTCCTTAGAAATACGGCGCTCTGGAAGTTTCTCAGGAGTGTCACTCTCGACGGGAGGCGGTGTTGCCGAGGATCCTAAAAAAAATTATTAATATAATACGATCAGAAGCATACGAAAAAAATTATAGCGCAATGATCTAGACCACGAATTCTCAATCTTATTTTGCTCACCGCTCCTTTCGACTTGATCTATTTTTAAATTAAAATTTGTTGCTTTTTTAAGTAACGCTTCCTAGCTTTCTTTGGACGGTCAGCTGTCACTGCCTTGTTGAAAGCCTTCAACACCCACTAGAGGGCATTATAATTTACGTTGGGAGCTTTTGGTCTAGATCTAGATATAGGTAGTTTGATTTGGGTTGGTTAAATCGTATCAACTATCAAGGTCAGGGACAGGACAAGTGGCACAATTCAACCAGCGGCCCTTCAAAAATGTGAATAACCCTCCTTCGGGCAGTCGGGTAAAAAGCCAAAATTGATGTTATAATATGCTTACGTTGTTGCCGGTCCGGCGTGGCGGGAGGCGATCCGTTTTCCCGCAACTCGGCCCGTCGGACTTCCGCCTCGATATCACGCGACGTTCGCTCGAACTCTTGCCTCTTGCGCTTGATGATGTCCTGGTAGAATAAGAATGAAAATACATAATTTGTTGTTTATAAAAACACTAAAGTCACTTTATTTATCATTGAATCATCATATTATTTGTATTTAACATTCTTTTTAGGAGTATCCTCGGCTGGAAAGAAAACTGTAAAACGGATAGAAAGGATAAGGAATGGTTTGTTCTAAGGAATCTTAATGCGTTTTAACCTCCTGCCTACCAAAGGTACTTTTTTGGAATGTTTTTTGTAACTTTACAATTATATTGCTTAGAGCTTAAGATGTTCCGGAAAAATAGAGGAAAAAAATCTGAGAACTGATCAAATCCAAGATCTGGCTAAGACATACAAGTAGCGGCACAAGAGTTTAGCGCTGACGGTTATTGCGCAGAAGTCAAAAGTAAGGTATCACACGGGGAAGGGCGGGCGTGCGTAGCGCCGATTGGCTTTCCAGTCGCATTACGTCCCCCGCGCCCATGCCCCCATGCGCAGCTATCCCTTCCACGGTTCACTCAGCGCTAAACTCTCGTGCCGCTACTTGTAGTGTGATCAATCCTAATGGGTCAGTAGGGAGAAGTGAGAAACTATAAAAGATAGCGAAATCTGTACTTTGAATACACCATCAACAATAATAACGAAAAAATGTACAAAATTTATAACATAGTTTACAGAGATTTTGACCAGGTTCGATGCCCGGTTATGTATGAGAGTTAAAACAATACATTTTAATGCCATTTTTATTAAATTTAAAATCGAAGCCATGGTTCCTAAGAACAGATTTCGCTATCTCTCATAGTTTCTGACTTCTCATTACTGACACATTTGGATTGATCACCCTGTATAATACATGCAATGGTAGTAGCTTCACTTACTTGCAGTTGCTGATCACTTAGGTCGTTCACATCCTCTTCCCCGCTCTCCTCGCTACTGCTCTCGTAAGCGCCCAGTCCTGCACAAAAACCCAATAAGAAACACTATTGGCACCGTTGGCACGGCCGTCCGAGTGAGAGGCAATCATACGTAAGAGCGAGACGACGCTTTACAGCGTAATCACTTCTCTATCGGACGTACCGTGAATAGCGGGTTTTACAAGACACGTCGGATCACGAGCTAATGTAACTTTTAAGCAAATTATGAGTGAAATTTTAATTTGCCTAAGGACAAATCAATATTCACCTAATACTTTCCAACAAACAGTATGAATGAAGGAAACATTTTGATTCATTTACTCTTTCCTATGACGTAACTCATTCATGCATTGTGCTTTGGTTTCTTATTGTTACCTATGTATAAATAAACTGATAAAATGAATGAACGTCGAGATTTTATATCATTGCATTCATTGATAAGAACTTTTAGTCGAAATAAATATAAAAGTTACATAATCCCGAAATATTTAGCACTGTGTGAACTCAATAAGGCACACATACGTATTCAAATAACATCGATAATAATTTATGTGCAATTCTTACCAATAATTCCACAAAACACATTGTATTTAAACACTGTCGCACTGTATTTCCAACAATACTAATTATAAAAATATTGGACGATTTTTTTCTGAAAAGAAAAGATCACTAACTCTGTGGTGGCTGTGTCGTGGTTTCATACAAAATAACTTAGAAAAAAAAAAGATATTTCAAGTTGGAAGAACCGACAAAACCACCATTAGCGTTTCATGTAACAGTCTGGCAAACTCTGTGACAGCAAGTCGCATTATGACAGCCTCACAGCATTGTAACAAACGTTTTTTAAATATATAGAAACTGTCCACGCTTTGTAGCAATTTGCAGTTTCGATGCCACTGCGTCAAACAGGACAAGTATATTAATACAATGGCGCCAAAACTGACTACATTGCCATGCCATAAGGAGCGAGTGCCAGATTCAGTTTGCGAGAGAGTCTGTTTAGCGGGCTTTAGGAGGTGAACTTACCGAGCCCACTGGCGATAGCGGCGAGCGCCTTGGACTTGCTAGCTTTGATGGCGTTGAGACGCGACGCTTTTACCATATAAATAAAACCAACATTAATCACACACACCACATATATTCAACTGTCAACAGGCAATCTGAAATAAGACTTTATTAGCCATAATAAAATAAACACATCACAGTTTCTTCATCACAGATTGGTCAATAAGTGTATCACTAGAGTCAGTGCGCGAATGTTTCTCGTTGTATAGGACATAGTCTTGCGAGTCGGGCCGGTAAGCCTATATGGTTTATAGGGGAAATACCTTGTGCGGCGGTATATCGGGCCAATTCTTCCTGGCTCACCATATGAATCTCCTGGTCGGTAACCTCGAGGAGAATCTCGGTTAGTGATCGCCGGACGGTCAGCATCTGAACACACGGATGTTGGTATTGAGCTTTACAATGATAGATTTGACCACCTAGTGCTGACTGAGCCAGCCGTTTCACGATGCAACCGCTTTTGCTATGATATATCTTTAAACAAGCAATTCTTATATTTATTTATTTTGGTCAACTTTTTATGTCTCTAGGTCTGATAAATTAGTTATATAATTAGTTATTAGTTGCTTTGCTTAGTTTGGGACTAAGTCAATTGGTGTCAAGTGTTCCATGATATTTATTTTTTGATATTTATATTACACATTTAGCATAGCGGCACCGATCCATAAAAATTTCAAGGCTATCTTTATTTATTTGTATTTTTAAAATTGAAACTTGGAAATTAGTTATTGTAAGTATGATTTAACGGGGTGCAAATCCATTAAAAGTTGAATTGTGACATTTTTAAGACAATTTATCTCAAATCATGGCTCATCTCCTAAGCATGCTGATAGTATACATTGCCAACATTTTTCTAAGAAATTGTGTCACTGATTTCTCCTGAGTTACGCACAGGACAGAATAACAAACACTTAAAAATTGATTGACACATGTAAAAGGAAAACTAAAACAAAATAAATGAATCGTCTGCTTAAAATTAGGCGATTCATTTTAAGATACCTGTTTATATGTCACCCAGAAACAAAATACAGCAAGTAATATAATAATACTTTGACGACCGGATGGCCAAGTGGTTAGAGAACCTGACTACGAAGCTTGAGGTCCCGGGTTCGAATCCCGGCCGGGGCAAATATTTGTATGATGAATACGAATGTTTGTTCTCGGGTCTTGGATGTTTAATATGTATTTAAGTATGTATTTATCTATATAAGTATGTTTATCCGTTGTTTAGTACCCATAACACAAGCTTTGCTAAGCTTACTTTGGGGCTAGGTCAATTGGTGTGAATTGTCCCGTGATATTTATTTATTTATTATTATTATTTAATACTGAGTGGCAAAAACTCTGGTCCTCAAATGTATGCAGCAACAGGTAATTAATTTTGTATGTAGAGTAGATCAAATTGACAGCAGGTTTCAAAGGGTTATCCGGGATACACATGGTTCCTGCTCACCACTTCCTGCATGATTTCCTCCTTGGAGCGCTGCGGCGGCGGCGGCGGGGGCGCCGGCTCGGGCTCCGCACTGGGGATTCGCTCCTCCCGGCTGATCTCGGGTGGCGGTGGCGCCCGAGGCGACTCTCTCTCGGGCTCCTCGCTTTCAGAGTCTGTCTCCTATACAACACGATTTAATGTAAATATTAATTATTAGTTTTTGCCCGGTATTTAATCATCATTTCAGCCTAGCCACTACTGGGCACAGACATTCTCTTAGTGTGTGGATTTAAATCGTAGTAGGTACTAACTCAAAATAGTACCAGGTAGCTCATAGCTAATACGGTATTTGACAACTTCTGAATTTGCCATATCTTAGTATTATTATGAAAATATAGATATACAGACAATGTTTAGCAAAGAAAAAAACTGAAATCGGTTGCAAATTGGATTTATAGCGATTTTTTGGAAAATCTATATACCCGTCTCTTTCTCAAACGCTTTTCTCTATGCAGCAAGTATGGCGGTACTGGCGTGTGACGTCACATGCCAGTATGTCTTTCTCTGTCTAATCTTGAATTTCAAACCTTTATAACTTTGTTATTTCTAAAGGTAGTTTACAAATGTTTCTGTATTCAATAACAGACATTGTGTAGTTTTAATTTTATAAAACACATTCAAAATAGTCAAAAACCGTATTGACTCTGACAGATAGTGTTTATACCATTCATATAATATGGACAACGACTTAGCCATTTAAGTTAGGTTTACGTACGAATTTGCTCTTAGGTGGTGGTAGCGGCTGACCGTCGGCCTCTGCCTTCATCCTCTCCAGTCTCTCTTCTTCTAGAATCTTCTGTTGCTTCTCAGCTTCTTCTCTAGCGATCTTCTCTTGTTCCCGTTCGATCGCACGCTGCTTCTCGCGTTCCATCTTCTCGAGACCTAAGCATAACAGATTTGAAGTTATTAGAACATAAATAATCTGTTTACATAATTCATGACATGACACACTACTATTTTTTTGGTGGACTGGTCTTTATCATCATTAGAATGTGGATACTTAATAGTCGACTAACACACATAAGATTTGCGGACAATATTGCTCTTTTTAGTGAATCTGCTACAGAATTAGAAAAAATGCTTCAAAACTTCACTGATGAAACCCAAAAAGTAGGTTTAAAAATGAATATGTACTTACAAAACTAAAATAATGACCTATAGTATCCAAACTCCAATAACATAGCCGGAAAGACTAGAATATGTCAATGAATATTCATTAATTATCTAGAATAATATTTAACTTATTTTTACCTTCTCTGATCCACGCTGGCAGCTGTCTTCTCTTGGCGGCATCTATCGTGGACGCGGGCATTACTGACGGCACCATCACTGGCTCGATCACTGGGGGGGCAACTGGAGGGGCCTTTTCTCTATAAATAATCATTTTAGAGAATTATTCTCCACATAAGCCATATTATTATAAATGTAGCCCCTATTCATAAAAAAGCCTCATAGCTAACACATGGCAAATAAGAGTGCCAAATTAATGTGTTCAAATCCAGCAGTATTTTGATTTTATTGTTGAGCAAGTCAGACAGAAACCACAAGTAAAGTTCAGTTATTGATTTTGTAGTTATAAATTTGGTATAATAATATCTCATCTCAGTTTGCTAAAGTGGCATTGAGCTGGCCCCATTGTCGCAGGACTGATGAATGGTGGAGCAGATGAGTCCTTGAATGGAGACCACAGACATGGGAACGTAGTGCAGGGCGTCCTGACGCACTATGTGGACGAACGACCTTAAGAGGGTCGCTGGCGGCGGATGGATGCCTGGGGCTCGCGTAATGGAAGACGCCTACTTCCAGTTCATATTGTAGCGCAAAAAAGGAAAATGCACCACAAAACTACGAATAATTTGTAAATAAATGATTTGCCGAATAAGATAAACAATTTATTGAATAATAGTATTTTTGCATATGATTAACTATATATATGTTTCAACAAAACCTAATGTTTACAACAAAAAATAAACTAAAAGGAATCCCTAATAGATAATTGAGTCAATAGTAATAGGTATGCCAAAAGAATTTATGCGTGTAAATGCTTATTTTAGAATTTTGAAGAAGGAACTAAATAACAATTAAAATTGGCCATAAAGAAAGTTAAAATTAATTATTATAATAAACTATTAATTGACTAAGGAACTAACTAACTAATAAATCAAATAAGGAACACAGTTAAAAAAGGATGGCTGGTGTGCGTGGTTTGTCCGGAAATAAAAAAAAAGTTGGTATTCGGTTGTTCTGGACAAATCGAATGTGGATTTCCAGTAGGTAAAACCAAGGTAAAACGGAAAAATGAAAATAGTAATTTTTTATAAGAGATTTGCATAGACGAAAAAAATGGAAAAACTATAGAGATGTTAAAATGTAGGACACTTACCCGGTTCGGAAAAATACCGGCTTAATTTTTAATTACGAATAAAGATGATATGTTTGGTCTTTGATATTACAAATACGATATTATTTTCAAACAAATTAGCTCCTTTGACTCAGAGTTCTTGTCTTAACAAAGCAATTTCATAATCTGTCAAGAACTCCTTCTTCGTGAACGAATCTAAAAGTTTGATTTTAAAACATGACATTCGCAAACCAGCCAGATTATTGTACAGCCAGATTACAAATAACGACCAAGAAGGCCTCGTTAACAAAGTTTGTAGCATGATTGCTACAATATGTATTGTTTCAATTCTCTTTATTCATCTGGATTGCATAGACCATGCCGAAAAACAACTAAGACTTTTTATTGCAAATATTGCTGTCCTTTCGATGTTGTTCTAGACAGTCTTAACTTTAATTGTAATTTCATTTTGAGAATGCCAACCTGACAGAACGATGTGACCGATGACTCCTGGAACTTTTGGAATCCCTGCTCCTGTTCTTGGAGCCGCGGTCACGAGAGGTGCTCCGGTTGCTGCTTTCGGTCTGTTGCGCTGCCGTCCAGTAGCCGTGCTGGAACGTCGGGCCGCCCACGCCCGCTGTGGTGTACCTGTACAGATGGTTTATAGTTATAGGAAATCTTTACATAGGAGACAGATTGTCGTAATGATCCCCAGTGGTGCTTCATTTCATGTTATTGTGGGCATCAGCGAGAAAGATCAAATTTCAATTCTTAAAGTGTACCTCAATTTTGTATCACATGAAGGCACGCGCTTGCTGCTGCGCTCACCGCATTAGGCAATGTTTGGTAATTAGATTATCTGATGCAAATTGATGTGCGTTAATCGCATTGCGTTTAACGCAGCGTTTATAATATAGAATAACATTCAGGATACATTCATTAAAAAAAATTATCTTGCTAGGCATTTGGTTTTGGTACAGTCAGCTGCAGAGAAAGGGTACCCCCCTGTAATGGCGTTAGTATGGATACCGCCGTTACAGGGGGGTACCTTTTCTCTGCAGCTGACTGTACATGACATCATGTGATAGCTGATGTCCACACATAATTATCTGAAAGAGCCACTCGATGAAGCACCACAAAAACCAATATTATGATTCTAAAAACGACAAAGTAATGCCTAATTACTTTTACATCTGGTAGCATGGTAAATGATTGTTTTGCTCTGAAGATGGACTCTGGTGATACATAATTGGGTTTGTGTGATTTGTGTGTATTCTTACAATGAGGTGTAGGAGTTATGTCGATTTAACTCCTCCATTTGTTGCAAAGACGTAGCTGTGGTATGTTAGGTTGTAGGTGAGCAAAGTAATTATTTTCAGTTCATCAATATACCTAATGTCAACTATAAAAATTATATCCTTACCCTGGCATTGCAGCAGAGCCATCTGTTGGCACTGTGTATCCGTCCATCATGGGAGGTATTGCCATAGATGCATCTGGTATCTTGCCATCTCCAGATCCTGACCAGCCCCAGCCTATATCAAAAACATGTAAGGATAAGTTATTAAAGTTATTAATTTGCATTAAAAGTAGAATATAAATAAATAATAATAAATAAATATCACGGGACAATTCACACCAATTGACCTAGTCCCAAAGTAAGCTTAGCAAAGCTTGTGTTATGGACACTAGGCAACGGATAAACATACTTATATAGATAAATACATACTTAAATACATATTAAACATCCAAGACCCGAGAACAAACATTCGTATTATTCATACAAATATCTGCCCCGGCCGGGATTCGAACCCGGGACCTCAAGCTTCGTAGTCAGGTGCTCTAACCACTGGGCCATCTGGTCGTCAAATATATAGCTGTTTAACTGTGCCACATGGGAGGTACTTGTCATGGTATTGTACAGTGAACTACAAAGAGATTTATATGGTCAAAGTTACAACAATTTGTATGCATGGCATTTATTATCTTACAAATTAAGGTTGTGGATACATTTTTATAACTTTGCCCGTATGTATCTTGTTGCAGTTTACGCTACATTGCAATTTTTCTTTGTCAACATACAGCATGAAACAGTGGAGCTTGGCCAGCTTGAGACAGTATACATCCATCCACGAAGATGCATGATTTTGTCAAAATTAGACACTAATGACAATGTAATAAGAACTATGGTACACATCATTGTAAATGACTCTTTGCAAATTGATGCAGTGTAGGAAATTTATATTTATCCAGTGAACCTAAGGTGGCATAAGGTTGTAAAAAGTTACATTTCAGCAAGCCATTGAAGTTCCAGTTGCAGTATAAAGATTAAATAACTTTATAACAGTATTATAACAATGGATTGATTTAACAGCCAACTTGGACAATGATCATTTTGTGGAAACAATAATACCTATAATGTTAATAGATACAGCAGGTAAGTTGAGTTCTAAAAAATGAGCAATATCATGGATGAAATAGAGTATGGATTGTTATTCTCCATACTAAAAAACGTTCACCGGAACAAAGCCAAAATCCAGTATTAATGCTAGATGGCGCTGAGACTTTTACTACATTATATCTAGATGGCACTAAACGCAAAATAATAACGCATTTAATCCAGGGAAACGGAGCTGAGATTTTTCCGACATTATATCTAGATGGCACTATTCACGTAAATACTTTAGCTGTCAAAAAACCATTTTTATCTAAACATCAACCAAAGAGGTCAACACATCAAATAAATCTGAACAACATAGAAAAATAGGTCGAACATTGATTTAAAAAATAGCTATGCTAATTTCAGGTCAGCGATGTGACAATCATCGAAAACAGTACAGTATTGTCATCACATACATCTGTCTCACATTTTTCTCTTCAATAATTTGACAGATGCATCTCTAGCTGTAGCATTAATACTCTAAATAAATAATAATACGGTAAATGCCCTAATGGGCATTTCTATCTACCGTTGCACCATGAGTTTTATCTCTCCGATTTGAACAAAATTTGAAAGATAGACTCAGTCCATGATTGCGAGTTGGACGGGGCCAAAACGGAACCGACTGACTATCGGAGCAGTGTTTGGTCGTGTTCAAACGTAACCCGAAGGAGTTTCTGCGTCGTTTTGTGACCGTGGACGAAACCACTACACCCCGGAAATGAAAGAGCAGTCGAAGCAGTGGATTTTACCGGGTGAACCTGCTCCAAAGAAAGCAAAAACCGTCCCATCGGATTCGCAGGTTATTATACATATTGACTACCTACTTGGAAAAGGTGAAAACGATAAGAGGGCAGTACTATGCCAATTTATTGGCTGAATTTGTCGCCGTGTTGAAGGACAAACGACCCCATTTAAAAAAGAAAAAAGTACTGTTTCATCACGACAACGCCCCGGCTCATTCGTCCAGAGTTGTGACGGCTAAATTAGCTCAGTTACCCCCGTATTCTCCAGATTTGGCCCCATGCGATTTCTTTTTGCTTCCCAACCTAAAAAAATGGCTCGGTGGTAAGCGATTTGGATCAAATGACGATGTCATTACCGCCACATGCAGAGGCCTATTTTAATGACTTTCCAAAATCATACTTTTTAGATGGTTTAATGAAGCTTGAGTATAGGTGGAACAAATGTATAGAGCTAAAAGGTGACTACGTAGAAAAATAAATGCATAGATACAAAAAAAATGTGTTTTCTTTCCATAACCGGGTACTTTTCAAACAGCCCTCGTAATATGTCAGATTGCGGATTCAAATCAAACTCCATAGTTTAGTTCACACGTAAATCGTGAACAATTCTGTAATTGCTGCGAAAAAAATTCAAAACTTGGCGCTTGAATGAATATAACGCCATCTAGATATGCCTTCTACAACATAACGAAGTTTAGTAAGCTCACAGTGGTACTTTAAAAAGTTGAACATTATTGCCACCATGCTAAATAGAGCAATGTCGCCACTAAAATTATGTATTATTCCGGTTCAATACATCTGGCGACATCTAGTTCGTTTTATCGTACTAAGCAACGAGGAACTATCTTATGTATGGAGACTGCACGTCCATACTATACTTCATCCATGGCAATATTGGTAGTTAATCGCACAAAAAAAATGACTGGAAAAAGTTATGTCCCACTAACATAATAAATACAAAAGTTTGTATGTGTTTGTTTGTTTGTTTGTTACTTCATCACATCTAAACCGCTCAGCCAATTTAGATGAAATTCGGTATAGAGATAGTTTGAATCCTAGGGAAGGAAGGACATAGGATAGTTTTATCCCAGAAAGTTGCATAGTTCCCGCGGGATAGTGAAAACCGAATTCTATGCAGAAGAATTTGTGGGTAATGGCTAGTTGTGACATAAAAATTACTCATAGAACTGTATGGTTAATTGTTCTGTATAGCAGAATATTATAATAAAATATTAATTTAACACTACAAGTGCATGTCTGTGCAATATTAAAAAAACAAGAACATGATTATAGCTAGCAACAACAGTGGAAAGCTTTTTTAAATTATCAAAAAGCGAAATTAATTGCTTGCATTCGAATAAATTAATAACATTTGAATAGAAGTGGTGCCCAGCTTAACCACTAACCTACAAGTACACCGACCAAGTACGCCCTGCATGATTAGGTGTAGAAGCCAGTACTGACTATATTACTCACCCCATTGATTCCAAGATCCGCCCCAAGAATTGGAGCCAGTGTTCCACTCTGCAGGCCCAGAAGCGTCGCTGTTGTTGTCCGGATTCTCCACTTCCATCGGCGCTTCGCCTTCTTCGATGTCCGTCTTTGACGGAGCACCTACAATGGCCGCAGCCTCCTTCATTGCGATCCATTGTTGAGCTAAGGCTGCCCAGTCCACCGAACTTGAATCAATATTTTGATACGCAGTGGGATTCAAAGCCCACTGCGTGGGATATGACGGATTTACGGCATCTTTGCCGGAATACATTATGGCTATAATTAATCTATTTACACGACAGTTGCACAAGTTATTCTTAATTCATAGAGCTAGCACATCATTCAGAACATTGGCACGTTTTAAAACTGTAAAACATCGAACTAAGCGATCCTAAAGCGAATAATCTACACATCACATCACGGCAAAATCACATTTCTTCAATTTTCATTTAACTTTTTTTTGCAGTCTATTTTTGTGTTGCCATAATTATGTGTAAATTTATAGTCTCAGCCGCATGTTTAAAATTTTTCATGCTGTCAATACTATCATTGATTATGTTGGATAACTTGAAAGTAAAACGAAATATATTTTAGGTTGTGTATGTTGGTGTAAGTAAGTGTCCACAGATAAAAGTTAATACGAAATCTATTCCACTGTAGCCAACATTCGAATAGATAATGTAGTAGTTCTGCTATTCGACGGTAGATGGCGCTAGTAAAAATAATTTTGCTCTACTTGGCGGAGGTACTGCCGCGACCCCAGATAGATAATCTCTTGCTAAGATTCTTTTTTTTTACCCCCGACGACTCAAAAAGAGGGGCGTTATAAGTTTGACCACGTCTGTGTGTCCGTCTGCACCTGTGGCACCGTAGCTCTTAAACGGGTGAACCGATTTGTTTTGTTTTATTTCAAAGCAAGATTTCTAGCGATTGTTTTTAGACGTGTTTTATCAAAATCGGTTCAGCCGTTTTTGAGATATTGAAATTTGAAGTGACAATGTCGGGAGTTTTCTAATTTTTTCAAACAGTTCTTATTTACAGCTCGAATGTGTGACATAGTTACTTAGTTATTTTGTTATTTTATAAGTATATTTACATATAATTATTATGGAACTAACGTATAGTGCACACCGTTCAGTTTTACACGACTGCGAAGAAGGAGGGTTATGTTGATGCGTTTGCGTATGTATGTATATGAAATGTATGTATGTCTAATTCCTATGTCCTCTCGTAACTACTCAACGACTGAACTGATTTTAATAAATTATACGTCATTGGATTCGTCTTGATGACGCGAGTGACACTGGGTATATGAAATTATTGAAATCCTAAATGGTGGATTTTTGGCGCCAAATTGTATGTTTAATTAATTAAATAAATATATATTCAATCCTATCTAATGGAGTATCAATTAAAAGCTAATAGTAGTCCATTCTAAATATATATGGGTTATAATAGTTTTAATCTACCATTTTCACACAGCTATTGAAAAAATGTAAAATCAAAAACCCGTCTGCCTTAAAAAATACAAAAAAGAAGAAAACAAGTCTAGTGGGCTAGAACTTAGTTAACTTAAAGTTTAAAGACTTGTTTTCTTCTGTTTAGTGCCTATTTTTTAAGGCAGTCGGGTTTTTTTTTATTGTTAGGATTCCGTAGCCAAAAAGTACCTATCACTACGTGATGCTACTTTGTTTTTATCGCACTTGTTGACGTGACAGCTGACATAAAACGCTTCTCTATTATATCAAATTATTGTATGCATTACATTGCTGCTCGAAAATATTTCAAAAATTAAAATAATTACGCTTTGTTTTGATATCGGTTCACAGCACTTAAATCTTTTCTGGTTACAGTTTGAGGTACTTAGTATCAAAAATACACGCTTTAATCCCTATCCCTATATCCCTATCCGTTATCTCTATATATGCCTATAATATTATAAATGCGAAAGTAACTCTGTCTGTATGTATGCCTGTTACGCTTTCACGTCGAAACAACTGAACCGATTTTGATGAAATTTGGTATACCGATAGTTTAAGCCCCTAGGAACAACATAGGATACTTTATATTCCGGTAGAGGGTGCTACCGCGTGATAACCTAGGTCCGCGCAAACGAAGTCGCGGGCATAAGCTAGCAGGTATTTAATAATATACAATTTCTGTCACTTTGCCATATCGAGTAGTTTTTGTTAAGAAACTGCCATAATAAAGCCAATTTAAATGTGGTCAGCGTCTTGATCTGCTTTGTCGTAGTTTTACCTGCACAAATTTAATGTTTAACTAATGTTCTCTTTCCCAAGGTCACGTGGTTTCTTCAATTATTTTTTTGGTAAATTGTTCAGTAAGGTTTTTAACAGCAGTAGAGTAAATTTATAGCCATTGTTTCCTTTCATTTAAATTTGTTTGAGAAGTTACGAGTACTTGATATACAAAACATTATGCTTGTTACGCTTGTTAAGGCATTATTTAGCTCGATTTTACACTTGTACTCGTATTTATATTATAGCTTTTGAGCTATTTAATGGTCTTGATAATAAGCTAACTGTTTAAATGCGACTAAACTCATTGGTCTAGGCTGTCGAGTCTCAGACAAAATTTGAAAGTGCTGTATTATTTTGCTGAATCAATTCGAAACAAATATCTAGTTCAGTTTTGTAACTACTAATTTGCTTACAACACACGATTACCAACATAGGCATTTGATGTGTACATCTTCTTGATTAATTACGGGAAGCGCCAAATAAAACCATAGTTAAGGTTCGTATTTTAATTTAATGTCTCATTTTTTTCCATTCATAAGCACACAGCTCCCATTCACTCATTCGTATCACACAAAACCGCTTACACAAGTAGACCACACTACACAAAATTAAATTTAGACAGTGACGTTTCGTCACTCTCGGCGACTCACATGTCACTACATTTTTCTACTGGTACGTCGAATCACTTACATAACGCAAGTCTTTGTATTAACACTGGTTTTAACTTAAAGCTAGTAAAGGCTCTTCCGGGTCGTGCTTTGGGCTTGAGTGCTTTGAATTAGCTTTCTTCCACTGTTCCTTTTTGTTGAACTTCTGCTTTGTCGCCGCTAGCTTAGCTTTAGCTTTCGTAATCTTTGGCGGTTTCACGTCTAGACGCTCTAATGTCTCGATAATGTTTTTAGGCTTGGAGACGACGCGTCTCGATTCTTCGCTGATTTCGTCCATAGTTGCGTTTTTGTTCGCGTATACTACAACGAAGTGGGAGTAGGCGGAGTTTGATGGCGCGTTTATATCGGCGAAGTCTCGGAAGTTTGCGAATTGGTCCTGATTAAAATTGGGTCTCGGGTTGGCGATGTAGCCGAGTCCGCTGGACGGTCTTCCGTGACCGTTGTTGTAGTACGAACTGAAGCTATCGCCAAAGTCGTCACCGTCTTCGTCATTTTGAGCAAAGAATGTTCCTCCTTGAATAATGCCAAAGTTTCCTGAGCCAAGAATACTGGAGCTAGCGTCAACTAGGGGTGCTGAAGCAGCACTATTCTGTTTCCCGAAACCATCGAGGCTCCTGTAGTTTCCAAACAGAGGATAGTTTAGCAGGGATCTGTACGACTGTGGTTTCTGACTGAAAGCCGCCTCTTGGTTTCTGTAGCCAAGGTTGTAGCTGCTCTGTTGGCGCGGTTCAAAAAGATTTGCAAAAGAGGGGAAGAAGGTTTGTGAACCACCGACAAGTTCTATGGAGTGGTCGGTCTGGACGGACGTGGAAGCTGCTGGCTGGGGTTCGTGGGCGCTCTGATGTTCAAACTGCTGATGGGGCGGTGCTACTGCTTCTGGGATGATTTCTGATGATTCCGCACTGAGGTCTGTTAGGTCATCTGAAACAACCAAAATAAATCTTATTTGTAACGTTTAACGACACGACAAGTACACGTTTTCATAAAATGATTCATAGGACTAAATAGTCAGGGGCATATGAAATTGCAATATAGAACTGGTTATTTAAAATGGGCAGCAATTTAAGAAGCTACAGGCCCCAAACAAACAACGAGTTTTGGTCAATCCGGTGTAAGTACTACGAGTACGAGTACATGAAATGTCAGCACTCATTCAAAAGATAGATTGAGACCTTGATAACGATAAAACAATACAGAGTTTGACGCATGTAGGTTTGATGTGTTGTAACGGAGATTGCGCTTGTTTATAAATAATGCATAAACGCATTGTTTTCATTACACTTGTAAATTAAGTTTGGGCTGTGGGCGCGAGGCGTGACGTCCCGGCGTGATTTGCGACGGTTTTAAACAGATGTTTATAAGTGCCTTATTGTTTTTGATGCGAAATTAGTTTTCTACTGCATTTTAAATTTCCTGAACTAGTTTTTCAGTTCTTAGTTATCGCTGTCAAGATAGCATTTTGTTTTTTTTTTCTTGACTGTATGCGACTGACGTGTATAAATAAAATACGATTTTCAGGAAATAGTTAAATTCATTTTTATTTATAAACTACCTGTCTTCCGTAAAGACATTCGATAAATGTTTTTTCACTTCTCAGGCTCGTAAGTCGTACAGTTCGTATTTGTGCTGGATCTAGGCGACATAATTTTTTTTATTCTCTAGTGCATAAAGTGAAATATTTGTCTAAGACTAAGGCAATCAGGCGTAGAAAGCCAGAAGCAAAAAAGTTTCTATAAGTATATATTTTAATAATTTATATTTTATATGTGACTCAAATTAATTAAATTGCTACTTATATGAACATCTCGGGTAAAATGACTCGGTTGTAAATCTGCTCTTGTTGTAAATACGCTACAGTATGATAAAATATCTAACCAACAAACTGACACAGCTTCGTGTAATGATTAATAGTATTCATTATCATTAGTCGGTACTATTACGTCCTCCCATTACGTATAACGACGTAAGTCTATGGATATTGTCACACTCTGCTCGATTGGTTGTATGAACTGCTATGTCTGCGCCTTTTGGACCGAAGAAAATGAACTCATTCGATTATGTCACAAGTACTGGCCAGTTTGTCAATTTTGTTTGAAGTCATGACTTTTTTAAATTTTGAATTTGGAACGAAATCATTCGAACTCGATTTTGAAGTGCCAGCTACAACTATTTTATAGGTATACGGAATTTAAAATTAATTCAGAAAATTCCAACTTTATGAAATACAATATTTTGAGTCAACTACTTAATTACTGACCTTCGACCCATAGTCAGTTTGAAATAAAATCTGCATTTTTGTTGGGAAAACAACGCCAGATTTCATAACTGTGCCATAGGTCAGGAGAAAGCTCGGGTTAGGTTATAACAAGGCTAGATTTGAAATAGGCAGGCCTTTTGACGAGAGGTGGAGTATAATACCGACGCAATAATTTTAGTCACGTCTTTCCACGTAATACAGAATGAAATGTGCGTTTGTATCAGATTAAATGCACATACTAGGCAATACGCAAGTTGCGTAGGAATAAGGATTACTCGTATCTTTTGTTTGTTGACATGTTGCAATTGTATCACTTTCGCTTGTTTATGCCGCGGTTCTGCACTCGAAGGGGGCAATGGGAACCCTATTGCTGTCACTCATGTATCTGTCTGTCTTTTCGTCTATCATTCAGATTTTACAGCCAAGCGGTTGGAGCTAAGTACTTAGGTACAGTCTTAAAATTTTCATAGTATCTTGTGGAGCCAAATCCGTACAAATTTACAAAAACTATTTTTCTCTTCTCATGTTCGTAAATTTCGTGTTTATGCTGGATCTAGGCAACATAAAATGACTTTATATGCTTTAGTGCATAAAGTAAAATATTGGTCTAAGATCAATTTTTTTTATAATTTTTTAATTTAAGTCAATAAGTTTATTGAACTCAATTTAATTAACTGTAAATAATTAATTTGCTCACCCGTGACCTTACGATAAGCTACGTCTATGCCACAAATGTTTGTTCATCCAGCTCCTCCACTTCTATACTGTAAGAATGCACACAAATCACACAAACCCAACTATCAACACCACCAAAGTTCACCAAACTGCACTAACGTGTTTCGAGCTCAACCATAGCAACACAACCGTTCACCATCCTACCAGATGGTTGTTGCTGCCAGAATCTGGGACGAATACAATTTATATCCCAGAATATTGCATAGTTCCCACGGGATAGCTAAACGAATGGCACGTGAGGTATTCTATCTTAGGCCTCTAGGTTGGCTACGCGTCTGCAATACCCCTGGTGTTGCAGATGTTTATGGGCAGTGGTGATCTCTTACCATCAGGAGACCCACTGGCTCGTTTGCCATTTAGTGGACTAAAAAAAAACGAATACTTGACAGACGAAGTAGCGAGAAGGCTAGTCCTCAATAAAGTTCGATAACTCATCTCTAGGTGCTTACTATTTCCCTTATCTTTTCCACTATTTATACACCGTACTACGCAGGTGCGGGTCAACTAATTACACATAAATATTGCTAAACCATGTAATACATACGCAGGTGACATAACAAGTCCTTTCATCCTCGCACACGTCATAACATTTCCGCGTAGACACACTTACCATCATTTTCTTTAGAAATTATTGCGTATTTAATGTTTATTTATGTATGAGTGATACATAATTTAGTTTCAATGCTTCCTTCTGTGTATAATATGCATTTTCCTGACATCCTAAGGCAGAACAAAAGATTAACTAAATTATTACTTTACAGTTTCCGCTGTACTTATGTTGTCTCGGTATATTTCTTAGGAATTTAATAATAATAACATGTGTTGTGGATTAGCTCGTCGAAGTGGTAATTGGCAGGCCTTGTAGCATTGAGAACAAAAAGCAGTTGGGGCCGAAATGTTCTTGAATGGACACCGCAGATCGTAACCGCAGCATACGACTACTGTGGCACGACGTCCACAAACGAGACGGACAGAGACCTGGATAAAGCCGCAGACTCATTATGGACCCAGGCTGCTTCCAAGAGGTCTATGGGGGGGACGTATAACCAACAGTGGATGTCCTACGGCTGATGTATTATGATGACCTTATTAATAAAAAGATTTAAAAAATCTACCGACAGATACCTTTCAGAGATTTACACAATCCGATACAATCCTGAAAAGAGTCTAAAAACCCTGAGATCTCGGCACACATTTACATGTGGTAGAGCCTTACTGTAACCACTTGCTGGCTGCAGTACGAATGGACCGGCTTGACCGGGTTAATATCACACTCCCACAGAATACCGGTGTGAAATGGTAGTTTTGCTCCTATGTTTCGTACGGTAAGTGGGAGATCCCGAGGCCCAACTCTCCTCCCCCCTTTTACTCCCCCCTCCTTCCGCTCTTCTCTACCGCCTCCCCTTTAGCCCGACAACGCACCCGCAGTTCTAATAACGCTGTAGGCATCCATGAATGGCGGTGATCGGATCGCTTACCATCAGGTGACCCGCATGCTCGTTGGCCAGCTATTTGATAAAAAAACATCCTAAGATATGGCAATCCTAGTTCTACGCCACATCTAGCTCCATCTCACAGGAAGCAGAAGCTTGCCCAAATGACCAACTCTTTGACCAACTATAACTTGGCAACCCTGTATATGTCTACTACCTACGTCATTAACACTGAATTCATAATCATCATCAGCGAGAAGACGTTCACTGCTGAACAAAGACCTCTCCCTTAGAATGCCACAATGAACGACAACTCGCCACTCGAATCCACCGACCACTGAATTAAAATGACTAATTTCGGTAAAGCATCTTGCAACGTTCGACATAGTTGGAATGTAGAGCACGACATCGATTAGTGAAACAAATACGCATTCTTTTCTAATATGGCGACGCGATTGGGCATGGCTTCGCAACTGAGTAAATTGTTGTTTGTCTTTTTTTACTTGCACAATTGGAATCGGCACTTTTTATAAACGTCCTGATGTCTTTAAGACGAAAATGGACATAATAAGTGACACTAAAACACATAAAATTAAAATAAATTGTTATTACTTACCTACCTAAATCCAATTTTGCAACATTCAGAAATGGTCCTCAATAAAAATGGTCCGAATAATTATGCATTAAAATTCAAACCCAAATTAAAAAAAAATATTAAGACATTTCTAATAGTTTTTTTTTTGAATTCGTTCAATGAGTTTTTGAGTCATGGAACTGTAAAAAAATGTAGTTCAGACATTTTCTTATAAACACAATTAAAAAATATTCATGTTATTTGGCATATAAAATTGGCATAATAATTTTATTTGACATAATTAGAAAGCAGGTCAATATTTATTTGTGAGTTTTGAAACGGTTCTGCTCTTGAGCGTCGCATGTAGAAAAGCTTGTAGAAAAGCTTGCAAAAATGTCACAAGCACGATATGTATTATTCAACAAATGTATAATAGTTTATTATTCTACACAGGGATGTTAAGTAACAATTGAACTGTTAAGGAACGTGGGTGGAAATTGAAATCCTTTAGCATTGTTGCATTACCTGTGCATGAAGAAATTGCAATAGCTGCACTTAAAATCGCCGTTGCCAAAGCTTTCGAATAGTGACGACACTAAGTCATTCAGCATCTACAACTTTCGAACTTACTTGACTCATAATTTTAGGAAGACTTTCTCCAAGAAATATAGGTTACGGCCTTCGTAACATAATAATGAAAAATTATCGATATCTACTTTAAATTATAAAAAGCTATTTTGTCAACTTGTGGACACTAAACACACATGACATGAACTACCCTAATTTATCTTTTATAATATTTACGGCCCGTGGCATTGATCCTAGCATTGTATCTCTCAGCATCCGCTTATTTCCCGCATTTCCGCGTATGTCTTTACACTAACGACAGTCATTTGTTACTCGACATAATGTGCGTCACCGTTCGACAACTTTGTCTAAGGTTTTTGCAGCCAAAACTAGCGTAACTTAACACTTAAGTCCTTTGCAGCCTGTTCCATTTGGAGCTCTTTATACGCTGGACATGTCCAATGCCATCCCTAAAGAAATTGAACGCGGAACGTGAGGCTTTATGTGTTTAAATGAACGATATAAATGACCGTTTGTGTGTTAATAGTAACTGATAATAAATCAGTAAGTACAATATATAAAATCGAATGACTTTTGAAGTTTTTTCTTCCTTGTTAGCTATGACGATTGCTTTTGTATTGAATGAAATAAATTCCTGTAAGATTGCTCTTATACCGATTTTCTACTTAACCGGTCCAGTGGATTCGGAGGAAATGAGTTGACATTCAAACAGACAGGCAGACGTATTAACACTCAGCGGCGGCCTTATACATTGCGAGGCTCCGGGCGGCAGGTCTTTGCGAGGTCCTTTGTCCTTCGTGAATAGTTAATTTTTTTTTTAATTTGCTTTGGTTGTGCGCGAGGCCCGGGCGTTTGCCCTGTTTGCCATCTTCTAAGGCCCTTGCTGCTAACACTGCGCGAGGCCCAGGTGCTTGCCCTGTTTGCCACCTTCTAAGGCCGCCGCTGCTAACACGAGTGTCTCAAGATTTTGGAATGGTTGAATACACATGTACCTATCTGAATAAGTGATAAAATTCACGTCGGCAGTTCATGTGCATAAAGCATTTAAACTTACTTTACTTAAAAATGTTTGACAAATTGATGCGTCACGGTCGATCAAAGCATTATATTGAATAACTATTTGCCACAATATTAAGTAGTACGAAATCCTACTTTCCATTGTAGGGATGTGTGACGAAACACGCCCTTGGCCGATTTCATCTTTTTAAGTTCGAAACCAATTAAATGTCAAATAACAGGGCTCTGCCAAATCATCACAAGGACATATTCAACAGTCGGGTATTCAATCGCAGAAATATTTGAATGTCGTTCTTTTGCAATACCTCGTTCAATAAAACTTCACTGAGTTCAAGTTGAGGTTGTCCATGAAAATTACATTCCAATACAAAATATTACTTAAAAGGAGGACCTGTTTTGGTTTAAATAAATTCAGATTAAAAAGCTGTAACACTGCTTTTATTATTATAGTAAACCGTTTAATATTTCTGAATACGTGAATACTCTTTGTTGAAGTGTTATCGATTGTTACAATCCAAACAAAACCAAAAAATTAAAATAATAAACACTGGCACTTACACCTGTATTCTACTGCGGAGAAAGACTACAATAGAGAGATCTCTCCAGGCAGATATTATGCCTAAGGACCGAAGTCCGAAGGAATAGCGTCGGAAGTTACATATATAATAATATCTATGGGACCGAGTTGAGAAACTTCGATAGCGCGATGTAGGATTTGGAATTCCTATATTTGTTCACTAGATGGCGTTAGGAGTCGCTACACTATCTTATCCCTCTAAAATACATCTGATACACTGGTGTGGCAATGCCCACACGGGTGATGGTACTTAACAGCAGATCTACGAGCCACTGCTCGTCTTATTTCATTAAATAAAACATGACTTGCGAAGTGCACCCATTAACATAGTATGTATAGTGACGACTCTTCACTGACAACTGCGGTGATTGTACGTTACATTGGGCAGATATAATTAGTAATATGTGCATTAAAACCTCCTGCACATATCAAAAACATACTGGCTGAATGAACATTCCGCTTTCTCCCGCACGGCGGCGCCACCAGTCAGTTGCGCAAATTTGACAGCTCGAAATGAATGCCGGCCGGCGCGCGCTCTTTTAAAATTATTCATAAAAACTCTGAAAGTGCTGTGATTGTGTCTTAAATGTGTCCCTGGGACTGAGGAAAAGAGCCAGAACAAACTGTAAGTGAAACCTATATCTTGCCCAATTCGGTTTTGCTAATTATTTTCAATATTCAAATGTCGTAGTTCAAACATTTTGGTCAATCGAACCGCATCCTCAGTTTGCAAACTAAATACACATTCATACACATAAAACACACATTTCACGCAGTTTTAAGGTAACAGGCTTATTTCTAATCTAAGTTATTTACCTAGAATAATACGTATAAAATAAACGTTTTCAATTTTCGTTCTTTGCAACGCGTCGCGCGCGTCTTTTGTTTTGAATTCGAAATGGACGAGAAAGAATTTGATGTCGAACAACTTATTAACAAAAAAGAACTGCTTTTTATACGATGTCAAACGTTATTTGAACTATCCAAATCAACTCCACCAGAGCGTTTGCCCGAATTTAATTTGCGACTCAAAGAACTTCATTCGACTCGGGAATGTTTCGAACAATGCATATTCGAGTTAAATTCTTATAATAAGAAACAAAACCCGAAATTTAAACCAAATTATCAGGAAATTCAAACCTTTGACGACATGTATTTCCGTATTCTGAGTGTAGCGGAGGCTAATAGCGACACTTGGCAATCGTGTGACGGCAGCGGTAGCGGACCTTCGTCGCGCTCCGCGGGCCGCGGCCCGGGCGCTGCCGGGCCAGACTCGCGGTCGGCTAAGCCGCGGCTGCCTAAACTAGAATTGTTCCATTTCGATAGCAAATTAGAAAACTGGCAAACATTCTATGACACGTTTACGAGTTTAATTCATAACAACAATGATATTACGAACATTGAGAAGTTTTATTACCTGCTCTCCGCAGTCAGCGGTTCGGCATTGACTGTGGTCAAAGGGATGCCAGTGACGGCCGATAATTATCCGATAGTATGGGCTTTGCTAGTCAAAAAATTTGAGAACACTCGTGCCTTAGCTACGAGCTATTTAGATCGGCTGTTTCAATTTAAGCCTTTGTCAACTGAGTCGGCTACTGGTCTAAACACATTTTTACAAACGTATCAAGAGTGTGTTAAAGCATTGAAACTTTTGAAAATCAGTAACCTATCGAGTTTCATACTGTTTTATATGGGATTGCGAAATTTAGACCCCGTCACTAGGCGCGAATTCGAACAATCTGTAGATCAAACCGATATACCTACTTACGAACAGCTGATTAATTTCGTGGAGAAACAGGCGCGTGTTTTGGAAATGTCTGAGGTTAAAATTAGTACATCAAAAATTCAGTTTACGCCTAAGAGTGTTCCTAACACCTCTGCAAAGCCGAATTTTGTTCGAACAAATAATAATAATACTGCTAATTACAGTAGTGCACCGAAGCAGTTCCAAAAGCCGTGCTTGTCAGCTGTGAGTAAGAATAATAGCGAACGATCAAATAGATGTCTATTTTGCGACAAACCGCATTCAACTTATCGATGTTTCGAGTTTTTTGATTTAACACCGGTGCAGCGTCTTGACAAAGTGAAACAGCTTCAATTATGCGAAAATTGCTTTCGTCAGCATTCGTTGTCCGAGTGTACGTCAAAAGTGCGTTGTGTGCTGTGTAAACAACCGCACCATCACAGTATTCACTTAGATACAGTTCCAACTGTTCAAAATTCATCAATTAATCAAAACGGTTCAAATAGTCAAAACATTTCAAGTATTCAAAACGTTTCAAATGGTCAAAATCAAAGTCAAAGGTCAATGCCAAACGTCGGCTTGACTTGTTCGTCAAATTCAACCGTGCTGTTAGGCACTGCCATGGTGCACGTCGCAGATCGATGGGGAACTTACCACGCCGTACGTGCAGTCATTGACAGCGGTGCCATGTCCGGTTATATGACAAAAGAGTGTGCCCAGCGCCTGGGTTTGTCTCGACGCAAGTGTCAGTTTGAACCCATGGGTCTGGGAGGTGCGCCAGTGCAAGATTTCGGTCTGGTTACATGTTCAATTAAACCACGAAACTCATTTGGTCCGGTGCTTAGCACTGATACTGTTGTCGTAAGTAATATAACTAGCAACTTACCTACAGTAACCTTGTCAAACAAAGTTATCAATAATTTCAAAAATCTCGAGTTAGCTGACCCGAACTACTTTTCGGCGGCTCCAGTTGACTTGTTGATCGCAGGTGACTTATTTCCCTACATTTATGACGGTCAAAATATACTACCACGTGACCCGGGTTTGCCCGTCGCGATGCATTCCATATTCGGATATGTCATTACTGGTCAGACAGTACTGAGTGACGATTGTGAGTCAAATACAGCCTCGCTCAACTTGTTCTCTGCTAATAAAACTAGTAGTATCGATAAAATCATGAACTCTTTCTGGGAGACTGAAAACGTGCCGTATGACGTCACTAAAAAACCAGAAGATTTGTATGTCGAACAATTGTTCCAAAACGAACACAGTCGCGATACTACGGGACGTTATACAGTGAAGTACCCGTTCAAACCCAGTTTTGATCTCGGCGATTCGACTCCACAAGCGTTACGTCGTTTCAACAATTTAGAAACAAAGCTGAATCGTCTTCCGGAACTTAAGGAAGAATATAATAAATTCATGTCCGAATATGAAAGCCTTGGTCACATGACTTGCGTAGGTGATTTTGGTACTGTGGATTCTAAGTACATAATTCCTCACTTTTGTATTCTCCGACCGTCAAGTACCACGACAAAACTCCGAGTAGTTTTTGACGCCTCATGCAAAACGACAAATAATAATTCTTTAAATTCAGTCGTTTACGCCGGTCCTAAGCTTCAAGCAGATATTAATGAGATTTTAATAAATTTTCGTATACATGAAATTTGCTTGTCAAGTGACATTTGTAAAATGTTTCGAATGACCTTGATCGAAAAATCTCAACGCAATTACCAACACATCTTGTGGAGGTTTCAACCTGATCAACCTTTAAAGGTGTATGAGTTAAACACGATCACATACGGCGTTGCTAGCAGTCCGTACCTAGCGATCCGAGTCCTGCATCAACTGGCTGACGACGACTGCGAGAAGTATCCTTTAGCGAGCAAGGTTCTAAAAAAGGGTTTCTTCGTCGATGACCTTCTGTGGTCAGTGAGCAGCTATGATGAAGCAGCTAGGCTACAGGATGAACTGTTAGAGTTGCTGAGTGGAGGAGGATTTCTGCTTCGTAAGTGGGCCAGCAACTGTCCCCAGGTACTGGCTCGGGTTCCAGCTGATCACCGCGAAACGCCCATTGCATTCGAGGATGACAAGGACCTATCCATAAAAGTTTTAGGTCTGCAGTGGCGACCCGCCGAAGATGTGTTTTCCTTCGTATTCCATCCACTTCCAGCTTCACAGGCGATCACCAAGCGTAGTGTTTTGTCACAGATTGGTCGTCAGTATGATCCCTTAGGTTTCGTGGCTCCTTGCATATTCTACGCGAAATGCTTCATGCAGAAACTCTGGCTCCAACAGCTGGGTTGGGATGAGCGGCTGCCTCCGGAACTGGAAAAGGAGTGGCTCACCTACATGTCAGAGCTCCCGCTGTTGTCGAATTTTAGCCACGAGCGCCAGGTTACTGTCAAACAGCACAGCTACTACCAGATACTAGGATTCTGCGATGCTTCAGTTCAAGGAATAGCTGCGGTCATCTATTTGCGTAGTTTTAACAATCAAGGTAATTCGAAGGTCAGTCTAGTCATTGCAAAATCCAAGGTTGCACCCTTGAAGACAGTGACCATTCCACGTCTCGAGCTAATGGCTGCGCATTTGTTAGTCAAGTTAGTCAAATATACGAAGTCAATATTGTCTGAACGAATTCCTGTTCATGAAATACTCTTGTTTACCGATTCCTCTGTGGTGCTGAGTTGGTTGAATACACCCAGTTACAACCTCAAAACCTTTGTGGCTTCGCGTGTCTCCAAAATCTTAGAGACCGTGCAAAGCGATTGTTGGTTTCACGTGAGCGGCGCGTCCAACCCCGCTGACGTGTGCTCGCGCGGAGCGCTACCTTCCGTGCTGTTATCGACAGCGGAGTGGCTCGGAGGACCGAGCTGGCTAGACGCACCAAGAGAGAATTGGCCAGTAAAATCAATTGATCAATTTAAATCGGCAAATGTGCCAGAACTCAAAATTCCATGCGCGACTTTGGCTCAAACTAGCGTGCAAAACACAACACGTGACTCAAATCTTGTTTATAATTTAACTGAAAAATATTCGAGTTTTAGCAAACTTCAAAATGTCTTAGCTCGTTGTTTTCAATTTATTAACAATTGTAGATCGACGAAGTCTAATAGGAACACAGGTCCTTCGTCTCTATCAGATTTAAAGAACGCACACGATGTGCTCATTAAATCCGTTCAGCGAGAGCATTTTGCAGCTGATATCCAAGCAATTTCCAATGGTTACAGCTGTAGTTCTTCACTTAAAAGGTTAGCACCTTATGTCGACCCCCTCGGTTTTCTCAGGGTGGGGGGTAGGTTGTCTTTCGCCGAACTACCGTATCAAAAGAAGTATCCATTATTGCTTCCTAAAAAGTGCAACTTTACAAAAATTCTTATCGACTATTTTCATAAAATTTATTTACATATCGGTCCGCGTACATTGCAATTAAACGATTATTTGCACACGCTGCAGCAGCGACAAAATGGCATAGGAATTGTCGTAATATTCAAGTTGACGAACTCGTTCTTATTCATGCTGACGCTCCTCCGCTTCAATGGCCTCTCGGTCGCGTGACGGAACTTTATCCAGGAGCTGATGGAGTTGTACGGGTGGTAAAAGTAAAAACCCAGAATGGCGAATACACGCGACCCGTTGTAAAGCTTAGTCCACTTCCCATGGAATTGGATTCAGCATAATTTTTATTTTTCTTTGTTTCTTTGCATGAATTTGACGCAAGAAGGTGTCAAATTTATGACAATTTTAGGTTCGAAATAAGTCATTTATTTTACTCAATTTACAGCTACACGTGTTTAGTTCACTAAGTCAACAAATACTTACACTATACAGTCCACTTACCTTATTCAATACCATCCCTGGTTTTGTTTGTAAACTGGGGAATCTGGGGTAGATTCCCGGTGGGGGGTTTATGTACGTTACATTGGGCAGATATAATTAGTAATATGTGCATTAAAACCTCCTGCACATATCAAAAACATACTGGCTGAATGAACATTCCGCTTTCTCCCGCACGGCGGCGCCACCAGTCAGTTGCGCAAATTTGACAGCTCGAAATGAATGCCGGCCGGCGCGCGCTCTTTTAAAATTATTCATAAAAACTCTGAAAGTGCTGTGATTGTGTCTTAAATGTGTCCCTGGGACTGAGGAAAAGAGCCAGAACAAACTGTAAGTGAAACCTATATCTTGCCCAATTCGGTTTTGCTAATTATTTTCAATATTCAAATGTCGTAGTTCAAACAGTGATGATTAAGCAATGAAGTTGCTCGTCCGTTGCGTACATTGACATAAACATAACGTAGACGCAACAAGTACAACTAAAGTGCATTTCGAGCTCAAAAAACCGTTAATAATTGTAAAGAAGAAACATAAGTAGGTACAGTACTATTTTGTAAGAGCGTTTTATTTACCGCACTTTTATCCGAAAGTTGTAAGTGATTATCTCACGTTACATAAATTGCAAAAAGCTTTAAAACAAGTAATGCACATCATAAAACGTAATGGTTAAACGCATTAGAGAGGGCACTTAACGCGGGCAAGTTCGTTTTGATGCTCCGTATGACATGACATAATGCTTTTCGGTAGCAAATTATTTCATACTTATTGCTGGCAATTTAACTGCCGGTGATAATTAATAAGTGCCAATTTTATTTTAATGTTTATTACCAGTTTTGTAAGCTTAAAAAGTAGTTCGTCATGTTTTTGAGAAACTTGTCTTCAATGTGTATTTATATATTATACATTCTATTAATTTAATGCCGTAAATTGGAATCTCACTTTTGTGGCTTGATTCAGCACAATGCCAAAGCTAGACGGCGTCAAAACTTATGACACCCGTCGGCGTCGGGTGTTAAAAAACAATAGGTACCTATGTAGACAACGCCCTAGAAGCTTCGTACTTATTATCCTACTAATGCAATCTGTGTACCGTCCAATGCATTCGTGGCATACCGTTTTCGATTGCCTCCGAGCCGTTTGAGTAACGTGACTATGAAATAATACAGTACAAGTACAGCGTTATCAAAGATCTCCGCAGTTTTGTTGCAACGGGATTTGAAAAGGTGAGCGTCGTCGAAGGCAAGGGTTTCCCAACTTAGTTCGAAATTTATATTATTATAATTTTTATCCATGTCAAAAGGTAGGTACTACACATGGAACTTTAACCGACTCTAATGTATAGTTCATCATCATCATCATCATGTCAGCCGAAAGACGTCCACTGTGTGGACATAGGCCTCCCCCAAGGCTCTCCACTCAGACCGGTCTTGTGCTTTCGCATCCACCGCGATCCCGCGACCTTAGCCAGGTCGTCGCTACATCTTGTTGGAGGCCTACCGACAGCTCGTCTCCCGGTCCGCGGACGCCATTCTAGAACCTTCTGACCCCATCGGCCATCAGTCCTGCGTGCAATGTATATAGTTAAGTACCTAATTTGTCATTTTTTGGAATCTAATTGACAGAGTAATATATTTCTAGGAATCTGGCCTATTGCCAGTTATGCAAGTTAGGTAGCCGGTCTTAAATTTGCAAAACATGAAACCATGTTTTTCAATCATTATCATCATGTTAGTCGAAAGACGTCCACTGCTAGATATAGGCCTCCCCCAAGGCTGGTCTTGTGCTTTACACATCCACCAAGATCCCGTAATCTTCACCTGGTCATCGCTCCATCTTGTTGGAGGCCTACCGACAGCTCGTCTCCCGGTCCGCGGACGCCATTCGAGAACTTTTTGACCCCATCGGCCATCAGTCCTGCGAGCAATGTGCCCCGCCGACTGCCACTTCAGTTTCACAATTCTTCGAGCTTCTTGTTTTTTAATTATTCCGACATGATTATCGTCTTACAGATATTAATAAATATTTATGTGATTTTCTTATGAAAGCAACTTAATAAAATTGTATCATGCCGCCTATATATTTTTATGGGTATCGAGTACTAAACCGTTTTTCGCTACTTATAGTAACTGGGATGACTGTTGCATTTATGTTAACTACCAATTAATCCAATTGCCTTGTTACTCGTTACGTGTAAACAAGCTATGTCTATGCGACGAAATCCTTACATTATTATTTATCCACGTGAGTTTTCGATTAGCTTATATTTAACTATCTAACTCGTAACGGCGGTTTTGCGTCCGTTCAACACCTGGCAGTTCAAATTCCATGATTTTATTGATTTTCAATGTGAATTTACAAAAAATCCATAAGTGTTTCCAAAATCCTGTTTGTTTAGGCGAATATTCAGATTTAGGAATTCTATATGGCTAAATTCCGATTCAGGAATATCGGGGTTAAAAGTAGCTTCTGTGTCATTCTTGAAATCAAACTAATATCTTCCAAATAAAAAAAAAATTAACATACACGCACGTTGCATACACAAGAAACATTAATTTACAATGCTCTTATAATACAAAACCACAGATATAGATTACACGGTTAATCGAACGATTATAGATAAGTGACACGGTTGGTTTTCATACAGAATGAGGTGTTTGCGTTATCTAGTGTAATCTATATCTGTGTACAAAACACACATAGTAAACAGTTCAGAAAACACAGGTATAGGTATGAAGATTTTTCGAGGTAAGCAATAGGCGGCCTTATCGTTTCAGAGCGATCTCTTACAGGCAACCTTTACAATAGACAGAAGGAAGGATACATTTTAGCAGGTGGTGCAATTTACAGTAGAATAGAGGAATATCAAGAATAAATAAAACTGACCATTTAAATACACATTAAAAAAATTGAATATCTGTCTTGCTGACTTGGAAACTTGCTTATCTGAGTTGGAAAAATGTCTTTTCATAACTCAAGCGTAGCTTTTTCGCACGACAAGGCCTACTTGGCGGAGGAGCAAGACAGATATTCCATTTATTTTAACATGGACCTCTGCAAAGTAACGCCTGAACCTATACAGTAAATACACATACACAACAAATCCAAATAAATATATAGGTAGATACATAACAACATTAAATAAACTAGCTATAACATTCAAACGCAAGATGACATATATTACTTCCTAAGCATAGCCTAAAGATTTAATTATCAGGCCGTCTTACTTATTAGGTACATTTCGTTTAGGCAGCAATTTTATTTTAATTTTAACTTTTGCCCGCAGCTCCATCTGCGAAAAATGCGTTATTTGCTATCCCGTGGGAATAATGCAATTTCCCGGGATAAAAACTATCCTACGTCCTTTCCAGAGTTTGAGCCTATCTCTACCAAATCTAACTTAAAAATGGGCCAATCAACTTTTTTACCGACAATTTTGGTAACGCAGGAGATAGTACATGGAATTGGTACTTTTTACCTTGCATCAAATGAGGTAGTTCTAATTTTTATATGAGTTGGTAGTGGTGAAATTGGTTATGTCAAATCCAAGTTTTCCACCTCGAAAGCCTTCCGGATCATTGTCAAATACTTGAAAATTCATTAAAATTTAGTATTTTTTTCCGTTTTTGCCAATTTTTACCACCAAGGGCTTACGTTACGGCCAAAATCACTAAAGACAATTTTAAGTAGACTAAATTTCCAATCAAATGAGACTAATTTGGTTTTGGTAAGTCAAATAGTTTCTATGATACGGCAATTGAAATGTTTGCACAATTTCCAAAAAATGGAAATATTACAGTTTTTTTTAGTTTTCGACCATTTTTACCCTTAAAGAGTGGGCTTATGCGAAAAGTTACTTTGTAGTTATTATAGTCCACTAAATTATTAACAAAATGTGACCAATTTAATCAACTTAGACCTGGGAGTTCCTGAGACACAGTTGTTCAAAGTGGTTGAGGTAAACAAGCAATTATGTACTATATTCCATTTATTTTAACATTTGAAACTTAACGGTGAAATTTGCACACGTTTTTAAATGAAACAATGAAACTACATAAAATTGTGTTAACTTCTATACTAAACATATAATAAATACCGCTATGATACGGCTATTGTACAGTGTGCGCAATTTCCAAATAAAGGAAATATTAGAGTATTTTCAGTTTTTAACAATTTTTACCCCTAAAAAGTGGGCTTATGCGAAAAGTTACTTTTGAATTATTAAAGTCCACTAAATTATTAACAAAATGTGACCAATTTTGTCAACTTAGACTTGAGAGTTCCTGAGACACAGCTGTTTAAAGTGGTTGAGATAAGCAAGCAATTATATACTATACTCCATTTATTTTAACATTTGAAACTGAACGGTGATATTTGCTCACGTTTTTAAATGAAACAGTAAAACTACATAAAATTGTGTTGACTCCTATAGTAAACATATAATAAATACCGCTATGATACGGCTATTGAACAGTTTGCGCCATTTCCAAATTAAGGAAAAATTACAGTTTTTTTCAGTTTTTAACAATGTTTACCCTTAAAGAGTGGGCTTACGCGAAAAGTTACTTTGTAGTTATTAAAATCCACTAAATTATTTACAAAATGTGACCAATTTTGTCAACTTAGACCTGAGAGTTCCTGAGACACAGCTGTTCAAAGTGGTTGAGGTAAGTAAACAAGTGTTTACTATACTCCATTTATTTTTAACATTTGAAACTTAACGGTGAAATTTGCACACGTTTTTAAATGAAACAATGAAAGTATTTAAAAATATGTTAACTTCTATACTAAAAATATAAAAAATACCGCTAATAAATGTACATGTAGGTGTTTTTAGTCCATTTGGTTCGAAATACCGAGAAACGCGTGTTACACTTTGACCGTTAATTCAAATCTTAAATTAAATGGAGTATAGAAGGGTTTGCAAAATGAAGTACACTCTGTTAGTGAAATAAGCAATATAAGTAATTATAATTATTTCACTAACAGGGCGTACTTCATTTTGTAAACCCTTATAGTACATAATTGTTTACTTATCTGAACTACTTTGAACAACTGTGTCTCAGGAACTATCAGGTGTAAGTTGACATAGTTGATCTCATTTTGTTGGGAATTTAATGGACTTTAATACTTGCACAGTAACTTTTCGCATAAGCTCACTCTTTATGGGTAAAAATGGTCGAAAACTAAAAAAAACTGTATTATTAAATTTTTTGGAATTTTTGCAAACTTTTGAATAGCTGTATCATAGAAACTATTTAAACTACCGAAATAAAATTAGTCTCATTTGATTGGAAATTTAGTCTACTTAAAATTGTCCTTAGCGACTTTGGCCGTAACGTAAGTCCTTGGTGGTAAAAATTGTCAAAAACGGAAAAAACTACTAAATTTTAATGAATTTTCAAGTATTTGACAATGATCCGGAAGGCTTTCGAGGTGGAAAACTTGGATTTGACATAACCAAATTCACCACTACCAACTCATATAAAAATTAGAACTACCTCATTTGATGCAAGGCAACACTTCTTTTTCGGTACGATTTCCATGTACTAAGACGCCCAAAGTGTCAGTAAAATAGTTGATTGGCCCAAATATGACGATGAATAGGTAACAGACAGACATTCTTTCGCATTTATAATACTAATAAGGATTGATATGCTTCAGTCTTGTTGCACTAAACCCATATCCACCTAACCATTGCAAAACCCATAAGAGCATCGCACATCGCACTTCCTCGTAACGTAACACACCACACCAAGTAATTGATCCCATTTGTCAAATCATTGAGCCGTAAGTGAAGCAACCGATGTCTCGAGTCGTACTGCAGTAAGTACTGGTACGATACTTATAAAGATTACATGAGTGAGCTCGCTATGAGATTAGTGTCGGATTTGAAATGTAAGAAGGTATTCAAATGGAGTTGTGATTAAGTATTAACTACTAATACTTCCTATGCTTTTGTGATGAGCTGTTGATACATTATTAGTCACGACTGCTAACCTAGTTATAGATGTTACTGACCCTGACTATGAAGTTAGAGGTCCCGGATTGAGAATTTTGAAGTCAAGACAAGGATGTCATATGTATTAAAGAATAGGTACTTATTTCCGCTAGCGTTTAGCTAGTGTATTAGAGGATAGACCTCCAGGTAATTGCACTCTTCTTATTTTATTAAATGGTATACTAAACGCCTCTACATAATAGCTTCAGCCTTATGAATGCCTTTGAAATGACAGAGTTCCCATTGGCCCGTGATCTAAAACCCGCATTGGCAATAGTAAATAATAATATAATTACAATAAATATCGTAGGAAAAAATTACCAAGTTTAAGCTTGTAATGCGGGTTGAAGATAAGAAAACGTATGTACTTTTACTGCAATAGTTTATTCTGATTCAGTTTACTGAAACTGACCACTGGGTCGATTTGACTTGAAATTGGGTATACTCGACACTCGTTCATATGTACATAATGTAGGTTGGATGACGCTGAAAGTACGCTCAACAAAAAGCCTGCAAATAGCACCTTGTACTAAAAATTATTCCTTTTTTTGCAATTAAATTACATATAAGTAACTATATTTGTCGATATGCTGCGGGTGCCAGCGCAGTGACAAATTTACTAAATATAATTTGTTCTCAAGAACCTGTTTGAACCTCTGTATTTTTAAATGTATTAATAGACATTCACAAACAAAACAATATCGGGCATCTCAAGATTGTAGATAACGTTCATTCAACTCACCATGTAACGGTTACGACTAGTTAGCCAATAATCGGCATCACCGATAATAGGGCAACATCACGTCCGCAGTTCACCTTGAACTTCCGATAAGAAAAAGTTGGAAAGTGAGAGTGCGCATGCGGCGAAACCGAGAGCTGCGAGGCCGCGGAACGGAGAAGATTTAGCGAAATACATTGTGTATTGTAAATACAACCAAAAAAGTAAACAGATGTTAGTTTTTAGGCTGCGAAGCGATTTTTCAATAAGTTTTAAGTTTAGCGTTAACCACCAAGTTAGTTAAAAACATTTTTTTCGAGTACTTATTTAATGTGTATTTACAATAATTTGATACTATTGAGAAGCATTGTCCACGTCAAATTGGTAGTTGAATCATCATGTCAGCCGAAAGACGTCCACTGCTGGACATAGGCCTCCCCCAAGGCTCTCCACTCAGACCGGTCTTGTGCTTTTCGCATCCACCGCGATCCCGCGATCTTAGCCAGGTCGTCGCTCCAATTAAAAGTAGTAGTTGAATCGGTAGTTGAATAATATTAAAATAATATAGCAAATAAAAGCTATATTTTGTTCATAAATACTAAACAGATAAAATTTTTTTTTTTTTTTCGTTTATAAAGACATGGACACCTACTCATATACCTACTGTAGTATTTTTTCGATTACAAACGTTTATGTAAAACTTAGATATATGCAATAAATGACCCTTAACCCGACCTTTGAATTAGATAATCGAACGGTTTCATATGAAACAAGTGAAAAACTTTTATGGACGGTGTCAAAACTGATAGTTAATTGTCGATAGTTATATAAAGAGTTTAAATCTGGCATTTAAATGTTGTGCAATAGATTTACTGTGCCGTTATTAATTATTAGTTTACTTATTGATTAATTTGGTGTGATATACGACGTGTCAGTAAGTACTTACTAAGTTAGGTAATAAAATTTACAGTAAATGTCAAGTTGATCAAAGTTAACATTTGAAATACAAAACGCGTTAAATAGAGTAACTTGTAACTGCCAAAGTCAACTTGTTTAGGTGTTATATAATACTGTATCTAGGCTGGAGATTTTTTTGATGCAGACACTTAGACATGCGACCAAATGGGCTCGAACTGGCAGAATATAGTCACCCGGAACAATCGGTTCCGTATAGCGACTACCAAAAAAACTCACAAATTTGTTAGGTACCATAATTGATTAATCGTTCATTATTTTTTTTACTTATACTTACGTAGCAAATCAAATCATTAACTGTTCTGTCAATTGACTCGGTGTCAGGAATAACGCGATTGGGGGATTTAAGAGAGTATAATAGAGAATAAAAAAGATTATAATTGACTTTACAGTCACAAAAATGGTATTTTTTCATGGATATGTAAAAAATATTCAGGACATGCACTGCACAATAAAGAAACTGAATCTGTTGATCCTTTGTAACATCACGGGACAACTGACACCAATTGACCTAGTTCCAAAGTAAGCATAACTTTTGTTATCTCTTATACCCTTTTGAATCCCACCAAAAAAAAAAAAAAACTTCAAGCTATACAAAACAAAGAGAGTGTACAAGTAGGTGTTTAATTCGGTTCGGTCTATAAAATATCCTTGAAAGCTATTCATGTCGCAAGTAATTTCCGCAAAATGTTCTACAATCTCATGCTCAGCCGATCGTGATGTTGTTAGTCTAATACGACTATAGCAATAATGATCTATGTCATAAATATACATGAGAGTTGGTAATTAAAATCATTAAAGGTGAATATAATTAGAAAAATATATCAAACATTGTGCTTTGAGGTCCGGCTAGATTTTAATGTCAGTAAATAAATGTTATTTTATATTTTTTATGAAGATCAGCAATTTGACGTATGTAAATGTCATTTTTAGGCTTACAGGGGTGAAGTGGTTTGGACAATAAAAATACTAGAAGGGTTTATTTTGTGATATTCAGTGCATTTGCACCAATGTTGATTAAGTATGCTCATCTGGGAGGGTTTAAAATCAAAAGTACATTTATCACCATTGCAGTCACCATGCATTTAAGAGCGTTTATACCTGCTGAGCTGGCAAGGTTGCATTTTTATTAGTTTTTCTCGATTATTCCATAAACATTTTATGAAAATTAAAAATGTGGTCTGATGGAACTCTTCTTAATTTAAACCTAAGTTAATGTGTCTACTCCAATAATTATTCGTGATAGACTTTTATATTCTTTAAAAACGAATTAATGTTTACTAACGGTTTTTAAAGAAAATAAGTCTACAACGAATAATTATTGGAGTACTCGTAGACACATTAACTTATATCAGAACACATTTTTAATTTTCATAAAAAAAGGAATAATCGAGAAAAACGTGTCAAAAATGCAACGTTAAGGTATAAACGCTCTTAAATAAAAAAAACCGTATTGAGCACCGTAGTTTCTAAGTATTGCTAATAGAATATTATGTCTGTATGGGTACTCGTAATATGTATAGAAGTCTTTGTACATAACTTTTTGCAGCATGCTATCGTTGCAGAGAATTCTGATTAAGTTTCAGATTTCAATGCGCAGTTTGCGGTGCAATGACCAATGGTCATGTCTAAAAGTCATTAAAAGATATTCAGAGCATCTAAAAAAGAAAAGTCTTATATCACGGAAGGTTATAAGTTACAATATACGTATCCGTGCGCCTTTCACACTGTATTTCTCCAATTATGTATTTTATTGCCTCGTTCAATCTCACGGAAGCACGTTCATCTCACGCTTTTCTCAATAAGAGCCACATTGGTTGCGGAAATTCTTATTATAGAAAAAAATAAAATATTTTTAACTTGCTTTTTGTTGAACTCGCCATCCTCCCCTTCCACATAAAATTGTCGCACAAGCCCAAATGTAAGCGCCATAATAAATGCTTAATGCGTTTGGAACTCCTAGATAGTTAGAACTACGAGATGATTATCAAAGCTGGAAATATCAGAGCACACATCCGTTGCAAAAAAGACGAAAGTTATAAGGTCGTACATAGGTGTTTACTGTTTACGAGTATCGTAATGATTATAGGATGTCGGAATTATGTAGGTATTTAATTGGTTTAGTTTGAAAGTTAGGTTAGGTCTATTTTATAGCCTATCGGAAAAATATATCGTTGATACCAAAGTTTTCTACAACGTAACTGTGATTGATTACAATAAAATCACTGACTTTAGTAATACTAAAAGTTGAAAACAATCTTTGAAATTTGCAATATCAGATTGAATACTATAATTAATTAAATTTATTTTCATTATTGTTTTAAAGTTTAGTGTACCTACGTAATTTGATACGTGGGTACATTCCACTTGCTTGAATCATGCAAAACGGCCTTTAATTCAGGTTCTAGTGTCCAACAAGCTGTTTCACCGTAATTCATCTTGTTTATGTGCCCCATAAACTACTTATTCAACCTAACTTATCCATTCTACGCTGGTGGGTCAGGTCACGACTCTATTCAATAAATAAACATACCACCTAACGGTTATATAAAGTACCTTGTAATCTGACCTCAAAGTGATCACTTTGCTTAACAAACCGTACCATAATGCTTAGTTCTTTTCTACATTAACTCTTTTGTATAAAATAATACGAGTGAAAAAGGTCAACTAAAAGGCCTTATGTCACATTTGAGAGATATCTACAATGATCTTTAAAGCAAAAAAAGACAGTTGAATTTTGATTACAGTTTCAAACAAATAGAACCTTGTACTAAGTGTGTTTTCATAACAATTGATATAACTAAACGCTGCGACTTCCGGTTAAATGTCACGCGTGTCTATTGCGTAAATGTGTAAGACGTTATAAATGAAAGCGTAAAAGTATTTAACCTTTTCTTTGAAAACGAAGCATTTTAATAATAAATGGCCAGTCATTAAAGACGATTTGAAAATTACTTCAGAAATGCAAAGTAGTTTAGTAGTTTAGTGTTCGCTCTCTTAAGTGATGATCTAATAGACGTATAGTTCGTAATAATGTACTGGGAGTCATACTTAATATGACAGCTTAAACTCTATTTAAATATTTAATGGCTACTTGCTGGAAACACATAAATCTCGAGTTAGCGTTAAGCTCAGTTTAGTAGTGTCAAAATGTATGGAACTGTCAAGCTTAAGCCAGGTTTAAGTGCTAAATCTAGTATTTATTTTCTTGCAAGACGGCCTAAGCGTTTGAGCTAATCTTCAATTGTCATAATTATAGGATCTTTTTCGAAAACTAAAATTTTTCGTAGACAGAATAGAATAATGATAGGTACTAATCGGTACTTAAATATCTTATATTTTTTGGGTGTAAATAATAACAATATGTATCTACAAAAAAAAACATGTTTTATACTAATTAGGTAAAGCTTTCACTTGTAAAGTTGGTGTGACATCTGTACCTATAGAGTTTTGTGACAATAATTCAGATATATGCATAGGTAAATCACTCATCATTTTAAATTAATAATAGTCACCTACTGCAAAACACGACGAGCAAAATAAACACAAGCGGATGTAGTACAGGAGAATCCAATGATTCTAATTAAGACATTTATATCTCACGGAGTAATGAAGTATAGTTACTATTATACCTAGTACATGTCAATGACATGATTCATGTATAATCACAGCAAGACATTAAATGTAAAATATGTATGTAATCAGAGTGGAATGTAAAATGACATCCGGCCAATAAAAGAATACTTGCAGCTTTGAAGGTATTTAGCGAATTATATGGTGTTGGTGCTACTTGGACTAAGGGTTACTGAGTAAGACTATTATGTTAATTAAATTGGAAGCAATAAAGGGTGGGTTTTCGCCTCGATATGTGTAATAAAGACGTAGATGCAGGTGGTAGGACCTCGTGCAAGGTCCGCCCGGATTGCTACCACCATCTTGCTCACTAATCCTGCCGTGAAGCAGCAGTGCTCGCACTGTTGCGTTTCGGCGTGGAGAGTAAGACAGCCGGTGACATTACTGGCACTTGAGGCATCCCATCTTAGGCCTCTAGGTTGGCAACGCATCTGCAATACTCTTGGTGTTGCAGGTGTCTGTGGGCGGTGGTGATCTCTTACCATCAGGAAGCCCACATGCTCGTTTGCCATCCAGTCGAATAAAAAAAAATGTAATGCATATGAGGGTTACGGCGTAGCAAGGAAACTAGTTACAAAATAGGAATGTTTAAGTGGCGTAGTTTTAATAATGCCGGGTCCAAGATGTAATAAATCTAAAAAGGGATTACGTTCACGAATATACGTAGGTGGTTGCAGCTGCGACCATTATTCGTTTTCATAAATCAAACAGATAGTTTGCTTGTAAATTCATTTACCAATTAATTAATTGTATCTATGTCATAACTATAAATTTCAGGACCTGTTTCACCAATCATTGATTAATTTTATGCCACATAAAATTAATCAATGATTGGTGAAACAGGTCATTTTTATATTATACTAGCTTATGCCCGCGACTTCGTCTGCGCGGATGTTGATTATCGCGCGGTGGCGCCCTCTACCGGAATAAAAAGTATCCTATGTTGATCCTTGGGGTTCAAATTATCTCTATACCAAATTTCATCAAAATCGGTTTAGTGGTTTCGACGTGAAAGCGTAACAGACAGACAGACAGACAGAGTTACTTTCGCATTTATAATATTAGTAGGGATTATAAATGTGACGCTTTTTCTGCTTATTCGGACAAACACATTTAACTGTCCATAATCCCCTAAAACACCTTGAAAAAAAAAAGTGGATTGTTACTTTTTCGAGATGACGAATTACTGCTAGGCCTGAAGTTTGTAGTTACCTTCGAACTTAAAGCAAAATGCGGTTAAGTTACCAAGTTATCGACCTCAAACGTCAACTTAATATCATCAAGTCAAGGCGACCGCACCTCTGCACTGTTTCCCGCGATCTGTAAATACATTTAAGTACACACAGCTTCGAAGAATTGGAATCTGATTTTTTCTAGAGTCAATAGCTCATTTTGAGTCTACTCAACTCAAAATTTGCTCTTTGCAGTTCTTTGTAGAGAATCCTGAAATTCTTGCGGAATACTTGTATTTCAGGCGGTTTTTAGGTTACAACACAATAACGCTTTTTATTAATATTGCAGACCAACACATAGTATAAAGTACAGAAAACACAGGTAATACCTACACAGAGATTAGTTATAAAGCTTCGTTTTTCGATTTGTTAAAACAGGACATCACTTTTTGCACGATTTTTTTTGAGAACTCATCATCATCCCAGCATATACGTCCCACTGCTGGGCACAGGCCTCCTCTCAGAATAGGAAGCTCGGGCCATAGTTGTGCGGTACGCAGTGCGGATTGGTAACTTCTCAAACACCATTTCCTTTGTGCAGATTTCTTCAAGATGTTCTCTTTCACTGTAAAACTCGTTATAAATTTCAAGTCAGAGATTTTCAGAGGTGCGAGCCCGGATTTGACGTCAGAGGCCATTCAAGCTTCTGCTTGAGAGGCCATAGATAAAACCACGGCCACCATGGCTCTCTTGATAATTGTACCTACCAGTAATTGCTACAATACACACAACGTAGTTACTGCCTAAAAGCAGATCTATAAAATTATCGCACGCTAGTCACCAAACCAATGTGTCTCGATGTGATTTTGGTGCATTAAAAACTATTGTTATCCGCTTAGGAAACCCAGTAAGTTACCAAGGTTGCTGTATATTTTCGAAACAGTAGGTCGCAGTTTTCGACATGCTTCATGCTTTGATGGATTGACACGCGAGTCTGCTGATAAGCGGTTCCGATGCTAAAGATTGTGCCTAAGTCTAGTCAAAGTTACGAAAGCTTGAGTGATGACATTTAGGTCTCAAAATGTTTACCGCTCAATTGAGTTTTGTTAATAGAATTTGTTACAAATAGGACTCTGTTTCATTGACGCCTTCTGATTTGAAATGTAGTTTGGGAAAGAAGAGAGTGTAACATTCATTTGACACTTGTTATAAATTTACTTTTCTGTTTAGTGTGATATACGTTTGGTTTTATCCTTCACTTAGAAATTTGCGTTATCCAGACATAGATCAAACATAATTTCATTGCAATAGTTTTTTAGCTTTTTGAGTAACAGTAAAATTCGCATTATGCCATTCTACTTTGGCTTCAGAGTTCTTCATCTCGTACCCTTAAACAAAAAAAAGTATTTTATTTATTATCTGAAAAAACACCTACCTACTTGAAGTATGATAGCGAAGAGTCACATTTTTGACGTAATATCCTGGATGATGCAGGAATTTTGTATGAAATTGTTTACTTTCTCTTTTATCCGTCTTCAATATTGTTTCGAGAGGAAACTTTAACTCAAAAAGAATCGTATTGTATTGAAAGTTGAACATGTACAACTACTTAGTGATGAAACTGATGAACTATGAATGATATTATGGATATAATCAAGCTTTAAGTATTTGTATCTATCTATCAGATATCTATCTATCAGTATAATTTTTTTACATTTTTCTGGTCTGTAAATATCTTATTAATTTACACATAATAGTCAAAATGCCGCAGAACGACCTCATAGATTAAAACGATAAGTTATTTGTTAAATTAGCTTTAATGCACTTACATAACTTACTTAAAGCTTCAAACTATTCATCAAGATGAAGACAGCGGAAAGTCGTGTCATAAATCATAATTAATAAAATCATCGATAACAATCAACTTAAAGCCTTACCAAAGTTTATGAGAAAATATCGTGCAATTGTTAATGTAAAATAACTATAATATAACAATAGGCTTTTACAAGAATACTGCGTTTGTTGTAACCCGAGTAAGATTCAAGGCCCAGTTTCATGTTCAGAGGTTTCGAAGTGTCTTATTGCTGTTGCACTCCGTACTTATACACGATTTGCTCGAATGATTTGAAATGTGTGTAGTACATGACAGTGTTTGCAATTTTTGTAAACATTGTGTACTGACAGGCAGCGTTACAATTAGTAATTTGTTCTAAAAATGTTGAAGTTCAAATGCGCATTGTTATTGTGAAATTTTAGGCTCATGAAAATCATTGAACTTGTTCCGTTAATAAATAAAGGAAGAAGCTTTACAGATTAATTAACATTCTTTTACCAAAGACAAAACTTAGCCGAAAAGTGTCTTTTTTGTCACCAAATTTAAAAAGAAGTCTTTTACATTGTTAAACAGAATATGTTCAATTAATCGTGTAGGTACTTAAGTAACATGTAAGCTTTGACCTCTTGATCTTTGACATGACAGGTAAAATTATATCTCCATTCAATTGTACCGTGACTCTGTATAAAGGGTCACGGGAGAAATATAGATACATGTTAGCCAGCTCCGGGCCACAGTCTGCGGAAGAAGCGCATAAGCAATTGTGATGCTCGAAATTATCCACTCAGATTTAGGTACTCAATATCTCAAAAGTAGCTAACATAGATCCAAAATATGGATCCAATTGAATCCCAGGGTAAAAAATATTACTGTTTTTACTCGAGAACGGCAAAGTCAAAAGAAAGGGTTACGATTTTAGCAGTCCATGTACAAAAACCGTACAGTCTAATCTAATTGAGGAGCTCTTCTTTTATTTGAAATCAAGCCGTGCATCATCATCATCATCTCAGCCGTAGGACGTCCACTGTTGGATATAGGCCTCCCCCATAGACCTTCAGTTGCTTCGGTTGGCAGCGGCCTGCATCCACCGTGAACCCGCGGCTTTAACCACCCGTACCCGTACAAAAACCCCGCCGTAAGCCGTACATTTTGCATGAAATGACGATTAAGAATACAAAACGACCGTGAAGAAAAACAAACTTTAGAATGCGGGAAAATAATTGGCTGGCAACCTTCGTTTTCATACTCCAACAACCAGTTAGGCCAAGGAAGCGCCCCATGCAAATCATTATAATAGACGGAAAAATCATTAATAGTTATATTATTTTATTTAGGAAGTAATAATTAATAACTTCGTGATTCGAGGGTAATTAACCATCGATTATTTATCTGATTTACGATGCATGAGCAAATATTATAGTAATTATGATTATCTGCGATTATCTGAGGTTTAATTCAAAAATTGTTTTAATACATCTCATCCTGTAAACATATTGTAGGCTATCGAAGAATCTAATGAACGTCCGTTCAACTTAATATCGTAGAAAAATGCTGCTAATCTACAATTCTATGAATTTTTAATAGAGGCCAACTAAAAAATAACTGAATAAACAGGCAAGTTGGTATTAATGATGTAAATATATCATTATATGCAAGCGTGGAATGTATCGGGTTATCAAACCAGATTAGAGCCAAATGCGACGTTGAAGATTTTCGAACAAGATTTGATTAAGTGTTAAAAACAGTCAAGATTAGCTTTGACCGCATAATTACTCTGATGTCTGTTAGTTATGTGCCGAGCTAGTTTTTTAGACGGGCATAGTACAAAATGCAGGAAGAAAAGAGTTAGACAGAAAACAAAACAAAACTTTAATGATTTTATAGACCACTATCACGTTTATTTAGATAGAGAACCGTTTCTATATATTTTTCAAGATTTAATTCGGCCAATTTACTGGCGAGATTATACATATATTGTATACACCTAACCGACGTCATATTATAGCTTTATATATAGTGCTAAAAGATTCTGAGCTAAGGTATAAGGTATACATTTTTTTACTGCCTGACAGCCTGACCCAAAAAAGTATCGATATCTTAATGAATCATTATATCAAGTTAGTTTTAACTCGAAACTAATTAAAGGAATTGCAATAAAACGGTGAGTATGTAGGAAACGTTTTATACGTAGGTATACGTAAGTAAGTAACTAATATAACGTCAAAAGATTAAAAATCAAAAGGAATAGCCGAAAAGGTTTTCATCATATATCGTTATTAAGTTCATATAAATATTAATGATACAGAAATATGGAGAATTATTTAAAATGCATACAATAATGTAGTCATTAGGATTTATTGTCAGTATTATATTATGAAACCTAATACCTTTAAGCGAGAATTTCTTGTGTATTGTAGAGGATGTCGGAAACTCGATCATTCAGGTTCTAATAATAAATTATCGGTAACTATAAAACAGTACGCACCTAGGTATCGTGACAGACAAATAATACAGAGCCTAAACCATGCAAGATAGTCTTGGAATTAAGCAAAATAAATATCTTAAGCAATGACTACTTACAATACCAGAGATGCATTTAGATTATATTTCTTTACTGCACATACTTAGAACACATAAAAATAACAGATTACCTACATTGAAAACAGATGTACAAAGTACAACTTATCCCATATAGGAATATCTTCCAGTTAGCCTTCGAATGATAGATAGGGCAATAGAAACAAAACTGTAAATCAAAAGCGCCAATTAACAGTTTTTATAGCCTATTTTCGAAAAATTCTAACACTCCGGGTTAAAACAAAAACTTTCTGCAGCTAAATCATACCTTTGAAAGTCCAACTGATCGTGATCTCTATTGGCATTAAGTTATTCCAATAGTTCAAGGATCGGGTACTGCTTACAATGAGCTGATAAATCTGCAGGACGATGGAAATAACTAAACTTAAGACACGAGGATCATGATACAGTAGGTATTAATTGGTTTCTGAGGCGAAAGGAAGCTTATAAAGTTGAAACCATTTTACGATCTGGTGTAGTTGTGGTCAAACGGAAGCCTATTTTTGTGTAAAAAATAGCTTCAGTGATCAAGTCATTCGAGTGGTATGTTTGGTTTGTTTAGGGGGAGTGGGGGGGGGGGGGGGGACACGCTGGATTTTAATGAAAATTTGCACTGTAAAGTTGAATATTTCGCAAACAAATCATTGAATCGAAAAATCATTATAGACACTCCCTAATGGTTTTATAAGAGCTATCCAACGATATCCCACACTACAAGATTGGATGAGAAAAAAACTATGGGAGGTACTCTAAAAAAATATATTTTTTATCGTACCACTTTGTCGGCATAGTTGACATTATATACATTCGTGCAAAATTACAGCTTTCTAGCATTGATAGTCTCTGAGCAAAGCCGCGGACGGACGGACAGACAGACAGACTGACAGACAGACATGGCGAAACTATAAGGGTTCCGTTTTTGCCATTTTGGCTTCGGAACCCTAAAAACTGACATATTCGGTAGTCAACGTTCCAGCTTGTGCACATATTGCATTTACCTATTTTTCTACAACATACTGGTTTGTTCCGCTGTGCACACTTTTTCTGTGACAGCTAAAGGTATTAGATTATTGCGGAACGGCGCGTGCGCGCCGGTCACGCCATCATATTACTTTTTAACAACTAACCTTGGACTTATTACAGAAAGATTTCTAATTACTGTTCGAAAACTATTAATAGCGGATTAATTGTTTCTAATTGTTGGAAATGGTATTTTTATTGAAGTTTTTTTAGGAACGTCAGCGTTCATAATTGATTTGCACAGTGCTGTGGTTTTACGGATTTTAGCTTTGAATTAGTTTTATGCAATTTCATTAAAAAGGCCACGTGGCGTGGCCAGTGGTTTGAACTATGACTTATCCCAAGCAGAGGGTTGTGGACAGGAGATTTGGAAGCTGCATACACCTGCGAAGCAGCTTCGATGGTTTGTGTGAAGCTTAAAAATTAAAATCCGCATAGGGTCCATGTGGGAACTATAAAACCCTCTCGTTTTGAGAGGAAATCTGTGTTCAGTGGTGGGATGTACTCGTAATAATAGGTCGACCATGATGATAAATTTCGTTAGTTACGCCGTGATCCCGCTAAGACTCACGACAATTTTGACTTCTCTATAATTTCGTTATGGATAAAGCAATTTTTTTTTGTAACATTAATGTTACATTTCGTTTCTAAAAATTGTCGCCCTACCAAAATTTGCTGCTACGTAGTTAAAACAATCATTTTTTCCCATTCGAAAATCGTATATTAACTTAAGATTGGCTGCATAAAATATTGTACTAGTTGTAAATCTTCTACTCGTTTGCATAATTACATTAAGTAGGTATGTAATATAGGAGACAATATGTCGAGAATATTCTAAGGATACTGACATTTAACATCCCGTAACCACAATATTTCACGACAAGGCCTTGGGGCTTTTGCTGATGGTAAATAATTGTTTCGTGCATTCCAAGTCTCTATGCTAAACGCAAAACACAATGCACAGTGTTCTTCTCTGCATGGGAAACGGAGACAAACATACTAAATTCCTTTATTTTATTTTCTAGTTAAACTAGTTGAAAATGATGTCTGTGCCTCTCAAAGTATTTGATCAGAGAGGGTATTCAAGTTGATTTATAGGTATGTAATTCAAGTTGTAGGTTTATGAACAGTTTATTGCCTTATATTATTCATTAGCAATAAACAGCTCGTTAATTTAAAAAATAGTTATATTTGTACGATGTCTTATTTTTTCATCTTGAGATTAACGAATATGCAATCAAAAATTAGCGTGTGTTATAATGTCTTGGTGTTAAGGTATGTTATAGGGAATGACTATGTCCAACCGAGGACGTCCTACGACTGATACGATGATGATAAAAAGAAAAAAAGAAAGAAAGAAGACATTTATTCACATTCAAAAATACAAGAAATACAAGAAAATTTAAAAATAAAAATGATTATGATGAAGGTATTTCACTTTTTCTTTGGCGTCGCGGCATTGCACGCATGTTTGTGTGTAAATAGTTTTAATGTAACAAAAGTGAGTATTATCTGATGAACACTCACGGACTCACGATGTCCTTGACCGAAGAGAACAATAGTATAGCGTGTGGATGCAGTCGTGTAAACTCGTACCCAATGAGTTAATGACTGCATATTTAGGACATTATGTGCCCTCTGAGGTTTTGTGTGTAGGATTTAATTGGACATTTTAATAATCACAGTGATTGATCGTCTGGCATTTATTTTTTGCTTTTGCGTAGGTTAAAGTTTATTGTAGTTTACCTACAATCGCATTATTAGTATTTTCCTTCGGAGTGCATTTATTAGTTTTACATCTATACTAAGGTATATTAAATAAATAAAAATGTGGATTAAATTTCAATCTAAATATGTACACTTACGCCTAAGTACTTAGATGCCTAAGTACACTTTAATTTCAACTGAAGAACTAAATAAATCGCGCATCTATGTAGGTTAAATAACAAAATATATATTCAATCACATTATACATTATTACGGTCCCCACTTCTTAATAAATGACGGTGCAAACGAAGTATCTCATTCATCCGCACCTCTAACTGTGTCAAATAGAAGTACTCGACGTCAAATTCAATTTGAGATGTACAAGTCCTTTATGCCATGGGTATTAAGCCACTATCATATTGTCGTTATTGTAGAATATTCGCTAACAGTATTTTGTGCGCGTGAATAATTTGTTGGCATATTTCTTTACCGCAATGTACCGGTATTGATGTGGCTGCGGTATTGTCTGTGGCCCAAGAAGGAAGGAGCTGCGGAATTCAAATGATTCCCTACAGAAACACAAGAGTTTCTTTGTCTTTAATCTTTTTACGAATACAATACTTAAAAGTTAGGATTTTATCTTGTGATTAGTCGCAATCGTCAAATTGAAATCACTAAAGAATTAATACCGATAATCAAAGTCTGGTTTTAAAACTTGCTTTAAATAATTCAGAATAACATTATAAAACTAATATTTGTTTGAACTTGACTTTTGTTTCTCATATACATATTGAGACACATTCTCAACTTAATAGACCCATTACGGAGCGACCTGAATGCGGTTTTATTGTCACAGTGACATAACAATCCGTCTGTCACAGTCTTTGGTTGCCGTAGGCGTTTGAGTTACAAAATTATAAATTCATATGAGAAAATTGTCGTTACCACCCAACTGTATCGAAATTGTTATGTGACGGTAGCAGTTCCAGATTAAGCGACCGGAAAAGTTAAGTTTGTAATATAATTACGGTTTGGTGATATGACGGAACTTACTTCAACAGGTTATTGGGGCATGGGGCGAACTTACTGCGTATGTGGTCAATGCTACTAGTTACATAAGTTGATGATCTGTTTCAAAATACAGTTGATTTTGTACGATTGATACAAAAAAAATACAATGTTTATTAGCAACGAAACTATCATATTACGTTTTTTAAATTGACTGTGTTGATGCAATTGCCATCAAACTTGTTGATGAACTAAAACAAAGTTTTATATGGATTTTAATTAATAAAGAGGGAATACTTAACATAATAATCGTATTATACGTTCAGTATTGTTTTAAGCACAGTGTTTTATTCATTTATCGATCTCGCAGCTGTAGTTGTTATCTCAATTCCTAAGCTAGGCCGTCAAGTGACAGTCTGGGCTATGGCCTCACTTTAAGTTACCAAAGAGCTATTATAACTTTTTACACTAAATTCGCAATAACCTAATTATTTCTTACCTTGGACCACAGTGGCACAGATCTATCAACTCTAACTCAGCGGTTAGGCAAATACTTACTGGCAATACATGCAATATTGCTTGACCAAACAATGAGTCAGTCAGCGATGCCGTTCGTTGACTTTTGGACCAATAGACGTAGTTTGTCGAACTCTACTTACATGATAAATATTTTTATTTTTGTCCCATTGTAACGGGCTTTGACGCACTGGGTCAAGAGCTTTTGAATTATTTTATAAACCTTTTAATCATTACCTCATGGTCGTTTTCTTAATTAAATTATTGACCTTTTAACCAGTAATTGTAACTCTAAATCAGATCTGAAACATTAGCGTCCGTTTAAGTACCGTTGTTCAATTTGCAGTAAAGAAAAACCATTTGAACTCTAAAGTTGTCTATTTACCGAACATCTCGTGTGATAACTTGGTCTTTTATTATTCTTATAGTTTAATAACAACCTGTCAAAAATAAGGCAGGGTATCAGGAGGAAGGGAAAAGTAAGTATTTAATTATTTTTGCAAGATTTCGTTTTAACTTTACTTGATATATCTATTATACTTGATATGTTGTTTTGCTTAAAATTTTGGAAATGAATTTTTATGCACATCCAAGGAGCGAATTGATTTGTCATTTTTTACATGTAGAGTGGAATGCAAAAATATATACAGCCATAGTGTCAAAATATGTATACATCGACCTTATGTTTAGTGGCGTAAAGGCGTAGAGATATTTTTGACGTCTTGGTAATGTATTATAAATTTATAATACATATTTATGCTTTTGACAGTACCTACCTACAATAATGTAACTACAGCAAAAGAACTTATTTCTTACTTGGTATACTTTCTGTAGGTTCTTTCTTTATTGAGACGAGATTACATTCCTATACATAGTACAATGTTTACAACAAATTGAGGACATAACTGTACCTAAATGTTAAGAAGTCTTACGTGACGATCTCATAAAGATTACCTCAAACCCGACCGACTTAAGTAAAGACGACCCAAACGTAAACGCAAACGTATTTGGTTAAGCCACGTGCACTTTCTCTAATTACCGTAAGGGTTACGATAAAGCACGACAGGCGACGCTACAAAATTTTTCTAATACATTGCCCTTATTGACAGTTAGACGCTATGTGATGAGTGTGTCTACCAAGCAATGAAAGAAAAATGCAGTCCCCACGTCGTTGGCTGTATATAGTAGGGGTCTGGTCGTATTAGTAAACGACCAGTTAACACAACCTGCAGGGTGTACTAGTATTATGGGCATGCGGGAACTAGTCGCCAGTATGTAGTAGGCGCTTTATGTTCCGCTTCCTCATAAAAGCTGGTTATGTTTTCTTTAGGTAAGTATGTGGTTCTTATAAGAAAACTGTGTCATTAATCTAATTATTACTTAAGTATAACACAAGTATTCCCATCATGTCAAGATTCTTGACAACATTGATAGGAGCACTGTCTGTACTTGTAATAGTTAGTTTCATCATAGTTTTATGTTGCTGTTTATCCCACTGCATGCCTCCATTTATTTTAGATGTGTATTATAATATGCACGATTTATGTATGTGTAGTTGTATTTTTGTTGCGTTTTAATATTCTGATCTAGTGTTGATGCACCACCTGCCCTTCCTTCGTTCTGCAAAAAAGGTTGATTGGAAGAGATCGCTCCTAAGTAGTTTTCTCTCTATGTACCTGTTTTCTGTATCGCTTACCTACTATTTCTGCTGTACAATAAAGAGTCATTGTATTGTATTCTTTTAATGATTCCGTAGTGAATTTACAAACATTTTCACCATCATCATCATCTCGGCTTATATACCTACCTATTATACCTACGTGCCATTGCAGGACTCAGTCACATTTTGATAAACACTAATGAGCATAATTTGATATCATTCGGTTAATACAAGAAAACCTATCCTACTAATATAATACGAAAGCTTATTTATATATGATAGGGGAAAACGAGCAGGCGGATCACTTGAAGGAAAGCAATCATCGCTGCCCATGGACATCTGTAACTAGAGCTTGTTTTATGTTTCTTACTCATCACACTGATACAGCAAAAGCAATTTGAATAATATAGCAGACATTTTGATATCTATATTAAAACCCTGAAAATTACATTGCTTCCGCAGGATAGCAATAAAGTAATATTTGTAGACGATGTTGTGACCAACAACTTATAACTCATAACTTGAACAAAATAAACAGGTGAATGTGTTGTCGATGGAACAAACAGAAGTAAAGAAAATGCAAAAAAAGTTCTTGTACCTATTCGATAGTGGCAGTATGGGCGGCTGATTCTATATGAATAAAACATTCTCATTCATAAAGAATGTGGAGGCAATTTATTTTGTAAGATACAAAACAATGTTTTAGTTGCTGGATAAAAATAATTCATAGAAAAATAAAATATTTATGGACAAAGAGGGAACGAGTAATGCTGATGACAAACGATAATTTAATAAAAAATTTGGCCAAGTGCAAGTCGATTGCGCAGGGTTTCGTAGTTATCACTTGAAAACGAAAACTGTTCCTGGAGTTCTAGGGAGCCCCATTATAAAGTTTTTGTTGAATATGCTTTAGTAATACACACTCTGAAATTTTCAAGCATCTTAGGGACAGGAGCAGGACAAATGACTAACAGTAGAGTCTAAGTAGGTACCCTCCTACCCTCCAACTTAAAAGACTTCTTTTTGGCTGTGGCATTAAGTTACTACAGTCCTGTACCACTACCATAAGTTTACAGTGACCGTACTCGATAGCGACGGCGTAAATTAGTTGTATGGAGAATTGTACAGCGCCTCTACAAATAATTTACGTCGTCGCTATCGAGTACGGTACCGTAAACTCATGGTAGTGGTACTGAGCAATGGCACTCGTACCTGAATCGATACAATATTATGTAATTACGTATCAACATCAAAATCAAATTTCCAACCAGGACGGTTATGGACGATAGCGAAATTCCACGCGTTCGATATTTTACACAATGTCATAGAAGAGATTGATATAAGCCTTCAGAGAGATTATACTTTCAATAATTACAATTCCCGTCGATGACATGATAATGACCAAAGATCGAAGTATCTAATCCCTTAAAAACCAAAGTAAGCATAGGTCAAAAGTCTAGAACAGAAAATCCGTTTTTTTACACGAATTAGCCTAAGGAGGTCGCAACATTGAACTAGTTTCTTTCACGGCGTTTGTAAATTTAGATTTTTTATTTCAAATATTTTAAGGCCAACAACTTATCGATGAGATAACATCGTTGGTAGAAAAACTTTAACCTGGCTGCTATTCCGGTTCTTATGACATATACAACGTTGTAAACTCTGTGACCCTTAAGCTAGATGATCAAAGATGATCAGACTGTCAACATTACGATTAATTAGTCTGAATAAAGTTATAATAATTTAGGCCCACACACAAAAAGCTCGAATTTTCGATAAAGCACTTGTGTAATAAAAATGATACAAATGTCAATCACACGAATCGAGTAAGTATCCCCTAATTTATGAAGTCAATATTTGAATCACAAACACTACGCAAGTTCGGTCACTATATACATGCCTTACATCTCACCGCTACGTGTTTGTAAAGAAACACGCGTAAACTGCGAATTCCCATAGCTGATGAGGTTTGTCAGGTTTTGTATTTTCACAATAATTATGTTAAGTAGGTTAACGATACGAGTGTAGTAAGATATTTGTTCATACGCGTGAAATTTACGCGTAAATCTGATCACAGTTTTCACGCCTCATCCGCGTTTACGCAGTGCGTAAGTCGAGCAATATTCTATTTGTCATCGCCTGACGTAAATGATGCTTGGTTAATGTTAGTTTTGATGCGATTTGTTTCGTTATGCAAGTTTTATACATCATTATCACTGCTGTCAATCGCGTCCGGAAGTACCTACGCTACGTACACTTTGACAAACAATCACAATGCGTTACTCAAACTATTACGTCTAAGTGAGGATCTCAAGAATATTCTCACGAACATTGCGTAATAGGTTTTACTTTGGATATTATTGTAATTTGCTTAGTTACGCGTTTAGTATGAACTAATATCTGTTATGACATTTTTTTCTAAAAGCATTCAATTTGTGAAATACTTGAGTAGTTTAATTTCGGCACGGTTTAAAGGTTGTCAAAGGAAAAATAGTTGAAACCATTGTGAAGTAACGTTTTACAAATAACGCAGTACCTATAGCGTCACGCACAAAATATTGCGTGCAAAAAACCAATAGACATAAAAATATTAAACGGTCACTTTATGTTTTTTGCTTGGGATATTTTCATGAGGTCTCCAAAACTATAAAAGCTTAAAATGCATGCATGTGAAAGTTCCTGCGTGTAAAATAGTCATCATAGCAATTTAATTTCATTCCTGTAATGCACCCACGGATTTTTTTTGGTACGGATTTAAGAGTGCGACTTACGTGATTTTTATTTGTTTTAAAATAAAATGTGGTACATAAAATGCATCAGTCATAAAATAAGGACACTCAGCATTGGGTGGCATTGGGGGCTGAAGAAGATATTATTTTATAATGACTTTTACTAATAACAATGCACACTTAGCACTGTAAGCTGCTAAACCTGAAAGTCCATAAATCGATGATATTCTAACCAAATCACGAGTCTGGTTCCCTATAACGGCAGCTGAACAATGTTTTGACGCAATAAATGATTGCTAACGACATTTAGTACCTACCTAATTTAATTAAGCAGCTGTTTTCGTAACCACTCTGTCACGATGCACAGCGATGCACCGACCGCAATGCAACAATAGCTTTACGTCTAAATATTACTGAAATAAATAACCAAATGTTGGTTGCAGATTAGCCAAGTAATAATACTGCGGTTGATATGGATGGAACTCCGCAAAGTAATACTTCAATGGGTTCTGCCTTTTCTCAGAATTATTGCTTGACAAATGTTTTATTTGCCAACATACATACCATTTTTAATTAACATACACAACATAACATTTTATAGAACACAGTAGGTTAGGTTCGAGGTTAGGTTTGTTTTTGAAAGTTTCGAAAAAATGTAACTTAAGAGAAAAAACTGAGTTTATTAGTTTAAACTAGATAAATTAGCATGAAATAATCACTTAATTTTTTCATAATATAGAATATATAATACCTGGGCGTGTATCTCACATTCTTAGAACTGAACTTTACCAAAATATACATCACTGTTAGAGGCCAAATTAATTGAAATTTTATGGCCGAGACACTGACTAAGCCACAAAAACTTGATAAACGATTTAATTACGAAGACACGCTCAAACTCAAATAGTAATTAAGTCACACATGATGCTTAAAATTATATTAATAACTATAATTATACAGACACCATTTGCGGTTGGTAAAAATGTTTGTATAGTAAGCGTTTGTTTGCCCTTGGGAATGGTTTGAGGCAGATTTAATACTAATTGAAGCAGTCACATACGGAATAGAAGTCAATGTCATTATTTACGTACATACATTAAGTTTCAATGGTACCCTTGTACAAACAACATGCATTGTTAGGGCCAAAACAGCTGACCCAAAACAAGAGCAAGGACTGTTAGGAAATCATTACTGGGGACCGTGGAGAATAAAGGATACATCTCAAAAATACCGCGAACCGGAAGACGAAGCGTTGACAGGGCTCCCAATAAGTAGACTGACGACATCGTGAGAGTTGCGAGTTGTCGTTCATTGTGGCGTTCTAGGGGGCCTTTGTTTAGCAGTGGACGTCTTCCGGCTGATGATGATGATGATCTCAAAAATAATCAAAACCAATTAGTCTGAAAAGATTTATCTCTTCTAAGTTGCTATACTCCTCGCAGAGTGGTCGTGGTCGGCGATTGAGTATCAGTAATGAACCTTCATGAAGAATTTTATGAGAAAATAGTGTAGGTAATGGTTTCTCTTTGTCTGCTACACCGCAGCGCTGGAAGCCGGAATTTGTAGTTGGAAATAAAAAGAACGCTGCTCATTTTTACAACTGGTACTTTAGTTGCCGTGCTCGGTTTAAGTTCGCTTCCTAAGCTACTTATTGTGAACTTTTATTTTATTTCTTGTATAAATAAATAAATAAAAAAATAAAAAACCCATGGAAAGCGATGGGGATATTCTAAAACCGGGTACGGTACGAACACCAAACTTATAAGTAAAAATTATTATAACAACATGAAAAAAATCTCAAGATTAATTGGAATGCGTTTGACTTTAACAGAATTTTTGAGCAGAATATTATTTAAAACTCAAAGCAATAAATCCTGTTCGTATAAAACTCTAAGCATAATATTATTTCGTCTTTTGCGTATAACAAATAAAAATATAAAATGTTGCTCTCATTTATCAATGAAAACGCGTCGCTTTGGCGCCAAAATTAGCTTAAATCAAAGGCCACATGATGATGATATACTTTTAATTATGTAAAACTAGGAACTTATGATAATTCTTAGTTTCCTAGATAATAAATCTAACACGTCATGCCTTGTTCATTATATTAATTATTTTACAAGTTAATCTTCTTTAACTATCCGATATACTGCACGAAACCTGAAACCTCGCAAGTGAAAGTTTTTTTACAACCTAATAGTAATTAACTTTATATTAGGTACGCTTGACTTTATGTTGCTTTATGTTTAGTAATAAGATCACAATACCCGAAGCAATTAAATTGTTTAGACTTCTAGAGTTAAATTTAAAAACTGCGGATATTAGAAGTAAGTAGGTATATACAGATGTCGTTGTACTAAGGGTCTGTTGTTTGATCATTAGTTAATCTAACTAATAGTTAAAAATAGGCAAAAATAACAATAGTTAACGCATTTCAACGGAAATTTAACTATAGTAACTTTTAACTACTGATCAAAACAACGGGCCCTAAGAAGTCAAAGAAAAGTAATGATTAAACAACTAACGAATTTGTAGGTTTTAACTAATTTAGTAGGGTAGTTTTTTTCGGTACTTAAAAATTGTATTGTAACTGAAAGTTTAATTTTTAATTCAACTGTTACTATTAATCCAGTTCCACATTATAGCAAATCGGTAACATATCCGAATAGGTTAAAAACCTAAATAAGGATGTTTATGTTTCCTGGAAGTAGAAACATACTTTAAGAGCCTAGATTACCTAGAACAATGGATTTTATTACTATTTTTTTTTATAATAGGTAATACCTATTAGAAATGTATAAAAAATTCATTGATTTTTTTAAGTATTAGAAACTAATTATACTATAAATTATATATATGCATATTAATAATAATAAATAATAATAATAATAAAATTTATTCAAATCCATTTTTTTATATTATATATATATTTTGCGTTGCAAGCAACCGGAGCAACCTTAAACGTTAACGTTTCAAAGATTTAACGGTTGAAGGTCCATACAGCACTAAACATGAAAATATGGCCACATAAAATATAATGATATTTGCGTTTCTATTTAATTTTACAGCCTGAATTATCAAAACGATCCTGATTTAATCACACACGAAACCGTAATTCTGAATGCCGCATGCAGCAAACAATCGAGATAAATAATAAAATCGTGATCAAATAGCAATGAAAACGTCAATCGTAATAAATTGTGAACTATTGATTCTCCTGTTAAAGCTTTAATTGGTAAATTCGCAATGAAAATACGAGTAATACAATTGATGAAGAATTAAATAAAACATTGCGATGGTTATTAAACAAGGGCAAAGTTGAAAGTTGGCAGTTTACGCTTGATGTGATCCATTGGTCCATTGTCGAATTGTCCATGGGTACATTTTAATTAGTTAAAGTCTTTGGATTTGGCAGTTACTATTGGATATACTTCTATGTGTATCAAGTAAAGAATTCCAAGTTTAAAGTAAATATAGACAACATATGAAACATTCTAAATTCAGTAATTTAGATGGAAATATTTCACATCAATTTTTTTCAAGTTACTCCAGCTTAAAGTTAAAAATCAACCGATATTAAACAAAATGAGGAACTCTATAATGTGAAGTGTAATTCTATCGAAAATTGCATCTATCAAAGGCTATAATCAGCTTATCCGCTCCAACTACAGGAACCAAGTCAAAAGTAATTGCATGAAAATAGACGGATAGACGTTAACCCACATCATAAAATCGACTTTTAATGTTGATCGTAACAACAGTAGCACTTAGCCTGTAGATTATTGCTAACAACTACATTAGAATCTGCATGAATTTATAGAAGTTGAAGGTTCTGTAGCGTTAAAACAATAAGCATAAGATAATCTAAATGTGCATCAATACCCTTACCAATATATACAAGAAAATGGCTGTTATTTTTCTTTACCTCACCGATTTAAAATATCTGATAGTAATAGAACCATTTCCAATATTTAAGTACATAGAAATACAATGCGTGGGCTATAATGCATAGTTTGTGTACACGGTGAAAGAACAATGAAAATTGTTTAAAGTATCGTAAAGAAAAGCTGTGAAATGAAATGAATGAATAGTGGGTCGATCGCCACATTATGCCAACAAACTGGCGTACTAATTTATAATTGAGTGCATTTTTTTAAAATATTAATTATTAAAATGAAAATTAAAAAACGATACGTCTTGGTAAAGCTGTATATAACTAAGACAATGCCAATTAAACGGAACCCTAGAAACCAGTTCAGATAGCAAAAGCAATCGAGATCCGGAAGAAATAGACAAAGAAGCGTACGACGACGGCTTTGCATGCGAGAAGTAGGAAGAAAGATTGCAGTTACGAGACTGTGTGAAAAAGCAATTACAAATATTATGTAAGTAATTCAATGAGCGAGTGCTAAAGCTAAATATCTACGATCAGCTGATAACGAACAAAAGCCGCTCTATGTGAAATTAAAATAAGCCCGCTTGAAAATATTGGCACAAAAAGCTTAGTAATCCGGCTACAAAGGCGTTGACGTAATTCGAAAAGAGTTTATAAGGCTTTGTGTTGCAGCAAAATTGAGAAAAAAAGAAGATAAATATGGAGAAGAATGCTTGAGAATTATAGAGGAATTTAAGCTAAGCTAATAATCGGTTTTGATCTTTACAAAGTGTATCTTGATCAAATCCTATTCTACTTCCTACTGATGATGTTTGGATCTTTATTACTCAATCACGCAATAACGACTTAACGGATTTACATGAAATTTGGTATACAGATAGTTTGTGTTCCGGAGAAGGACAAAGGATAGTTTTTATCCCCCAAAAATTCCATAGTTATCACGGGATAGCGAACGAATTTTACGCTGATGGAGCCGCAGGTAACGGCTAGTAAATATATAATACGGAGAATACAGTTAGAAGATACAAGGTAAATCATTGTTTATCATGCCTTCAAAATTCTACGGGTACTAGTGTGTAATCAAAGCACGTGGCTATTACAAATCGCGGTTCCCCGGAATGGCTTTTAATAATTTCGATCACAGCGTGCTCTCGACTCGATACGTGGTTGCGTAATGCGCGACATCGAATATATTTCAAGTTTCACTTTCGCCGTGAGTTACCTCTGTGACTAAACTCCCGCTCTGAATAGCACCGTACCGATTCGAATTCGGAGTCGGTATTTCTGCGTCTTTCTTTTGATGTTTTTGCTTGGGGAAAGCTTGATGCACCACCGATAACCACGTATTGTAAAGCGATAGTCATTCGCAGCGAAAGTCTGGTAGGTAGTCGAGGTAAAAAGTATCCATTCAATTTAAATTACAAGATTATAGATTAACAAAATCTGGTAAATCAGTAGGTGTTAGTAATTTACGAGCATGAATGCTATTTTTTGCAGTTGCAGTAAATATAGCAGTCGCTTCGTGTAATTCTTTTTCACGTCATCATTCAGTGATGTTATAATTATAATATCGTAGTCGTGATAGTCGAGTGGTGTGACCTATGGCCTCCCAAGCAGACGTTCGTGAGTTCCAGCCCTGGTTTACGCCTAAGACTTTTTTGTTGAAAAACTGCATAGGTATACCTACCATACATAGGTAACATGTATAGGTGTACCTGTTTTCTGTATCGCTTACTATTTTTGGTGTATTTATGGTAATAGAATTTAATTGTATTGTATTGTACTGTATACTTGTAAAGAAATTCAATACTTTTGTGAAGTTTCTAATTCGGCTCTCCGCTTGTGTGGGAATTACGGCTAAAGCCCTCTCATTCTGAGAGGAGGCCTATGCCCTTCAGGTATACATAAAATGGTGATCCGGCGTGAACATGTATCGTAAATGCTGGCCCAAACACTGAGGGCTGCCCATGAGTGTTGTCGATTCTCATCGTTAGATACCGGGTTAATTATTTAAATGGAGCTGCTGAATTACTTTAATGGGAGAAGGTTTTTTTTCACTACTGCCAGTGTCTCATTGAAAACTGATGTTGAGTGGCTTGCGTTTCTTTATTCAATATCAACGTGTCTTGCAGACTTCAACCACAATAACACTTCATTTTAGCAAACAAAACTTACAACATGTCTAAAACAAATTACAAAATTTACTCTTGACCTATTTAACTCATCACAAATGTCAAATGGGCCAAACAATGATTCGGCGCGCGAACTGGTGTGAAGAATGGGTGAAAGCAATACACGGTGATTGACACGGAGCCGAGATAAATGCCATTAGATCAAGGTTACACGGTAGGTATGATCTGTTATTGTAATTAACAAGAACGACTTGGTATTTGTGGTGCATACTAAAAATTATGCTTTGATATTTTGATATTTTCACGTTTATCATGGTTACGAGTAACATAACGGTAACATGTGGTTGATTGATGCAGATTTAATTTTGCAAAGGTCCATAACTATGAACTATAAGCTGCTACCAACTCCACAACCAACTTTTTTGATAGAAGTAAAAATTTGTATTTTAATAAACGTATAGGCTCATTTTTCTGACTTTGTATGTAGATCCCCTCGTACCCAATATGTTTACAGATCGCTTGATCATCGGAGGATACCAAATTGAATATAATAATATTGTTCAAAACAGATAAAAAATAAATTAATTAAAAGCCGTTTATATTTGAGGATTTAAATGTGGATTAAATTAAAATTTCTGTACCTAATCGGTTTTGATAAATCTGACCACACCATAAAATCATCAAAATAAAAGTAAATAAAGTAGGTACAGTACAGTCTACTGAAGAACCACGTCTTTTTTGAAGTCGATTAATAATGTTTTTTTTAAATGATGAATTTGATGTGCTTCAATTTTAGTAAAAACCGTATTATCAGACTTTGGAGGTTCAACGGATGTCTTTGTTTTACCAATTTAAAAATGTTTTTTTCTAATTCATACTGTTACCTGAAAGTGTTATCTATAATGTGGGGACTCAAATTGGGCCAGATCAATCGTCATAAATAGTTGCCAAGTTATGAATTGGATTACAGAATTTTGAATAAATTATCGTCAGGTGATCATCTCGTCAAGCAAAATAATCTGAATCTTAATAATATTATGAACAGGGAAGTATGTGTGTCTGAATAGATGTACACAAGGATATTTATGACTTTTTGACTTAAGCAAACAGGGCTGTAATTAAATTCGGAACTCCGATATTTTATAAACTGAATTAACACAAGATTTTTTTTTCTCTATTTTCACTCAATAAAAAGAGATTTTCATGTAAGTAATGTATCATACGTTTTTTTACTTATTGTGCTTTTAGTTGACTGTATTTACACTGTCATCCAAACTACATTTCTGTTCCAAATTTCAATCAATCCGAGATGATCCTGGTTGGATCACCAGGATCTCACTGCTGGATATTGTTTTGCCACAGGATTTATAAAAATTTACTAAATTTCAACTCAATCAGATAATCAAGTTGTTGAAAAATGGCTTGCAAATTTTAAACGTTATTATAACTTCCACAGGAACTTACAAATAATAAAAAAAAGAACGTTGTAAAATAAATAAAAGCCTAATTAACCGCGCCTGTTGCAAAACTTCCATAGAAAACCAATCGTCGCAAACGAAGTCGCGGAAAACAGATATAAATTTAATAGTAAAATTACGACACAGGAATCAAATTATAAAATGTTCTCTGATTAGTATTTTCCGCCGGAGAACATATACGCTAAAATGTTATACGCTATTCTAAGCACCGGACAACGGAAGTAACTATTGAAGGAAATTACAAGAATAGCAATATACTTATGGACTTATTATAGCTTCTTCCTCGGAACGTCCATCCGCACGAGTACGGTTGCTCGCGACTTCGTCTGCGAATAATTTTTTTCTCATTTTTTCTATTTTGTTTTTCTTCTAAACATGAGCGGAACTATTTTAAAGTAAATGATACATATGTGTAGTTTCCAATTTACATGCCCGCGTGGGTAATAAACTACGGTCCAAGTCCTTTCATTTCGAGAAGAGGCCTGTGTCCTGTAATGAACGTATATAGGCCGAGATCGAAATGATGATGATGAGATCGAAAGATAAAAGAAAGAGTAGCATTCCAGAAATCGGAAAAGTAGCTTAAAGATGATTGACGCAAGAAATTAACACGTTCTTCTGAAATTTAGCGTATCACTCACGTAGCTATTGATGATTATGTCTACTGAACAGTCTTAGCACCTAGTTTCATAAGCGGGACAAATATAAATTTGTCTCAAGACATCGTGAACATCAATTGCAGTGGTGCGATTTCACGTCTCGTAAATAAAATCGGAAATTTGCAAAGCATGATGATTCAAATCATTGTGAAAAATTTATGATGGTGATGGTTAAAAGCCTTCTCGGAAGGATCTCTTATTTTCATGTTAAGCGTGATCTTGTAAGTACTTATTGACAAGCAAGTAAAGATTAAATAAAAGCTTATTGATATCAACATGCATGATTCAGATGGATTGGAAGCAAGAACGTCAGTATTTTTTTAACTAAATTAAGTGTTATTGAAAGAGCAGGAGTGCAATTGCAATTCATCTTTATCGAAAATAACATCTTTATCTGGCAATCAACGTCTTTATGTTTCTTGACATTGCCATACATTGCGAAATATTTCGATTCTGTTAAAATAAATCTGACCATTGAAATTTAAAGGAGTGCATTTAAAATATAAAACGGGTATTACCTTAAAGCGCACTACGCACAGCATTTAAAGTAAAATGTGATTTTATACACAACTGAGTGTGTAATTGAAATCGTATACATCCCAAATAAAACGATAAAGATACGGGTTATTTGCTTGACAAGGTTATCGAACCTGAAGGTCGTTCAACGTGGACAATAAAAACAAAATTTATTGGGTCACATAAAAATTCCTTACAGTTTTTGGTGATACGGTAGCTGAGTTTACACTTGTGGCGTTGCATTCCATTAAATGTTATCATTTGGGTGTTTATTTTGGTATTTTTAAACACTTTTTGCTGCTTCCGATTTTACTTGAAGTGAGTTCCGAACATTTTGATAAAATGAGACGTAAGTATGCACATATATTTATTATTTATTTATATAATTGGCAAGCAAAGCCTTTTCAAAATATGCCGTTAAGTAATGGTTTCTTTGATCATTAGTTAAATTATTAGTGTTTTGAAATTACGGGTGTATTTTCCACAGCTACCGATAAATATCATGCTCTCTAAATAGGTTTCTGCATTTTGAACAGTTACTATAAATCAGAGTTAGTAAGAAATTTCGCAACCCTTTAGGTTCGAGAGGCGTTACTTACTCAAGCATTCCTATTGTTGCCGATGAATTGAATAAGATAATAAATATAATTTACACGTATGAAGTGGTCGGAGAAAGGCAAGCGATGCACCTTATCACGTAGACTCATGTAATATTCTTTGAAACAAATGTAACACCATGGATATTTTTGCATGTGATTTCAATACAAATGTAGCATTGTCTTTTTGTGACTCAGTTTTGAGTATGAGTACATTAAATCCATTGTAAGCTATCGCTTAACATTGTTAGGTAAGTGTTCGATTAACAGGTACATATGAATAAGTAGTTATTGAAAGTGCATTTTATAGGTCATTTTGCAAATACTTGAGACCGAATGCAATGTCATTACTGATATTAAGTGCCGAGACATACCTAGCGTAGTCCGCTATTATGAACTAAACACGTTTTGCAATGGCTCGCAAAACTAGTTCAGTTCGGGTGTGTATTGCTAATTTGCCTACATTGCTAACAAAGAGTCTGCGAACTGCAAAATCAAATGATCAAGGTTTTCTGGCGAATGCACCAGGAAATATCTAATTTTTGAGCATTATCGATTTTAATAGAATTTCTTCGTAAAATTTTATAAATGAAGTAGTCAAATGTTTTGTTTTTACCCGACTGCCCGAAGAGGCTTATATTTGCAAATTGTTTATTTTTACTTTTTATTCCTATAGATGGAGTGCATAATGATTTTCTATTCGATTTTACGGGAAAAGTTGGTATTTATAGTGCTCTCTTAATTTTCTTCAGTACCCATCGTTTTGACATTACATATTATTAGAACTGTCGGTAGGCTTCCAACAAGATGGAGCGACGACCTGGTTAAGATCGCAAAATCACGGTGGATGCGGAAAGCACAACACCGGTTTGAGTGGAGAGCCTTGGGGGGGCCCATGTCCAGCAATAGACATCTTTCGGCTGACATGATGATGATGATATTAATAGATAAGAAAATGTTACTTATTTAATAAATAAGTCGTATTCCGACTTTTTCCGATGTACATTATGCGCTTTTACTGTACACCACACCATTATTACGTTTCAATATTCGACCAGCTCCTTGAGCAACGTAATTTAATACATCACGTTTTTCTATCAAGTTTGGCCAATTTCATGCAATCTTCCCGTATCGAGAAGCGACAAGCGAAGACGTTTCCCAACTGCTTGATGACAGTAGATGGAAACAAATGCAAGTCGCCGAAGGTCGTACGAATTGAATTGTTCTTACCAATGACAATTTAGGACAATTGAATGTCGGCGACATAATTGCCCATTTTCGATTACGTTTCAAGCTCGGAATAATGAGGATTCGGTACTTGAATCACAGTTATTATGAGAGGCGTTTCGTTCGAGTCCCTGCGGTCACGATCTTTCGCGGCACAATATTGCTGTAAATTGTCAGATGATGGATGCTGGTGATGAAACAAAGTAAACGATTCGTCCGATTGTGGTGTTATAGACACGCTCACGACTATATGAGGGGTTGCTGTAATCTCCATGAAAGCAGACAGATGGAATCTTAAAGCAAGCACTGCTGCTTCACGGCAGGATTAGCGAGTAAGATGGTGGTAGCAATTCGGGCGGATATTGCACAAGGTCCAACCACCTGCAAAATACCCAAATAAATATATATTCTCAAATATTAAATTAATGAAATTTTTTATAGGTACATCAAATCGACATCGATAAAAATATCCTAATTCTTTCATCGCTATACCAAAAACATATAATAATCCGTAACGTCACATTTCTAAAGAACAAGCATCCTCCCACAATATGTGCGTTCGGAAATTAGGTATGTATGATTTCCATTTCCATTTCATAAATTTCTTCATACGAATATTTGTTCACAAGTCTTGGATATTTCATAAGTATATTAGATATTCTTTCATTGCCTGATACTTATAGCACAAGGTTTGCTGAATTTTGGACAAAGTAAACTGTTCTTTTTAAATTTATTTAGCGTAGCTTAGGAAGCGAACATAAAGCAAACACGGTTTATCTGTCGCTGCGTCGCTTAATACTAATGCATCTTTAATAAGTAAGTACCTTTTACAATGCAATACAATACAATTTCTCTTCTTTTGGTGATTGTGCCACAAGAAAAACTAAAAATACATTACATTATTGATTGAGTGAATTAGTCTCATGATATTTATTTATTGAAATGCTTGAGCCAACCCAGTCAAGAACCACACCCTACATTCATGTTTGCCATCCACAATGTTTGATTCAGCATTTCATTGTCTATATGCAGCGTTTGCTATGCATGTATTGCATTAAGATAGTGTTGCAAGTATCGCCCGGTACCCTTCAGTCTACGTGAACATCTTTGATGACATTTGAAAACGATTGCCCAACGCTGGGAGGGTTTGAATTGTTAGCAGAGAACTCTAGGTTGTATTTGCATGCTATTTAAAGTGCTAGTTGAGATTTTGAACATCATTGTGACGGTTTTGCCTATAAATATTGAAAATGTACATTAGTACTTAAACTTAATGTTATTTACTACTAAACAGTAAATAAATTCAGTAAGATTTTACAAAGAGTACCTAAAATTCTAATGAAGATAATTAAGTAACCAAGTAATAATAAAAAAATATTCAACTTTAAATTCCTCCCTCTAAAATCTATGTAGGTATATCAAAATTATAAAGTAAACTATAACGGTTAAGTTAGCAGCCTAAGGTATAAAATATACGTAAACATGGAATATTTCATACAAAATACGAAACCCTTAGGTAAAATATTATTTAATTTTGTCGTAATGGCTACGGAACCCTATTTCGGGCGTGTCCGACATGCTCTTGGACGGTTTTATCTGTAGAAAAGCAAAGCATTTATACCTACCTATAAACCATACACATATTTTATTGTGAGACACGACGTACGTACACCTATAAGTCGACAGTGAACCCTTCCACAAACTACGTTGGTATGTTTCGCTCATGTGAGTGAATATGGCACATGTAACAAAGATCATCTCAACTACATACTCTTTTGACCATTCATTCTTACTTATAAGCACAATAAGCTCAAACTAAGCTTGTGATTTTGCGTATATATTTGGCACCTCTTTAAGCAGCGCTTATACATTTTTGGTAATACCGTCAAGCTTTAAAAGGTTCATAATAAATTCGTCTTATAAGCCGCAAAGTTTCACAAACAGGGAACCAACACAAAGGCGGTGCAGATGAAGAGTTGATGGCGAAACGGTGTTGTAAGCGCTGAGAAGCCTGATTATCCATTTCGGTGGCAGATTAAAATTTTGAAACATTCTCTTAGGTTCCTTTCCCCCTGGTTATGAAGAATGTCAGTCTGTAGCAGACGTAAGTTAAAACAAAATAAACGATAAATCGCAAGTAAGTACGAGTACAATGTGTCTGTGATTAAATCGTAATAGTAACTGCTCATTAATTTGTTGAAGAAAAAAATACATGGACGCATTCTTTATGCTTAAAAAAGGTTCTCTGCTATTTCACACGGTTATTTTTCACACAATTCTTTATTTCACAAGTCATGATTTTCTCTGAAACCATATTATTTTCGGAACTTTCTTAAAACAAACCTAACCTAATCTACGTGCTCTATGAAACTATAAGAAAATATACTGAGAAAAAAAATGGTTTCGAAGAAATTTGATAGTTGGGAAATGAAAAATTTGCCAAATGAAACATTTGCTATAACAATAATTATGCGAAAAGAAACAAACAACTTGGTAGTGATTTTATGATGAAACACTGTGTAAGTTGGTAGTGCTTAAAATTGGATGAATTATTACATAGATTGTGTATTACATAGATGTATTTGTTTATTTATGTTTCGACCAGCGAAATACAAAAGTCGCAAATGCCTCTTTGAGAATAGTATCGGCATTTTAAAACAAAAGTTTTACATAAAAAATTACTGTTTTTGTAACATAACAAACAAAACAAGTAAAACTGGTAACTTTGTATGCATTTGTTCAATCGAAAATGTAGAGCAATACTTGACGTAACTTTTTAGGATAGTATCTTTTCTACGAAATGGGCCGTTAATTAGTTTTGTATCTTCGTGTAATCAGGAATGTTCAATATTACTGATCGTTGAGGAAACCGCTATTCCTATCGTTCGTAATAAAGCGATTACTTTTGAAAATATTGATTAGGTATTGTTGCAAAACAAATATGACATAACAGATTGTGATTCAGTAAACGACGGTCCGACGATAATTATAACGAAATCGGTAATCAAACTTGTACGGCAATATTTGGCACGATTATAAAATTAATGATAATGCGTGAGGAAATAAATAAAGAAACAAATATGCGTTACATATTCCATAGTTCATTGCGAGAAATGATGACGAATGGTTTTGAAAAGAGGTTGCTTTTAATATTGACGGACGTGTCGTATCTTGATTCAAATTGTTGATAAAAAATAAACACCGGTGTGTTGTTGATGGTTTGATTGTTGTTTTCTGAGTAAACTTTGAGAATTTTTAGACAAGATCGAATGAATTCGAGGAGGGGAGGTTGCGTATCGGAACTGCAATGGCTGGTTTTATAACCTCTACAATTGTTTATTCATTCTGTGATGAGTTGACAGGAAAATTGTGATCAGTACTTTGAACGGTTGAAGATTGGATACAATCGGGTCAAGATTTATGTCTAATGGTCCACGTCAGTCCCAAAGCGACGACATAAGGATGATGGAATAAAAGAAAAGTCCGGTCAGAGCTTAATGAGTGTTAATAAACATCACTGTTACAGCTCAGTATTGGTTCGATAGCGTTACTTAATTTTAAAACGTAAATTGAAAGAGAATAAAGTAAAAGTAATCCGGAGCCACATGAGGCAAGTCTTTAATGATTTTCCGAGTTTTTAAATATACGTGGGCGAAACTTATTACATATGCAAGGTTTTGGCCGTATTTTTGTAAACAGCATTCTTAACCGAGGTAAAGTTAGCGTGCAGTCGTAAAGTCAAAGTACACTGTCAATATTAGCTGGCAAAAGGAGAGGGTATTGAACTGAGAAAGGACACAGGGCAATGCACAGGTAAAAGGTAAGAGTCATTTAGGGAAGATGTTTCTGAGATAAGAAAGATAAGTAAACTACGCACTTAAGGAAATTTCCATACACTGAAATAAGAGTTTACTTAAGGTAATGGAGATAATGATGGTTAAAAAGGCACTGGCAACTGGTCTTTAAAATTAAATCCCTTGAAAATACCTTTCGAAAGGTGTAAAAATTTTCAGGAAAAAATCATTAAAACTATAATTTTCTGCTACTCTATAGTCTGTTCGCTGACAATTCTCAACCAACTAGAAATGTTAGTTATTTTTACCGATAGAAACAAACACTTAATACAATTAGTAACTATATAGAATAGAACATGCTATCACCCAAATCGACACAATCAAGCCTATTCCAGAACGAAATGACAATAATAGTGATAGCATGTGCTCGCTAGACGGGCCGCGTATTTGACATGAGCTGAATCCCTCGTACCACGAGACACAGTTCGAGTTGTGACAAGCAATTCCCGTCATACAGTTAACGATAGTTTAGCGATATTCCCTATTCCAAGACGATATTATAATACATAAAGTGATGTGATTTTAACAATCGGTGTCGTATTCCAATAACGATTTTTAAATATAGAGCTGAGGATGCACATTTAGAACGGTCTCATTAGGCACTGCCGTTCTAACAATAGCATTAAAAATCTAACTGTAAGCATTAAAGAGCCTTGCTGGGCTTCCATTGTTACCCACCAGTACTGGAGGTTGAAGCAATTAGGCAATATTAGAACTGACGCAAGCAAATATCCTTGGCCAAAGAAAATCAGCTAAACGTAATTTGATGGACATTAAGTTTCATTGTCAGAAAATGTGCGATCAATTTATTTCGTCAACATAGTTTTGTCGAGTTTAGAAAGAGATATTGTTTTAAGTCAGACTAGGTTGTAGACAAATAAGACAATGCAGTGACAACAATAGAGTGGTAAGAAACCGCTTATTACGGACAATGAGAATAAGAAATATGTTTCCGGTGAATTGGGACACTTAGATTGTTATAACACAGCTAATTAAAGCTTTAATTTTTGATTAATTATCTTCTATATCAACTTTTATAATTATTTTTTTGTAAGGTAAACGTCTACATAAGTGTTGATCATTGTCCCAGTAGTAGTAATAGTTGCATGCCATCCCTAACTTCATGTCATTACTACAGTTTACCCGCAGCTTAACAGTAAACTATGCTATCCCAAATTAACAAAGGCTACTTTTGATCCCGAGAAAGTACAAAGCTCCCGCAGGATGAAGACACGGGTAACAGCTAACATAATATTATCCCGGTGACATTATTAGTAATATTTTTTTAAATGGACAAATCGAAATTAAAATAAATAATGTAATTTTATTTTAGACCAAAATCTATAATTAAATTATCTTGTTGATTACGGTGTCTGATAAACTAGTACAAGGTACTCGATACTTATTAATTAACAGTAGGTATAACATGTACCTATTAATTCCAGTGCCCCACCGCTGACCTAAGGCCAAAGATTATTGAATAAGCTAAAAAATTCAATGTATTATACATTGACATCTGTACCTTACGGCACTAGACTGGCTGTTTGGAACAAAATGCGCGGCACATCAATCATTAATATTACTTTGACACAACCCCTGACACGGACGTCAACAAACTTAGTGAACCCGTCAGGCGACAACTGCGACAAGCAAAAGTCACCAACTACCACTTCAAGTCTAGAGGGATAATCAAACTTATTAAGTTCATCGTAAGGTTAATATACCACCAATCTTTTTTTGCAGTTATTGACCCTTTGCCTGCCACCCGACGAGGTTCACAAAACTGCGCTGTGAACCAATTTTGTGCGCCGTTTTGATGTAAGAAACATGCAGCCTGTACATAGATGTCGATGGTATTATATAATATAAGTAATTATGTTACACAGTATACCAATCAAATTGCTCTAAACCGTGTAAGGTTGCGTTTCCACCAAAGATGTGTGAGGATGTGTTGCGAGGAATGTGTTTTTCATGAACGCAATTTACCGACCCTCGCACTGCACATCTCTGGCGGAAACGGAGCCTTAAAGTTAAAAGCTAGTTGGTTGATGCTTGTAGATTTCGCGGCGTTATCAAATATCAGATTATTTTGCCCCGTTAGGTATCTGGGTCGCGTCGATCGGTTCTAATGTGCAATGTTATGCTTGCGAAGTGAATAATTGTTTGTGGCCTCTTCGTTCGTTCGCGTTTCAATAATGTTCTTAAAAAGGTTTTTACTTAATTGCATTTCACACTGTTCAGTTATTTTATTTGTTAACCCCCGACCTTTCCCCGATGCAAAAAGAGGGGTGTTAAAGTTTGACCGCTATGTGTGTCTGTGTGTCTGTAGCTCTTAAACAGGTGGACCGATTTGAATGCAATTTTTTTATTTGAAGTCAGGTTTTCTAGCCACAGTTCTTATATGTTTCATCAAAATCGGTCAAGCCGTTTTTGAGATATTGAACTTTGAAGTCGGGGGTTTTCCAACTTTTTGTTGGTTAGATTTTACAATGTCATGTGATACTTGAAATTTATTTCGTATAATGTCCCACTGTAGGGCTCGTCCTCCACGCAGAATGAAAGGGCTGGGGCCGTAGTTACCATGTGGACCTAGTATGGATTGGGAACTTCGCACACACCATTTAGTTTCTTCGCATGTGTGTGCAGGTTTCATGATGTTTTCCTCCACCGTAAAGCTCATGTTAATTTCAAATGTGATTTCGCGCATAAATTAAAAAAACTAGAGGTCCGAATCCTGGCTTGCACTCACGACCATATGGCTTAGATCAAATCACTAAGCTATCAGTCATAACTGAACAGTAAAAGGTAGGTACCTAATTAAAGTTCAGGATCATTAGTATAGCTTTGAATATAATTATATTAGCGTGCAAATCTACTACTTGGTAATGGTTACCAACTAGACTGATAACAATAGTCCTAGAAAGGCTCTGTCCTTCGAATAAAAAAAAATATCAGCGGGGGTACATCGAACCGCCGTTGTAAATTGTGCGTTTTCCAAATGACAAAACAGTTTCAAGGTTTACGAAATAGTTCATTTTGTTTCTGCGTCAACATGCCAAATCTTGTAATCTCGCTGCGTGACGCGGGTTCCAGGTCATTGTCAAGCGTGCAGTAATTTTTTCACCGTGAAATTAGCGTAAAAGTTCTCTGCAGCTCTTGCAACTAGTTTTCGAACCGTTCGTGAACCCGTTTGCGTAATGCTTCTGCGTTTGTTTCGATGAAAATATATTTAACTAGTCTATTGAATAAACTATAAATGTTTCATAGTTTAGTGACTGTTTTCTGCATTTTGAGTTTGGGAGAAGAATTATTTACTATTTCTTCATATTGATGTTTACAAGTTTTGTTTGTAAGGAATGCATTTTACCGTACAGCAGTCGTTGGTACATTACATAGTACATATTTGAAGATACATCTATAAAATACAAATATACTCTTAGTAGAGTAGTACAGTCAAAGGTGTTACTAAAGAACATGTATAACGTTAGTAATTTTTCATTTTTTACGTAGTCTTGTTATACTCGTAAATATCGAGACCACTAATCTATTTGTCTGTGCTATAGTCCTAAATAAGTTCTTAGATTAAACCTTTCTGCATCTCTACCAAGAGGAAAATGCATACAATCTGACAGAAAGCTTTCAAAGCACAATCCTAATTTCAAACATTTTTCTTTTCTACCATCTGAAAAATTTTGAAGAATTTACTGGTAGACAAAGCACCTTTAACTTTCGGTAAAAAAAAGTTTTTTTTTTTAACTTACCTATAGCTGGAAGTTTCCTGTTAGCTCCCGCAGGAACAGCGATGGCACCGGAAATCAGCAAAAACATAGCAATAAACGCACTGGCACCCATTTTTTTTTTTTAATTCACGTTGTTTTTCACAGATTAAAAAATATTCAGGACGCAACTGTTGGCCGCGTGCGCTGGTCACATTTGCGTCGCACGTCAGTCCCTGCTTGCGGTCCGTCGGCGACTAAACTCGTTGCGGAACTTTCTATTTGTTTTATGCGCAAGCGCCGGTCTGCGGGCTTTGTATTGTTGCACGCACACGGCTTGCGGGTGTTTACATTTTTCGTTATTTTTTTAAGCCCTTTAATTGGCAATATACGCTACAGTGCATATAATGCTATTTCTACATTTTTAGGTATCGTAGCAAAAATGGCAAAAACGGAACCCTTATAGTTTCGCCATGTCTGTCTGTCTGCCTGTCCGTCCGTCAGCGGCTTTTCTCAGGGATTATCAATGCTAGAAAGTTATAATTTTGCACGAATATGGTACAATAAAAAAATAAAAAATAATTTTTTTTTAGAGTACCTCCCATATAAGTAAAGTAGTGGTGATTTTTTTTTTCTCATCCAACCTTGTAGTGTGGGGTATCGTTGGATAGGTCTTTTAAAACCAACTTGCGGGGTTTCTAAGGCAATTTTTCGATTTATTGATTTGTTTGCAAAATATTCAACTTTAAAGTGCAAATTCCGCCCTCTAAAATCTAAACCACTGGGTGGTAAAATTTCAAAAAATTCAGGATGGTAGTAAGTATATCAAACTTATAAAGAAAACTATAACTGTTAAGTTTTCTTGAGAATTATTAGTAGTTTAAGAGTAATTAGCAGCCTAAGGTATAAAATATACCTAAACTCGGAATATTCTGTACAAAATACGAAATCCTTAGAAAAATATTACTAGATTTTTTCGTAATGGCTACGGAACCCTATTTCGAGTGAGTCCGACACGCTCTTGGCCGATTTTTAACGTATTCATTAAGGGAGTGACACGTATAAATTCTTTATTCGTTACACTTGGCTCTGTAAAAAATAATTGTTATTTTATTTTATATATTAAGTACCTTACTCACGAAAAATTACTGCTTTCTCTTTCTAGCCATACCACTCTTTAAACTAAGCCGCAGACGGAAGAACATGCCGGAACTATAAGGATTCCTTGTTCCTACATAGAAGACTATGGACTACGAAACGGAACCTTAGAAAACGTTGCAGGCATTCTCATGTACTTATAGTCTACATCATGATCATCATCAGCCTATGTTCGTCCACTGCTGGACATAGGCCTCTCCCATGGCACGCCACTGAGCACGATCCTCGGCCACTCTCATCCAGCTCTTGCCAGCCACCTTGCGAATATCATCGCTCCACCGAGTCTGAGGACGTCCTTCGCTACGTTTGCCGATCCGTGGTCTCCGCTCAAGAACTCGTCTACCCCAACGGTTATCGGTTATACATACATACTACTTACTTAGTTGCTCGATGATTTCAATTACCTACCATAGATCATAACATACATCTGAAATTCAACTGAAGCATAATTCAGGAATTTTATTTAATTTATACTCTGGAATGGAATTCACTCAATGCAAGCTAAACTGCTTGTTTTAAGAGAAAATAAAAGTCAAAATATCTTTATTCAATCTAGGCTATACCTAACAAGAATGTTAAAAAAATACCACCGTAAAAATTTTCAAAGTGGTCTGTCCCATAATTCGAGATAATAAAATGACAGTCTGAAATGTCAAACGTAAAAATAATGTGGCCAGCATAAAACGAACAGTGCGGCTCCGTGATTCCGGTTTCGTAAATAACCGATAAAAATGTATATTTTACGATAGCAAAAATAACATTAAAGTATTCAATATACTACTTCCTATTTTAAAAATATACACCTTTACGATAAAGTGATAAAATCTAAGCACAGGTACAAAACAGGTAAAATACAGTGTTCATCACTTAGTGCCAACGTAAAAAAATATAATACAGAGAGGCTACTACAAAACTAGAAAAACGAAGTCCGTATGGCAGCGTCCCTTTTACTCGAGTATTGAATGAGAAAAGCGTCAGCGGGACGGCAACATACGAAGTTCGAAGTTGGAGGCCTACCGACAGCTCGTCTCCCGGTCCGCGGACGCCATTCGAGAACCTTCTGACTCCAGCGGCCATCAGTCCTGCGTGCAATGTGCCTCGCCCACTGCCACTTCAGTTTCGCAATTCTTCGGGCTATGTCAGTAACCTTAGTTCTACTGCGGATATCATCATTTCTGATTCTATCCCGCAGAGAAACCCCGAGCATAGCCCTCTCCATAGCCCTCTCCATAGCCCTTTGAGTGACTTTGAGCTTCCTTATGAGGCCCATCGTTAGCGCCCACGTCTTAGATCCGTATGTCATCACTGGCAACACACACTGGTCAAAGACTTTTGACTTCAAACACTGTGGTAATTTGGATGAAAAGACACTGCGAAGCTTCCCGAACGCTGCCCACCCGAGTCGGATTCGACGAGTGATCTCTTTCTCGAAGTTGGACTTACCTAACTGGACCGTCTGTCCTAGGTATACATAGTCGTCAACAACTTCGACCAAATTTATTTTGAAGAAATTTAAACCATTGTTTTTTGTTAGAAATATAATTTTTTATTTAGATATTCATATCATAGAATAAGAAATCAAATATTCATTATTCTCATATTATTTAGTTAATGTAAAAATTACTATCAAGAAAAACATGAGATTCGTTTTCTGATGTGGTCTCAGTTCTAACCTAACCTAAACTACATTTCTAGTACATAACGAGTCGTTTCGGAGGGGTCGCTGCAGGTCTACTACGGAACTCGAAGTTCGTGTCGTGCGGTCTCTCACACTTATACTATTTAATACGAGAGCGAGAGGGACCGCATGACACGAATAAATGGATATATGAATGAATTAAATGGAAATAATTCTACAATTTGATAAGTTTGATAAAAAATTAAATGAGATTATAAAATTCATTGAATAGTTTTTCTATTAAATGTGTTCCATTCAAGTTAATAGTCGTTAAAACAATAATATTCCAAGTAAACATACGAAGAGCAAATATTATATGAAATATTTTCTGCGAAACGAAATTCTACGAAAATTCTGTCTGTGAAAGAAGGGAACACCTATTAAGTGTATTTTCAGCTTCTTATGGCAATGATCTTACTTAGAATTTAATTGAAACTTAAACATCAACATCTATAAAAAGTCGAAATATCTCCAAAACTGTCGCATTTTTATTAGACCTATTTTGCCTTTTCTAGAATGTCCTAAGTGTCCTACATGTTATTACATCACGGATCCGTTCATATCTTAATATTTTATGACATACATATATTGGTACACAGGTACCTACAAAATCTTTCCGTGATTACCGGTTGCGGCACATCACTATTTATGAAACGCAAAAAACAGGTAACACATGAAACGTCATTTTATTATCTCGAATTATGGGACAGACATAGATAATGTTTATTTTTGACATTACTATTACACTGACAGGTTTTCAAGACTGTTGGCCGACAACTCTAAGTATATAGAGTGAATATAGATATAACGGTGGCAATAGATAGCCTACTGCGTCGTTCACCTAATGCGGTCGCCGAATTTGTTTCAAACTACTTCGGCGAACGACTGTCGCCTTTACATTAGTCTGTCCGTCTACTGCGGCGGCCATATTAAGGCGGTGGCACCTGTCGCTCGCCGAATGCGGCCGACTACCGTGTTCTTTACACTTTTGCGGTCGCCGCATGCGGCGTGCGGCGAACGACTTAGTGTAATTGTCGCTATACACATCGCGCTCTCTGAATTAAATAAAATAAGTTCTTAATTTTTAATTTAGTATTATATTTTTACGTATAGTGGATATATATATTAATGTGTGTGTATCAATATGTAGTATATAGTATCAAATGACTAGTTTTTGTATATTTTTAAAACTAACTATTTAAATTATGCGTGTAAATCGGAGCATTAAGATCCATAGAAATAGCTATAAGTGGAAATTAATTTGGTTGAAGAGCGCCGGCCGTTTTTACCGGCATTGGAGTCTCAACGACATAGTCAAGCGAGCGCTGACCTCGGTTACCGTGCCGAGTGGAATGCTGCGGGATGATGGCAAGAGACCAGATGGAGCCACACTTGTGCCCTGGAGTCTTGGACGTGCTCTAGTTTGGGACGCCACTTGCGTGGATACATTGGCACCGTCTCACGTCACAAGCACCGCTCGGAGAGCTGGAGCTGCAGCCGAACAAGCGCAAACATTGAAGGCCAGAAAGTACTCACAGCTATGCGCTAATTACGAGTTTGTTGCGCTGGCTGTAGAGACTTTGGGCCCGTGGTCGTCTCAAACAAAAAAACTGTGTAAGGAGTTGTCCACAAGGTTGGTCCTTGCCCGTGGTGATCTCAGGGCTGGCTCCTACTTTGCCCAACGGATAAGTCTCGCGATCCAGCGTGGCAATGCTGCAAGTATCCTGGGATCCTTGCCGCGGGTCAACTGCGATAGCTTGTATTTTTAAATTATAGTTTTATTCTCTTACTTTTTTGTTAATATTTATAATTTAATGTGTTAAATTTTTAGTTGCTATTATTTTGTCAGTTTAGTTATGTTGTATATATTTTGTTAGTTTAGTTTATTATTTATAATTTATTTTGTAAATATGATTTCTGCGTTAGCGAAATATTCACGGACAGTATAGTACAATAAGTTAGTGTATGTGTAGATGGAAACATTATTACCTATACAATAAATACTATCATTCGGTGAAAAAAAAATTGTACTTGACATATTATATTCATTTGGTTGATGTGTTATTGAAATTTTTATATATTTATGTGTTATTTTAATAAATTTAATAAAAAAAAATTTAGTTAAATATGATAGTCTATTATTTTGATACCATCTCTTTGTTTGGCGGTGGTTGTGTTGGTTTTGGTTTTGTGGTGGCAGTGTTGCACTTACATTGATTAAAAAAATATGCTTCTATCTAAACTGATTTTTTTTTTCGACCAGACAGGCATTTGTTCGCGGGGCCCCCAAACGCGCGGGGTCCGTAGCATTGCTACTCTTGCTACGTGGCTAATCCATCCATGGTGTAGTATATTAGTTACTACACCATGTAGTAGTAGTTGAATTTTTTTCTTGCCGTAGCAATATGGGTATCAAATGAAAGCTAGTAAAAAAGACTAGTTCAAAAATATCTATATCACACTAGCTTTTACCCTTAAACTAATCGGTCTGGTAGTTGCACTTGAAATTTTCGGGATTTTACCAAATTCCCCTGGCAATTTTCAAAATTTATATGGTGGTCTTCCTTCATTGAGGTTGTGTTGTGAATAGCTGTACAAAATTCAAGACTCTAAACCCAGTGCTGAAATTTAAAAAAAAACCGCTTTCCAAATTCAAATCATTTATTCAGTAAATAGGCCGCAATAGGCACTTTTACAGGTCATTTTTATAACTACCAGCCCTTTCGGAAAGACCATCATTGCCAAGAAGAATGCGCCGCAAGATACTTGGCAGAAAGTCTTTTTTTTTCAAAATACTTAAAAACTACTACAGTATACCATTAAAGATAAAAAAATAAAATAATAATAATACAGGGACGTATGCGGCCCCTTAGTTACAAAACTATCCCGTGGGAATATCCGGATAAAAAGTAGCGTATGTGTTATTCTAGACATCGAGCTACCTTCATACCAAATTTCATGACTCTAAGCCCAGCGGTTATTATTTCAAGATTTTATCCGCACTGGGCCCACGTGGGAACTATGGCCCAAGCCCTCTCATTCCGAGAGGAGGCCTGTGCCCAGCAGTGGGACGTATATAGGCTGAGATGATGATGATGGTTTATCCCTATTCCGTGGGAATATCGAGATAAAAAATAGCCTCTGTGTTATTTCAGAGGTCCAGCTACCTATACACCGAATTTCATGGCTCTAAGCCCAGTGGTTGTTATTTCGAGATTTCATCCCTAGGTATCCCGTGGGAATATCGGGTCAAAAAGTCGCTTATGTGTTACCTTCGGTTACCTACATACCTTACTTATGTGTTACCTTCGGCTACCTACATACCAAATTTCATGACTCTAAGCCCAACTAACAATTTGGCGATAAGATAAGCTCTATAACCGCCGTATATTAGTTCTTTTAAACTCCTTTAGCTCTAGCACGACCTAAAAATTAGCGATATAGCACGCTATAACTCTCTTATAGTCCGATTTTGGCACAGACCTTATCACTTCAAGTGGTATAATAGTGCTACAGCAGCGACGCATATTACCAAAGGAGATAATAAAGAGCCACAACAGCCGTAACTTGTACCAAGGGTTCTATAAAACCTGTAAAATGTTTTCTTATATCACTTAAAGCGCAACAAAAAAGCTACAGTGGTGAAAATAAACTCTCCGCGAATAAAGGAGATAATAAAGAGCTACAATAGCCGTAACTTGCGCCAAGGGTTCTATGAAACCTGTAAAATGTTTTCTTATATCACTTAAAGCGCGACAAAAGAGCTACAGTGGTGAAAATAAACTCTGCGTGATACAAAAGCTCTTAGTGTACACTATTGTATTCAATTTTATAGAAATATTTCTATTTGGAAATTAACATGTGTCATTTTTAATAATAAAACGCGAACAGTGCTAATATTATTGTAATGGCGACGGGAAAGACGGAAAACGGTAAGTGCGTTATTTTAATATCAGTTATTTTTACGTAGATACGTGAAAAACTATTGCGGTTGTAAGTTTTCTGTTATTATATATGATATTTTACATCTCAATTTTCAAGCGCCTTAGAAATATATACGTTTCGATTAAAATTTTAGACGATAAAATACTACGGTGCATTTTTTTTTTCGAAAAGTTAATTTAACGGGTTAGGTTTGCCAATGGGTGTAGTAAAGTAACTAGATCTTATATTTTTGAAGACTGTACAATAAATTATACTTAATTTTCATGATTATGTTTGCCATTTTAAGGTTATTATTTGTAAACGAAAATGGCGTTGTTGTCTGTAACTCTTAAACATTCCGATATCTCTATACTATCACTTCGGAGCGCAAGGCTAACTAAAAAAGTCATATTTATTACTACTGTAGAACTGATAACTCTAAAATAGAGTTATTACATATCTTATTAACACTTAAAGCTCTTAAAGAGCTATACCCTAACTCCGTTATATCACTCACTCATTGAGAGTTATTAGAATTGCCACTATAACCTTTATACAGCTTTAAGATTTTCCTACAGCTTATTTAACACTAAAGGCTACATTTAGCACTAGAAGGTAAACATAATACTCTTACAGAGCGATAGCATTAAGACGCGTTAATAGACACTCCAAAAGAGCTTTCAGTGATAAAATCACCCTACAGTTGCAACTATAAGCTATAACGTGGTAGCTTATAGCTCCACTGTGCAGCTTAAAGTTATTATATTTTTCTAATTTCTATTAAATCACTTTACTATCGCCAGCTGACTAATGTATTCAATTAGATCCATAGTATCACCAAAAGCTATAACTGTAGACCTTGTAAAGCTACTCTACCACTCAAAGCTACAATACGGTCTATTTTTATCGCCAAATTGTTTGTTGGGAGCCCAGCGGTTATTATTTCAAGATTTTATCCCTATTTCGTGGGAATATCGGGTTAAAAAATAGCATATGTATTATTTCAGAGGTCCAGCTACCTACATACCGAATTTCATGGCTCTAGTCCTAGTGGTTGTTATTTCGAGATTTTATCCCTAGGTATCCCGTGGGAATATCGGGTCAAAAAGTCACCTTTATGTTATTCTAGACATCCAGCTACCTACATACCAAATTTCATGACTCTAAGCCCAGCGGTTATTATTTCAAGATTTTATCCCTATTCCGTGGGAATATCGGGTTAAAAAATAGCATATGTATTATTTCAGAAGTCCAGCTACCTACATACCGAATTTCATGGCTCTAGTCCCAGTGGTTGTTATTTCGAGATTTTATCCCTAGGTATCCCGTGGGAATATCGGTTCAAAAAGTCGCCTATGAATAATTCCAGACGTCCAACTACCTACATACCAAATTTTAAGACTCTCCAAGCCCAGCGGTTGTTATTTCGAGATTTTATCCCTATCCCGTGGGAATATCGGGATAAAAAGTATCCTATGTTTTAATCCAGGTCCAGCCGTTTTAGCGTGAAGAAGTAACAAACATACTAACTCACTCACATCCTCACTCACTCACAAACTTTCACATTTATAATATTAGTAGGATTAGATCTCATTTAGTCTTAGCTAAAAAGTTCAAAATACAAACATAAATTTAATAATTCAAAAAACCTGACTGCGTAAAAATACTCTTATTATAAACTTAAAAATAATAAAACAAGTCTGGGTGATCTGAACTGAAGGAAAATTGCGTAGAAAGTACCTAATTGACCTAAACTATAACAAATAGTATATTTAAATACGGATATAGCTACTTTGACAGTCGGGACCCATTAAATAACCTAGACTCATTCCTATCCAATGGGTATTTTAATTTATGTTTTTTATTATTTACTTTTTGAATAGGCTAGACGAATAAAAAAACTGTTTAGTCAGTCAGGTGGATAATTTAAAAATATTGTGCACATAATTTTTTCATTTGTTTGGCAAACAAAAAAATTACGAGGATACAGTGCTTAGAAGCTTCGAGTGACGTCACTATATGGTAGAATTTTTACCTTATAGTGACGTCACAAACTCCCACTCTGGAAGTTTGATGATCTATATCTGTCGATTTTTAATAAATAACCAAAAAATACGTGTATCATATTTTTCCATAATCTAACAGTCGGACTAAATAGAATGACATATTTTTAACCCAGTCGTCATCCCTATTTATTTTGTACCTTTTATTTTTATTATTATTTTTAATTAGACATGAGCAAGTAGTCACTATTAAATGAATAATGTTAAGTTTTATCAGCGGCTACGCGGGTCGTTGGCGAATTGCGTTTGCGCCACTAAGCCGGCGGAAGCAGCGCACGCGCCGTGAAGGACGACCACAGGAGGCATTTTATACGCAGCATGCTAACAAACAGCATGGCAGTAGGCCGGCCATATTAGCCGAAGAACCGATAACCGCTGAGGTAAACGAGTTCTTGAGTGGAGACCGCAAATCGGCAGCCGTGCCGTGGGACGCCCTCAGACTGGGTGGAGCGATGATCTTCGCAAGATGGCTGGCAAGAACTGGACGAGAGTGGCCGAGAATTGTGCTCAATGGCGTGCAATTGGGAAGGCCTGTGTCCAGCAGTGGACTATAATGGGTGATGATGAGGTGTTAACAAAACACAAACTGCTAACAAACTGTTTCATTGATTCAGTTAAGGAACTTGAAAACTAGCTGGATACAGTTTAGTATGAAGTACCTTCAGATCATTTTGATATACTTATTCTTATTTACTTATTTGGGACTATTTCGAGACATACGCATTTTTTTCATGTCACGAATAAATGTTTCCTTTTTTCTATCTTACACAAACATCTAAAGATCGTGTTAAGAAATCAGATTCAGTTTTAAAATGAGAATAAAGCATAAGTAACTTAAATTGAGGCAAATTTAATCCAAACTAATATGCAATGTATTCACTTTTCACCGTATTGTAACAAGGTAAAAAAACGTAGTTGAATCTACCAACTACCTGATACAATTTCTCTACTGCGACAGAATATCCGTGGTTGCCGTAGATTCAAATCCAGGCTCGCGCCTCCTGAGTTTTTGAGTGAGTTCAGTTTGAAATTACATTTGAAATTTACTATGCACTTTACGGTGAGAGGAAACATCGTCAAGACCAGCACAAAAAAGTGTGTAAAGATTCCTATCCTCACTGCATCAGCGTGAGAACTACGGCCCAAGCCCTAATTTTATTGAATTCTACTGCCGTTGTATACAGCTTGATAAAAAAATGAATGAATACGAAAGTAAGCATGCGAACCTTGTGCGAACGTTAAGCTGTAATTAAACAAAATTTAAAAGTAACTAGCAAAATATCGGCCTATTGCTTACCTTGTAATTTTCTCTGTGTACCTGTTTTCTGTATCGCTTATTATTTCTGGTGTACAATAAAGAGTATTTGTATTGTATTGTGTTGTATCGGTTGGAACTCAAAAGACTTCTTCAATATACTTTTCTAATTAATCGGTAAGAAACAGCGTTGCTCCTTGGACTACTGTAAGTAATCTGTTTACTGGGACCATGATCTATTCCCTTTCGAATTGTTTACCGATTAATTTAAATACCTATTGCTCATACAAATTATTTAAGCTGTTTTAAATACTTAGCTCTAAGTACACACGCAGTTTTCGGATTAAAAAAATTCTATGCAAAATCTCAATCAACCTCAACCTATATAATTAACGTATAACATTTATCTATTAGGTACTGCACTTACCGCAATTCACTCCTCAGTGCACAGAAAAATCATCATTATTCTTGTGCTTTGTAAAATTTTATATTTTACCGAAGTCCGGAGTGTAGGTAGGTACTCCCAATGTTAGAAGAATCGAATAAACCAGCATTTTTGTATCAAAGTCAGACCAATCGTATATTTTCCTAAAGAGGAACAATGGAATATTCGTACATTCATGCAAACGAGACAATTAATTTGGTGAATGATACCAATATAAAAATGTATAAAAAGTTATAAAAATATTATAATTGTACTTACTTTTTACAATAGTGACATCTAGTAGCATTGTTTATAACTACAAGCACAACTTGATTACAAGTTGTCGAAGCGCGCCATCTAGCGGTGAGTAGCGATACAACAACTTTCATTGAGTATAAAATTAGTACAATTAACTAAACTAGATGGCGCTTTACATCTGTAACCCTATTATTAAACTAGATGTCGCTACCCTCATAAAATGAGTTGTTCGCAAATTAATAAATAATCTTCATCTTCAACACATTTTCTGAATTTTTAACTCTTAATTTTTGGTTTTTACGGCGTTAGTAAAAATGTCAATAGTTTTCATGTATGTAATCTCTCTTTTTCTCTTTTGAGTAGATGAGAGGAGCATTTAGTTATAGATACCGATAAAGAGTGAGTTAAATGGTAAAAGAAAGCTACAAATGACACCTCCAGCATAAAAAGAGAATGAGAGAATCCAGATTACTTGGGCTGTATTTTCTATTCTAAGCGGGCTCGCATACAACGATGAACTCCCTTTGGCATGCGACGGCCCTGGATTAGAGCAAAACAGGAGCGGTTACTCCAGGTGCCAGATGGCAAGGGGTGCCACTTTTTAGTTCCCAGTGCAAAATAAGATTGGTGTCTTTTAGACAATCTTACACTATCTTTAAGAGCCGGGTCTCCCTTTGGCATGCTTAGTTAAAGCTCCCCTTGCTGAACGGCCCGTATGACTTCCTTTTCTCTCCAGTAAAGCTAATAACTCTTCTTTGGACAGTCGGGTAAAAAAACCACGAGAGTCTGACAGTACCATTAAACTACTGAGCATGCGTAGATTTTCTTCGCAATGTATTCGTTCATCGAAAAATTCATGGTTATTAATTTTAATTTCACAACTTTTCGAAAATTCAGAGGACGATGCTTCACTTGAGACTCTGTGCCTTTTTTTTTTATTCGACTGGAAGGCAAACGAGCAAGTGGGCCTCAAACTATTAGGTCACCATTAGGCTGTTTTGGGAGGTTATTTACTTCAACAGGAGAAAACGGAACATTTCATCTTATTGTCAGACCATTCGCGTGTCTTTCTAATTTTAAATTACAAATGTTGTAAAAATTGCCAACTACGAGTAATGTACTATCTTGTGGCATAATTAATATCAAATCCAAGGGTTTGTTGTGAGAATCTCAATTATTATATTTTAAAGCAAGATTAAAATAGTGGTGTTCACTTATGTATCTTTATGAATAGTCTCTACTTATAGCATAAGCCGTGGTGACCTAGGGGTTTGACCTATCACCTCTCAAGCAGAGGTTCGTGGGTTGAAGCCAGGGCCCGCGGCACGTCGAATTTTTCGAAATTCATGTGCAAAATTACATTTGTAATTTACCACGAGCTTAACGCTGAAGAAAAACATCGTGAGGAAACCTGTACACACTTGTAAAGTATTTCAATTGTATGTGTTTTTTTTCTAAATAGGCTCGGATGATGATAATGATGAATAGGATAGGTAAGTACTAATAGTATTTAGAAAGGTGGGTCGATGAGAGGGTTTATTTCTAATGCCTATTTTACTCATATTTTAAATTGACTTTGGATTTTATGACTACTATAAGTATATTATATTGTTGTAGAAGTGAATATAATTTTTTTTTTATAATTCATGGCAACTGATCATTATAATCCGTTTTTGGTAGGTATGTATGACTTAAAATAATAAAAAACAGCAGATTTCGTAAAGTGTTATGATTAATATTGTATTTGGAGTTTATGCATACATAATTACCAAAAAGTGGCTAAAATTGGGGTTAGATTAGATAAAAAGACAGAAGTACATCGCATAAATTTATTTCATTTTTATATGCGGTAACCATATTATTCGCATTATTCGTATAAAATATTATTTTCATAATATTTACAATTCTCAGTTCATTAACTTACTACTAACTAACGGCACATTTACATGGACATTACTATAATACAACATTTATATTATAATGCTATTTATTTATAAATAAGGAGAATCACTTATTTAGGCTAAGTCTTTCTTGAACGAAGTCACATCATAATATTTATATTCTTATTATTAGTAATACTATTTAGTAAAGGAGATTAAGAAATGATGAGTACCTAGGTGCTTATTTCAAAATTTGAGATATTAGAAACTTTTGTAATAATAACTTGCGAAAATGACAAAAAAAACTGAGAATTTTTTTAATAAAAAAAGAGCGACTGCAACTGTTAAATGTTAACACTTTCATAAAGTGATATAGCTTCATGTTTTACAGAAATTATGTTATACAATGAAAAGTTACTAAGCAACTTGAGGTTAATAGGTATGATTAAGTACTAAATGACAATGGTAATAGATGAAGAGATGAATTACAATAAATAGTTGGCATATGAGACGATACTGGAATTTTCATACTGACGAATGGCGATGACAAGGAACTACAAACAAGTGCTTTACACTAAAATAAATTAATGATTACTTACAATGCACTACTAAATATCACAGAGAAAGTACCCAATACTTATTTGACGAAAATATTCCGTCAAGCACATCAAACTAACAATCGCCGTATTTAATATTACTGTGGAGATAATACACTGATTAAATTTAAATTTAATTTTTCCTTTTCAAAGATGCCAAGAGTCGTTAATTGACTAAGTAATCATGACACTAGTTAAAAGAAACAGTATATACGACGATCGTAACATATCAAAGAGAGCATACACACGTTAGACACTAACAATAAATAATACAGGCACTATAATAAATAGACCATATCCAAATTACGTCACTATAATACTTAGTGTCTGACTGGAGTCAGTAATGCAAACTTTCACCGATGCTCAATTTCACTCATTTTTTTTTATTCGACTTGTTTTTCTAATCTGAGTTGCCTATGTCTTCTTTGCCTCATGGCTCTTTTGGGGTTGTTCACTTGTTTCCCGTTCTTCTTAGATAAGAGTTGGCGTGCAGATTTCTTGCACTGTGTACTAAAGGAGTCGTCGGGACAACGCAACTCCCAATACCACTTCTTCAGAGTGTTGGCATAAGCTCTAATGGCAATTGTGTCTTGCCGAAGACACCGGTTGGTGTCCACGTCGTCAATTTGCAAATGCTCTAAGTTCATTCGATTTTTGTTAACGTGTGGTTTGGCCACGTTGGCTTTCTCCATGTCGTCTTCTACTTCTGTGATAAACTTCTGTAGTTCTGCTAGCGTTGCTCGGATGAGACTATCACGCTTTCGCGTATAGTTCATCAGGAAGTCGTTGTCCAGATGGCGAATGTTCACAATCTGGAGGCGCTCCCAAACCGCTTTGTAGTCTAGGAGACTCTTATAGAGCTTCGGCATAACGTACGCGAACTGAAACAAAAGAGAAATAACGTCAGTCATGACATTTAAACATCTTTAATATGAACTCTTATAAAATAAAGGGAATTTTCAGGATCTATTACACGTACACGAAGTTCCAAGTTTGATGCAATCACATTGTTGGCTTTTAAATACATATAAACTGCGATATTTTACTGCGAAGCTAATTCGTGTCGAGGTTGTATAATCCGTTTTTGTGATCGTAGGACTGCAACTAACATTAATGCAACTTTGCTCAAACTTATGAACGATTGCTTATAGCTGTTGCAGTTTTTATTTAAATTTATTTCAAATTACATACGTCGACTTGATTGTAAAATGCATCCAAGTATTTTGCTGAATAAATATCAAAGTGTGACATTCTAACGTATTTAACTATTACGAGTACAGAAGACCCTTTTAATCACTGTCCTACTATCACTTATAAAATTAATCATGTCAAATAGGCAACACTCCTTTAAATTCATGTTTCTAGTTGAAATACGATATTGTTTAATTTATGTGCGTCCTATAGAATCGCGGTTTGCTAACTCTTGAATACTTAGGTACGTCTCTACATAACTTTGTATCTCATGTAAAATGGCTTAAACGCCTCAGGATAATTCATCTTTTAAGTTGTTTCGAGTATGGTGAGAAGCACATTGCTCGCCTATGACACAATCTGCGTAGCGTAATTGCAAATGTCGTATCCAGTTGTACCGGCGGCGGTGGTGACGAGAAGGTAGAATTTGACGATTGAATTGATAAGTAAGTATACAAACTATCTAGACACATCAACATAATGATAAGACATGTTGTAAAATATTTAATAAATCTTTTATCGATAGCTCAGCGTATTTAATGAATTGGAGTGATATCATTGTTTAGTAACACTGTCACGCGTGTTAAAGTCGCGGTCCGAATAGAAATTGCATTGAAATGCACTCGGAAAGTCAATTGCCGTCTGGAAAGTGCCTTTTGCAACGACAGAGTTTTATTTTGCTTAAGTCCTAGGACAACGCGAGGTTTAGTGCACTGCGCTTCAGTGTAGCCGTGATGGATCGCAAAATGTAGGTAAATACAAGTACTTGCACCGGCCACACAGGTTTGCCTCGACGCTGTAACTGATAGGTTATTATTGTCTTTTGAAAACGACCTTAGTTGATGCGAACACGATAAATATCAGCCCACGTGTATATTGTTTGTTTCTTTCTTCGCAATAGCTAAAGAATACCTAAAGTTGCTAATAGGCTTAACTAGGCAAATGAAGTGATGGATGAAGTAGACAGTTTAAATTTGAATTTAATTTATGTTTTGATTTTATCGAAACCCACTAATAGATAAACTTTTCACAATTCACGATGACCGTGATATTTGTACGATATGAGGAAAATGGAGCAGTGTTTCAATTTTGTGATCACTCAAATCCACTTCCGATTTGTTCCGAATAATTTTAAACTTTGCCTGAGTCATGTAGAGTTCACCATGCTCTAATAAAGTAGTAAGGTTTCAAGTGATGCTGAATGGCCGCTGAATGAATGAACTCATCCCGCTAGTAACGGTCTTCGTAGAATATAATATTACAGGGACAATTAACAGTCGGACGTAATTGAATATTTTGTTTACGCATAAACAGTGTCGCAAGTTATAAACTTCCTCTTTGTGAATGAGTGATTCATGAATGACCGGCATGGGATAATGTTTCTGGAATTCTGGCGCTTAGGGCTGACCTATTTATAAATTGTGTATAATACGAATTCCGATGATACATTTTATTCTAAAGCTACACAATGTAACCGTTTTTCTACTAGTAACATCAAACATTTTGCATCAAATTAAAATACTATTAAAGCAATCCATTGACGAAGAAAAAGGGATTGACATTTGATTTAATGATATAAAAAATTTATTATTTATTAGCAGTCGATAATTCTTGGCTCGTAAAACGTATCGCGTTTCACAGTTTCCCGCCGTCGCTTAGAATTCCGGAGAAGAAATTGTCGAACGATAATAAAAGCGTCGGCTCGTGGGCAAATATGGGCAAGTATTAAAGCTGAAAACCCGACAATACGCCGTATATTTGCGTTAAAGAGTCGAGAACGTGTCGCGGACAAACGCGGCACAGCCCGGAATCGTAAGTTCACATTCGTCTCACTTGAACAAATAATGTGTTTTTAACATTTCGTGTTGTTTTGTTAAATCGTAAATACTGAACAAACTCTAGCGTCTCTGCAGCTAAAGCGATCGTCGCCGCGGCCGCGCCGAAGCTCCGACAAGAGGAATGCCCGTTTCATGTTCGCGGGGAAAATATTTGCGACGGTTATTATGAAGGAAATTCTCAAACAAAGGAAGTAAATAAAATTATTCTTTTACGTTTTTTTATCCTTGAATATTCAATAGTCATTCGAATGATGTGTTTAAAAGACACATCCACATTATCCTCTTGACGAGTCTCAGTGTTTTAACGTCTCATTTGAGGGCTATTTAGTTTTTAAATTGTCCGTAAGTCAACTAAAGCCAGAGCGGAGCCGAGATCACTTGAATTCTAACGCTTTCCTTTGCCCAAAGTCAAATATTTGAATTTCTTAAGTGGCCATACATCGATGAAATGTCGAGTCCAACGTCAGAAATATTTAACATACAACCGTGTAGACACTAAGCGACTCCGTACGGTCGTGTATCGAGATAACGCGTTGCCAGCCGGCGGGCGGCCAAACTCTCCCAGTACGTACGGACACCAAACGCTTCAAATACATATATGCTTATTGTCTCGTGTCGCATTAGTTTTGTGTACTAATTAGTGGGTGTCCAATACTAATACGTAATAGAAAGTCGCGGTCCAGATGTGTGCTCAGTAAATAATAAAAGAGCTTAAGAAGACCCGTTACAAGCGCTTGTGTATTTCATATGTCTCGGAGGCGGCGAGAACAATCGATGGTCTAAAAGCAATTATCATACGCGGCGTAGACCTGTGGTTATCGGGATCGCGTGCCGCCGCGGACTGTCGATCTATGCAAATTTCCTCGAAATATTTAACTGGCTTCTTTGTTTGGCTGGCTCCCACTAACACGCACGTAAAGCTCGGATTTATGAGTCACCAGTCCAGCTAGACCCCCTGCACTCGAAATAGCTTAGCCCATCCGACACCGCCGGCGGTTTACCGAAGCTCATTCTAAGCTGGCCACTCTCGAAGGCGGTGCTATATTAAAATTGAAGCGATAATTCGTTCCAATTAAATTTTGAATTGATAATCGACTCGCAAAATTGAACTTTATCGGTTTAATTTTATGAATTAAGGCGTCAATAAAGATCTGGATTAAGTAATACGGACCGCCTCGCGGGTCGAAAAATTGCATCGATTTTCGCACTGTAGCGGTATTGGAAATTAAGGGTTTGCATTTGTAGTTATTGCCCTTAAGTACAATGTGAAGTAAATAAACGTGGCACCGGGGCCGGGCACGTGTAATTTGGCCGGCGGAGTCTCATTTAGCTGCAGCGAAGCCTCGAGCGGGGCTAATGCGCGGGAACTTTGCGTCAAAGAAAGCAAAAATGGAAAAATAATTTAAAAACATTGAACGGAAAATAAAAGAGATGGGCTGGACCAAACCTCCCTCGCCCCATACCGACTCTAACCGGTGTTTATAAAGTATAAGATATTTGGAATTTGAATACCAGATATTGTGGGTAAACACCTAATCGATACTTGCGTTTATGTAATGTAACAGACGAAAATATGTATTAAGAGTAATTTGTGGTCAAGACATTTGTGTTAAATATTAGAATACTAGATGAATCACGTAATTCATCTATTTAACCCTAACGAATCATCAGTGACCTATTTAATAATATCCGGTTGCTCCTAGACGTGTCATAATTTGCTTTAGTCATAATGAAAAATTACAAAACAGGTGGTTGAACAGATTATAAAGGTCATTGAACCGACTTCAAAAGGAAGAGGAGGTTCTCCAGTACGATCGTTTTTAATTTATAATTTTTCATTCGGTTATTTAAAAACCGTCGGTAAAAGAAGAATAATCACATGTTTTTAAATTCAGTGCATCCAAAAAAATAAAAACTTACTTTTAGAGCTGACATGGGCTTTCCTTTCGGTAGGTCATTGTAAACATGATTATGAATCTCGATGAAATTCACTTTGGGCAGCCATCTTGGGTTCCCGAATCTGTTTTCTCTGGAGTCGCTGATTTCTTTCCGCGCATCAGTGAAGAATCTCCTTGTGTTTTTTAGTTTTTTAATTATCTTTCTCGCCAGCATTGAGTGTAGATCCACGTTTTTTGGCCTCCTTATATGCGAAGCGTCTTTGGTTATTCTTTGTGTTGGCATGTTCTCTTTATTATGTTGTTTTTTATGCCTCTGCTTGTGTTCAAGCGACATAGCTTCGGCTTGCGGCAGACACATGGTGATGATAAGAACTACGGAGATAGCTACCAGCAGCTTTTTAGGAAAACCTGGAACAAAACATAAGAACGTTAATAAATTTCATCACCCCGATAAGAAACTGGACCGGTTGATATGGATGTTAATTAAATTATTCATAGATAATTGTTATCTTTACATGCCATTGGAAGCTTATCATGAAATGTCCGAAATTTGATTACGTCTTAGGCTATTGTTATGAAAAGAAATGGGTTATCAATTGCAAAAAAAGTGGACGTGTTTTAACGAGTTTCAATTTCACAACACTAGAGCACTGTAAATTTGGTGACTTCAGAGCGACAAGTGTTTTCGCAATATTATGTAAAACTGTCTAATTAGTAAAAAATGTGAGTTATCAGATATGTAGAATAGAGTTCTAAAGTAAGTTAAAAGTGATCTGATTGAGATAATACGAACGGAATGCAGCTCATTTCCTTTTATTTTAGCTAGTTTGTTAATTGTTTTCGAAGTTCGCTTTGTTTCGGTGATATTTAAGAAAAAGGAGAGGCGATTAGTACTTCGTAAATGCAATGAGGTACTTCCTACGGCCGGTTCACACAGTAGCGTGGCATTCCTCGGGCGTCTTGAAGAGTCACATAAAAAATAATAAGCTCCGCGATTACCGCACCAAGATGTGAGTACCTACAGTGTACACCTTATGTATATGGGCATGTATGATCTTCATCTCTGGACCACTTTCATAGCTATCAGACGGGGAATACGCGTTGGTTTTTATAATGCGCCCTTTACTTACGGCATGAGAATTAAAATTAAATAATAGCATGAAACAATTATTTTAACCCCAAATGACTTGATTTAAACGTAAGCAAAGATTGTCTTATAGGTAAACTTAAATAGATATTTGGTAACCAAAATACGAGAACAAAATATTCGTATTTTTTCATAATATCACCGACCGCGTTTCGCATCCGGGATTTCAAAGTTTGGCAGCCAGGTTCTCAAATTGAGAGTTTATCAATTAAAGTGAAATACAATTTAAGTTCTACTTCTAGATTGATTGTAGCTTTTGTTGAGCGTGACGCCCCTAAAAGGTTGCGCAAACTTCTACAGACATGTCCCTTTCGATTTACCGTTTGACTGTTATTGAAGGTTTTGATGTTGCGCGCCAACCATAAAATATGTTTTACGGCCCAGCCTCGCCATTCTGTGAGGCGACGTTTCCCGACTTTTAAAAAGCAACGCTGAGTGCAAATGCGTAGAAAATTACCCTTTCAAATTGCGTAAATATGCAGTTTTATGACCTAGGATTGCGATCGTCAGTTAAGTTGCATCAGGCACAATAAGTAGTTGGGTGTATTTTTATTCAAACAGGTAAGAAAATAAATTGTTAAGAACTCCTACAGGTACCTATTTAAAATTTGACATTAAAAAAAAAGTACAAATATCGCAAGATTTCCAAGAAAATACTTATTTAAACCATAGATTCTACTTGCGGTTACATCTACATATCAATTTAACCTTTGCAAAAACACTTGTAAATTTTCAGAACCGATTGAAGATATTTAAGGTATGATGGCAATTCCTCGTACGTAATACATTATGTCAGATAAGGAAAAATCGAGTTTAATGGTCAGTGAATCATTAGGTCAAGCCGTGTCGTTGACAATATAATGTATGTTAACTAAACATGACGCTATTTTCACCATAGCAAACTTTTAACAACGGTCCATGTTTATAGTCTGCACATTCTGCTCTACATTTTGCTGTAACATTTTTACTCTGTGTCCATTGTGTACGATTAGGAGCGTATTAACATCGTGGGATGAATTGACGAGATCAAACAATGCGATGGCGTGCATTACCACGAAAATTGAAATCACAATACAACTTCGGATTTTCCCCTTTTTATTGCCGTCATAGCTGTTTGAGCTAAGTTTCCGCAATACTACACACGGTGAATTATCAAAAGGATTAAGATTTTAATTATGTAATATCCGTTTTAATTTATATTTCGAATGGCTACAACTTTTCCCGGGAAAATTTGGCAGTAGGTACCGATAACTCACAATAAAAATACATTACAAATGTCTTGCTTTAAAAATAGACGTTACATATTGTAAAGTTAGGTAATTTCATTAAATTTTTCTGCTTTATCGGTTTAACGTTGTGTACTCTCATAACATTACTACGAAGTAATTTCTAATGTTTGCAAGGCAATGGATTCTAAGAACCACCTAAGGAAAAAATTACAGATAAATCCGACATCAACGCGTTTAGCAAACAAGCCACCGAATCGATACATTGTATTTGTTCTAACTAATTAAAAAGTTGCTCATCGAAAACAAACGAGTATCGGATGTCGCAGATTTTTCAACGAATCCTTTTGACGTTTCGCCGACGGCCAGTGTTGTCCATTCCCACACGAACTGCTGGCTAGGCATTGCCACTTCTGAGCATCGATTGTTGACTTCCGAAAATGAGCAATCGATTCAAAATATAACAATGACATACTCGTTCAGGAATTGTACTTGCACTATGTAATCTCAGTGCACCTTCACTTGTGTCAGCATTTCTGTATTTATTGCTATTGTTGTATGCATATTAATGAGCTGTTGTGATTTGTTGTTTGTTTATAGCCGACTTGATTGCGTCGGTGACATAATGGGAAAATGTAACCACATTAGATTTAAGTTTTGCGTAAGTTTGAATAACTTGCGTGTGTTTCAATTTTTGAGTTTTGCTATTATTTTCACTGTCAGGACACTGTTGTATTTTATCTTAATTTTTAGATTAACCTTAATTTTATACAAATAATAAAAATTACATTTATAAAAAAAAGTTTCTAATCAAAATCACACACCGGTTAAAAGGACATCCATGAACAATTCATTGATGTAGCTTCTTCGGGCAAGTCCATATTCACGCGGACAAATTTTCACGATTTCCTTTATTCGGAAAACTAATAATCATATAAATTAATCGAACACTGGCCGGAAACGGAGCACCCGCGAATGACACTGAGAAAAAAAATCACGATGATTTTTAAATTTCGAACGCACTAGACTTTGACTTAATATTCGCACTCGACTATTTGTTTCGATTCGTGTGTCACCGATGTGGTGCGAGGCGCGAGTGCGAGACCGGCGCGCGGGCAACCTCCACTCGATGAATGGGTACCAAAATGCGGCACCGTACATGAAATAGCCGGTCAAACATAATGCGAAAACCCTTACCCGCTAGCAGCACAGAAGCGCGCCAGATTAAGGAGACGATGTTGTTCTAACAATTATTTAATGACAATGTCTACATTTAAGGCGTTAACTATTTTGTTTTTAATTTTGAGTCGCGGGGTCATAGAGCATAAATGTTATATATTTAATAATCACTTCTAATAATATAAAAATATAAATAAGCTTCAATATTTTAGACTATCGCGGTCATTACTAATTTTATTTTATGAATTTAATTCGGGTTTTGTTCCGCGTACCTTGATTTTCAACGAAGCTCAATATACATAACGCGGAACAAAAGCCGAATTTAATTCATAAAAAATAAAGTAGGTAAGCTAATTTATAAATGTACTATTTTTTATAATATTAAGTATGTAGTAAAATAGATTTCATTTGATTTACAGACATTTAAATAAATTTGGTTAATATTTTGAAATTAAAAAAGTTTTAGCTACTGAAAGAAAGTCTCTATTCCAATCGTTTTCCACATCTTGTGCAAGCGAACAATATCATTCGGTCGGCGCGCGGTGATTCATCGATGAGTCTATCCTAAAGTTTTTATCGAGTGCGAACACGCGTCGTCTGGCGCTGGGCAGCACTACGAGTTCGCGACATCGCGATAATTAACTGTTACTGAAATTAGGAGATAAAATCGTAATTATTCGGATTATCTTTCATTAATATAATATCAACATCATAAATTAAACTACGATAGATCATGTAGAAATTAATGTATTTTTTTGCTAAAAGTGATATATTGTAAAATAATACTCTCTCAACCACCTGTAATAAGCAGGTATTAGTCAAAAGCAATAACTATAAAATAGCATACAACTCTCGTTTTCTCCGAGCGCAGAAAATTACTTATGTCGACCGTCCTTTGAATACATGAACAGCAAACACGATGCGAAAAAACAAGGACCAAAATAAGAAAGCAAACTACAAAAAACAACTCGAGTCTGGGAAAGACTCGACGAGTTTGTGACACAGATTAAAGTAGAGATTCACGTCCATACGTAGGCACTCAAAATAAACTACTATTTTATACTAACTTACAGAGACAAATGTGTAGACATTCATATCACTTTGTATACTGGCTGTCTGAGAACAAGTCTTGTGGTAACTTTTACCGCGTATGGCTCGCACTCTGGAGCCGGCGCACTATTTACTTTGACACGTTTTTTTGTCTCGTGCTTAACAAGCCGTCGTTATTGTACGTGACCGCTTATTGATAGTGTCAATACAGGATTATTAAAGTTCATGATTAATAACGCACCAAATTTTATTCGTTTGTTTTTAGTCTGTGGGCGGTACATGTCTACCGCGGGCGTAGAGTTATTTTCTAAATTCAAACTAAGTTTTTTCTCAAAGTCTCCATGCAATTACTGGCCAGTAGCGCGGTGAAATGATACGACAGACGATGCAATTTGTAATTGCAATACGAGCCGCGGGAGATTACTATTGTTTTTTGCGTCGGTTTCCCAGCGCGTGCGTTTTTGTTCATGTCTACTGACATAATGATACAGCTTAGCTTTCATTGCTTGTTTTTCAGACGATAATTAGTTTAAATGGCGGCTTTTCCGGCGCTTGTTTCATCGGTGAGTCACGGATTTCCCGAATTTTCGCGGAGTCATGGCGAAAATGAAGGAAAGCCTACAAACATCGTCTCGGGTGGCCGGGCGCGTTACTCACGCTTGTAGAAAGCGCGGGACTAGATCCGCCTGGCTTCATTTGTTCATCCTTGAATGTCGAAACTGTGAATTAGACACCTCGAGATGTCGTAGGTTTTTGTGAATCAACCGATACCTAGGTCGTAGTTGCATACATATTTTGTTAGCATGCTGCTAAAGTATCTTGGTTTAGTTAATTTAAGTTTACCGTAAGGTATATACTAGCTTCCGCCCGGCGTTGCCTGCGGCTTGGAGCCAATAGCCGAATGGCATTGTTTGCCAGCCGCAATATAAATCAAGCCTGACTGGCGCGAGAAAGCCTCTGCCTGATGCACTCTCGGAGTAAGTAAACATAGGTTGAATGACTATGAATGCAAACGCGCTAGCACTACTTTGTCACAATTTTATTGTTTGTCTATAAAAGGAATTCAATTGGATAACGGGTTAAATGTGGTTGAATATTGGGTTCATATTTACCTTTGAACGAAACGTACCTATGCGTTTTTGTTACTAAGCCACAGTATCTGAAATTATTTGTGATGTTGATACTTTTACCGAATAGACGATAAATTATTCCCTTCAAAGTTCATCAGTAAAATTGTTTTTTTTTTTTTTTGCGAAATTTATACAAATAAGTAGGAGGCGTAATGGTATTTATAACTAAAGACATGCTTTTAAGCCTAACTGATAAACAAATTACCACAAAACTTTTCAACTAGCTTATCAATGTTTATTTTCTAATTATTAATCTTTTGATCTAATCTATTTTAATTAGGTAATAATCAGCTAATTACTTGAGTAGGTATCTCTATGTTTTCAGAAGCTATTTAAAAATTCTAAATAATATTGTGCGAAAACATTTAGAGGAAATACCTAGGGAGTACCTAGTTCCCGACTATAGTGTTTGTTGATTTTTTTTTATTTGTCATCTAAAAAGGCTTAAGACTAAGTTAGGTCATGACTGCATCACTTTCTTGTTAATCGAATTATATCACTCGATGATTGTTGCGAGTAGATGCGTTATATACGTTAGGTCATTGATAGCTGTTATCGAAGAGGACTTGTTGATATTTAGACGTCGGAAAATCATGTGTTACGAATATATGAAATCATTAGTTGTCATTTTACCTCTTGTATATTTTAAGCCATGCTTAATATTGGAATATTTAGTGAAGTCATCGATAGAAGTGACGCAGTTGATAACAGTATTTTGACAAATACTTAAATTAGTTCAAAGTGAATAGAAATGTTTTTTATTTTTACTAGCATAAAATAGATCAACCCAATCAATTGATCCTGTTGCTTTGCCACCAATTAATAGCTAAGTTAAGTCAATTCACTTTAAGTAATCCTTTAAGTAATTTTACTTTAAGTAATCCATTAAGTAATCCTTTAGTAATTCTTTAAGTAATCCTTTAAGTAATTAGTGAGCATTGATGTACCTAGTTGAGTTACAGTTGTTTATGTCGATTTAAAATAACAATTGAATTACACTGACAGAACAGATTGATAGCCTATTGTTGCCAACAAGTAAAAAGTTGTTAGTTTAATTGATAAAAAAAAGTTACCATTTATTGGCGATCCCTGATTTTCCGAGGAACATTTGTTGCAGTGTAAGGTATCCATAATTTATTTTGAAGTATCACAGATTATAAATTAAAATTATCTTTGGTTCAATCACTTTCACAGTCAATATATCACTGGCACATCACAATTTTATACGACGGTGTAACGCGTTCGATATTTGAATTAGCGGCGCGGCGTTCAGGCGCTGGGTCGTTCAGGCCGCTTTACGTGTAATGTGTGCCCTGAACGTTTTCCACGGCTTTTATGCGGCGGCCGGCACCCATGATAAAGGGTGCAAAAAACGGATTGTTTGGACTAGAGGGCCATTACGTCACGGATAAGACGTCGCGCGCGATTAGGACGTAAGAGAGCCAGATGCTATAGCGTAACCGCTTGTCCAAATAAATACATGTGCCGTGCCGGATCCTGGGCGTATGTGAAAATTAACAATTGTTATGTGTTGTGGTGGTACATGGTTTATGTAACTAGTTTATGAAATGATTTATATTTGATACAAGGTTTCGGCGTCAAGGCTTTTCCTGGTTTTGCGTAGGGTTGGGGATTTATCTAAGTGGCACAAATTATACCAGGAAATTATGAACAAAACTGTGTTAATAAAACGTATAAATATTTCGATGTCGATTCAATTCAATAGAGCAAGTTAAAACAGTAAGATTAATAATATTAGCAGTTGGTTCTCAATAGATTTTGAAACTTAAAAAAAGTTCAAGCTAAGCAAGGTATAATGCATATAGCATGAAGTATTAAAAATAAAATAGACGTATCAACTAAATCAATATTGAAAAGCATCTATCGGAACTTTGCATCGGACTTTTCCGCCAAAACACTTAGGGCTGGCACACATGAACGAAGTCAGTCCATTATCAGCAGGGCTACTACAAAACTCGAAACTCGAAGTTCGTGTCGTGCCGCCCCTCTCGCTCTCGTATAGTATAAGTGTCAGAGGGACCGCACGATACGAACTTCGAGTTTCGAGTAGTAGCCCTGCAGGGGATATTGTATGTACCTATGTACAGGTTGCTTCTAATTTTAAATCTCAATAAAGAAGGAGCAAGATTAGCCTGATTCCCCATATATTCCTAATAAATTATATTTTACTAATCAACATCATCATCACCAACATTATCATCATCAACATCATAATCACTATCATCATCATCGTTTATTTCATTCACGGGAGGCATATATGCTGTTAGCGAAAAATGGCTTAAAATCAATTGATAGTAACATAAAATACTATAAAATTACAAATTATAAAATAAGATCAAATTTATGTAACCGTTACATGTATAACAATGGTTTTGATATACGTAGGATTGTTGTACCTACCTAAAAATATGAAACCGTGCGATTTTAATTTAATTTAATTTTCGTTTCCATTTTTAAGGTCCTGTTAAACTTTTAATACAAAATACTTAAATCTAATAGGATGAAAAAAAAAATCTGTGGGAATTCCCAAAAAGTGTATCGTGAACTTTATCACTGTTGCGTAATAAAAACCCGGGCCAATTATTGTCTCTAATCTAAACAGTTGTTGTAATAACGGTACTGTGACGGTTCATATCAATAGCCGTTAGTTTTTTTTTATTTTCTAATTATTACGCGTCTCCCTTAATTTTTTCCGTAAGAACTTTTGCAAAGTATTCATCAGCATCATCCCTGCCTATATACGTCCCACTGCCAGCAACAGGCCTCCTCTCAAAATGAGAGGGCTTGGGCCGTAGTTCCCACGCGGGCCCAGTGCGGATCGGGACTCGGTACGGGACGGATACGGTCGGACGGTATTGAGACGGATCACACACACCATTGAATTGCTTCGCAGGTATGTGCAGGTTTCCTCACGACGTTTTCCTTCTCCGTGAAGCTAAATTTCAAATATAAATCCGCACGTAAATTTTGAAAAACTCAAAGGTACGAGTCGGGATTTGAACCCACGATCCTCTGCTTAAGGGGCCATAGGTCAAACCACTTCGCCACCACGGCTTATAAAGTATTGGAAAACTAAAAAAATAGATAGATGAAATCGGTAGGCACCTATAATTGTTCTCAAGCAATGGCGTGACTAAGAGAAATAAGGATACATTTTTATACTGGATGGGCCCTTTAACAAGAGCAAATAATTAAAACATACATCATACCCGTCAAAATGAACGACATTACTACAGCGACTTTAAAAAAAACACGGGACACTTGACACCATTGAACTAGTCACAAAGTACGCAAAGCTTGTTGTGTTGTGGGATAATACATAATTAAAGACATATTAAACACCTAAAACTTTTTCATACAAATTTCTGCCCCGGCTGGGGATCGAATCCGGGACCTAGAGCTTCATAGTCAGGTTCTCTAACCACTAGGCCGTCCGGTTGTTCAAAATAGTAAAATAAAATATAATTGGGTCTAATGATTTTCCATTTTTTCTACAAATTAAATGTCATTATTAATGTACGCCATCCTAGAGCTTAATTGTCGGCGCTACAGGGATCAAAGTCAAAGTCAAAGTCAAAATCTCTTTATTCAATTTAGGCCATGATAAGCACTTATGAATGTCAAAAAAATCTACCACCGGTTCGGAAAAAAACCTCTGTTGAGAAGAATCCGGCAAGAAACTCAACGAGGTATTTTTTTTTTTAAACAGATTCACAATATTTATAAATGATATCTATGTACTATACATTACAAGTATTTAACACAATTTTATTTTTAACACAGTAGGTTCACTATTTGAAGGGATCGCTAGTGCGGATCGGAATTATTTCCAAATATCCCTGTCCATGATATAATCGTTAACTTTATAATAAGCCTTAGATATTAATGTCTTTTTGACAAAAATGTTGCCTTGCATTCCTTCTTCGATTGAAATTTACAGGGAAATAGAAATAAAAAAAGCTTGATTTTAAAAGTCGCGGAACTAAAATTAATGTCGTTCAGTTTGACGAGCATGATCTATGTCTTAACTATTTGCTCCTGTTAAAAGGCCCACCCTGTGTATTATGTGTCCCTATTCCTATTTATTTAAAAAAGAAATATAGTAAATTTTTGGTGTAGATAAATGATTTTTCATGGTCGCGGAATTATAGCAATATACCTAGTGCACAAATATACCAAACTGGTATTTTGGTTCCGTTCAAAATACCTTCACAATAGTTATTTATAATAAAAAATAAATAAATAGATATGTGACTCGAAAAATCTTAAGGTTCTAAAATTTAAGTAACCGTAAAATACCAGTGCATAAAATTTTATTTTAATATAATTTATGGCATATTGTTAATAATTTTTAACAACGAAAAAAAATACAAAAAAAATAAAACATGCACTTTAAATCAAACTTACTCATGGTTATGCTGATGTATTGTGCAGTCCAAAAAACAATAAAAAAATTGCAACTTGTAAAATACAAGCGTTATATTTGACCACTACAAAATCCTCACTTCGACAAATTGCACTTATCGACAAGTGTCTCGTTACAGACCACGAAGTATACTAATCTATGATGGTCCAAATTTGCCCCCAGGTAAGGGGTGGGATCCTTAAGATTTGCAAATACACCTGTCTCTTTCTTGTCAGCTAAGTGTGAAAGAGACGCAAGAAACAATTAGCAAATGATAAGGGCGTGTTCGTTAAGTTAGAGTTAGGACTCCATTAAAGAATTATTGTTTATTAGGGAAAAAGATCTTGAGTGTTTTTAGGTACTAATGAAAAATGACATCCCTGGGTTTTGGTGTTTATTATCAGAAAAAATATAGTGCTGCTATGTTATGTGACTCCATTTAAATAGTTAATTTAGCTTAAGAAAATAGAACCCTGTGTAATAGTTGTAGGGTCTCACTCAATGTTTTCAAATAATTAATCACTTTAGAAAACCACACATGTAATTTCTATTTGATTACGCTAAAATTACGAACTTTAAAGAACTTTTAAAAACTGTATTTTCATGAGTCACAGGGCCTTTTTCACCATTCATTAATAATTTTTATGTCGCAGGTATCAGTGATACCATTTCTGTCTGTGTTGTCCAAATACACGGAGAGGCATCTCATTTATCTCTGATATATAATTATCAATGAGTGGTAATACAGGCCCCTAACCTAGTCCATAAGGAAATACATTCCACTTATAATGTAATATTTAAGCTATTTCTTTATTTTTATTTGATCTCCACGCGATTACTGTGTAGTGAGTTCTTCTCTTTTCTTCTATATAAGTAGTAACAACAACAGAACTAAACCAGTATTTTTGAGCATGTACGGTAAAAAAAAAAATTTTTTTTAGTTTGGTACAGCCAGTGTTAAATAATTATTCACTATAATATTGTACCCACCTACATAAAATGAAATGTCATAAAAAAATGAATTTTTGACATTAGAGTTTATTGGTGACTTTGGCCGTTAAATTATCCTGTTCAATGTTCACCACTAAAATTGTTTGATCCCGCAAACTTTATACAAATGGGAGACGTAATGATAATGTGATAACAAAGTGTTCGAAAGCATTATTTACTTTTAATTAAAGCTTAGGAAAAATCTATTTTGTTCTGCACTTTAACTAATAAGGAAATTACTTATCTTTATGTATATTTATAAAGCTGTTTAAAAATAATGAGAATTCGTGCAAAAAATAAACAGGAAAAAAATTGTTGCCAACTTGTCTTTTGAGAGAAATTGAATAGTACTTTTTGATATTTGTATTTTACAACAGTCTTAAAATTTAGTAAGGAATGACGGAATCACTTTCTTGTAAATCGAGTTATATACCTAGTATCTCTCGATACATAATTGTTAAAAATAGATTCGTTATGCAGTATAGCCAGTATAGCCCTTATCAACGTCGAATTATTTTAGTCATCGTACAGATTAAAGATTATTTACTAAAGTACGGGCCAAAAACGAACAAAACCAATTTCATTTTTTATTTTATGTAGGTAAGTTCAGTTAAGTTATTTTAAGAATATTTTTTATTTCATTTGTACCAATAAAGACTAATTAAAATTAAAAACAAATAAAAATTAAGTTGTATAGGTAAAACAAGAATTAAGTAACAACTACTGATAAAATTAGACTTGTGCTGGTTTGAACTAATTAATTGGAAAAAAAAACAAACCTACCCTCAGAAGTGAATACGAAAAATTCGGTTCCACATTATTCAAAAACGCCGCCTTGCAAAATTAGGAGTATGTGGTAAGTTAAACGAAGTGTCTCAATGTCTAAAATGATCATCCCTAAGTAATTCAAGTTTAAACATTTAATTTGTAAACTCTAGATCACGCACGCGGCCTTAAGTGAATTACGATTCACTCAGTACTTATACCTAACTAAAAAATAAAAAATCCTAATAAATCATTACTGTAGACTCTACAGTGTAGAGTCCTGTCTGAAAAATTCCGCTGTTCGATCTGTCTAATTTTAAACTGGTGCTCGTTAAGTATTCTGTACGTAAAAAAACAAAAGCATAACCACATGCGCAAATTTAATCCTGGCTCTAAAAATCAATGGTGCAGACATTCCAATTTTAAATTCGCAATCGGCGGGGCTCCACCTCCGGCCCGGGAGGCGGCGAGCGGGTCCCGCAGCCCCCTTCTATTGGTTGCCGGGAATAATCATCTCGCCTATTACATGCTGGTCGGTCGCGCGACCTAGTTAAACGCGTTTGTAAGTACGCGTTGAAATTGAGCAAGCATATTTTTACTTAGCAGGGATAGAGCTTGTTTAGGGCTCTAAATTATGGAAAGAAAATAAATTAAATTTCGAAGGTATACAATATCGCATTTACAATGCTATTTATATAAGTAGATACAGAAAGAAAGTCATTGATAAGTATCGTTTTCCAAAGTTTGCTTGTTCGATATTTTAATCGATCGATCGAAATCGATCGTCACAATCTCGTTAATGATTAGAGTACCTATAACGAGCGAATCATTTTACAATATAATTTAAAATTGGGTAGAAATAGATACGAGATCCTTTTTGCTTATGATATTATTGTTATTGTCATTGTAAATCAAAAGGAAATCTGTAAACTTAAATCCAACTTAAGGTGTAAGTAAGTACGTGGGAAACAAAAAGCAACTTAAACTAACAATTTGTTATCTCACATTCAAAAATACCTTAGGCGGATTAGTGCAGCCTCTTATCGCCTATCCCTCTCACTAGATAATTTTAAACAATGGTATCTGTGTGCTTCAATGGAGCAGGTATTTAGCCGGGACGCCATCTTGAATGTTAATTGAGCTTACTGATTGCTAATCGCTTATACTGACATAGTATTTGGGGGACATCATACTGAATGTTACTCGACGCTAGACAAAATGACGACAATGGACCTTTCATACTTTCTCTTTCTCACCCACCTTTAGAGCTGCTTTGTCCTTTTCTATCGTCACTTGATTCTTCACCTGCGGCTACTTATTGTACTTAACGTATTGTTGTGAAAAATCTGCAACATAAAAAGAACGTCAGACTTTTATTACTCGTATTTAGTAGCTTTATTTTTTTCTCTTGTGTTCGTTTGTTTGGACCATAAAGGGATTATTATAACTGTTTTAATTTGTGGTGTTTTGAGCGGGCAAAGGAGGCAACTTTTTAGGAGTTTATTGCTTCAAATGTTATTTGAAGTTGCCGGCCGTTTACAGGAGCCTTATTTAACGGACATTTTACTAGCTATTGAGTAAGTATTAAAGCTTACTTTAAATGAAATAAAGTTAGTAACATTACACAGAATAAAGAGAGTCGGTGTCATTTGAATGAACTTTTCAAATTACGTTTAGATGCGGTAGTATTTATTAAGTTAGCCTAAATAAATAGAGTCTAGCGTTTTTGTCTGCACCTATACGAAAGATGTAATCATCGATTCTCTTTTTTTTTCCATTTGTAACTCTTTTTACCTCCATACGAAAAGGGAGTACAGTGTAAATTTATCTATGTATCAGTATGACGTTAATAACAGGTTGATCAAATTTAAACTGTCCTTGGTTAAATTTTGTTAGACGCCATCATGAAAGTCTAAGTAAGGTCTTACTTGAGATGTAAAAAGTTAAAGCCTTACGTCGTAACTGAGCCAACCACAAACATTAGGTAAGCTATTTTGTTGTTTTTCCTCGAAGCACCTGTTTCTTTATAGTTCAGGTAGTTATTAATTACACTTACAAGCACCTAAGGTACGTATATTAATTAGTGACATAAGTAATGACAAACGGAAGTGAAGAATCATATAAATGGGTTATTCCTCTTCACGTTATTTACAGGAAATATGTCAATACATTTCATTATTTTCCGGTGACTAAAATGACAGTAGAAATGTCAACTATATATTTTTTGTCTCTTTACTCCAATTCCAGTTTCAGTTTTATTCCACATTCGGCGCATTTTCAGTTGCAATACCTAATAGCGTGATTTCAGAATATAAAATAACAAAAGCATATTCAAATCGTTTTCTGAGAACTAATAACATTATTGACACGTACAATTTTATCCCAATACTCCTAGGAGTAGGAGATCGAGATTTGCTCATGTAAAATCCCAAAAACTATATCGCTAAGACTGAAAACATGACATTTACATGACATGAAGATGTTAATAAAGACCTCTGTGTAATATTTGGAAATTCCTATGGCATTTTAGTAAAATTTTTGTAGGTATTTTAATTCAACTACCTGACCCAATGGTTGACGCAAAAGATGCCAAGAAAGACTAATGTTATCAGAACAAAAGAGCTTTGATAACAATTAGTTAATGCATAAAATGTATAATTTGTTAAAACAAGCTTTAGACTGCTACGCTCGCTACGAATAGTCTACGAAAGTTAAATATAAAGCAACACGTAGGTACGTATGTAGATACGAGTCGACGCGCGATATCAAATACGCATTCATCCACGTTAATTAGTGTCGTAATGTGTTCTTTGTAGAAGAGATAATGCTCAAAATGCTATAACAATGAAGATAAATGAAGGCTGAAGTTATAAATTTTTGATGGTGCGAGAAATTTTGCACGAGTTGCGATACATTGCCGTCGTTTTACCACATTTAATTCATAGGTATACGCGCAGGAACGCAATGTAACTAGAACAGAACAAATAAACGAATATCCTGAGATCTTGCCAAATTCAATTCAATTCATTTATTGCATAATATTCCTTAATTATTGTTATTATTTATTATTATAATTATTCAATTAGTTTAGTTCAAGTCCGTAAATAAAATAGGTATAGATTATTTGCCAGAAAAGAATAATAATAATTGTCCCAGTTGCCTAGGACCGCCACACACTAGGCTGAGCCTGTCGCGTTGAGTTCTCTGATTACAATCGTCCATTTGCAGATCCAACGTTGTTTCTTAGCAAAACTGCGATACATACAGACATAGAACTACCTACCTAAACATAGCTATTTTACCGCTGAAAAAATTCGCAAATATACACAGATACGCAAATACACACACATAAACGCGCCCACAATCTTCCGTATTTATAATATTCGTATTTGTAGGATTAAATGAAAATAAATATTTAATTATTCGAAATTAACAATGACCATAGGGCTGGTACATTTTTCTCCTAACGTATTGGGGCGCCGCCCGCCGCGCCGCCGCCTGCGCGCCCTGAACTCTGCAAAGGAAGCGCAAGAGCAGCCTGCGGCCACAGATCACAGCGCCGTAAGCTATTGCGCATGTAGGTGGCTTGCCTCCGGTGGTAACTCGGAAACGCCGTCTAAGGCGCAATCGCAATCAGCCTGGGACCGTTCGTGCAACGTCATCCTGTATCCAAGTTACTGTACCTATGGTGGACATCTACCTGTGCCGGTTGGACAAAAAGACGATGCCGGAGAAGGTGTTCGAGCACGTCCGCGAGTCGGTAAGGGACCGGTTACAGGGAATCCATCTGGAGCTGTCCATCCTGCCGCTCGAGTCTCAAAGACTCATTTAGAGTCTCATTTAGACTCCAAACAACAGCAGATGTTCCTGCGCTCCGACTTCTGGCCGGAGGGTGTGGTGTTCCGTCGTTTTAGAGTAGCGATGAAGACGACTTTCAAAAATCTCTAATTAACTTTTTTTAATGTAATTTTTTTGTATTTAATATATGTCTTTTCGTATTAAGTATCTATTATTTTTTGTATAACTTGAATTCTACAGCGCATTGGTGTTTTAACTGAAATGCTGTATTTTTTTGATGACAAATAAATAAATCACGATACAGCGCGAAAATGCAGCCAACCTTATGGGCACTCTTCCACAGGGACAAGACTTGGGGGAATTAATTGTGTACACATATATAACTAAGTTATTTTTAGGATATATTAGTGTAAGTACTTAAATTGTACTATAACCATAATGCGTTTGTTTAAATAAATATAATGAAAATACACACTGTCTTAATAAGTCTGCAGAAAAAGTGACGACGCTCGATACACATAATGCCTGTCATAGTACATAACTTAGCAACGGCAGTATGTCAACGCTACCGTGACTCCCGCGCATTGTCTCATGCAGTAATTGCTACGTAAAACAAACGACGGTGCAAATACAGACAAAAGACCTGATTACGTATTGGAGTTCGTATCACGCTGTTGTTGCTGAAGCTATGAGAGTGAGAACTATATTATTATGTCTGGTGAGATGTATGCTGCTTATTTGTTTTAGGCAAAATTTGCGGGAGTTTTGATTTATTTAGTTTTTTATTAAACCTAATAAACGTTACATAATGGTTTTAATGTCTCAAATTATAATATGATCAAAATGTAAAGACCAAAAGCAAAACATTTAATTTTTTTTACACAAAACTGTACTTGTATTATCGTCCTACACATATATAAAAATCAGCACAAAATTGTATAATTATCAATAGGGAATAAATATTACTGCATTGTTCTGCCGTCAGAATGCAGCACTAGCACAAACCGTAAACAGTTTTTTTTAATGTCCGAAACGTCTTTTATGTCCGAAAGATGCCACAATATTCATATTATTTCAAATTTTTTTTTGGGAATATAGCTCTATCGTTACTATCGATGTAAATATCACGTTATTTTATTACTAATAAATCCATCAAGGTGATAAACTATGTATAAAGAGAACTGACGTTATCATAGCAGTTTCTTTACGGTTTGTGCTAGTGTCGCCCCCTGCGCAGAGTTTTGCGTAATATTTCCTATTCTATCACAATAGGTGAAATTAGAAATGCTAAATTTGAAAAAGACTTACATTATGATGTGAACTTTGCAAGGTACGTATATAGAAGGTTTAAAAAAAAACTCGCACCAGAAATCTTAATGAATGATCACGCCACAAGAATCTTTTAGAAATTATTAAGATTTTCAGCCGTGTTTCTTTGAAAATATTTGTATGTTTTTTTCAAAGATTTTATTAGGTACCTACGTGTAAATATATGACAGTATATTTATTTATCTACATACTTGCAAAGTCTTATCATATCACCGTACGATACATTTGTACATTGAGACGTTCTAATGTAATTATAACGTTCGCGACGATGTAATTGCATCTATAAAAAAACGCCTTTTCTTAGGGAATTTCAAGATCGGCGCGTGATTTAAATGCCCTCATTAGGGTTTTAAAACATCCTGATGTGAATGATTACAAGGAACAGTTTATGGACTCGAGAAACCCCCGTTTCGAGCCATTTCCATGCTGAGTCATTGTCTATGCAAATCCGCAATATGACAATGCCGTCATAAATAGTCAGATTGCATTATATTGCATAGCTTACACCTCATTCCACTCAGCAATGAACAACATACTGTAGTCGAGTAATTCAGATCTTTTAGGTTTAGAGATGCTTTATTTACTCATAAGAACAATACAGTTCACTTAAAATGAGCTTACATAATACAATTCCTTAAGATTAAAGATTTCAGCATGACCGTTGGAGATTTGTTGAAGTTACACAGTGTTACGAATGTGTTGTTTCAATTTGGTTTTAAATACACTGAGAGACTCACAATCTTTCACATTATTTGGTAATTCATTATAAATCCGAGCCCGCTCATACATTATGCTACTTTTACCGTAGCCTGTTCTATTTTTACGCAGTTTTAACTTATTTGTAATTCTTAAGCAGTGTTCTTTCGCTCTTGCATTTAATAGTCTAAATAGTGTTTTTGATTCAAGCGTTACATTACGGTCCGTATTCATTAATTTCAATTTAATCTTGTTATATACTCTAGCATTCCTATACTGTATGTATTTATATTATATTAAAATGTCTTCAAATGTTACAAGTCAAATTTTACCCACTTTTAACGATCGGGTTGACTTGAAATTTGGTACAGTTACCAGCATTAATATCTAACACAACAAAGCGTCCATTAATAACCTGATGCGACTCTATTTTTAAGGGCATTAGGACGTGCCAGATATTTTTGTACGCTCCGATGTGATATACAGGATGAAATTTAGGACGTAATACAAAATTTGTGTTTCATGCTCAGTTAATGCTGGGCAATACAGTGCATAATTTTACTCTTTTTTTGAAATAAGTCTGAAAAAAAAGTGGTTTCTATACATTTTCGAAATACGAAATCATGGAAACAGGATATTTCATCAGACTAATTTCAAGAAATGAGTTAATGCGTTATATTACCCAGCAATAACTGAGCACGAAACACTAATTTTATATTACGTCATAGATTTCACCCTGTATAATATATCATCATCATCATCATCATCATCATCATGTCAGCCGAAAGACGTCCACTGCTGGACATAGGCCTCCCCAAAGGCAATATCAATCAATCAATATATATCATATTATTATTTTAAATACGAGACTGTTGGATATGTAGTTTGGGCGTCAATGTTAATACCTAAAATTCCCAAAAATTACACTCAGGTGAAAAGTGTGTAGTGAAACTGAAATATATAAAAAAAAAAACATAAATTATCTAACATACAAAAAGATGGTTATGCCTTAATTGCTTTTTATCAAAAAGCTATCACTACCAGTGATAGCGTTTTTAATAAAACTACATAGCTTTAGACTTACTCATTTTAGACTTAGAAATAGAACTAGCTTTGGACCGCGCCTTTAATTCAATGGTATAAAAAAGTTTGAAATTAATCCAGGTATTAAACATAAGTAGTATCTTCTCAGAAATGATGATATCCGCACTAGAACTAAGGTTACTGACATAGCCCGAAGAATCGCGAAACTGAAGTGGCAGTGGGCGGGGCACATTGCACGCAGGACTGATGGCCGATGGGGTCAGAAGGTTCTCGAATGGCGTCCGCGGACCGGGAGACGAGCTGTCGGTAGGCCTCCAACAAGATGGAGCGACGACCTGGCTAAGATCGCGGGATCGTGGTGGATGCGAAAAGCACTAGACCGGTCTGAGTGGAGAGCCTTGGGGGAGGCCTATGTCCAGCAGTGGACGTCTTTCGGCTGACATGATGATGATGAGTATCTTCTCGTTTATTAATTTAATTACAGTTAGATATGTTCTCAATAGATAGGTACATAGTATTTAGACACTAGTTACTTCCTCTAAAATTATTATGCTTTAATTTCAATTAAATTTTGTGTCAAGGCTGAAATTTTAATGAAACTGTTCAAAATTCCAATGACTCACTGACCCAGTAGATCAAATCAAACTTTTGGCAAACGAAAATATTTCGGTGCGTCTGATGTCTGAAATGTTAATTCACGTTCTACCAAATTACAAGACGCCATTCACAAATCTCACGTATAGTCATGATGAAGGTATTTCTGAAGCATGCCGGCAAAATTTCACCTCTATTCTGATAATATTTCAAAAGTTAAACTCGGATACTTATTTTTTGTCTCGTTCGTTTGTACTAGTTTTATAAAAGACGGAGGTGATATTTTTAGTCAGAAGTTCGGAATAGGGAAGCGCTATCAAAAGTTCAGGTATGATTTAACATATTGTATGACTAACAGGGTTACGGTTCCGAGAATACTTTTGAACGGTTACCTACGCGGGAGGAAATGCCAAAACTGTGATCTTTGTGACGATAGAAAAGTTGCGATTCAAGGTTAGTTCACTTCCTTTTTTAAAGGGATAATACATATTAAGTCATATTTTTGTTACGTCAAATACTTATTAGGAGTTAATAATGCGTAAGAACTTAATTTATATAATAAGTACCTACATCAATCTGAATATTTAAACTGCTACAAATAAAAAATGTATTTACTTCCTTAAAAAATAAATGAGAGGTTTATCTCACTAATAAATGCGAAAGTTTGTAAGTCTGTTTGTTTGTTTGTTACTTCATCACGCCTAAACCGCTGGACCGATTTAGATGAAATTCGGTATATAGTTAGTTTGAGTCCAGCAGGAGAAGGACATAATATGATAGTATTTACCTATCCCGAAAATTTTCATAGTTCCAGTGGGACAGTGTAAACCGAATTCTAAGCGGACAGAGTCGCGGGTAACAGGCTAGTTATTTAATAAAATACAGTTTTATTATTTTATTACAGTTTATTAGTGTAAGCGATGAATCTTAAACAGTTTTATCTCTTACGGTATGCAAACAGCCTCAAAGAACGTCGTACAAAATATATGGAAGCGTTTAAACTTAATATAATTACTTTACTAAAAATAGTTAACTATGTGCAACAAGAGAGAAAAGTTTTTTTTTGTTGCGAGTATTGATTTTGAATCACAAGTAAGCGAAGGATACTATAATTGAATCACGAGCGTAGCGAGTGATTCTAGGTTAGATTCCTGAGAGCAGCAAAAAATTCAAACACATGAGATGCAAAAAAACTTTGGTCTCGTCTGACACATACAACTACGCCAACCACCGTTCGTCAACTCTAAAAACATCTAAGTCAAACTAGAAGTACAAAAAAGGCTTCCAAGGAACTAATGACTAATAAAACCTGGATTGATGGGCTTAAGGATTCCGGAAAACACTACAAAATCGTCACAATGTCATCACGATTGCAACAAACTTTTTTCAAAAAAAATTATTATAGCGCTGAAAGTTCAATAAACGATAACAAATCGGATCTAAATCAATACTACACAAAAGAAAACGATGTTGATCGAGATACTTAGAGAAATTCGAATTGATATAAAAAAATAAAAGCAGATAGAAGTCATGGTTAAGATTCAATTACGAACGAGTTGCTCAATCGCGTACCTAATAAAAACTGGCGAAGTACCCGTAAATTGGTCAAAATCTGACAACGTAATAATTTATAAAAAAGGAGACCCAACTAACATTGCATTATAAGCTTACTACCGTGCATCTATAAAATCCTTTTGAAAATTATTAAACCAAAGAATAAAATCAACATTAAAAGCAAACCAGCCAGTTGAACAATATAGCAATATATCAATGCTTAAACCATAGTGCTAATATCCGAAACAAGTACCCAGCTACAACAAATGATAGATTCGTAGAATTTCTTAGCAAACAGTAGGCTTAGAAATTAACCTCGCCAAAACGATGTTGTTGACAAACAACTCTAAGTATAAAAACATAACCGTGGGAAACGTGCCTTTTAAATGCACCGATCAGTACATTTACCTCGGTAAACAAATTAGTTTCGATAGAAAAACGATGAGCTGGAAATCGAGCGTAGAATACACATTACCTGGAAAAATACTGGAGCTTAAGATATATATAAAAAAAAACCAAACAATATTAAAACAAAAATACTAAAATCATGTCTCTTACTGAGTCTGACGTACGCTTGCCAAACGTGAAGAGAATAAAGATAAAAAATAAGACACTCAAAGATTTATACCTATCACAAAATCCATGATGATTTAATACACATCCTAGTTTTAAAATATAAATGGGCTGGCCATGTAGTATGTCTTCAAGACTTAGGTTGGACCAAAAAAATAACCAAGTGAAATGGATCACACGGATAACGAAAAAAAGGGAGACTACTCAAGATATAAAGACGATATTATAAAGACAATGGGCCAGGGCCCTGATTGGTTTCAATTAGCCCAATCAAGAAAGAACTGGCTAACTTGGAGGAGCCCTTCACCTGTAGAGCTAGGGGTTCTTGCATAAACTTAATAATAGATAGTGGAATAATTCTAACAAATCTATATAAATACGTACACTAACATTATTCACAATAATACATAGTAATAAAATTTGAACTATCCTTTGCAAGAACTAAAATGCTTTTTATTTTATTTTATAAATATAACTAGGGGATCCGGCTGACGTTGTCCTGCCCCAAAAAACAGCATTAAAATATAAATTAAGAAAACTTTTTTACACTATATTTTTGTTTTAATTTCCTGAACAAAATAAATAAATAATCATTCCGCCCAAACACAATCAGCCTGTGCATTTGAGTGACAAGATATTTAACTCTTTTTGTCAAGTGAATCGTCGTTTATCATAGCCGTCAACGTCAACCGTAACTTGGTATTATACAAATTTGGAAAAAAAATTACCCCAAGGGTGGGAGAAAAATATAAAATAAAAACTTTTTAACAAAAAAATTAAACCGCCAAAAAAACTGAAAAGCAAAAAATAATAAACCTTTTTCTCCTTTCTCTCCTATTTAATCTTAGCTTAATCTAGGTACTAGCTTGAAGTCGGTGCCTCAGCACTACTAGCCATCAGGACTGAACTAATAGTCGCCTACCCGATGGGCTTCTATCACTCCCCCTGGCTCGTGCTGAGGCACCGACTTTTTTAACTTTATCTCATCAAACCCGGCTACAGTCTAAACACAAAGGTCTAGGGACATTCAGAAAATGGAAGTACTGTATTTCGTTAAGAGGCTTAGGCTACCTTGGCAACTTTGGAACTAAAACTTTCGAAGTAAACATTTTCTGTACTTATCACGTGTATAACGTGTCTTCTTCAGAGGTGTATTAAGTTTAATAATTATGGTGACAAAAAGTGTGATTTAGGGGCAAGTAACTGTAAAATTACAGTTTCATATTTACATCAAATTATTTAAGAATTACGTAAAAATAAATTACTGTTATGTTAATACACTCGTAGTATGCGGGTCGGTAGTGGGTTAAGTGCAAGTTATTTTTGCCTGGGGCGCGAGGATGTCTCATCCGAAGTATGAAAAATGTTATTATATTAAACATTATCAATAATGAGGAATGTTCCCAGGGAGTGTTTTAACTTTATTTACAACTAGCTTTTGCCCGCGGTTCCGCCCGCGTGGTATTCGGTTATCGCGCGCTGTTCCCTCGGGACCTTTGCATTTTTCCGAGATAAAAAGTAGCCTATGTCACTCTCGGGCTCATAAACTATCTCTATGACAAAAATCATGTCGATCCGTCGCTCCGTTATGGCGTAAAAGACGGACAAACACACTTTCGCTTTTATAATATAAATAATTTATTGAATCAGGCGTTACTTTGCGGAGGTCCATATCAATGAACTAAAAGAATTTCTTTGCTCACCCGCGACCTTAATAATAATATAAGTAAATAATAAAAGTATATAATATAAGTATGGATTTTGCGTGTGAGTTAATGATATAGCCCGTCTAACAATTGTTTACTTTATGTATACGAGTAATATCTAGGTAGTTTTTGGTTTCACCATCCAGTTTATAAATCAGTTAATTTTACTGAAAAACTCTTCTTAGACAATATTTATTTTTATACATGTAAAGCCAATTTATATAACACTGTCTGTAATATAATTATTGTTATTCGCTGTTAGTTACTTTGCAAAAGTATTTTTTAATTATAATAAGCTTTCATAATTTGTTACACTGTAAGTATAGGTATATTGCAAACATAATTATGTTACTCATAACTACATACTATCAACTGGAAATATATTCTTACTATCTATATTCAAATAAAGTAAAAAAAAAATACCGCGTCTGTTATAAAATATGGGCACGGCACTACAAACCCCACATGACTTCAGACAAATGTACAAAACCGAGTTTGGCTAAACATACAACTCGGCTAACCGCAAACCAGGTATTGATTTAGGAACAAGATCGTTACGAGATAAACCTAACCATGACCCTCGGCATAACCATAAATTTAAACTAAGGAAAAGTTTGCGTGTAGTTTTTTATAAATCGATTTTTTTATGTATTCAAACCGTAATTCAGTGATGGATTTTTATCGTCATCTCGTATTATATGTCCTACTGCTGAGCACAGGCCTTCTTTCAGAATGAGAGAGGTTGAGCCGTTGCCCCTTTGGAGTGTGGAGTGGACTGCGAATTTCTCACGCACTATTTAATTTCTTTCACAGGTTTCTTCGTGACGGTATCTTTCACCGTACGCATTCGCTATCTCTCGGAATTTTTATATTGATAGATAAATTGGGTATAGTAATAGACATACTAACTTGCATCTCTATCACTAAGCTCTACATGTAAAAAAAAGTGAAAGTTGAAGGTTTCATTGAAGCTTTAATTTATTTGCATTTATTTTTATAAACTTCTTATTTGTTTTATATGTGTTGTTTATTTATGTAAATATTGCGAAATTCACAAACCTAAGATGTATAAATTTGAAGTAAAAGTTAATGTCACGTTTATTTTTTACAAAAAAAAAATCTTTACTTACTTTATTAGTGACTAAATAAACGGTTACTTGTCATTATTTTTTATTTACAGCTTTTAAGAAATGAAGCTAGTGAACAGTGCTTTCTACTAATAAGTCCAGTTACTATAAATAACAATCAAGTTTCAAGTACATAGATCGAATCAAAATACAAAATATTTATATAGTAATTTCGCAACAAAACTACCTTATTGTATCATTGTGATTATTTACACTTAATATCAGGTTACAGCCAGGAAAGTCCATAGTTTAAACCTTGCATTTCAGCGACAAAGACTGATTTGAATATCAACTACATCTTTATATGTACTTGTATAATTACACGATCTCGTTCCTTAGGAGTAGTTTAAAATCACGATGCAACGACACCGGAAAAACTGGAAAAGTTTTCCATAAAACGGTTTTTTCTGTAGTAAAGCGATTTGAATACGGTGCATCGCTCCCACGGCGCGCGGCGCTTGTAGACCTTGGAAGTTTAGATGCTGTGATGGCGTAGATGTGTTAGATTTTCCTTGTCGTGCCTTTTGTTTTTTTGCAACCTAAAATATTTTTTTCTACTTGATAATTTTCGATAGCTTCTTTAAGCAGATAGGTTCATTATATGATGTCAATATTTAGACATACGAGTATTTCAATCAAATTAAAGTCACAACTCTTTCTGATGTACATAATGTACATTTAGTACTTACAGTGGATTTACCTAAAATAAGCGTTACAAGGTTACCTCTAACTTTTGCTCTTTGATTTTTATTTACATAAAACAGCTCTTACACGGCCTAGTTTTACTTATCTTTTATATTTTATAAAAGGGAAAAAGGAGAGAGGAGAGGGCTTTGTCCAGCTTTGGGATACCGTGTAGACTCCTTAAAAAAAAGTAGATTTAATCTACCTACGTTGACTGTTAGACAACGCACAGTAGGTACAAATCATTGCAACAAGATACTTGAAATTTAGCAAATTCCTATAACATATTCTTAGAGGATCATAAATTTGCAAAATGAAGGGACTTCTTAAAATGCCCACGGAATAAGGATCCAGTTTATTTTTTAATTTTCATAGCCTTGGCGATAAACTAGTTTAAAATAACGTGCGGTGAGAACAGTGGCTAAATTGGTACATTAATTTTTATATGAGATCACTATATAGTGATGCGGTATACGCATGACGCATCTAAAAGTTTTAATTATATTAAAATGTGTATGAGAAGATTGTCTTAACGTGTAGCCATTGACAATTACGATACAAGAGCACACGCGTACACTTACTCAGTGTAACACAGAAATGGTACGTTAACAAAAAATAGGAATATCCGTAGCGTGACAGTGTATTTATAATTGTAACAATCGTACATGCAGATTGATAAAATGTTCGCACGTGGCACAAAGCACTGGGTACCTGGCCATTGGAGCGGAGCGAGGCAGCGGAGCGGAGGGGGTAATGCGCAGCGGAGTTACGAAATGTCTGTCCATAGGCACGGAGCTAGATAGCGGACCGAAACAAGAAAGTAATGCGGCGCAGAGTTTCAGTGGTGCGGAGCTAGATAGCGGAGCGGAGGGGGTAATACGCAGCAGAGTTACGAACTGTCTGTCCATAGGCACTTGGCTAGACAGCGGACCGAAACAAGAAAGTAATGTGGCGCAGAGTTACGGTGGTGCGGAGTTAGATAGCGGAGCGGAGGGGGTAAGGCGCAGTGGACTTACGAAATGTCTGTCCATAGGCGCGGAGCTAGATAGCGGACCGAAACAAGAAAGTAATGCAGCGCAGTTTCGGTGGTGCGGAGCTAGATAGCGGAGCTGAGCGAGAAAGTAATGCGGAGCGGAGTTGCGAACTGGTTTTCTATTCACGGAGCTTCACTACTTGCCTGCTCGAGCTCGTTTCTTCTCTCCACTTCCTCGCTCTGCTTTCCGGTTTTATTTAAATTTTCGATCTAGTTACTAGCTCTCTATTTTGACGAGGCTTGTTGCAGGAGTATCAATGTGTTATTTTCCGTTATTGATTTGACGAAGCATGTTGGCAACTGGTTGAAACTCCTCCTTAAAAGCCTCTCTGTTGATAATATTAATACCTAGTTAGTTTTAATTCTATATTCAAATCTGGTGCAATCCGTCTGACAAACCTTATCAAAATGAGTTGCTCTGTCAGATTGGTTGCGGGAGAATATCCTCTTGTTGACTTCCTTATTTTCATTTAATTGTTCAAACTATTGCAATCCAGTGCTCTTAATTTAGTTCGTCAATAAAGCATGTGGCTGAATATTTTTATGTTGTTTATTAATCTTCCTTTTTTTATCTAAACTGTTATTTTTTTCTATTTAATAAAAGATTTTGGTTTAACTCCCTATTCATTAAAAATAACTAAAAAGTCCAACAAATAGTACTAATAAAATATCTAAACAGGTTGGCCATTCTCATTTTATTGTGCACCTGTCTAATTACCGTACCACTTTTTTCCCGCACTAGTGACACGGTAATTAGATTTGAGTGCAAAGATAAATTTAAACGGCAGCTACCCTTTATAGATGTACACTCAGTTTCAGTGCCGTGTCGCTTTTGCCTGACAAAAAAAGGGTTACGGTTATTAGACAGGTGCCCAATAAAATGAGAATGTGGGGATTTTAGCATTCTCTCATTATAACAGAAAACAACACTATATTTGACTAACATAGGCTACTTTTTCAAGGAAACGATTATTGCTTTGTTAGTAAACTCAAAAGATTCCTTCATTATCATACAAATAAATAAAGAAAGACACAAACAAACAAATTAAGCAGTAATGAATCAATACTCATCTTAATGACTTATTGCTTTGTACTCACACGAATATTGTGACCGTACATAGAACTATTTCCTTAACTAACTTACTACGCATGAAAGAAATTGCTTTACCCGTAACCACGAAAATCACTAAACGCGCTTAGTGAAATAATAAAAACATGTCTATTTTTTTTGTCTGTTTTTGTTTTTTCACTAAACAGGTGCAGTAATTGGATTAAATGGCTGATTTTTTCCGGGCAAATGGTGAAATGGATTCGACATTTCAACATCCTAAGGTACGTGACGTGGTCGTGATTTGTTCAAATCTCTGTTTTGGTCATTTCCCTGCGACATTATGTAGGTACTATTTAAGTCTAATTCTAATTAGTCTGGCAGTTTTTTTTAAGTCTTTAATGTACTAAAGAAACAAATGCTCGCACATATATAGACTATCACTAACTTCCGCATTAATAATAAATTATTAGGAAGGAAGTAGTTATTTTTCCCAAATGGTTTAAGTAGGTACCCAATGGTGCAGAATAATCCGGCTTGCTTGATGGTAGCTACATAATGTTCTATTGTTGACGAAGACAAGTATTTCATATTCTAGTAGTTATTTTATGAGACTTAATAAGACAGCACTGCAATAGTTATTTTATTTTAGAAGAAAGTGAAAAGAGAAGTGCACATTTTGACTTTGTTACTGCACGTAAAGTGCATTGTCAAAGATAATAAAACTTTCCCCGGATTAGTGCTATGACTTCCTTTGATATTGTTTTCTTATTACACTGAAAAAAAAAGATTTGCTAACAGGAAGAAAATAATTTGTTGCTTTTAACTTGAGTGACTACAAAACTAAGGCCTACTAGTAGCTAAAAGTTAGGTGATGTCTTACAAACTAACTTTTGCAATATTATCATTATTTTGGTTTCTTGTTAGTAAATTTTGGCTAAACTTCAAGTAGCCAAACTAGTTCAGCTATCCTTTTTTAGGGTTCCGCAGTCAACTAGGAACTCTTATAGTTTCACCATGTCTGTCTGTCTGTCTGTCTGTCCGCGGCTAGGCTCAGAGACTGTTAGTACTCACTAACTAGAAAGCTGTAATTTGGCATGAATATACTTATGTATGAGTCACGTCGACAAAGTGGTAAAATAAAGAAACTAAAAAAAAATTTTTTTAGGGTACCTTACCTCCCATAGACGTAAAGTGAGGGTGATTTTTTTTTCATTCCTAACCCTGTTATATAGTGAGGGGTATCGTCGGATAGGTTTTTAAAGCCATTGAGAGGTTGCTAAGACGATTTTGATATTCAGTAATCTGTTAGTGAAATATTCAACTTTACTTTAAAGTGAAAATTTTTAAAATCAGTCTGACTCGCATTAGGCCAGTTTTTAGGGTTCCGAAGCCAAAATGGCAAAAACGGAACCCTTATAGTTTCGTCATGTCTGTCTGTCTGTCTGTCTGTCTGTCTGTCTGTCCGTCTGTCTGTCTGTCTGTCTGTCTGTCTGTCCGTCCGCGGCTTTGCTCAGGGACTATCAATGCTAGAAAGCTGTAATTTTGCACGGATATATAGGTAAACTATGCCGACAAAACAGTACAATTAAAAATTCAAAAACAATTTTTTTTAAGGTACCTCCCATAGACGTAAAGTGGCGGTGATTTTTTTTTCTCATCCAACCCTATAGTGTGGGGTATCGTTGAATAGGTATTTTAAAAACATTAGGGGTTTGCTAAAACGATTTTTCGATTCAGTCATTTGTTTGCGAAATATTCAACTTTAAAGTGCAAATTTTCATTAAAATCGTGCGTCCCCCCCCTCTAAAATCTAAACCGGTGGGTGGAAAAATTTGAAAAAATTCAGGATGGTAGTCAGTATATCAAACTTCCAAGGAAAACTATAACGGCTAAGTTTGCTTGAGAATTATTAGTAGTTTATGAGTAAATAGCAGCGTAAGGTATAAAATATACCTAAACTTGGAAGATTCCGTTTATAATACGAAATCCTTAGAAAAATATTACTTAATTTTTTCGCAATGGCTACGGAACCCTATTTTGGGCGTGTCCGACACGCTCTTGGCCGGTTTTTTCCTTTTGATCTGCCTACGGAACCCTAAGAAAGTATTCAATTTAAAGGTTGATCACTGTTCAGTTTTATAGAAAACTATACTTCATTTATTTTATCATTTGAAAGTTAACGGTAAAAATTGCACATGTTTTTAAATGAAACAACGAAACTATTAAAATTGTGTTAACTTCTGTAGTAAAAACATAATAAATACCGCTAATAAATGTACATCTAGGTATTTTTAGTCCATTTGTGTTCAAAATACCGAGGAACGTGTGCTACAATTTGACCGTTAATTCAAATCTTAAATTAAACGGAGTATAAACATAACATACGATTCCGCCGGCACCTCGCCCTCACGATACCGCAAACCTGCTATTCATTCAATTACGCAACATGCATATTCAAACAAAGCGAATGAAAAATCCGAGAACCGATTGCCTTCCACAATAGTGATGGAATTTTAACTCAGAGTAATTTTGTTGTAGAGGGAACAGGAAATACAAGACGGGTTGTGTATAAAGAGCCATCATTAGCCGGCCTGTCTTGAATTAGCCTTTTTTGCAGCTGTGGCAGTTTTATGTAAGCACTAGCCTTCCGTCTTTATCATTCGAATGCGAACGAGTGAAAGCACTTCTTGATTTGATCATAATTGCGGGAAAAGTGCTTGCAACTAATAATGTTTTAGATGATGACAGCATAGACCAAATGGTAGATCGTACGATAAGTGTATAAAACGCACCATTTTACCCGAGAGGTTTATTAACCACAAGCCGCAGGTGAGGGTTGGTCAAGTCCAGGGTAAAAGAGGTTTTATGAACAAAGTTATAGGTACCTACATTCTGCTTTTCAGTTCGATTGTAAGAAATTAAAAAAAAACCATTAGTGTAAATAAATTTTCTTTAACAAAACTGTTCTATTTTTCTTATATCGCTATTTATATAATAACTAATTAGAATTATCCAGTTTTCTTAATTAATCAATAAAAGTTTATGAAAAAGAAAGTAAATAAATAAATAAAAGAACATAATAGACTTGTTGTTCGTGGTTGATGATTTTAGAGAAAGATTCTACTTTGTGCGCTAGAGCATAAAAGTCGTTTAATGTCGTCGTAGTCCTTGACCTAGAGTTTAAAAGAGGAAAAATTTTACAAATCGTCACCTGTAATATGAATTAACGTAACCACCAAATGGCGAATTTTCAGGAGAGGCCAAAAAGTAATTTGCAAATTAGAAAAAGTGTTGTAACTTTTTATGTACATATCCTATTGGAATTATGTTTATAGCTTTTATCTTATATTGGTAAGATCTTTCAGACAAATGGGGCCTTATATAGACAGTTATTATAGTTTAGAAAATCGTATGGCGGTTACGTTAATTTTTTATTTTTTATGGGTGGTTGCATTAATATGTATTAAAAAAAATTAAGATCAGTTTAAGGTAAGACACAAAAAATGAAAATAAAATAACGTAAGGCACTCACTTTTTCAAAATGTGGACTTACATTATAAAGAGGTATTTATACCAATTCCAATCTTATTCACTTGTAATAAAGTCTGATATTTAAAAAAAAACTCTTTTACTTAATTTATGGCAGGGTTGTAAGTTATGAATAAAACAGGTTTTAAATACTAAACAGTTTAATAGTTGTACTAAAAACTTTTCAACTTAGTATAAAAAAAAGACTTGAACCGCTTTAAATGTCTATAAGTAGTTACTTTTATCTAAGATCGACAAAAACACCTAGCTTTCTGTAATATTTGGTACTTTTCTTTATTGTTTATCTTCGCGTACAAGAGAACAGTTGTAATAAAACCATTTTAGATAGTTATAATAGTCTATTAAAAACTTAACAATAGTGTAATAAAAAGACTTAATCCTCTTTAGATGTCAATAAGTAGTAATTTTTACCTGAAATCAACAAAAAAACACCTAGCTTTGTATCCTATTTGCTAATTTCCTTTACTGCTTTTCCTAGCTTTGCTTTTAATTAACATAAGAAAACACCTAATTTCTTTGCTACTTGCTACTTTACTTTACTGCTTTTCTTGACTTTGCTTTTAATTTTCACAACAGAATACCTATCTTTCTATTCTTTTTGCTACTTATCCTCGCTTTGCTTTTAATCGAAACAAAAAACAGTTTTAATTAAATTATAAACTTCACAACTTAGTATCATAATCGCAAAGACTTAAACCTTTTTTAATCAATAGTAACTTTTACCTGAGGTTGACAAAAACATCTAGCTATCTGTTATATTTGGTACTTTTCTTTAGTGCTTTTCCTCGCTTTACTTTTCCTTTCCCTTTTTCAACAGTGCCGATGGCTTTAACTACTCCTTCAGCTTTCCCTTTTTTTCTTGTCCTTTTTTGTCTGATTCCTTGCTTTTTGTATGGCTCTTTTTTATTTACTGTATTTCTTTCACCAACTTCCTCACTTTCACCATCATTAGTTGGAAGTGTTGGAACTTCATCATGTATGTATGTGTGTGTGTTGTCTAAAGAATCAGTTTTGTCCACGTAAGGCAGCTGTAAATAATCTTGCACGTGTTGTTTAGGTATCACCTCATCGTCAAAAGCTTTTTAAGGTCCATGTACTTTTTTGTGGAAATTAGCAATCGTTGCACAAAGTTTTTGCAGAGAATCATTCGATGAATTACTCGTTACGACCCGTGCATTAGACCGACCTTTCCCTTTTCTTTTTCCTTTCCTGCTTGAAATTATCGGGGGTATGTCAGCGTCACTATCCTCCACAACATCACTGTCTTTATTACTACCATCTTTAATTTCTGTCTTTCGTTTTCTGAAAATTAAATTGATACATTTTATTATGTCATTAACACTATAGAGGTAGTAACTTTGTTCAACAGAAACAAAACAATCGTGTCCACTAACCATTTAAAGAGACATTTAAGTCTTAATAATTAATAAATAAAACGTACATAATAAACAGTTCATTTCAAATTCCTTAATAGGGCATCACTTTAAGCGCAAAAGTTTGGTAAGTTATCATGTAGCCGTACATAAACTAGACACCGGCAACGATCAATATAGCATTCGACTCCCTTTTTAGGTGATAATAATTATACATTTTGTGCTACTTACCTTTTTGCAACTTCCCTTAGTTTTTAAAGATCTTTTTTTCGCGAACCCACTTAACTCGTTCATCTTTATCACTGTATGTATGCATAACAATGGCACGTGGTCTTGTCATGTTACGACTTATCCGAACGAACTGGCTAATGATATCGATCACACCACCAAATCATATAACAGAGGCACACTGTTGTATTTATTGCTTCCCACACACAAATGTATGGATGTCCCGCTTTTACCTATGGATTAAAGCTTTAAAAGGAAAGAGATAGACGGGAAGTCCCCAATAAGTGAATTAACGTAAGGACCAGGTCCGTCTAAAATAAACATACAAATTTAATGTAACCTCCAACACTCTAAAACTGAGAGGGCAAATAATAATGTAAGAGGCATAAGTACTACCAATCAGTTATATTATTCCACAAAATGAGTAATGTAAGAGTCATTTTTGCAAACAGACGCGTCTTACATTAATGACTTTTCTTCATCTTTGGTCAATACATTAAAACACAATCATAAATTCGTCGTTACGTTAACCTAATAATAAGTAACCTGTGAAAAATGTGCCATACATTAAAAAAATATGGTAAAGTGAAAAAAAATGGTCTGATTTCGGTTAACGTAACTGACATTTTTTTCAAGATATCGAAATTTTAATAACAGCAATCGACAGATCATCAAATTTGCAGTCAAACTGTATACACAACTCAATATCGTCATTTTGGCGGTTACGTTAATTCATATTACAGGTGACGAAATAATAAGTCAATTAGGTATAGGAATATATATACTTAAGTAGTTCTCTGGTAGTTACCAATAACATAAAATTAATTTAACATGTAGTATGTTAGTACTATTTCTATTATTTTCCAATGCCAATTTATTCTTTGCCTGTGTCTATGTTCTCAGTACAATAAGATGTTCTTAAAATATAAGGAGAATAGTCATTTATTATACAAGAGCGCTTGCTCTTTCGCTACAGCCTCTCTTTGCGTGGTCAAGGTCACGTAAGCCTATTTTGCTTAAAAAGTTTAGCTACTTATACTTATTACTCTAAAAGGATCATTTAATGATTTACAACCCAAACAAAATATCGTAGAGCCCACACAGACTGAGCAAAAACGTTCACTATCCGATCCAATGTTGTCTATTTTTTTTAAGTCTGGGGACTGGTTTCACAATGCTTAAATCCTTTCTTAGTAAAAAGCAAAAGTAAATTGCATTTTTTACGCTGACCCGTCTATTTAAATACAAAAATTACTTTTTAAACAAAAGATACCTACACGTAAAAACAAAAAAAAAATCGTACGAGTGGTACAGTAAATCATTAAAAAAACAATAGTGAGAGTTCTATTGTTTTCACTAATCCTTTTGCACCTTTTTGTAACTTTAAGTGAATCACAAATAGAATCACAGTAAAGAAACTCAACAATCAGTATTTGACAACTCCTGGATTTGCCATGTCCACATATATTATTGTGAAAATATATTATGTAGATATGCAACTAATAAAATAATCGCGTTCGCGTTGTAGCTTGTAAATCATTTGGTTCAAAATTTATTTCATTTTATAGTAAGTATTTTTTTCTCTATATCTGTCTCTTCCTCAAACGCTTTTCTCTATGCAGCAAGATGGCGCTACTTGCGTGTGGCGTTACATGCCAGTATTGGCTTTCTCTGTCTAATCTAGAATTTCGACCGTTACAAGCTGTGATTTATAAAATAAGTAAATAAAAGATAGTCAAATACCGTTTTGCAATGGTCAAATTAACTTAAGAGGATAGGCCGATCCGGTCAAAATAGCCTGAGAGGTATATAATGTTGGCGGCCGATCGTAAAATCAGCCAGATCACGAAATTCCTAGGCACATCATGAAAGGGCGCTATTTTATGATATGCTTAAAAGTTGGCCAGGCATATCACGATGTGCCTGAGAAACAATACGGCAGATCGATTAGAGCAACGCATTTGTCAATATTCCTAGCTTTATACCGGGCACATTTCACGATCTGCCTAAACATCACTAGGCAAATCGTCAAACGGTGAATTTTGAACGATATGGCGGATGTCCCTTAGCCGATTCATGAAATGACGCCATTTCACGATATACCTAGGAATTTCGTGATATGGCGGATTTTACGATCGGCCGCCGACATATATATCTACTATGAACAATACAGCTTGCATCAAGAATGCAATGTAAGACCTAGTTATATGTCAACCGGCATTTATGCCAGAACATTAATCGATTGTCATAATGATTCATTACAATGGTGATCATTGTCTCAATTTAACAATCGTAAACAAAAAACTGATCAAAGGAGGTTGACCGCATGTTAACAGGCGTGTAAATTGATGTGACTATTGTTTTTGGTTGCGGTACGTTTTTTTAGGACCGGACGTATAAGTGTCGAGTGTGGGTATAACAGGGCCATTTTTAGGGTTCCGTGCCTGAAAAGGAAGAAATGGAACAGTTGTAGGATAACTCGTGTGACAGTCTGTCCGTCCGTCTGTCACAATCAATTTTCACCGTAAGTACTGAACCGATTGATTTGAAATTTATTATGTAGAGTGGATATAGATTGGTGACCTAAAAACAAACTTACGAGTATAACTCAAATATCCATCCGTCCATCCATCCCAGCCGTATATACGTCGTATATACGTCCCACTGTTGGGCACAGGCCTCCTCTCAGAAAAAAGAACGCAATTATAATTATTTTTAAAAATGGAGATTACTGTTGCGGGGAGGGTGCGGTAACTTAGAAAAAAATAATTGCAAAACATATGGCGTGACATGTCACATAAAAGGGCCTGGTGTAACTACACCCTTAAAATATAGAAAATAGTTATATTTCTATAGATTAGTAGATTTTATTCTTTTTTTATTATTGATGCTAGATTTTTTGACACAGCTTATTGTAGCCTAAATTTAATAAAGATATTTTGACTTTGACTTTGAAATTACAGGAAAATCTAAAAGAATGGGAGCTTATTAAAAAAAAAATAGATGTTAAGATCTTTTATCGCACGGCACTCTCTCCGCAAAATTTCGACTCGCACTTGTTCGGTTTTATTTATTGTAAATTAACTGCAGTGAATTAAATTGTGGCGACTTATTAAGCCGAGTTTAGACTTGCAAGAAAAATAGTGCAAGTTACATTGCATTGCGGCGCTCGATTGACCACTACAAACTCGTTGGCTTTACGGCCTCGCAATGTAATGTAACTTGCACGATTTTTCTTGATCACAGGACTTGGGACTTGTAGAGTAAGAAAATATGTCAGACTTCCCGTGGTTGACGCGCGACGTTTCGATTTGATAGTGGTCGGTTGCCGACAGTAGTCAGCGTCTTCCAAATCGGAATGTCTATCTGGTATTGCAGTTAGTGTCTATCCTGACACTTCTAAATATTACAGGACTTGTCTTCTTTTTTATATTTCAGCGATTACAGAATCAAGTGGTCGGCAACCGCGACTCGCATCCGCGACCAGGTCGCGCGACCCACTAGCCAATATTATAACAACTATGACAGTTTTATGTTTATTTACCTAATTGTTCACAATTGTTGAATAGCGCGTGGGTGCCGTTTACGTAAAATTACTGACCCGAGAATTAATTTTACTGAGCCATTAAATGTTTACTGCCGCTAAGTCCATGTGCTATTTATAAAGTAACCTTTTCGATTCTGCGCTTTTTCTATGGGTAGGTCGCTGTACGGTTTAATGTTGACTGAAAAGTATAATTTTTATCGGAACCGTAAAACAAAAATCCATTTTTTGACAAGATTTGTACTTAATACAATCAACGACCCATAACATGACATATTTAAAGACGTGATATGATAACCCAATAATTGATTGAATGAATGTAATTTAACATGTTACTATTGTAATCTTTTCACTATTTTAATAACAGTTTTGCAAGATTTTTTTCTCAGCTTATCGATGAACAATTTCAGAAGATCTGTTATAAAAAAAATAGAGATAATCTATTTCATCATCTTATTAGTCTAAGCTCATAAACTTCAACTGTTTGCTTATCATGACAAACCTAATCATAGGATCATACCTGTAGTATAATAAATAATCATCAATTGCATTATTATATTAGCTTCACGATGTACTTAAAACATTTATTGTTTAGTTTAATAGCTTGTGTTTACGACGTACGGAAATTTTGCAATTCAATTCGCATGTAGCAAAATACATTTTCACAGTAACGTCTAAGAACTTTAATGATGTTGCGTGCTATTGTTTGAAAGCATCTTAAAATGAAAGTGTTAAAATTATGAAAAACTTCCCACCATTCAATCTTTGACACGTTCCAGTACAAGCAGTAAGTCCTACTGACTTGGGTATAAATTGAAATCTGCAGTATCAGTATATTCCCGAACCGGTGCAACTTGAGAATCTTCAAATAGAGCCTACTTTTACTTAAAGGGCGGGCAACGAATTTGTAATTCAACTTATGGATATGCACGGGCGGTGGTGATTGTTTTCCATTAGGTGATCTTTTGCCCCCTATCATATAAAAATTGCAAGGCCGAAAAATTTGAATAAGGCACGAGTCAAGATCAAAATGTCTAGCAGCCTTCTAATATGAGCGGAGCGGAGGGTACTGCATGGACTCAGCGTAACTCACAACAATCAATTACATTAAACACTTTATGACTGTTGCGAATCCGTACGCGGATTGTACACGCAGTGGAAAACGGGCGTTATTCCTTAAGTAGGCCGCAAATTGTTCTTTTACGCTTTATTTAATACTAGATACGCTTTAGTTTTACCATTATTGCCAAGAATAGTGTGACGCAAGAAACTTAACTAAGCAGTACAGCCTCCTAGTTAGAATTTGCAGGTCGGCCTTTTTCGTGTTTTGACTTAATCCTTATTGAATTACAAAATAATAAGAGAATTTAGAATAGATTGTGGGTAGGTTATCGTGTAAAATTTATATACAGTGTGCTAAAAAATCAGATGCGGATATTTTGAGGATCGATTATTTTGTATCGTTGTTAATTGTTATAAATACAGTTAATGTTAATGCAAGGATGATTATTTTTGGGCGGAATGGTATTTTTGTATGGAACAAAAAGAGCTTACCACACAATACTTAAATAATTTATGTGTATAATTGATTCATAGCTAATTAATTACATGGCCTGAAAATATCCGCACCTAATTTTCTGGCACCATATACATTGATAACAATGCACCTTGTAAATAATTTATAGTAGTAGAGCATTTTAGTCCCTGGTTTACTTTATGATGGGCGGGCCTAATTTAACATAGCTTATTTGCTACAAAGATTAATTAATTGGCAACAGTTAGCTTTGCAGTTCAGATTGACGACCCCGGGAAACTTGGTCGCTAAATATCGAATAAAACGAGCAACAACAGGTCCATTGTTAAAGGATTAACTTTAGATACATTAATAGTGATGTACATTTCCTTACAATGAGGATGGCATCACAAATAACTCAATGTGATAGAAAGATATATATACTTGGAAAAAACGTCACGGATTTATTGACGTATGTAATTGTAACAATGCTATAATTATTCTATTTACGTCATGTTTGATCGTTTAGGTTTAAACAAAGTATAAATTTAGTTGATGTAACTGAGGTAAGCAACTTACTAGTGAGTAATTGCAAGAATAAAAACATGGCGTGACTAAAGCTAATCCCAATGGATTAGTTTCAGTCGAATAACAAAAGTAAAAGCTTCTCTAATAGACCAGAAGCCTTTGCATCCATGCAAGAAGCGTCGTTTGAACTTCATAAAAAAAACTTCAACTTCATGAAAAACACCAAAGTAAGAAAGTAAAAGTAAAGCAAGTATCTAAGTAGTAGACACGTAAAGGATATTATACAAACATTTTGGAGTGGAGTTGAAAAAGTTGGACATCTTAATGCAATTATGTATAACATTTCTGTCTATCCTCTATTGTAATATATTGTCTTCTCTTAATTAGGTTAGCTGGAAGAGATCCCTTCTTAGGGATAAGCTCGCCTTTGTGCTCCTCTCTGTGTTTATGTATTTTTATTTTTATGTGCAATAAAGAGTTTACATACATACATACATACATTTTTATATTTTAAATTTTTTGCAGTCTACCCTTGTGTCTGATATCCTATCAATTGTTCAAAGGCGAACTGGAAGACATCCCTATAAGGGATTAGTTCTTCTTTCGTGTGTTTTATTTACAATAGGTAAATAGTTTTACAATACGATATTTTTTTCAGTCAGTCGTTTTGTACCCGTTTTGTGTGGTTAAATACCATTTAACGTGATGCAATTTTTGGTCTCCATACTAAATGCCTAATTATATATTCTATTGAACTTGCACAATCGCAAAAAATATAACTTTTCTACCTCTAACACTAGGTACTAGTAATTTTAATTTTCTGATCTACTGTTAATGCACCACCTGCTGTAAACTAGTCCTTCCTTCTTTCTGTAAAAAGGTTGCCTGGAAGAGATCGCTCTTAAGCGATAAGGTCGCCTATTGCTTACCTGGTAATTTTCTCTGTGTACCTGTTTTCTGTATCACTTACTACGAGTATTTCTGGTATACAATAAAGACTATTTGTATTGTATTGTACATACTAGTCATTACTAGTACCTATGTACAATACAATACAAATAGTCTTTAGCGAGCAAGCTTTAATATTGTTAGTGATTTTATTACGCTCCTGAGCTTTTGGAGCTCAAAAAAACTCCAGGATAATTAACTAGCGGCGGTATCATTACATTGTCATCGACCCAACTCACCTGTGTCGTCTCGTAAAAAATACGAAACGTCATATACATGCCGCCTACGACAGTATGGATATCAGTAGGTCACTCCTAGCTACTCGCACCGACGGATGGTCGCATTGATTCATACGCTGTGGGCGTGTAGAGCAAGGTCGATGTACTCAAATTTGCGGCACCTCTATTTGCATATACGCGGGTCAGACATTAAAAAAAAGTGACACCAATAGATATTTTTATGCGGTGGTGCGAATCAGTATCAAGGTCATGGTCTGCTCTCTCCTTGACTTACTGGGTAAGTGTAACGTCTTTGCTTATGATAAATTGCTTATTGTACGGAGAGATAAGTGTCGTTTATTTGAGTGGATTCCGATGTTGGTGGAGTGAAAGCGATTTAATGTGTTATGTGTAGGTTTTTCATGATTGCTGATCCTAGTACCGATCCATGATAGTTACATTCGTTTTTATTCTGGTCGACTTTTCGTACATTCACCTCATAGTGTTACAATTGGACACATAGATAACCTTTTTGCTGAGATTGTATCATTATCTACTGGAAGATGTCCATACTGCTTAACAAAGGTTAGAACGCCACAATGCATGAAAACTCGCCACTTGCATCCAGCGGTTGCAACTCTCATGTCGTCGTCAGTCCATCTAGTGTGGGAGGCCTGTCAACGTTTAAATTGTATGTTAAGTATATCAATCCATACTAATATTATAAATGCGAAAGTGTGTTTGTGTGTTTGTCCGTCTTTCAAGTCATAACAGAACGACGGATCGACGTGATTTTTGGCATAGAGATAGTTTATGGGCTCGAGAGTGACATGGGCTGCTTTTTATCCCGGAAAAATGCACAGTTCCCGAGGGAACGGCGCCCGATAACCGAATACCACGCGGGCGGAGCCGCGGGCAAAAGCTAGTAAGAGTAATACATTACGATATTGACTCTACTTAAGTGCTCAAAACTGTCACAGATACTTAAAGAAAAAACTAGTCATGAATACATTTTATTTTAATTAAATTCTTGTTTGTGTTGATCTGAGTTGATGAACTCTGGTTCGTAGTCTAATGGTGGTGATAGAGAACTTTATTAATTTTGTATGACGTGTGTGTGTTCTTATCTTACAGCGTGGAGGTAGAGGAGCTGCATGGACATACATTTGTTGCATAGACCTAGTTGTAAGGTCGCGAGCGAGCAAAGTACCTACCTACTTGTTTATAGTTCATTAATAAGGACCACCGCAAAGTAAAGCCTGATTCAATAAGTTACTTAAATTGTTACGTGACATAATGAGCGAGTTAAAAGATATTTCTTAACACTATTCCGCAATATTCCGGGTAAAAATTGTGCTTCCCAGCCCCCTTTATACCTTTCATTAAATTCATTAACGCAACGCGTACTTACTCGAAAGGGACAAGCAAGCTCACTTGCAGATTATTTCTAGGCCAAAATAATTTCTGCATGCCACTGCCAAGTAATTGTTATCATTATTGACCGGCGTAATTATGCATCGGAGCATTTCTTGTTCGTTTCCTTTAAAGTAATAATAGCTGTTGACAAGTCGGTTCCCAGAAGACTTGTATGTAACTTGCACAGTTGTGATGAATTTTGACAGCGTGTATGTGACACTATCTCAATGGTAATCATCATCATCATCATCATCATCGTGGCCTATTACGACACGCTGCTATGCATTGGTCTCTCAGAATGGGGGTGGGGGGGGGGGGGGGTCGGGTCATATGCCGTTGGAGCAAGAATACCTACTAAGAAGAATGAACTAGCTATTGATATTGACTTCTTAGCCGGAAAGGGAAACAGGAAGCCTGATTATAGCAGAACGTTAATTCTCTTAATTTTTTTTCATCCAAATCTTTTTTATTATTATGAAAGCCGAGAAACTGGTCTAAGATTTATCTAATGTTAAGTTATCTCTTCTGATTGTGGACAACTATAGTGCCATTGAGACTCATTACACTTTCTTTATTACCTGCTACATTAATTTAATTTTTAGGGTTCCGTACCCAAAGGGTAAAAATGGGACCCTATTACTAAGACTCCGCTGTCCGTCCGTCTGTTTGTCCGTCTGTCACCAGGCTGTATCTTATGAACCGTGATAGATAGACAGTTAAAATTTTAAATTGTTAAATTCTAAAAACAGAGTAAAATAAGTATTTAAGGGGGTTCCCATACAAAAAAACGTGATTTTTTGCCGTTATATTGTTATTGAAATAAATGCATGGAAATGTCCTTACAATGAACGCTTAGGAATGCCTGTCTATTACTATTTGGGCGGCACATGGACGTTTTGTCATTGTTTAAATAAACGTGCTTTGGTTGGTCAAAATGTGTTTTGTTTATATCAACCATCATTGGCTGAAAGCTTTTGGACTTGACAGATCACAGGGAGAAAATGAAGAGTTCGGTTTAAGTGCATAATTTAAGAATTTTCGGAGTTTAGCAACAGTCCATAAAGAGGGACATATTGCGGAGATCGTGCTCACTAGCAAACTAAGTGTAGGGTATCACATTCGTTTAGACAATAGACAAAATACCACAACGGGACTTATCACGCTATTTTACACAAGTAATATTTACCTCGACGTTTCGGCAACATTACAGTTGCCGTGGTCACGAGTAGACTGAATTGTGGGGTGTCTCGCGCTGCTAGGCGGACTTGAATATCGAAAGGTTTATTTCCTGAAACCAAAAACTTTTCAGGATTGATTAAAACGGCATCGTAAAAACCCCTTAGGTTAGGTTAGGTTAGATTTAAAACAATCTATAAAAAATACAATATTAACAGAAATACCTTTTCGATATTATGTCCCATTCCGTATTTTAATAAATTCGGTATTTTAACATTCGATAATCAGACAAACCGATTATGAGTGCAAATCACGAAAGTTTAAAACAATATATATCTTGAAATGGCGCATGTAAACGATAAACGATGTAAACGATAGGATCAAAGGGTTCTCGAATGGCGTCCGCGGATCGGGAGACGACCTGTCGGTAGGCCTCCAACAAGATGTAGCGACGACCTAGTTAAGATCGCGGGATCACGGTGGATGCGAAAAGCTCAAGACCGGTCTGAGTGGAGAGCCTTGGGGGAGGCCTATGTCCAGCAGTGAACGTCTTTCGGCTGACATGATGATGATGATGATGAAACGATAAACATCATTTTGGCTTAATTAATGACCACCAAAATCATCTTTTACTTCAATGAATCATCTTCGGGAAAAGTTATCACCTTTAAAGTTAGTAATTTTGACAGCCGCGCCATTAATTTCACTTTCAAACTAAGGTCACACTAGTCCTACTTTTTTAATCCTACGCTCTTGCTGCTTTATTACTACAATCACTATAAAGCTGTATTGTTTACTGCTCAGTGACTTTTACAAATATATGGCTGGTTAATATTTGCATACCAATTTGTTTTTCTGCATGTAGATTTGTCTTTTATTAGGTACTCAAAAAGTTAAGATGTAAATCTACTTAAAGTCAAATTAAGAAAAGTGTTCGAAGAATTTTTTCAACAATACTATAAATAAATAAATAAATGTCATGGGACACTTGAACCAATTGTGAGAAAACCTGCATTTGGCTGCGAAGCAATTCAATGGTGTGTGTGAAGTTCCCAATCCGCACTGGGCCCGCGTGGGAACTATGGCCCAAGCCCTTTAATTGTGAGAGGAGGCCTGTGCCTAGCAGTGGGACGTATATAGGCTGGGATGATGATGTTGATGATGAGTTGACACCAATTGACCTAGTCCCAAACCAAGCAAAGCTTGTACTATGGATACTAGGCAACGGATAGACATACCTATATAAATAAATAGATACTTAAATACATATTAAATATCCAAGACCTGAGAACAAACATTCGTGTTTTCACACAAATATCTGCCCCGACCGGGAATCGAACCCGGGACCTCAAGCTTTATAGTCAGGTTCTCTAACCACTTGGTCATCCGGTCGTCATGTATTTGAATTGATCCCATAATTTAAATAAATTATTTTATTATTATTATTATTACCCGTAATATCAATAATGCTTTGTGCCTTCATTAATTTGTTTTGCACGTTTTATTGAGTAAACAATATTACGAGTAAGACAATAAAACTATGTTTGCGGTAGTTCAATATTACTTTAGTTATTTATTAAGTGTTTTGGTCAAACAATTTTACGTACACAATAAGAATTTAACAATGTTGATTTATTCGTCATAAATCGGCAAAAATTAGCTGTCTGATTAGTGTGTAATAAATAAGTTAATAACACCACAAACATGATCAAATTATATTAAAATCAATCGCTTACCGAAACTTCACCAGAAGTTACCAAGGTTCGTCCATTATTTATTTATTTAATTACTATCGACTTCATATAAACCATTTTCAATGAAACCGCAGTGTAAAAAAATAATTTAGAGTTCCTTTTTTTTAGTTATTTTTTATATTTTGTATTTTTTTTTATTAATTATTCATTTTTTTTTTAATTTATTTAATTTTTAATTTGTTACTGCTTATTAATTTAATCCGTACACAATGTTATATGAATTTAGAGTTTACTATCTAAGGCAAAAAAAGCAAAATCCATAGAGCGTACTCTAGGACTTATAAAATTGGATCATTATTTTTTGAGCGCACGCGCAACATCGAGCAGTCAATCAGCGCACTTTCGCCCCGCCCACGCCGTCTGCGCGCTGACCAAGATTCGGGGGATGAAAGCGAAAAGATGTCAACGACCTCATTACCAAACTCATGTCTGGGCGTGATATGTCCGTGACTTAGATTGTGGTTAGATATGATAAAGTTAGGTGAGTTTAAGTTTGGCATAATAATAAAATTATAAGATGTTAGCTGTTGTCCGCGATTTCATCTGTGAATAATTTATTTATCTTCCGTGGTAAGCATTTTTTTTTGAGTTTAAGAGCATCAAGTCAGTTTATAAACTATCTGTAAACCAAAATTCATTAATTCGCTAAGCCGTTTTTAAGTGATAAAAGTAAGAAACGTCCAAACTTTTGCATTTACAATACATATTAGTAGATGTCAATTTTCATAGAGTGCAATTGAAATAACAAGTATCCTAAAAATAACTAAAGTTTTCTTTGTTATTAGATTGAAAACAACACGTAGTGAGACAGGATCACAGATTTTTCATTATTATTCTTTTCCGTGCTGCGAAGCGTCGCAATGTATTTACGGCCAGTTTGAAAAACATAATAAAACCTTTTTGAACGATACAAAGACTGTATTATACACCAAAAATAGTAAGCGAAGTAGAAAACAGATACACAGAGACTACTTACACTCGTCGACTTACTTACTTACTTTGTACTTTAGAAATGTTGCCTATAATAATTAAATACGATAAGCGCTATACAGAGTGTGTTGGATCATATTGGTATGATGAAACATTCAAGGCTTTTACGCAAGCTGCAATAAGCTAGCTGTTAGCTTATATGAAAACGTTTTTGAAATATTTAATTTTGAAACTACACTAGGATTATTTAAGAAAACGATTGAAACCAAAATTATGTCCAACCTTGCCATACTGATCCAAATCGGTTGATTGGAAATTTGTATGCATTGAACGATAAATTTCAGTTGTGACTACACTAAGCACTGTGTTGCAAAGGTATGAAGGCACTTGCATAATTTTTGTGATATATATGAAAATATTCAGCAATGAAGAAATGAGTAACATGTAAAGCGTAAAAGGATTAGATCATGATGGAGGCCTAATTGACCTGAATTATAATCATAATCATCAAATATAACCTAGAAACTAGATAAAACCCGAAATTTCAATATAAAAAAAAGTACATTAGGTATGTAGAAACGTTGACATAATTACAAATTCGTAAACGCAATGCCTCAGTAGCGAACCGTAAATAATGCGACAACTTTATGCAGACTTGTATTCCGAATGAATTTTATTGTGCATAAAGTTTTGTTCGCAACAAATTAATTGAACAATCATGTTTTCAACTCAATTTATATCCGAATAAAACAAAGTTGGCGACGTGACGGAGCGTTTTAGTTACTACCGTCTTTGGAAGAGTGAATCAACTCGTGTTGAACGGTTTGACTATTTGATGGCGTCATGATAAGATTCACGGTTTTCTTTCGTCATCGATTGTTGCTTTAAGTTATCTGGTTTGTATTTGGTTCGCATAACTACGTCAAACTTGCTATCTATTTTAGGTTGTTTCCGTTTATAGCAAGTTCAGATACCAAACGATGACTAAACCAAAACTGAATTGAGAGTCAGGGTCTACTGTCTAGTCAATCACACTATATTTTTCTCGATTTGTTTTTGTTTTACACCTTTCTCAATTCGGTTAACGTTAGACCGATGTGGGTATGTACCAAGCGATGCGATCATTTAGCGAAGTACCTAGATATCTTTATCCTATCAAGTGAGCAAGGCAAGCGCGTTGGACATCTTTAGTTTTAATAACGTGCTACGATTTCATAAATCTTCCAAAAAAAAAATGGTGGCTTGTACTTGTGCAATCCAGTTTCCTCGACTGCTGTATAATTGGGGTCTATTAGCTGCAAATGTCACATTAACATATATCATTGGTAGGCCAAAGAAGTAATGCAATTTTGAAATATAGAGGTAATTCAGTGTCCTCTATATAAATTCTGCTACGTCGTTGTTCATTTCAAAAGGCCCTTATATGGTGAAATGATTCAACCTTAGGTTGTTAAACATCTTGATGGCGTCATAAGATAAGCTTAAACACGTGCCTTCGTCATTGATCGTTGACACAACATATCTATTTGCTACTGAACATATAATACTGTTTACTGAACAAATATCAGAGGATTTTTGTCGGGATTTCTAACTGCTGAAAAAATTGTTTGCATAATATTTATGTGTGTGTGAGTCAATTTAGAAAAAGGATAATACATTCTTGAAATACCAATTTTCGCAGTACTCGTATTTCTAGTTAGCACGATTTTAAGTTTACTTACATAGTATGCTAACCGAGTATTTAATTTTGAATGTCAGTAAAAGTCTACATCAAATTGGAAATTTTCAGTACCAACTTATCATTATGGACACCAGCATCTAATCTTTGTTATATAATCTTCTATTGGGGTACTTATCTCTTAAAATAAACTTAAGGCAATTGATCACAAGAAGTGCATGGTAGTTACTACATTTGACTTATTTCAGTTAGAACAAACCCACGCTAAGTAAATAGAAATGTCATATATCACTTACTAGTATTTGCTCGTTAATTCGTATTTATAGTTTAAAACGTGTTTATTACCAATTACTATCAATATTATAGTTAAAGTTTACAACGGTGTCATACGTATTAGTCATTAGACTTTCATTGGCAAGCCCCTTTTATTATCAGCAACATGATATACGGCTGGGTCTTTGTTAATGGAAGAAAATAGCTTTAACATTAACTAATAAGAACTAAACAAACCAAAACAAAGGTTAAAGGTTTAGCTTCATATTCTAGTGGAATAGTAACTTTAAGTGACAATAATCCTACGATATGTTGCCAGTAAACACGCTTTATTACTGTGAAATTTACTGCTTTTCCGAAAAAAAAACTAAGTATAAGATCTTTGGCCGCGGAGCCGCGGGCAAAAGCTACTACTTACATATTTCAGATTCTGACAACAAGCCCTTTCTTTTAATATAATCATGCGACATAGTTTAAAACTTTTTTATTTTTCTGTAAAACCCCTAAATGTGCCCCCCCCCCATGCTTAAAATTCGTTGATTTACGTTCACGTCCGCCTTTAGGTCACCGACTTACATAAGTAGGTATGAGCAGTATGAGCACCAATTATCAACTAAATTGCTTCAGTAAGTTTGGAGCAATTTGACTGACAGACAGGCAGATAAGCGAGTGATCGTATTAAGGTTCTGTTGTTTTCTTTCTCGGTAGGCTTGTAGGCTTTCTAGGTTTAAAAACTACTTAGATGAAAAACGTGTTTTTTGGAGGGAAAAAGACTAGCGAAAACGTACATGGTATATAGTGGGTCTTTAGTTCTAACGGTATTACTCACAACTTAGATAACATTATGTAAGTCATACTTTACATCATCAATGGCCAAGGTTGGGCGAATTGACTAATGATTCACGAAAAGGTAGCATGTGAATGTGGAGTGTACCATAAAGTTATTCTACGTCATGTCGCGCCTACGGTCATTGACACACCGTCAAACTATTTACTCAGAGGCCTTGACAGAAATTATGGTAAAAGACTTATAGGGGCTTGACTGCATACATATAATTCATAGGGCTGCCTTACTAGAAAATTGTTTCGCAATATTTTTAAAACTAAGCCGCTGACGAACAGACAGACAGACGGACATGACGAAACTATAATCGTTCTTTGTAGGACTGCAGAAAAACTGACCTAGTTTATCGTAAATTATGACGATCGGATGGCCAAGTGGTTAGAGAACCAGACTATAACGCTGAGGTCCCGGGTTCGATCCTTTGTGTGAATAAAATAAGAATATTTGTTCTTGGGCCTCGGAAATTTTATATGTATTTAACCATGTATTAATCTACATTACATATAAGTATGTCAAGTCAAAGTCAAACCCCCTTATTCATAAAACTTAACAAGCCTATGTTAACTATCAAATGCTTTGTCCCTTTCTAACAAATACAAATGTCAAAGTGACAGATAAGGACAAACGAATTTTAGCGGCATTTTAACTAAAATAGGTTTGATTGTCGTTTATGAATAAGGGGGAAAATACGTTGCCTAGTATCAATAGTACAATTTACGAGTACTTAGTTTGGGACCCGCTCAATTGGTGTCAATTTTCCCATGACATTTACTAAGAGTTTCTTACTATATTATGTAGTATATGGCCGAATTTAATACTAAAGCGTTTGGTCGACAAATACTTGTTAAATTGTGTTAAACTTTTCCATAAAACTATAACGTAGTTGTAACAATAAATTAAATGCAACGCAACAGAAAGTTTATACAGGGCGGAGCGTCAGTGTAGGTTGATCATCATATAAATAAACTTTATTACTTAATGACCAATCAAGCAAGAGCCGTCATTCCTCAACATCCTAAACAGGTAAAGGTCTTGTTATAATGGAAGTGCTACACCAAGACCGTGGTTAGTGGCAGTTATTTCAAATAATTAAGCTCCATTCAACGCTGTTTCGAGACGTGTTATTGATCATTTTGAAAGCAATGCGGATAGGAAATGGAGACATTACATTGCAATACTGTATTTGGTATAATACTATCACGTCAGTATACAAATGCTAGTGAAATCGTGTATGTAGCTATAGAGGAAACTTTGAAATCAATTTGGCTTCCTTCATCTTTGGTCTACAAATTTGTAAATTTCTGTATTATCTACCCACTATACATTATTGTGCTCATTTGAGAACCGGACTGCCTACAATCAATGGCAAAAATAAGTGTAAACATTAATTAAACTTCTTCATTTCAATTGAATAAAGTAAGAAGTACGAACTTAATTAAATAATATTGGCTGCCAACATTTCACAGAAAAATAATCAATTTCTCATAAATGTACGACACTCAGTGAACTTTTTCCTGATATTTAATGACCCAACAATAATAAATTTAATCATGCATTGTTGCGGGTATCCCTGTTACGTAACTAATACGTTTATCCTTTTCATAGTCATTTACCTACTTTAAGTTATATTTCCCTCTATACCTAAAGCTATCTAACATAATTGTACCCTGCCTAGTTCTACGTCCTAATATTACGTCCTAAATTTCACCCTGTATATATCACAGACCAAATTTCTCATTTATCAAATATTTTAGGAAAGATAATCAGCTAAATATGTATATTTATTGGTTTCTCACCATACTTCACTTAACGTGCTGCTCACATGACCCATAACAATTTAGTGATCTCACCGAGGGTACTCGTAGCACCAATTTTCATCAATTTCGGAAACTCAGAAGCTAAGTATATAAAAATTCTAAAAGTTAAGTTTTCAAATAATTATAGACAATTCTCTACAAAATAGCTTTCACATTTTCAATCTCAAACTCAATATTTATTGACAGCAAAAACACACTACATCGCAGCAAAAACAGTAAAAACATAAATAGGAGAAGAGAGAACAATTAGAGACGTTGTGCTGTAGTGTGATGCCAAAAGGACTCGGCGCAGCATTGACTCTACCACCCAAAAATAATATTATAATCCACAAAACAATATCCTAAAAAAATGCTTTTGATCCCACTGGTGATGGTCATGGCAGCCAACGTGTTAATCATTGGATTTCCTGCCGAGAATAAATAATAACCAATTTGGCCGATGAACTCTGCATTGTCCACAACTTCCTTCAAAAAACTGCAGATGACGTACAATATCATAAAAAGTGAACGCCAATAATTCAAGCACAATTGTTTTCAATGAACTGAGTGCGAAATATTTTCACGGTGACGTTTTTTCGGTCACAATGAATCGGTTGAATTGTTGCATTGACGTAGTGGACCGCCTATTGCCTATTTTGGGCTTGGCGATATCGGTTATATTGATTTAATGAGTAATGATTTCAAAACATAATAATATTAAACAGAAAACCTAATTGATTCACCCGTTACCTTGCGGATGTCCATATTTATGAAATACAAATAATTTTACATTGCTTCTCCGTCATTAACTACACCGCAGTTATTACCCATTCGGCGGTAGGAAGATTAAAGGTGGTCATCTTAATTCCATTTCAGTTTGGCGATCAGTCATCCACATTTGGAAGGTGGGTTTAAAGTGCAACATGTTTCTGATGAGACCAAATCTACAAACACCAAAAATACTACACGCAGTCCTGTTGAAAACGTGAAGTTTGGATTTTACTACAGACAGCCGGACATACAATGAATGTTTTTTTTTTTACTTGAAACTGAGATGCTTTGTACGTCCTTCGCGCTCAGTCGGTAAATAATACCAAGGAGATTTTTAACATGGCTGAAAGCTACATAGATTTAGCACAGTTAATAAATATAAACTACTATGTAGCCAATACAAACTTCCTTACCTTTCTGTTTTAAGTTATTATCAACTATACCTTTTATGTCGCAAACACGGCCATGAAACGTAATAGCCGTAAAATTGCGATACCTATATTATTCTACGATAGATTTACAACGACGCTTCGGTGTAAAACACGATGACATTTAGAGGCACCCCTTTCAACGTGACTTGATTAGTTGGTTGTTGAAATGAAAATAGATCAGGTTTTAATGCAGTGTGGTTATCTTTTATTTAACACACGCATTGCTGAAAAGGTACAATTGAAGTACTACACTAAACTATCCTTCATCATAATCATCATTATGTCAGCCGAAAGACGTCCATTGCTGGACATAGGCCTCCCCCAATGCTCTCCACTCAGACCAGTCTTGTGCTTTTCGCATCCAACGCGATCCCGCGATCTTAACCAGGCCGTCGCTCCATCTTGTTGGAGGCCTACCGACAGCTCGTGTCCCGGTCCGCGGACGCCATTCGAGAACCTTTTGACCTCATCGGCCATCAGTCCTGCGAGCAATATGCCCCGCCCACTGCCACTTCAGTTTCGCAATTCTTCGGGCTATGTCAGTAACAGTAACCTTAGTTCTACTACGGATATCATTAAACTATCCTTAAAATAATTTAACTTTACTACATTATATATACAATTCCCCCAAGTCTTGTCCCTGCGGAAGAGTGCCCATAAAACTGGCTGCATTTTCGCGGTGTATCGTGATCCCAATACGTTAGACGAAAAATGCACCAGCCGTATCTTCTTCTTGAACGGTATATTCTTCGTCTTCTTCTTCTTCAATTGAACGTGAATAGGGGCAACTGTTGTACCTATGGACGACTGTACCTATGGACACTAGCAGTAAAAAAAAAACTACAAACCATAGACTGTTATCTTGAACACACCCGAATAGCGTTTTTCTCGTATGGCAATATTAACTATCTGTCATTTTCGTATTAGTCAGTAGTACTGTCTTTTATGGCCGCGGAAAGTTTTCGTCGCCAAAAGTAAGTTTTTATTCATATTTTGAGTATTTTTTTCTAAAGTTTTAAGCATAATGCTGCGACTGTCTTCGTAGTTAATGAATAGTTTCACGATTGTTTGTTATTTTATGTATTTATTGCTGCTCTAAGGCGACTTTTAAAGAACTGACATTAGTTTAAATTTTAAAGTGTCAAATTTGTACCTATGGACAAGTTTTTTATCGTACCTGTGGACAGTTTGAACCTGTGGACAGCTAAAATATGATTTTTTTTCTCTTTGATTTCAGTGCCTTGTAGTAAAACCGGCCAAATGCGAAAAAAGTATGCCCTGAAATTTTAACCGAGGCCATTAAGGAAGTAAAAAATTGATGTTTTCTTAGAGAAGCTGCTCAAAAATATAATGCCAAAACAAGTTTACTTACATGCAGCATATGTACTGCAAAATGTCATAAGAAATGTGTTTTAAATTCTCACAAGGATAATGTTGATTCTGACGACGAATCTAGCTTTATATGTTAAAACTGTTGCGTGTTAAATGATGACTTAGATTATTCTATTAAAAGTGTAGGCGATTGTAACTCCACCGATTCTGCTGAAGAGTTATACCGCGAATAATGCAATTCTAAAAAACAAAAAAATATATTAGGAGATTCAGAATGTGTTGGGAAAGACATTGCTGTTTATTTTGTTTTACTTTATTAAGATTTTGATGTTTGATTATTTTGATTTAGTGTTTTGTTGTTTTTTTGTCCATAGGTACGGTGCCGTCCACAGGTACAATTTTGTCGTCCATAGGTACAAACTGTAGTTGTACCTAGGGACAAAATGAGCATTTTTAAAAATATGCTTAAATCTCTTTAGTTTTAGTAGATAATTAAAAACAAAGTGGTGATTATGAAAGACTGTTTAATTAAGATACTAAAACAATAAATAGTTTTACAAAATTATTGTCAGTTTTTTTTTAAATATTTAAAATAGTCTAAAAATTGGAAAGTGTCCACAGGTACAACAGATGCCCCTAGTTAAAAACTGTTAGATTTCTATTTTATCAAAAAGACACTAAGGCTATAAAAATATTGCGGAATTATACATAAGTAGGGTATATACCAAATGGTTAAGGCGGATAAGCAACATACTGTATTTTTTTTTAAATCACTTTTAAAAAAATCAACATTTGTTTGAAATCTTCCATCCTTCTTGCTGGTCCTACTTTCACTGTAGAGATTTGAACTAGCGTACAACTTTACTATAATATAAACACAAATGTTTTGGTCGCAATAACGTTTTCCTGTTTGACTTTAATTCTATTTCTATTATGTCATTCCTATTTCATTTTAATATTGTTACGCTCCTAAAGGATCCAAAGAATAAAGTGAATCACTAACCGCAGGATATTTGACTATCTACGCTTTATGTCATGTTTTTTGCTTTTGGTTGTTAGTGCGCTTATTTTTGAATAAATACCTAATGTAAAACACACGGATATGGTTATACTCGTACTAAATCTAAGTACTTGTGCGTAAGTTTCCCAATCCCGGGATATATATCTATCTATTATAATAGATGGATAGTTGGACAGAAACTTTATTCACAACAGCATCCAAAGCTAAAAGTACAGTGCTTTAAGCATGGAAATAACCAAGCCCTCTCTCTCTAACAGGAGGCCTGTATGCTAGAGCGGGCTGTACACGTATATCAGTCGAATATGTGGCGATATCCTGCATTTTATATGCTTCATGTTACTGATGTGTAAAGTTGGCTGCATTCCAAACTTTTAGACTTCAATATATTAAAAAGCTCCTTCTGTTTCCGAGGCCTTTTATCATCAGTTTTTTCATAGATTGTTTTTTTCTTTGTGTAAACTTGAGTCGAAAACATAAATTAACTTTAATACTATTCCTCCAAAAACAATAGCACCACTAAACCTTCAGAAAAGTTTCATTTCATACGGCATTTCTCGAATCCTATTTATTCTGAATGTCCCTTCACAATGTACAATGGCGCGGTAACAAAGTGAATATTCCTGCATGGTCCATACACTTCGCAGTTATTGAATGAAGGCGGGAAGTAGCCCGTACCGTTCTTGCTTTCGATTTGTTTGCTACGATGAATGGACTATAACTCGATACTAAAATATACGGGGGAGGGGTTGCCGGTGTGATTTGATGTCAGAGGTGTGACAGAAATATGCTGGTGGATGAAAATGTTTGGATTTATCTATCACGGACGTCAGTAAAATCGATTTTTGCTAGAACAGTTCATGTTATAGGATTTGAACCAAGCTATACTACTAGTGAGCCACTATAATATGTACGTATGTAAAATGTTGCACATAAGATACAGATTATATCGAAGAACATTTAATAATTTTAATTGTGTGTTATTTCACGTCAACATATCTTATTTCTTAAGACGGTTGACTTAAAATTTGTTATAAGTACCTACATTCTGGGGTCCTAGTGAAAAAGGGGTTAAGTCTGCAGAAATTACACAACTATTTTCTATTTTAGGTGTTGGGTTTAAGTCGAAATCAGCTGTTCAACTTCTGCAGAATTAACCCCTTTTTCATTCACTAGGTCCCCAGCATTATGCAGCTTGGACGAAAATACAAGAACGTTTAAGAAAAAGTCGGTACAATCAAAATATAACTTGTAATAAAATTTAATTTTTAATAATCCTTTCTTCAATATACATTAAGAAGCCCTACGTACTGTTAAAAGTACAATATTTTCTTAGTGCGTATTGTTTGCATATATGTAGTTAGATAGTGATCGGAAAACTCAACTGCTATATTAGTTTCCGTAAACCTATAAAAAAAATTAAGGGGTTGTATCGTCTCTAGATAGATCTTCATTCACAATTGCTGTGACTGTCGCTGTCTGCAATTACTCAACAGCTGATGGATGCGCGGCGCTACTGCGCGACCCACGCTGCGTCTACGCCTACTGAACTGAGTGTCGCAGCCAGGCGGGCCAAACGCGGCGGTTGAAACGCTCCGTGCAATTGAGCCGGACAATGAAATAGAATTAAGATAGACAGTAAATAATTTATTGAATCAGCCGTTATTCCTTACTTTCTGCTTCATACGTTGCCTGACCATATACGTTGGAGACGCACTCAATATACGGGTCATTAAATTTACTTTTATGTTCCATATTATATGTATTTCGAACTTAGAAGTTTTAGGGCGTTCTTTGTAGGCAATGCAAATGCAATAGATTTTTAATGCTGTGCGGTAGAATGAAAATAAAATTATCGACGTGGCTCCTAATGTTGCAGGAGCAAGACCTAGTGTTGTATATAAGTAGTGGTAGTGTAAATAGTGTGATTTCTAATACTCCTGTCTAAATTAAATACATCAGATTTAGACTGCCACTAAATTGAAAATATTTTTAAATTAAGATTGGTTTTTAGAGTCTTTTTGTATTTTTTATTTCAACCCCAATTTTTTTGTTACTTTTACGTCTATCCCGTAAAATCCATATCGATAATATAAACTGAAATATAGATAAACGGAAAATCCAGAAAAGAAACCAGCGCTGGGAATCGAACCCAGGTATAGCACGCGGCACGGAATGCTGAGGACCTGGGTTCGATTTCTTGGTGTGAGCGCTGGTCTCTTTTCTGGTTTTACTGTGGATCTATATTTCAGTTTGTATTTTTGAATATTTTTAAATTCAAGTATGTAGACATTAAATATTGTGGACCAAATTTCAAATGGAAAAAGTAGATTTTAGTCTCTCGTTTTCGTGTAATCCGGAAATAAATTCCTAAAATTAAGGGCGATTTGGGCTTTCAGATGCAGCGTTTTAAAAGCTGAATGTAAATTTTAAGTGTCAGTGAGGCTACTTAACAAAACACGATTAAGCTCAGAAATACAGTAGCAGTAGCATTAAGTTGTTTTATCACCTCATTGAGTCCTGAATCAAACAAATTTGAGTACATACGCACTTTACTCGTACATACTCTGCATCTTCTTACAATAATTTGAATTTATGACCTGTATTAATTTGGTACCATTAATAATTATCGTTCTATTGTAATGTATGTATTATACTCGGATATATTACTTACATACAGCGCCAAAAACCTTTGATTAATAAATCTACAAACCGTTTATATCAGGGGTTGCCGCTAGTTTGTTTGCGTACTAGATAACTACTTACTTGACTTTTTTGCCATTTCTAAATGGTTGTCTGGATGAAATCGTTTTTAAGCGATAAGCCTATTTTTTTTTATAAACTTATTGTATTAAAACATGGTGTTCAATAAAGAATATTTAAACTGTATAGTATAAGTATTAGCATTAGCGTCCGCCGAACCTCACACCAGCGCCAGCGCTTCTAATTGGCTCATTCAGATTTCTGACAGAAGAATTGATGTCTGCTTTTCCTAGTTCCAGCATGACGTCACAATAGTGTCCATAAGTCCCAAACGCCGACGCAGCGGCCCACGGGCTGCTATCTTGTTCATCGTTACGCAAGAGTCGTAGGTGCTGAATGCACTGTTGCAGACGTGCAGCAATGTTTACTATGACGCCAACTCTATGTGTTTCTTTCTATCCGTCTGAAATTTAGAATTTTAGGGGATGCTAGGTGATAAATAGTAGATTGTACAACGAGAGCATAAAAGAAGCCATTTTACCCGAGGCGTTCATCCCCCCGAGCCGGTACGGCGAGACTATCCAGACACGTCGAGGGGAAAATGGGTTTAATGCTCGAGTTTTACACTCTGCTTTTCACTTCGATGGCGAGGAAATGAAATAGCAACAGTAGAAACAATGAGTCACTTTCTATGTACCTTTTATTTTTTATGCATTAATATAATAATTCCATTATTTTAATTTTACTGATTTGTTATGATTGATTTGATTAATTTTTAGTTTTATATAAATTAAAAAATATTTAAAAAATATATAGAAACTTTTTTGTTTGTGGCTGTTGACACCTGATTACATTGGTCTTGAGTTGGTATTAGACGAAGATTTTATTTTATGCACTAGAGCATAAAAAGTCATTTTATGTCGCCTAGATACAGCATAAACACGAGAACTCTGTAACACGCGAGACTAAAGACTAAGACTAAGATAAGTTATGAGTATGTAATTCCCCTGCTCCGTTTTGTAAGAATTTTGCTCTTACATGCACTAGGTCACGTATGTGAAAATTCAATATTAGTTACTCGATCATACTGCGAAACTGTTATTACGTTGAAATAACTGCTAATTACCAACTGAATAGTGGTTTTGCAGGTGGACCTCGCGAAATGGCTTAAATACGTTTTTTTTACGTTATCAATTCTTATGGCTACCCCACCTTGAAAAGTCCTATTTAAACATTGTGTTGCCATATAAAATCCATTATACTTATAGAACCTGCTCATAAAATTCGGGTCCGGGCTCAAAACCAACGCTGTACACTAAAGTCAGCATTTGCAGAGACCGGCACCCATTGCCAAGGCGTGGACCTATTTTGTACCTAATTTTTAATTATAATATGCATAGTAGGTATCCTTATGTTCATACTTGGCAATAAAGAGTTTATTATTATTATCATTAAAATTCACAAGTCGACACTTGTTGTTTAGAAATGCGACTTCTAGAGGAGAACACCGAGGAGACAGCCGGTGAAATTACTGGCACTTGAGGTATCCCGGGCCATCTTAGGCCTCTAGGTTGGCAACGCATTCTGCAATACCCCTGGTGTTGCAGATGTTTTTGGTCGGTGGTGATCTCTTACCATCAGGAGATCCACGAACCGTTTTTAAAAATGGACTCTTTTACAACTTTTCTGTAGTAAAAGATTGTTATCTTTGCCTCTACAATCCATACTGTAAAGATTGCGGTGTATTTGTATTTATTTATTTAAAAAAATCATGTAAAATTTACATCACAATTCTATCTCTGTGAGTTCCAAAGCTAGCTACCAGCGAAACATCTGATCATCCAACAGGACCTTTACAAAAAACTCACTCGTCACTCCATAACCAGAATTACTTTAATCGCGTATACGTTTAATAATAAACTATGTCACGGATCCAAGACAAGCCTCCGCTGTCGCTTTCCTAGAAAAAAAAATGCAGTTCGCAGTTCGCACCTCGCGCATGCGTCACTGAGCCCGCCTCTGACGTAATTGCGACGGTTTGTGCGCGGGCGCAGAACTTTGCGCTAAATATTTGATCGGGCACGGGTACTGGGAAACAAACCATATTTTTTTAGGATAGATATTGGTTATGATCGGTTAGCAAATCTCAAGTTGGTGGGCGATAATCGAGGTTTCGGAAAAATCCCTAACCTAACCTAACCATGATTAATACAGTAGAGACACGCAGCATAAGCTCAAGCAGCATGGAAGCTACGAACAAATCGATCGAAACGAACACACTCACACAGACGTGCGCTCTTCACGGCCTCTGAGGGGACTCGCGGTACTGCAATAGATACCGTGAGAACCTCTTTAATCCTGGCTCCGTAGCGTCCATACTGCTTGAGCTTATATATATAATTTATTGAATCAGACGTTACTTTGCGGAGGTCCATATCAATGAACTAAAAGAATTTCTTCGCTCACCCGCGACCTTAAGATAGCTAAGTCTATGCAAATTATGCGTGTTCATGCAGTTCTTCCACCTCCACACTGTTGTGAGTCTAACAACTGGTAGCATGGTGTACGGTTGTGTCACTCTGAAGATGAGCTCTGGTTGAGTTCGAAACGCGTCAGTGTGTTGTGGTGGTGGTGATAGATGGGTTTGTGTAATTTGTGTGTGTTCTTACAGTGTGGAGGTGGAGGAACTGCATGAACACGCATAATTTGCATAGACTTAGCTATCTTAAGGTCGCGGGTGAGCGAAGAAATTCTTTTAGTTCACTTATATATATTATATACACTGTGGTACAGACTTCTATAATGTTAAAATTTCAGAGATATTCTAAAAATATGAAGGAACATTAAAGTTTTCTATTCGTGAATGGTTCCTAAATTACATATTATTATATTAGTATTACTTTAACGACCTTCCGATATTTCTGTACATATATCGATTTTAATTTTTCTATTTATCTCGTGTGAATAACCGTGAGTCCTAAGTTGTGGTTTTTCCAGTTGTTTGAGATAACTTTTCCATAATAAATTGATCAGCAATTGACCTCAATTTCGATGAAATTACAGGTAAAGTCAAAGGTGACGCTCACTGATCCAGCAACAGCTCATGTACCTACTCTAGCTAGCCTTAAAAGGGTCCTAGATTGTACCTGTACAGAAATATAAACGATAAGGAAATTTATTTATTACAAGACACTTATTTATCCAATTACTTTAACTAATTTTTGTTTATTTAGTTAATACAAAAGCGTATTCTTAAATCGACAATTCCTAAATTAACATTCCGTTGAGCAATTATTGACATTTATATCAATAATTCATTCTAAGAAGTGCTAATTATAAAATATGGTTATCTCAATTCTAGTCAGTATAAATATTACGCTAAACGATACCGGTAAATGCTTACACTGTTTGCCTACTTGCGGTCAACGGTGGTTACACAAATATGTTGTAGTAATTTTTGCGATTATGTATTCGGTTCTTTTTCCACGCGGATGTTAAAAGCATGATATTATTAAATGAACTGTTTACGGTAAATAAACACTGTAATGGTTGTCTTGTCTGTATATAAATAATTCGACAGCTGATTGTTTAACTAAATAAACGTTTAAAAGTAATCGATACTTAATAGCACAGAATAGTTACGCAATCACAAAGGTTCAGGATAAAATTGAATGCAAAAACAACATGCATTTCATGCATTCTTCAAAAAGCTTCATTTTATGTCGATATTACCACAGTATATATATAAGCTAAAGCAGTATGGAAGCTACGAAGCTACGATCGAAACGAAGACACTCACACAGACGCGCGCTCTACACGGCCTCTAAGAGGGTCTCGCGGTACTGTAGTACCGATCGACCGATCGGTTTTGATCGATTTGTTCGTAGCTTATATATATACATATATAAGCTACGAACGGCATCTTGACTGGGGACTTGACCGTTCTAGATATAAACTCAAGTTCATGAACAAGACAAACAGTAAGGAAGAAAGTAATTTCAACGGCACAAGACATAGAATCCAAGAACAGGAGAGATTTTAGTCAAAATTAACTTATTTACTTACAATTAAATTCCTAGACTTGGCTGTTTAGGAAATACTAGTACCTAACTTCATCGTCAAATCATCTTAATCGAGACTTACAATATTTTTAATTTTTAACAGGAATATGGTTCCATCTAAATCAAGAAATAAACATTTTATTGCTAGGTACAGTACTTTAGCTAAATTAACCTGCAATAACCTTAGTCACTGGGGAAATCCCCGGGTTTTTATGATTCCTATTTACATAATATGATTAGTTAGTGACTAGGATATGATATTCCTATTCAATCAAAAGGTGGTTTTTATCATTTTTCAAGAACTTAAGTGAGCGTATCATCTATCTGTTGGACTTTACCAAGTACGTAATGCAAGTGTTTTGTTAACCAGACCGCTTAAAACTTATAGTAACTTTGTAGGTGAACAATCATTATCCTACTCTAATTATGTATACTTACTATTAAACGCGAAATCATATCAGCCACGACGATATCTCAAACTATTAGAACGTGCTTAAATTAAAATTTAAAACATCAACCGAGTTTAGGGGTATTTTGTTGGTGTTATTTTTTGGCAGATATTTTAATCTTAATTCGTGGCGTCATCTATTGGTGAATGAATTGACTACTTCAAAAATACTGAGCGTTTACCAGCCTACCTATTTATTTTTATATAAAACCTCTTCATTCTGACTACTTTACTTTTGACTAGTTCCATTAAATAAACATAGCAAATACAGGAGAAATATTCGTCAGACTCCAAACTAGGCTGAGCGTGTATCTTGGACGTTTTGGACTTTCAGCCAAAGACTGCTAGTTACTGAAAAGTATTTAATTATTTACCTTCTTTTATAAATAATATAATATTATAAATGCGAAAGTGTGTTTGTGTGTTTGTCCGTCTTTCACGCCGTAACGGAGGGACGGATCGACGTGATTTTTGACAAAGAGATAGTTTATGGGCCCGAGAATGACATAGGCTACTTTTTATCCGCGCGCGATAACCCAATACCACGCGAGTGGAGTGCGGGCAAAAGCTAGTAATTTAATAAATAAAACACAATATAAACAATAAGTAATTAAGTAATAGAAAGAAAAATAGAAAAGTAACTTATTCTAATTCTAAAAAATCTGTATTTGCAAATACCACTGAACTTGCTGCTATTGGGCAGGGTGGCCATAAGGCTGGCTGTGTTTTCTCGTTGTATGGCAATGCCTATACGTTGACCTAGGAAAGACGCAGCACTATGGTCACCTGTGGAACGGGAAAGCTTCTTTTTTAAAAATTAATAAGTTTTTTTAGCTTCGGGTCCCCACGGACCAAGAATTTCAACAGCAAAGCCGTAAGTATGAAGTTTTCTGCCAATGTTTACCTTATGGTGTAATGAAGTATTTAACAAAATTAAATGCAATATTGATATTGCCGATTAAGGATGAGTAAACTAAATCCGGGCACAGAATCAAAATTTATAACGAACATTTTAAATTTTTCCGATAATGCGATATTTATTGAGGTTTTATGATCATATTAAGCCCCAATGAAAGGCATATTGTACTCCGATAAGATGGCCGCGTAGGTTCTTGACGTCAGTGGCAAGCAAACAAGTCTAGGCGCCATACTCAACACACCCGTGTGATTCTCAAAATAATCTTATCGTGTATGATAGGGATGTCGAAAATGAAAAAAAATGTCGTTTTATCGATATATCGATATTTATTAAAATATCGATATTAGCGTCGATATATCAAAGGAAAAATATCGATATATCGATTAAATCTCAATAAACACTCACTAAAGTATTTTACCAGTATTCCTTTTTACTAGACGAAATTACAAAAATATCAAGAACTAAAAGGCTACCTTCTACAGTCATAGACAAAATAGTTCTTTTTTTTCGTTCGTTCCTATCTTCTACAGTTTCAGATTTCAGCGACATCAGTGCCATAAGAATTAAAAAAATATCGTTTTCGATACAATTTCCGATACTGGATATTTTCTATCGATATATCGTTACGAAATATATCGCCCAAAAATATCGATATATCGATGTATCGATATTTATTCGACATCCCTAGTGTATGAACATTGAACGACTAGCAGAATATCGCTATGGGTGCTACGTGAGAAATATTTGTATGAGGCATGGATTAGGTATTTTTAAGTAGGATGTAAATATACTGAATTAATCTTAGATAGTAGTATGAAAATATTGACTACGAGTATCAATGTCGGAAATTTTTACTTTCCGATCATTTGTAAATTATATTGAGGCTGACATACGAAGAATAGAAAAGTAAATATGGGTCTGGCAACTAAATATAAATCCCCGACATTCCATTATAACCAAACTTACCTTATGCTTTAACAGTCGAATTCAAATCCGGGATTTTGAAAAACATCCCGTGGACATTTCAAAATTTTAGCGTAAAAGACTCATAAACTTTCACATTTCGCCGCCTTATTTCAACCGAAGTTGTTTGAGTACAATTAACTTTGACCAGAGTGAGTTAAAAATAAGCCGCACTGATTCTATTGATTCAGACAGTGAAATCATCCCGGTACAACCGGATAATATTTTGATCACACAAATTGCATGACTAATTCGTGCGAGCAGAGCGTCAAAAGGTAATCGTTAGATACATCAATCAGCTGTCAGTGATCTATAATCATTAAATTGTAGCGCCCACTTAGCCTGCGGTATAATAAAATATAGTAACATTGTAACAAGGTTTCGTCTATTCTGGAGGGCAAGGAAAGTTCTTGGCGACTGACATGATATGATAACGTTTGTAAATCGAGGTGAGAAGGGGCGGACTAGCAGGGCTTCGCTGTATTGACTGAAGGCCACAGTACAAGATTGCAATGTAGAATTTTTATTGTGCAGTATAGGTCAATTTATAAAAACTGCTGGAAAAAATGAATTGAAGGAAAAGGTAATGTCTCTTCTCACTTGTTCTTTACATACAAGGGCTTCCTAATATTTTGTAAGCAAGTAAGTACACAATAGTTCTTATAACTTTTCTTATATTTTTTTTGTAAGAACTGATTAGGCATCGATTTATTAGAAAAAAAAAAACAAAATTTAGAAAGACCACATCTACAGCGCAGGTTTCGTTAGGCAAACATTGCAGAGAACAAGCTTCGTCATATTTCTTATAACTGATTATCACTAGTGACACCACCCCGCTTCGCAGTGGTAAAATTTTCAAAAAACTTCTCTCAAAGGCACACTTCACAATTTTCAGAATGATTTTCCAAAAACTATACCAGTGCAAAGCCGGCGTGCTGCTACGCTAGTATAAGAGTCATTATAATTGTAAACCGTCCATGAGAAAATATCAATCTGGTGGTGAACACTGCATTTATATCCGTCGCTTAGTTTTAAGACCTGTGCGTACATACCTACGTCGGGAAGTGACTTTGTTTTATACTAAGTAGGTAAAGGTGAATACCTAAGTATAACAAGCGGGTCCATATTGGCTCGCATACTTATCGAAAGTCCGAATGTAATTTCTGTCAGAACGATCGTTTGTCATAACTCTTTTTTCTCTGAATCCAATGATTGTTTATAATTCTTATAAAATAAACCTAACCTAACCTATATTTTTCTATATGATGACCATTTAAAATTTTTAGAAAAATATAAGGTTTCAGTGGGAAAAAAATCGGACAAACGATGATTCGGACCAAAATTACTATATGACTACAATACAATACAATACAATACAATACAATACAATACAATACAATACAATACAAATACTCTTTATTGTACTCCAGAAATAATAAGCGATACAGAAAACAGGTACACAGAGAAAATTACAAGGTAAGCAATAGGCGGCCTTATCGCTTAAGAGCTTACTAGCGAAGATTATGCGAACTTTGGCGCTCCCATAACAAGCTTTTATGAATAGGGGGTAAGAGGTAAACACGTGCACTTTTGTATAAAAAAATCTTCTTTTTAAAGTTCAAAGCAATCCACTTCAGAAGTCGGTAACATTTGCGTATTTGCGCTGGTGGGCGCTGGGACTGACGCACTTGAGTGGCTAACAAGTAAGATCTTTACTTCTTAAAAATTTAAAAACAACAAGTTTTAAAACTGCTGTGTCATTCATGCTTACAGGGGAAAATAATTTTGAACTCGGTTCAATTTGTGGCATTCGAACATGGCGGATGTGAAAAATATATTATATAATTTTGCTATTTCTGTTTCTTTGGCTAGTTGAAGTATAATTTTGATAGTGTTTTATGCGGCGATTAACCTTAACAGTGAACAGTGATCACAAAATTCTATATTGCTCTCGTGTCTGACATTTTTTAATGCGCAAGTTGTCTCCACGTGGTTTCTGGAATTTTACTATCAAGTTGCAAAAACTACAACTACCGAACAACGTCCCTCTCAAAGAGAGTACCTTGACACTGGCGAAATTGTCCTAATAAGGACAGAAAGCCATATTTTAAAAGAGAAGAAGAAGAATTTTGAACTCACTATTTGATGACTAGATGGCGTTAGGAGTCGCTATAATCTAATGAGCATTTTAATTGCAGTATTGGAGGGTACTTATAAAGACAGTTGATTTTTAGGGCTCTGTAAATTAAACCAGCTCCTTATTTGTCTCATAACAAAAACGACACAAAAATAAACCTCTAGTCTGAAAGATGGAGAGGCAGAAGTATGAAGCGGGAGATACCATCTGGGACGGAAACGAGAATTAGTCACGATTTCCAAAGATGAGTGCCGAAAATAAGAACTATATACGGGACACATGTCAAAGTGACATTTAGACGTGCCTGTCATTCTAGATTTTAAAAACTTCCGAAACCATGTGTGGGCTTTAGTACCGCAAGAAACAATATCTAATCATTTACAAATGGAATGTTAATAAACCAATTAAAAGATGTCACTGTCAATAAAAACACTGCGCCAAAAGAGGACCGACCGCAGATTGACACAAAAACAACGTCGACACGTGCAAAACAACTTGTAATATCTTTAAGGTTCCTTTAGAATAAATAATAATCGTGGTAAGAAAAATTTTTAACTAGTGAAGGTGCTAATCGGATTGCCATGCTTCTTCCGATCTATCGCAAGCTTGAATAGCATAGAACTTTGTGATGTGACTGTAAAACCGACAGCTCTTTTTGCAGGCACTTTGCCTATCAATATTTATTAGTATCGGGAGTATCTAAGTATCATAGCCTTGATGATTATGCCTTAATGATGCCGAGGCGGCGGTGTACGATTTCAAAGATCGTAGAGGTTCAATGACTACTAAAAACAGTACAGTCTGCAAACGCCCGAAAAGAAAATTTTCGTGTTTCATCTTACAGAAGCGCTATTCAATATGGAAACAGTGATAACTTACCCCCTTATTCATAAACGACAATCAAACCTATTTTAGTTAAAATGCCGCTAAAATTCGTTTGTCCTTATCTGTCACTTCGACATTTGTATTTGTTAGAAAGGGACAAAGCATTTGTTAGTTAACATAGGCTTGTTAAGTTTTATGAATAAGGGGGTTAGACTTTACTTTTTTTATAGGTACATATTATAATATCTCAATTCTGTCAATTGCGTTTGTTAGTTATTTTGTACAATAAAAAGTTTACATACATAACTACATGTGTATCCTGAAATGGTTGTTTGAACCATCGTTACTCTCGCTATCATCATCATCATCATCTCAGCCTATATATATACGTCCAACTTCTGGGCACAGGCCCATTCTCCACTCTCGCTATGTTTAAGTTTAAATTTAAATTCGTCATCTCGACAGAACTTAGAAGGCGTTATTCCTTCTCGCGCTTGTCCTTATTTTTTTTTCATGCGTCATTACTCGAAGACATAATGTAAAGGACTTTTCGATAACGGATCGTCCTAAATTCAATAAATCAGTACAGTTAGCATGATCGATCGAATCGGAAGACCAATAGTGACAAAAATCGATTCGTGGTTGTACTTGCTGACATCGGTATTGCCGCTACTTTGTGACAACTGTTTTTTATCAAGTCCACACGATTTATTGGAATACGTACTAGTTTTGTGTCATTTATAATAGTAAGTATGTACATAAAGTGTGCTAACATGGTTTCGAATATATGAACTTCCTGTAAGCACTTAAATTTACTTTATACCTACTAGGAGTCTGCAAACGAGCGCCACATTAGTGACAAATGTTAGGTACGCTGTCTTATGTATGACGTCAGTAGTTTATGTAAGTTAAGTGATCAATAAGTTGTGTCAGTTAGGGTCAATGGGCTCGAATATGTTAACATGGACATGACTGTGGGATTCCGGGATTGAGTGTAGTCTACATGTTGTCAACCTGAGAGAAGGTTGTACATAGGCCGATATGTATCAGTCTGTCATTGTCATGATTATACTCTACATAAATAGAGTTAAGTTTTTAAAATAAAATAACCTCCAAGGTCATCATAATCAACATCATCGTCATCATCATCATCATCATCATCATTATCTGGAAGATGTCCACCGATTAACAAAGGCCTCCCCTTTAGAACGCTACAATGAACGGCAAGTCGCCACTTGCATCCAAAGGACATTATATTTTATGATCAATGGACAATGAACAATGATTACATCTATAAAATATTATTTTTCTTGTGAAGATCTTCGACCACAACTATATCCCACTAAGCTGAAAGTTTAAGATGTGTATAATACATAGAGAAAGACGACACTGTTGAGATATGGTACTGTAGAGGATAATAGAGTGGACAAATGTGACGAAAAGGAATGCTAATGCGAAGGTTTTGGAATAGATCAGGGTATTCAGGGAGAAGCTAATGTTGCTAAAAACGATTGGGGTAAGAAGAGCAAAGAGAGAAGGGGACCTGATTTGGTACGATATTCCTTTTAAAAATATTTTAAGCAGAAACAATTAAAGTAGAATGACAAGATGAAGATCGAGATTATAAATTATTTCAGTTCAGGGGAACGCCAACGCCCGATCAAATTAAGATAAAGCCTGGCAGGAGAAAAAGAGAGGTGGCAAATGTTTAACCAATAAGAGTTCAATTTTTATAAGTTATTAATAAAAAGAAACAGGGTTATATTCACGGAAACGCAATAAAGGAAGCCCGCGTTAGAGAATAAGGTCAAATGCAGATCAGCATTCAACATTACCAAATTGATCCATAAACTATTATACAATAATGATATTGTTAACGCAATTCGATTTTAAATAACTAAAGGTAATAAAATAATTTATATCCTAACATAGCAAGTTCAAACGGACATTGCTCTAAAACAAACCATTTACTAGGAACAAACATTGAGCCGCAAAACACATAATTGTGTCTTCCGTAAATATACGTTTATCTGGTTTTAACTTATTTTAAATGAAATATATCTAAATATAGCAGCGGCATTTGACCATATTTACCATAATCATGACACAGCGTCTATCATATAATTATACCCAGTAGGTTAAAAAAAACTCACTTTTTCGAAATAATTATACTATCCTCCTTTTTACTTCTTTCTTCTTTTTCTTCTCTTTTTATCGGTGTGAATTAAACACTACTTAGTTACGGGACTTTAAAAATCATCATAAACTTCACCTACATTGTTTTACTCTGCAAAATTAAATTCTTGACTATCTCTTAAACATTAAGAGTTAAGCAATTATAATGCCTTAGAGAATTTAACTTCATTGACAAGCTAAATGTTTTCTTAGGGCTCCCACACAAAACTGTGAATTCGCATCGCTTCGCAAAAATCTGCGAGCTCGCAGGACGCATCGCGAAAACTTCCGATCTGATCCGCATCGCGCATTCCAGCAAATTTCTGCGATATGATACTCGTATAAAGTATGGAGACCTGGGGGCCTACCACGATCTTTCCTAAACGATCCAAACGCAGAGCAGTTCAATTTAGGCACCTAAACTGAATCGTCGAAATTGTTACCACGACCTTTATTTCTCAGAGCTGGATCTCAATCGCTTACAAGTGAATGAAAGACCGATATTGTCTCTGATATATGTATCGCTATCGCTGAACCTCACTTCAAATTAATCGCAAAAGTAACGTCGTAGTACGAAATAGCGATGCAGTTCAGTTTAGAGCTTAAACTGAATCGTATTAAGAGAGCGTGGTAGGCCCCCTGCACTATCGCTTTGCCGCACGAAATCGCATCGCAGCAATTCGCATCGTTAGTTTCTGCGATGCGGCGTCGCATCGCATCGCATCGCAGTTTTGTTTTTGTTTTCTATATTTATTCATTTAGTATACCAACCTTACTAGCTAGAAAAAGGGTAGGTACTATAGTAGGAATCGAGATCACAGTGCATGTGCACGTGCGTCTGTTAGCACAAGAAAAAATACTGTCCTTCGCTGTAAATAAATTGGTTCACCTTTTTTGCTAACTAATTTTAAACTAATTTCGCCCTATCATTTAATTAAATTCTAAGATAATATTATATTACTTTACTTTGCCTACATTTAAATTATTTTTTTATCTGTAGATTATCTGCATACCTAACGCGGGAATTGCGTTGCTACTATCAAATTAATTATGCCAAAATAATAGGTCATTTACATACTTATAGGCTTTAGTTACAAACGTGTAGAGTAAGCACTATTTTTTATTAATATGTTATGTAGTATGTACTATAAAGAGTAATTTTGTATTATATATTATCGTACTGTTACACTAAAAGGAATAACCTGTTGTGTAGAATTACCTACTTTTTCGTGTATTTGTCCGTCATAATCTTCTTTTTAAATATTTAGGAATATTCTTGTGTAATAGTGCGAGTGTTTTTCCGTCCAACAAATACCAAACCCTAACAAAAACAGCAATAGAAAAATTGATAGTTAAATTCAGGTTAGTATTATTATTAATTATTTGTTCTATTTCTAGACGTAAGGGCATAGCGATAAGGGTAGGCATAATTTAAAATGATTTGTTTCCTTTTGGTTACAAAGTGTTTCCATTACTTTACTATTTTTAAGTTTTACTAGATCGAACAAATTTCACTGATATATTTTATCAATACTTTTGTTTTCCCAAACTCAATGGAAGCAATTTTATACCTAGTTCCAATCAAAAATTAAAGTGGGTGAAAATAATTGTAATATATCCCGTTGACATCGGAAAACTTGGCATAGCAACTCAGTTGCTCAGACGCACATCTCAAAGGTCAGCATCGCTCGCAACTTGAAAGCTACGCTCGCGCAAACAAACATCATTCTCATTAACACCACGTTTTGTATCTTACATAACCTAAGGGGCTCCTAGACGGGCTATACTTTTGATGAATTATGTAGCTACAACATTGCAGACTATATCCCGACAATACAAAAAACATTTTAATGCAGCATATGGCTGGAAAATGTATATCTCGGCAATATTTCTGCAGCAGTATATATGGCTCATTATTTTGGCTTTACATGGACAACATACATGGCTAGTATGGCTGACGAACTCATACGCGTTGCAGCAGCTTACATTGTTTTAAAAGCAAAATTAAAACAAAGAAAAAACAAGAAAAATGTGGATTCGACCTTATTTCAATAAGCGTGATACGTTAGATATTTTAAGTCTGAAAATAAGTATTTTTTAGTAAAAAAATCATTTTTGAAAAAATTTAGATGTCCGTATTTACTTTGCTGCCATCGAAACTAAACAGAAACAAACACGAACATAGCTATGCTACTTGAGCGAATCGCGGTATACTTCACGTAGCATAAGAAAGGGACGCACTTACGCCGTATAGCGAGACAACAATAAAAGTGGCTGAGAAATATTGCAGTATTTTCGATTGCAAAGCGATTATTCCGGAAATATGTCTGAAACCCTAAACATTCATCGGCCACACTAAAAATATGTGGCAATATATCCCGGCCATACTAAAAATATTGCCGAGTGTTGCATAGTCTGGCCGTAAATGCTGGCTGATGCAGTGCTGCCGGCCACACTATTGCAGCTATATATTTTCGTGAAAATATGGCCCGTCTAGGAGCCCCTTTACTCAGTGAAATTTACGGTTGAATTTTCAACAGTTCACTGGTTAGATAGATATCTGTTACCATGACAACGTTTGAGCTATTACCACGAGATAGACGTACTGTAGGGTGCGTCCGATAAGTTACAACATTTGGTCTAATATAATAATATAATCCATATTTTCATATTAACGTTCAATTAGAATAACACTTACTTTAAATAATATCTCTTTAAGACTTAATAAAACTCACGTAGACTAGTTTTAATACGTAAAACGTACGGAACTACTACCAGAAAAGTAGATTAGGTTAGATTAGAGCTGTGCGGCTCCAATAGTTATAATAATATAAATCTAAGATAAATTAATAAGTACCTATACAGGGTATCCTGAATAATGACGGAGGAACATTGATTGAGAGGTGAGATGCTTACTTGAGTATAAGGAAGAGTTTGAACACCCTAAATGCCGTAGTCAAATGTGTGATAATATACTTTTTTCTTTATACGATATTAGCGGCAACTTTCCAAATCCGTTATAATTCTATGAACCATCACCTTTTGAAGTTTCTACATCATATTCATCATAAATAGTAGCATCATCAGCATTATATGTGCGATTAGTTCTTCTGCCCGATTGAATGATTTATGCGGGCAAGCCTCGAGCAAAAGCTAGTCAACAATGACGTCAAAATATAACTATTATCATCATGACAAACAAACAAAATGCATATCACATACGGACCCCGTTAGTGCAACACGCCATGTTTATTCAAAGCCTAGGTCTTATTCTCACGCTGGCTTGAATTCTTAATAGCTAACCGAGATCTCAGGTCATTTCTATTTTAAGTTGCGAATAGTCAATTAACAGGCCGAAACATGGGTTATCGTGACATCAAGATTGAAGCTTACTTGGACTTCCTTTGACGAATGGTCAAGGAAATTGATTCACGTACCAGGATGGAACCTTTGTACTGCTAATGTCATTTAGACATCCCATTCATCTGCTAAAGAAATTATAGCGAAAAGGTTATGCTGCTTTTGCAGGTGGTACTCGTAGGACCTTGTGCAAGGTCCACCCGGATTGCTACCACCATCTTGCTTGCTAATCCTGCCGTGAAGCAGCAGTGCTTGCACTGTTGTGTTTCGGCGTGGAGAGTAAGACAGCCGGTGAAATTATTGGCATTTGAGGTGTCCCATCTTAGGCCTCTGAGTTGGCAACGCGTCTTCAATTCCCGTGGTGTTGCAAACGTTTATGGGCGGTGGTGATCGCGGTGGAAACCAGGCTTTAGTGAGGTTGGCGGCGAAATCAGGAGAGTCTACATTCCTTCATCATATATTTTTTTATTCGACTGAATGGCAAACGAGCAAGTGGGTCTCCTGATGGTTAGAGATCACCACTGCCCATAAACATCTGCAGCACCAACCTAGGGGCCTAAAGTGGGATATATGGGACATTAACATACGAATTGTTTATATTCATTAATGAAATACCAGTCACTCAACATTCAAAGACTGTTTTCTTGATTTATAAACTACACGACAATGTATTGTTTGTAAAACGCAAACAAATTAAGAGCCTAAGTTGAGCTTAAATTCCATCGTTGCAATACTAAAGTCAAATAAAGACATGCGACACCGGCCGTACTGACTGGTCATTGGTCTGCCTTGAAGACTTTAACTAGATATACCTACCAGACTAAACCGGCGTGAGCTGGCAACGTTGCATTTTTGTGAGTTTTTTTTTCGATTATTTCATAAAAATTAAATGAAAATTAATAATGTTGTCTGATAGAACAATTTTAAAATATAGGTTAATATATCTACTTCAATAATTATTCAGTACAGACTATTATTTTCTTTAAAAACCGTTCATAAACATTAATTCGAAAAATGGTAAATAATCTTGACGACCCTTTTTATTGAGAAACGTTTAAAAAAACAGTAACCATTACTTATGATGCCAAAAACATGTAAATGATCATAATGTCCTTGCTGATTGTTGCATATTTGCTGTGAATTATTTTTCAAAAGTGCTTTTCAATAAAAGACACGTCAAGATCGCTTACCTTCTTTCTAATGCTAAAAAACGAATTATAGTTGTGTCAGATATTGATAATATTATTCATCATCATCATCATCTTATTAGCCGTAGGACGTCCACTGCTGGACACAGGCTTCCCCATAGACCTCCTGTTGCATCCACCGTGAACCAGGCTTTAACCAGATCATCCGTTAACCTTGTTGATAGACGTCCTGAGCTGTGTTTGCCGAAGGAGTAATCATATTTTCACCTACACACAGTCCAAGATAAGGCAAAAAGTAAGTAAGTTCACGTCTTTGATTTCTGCTAAAGTTAACATTTTAAATTCCAAGCGTTCATATTCGAAAACTATTAAAAATATTGCGTAGGCGCCACTTGATGACGTAAAGGATCATCTATATTTAATTGACCAATTATAGTAACATTTGTTCTAAATTAACCCTATGAGTAAAACGATCGCGGTATCCGTAAGCCGAGCCACGATTATGTACTACAAATTTATCAAAATAATTGTGTTCACTGCGCGTTTAAGATGGTTACTGTGAAGCAGGTAATTAGTGACACACGTAATGTATTTCAAACTAGTGTTCCGTCTCGCCAGCATTACGCATAGTTGTATCGCGGTAGAGTTAGGCCCAGAACACACGGTCAAACGCAACTGCAACGAAACTGCAACTTCTAGTTACTTTTGAGTTTAATTTCAGTTTATGCCATAGACTCCTTTGAGAGACCACACATGACATATAACCAGTTTGAAAACTGTTTGAAACGCGTTGCAAATCAGTCGCATTGAAACTGGCTTGCAATAAAATGACTAACGACGAAGATAAAACATTAAATTTGTGGTGGAAGTCGTCTTTTGCTCATACGATAACAATTCATGAATTTTCTATCAGTTTCTTGTAATTCTTTGGCAGCCATGAACAAACGACAGTTGATATTCTAATCAATGTAGGGATGTATCCACACACTTCTTCATTTACGCCATCTATGTCGACGATACAAATACTAAACCCAACTTCTTCATCACCTGAACTAGACACTGTAGACGTTTGTTCTCAAAACGGAAATGATTGTGATTAATTTTATCACATTGTGTTTGCGGAACGTGTGGAAAACGATTGAAACTGGTTTCAAACCAATAATTTCAAAATAGTTCCCTTGCAGTTGTATTTCACCGTGTGTGCTAGGCCTTGCGCTTACGCATGAATCAGCGCCACTCATTTAGTTATTTTAATCCGCTATCATGGTTTGTGGTAAATGTGGTTGGAGTGGTCAGGGCAGATTTATCTGAGGCACCAATTTGTTTAATTTTTCAAGGACAGAGCGAATAGAATCATACAGAACAGAACAAACTTTTCTATCTTCTGGCTATAACTATTTTTTATAGTTACAATATTTAACTGGTCATCCATTATTATATTATGTAGTTTTACACAAGGGATACGTTAGGGGAATTAACCACTGTTGTTTGAAAATTCTCACTTAATCTAAGTTTTTTTTTACATTTTTGCTAAATAAATTGAGTAAGTCGAACTGATGAGTACGATGCGTTGTACAGTCAACCAATTTGAACTTCAGGTTACGATATAGACCCTTGTTATCAAGCTTTTACCTGATTCGATTAGCATTGTTATATACAAATAGTTACATTTTTTTATATGTATATGTACATCTAATCAAACAGCGAATATTTGTTGCATAATATTCTTTTCATTCTAATAAATGACCGGTTAAGTATCTAGGTGACAATAACCGGAGCAGAATGCTCCTATTAACTTCATTTTGGAATGACCTCCGTTGACCCGTTCGTTTATCAAAAGTATCAACAGTTATTTATTATGTAATTATTAATAACTTTTCAAATTAGTTATGGATACTTACTAATTGAAATCATCGTTAATTTTATTAATGCAGGATTTTCCTTGAGTAAAGTGATACAGTTTTACCCCCTTATTCATAAAACTTAACAAGCCTATGTTAACTAACAAATGCTTTGTCCCTTTCTAACAAATACAAATGTCGAAGTGACAGATAAGGAAAAACGAGTTTTAGCGGCATTTTAACTAAAATAGGTTTGATTGTCGTTTATGAATAAGGGGGTTAATCTTTTAACCGCCAATACGTTTTCGTTCGTACGCGCCCGTGTCGCCACCTACACCGAAACTATATGACATTTTGTCTTAATTATAAGACTGCGGCGAAATGAGCTGGATAATTTGTGTCTTATAATTCAGACAACGGCGGTTAAAGGGTTAAATGATTGCCACTGCTAGATTAATTCATTTTAGATTTTATTGTAAGTTAGTCTTTAATAAAATTCTTATTGTACTTACATGAACTTTGTTTTCGTGAAGGTCTCGTGTCACTTAATAACTACGAACAGCACTATCATGAGTTTACAGTGACCGTAAATTATTTGCATGGACATTTTTACAGCAACTCTACAAATAATTTACGCCGTTGCTATCGAATACGGTCACTGTAAACTCATGGTAGTGGTACTTTTACCTAGCTCCGGCACCGCAATCACACGCACAACATTTTGGATCAATTCTGTCAAATTCAATAAGCTACACAGGTATCCTTGGTTTCGTCTAAGTAGCAAGAGTTTCATGGGCAATTTGTTTCGTACTAACATTTATGTTTTTCTAACTTACTATTTTTTCCATGACCTAACCTCTTAACTTAGGTACCTTAGCCTTCACTTTCGGCTTTACTTTAAGTGACTTTTATTTTCATTTTTTTTTATTGTGTTAAGTAAGACACCATCATGCAGAGTGAGTGTAAGAGATATTCTCGTATAAAGAAGAACATTAATGTCTCTACTCACACCACCGTATCATGTCATGACCGTAATAAAAACGTGTCAGGAACGGAATGTCAAGCACATACATGACACGCGACGGCAACGGTTGGTTAGGTTAGGTTAGGTTAGTGGGCATAGTTTCAAATAATTTATTTGTCAAACATAGGTTAAAAAGTTGGTACATTAATCATAGACTTGTATCACTATGCTGCGCCCAAGGGCATACAAATATAAATGTCTTATATAAGTAAGCACATTCAGTCATGCAGTAAACTAAATAAAGTCTAAAAAGTTGCCAAACGCATATACTCCTTCATTGAATAGTGTAGGCCTTATCCGCCAAAAAGTTAAATAGTTGCTTTTTAAAATCGTTAATATCTTCGGTTACCAATATATTCTTCGGAAGTTTATTGAAGATCTTTGGTGCAATACAAATAATATATTTTTGCCTGACACTTTGCTATTACAGTCATGGTATAATACGAAATAATGGGTTGAGACCTTAACACATAAGAACATTTCTTAAACCGTCACACATGAGAATCTTATTGTAATTGTTAAACGGAATCACTGTGATCCGTCAAACTATTTTTTGCTACCAGTATGACCTAACCTAACACGTAAAAGTATGTATAAGCTGCCGGACATCCTTCTTCGCCAAAAAAGTCACACAGTAAAGCAAATGCAAATAAAGAATTAGATTAGCCCGTATCTAAACGTATTGGTTAGATAGTATCAGGCAAATTGTAGGGAAACCCAGGGGATGACGATGTAGTATTGCGAGCTCTTTTTATGCGCAGACGCAGGTCGGTACACCACCTCGACTAATTGGTCCGATTGGATGGTGGTAAGCGAGATGTAACCATTTGGATTTATTAGAATGATTAATAGAAATAGTAATTTATAAAATTGTGTTTTTAAAAAGTTCTTATGTATTTGCTATGAATATCGTGTGAAAATAAAAACGAAATAATCAATTTTAGTTAGGGATTTTGTCAAATGAATTAAATTTCCATTTAATAAGTATAGTCGTTGAAGGATAAGTTCAAAATCAAAATATGTGGAGCAGTAGCTTCAGTGAACTAATTCAACTTAACACACCTCAATTTTCTGTCTTACACCGCATTCAATTCTTTGATAATAAATTTAAGCTGCAGTCATTTTATGAACATCTTTCACTTGAAAACGCCGGATAAAAAATACACAGACTAATTTAATTGGAGCTATTGTTTGTATTGGCGTTAAATGATATTTTTATTTTGATTTAAAATCCATTTTTTAACTTATAATTGAAATACGTACGGAAACAAAAAGTTAGGAAACTAATAAACAACAAAATATTGCGTGTTCTTGGTTCCGTTTTGCGAACGTGAAAAAATATTTAGATTATTACACCCGGATTTAGGATGTTATAGAGCATCGGATTGGTCGCGGCGCCCACCACTTCCAACACGGATTGCCGCACAATAGCGACAAATAGTTGACCAGTCGTAGCTATACAGAAGTGCAATCACTTTTCACACTTTTAAACTTTTTTGTCGGTTTGTGCTAATAGCCACAGGGTGACAGCCCGCGCTCGCTTGGCTTTTGTTTTTATTTGGTGCAAAAAATGTGGCTTCTTTACGGCCAGGATTGATTTACCGCAAATTGAAATGTTTAATCCTGAACGCTTTCGTAATTAACAAGATGTTAACAAGGTAGGTAGATGATACTTTGAGGTTTGACTGTCATTCGATTCTTGTTATTAAATGTTTTTACTGGCGGCGTTTTTTGTAATAATTATCACTTAAATATTTCTGGTGTTCAGTACATTGAAAATTTTACTTTGATAACGTCATCAAAGAAGTTGATTCAGATTGACTTCGACAAGAGAGAGTTTTTACTGTGCACTGACGGTTATTAGAGCTTTTAGTTCATTACCTCTGTTATATTACTACCACTGATTTTGGATGTATGTATATTTTTGTTAACATTTTGTAATTTCTTTAAATGTAGGTCTTTTTTTCTGACTTATTATTGAAACAATTAATACCTACACATAAAATAATGCAATAAAGCACCAAATTAAGAAATCTTAAAATTATATCAATACAAAATACTTTCTTACCTCTCAAAGTCACTAAATGTCACTTTACTGACAAACTAGCGGCTAAGTATAGTGGCGGACAAAATAATAACTCAGCCAATATCGTAACAAATAATAAACGGTAATTTGACACGACAAGTCAATTATGAGCCGACACAAACACGTATCAGCGTTTCGCTTGTAATGCCAGACGCGGGAAACATTTCAACTTTAGCTTTTTATTTGCAAGTGTATTTTATTCGTGAACTTTGGAGTTTTGGCTTTTAGAGTTTTACCCATCTTAAAATTCAAAATTCATCAAGCTGGTATGTTAGTTCAAACTCTCTGCTACAGTCTACGTAAAGTATTACACAATATGTAGACGATTCCCATCGATGGTTGCACTCGTCCCAAAATGTAGATCTAATTTTTTGTGTGACGTTATACTATATATGTGTAAATATACTTAATATCAAGGAACAATTGACACCAATTTTAACCAGTCTCAAAGTAAGCAACGCATTTTATTTAAAAAAATATGTCGTTTAAGATGTCTCACTTAGAACAATTTGCATGTGTCGTTATTTCAATGTCAAAGTACTAATGAAGAATCTAGCTATCCTCAGCTAGCCCAGGCTAGCCATTAGCAAAAAATAATGAGATTAACATTTGTATCGTTCGTTAGCAAGCAGTCAACGAAAAAGTGCATGTAACGGACTAATCCGCGATTAGCAGGATACGAATCATTTTTATTGGTTGAAGAAAGCTCATTAGTTCAGAATTATGTAGAGAGCGCCTCTATCGCTTCGAATAAAAAAATAGTATTGTGATATTTTTTGTTAATTCCGAACAACACTTAAACTTATCAAAAACGTTTTGTGCCAAAAATTCCACAATTGTGTAAGCTTCGTTAGCAAGTGTCAAAGGCCATCTTAGAGCTACTGTATAGATATAATCAGGGGCTAAAGCTAGTCACGCTTGGAGACAGCATTCCTAATGTAAACAGCAGATTATTATATCTGTAGTTACTTTGTTAACTTACTGTTTTATTTAACGACTTACTAAATATTTAAATTTTTAGCTTTCATTTGCTTCTATGTGGACACCGCATTAGGTCAAAGTGAAATATATATTTTTTTGATTGTTATTTATGCATTTCTCTGCTCCTTTTAAACAATGATAAAAAAAATCTGAAACAAATAAAAAAAAATTGAATTGAACTTTTATATTACAGACTCCAGACCTAAGTACACAATCAATATTAAAAAATAGAACAAATTACAATAAATCACAGTTTAAATAAAATTGACTTACGAATCAATTTGAATCCAATAACGCAGTAAATTGTATTATACACAGTTAAATTAAATTACAAACTATAATACAAATGAAATTAACTAGTTTAATTAAATTTGAAATGATCGTCTTTAGGTTACGTACTTCATTTATCCCTTTTCAGACCATAACCCGTCTCCCTACCGGCAATTATCCTCAATTTTCACCGAAACACGTCAAAGGTTGCCAACAAAGAAATCAGGCTAATTTGTCTCATAAAGATTTCTCTGAGCAAAAAAATCACAAAGGCGGTACAAGTAGCATTACGAGTTAGCTCATTAGCTCAATATCAACACGTCTTGTGCCTTTAATAGATATATAATCATGCATATTATTTAAATTGCTTGACAAATTACACGTCGGTACGCAGTTCAAGTTGCTCAGTTGTCGGTTACGTCTGGACTTGCATTTCTTGCGGGCTTGCGGCAATGCATGTGTTTGTATGGAGCTGATATTACTAGCTTATAATTAACTAGCTAACCGTTCTGGCTTCGCACAGATCTGTTTTTGAATACTTTCATTTAAACAATGTCCTGATAGTTACAAACACAACCAAAAAGCTATTCTGAACTGATGTTGCTTATACCAAAATATATTAAGTAATCCAATTTTTTTTTCTAATTATCTATGTATGTAAATACTTTATTGTACATAAAACACAAAGTAATACAAAAAGAAAACAACAAACCAAAAGAGCACAAAGGCGAACTTATCCCTAAAAGGGATCTTTTCAAGCTAACCTAAACTAAAAAGGAAAACTCAAAGATATAATTTTTGCTCAATTAATTACTACGAGTATTTCACTAATGTTGACTCAATTATAATTTTATAATTTACATTAGTAAAGCCGTGGTGGCCTAGTGGTTTGACCTATCGCCTCTCAAGCAGAGGGTCGTGGGTTCAAATCCCGACTCGCACCTTTGAGTTTTTCGAAATTCATGTGCGCAATTTACCACGAGCTTTGCGGTGAAGGAAAACATCGTGAGGAAACCTGCACAAACCTGCGAAGCAATTCAATGGTGCGTGTGAAGTTCCCAATCCGTGGGCCCGCGTGGGAACTATGCCCAAGCCCTCTCATTCCGAGAGGAGGCCTGTGCCCAGCAGTGGGACGTATATAGGCTGAGATGATGATGATGAATTTACATTACGTCTGAAGTTAGAATAATAATAATCTAAACATCATTTTATTTTCGGGATAAACCTGCGTCAACTTGTAACTAACCCCCCCAAAAGCTTTCTTGCCCATTTAAAACTAAACTAAAACTATTTCTACTCTACCTACTAAAAGCTACATAAAGCTAACTAAACTTAACTTAAAGCTCCTAGAAGCTGAACTAGAAGCTCCTGGAAGCTCCTAGCTTAATCAAAAGCTCCTAAGTTCAAAAGCTACAACCTCTAAAGCTATTACCTACCTATGACCTACCTATGTAACTTGAGCTTAAAAATCGTACTATAATGTATGAAACCTTCTATGTGGTAGCGTGATGATGTAATTTGGCCATGTGATCGTCTAGTGGTTGTCTAGTGCCTAAATAAGATGATTGACCCTTCGTTGTGTCCGTCCTAAGTAACCCAAACGGTACTTTTTGTGACGAGTAAAGATTGGTTGGTCTGAATTTAAGCTACATTTAATTATCTACCTACCTATAAAGCAACTAGGAACATTTTACTTACTAGAAAATAATCAATTTTGACTATGAATATCTATAGAATGCTATAGGATGCTATGAGATGCTGCAGGGAACAAAGGTAAGCTGTATCATGATTACTTGGAGGAGCAAGTATGCCTAAGAAGTATGACATTCTCGAATAAAGCAAATTAATAAATATCATGGTAGAGTATTGTGTGATATCTAAGATTTAAGAAGATTATTGAATACATAGGTCTGTGAAGTCTATTAAAATCATGAGATTTAAAACACCTAATATAATAGCGAACCCAGGTTTCTGAAATGCTAAGAAGGGAAGAACACAAGATTAGTAAAAACACAGTGTATATAGAACAGTAAAATAAACCAAATGAAAACATAGTTAAATAAAACACAAACATCATAATCATCATCATCATCATAGTATAATGGGGATATGTAGAATAATACCCACATTATAAGAATATTATGTGAGCGATAGATATAACAGAAATATGGTATTATAAGGCTCCCCTTTTACATCAGTATTTAGAAACAAACACACAGAATTAAATGGACTAGTTAAGTAAATAGAGATAGCATTCTAGGTTTAAACACAGAGCAATAATATTGTATTTAGGTAATATACTTACATAAGTATGGCTACATAGCCATCAGGTGATAAAACCCATGAAGTCAGTATATGCAAGTTAATTGGAAATAGAATTTGGATTTGCCTTCAACAACATTACAGCGATTAGTTATCAAACTTGAAATAAGAAGGTGATTATATATATAATACCCCCCCTGTCCTCCGACCGTTTTATAGACCGGTTGATAAATATCAAGTTGGGTATTCTTACCAACAAAAAGCGATTCTTCAGTTTGCAAGTTAAGAAGTATTCATTTACTACTATATGGAGTGTTTCATAATTATTCCTGAATATCAGAATACCAACCAATTTAATATCTATTGGATGGAGGTAATGGTCTCCCCGTCTACTTAGTCAAGTACAATATAAGTTACCCACTTTAAAAATACTACAAATAACTTTGATACTTTTATTGTATGAATCTGACGACAGCAGATAGCTTTCACAATTATGATTTATTTAGTCTGGCTCTCAGTACATAAGTAGCGTTCCCCTGTCAAGAATAGAACTTTGCTACATGCCTAGCTTTGACCAAATATAACACATAAATGTTGTAGGTAAATAAATGAATTTGTTAGGAGCGAGTAACCCATAATTGTATCAACTACAGACAATGAATTTTTATATTTTTTTTCTTTTTATATTTTCAATTAAATGTCCCTAAGCACACATGTATTATATATATATATATATATATATCACAACAGTAAATAGGTAAATTTAACAAAAGCGTACTTACATGACACGTTGTACAAGATAAGTAAAGAACCACACTTACATGACTTGTTGCACAAGATAAATAAATAAACACATATCTGACCTCGTAGTACCTGATGCCTGGGTAATGGTAAAAGCGGAAATTCTAGCTGGGGGTCTTCGTTAACACCGCAAGGTATCCAACCCCTAAGTTTTAAATCAGATCTTATAGAATAAAGAAACTGGAAGACTAGCAGTGAAAGAACCGAAACAAAAACGCGTGAGTATTACCCAGCGACATCGGCCTCTCTCCACCAGCCTGCCAGATTATTCACGAGCATAGAAAAGAGACGGGAGGAATAATAGCGAAAGAACCGAAACAAAAACGCATGGGGTATACCCCAGCGACATCGGAACTCCACTACCAAACCGCCAGCTCCATCATAAATTAAATCGCGTAATTACCCAGCAGCGTAACGACCTTCACTTACAAAATTCCAGAGCCGACTGATCCCTGTCCCTACTAACCATCTCCTATTTATACCTTTTTGGGTACAACAGCGACCACTCCTCCTATAGCCTCATCTGCTTCGTCTACAGAATCTGTCTAGACTCCTACGTTCCTAGCGTCACGAGTACTTCCTGCTACTCTAGCCACTAAGGCACCAGCGACGCCACAAAGTTTTCTTAATACTGCTGCGCCTCCAGCTACCTGCGTTTCCTAGCTTCCGTACGTCTCGAGCCCTTCTACATACTGTTTCTACTAAATCTGGCACGTCTTGCACGACCCATGTCTTTACGAATGCAACTGCATTTCCTACCATATGAGCCATTACAATCATAACAGCGACCCAAGGGTTTCCTACAAGATTAGCTTTTGCGCCTTTAACTGTGTCTTAAACCACTAGGGAGACAGAAACGTCTAAGAGATTTCATGTAATACCTGCATTTATTCATACAGCCAAGTCTCCTACGATAACGAAGTACTACGAGTCAGTGACTGCTACGCTCACATCTCCACTTTCTACTATATGCCCTACTTCAGGGTCATTGGCGCTTCATGCTATGTGTTTCAAGCGTTAGGAAAGCTTAAGTAAATTCCTCCATTTTCTAGTGTTTGACCTACTACGGAAACAGTGGCGTCCCAGGCAACCTGTTTCGAGCTACTTGAACATCAGTTACACTTCCTATTTCTTCTGGGACAGCGGCGCCTCATGTGTTCTGTAAGACCAGAACTTTTACGAATGCAATTGCATTTCCTATCATATGAACTATTACAAAGACAGCAGTGGCTCAAGGGTTTCCTACATACCGAGCCTTTGCACCTATAACTGTGTTTTCAACTACCAAGGAGACAGAACCGTCCAAAGAGTTCCAAGTAATTCCTGCATTTCTATATACACCTAAGCTTTCTACCATTGTGAAGTATCATGAGTCTGTGGCCCCTACGCGCACATATACATTTCTTACTATATATCCTTCCACTGAAATATCGGTGTCTCATACTTTGTGTTTCAAACAACATCCCCGCCTAAACAACTATCTCTGTTTCCTATCGTTCTATCTACAACAGAGATAGCTGTGTCCCGAATATCCCGTTTCGGGCTATCCGAACGCCTACTATATCTCCTACCGCTACAGAGGCAGCGACGAATCATATATCCAGTGCAACTAATGCTTTTATCACTGCAACTGCATTTCCTACTAGATTAACTATTAAACCGATAACTGCAGTTCCTATACCTTGTACAATATAAGCCTTTGTTCATTTAACTGCAACTGAACCTACTAGGGAGGCAGAAACGCCTAAGGAATTTCAAGCAAATACATCGCCTATACATACATCCCGGTCTCCTGCTTAATAGGATACATTAGTTATAACGATGTCAACGTTCACAACTCCATCTCCTACTACATGTATTGCTACAAAGACAGTGACGACTCGTGAAGCGTGATTCATGAACCTATGAAGCTTAATCGGTCTCACCCTTTTCTAACTATACAGTGTGCCTACAAGACAGCGGTGTCAGTACCAAATCCTCTACCTCCTATTGTCTGACCTATTACAGAGGCTATCGCGATCCAACTCTTTACGAATTCAACCACATTTCCTACAACACGAGCTATTTAAACAATAACAGTGATTCATCGATTTCGTACACCACGAGTCTTTGCGTACATAGTTGCGTTTCGAACTACTAGGGAAGTAGAAACGCCTAAGAAGTTTCAAACAGAAGCGACGTCCATACATACGAGTACATCTCAATTTCCCGCTTAATTGGATACTTTAGTAACAGCGGTGACTACATACGAAACTCCATCTCCTACTATATGTCTTGCTACAAAGGCAGTGACGGCTCATGAAATACGATTCATGAAACTACGGAGCATAAGAGACCAGCTCCACTTCTTGTTACATGTTATCTTTACAAGGCAGTGGCGTCAATACCCACTCCCCTGTTACCTTCTGTTTGACCTATTACAGTAACTGCGGTGTTTCACATAATGCGCTTCGCATAGTCTAAGCTTTTACGAATATATTAACGTTTCCTACCACATGTGCCATTTAAATGACAACAGCGGTCCATATGTTTCGTTCACCACGAACTTCTGCGCATATAACTACGTTCCGAACTACTAGAGCGACAGAAACGCCTAAGAGATTTCAAGTGAGAGCGAGACCTAACCTCACATCTCCATGTCCTGCTATATATCATACAGCGGTAATTACGCACACATCCGTATCTCCTATTATTCAAATTACTACAAAGACAATAGCTTCAATTGCCATACTGATTCGAACCCATTCACCAACATCTCACAACATTCCATGAATAACTGCAACTACTGCGCTTAACGTTACCATCACGCCTCCGCATCTAGCTGGGTTTCCTACATCATGACCTACCAGGATAATATCACCTGTCAGGAGTATCACTCAGGTTTACTACAGTCGTTAGAGCGCGATAGTAATAGAGTTTGTTAAAGTCAGAGTGAGACAAACATATGGCTCACAGTTCCGAACGATAAAGGAAGAATACTACAGTTTGAATGGAGTCTTCAGAGTGAGAAGGAAATATAGTTTGTAAGAGTTAGAGAGAGACAAGTATAAGACTGAATAATGAATGATGAACGAAGGTGAAGGCTGATTTTTAAACAGTATGTAAAATAGAGATAGAGAATGAGACTTATTGTATGTTACATTCGAATCTACTTTACCCGCTTCTCCAAGTAATTGGCCAAATCGCATGTATTTAAGGTAAATTCTACAATATGAATCACTAAGGAAGCAGCGCCTTATAGGAGAACTATCAGTTTTTATTAATGAAGGCGCTAGAATTCAACTAATTCTTTGTAGTTAAACAAAGGGAAATCTTCTATTCATGCTTAATAGATTATTTAGGTAAATAAACGATTTACAGAATAATAAGGACCGAGTTTGGACGTAGTAAATCACCAAAGGATTATTTAGTACATTGTGAATATTATAGTAGCTATTTAATTTTATGATTATATGTCGAAGGCATAAAAAAATATAATTTTACATATATTTGTGAATGAAACGGTAGAGGTCTATCCTGAACCGTTACAAACTCCAAGTCTGTAGTTGGTCTTATACATCTAAATCTCACAACAGTTTTCAACCTTGTGTTGTTTGCCGCCCCCTTTGAACTCCCCTTTACTTTTGCTTCGTAAGTAACGCCTCCTTATTTTCATCGTTTTACGGCCCTGATGTCCTGAAAACTTTCACACCCACAAAGGTGTGTTATTTACTTATTTATATTTTCACATGGTTTTAGATACAACAAGTTCTTACAATGAATGGTAATGAGTCTGAGTATTATTTATTTGAGTATTCTTTCATTATGCGGACGGCTAAGGAGAGAAACTCTCCGCTGAGGTCAGTTTTTCCGGTACGCTATAATCTGGGCATCTTTAAGGTCAAAGTGAACAGACATCTTCTAGGGAAGCGTGTACTATCTTACGCCTCATCATCGCCTTTCATTAAGCGAGATTGAGGCCAAACGTAATCCTATTTTTATAAAAAAAATCGCCTTAATAGTGCACATAAATAAAAACTATATTTTCTGCTTCGTCAACGCTTACCATCAGATAAGATAAGTCCATCGCAGATCAGCTTTAAATAATAACAAAAAAAACTAAAATTTGCTTTCAAACTGGAAAATCTTGCTTCCGATTTTCGTATTTTTTGGGTTTTCCATTCTTCTTAAAAAATATAACGTTTTAGTGAACTTGTTAACGCTCCGGTTAGTGTACATTGTTGAGCATACGAAATGGAATAATGAAAAACTGAGTTAAGTATCTGAGTTACTGAGCTTCAATTTCTTTTGTTTTCAATATGTTACAGTGGCAGCATAAAAAAAATTGCAGTGGCACTCACAGCACTATATATGTCCTCTTACAATCCATACTTCGCAGACAACGAGTTGCCAATTAGCATCGGGCGCAGAAAATGTGGCCGACGGGTAAAATTGCGTGTTCGTGAATACTTGCGCGCCTCACGTGCCGGGGAAAAGCGGTGACTATACCTTGGCTACTGACCGAAAGTTCCGCCACTGCACCGTCATCAAAGAGCTAAAACAGTTTTTTTTTTGCCGCTTCAAATCCCATCCTAGTCGCCAATCGCTATAATACGAGTAAAATAATATACGAAATTAAACTACACTTCGACGCTTGAAAAGAGAAATTGACTAAGCGACATTTTTTGAGGTAGTGAGTTATGTACATGTTTGGAATCAGTAAATTTTACTGATTTAAAATATGTATATAAGTCACTATCTTAAAAAAATGTCGCTTAGTCAATTTCTCCTTTCAAGCGTCGACTTATTAATCAAAAAACTCGCGAGTTGTTTAGGGTGTTTTGCCGTCGATTGCGGGATAGGAGCTGCGACCTTTGTTCTGGCTCATATTTGGTGCAACAGAGGGTGTCCTACGAAATTCGAAAATCAAAGTTCGTATCGTACCGTCCCTCTCACTCTCATTTTAAATTACATAAGCGTCAGCGGAACGGCAACACACTATTGTTTGCTATTCAGTGGGGAACTGCTTGATATTATACTTAGGAACGTTTGAGCCGGGTAATCGTACCCTGCATTGGTAGGGGGGAGAGTTTTAGGCTAGATTTTAAGACAAAGCATGTTGCAGATGATGTTCAATAATATCAGTTTAATGTATTGACGAGGCCTGTTGATGATATTGTTATTCTGTATAATAGTCCTGTAGTGTCGTCGAAAATTTTGAGGATACGATTTAAAAAAAAACAAACGTTACATTGTGTCAAACAGGAGAGAGTGAGAACCGTGGGGAGCGAAAGATACGGCAATAAGTAAGACAACATTTCAACAGATTCCGTATCTCAAAACGAAACAACGAAACCTCTATTGGATTACTGGTGTTTCAGTCTGTCTGTTAATCCATCTATCACAGTCAATTTGTTCCGAAACTTATGAATTGATTGAGTACCTGCTACACCAAGTGGATATTACGTTCTGGGTCGTATCTGATTAACTTTTTATTAAATTATCTTTGATTCATACGTATTTGGCATAATAAAGGTTAAAAAGTAATTTTATTTGACGTATCTCTTATGTATCGCGTTCGCCTTTGTACATATCTTTCTCTTGTAAATTGTAAATTTCATATGTTTTATATGTACAATAAAGAGTTACAATACAATACAATACAATAATATTACCTTAGTAAACCTGTATACCCTTTTACTATGATTATTATTCTTCAGGTTTTTTTAATTTTTACAGTTGGCTGTTACTTGGTACCAAATTTCTTGAGGAATATGTGTTATTTTCAGTTTTTTTTTTAATTATTCACCGAAATAATAGTTCATTTTCAACCAAATGTTATGTATTGAAATTTATTTCAGTGATTTGCTGTTTAAAGGTTACAAGCATATACATATACTTTCACTTTTATCGTAATTTAAGTGTGGACGCATACTGCGTCAACGAATCGTAATTTTTTACCAATTACAACAAAAAATAACTGGTTACTATACAAGTGAAAATGTCCCCAATTTTACATGAAGTTATTATAATTCTCATGCTGTCGTCGTTTCACAACCCTAAAATAATAATTTAGATATGATAAAACTTTGATTTGTATGTTAATACTGTTAATGCCTGGTTGCGTACTCAATTAAGCAAAAACTAATGAGTGGCGGTTTCCAACCACTTTTGCTTGCGATAAGAAACTGGTATGTTTCATTGAAAGGTGAATTAATGAGTTATCATCAGTAGCCGTCGCCTGTACAGCTTAAAGGCTGGTTTTCACGAGCTATGGTTCTCTGATTGCTGTTTAAAATCATCAGTTGTGTAGTTACTAATAAGTTAGGTAAGATTTCGAACATAAAACTACCGTGAGACTCACTCATATTAAATATATTGACCCGGATAACTCACGTCTTAAACAGAAGCAGTTGCAGTGCGTGTGTTGCAGCAGCCGCCAAGTCGCGTTGCTCCGAGGAGGAAGGGTTACAGATTAGCCCGAAACATGTCGAGCTAAACTCGATTTAAGACGTGAGTTATCCGGGTCAATATATTTAATATAAAGGTAAGATTTCATTTACTACAAGAACTAGTTTTTTTTTTAGTTTTAATTTGATTATTTTATTGCTTGTTTTTTTTTCATTTAATTTGTTTTATGTAGTAAGTATTTAAATTGTTTAGATGGTATGGTGACAATGTAAGTGAAGTCAACAAAAGGTGCATTCGATTCGAGAAAAATAGTCTCTCTAGACTAGTATTCATAGCAATTACCTAGTAACAGAATATTGTCATTATACTTATATTGTCATTGTTGAATATTGTCATAATTATGTTTTTTTGGTTATTTAATATACCTACTAACATGTAGCTGAGACGTAACTTTGTTTTTATGGAATTTTGAATGTTCTGAAATGAATATTTTTTTAAATAAATTTATTTATAAAGTTAAGCACTTATAAACTTTAATAAGTATTTTACAATCGCGGGGTCGCGGTGGATGCGAAAAGCACAAGACCAGTCTGACTGGAGAGCCTTGGGGGAGGCCTATGTCCAGCAGTGGACTGGACGTCTTACGGCTGACGGATGATGAAGTATTTTACAGATTGAAATAGGGGTCTAATTAGCCAACCTCGTAGCAATGGCTTGTTAGAATATGACACGGCCAAGCAATCACATAAAGCTAAACTAACATTCAAACAAAGTAAATTATCCTTCAATTTACATACATTTTATTAGCAATCAATCGATGCTGTGGGCGTTTAACCCATTAGGCACAACGATTGTTAGTTTTTACAGAAGCTTCAATACACCGTGAATCATTGTCCATAACCATTGTAGCATTGTATTAATACTGCTACTTCGATATTCAAAATCATTAATCTCGATACTTGAAACTGTTTCATCATTGAATATCCAAGCGTTTTCCAAAACAGCTTATCTTTAGACGCTGATTTTGGATCTTAACCTTACCTCACTGAGTTAAGGTTTAAAATGTTACGCCGAGGAGATAGATTTAAGAATGTAAATGAGTATCCGATTGGCACCTGCAAGTCTGGTAGAGAAATGACGTCACGTCGAGGTAATGTTAACCAAAGTAAACTGCCAATTAGGGTGATCAATTTACATATTTTTTCTACGGCTGGTAATGATGACGTAATTATAACATGTTTAATCCAACACATTTGTGCAACCGAGTGGATATTCAACAGGTTATGGTTTTTTCATCTGTGGGCGTTCGTAGCTGACCAGAATACCAAATATGTAAAAAAACCGCTAGAGAAAAAAAATCATTACAACTCAATTTGTTAGTGTGAAATTGTGAAATTTGACCTAGGTTTTATTGGACACAGAATATAAATTTGTCAAGACGATCTGTCAGCAGCCTACATGGCTTTGTATTTATAGAAAAACAGACGTTAATTACGTGTAGTGTGAAACAAATTTGTATCTGTAGATGATTCCAATCATGTGAACCATTAATCAATACAAGCGAGATACAAAAATGTTTTATCTTTTCTTTTAATCATTTGGAGAATTTCTCTGGGTAAGTAACGAACGAACGTATCTTTTTCGTACATTATTTAAATACTTACTAGTTCTATCCTGTGACAATTAAATATTAGCTAGCTCTCTGTTCCGAGGGAATTTTGATAAAACTCTTTAAAGTGCACCTATTTAACCGCATGCAATATAGGTATTTGCCAAATTTCGAGCCTCTATATACCTAGGTTCGGTATTTCTTCTGTCAACTTTGCATTGGATTTCCATATAATAAGGCAAACTAGCTTTCTGAGTACCCTGCCAATAGTAGCGACCTGAGTGATATTTTTAAATTTATGTTTATAGGCTTAGAACTAATCAGCAATGGTTATAGTTTTCTTTTATTTTGTACTGAACTATGCGTGTGTAAATAAATGATATTCTGTATCTTGTTGTTGAGGTTTAGGGTGTTTTTGTCTATTAGACATCGAATCATTCACGATATTCTTTTATAATAGAAATATTTAATAGTATTTTGGATTTATAATTGCACTAGCTTTTGCTCGCGGCTCCGCCCGCGTGGTATTCGGTTATCGCGCGCTGTTCCCTCGGGAACTGTGCATTTAACCGCGATAATAAGTAGCCTATGTCACTCTAGAGCCTATAAACTATCTCTATGCCAAAAATCACGTCAATCCGTTGCTCCATTATGGCGTGAAAGACGGACAACACACAAACATACAAATAATATTAGTATGGATTATACTTTAGTCCATTGGTACAGGATGGGATCACAATTAAAGCCATGTAAAGCCTAAAATAAAGTTTGATCATTCTTAAGGTTTGTAATGTATACCAACACTTTGTAGTTTTTTTGCCGCTACCGGTTTTAGTATAAATGCCATAATGAAATCATTGACCTCACGCACGTTCCGACACGTTTGTCGCTACGATTTGCAATATAGACGTGTTAATTTATATTCGAACACTAAACATGACATTTACTCGCTTCTGTTATCCAAATTAGTAAGAAAACCGGTGTCTGACTTTGTTATTGCATGAGAGAGACGGATAAGTAAGCTTAGTGGATTACTCATTAACGATATTCTATCTCTTTTTAGTCATGAAGCCAATGCCTACGGATACTGTAGATACTATGATTAATTTATAACTTTTTCATACTAAGATACCGTCATCAATCTTTTTGAAGTTAAATTTGCAGTTTGAAGGTATTTCTTTAGATAAAAAACCTATTTCTCAACGAGGAACTTCTCCATTTTGTTAACAATTATTTCTACATTTTTAAAGTAACATATCGTGTTATATAAAATCGTGGTTATTTACAAATGTAACCTAGTTTTAATGCCAATAATCACCGAATAAATTTTCTTTTTTTAGGAAATTTCAATTTGCTTTGAAACTGTAAGACACAAACCTCTGACCTAACCGGTTAGTGTAACTTTATTGGGACAGATGTATGATTTATGCCCACTCCTGCGCACAAAAGCCATATAAATCGTGTTAGTTCGTGAATTATTTATAACGCACGAGACATATTACTCGTGATCTGATTTAGAATTACCGTAAACGTTACAGTGGAATAAGAGATCGAGTCAATTTACACACAGAAAAACGGTTTATTACTAATACATGCTAATACATAAACATTTCAAACACTGAACTTGTAATTATATGCAAAACAAACGTTAAAAAATATATCTTACAGATAAACAAAAAAAAAACAGAATAACTGACCAATTGGACTAATCTCAAACAACGAATAAATACAATTAATAATTAGTACGAAAGTAACTCTGTCCGTCTTTCTGTTACATCTTTACGTGGCTAGTAGAATGGCGATAGTTTAGGACCCTTCGGAAGGATATTTCCGTGTGTACTTAGTAAAATCCCAAGATGTATGCAAAGTTTATGTGAGAAAATATTCTATTTGACCGCATTCAACGTAGAGCTGGTAGATTTGTCGCTAACCAGGCACTCTCCGACCGGCTTGATCCTCTGGCAATGCGGAGAGATGTAAAATCGCTCTCTCTGCATCTTGTACCGCATATATCATGGGGGGAGTATTCGGATGAATTTTTGTTTATGTAATAAATAATGTAAACAATCAATTTTAAAAATAACATAAATTAGGTAGGTAGGTACCTACATTTAGATGAAAATCTCTTGTTATAAAATTTGTACTCCGTGTAAGCGGCAAAAAGTGGAGAACTTTCAAATGCTGGCATAACACCTGTTTACTATGTAAGTAACCTACTTTTTGAACAAATAAACCTTTGACTTTGACTTTTTGACTTTTTGTTCAGATTGTTGCTTACAGCTGGGATTAACTACCGTACTTTGCGCAACCGACAGTCATTTTCATCCTCACCACATTGATGATTGGCAATCTAGCATCAACCATTTTAAGCAAAACTTTTTCCCACGCCCGACTATTGGAACCAGCTTCCTGGTGCAGTGTTTCGGGAGTAAAACAGATTAGGGATCTTTAAAAAACCACCTGTGATACCCTCGTGTTAGCAGGTGTCCATGGGCGACGGTGGTTCCTTCCCATAAGGTGACCCGCAAGCTCGTTTTCCCCTTCTTCTAATATATACATATATTTAATATCCACCATAATATCTATAAATGTTGTTTCTAAGTGCAAATGGCAGTAGTAATGGCTTACGCAGTTACTGGTATGTCCAGTAAGTATCGGCGTCTTCAAGTTATTACGTTATATTAATAATTATTACTCGTTTTTACTTAGAAAGTTCAATGACCCCATCGGAATATTGAATACTAGTGAACCACACCGGCTTTACACTGGCGAAACTTTAAAAAAAGAGGCGATAAAATAAAGAATGTCTGTAATCAAAGACAACTCCCATTTTCTCTTCCCTTTCCCTAAATCTCTATCCGAACGATACCAGGGGCGTGGCGTGCCACTAATTTTACAACCGATATATGCATCCGCATTACATGCATACACATATTACACCGTCACATTGCATACCAATCACAGTTATAATTAGAAGAATTGTTTGGAATCAGTTTTCTATGAGGGCTAAATGTTTTAATAGGAACATATTTCACGGTTTCACTGTTTTTTTTTGGTAAAATAAACCAGTACCATTACCATGAGTTTACAGTGACCGTACTCGATAGCGACGGCGTAAATTATTTGTAGAAGCGCTGTACAATTCTCCATGTAGAAGCGCTGTACAATTCTCCATACAAATAATTTACGCCGTCGCTATCGAGTACGGTCACTGTAAACTCATGGTAGTGGTACCTACTGAAAACATCTCACTCGCAGACAGTCACCGACTGCTTCAAAGTCGCTTGATAATATTCGGAACCGCATACCATTCTTCCAAGTTCACAGACTTGGTCCGTCTAACAAGATAATTATTTATGGTCCATACGAATCAGATTACATCATTGGTGACGTCACGAGCCATTCCGAAGTCTGAGAATGCAAATGATAAATGATTCGTGCCCTTCAATAAATGAATTAAATGAGGCCGGTGTCTAGGCAATAAGTCAGTGTTATTTGCTTTAAATGGGAAATTGTTTGTATCTGTCATTCATTTCTAACGTAGGTAATTTGACTGAGGGTTATTAGCGATTTATACAATACAATACATTAAAAATATTCTTTATTGCACACCATAAAGCAGTACAAAAAACTTATAATATAAACACTTAGATTTATATACGATACAGGCCACAGAATGGGCGGGGCCGAGCAGCCCAGAAGTAGAGGGCGCCTTAGAGAAAGTTGGGTGGACAATGTACATAGTGTCGCTGGAAAAAACTGGACAAGGAAAGCAGAGAACAGGAAAGCATGGAGACAACTGGAGGAGGCCTGTACCCGGAAAGGGGCCTTGACTCATAAAATAGATTAATATAATTTAGATTGTAGGTTTTTTTACAATGTAGAGTTAAGGATATACAGGCTTATTATTATTATTATTATTACCTATTATTAACGATTTAGTGTCTGTTTAGAATTAGACGTGATATAGTTCTTCCGTTTTCATAAAAACATTGTTAAATACCTATTAACTGTGTATGTAAGTTGTTTGATTTGGAACGGTTTTCATTTGTTTTTGAGCAAATTAAACAATCATAATTTAAAAAAGGATTTATGATGATTTTACCAAAGAATTTCAATTAAATAAATGTAAGACACACAAAACATATAAGTTTATTGAAACCTACTAATATAATAAATGCGTAAGTTTGTTGATTTCAACACAAAAATCGGCAAATGACTAACTTGGTTGATTAAACTACGCACATAATTCCACTTCTTATTCCGAGGTCCTAGGTCAAACCAATAATGTGCAATCCTACTAATATTATAAATGTGAAAGTTTGTGAGTGAGTGAGGATGTGAGTGAGTGAGGATGTGAGTAAGTATGTTTGTTACTTCTTCACGCTAAAACGGCTGGACGGATTTGGATGAAATTTGGCAAAAAGTTAGTTTATGACCTGGATTAAAACATAGAATATGTTGAGGCATAGAATGAAAATAGGTTTTTTCTTATTAAAAGGTATGGTTTAATTACCATTAAAAGGGTATTTACAAACTTTAAGAATTTAAATTAATTAGGACACGAGCGTTCTGTTTGGTGTATCGTAGAGCAGTGCGAGTGAGACGGCGCGTGACGCAGTGGTGCCGTCGCGCCGGCACGCACGCGCATGCGCGGCGCAGGCACTATGATTGGCCACGACGCTCGGGGTTCGTGGAGAGATGCGACGGCGCGAACATACTCCGGGACGCTGAAAGCCTAGCTTTCAGGAACCTCCTCTTCTTCGTCGCGCAGGGGACAAATGCGGTTGAGAGCCCGCCTTATGGGCCCTCTGACGTGGCTATGTCGGCCACGCGAGGCACGCCATCCGTGCCGGGGTGAAGCTTGACGACCCGACCCATTCGCCAGTGTAGAGGCTGCAGCGCTTCGTCCTTGATAAGAACGAGCTCGCCCAGCCGCAGGTCGCGCTGCCGCGTGCGCCACTTGACGCGCTGCTGTAGCTCGGACACGTACTCGGACGACCAACGCGTCCAGAAGTGCTGGCGCAGCTGCTCCAGTTTTTGAAAGCGATCCAGGCGGCGTGGGTTGTGGTCTTGCAGTGATGGGGTCGGCAGCGACATCAGCGCCCTGCCAACCAGAAAGTGCCCTGGCGTGAGCGGGGAAAAATCGTCGGGGGAGGAGGAGAGGGGACAGAGAGGCCTGCTGTTTAGGATAGCTTCTATTTGGCTAAATAATGAGGACAGTTCCTCGAATGTAAGATGCGTGTTGCCCATAATCCGTTTAAGATGAAATTTGGCCATCTTAATGCAGGCCTCAACGTAGCCATTATGATTCGGAGCGTAAGCCGGGGTGAATTTGAACCTAATGTTTTGATCAGCTGCAAAGTTCGTCACACTATCGACGTTAAGCTTAACAAATTCATTTATTTCCTTTGCAGCGGCCACGAAATTACGGCCATTATCACATAGCATCTCCGTGGGCTTACCGCGTCGCGCGATAAACCGGCGGAGCGCTAGTATGAATGCATCTTTAGATAATTCGCTTACGGCCTCCAAGTGAACACATTTATATCTTAAACATACAAATAGGCACAGATAGCATTTAGTGATTTTGCATCCGCGGCCACGGCGATCTGTTATTAAAAAAGGTCCACCGAAGTCAACGGCAGTGGCCGCAAATGGAAAATCAGGATCTAATCATTGCGATGGAAGATTGCCCATTATATTTTTTAAAGTGCGGCCTGCAGCACGCCTACAGGTTACACAATTGCGGGCCGTACGGCGCGCGAGGCATCGGCCCCCAACGGGCCACACGGTGTCTCTTACTGAAGTCAAAAGGAGCTGCGGTCCTGCATGCAAGAGACGTATGTGTTCATGTTTCATTATGAGTTGAGTGAGTGTGTGTTTGGCAAGTAATAACATAGGATGCTTCTTATCGTAGCTATAATGAGAAGCGTCTAACCTCCCCCCGACTCTCAAGATGCCTTGAGAGTCAATAAAGGGTGTCAACGACGAGATGTGACTTTGTACTTAGCTGTTTGTTTTTACGTAAAATTTCTATTTCATCACGAAACAACTGCCGTTGCGCAAGCTTGATCAGTGAATGAAAAGAATTAGTGAGTTCTTCAGACGTTAATACGCCTATCAATTTAGGACGGCTAGGCCTACAATTGTTTATAAATCGTTGCACGTATGCAAAAGCACGTTGAAGTGTCTTAAATTTAGAGTACCTATCGAAGTCTACGATAGATGGCGCTGACTCCACACTTGAGACCGCTGACGTTATTTTAAGCTCTGGTAGAGTGTTTGGTGTACAGTCAGTATTTAAAGTGGGCCAGTTGGCCTCGGGCTCAAGAAGGAACTCAGGTCCATGCCACCATAGATCCGCACTAGCGACATGTTGCGGGTCCACGCCACGCGTTCCCAGGTCAGCCGGATTTTGTGCAGACGGAACGTGCCTCCAAGAGGCAGTCGGCGCGAGATCGGTTATAGCGGCCACCCTGTTTGCTACAAAAACCTTCAATTTTGAAATGTCGCTTTTTATCCAGGCAAGAACTACGGCGGAGTCCGTCCAAAATACAACTCGTGATATGGGTTTTCTCAGGGCCTTTGAAACGGAAGCGTAAATTTTTGCCGCTAAAAGGGCTCCGGAGAGTTCCAGTCGTGGTATGGTGGTAGGTTTCATGGGAGCTACTCTATCCTTTGCACATAATAAATTTACGACTGGCTTGCCGTTACAGGAAATGGATTTGACGTAAACACAAGCGCAATATGCATCTTGAGAACTGTCACTAAAACAGTGTAACTCTACTACTGAGGGTGATTCGCATAGCACCTGCCTAGGTATATTTAATGTTTTTAAGTGATGCAAGTTTTTTATGAAGCGCGCCCAAATACGCTGAAATTCAGGTGGAGCGGGGTCGTCCCATCCAACCTTCGCTGCCCAGAGCTTTTGCATAAGCATTTTGGGCTTTACTGTGCACAGACTTAATAGCCCTAACGGATCGAATATTTTAAAGGTGATTGACAATATGGAACGCTTAGTTACTGTTTTATTACTGTGATCATCGTCAATCGAAAAGTTCAGCAGATCTTGACTAGGATTCCATCCTAGGCCAAGTGTTTGACAAGACTGGCTCAACGTTAGATTATCCTGCGAACTAATGAGGTTGGAAATTAACAGTTCAATTGCATTTGAGCGGTATTTGCGTAAGTTGAAACAGCCAGCCTCTAAGGCTCGGGCTATACCTGTTTGTATATAGAGCAGGTCAGACTCTGAGTCTGCCCCTGTTAACAGATCATCACAGTAAAAATCATTCTGTATTATTGTTTTTATCAAGGGGTCAATGCACTCTTCCCCTAATTGCCACAAGCATCTAGCAGCTAAGAAACTTGCAGACGCAAAGCCGTAAGTAACGGTGTTTAGAGTGAGCGAGCGAATGGGCAAATGTTCGTCTTCGCGCCATAGAATGACCTGCAAATGCCTGTCTAACTCATTCATTACAATTTGCCTGTACTGTTTTTCAATATCGCCTGATAATACGTACTTATAATTGCGAAACCTAAGTAGTATATTATACAGGGAGTCTTGTATGCATGGACCTACCATTTGTATATTATTAATACTGTACCCAGAAGAGGTAGGGCATGACGCGTCGAAGACGACGCGTAATTTTGTGTACTCACTCTGTTCCCTGATCACCGGGTGGTGAGGCAGGTAATTAGGGTCAGAGATCAGCTGAGATTCAGATAAATGCCCCATTTGCTTATATTCATCTATAAATTCGCTATAATTTTCCTTTAGTTCAGGCTGTTTTTGAAAGCGTTTCTCTAGGTTGAGCAAACGTTTTTTAGCCATATGATAAGAGCTGCCTAAACAATCTGGGCTGTCAATTAAGGGCATTCGGACTACAAATCTACCATCGGGCTGACGGTAAGTGTTTTCTATAAAATGTGTTTCTATGGGGTGCGAGGCTATCGCGTCCCCGTAACGAGAGTCCGCCTCAAACGGTAACTCTTCTGTCTCCCAGAATCTTGAAATTTGGTCAGATAAATCAGATATTGAAAGGTTGCTTCGTGTAGTGACAGAATTTAAACTGACACTAGCGCTGACCACTGGGCCAGCGATTAGATAACCCAATTTTGATGAAATTTGCCTTGTACATTTGTTGTTTAGGGTTTTTTGTTCGCCGCCCACAATGTGCCAAAAAATATCAGCTCCTAATAATACATCAATGTGGGACGGAACATTAAATGTCGGATCAGCTAATTGTATATTAGCTGGTATGTTTAATTGGGTCAAGTCAAAATATATTTTTGGTAAGTTATCGGTTATTTGGTCAAGTACCAGGAAGTCTACTTTAGTATTAAAATCATTTATCTTTGAACGTATTCGTGCTGAACAACGACCTGGCGTACATTTAAGTGGAGTATTACCAATACCTAAAATGGTTGTGGCAATTAGAGGCTGAGAGGGAAGTTGCAAACGTTGCTTTAAACTATCACTCATATATGATGATTGACTCCCACAATCAAGCAAAGCCTTTACAGTTTCTATCCTATTGTTGCAAGGATTAATTACATCAATTAAGGCTGTGGACAGCAGAACCTCACTGCTGGACAGCGAAGAATTAGCAGTGGAAGTAGAAAGAACCTCTGCACTGTTAGGAATCGTTCTAGGAGCGGAGGGCGCAGGCTGCTCTAGGGCCCCATTGACGGGGTGAATGACCTGGTCCATGCTAGCACTACTAGACGTAGGAGTAGCTGTGTTTGTATGTTGTGTCGTGTGTGTGTGTAGGTATGTGTTGTGACGTCTCTTACATACACGACAGCCGCTCAGTTTGCACCGACGCGACTCATGGTCCGCTCGCAAGCAGACACAGCACAGCTGGAGGCCATTGACCCGCGCCCATCTCTCGTCAACAGAGAGCTGCCTGAAGACAGGACAGTCGTACACGCGGTGGTCGCCGCGGCACACGACGCACGGCCGGCCCTTGTTGTCATTTTGTTTGGCTGAAATTACAAATGTTTTCACGCTTTTATCCTGCTTAGGAGGAGTTTTATTATTCGGAACTTCCGGTTTGTTAATGGATTTAGATCGATACAGAGTTTCTAGTATATCCGCACGATTTTTTAGGAAGTCTTTAAAATCTTTTAAAGTGGGCCAATCTTTAAGATCACTTCGGTATTCCTCCCATTTTACAGAAGAGTTAGGATCTAGCTTGGCTGATAATAAGTGGATAATGATTGCATCCCAATGCTGCGTAGGAAGACCGAGGGTCTCAAGCGCCCGGAGGTTTTTGGTCATGTGATCACTTAGAAAGCGTAAGGCCTTATCGGACTCACGCCGAATTACATCAAAATTGAGCAATGAATTTAAGTGGTTAGTAATTAATTGTCGTTTGTTACCATACCTTTCGCATAATAGGTCCCAAGCCTCAGGGTAGTTAGCCGCAGAGACTTCGAGATTTGAAATCACTCGAGAGGCTTCGCCCTCCAAGTACGAATTTAAATAGTGGAATTTATGCACAGCTTTAATTCTATCATTCGTATGTATTAGAGATTCATAAATGTCCTTAAATTCCATCCATTTATAATAGGAACCGTCAAACTTGGCAATCTTTATTTGAGGTAATTGAAACCCCATTGAGTCATTATTACAATTTGTAGCACAAGTTTGCAACGATGGTTGATCAGATTTCGCCTTGGAGGCCTGAACCTTGTCAAGGAGACACTGTGCAGTTGCAATTAATAAATGAATTCTATCCTCAAACACTTCACGTTCCGTGAGCTCACTATCAAGACTACTACTATTTATAACTTCAATGGACATTTGCAGCTCATCGAAACGCGAGGCCAAATCAATGATTTTATTTAACTTTAAAGTTAACTCATTAGTCTTTAAATCACTAAGTGGTTTGTCATTGTCGAGTGTGGACAGATAGTCACTAAATTTAGTAACTTGTCCCTTCATGGAACTGCGTTTACGTGTTAATTCACTAAGGTGAGCCTCTGTTTTTGCATCCATCGTGTTTAATTCTATTTTCGATGTGAAAAACAGTAAAGGCTTTTATAAACAACACAATAAAAAACAATATCAAACCACGTAAGTACACAAAATGAGTTAAAGCAATTGGCAAAACGGCTTACGCTCCTTATTCATAACAGCCACACGGCGTCTGCTCTAGCGGCGGAGATACACGAAGCACGCCGAGCGCGCGCGTAGTGCCGAGCGCGCACGAATGATGCCGAGCGCACCCGAAGCGGGCCCGAATGTAGCCGGCTGCGCGACGCGCGGCGGCGCCTGCCACGCAAGCAGCGGGCTGCGCTGCTGAAAGCGTAAGCGAAGAAATTTGCAAATGGCGGAACTAAAAATGATGCAATAACATTGCTCGAATTTAGAAAGAAAAGAGGGGCTTGCAACCAAAATGAAACAGTGAAATTAACATAAATAAAATGTATGCAAATAATGACACAGGTTCAGTTTGAAAATAAATTATTTAGGAAGCGAAAGGTTTCTCACTGATTAATAAAGTATCTAAATCGGTACGCGATATGCACACACTTTAGCCTTACGTTATTATTATTAGGTTTTTAGTTTGCCAATAGTGGCATTAGAAAATTAAAGAGAAAACAAAATTGCCACAAAGAAGGCTTAGGTAGGTATATAGGTGCAATACTGGCCTGAATGAAACCAAGCGGTGCAAATAAACACAACACGCAGAAATCACTGAGCTGTAGGTAATAATATGCACTTAAATATTTAGCTATAACACAGTATAACACGATCACGATCCGTAGACTGTACTTAAAATTCAGCCAAACAGAAGTGGGAAATAGTTATGAGGTTAAGTTGAAAGGTCAAAGGTGGTCAAAGGTCAGTAGGTATGTATGTGGGCAAATAAACTATAGGTAAATTAAATGGGATGGGTAAGTTGAAAGGAATGGGTAGGTAAGGGATGGGCTCACGGCACGTTCCTGGTTGGACTTATCTGGGGGCGCTGCGGTGCGTGTCGCCGACGAAGCGCGCAGTTATTGCCGCTTCTGGCCGGATTTCTTCGTTGCACCAACGCCAACGCCAAGTACTTCTCTTGCTCGCCCGGCTTCACAGCGCGCCTACGGCCTGCTAGACTGCGTAGCCTCTTCTTCCGAGTCTTCCTCCAAAACACCGACGCCACAAGATGGCGATCGGCGAGTTTTTTACGGCGAGCCTGGAACGTGGGAGTGATACCGCTCGTGTCCTGTCACGGTCGCCACTTTCTATGTTGAGGCATAGAATGAAAATAGGTTTTTTCTTATTAAAAGGTATGGTTTAATTACCATTAAAAGGGTATTTACAAACTTTAAGAATTTAAATTAATTAGGACACGAGCGTTCTGTTTGGTGTATCGTAGAGCAGTGCGAGTGAGACGGCGCGTGACGCAGTGGTGCCGTCGCGCCGGCACGCACGCGCATGCGCGGCGCAGGCACTATGATTGGCCACGACGCTCGGGGTTCGTGGAGAGATGCGACGGCGCGAACAGAATACTTTTTATCCCGATATTCCCACGGGATAGGGACAAAATCTCGAAATAACAATCGCTGGGCTTAGAGTCATGAAATTTGGTATGTAGGTAGCTGGACGTTTGGAATAATACATGGGCTACTTTTTATCCCACGGGATAGGGATAAAATCTTGAACTAATAACCACTGGGCTTAGAGTTATGAAATTTGGTATGTAGGTAGTTGGCCGTCTGGATTAACACATAGGCCACTTTTTGACCCAATATTCCCACGGGATACCTAGGGATAAAATCTAGAAATAACGACCGCTGTGCTAAGAGCCATGAAATTTAGTATGTCGGTAGCTGGACCTCTGGAATAATAGATAGGCTACTTTCTATCTCGATATTCCCACGGGATAGGGATAAAATCTCGAAATAACAACCACAGGGCTTAGAGCCATGAAATTCGGTGTGTAGGTAGCTGGACCTTTGAAATAACACATAGGCTATTTTTTATCTCGATATTCCCACGGGATAGAAATACAATTTTGAAATAATGACCACTTGGCTTAGAGTCATGAAATTTGGTAGGTATGTAGGTAGCTGGACGTCTGGAATAACACAATATATGCCACTTTTTCACCCAATATTCCCACGGGATACCTACGGATAAAATCTAGAAATAACAACCGCGCTGTGCTTAGAGCCATGAAATTTAGTATGTCGGTAGCTGGACCTCTGGAATAATAGATAGGCTACTTTCTATCTCGATCGATATTCCCTCGGGATAGGGATAAAAACTTGAAATAATAACCGCTGGGCTTAGAGTCATACAATATTAAATGTAGGTAGCCGGAGGTCTGGAATAACACATAAGCGACTTTTCGACCCGATATTCCCACGGGATACCTAGGGATGAAATCTAGAAATAACAACCACTGGGCTTAGAGCCATGAAATTCGGTGTGTAGGTAGCTGGACCTTTGAAATAACACATACGCTACTTTTTATCCAGATATTCTCACGGGATAGTTTTGTAACTAAGGGGCCGCATACGTCCCTTCTGCCAAGTATCTTGCGGCGCATTCTTCTTGGCAATGATGGAAGACCACGATATAAATTTTGGAAATTGCAAGGGGAATTTGGTAAAATCCCGAAAATTTCAAGTGCAACTACCAGACCGATTAATTTACGCGTGCGAAGCCGCGGGTAAAAGCTAGTATAAAATAGAGCCTATAATCTGAATCGATTCTGCATTCTGAACGTTTAACTTCCCTACGGACGGATATAATTAGTCGAGTGCCTAACTGCTGGCACCTTGCTGCCTTCCTGTTTATTGCGTTTCCGCAATAAAGCGAATAATTTTTAATTGTCACAAAGAATTCTGAAGATTACGTTCTTCTTATTAAAACTGTTAATAAATATTCAGACCATATTATGTTAAAAACGTATAAATAATCTTTTCTTGCGTATGAAATTTCTAAAACTGCTTTCGTTCAAATTCAATCAAAGTCTATATTTTAAAATTTCCGCAATAGAACATTTTTGTGTGATTCTTAATAATTCGTATTTTTTCATTTTCTGTCGTAGTTAATTCCTGTAACTATCTCTAATCTACACAGAATTCATTTATTTAATAAAACTTCTCATAAAAAGTAACATATTTTGGTCCTTAATATTTAAACTTACTTTTTGCAAAATTTCATCAAGATCATTTAAACGGATTGTACAGAAGAAGTAGAAAACAGAAAGAAAGAACTATTTTTTTCTACCTAAGTATCTGTTTTGTTGTAAATGATACAAAGGGAGTTACTTTCACGTTTTTAAGTATAAAATTTAATTATGGTTTAAATATACTGCGTCTCAAGGGATACAAGTTTCAACCAATAAATACCAAAGCACCATGATAGAAATAATTACAGCCATGTACCGGGCCCATAAATCAGACGTTGAAACCAGGACGTCCAAATACATAGCTAATGCGATCAAAACTGCGAACGTGATTTACTATAATTGCTTTTTATTGTGCAACTGTAATTGACAATTGTTTAATACAATTTAGGTCACTTTAAGTTGTGATTTATGAATATCCGTTATGACAAAATGTCGAATGAGTTATGTCAAAAAATATTATAGGCAACACTAAAATTTCCTTAGTTGTTGTTACTTATAACGTCTTAACGCTGTCTATAAAGAGATCGCTTGGAAATGTTAAGACCATCTATTGCTTACCCTTATATTTCTTCTATTGCTTGGTGTATTGCACACTATTGTCCTGTTGAATAAAGAGTCATTGTACTGTAAACAAATTTGAAATAACATTGACTATACTAAAATCTAATTAGATAGGTACCTCTGAAATTAAGTATCAGGTACTTTATTGATAAAAGAAACTAAATAATATAAATATTAAACATAACATTCTAACAATAACTTAAAATAAAATAAAAATTTAACCTAAAACTAAAACAAAGTGTCCAAAGAGTACCCCTTAGGCAAGGTCCCGAAGATGCTGGCAGCGTTTCCTCTTTGAATAGCTAGGCTAATTCTTTGTCCGAGGAAGCTGCCAGCTCTTCGGTCACCTGTGACGTCTACTAACCTTTTAGAAATTTCCTTAAAAAGTTTTAAGGCACTAGGACCCCACGGACCAAGGGTCTAGACACCGAATGGGACAAAGTCATATTCGGTGCCTAGACCCCTGTATTTGGATACTTTTGCCTTTTCAGCCGCTTCGGATGCTGCACCATCAGTATCAGGTAAGTACCAATCTATCAAGTTAATAATCACTTCTACAAACAAATAAATACATTTTTTTGTTCGGCTAGATGGCAAACGAGCAAGTGGGTCTTCTGATGATAAGAGATCACCACCGCCCATAAACACCTGTAACACCAGGGGGATCGCAGAAGTGTTGCCAACCTAGAGGCCTAAGATGTGATACCTCAAGTGCCAGTAATTTCACCGGCTGTCTTACTCTCCGCGCCGAAACTCCACAGTGCAAACACTGCTGCTTCACGGCAGTATTAGCGAGCAAGAGGTGGTAGCAATCCCGGCGGACCTTGCACAAGGTCCTACCACCTGCAAAAACAAACATAAGTACTTAAAATATAAACAGAAGCTAAAATAAACGCAAGTTTGAAACTTACATTACCATCGTATACTTAATTTAAAGATTTTTATTAAACATAAAAAACATTTATCAACTGTAACTATGTTCATAACCAGTTGCATTGTGCATGATTAGTTTACTTGTTTGTTTTTATTGTATAAAACTAAAACTAAACTATTTACAAAGCTTACACTAAATAGAAAACTTCATCAAGGCTGAGGCTTTGGGGGGCCGTTCCTAAGAGGCTGGCAGCATTACCTCTCTGGATAGCTAGGCTGATGCGTTGTGCAAGGTAAGCACCAGCCCGCCGATCCCGTGTGGTATCTTGTGCATTGGTTATCCGTGTCGTAACTGTTTACGTTCTCCTCAGGACATTTATAGAACAAATGTTTCGGTTTCAGTTACAAATACTGGTTTCGATCGAACGCTACATTCAATGAGTCCATTAAGCAGCCTTTCCACCAATAATGTGCGAGGATGTGTTGCGAGAGATGTGATTTACATTAACCTATAGAAACGCTTCATTTACGCATCCTCGCACATCACATCTCTGGTAGAAACTGCTGAGCGAGGCGAGGTAAATAAAGCGTAGTTAATGGTGTGTAATATAGTGTGTCTTTATAACGATCAGAGGGTTGCCTCCTAAGGTACTGGCTGAAAATCTGCACTGGGGTGTTTCTAACTCTTCAGCATTATGCTGAGCCAGTGTCCGATTCACAATCGCAATGACACACACCTTTGTGTTGTTTATTTGTACCAAATAGTATTGTTGTCTTGTGTTGTGAATAAATGTATTTTCTTTCTTTCTTCTTTCTTTCGTTTCTATTGGTCAATGAAAAACATATTCCTCAACACATCCTCGCACATCTCTGGTGGAAACGCTGCTTTACGCTCCAAATGAGTCATCAAATCAATCGAAGGCCCTAATAAATATTCCGAAGTTTGTCCAACATGTATATCAATTGTTCAATTAAGCGGAGATTAAATCGCACCCAGCAATTAAGCCTTTAGACACGATCACGACACAATAAACCATTAATTGTGCCGAAATGATTTATGTCTCGAGCCTTCTCGACGTGACTTTGTTGAACTAGATTCATCATTATTATCATTTTAGCCTATATACGAGTACGTCCCACTACTGGGCACAGGGGCCCAAAGCGAGACGGCTGATGTGACAATGATGATGACCCCTACAAATGCTTTTATGTTCTTACTATTGCATTAGAAATAGCTTAACGTCGTCTCATGTATATTATGCCCGTGCAATTTTACAAATATACTGTAATAATTGCAAATATACAACGACTACCGTTAACTCTTCTGTTACCATGACAACGCAGTACCTAAATAATAGTACATTACTGTAGAGGCCGGCAACCCCACCTTCCGGCCGAGGTTTGTATAGTGCTTTTCTCAAACATGACATGAAATAAAATAAAAAAAATCGGTCAAGTGCGAGTGCGAGCGACTCGCGCATGAAGGGTTCCGCACCTCCGTACAATGTTTTAAAAACAAATAGTTCATTAATGTTTTTTCTAAAAAAATGTTATACAAGCTTATTTCCTGGTGGTACTTTTTGTCTCTGGTTACCAAAGTAGATACGAGTAGTCGTCAAGACGAATCAAATGAGATCAAAATCGAGTCGTTTTATTACAGAGTTCCTATGGCCAACATCTAACTTCATCATCAGATCAACTCTATGTCACAATAATATTGCATTGTCATCGGATTTATACATGCGTGTAAAATTTCAGCTCAGTCGGTTGAAGATATCCACTTCAAATTTGAGTTGAAAGATTCCACCCGAGTAAACATACCTCATCACAATAAGTTTTTGTTAAAAATTTCATTTTTAATACAAGATTTTCTTGCCGAGTGTACTTTTTGTTGACTGTTGTTACCATTGTTACCTAAACTACATGCTCGTATCTGTACCAAATTTCAAATCGGTACTATTCACTATTGAGGAGTTCCCTCCTGCAGAGGCGATCCTGGCAGGACCACCAAAATGTCACTACCAGATTATTGTATTGTCACTAAATTTACATAAGTATGCCAAATTTCAAGTCAATCGGAACACTGGAAGTGGATGAAATTTAGCTTCCAAGATTTGAACTAAAAGAACGATAAAAAAATAAATAAACAAACAGGGCAAGCTAAAGAAAAGCTTCTAAAAAAAATTCCAAAATGTACTTAAGCACTTATACAAGTATTTCAAATAAAAAATAATTTGATTTCTCATCCTCTTTGGTTCTGGCTGTTTGCTTCTGAAGCTATTGCCACCCAGGGCTTTAAAAAAAAAAGTTTGGCTGTCATGCGGTTTATTCGCGGGAAATTCTGCGGACTTTGTATGTTGTGATTGTGTAATTAAATAATAATAAGAAGCTGGACTTAGTGTGAATAAATTTTTAACTGTATTATAAAGCTTGTAAATAGTGTTAAATACTTAGTATGATTTTTAATAGTGTAAAAAACAATAAGTAAACATAGTGATAGTACAGTGTGGATTTGACTATTTGACACAGTGTGGATTTGGTTATTACGTTTATATTTTTGAGCGTTATATTTTCCGTTGTAAGATTAAATGAATGTTATATGTTTTGGTTGTTAGAGGTTGTGAATGTTATATTATTTGATCGTTATACTCAAAGTATTTATTTCCATAGATCATTATATATAATATATAATAATAATAATTATTATTATATATAATGGAATTATATATTTTATCATTATACATTATGAGCATTATAGCAAAATATATTATGTTATATTAAAAAAAATAGAGACAGTGAAGTTATATATAATGAATATTATATGTTTTGTTTTTATATCTGGGGGCACGGCAGTGCCCCCGCCAAGTCGAGCAAAAAAAAACAAAGGCACGGCCGTACCATACTTTTCTCGAAGCCATTCAGGCTATTTTCAACACCCTGTATTTTTGTTATGGCTAAAGCTAGAACCCTGAATTTTCAGTTACCTATAGGGCCTAATGGGACTTAGATATATTATCAATTACATTCAGTTCGAACACGTAGATTAAGAACTATCACATGTTAAAGTTCCTCAGTTTTGTCACTGACATACCTATACACTGACTTTTGATCATCATAATTCTAAGGTACTTCTAGCAGACCCACAAGCTCCAAATTTTAAACATAGTTAGTTTTTAGCCTACATGGTCACAGAAAAATCCAAAATGTTGCAATTTCAGTCACGTTTCAAAGTTATATAAACTGCACAAGTAAGTTTGTAATCCCATATAAATACTAGCGATTACAAAGTTACACAGCAATGACTTTATTGAACGTAGTCGTATTGTATACGTATTAATGTTGAGTCTTAATACCTGAGTATTAAGGGTTAAAATGAAATTGTTTATCTTACTAATGTAATAAGTACCAAAGTTCGTTTGTTTGTGAATGTGTGTGCGATGCGAGTGGACGCGAGGATGGACGATGGAAATTGGAATATGGATGATGGACAATGGATAATGGTCGATGGACGATGGGTAGAAAATGGACGTTGGACGATGGAGTGTGGACGATGGACGATGGGCGACGGACGATGGATCATCATCATCATCATCCCAGCCTATATGCGTCCCACTGCTGGGCACAAGCCTCCTCTCAGAATAAGAGGGCTTGGGCCTTAGTTCCCACGCGAGCCCAGTGCGGACGATGGATGGTGGAGGATGAACGACGGACGACGACGGACGACAGAAAACGACGGACGACGACGGATGACGGAAGTTAGACGGGCGAAAGACGAACGACCGACGAAAGACGATGGATGACGACGGAAGTTCGACGACGGACGACAGACGATGACTGACGAGGGAAGTTCGACGACGGACGATGACGGACAACGGACGATGACAGACGACGGACGACGACAGAAGACGAACGCCGACAGACGACGGACAACGAACGATAGACGATGGCGACGACGGACAAAAGACAACGACCGACGACGGACAAGACAACGGACGACGGATGACGGACGATGACCGACGATCGACGACGGATGATGGAGGGTGGACGATGGACGATGTACGATGGACGACAGACGGTAGACGGACGACGGAAGTTCAACGATGGGCGACGATGGACGACGGATGACGACCGACGATCGACGACGACGACGACGACGACGACGACGACGACGACGACAGTCGGTACGGACGATGGACTGTAGACGATGAACGAGGATGGACGATGGACGATAATCGAGGATAGACGATGGACGGTGGACGATAGACGAGAATGGATGATGGATAGTGGACGAGGATAGACGATGGATGGCACACGATGGACAAGGATGAACGATGGATGATAGTGGACGATGGACGATGAACGATGAACGAGAATGGACGATGGACGAGAATGGACGATAGACGATAGACGAGGATGGACGATGGACGATGGACAAGGAAGGATAAACAAATGAAGATAGTAGTGCGTTATTACAAGAAGTAGTACCCGAAAAAAAAAGAACTGCCTACAAAAAGTGATGAGATCCCACCAAAAACATTACATGTAAAAAGCTGCAAGTCTCGCAACGCAATGCAGTTCTTGTAATGCTAAAAAGGTTTGAGATGCAATGTTATACCAAGTCGGTTATTTTTGTCAGTACCGGGGGGTTTCCATAGAATTCGATTTTCACCAACTTGCTTATTTTAAAACCATAGAAAAATACAGTTTATAGTTCTCAAATAAAGAGTAAACCAAATTATTTTTTAAACACATAATGACTTGGCCATCGCACTCAACTTTTAGTCATTCTCGTATTATGTGTATCACTCAAACTGCAAGGCTGGGAATAGCGCTATCTTTAATTATAATTACTTGAAATAGCTGACGTTGATGATTATAATTCTTATGTCATTATGTAGCCTTGCGATGGCCAAGTCATTTATGTGTTTAAAAATAATTTGGTTTACTCTTTATTTGAGAACTATAAACTGTATTTTTCTATGGTTTTAAAATAAGCAAGTTGGTGAAAATCGAGTTCTATGGAAACCCCCCGGTACTGACAAAAATAACCGACTTGGTATAACATTGCATCTCAAACCTTTTTAGCATTACAAGAACTGCATTGCGTTGCGAGACTTGCAGCTTTTTACATGTAATGTTTTTGGTGGGATCTCATCACTTTTTGTAGGCAGTTCTTTTTTTTTCGGGTACTACTTCTTGTAATAACGCACTACTATCTTCATTTGTTTATCCTTCCTTGTCCATCGTCCATCGTCCATCCTCGTCTATCGTCTATCGTCCATTCTCGTCCATCGTCCATTCTCGTTCATCGTTCATCGTCCATCGTCCACTATCATCCATCGTTCATCCTTGTCCATCGTGTGCCATCCATCGTCTATCCTCGTCCACTATCCATCATCCATTCTCGTCTATCGTCCACCGTCCATCGTCTATCCTCGATTATCGTCCATCGTCCATCCTCGTTCATCGTCTACAGTCCATCGTCCGTACCGACTGTCGTCGTCGTCGTCGTCGTCGTCGTCGTCGTCGTCGTCGATCGTCGGTCGTCATCCGTCGTCCATCGTCGCCCATCGTTGAACTTCCGTCGTCCGTCTACCGTCTGTCGTCCATCGTACATCGTCCATCGTCCACCCTCCATCATCCGTCGTCGATCGTCGGTCATCGTCCGTCATCCGTCGTCCGTTGTCTTGTCCGTCGTCGGTCGTTGTCTTTTGTCCGTCGTCGCCATCGTCTATCGTTCGTTGTCCGTCGTCTGTCGGCGTTCGTCTTCTGTCGTCGTCCGTCGTCTGTCATCGTCCGTTGTCCGTCATCGTCCGTCGTCGAACTTCCCTCGTCAGTCATCGTCTGTCGTCCGTCGTCGAACTTCCGTCGTCATCCATCGTCTTTCGTCGGTCGTTCGTCTTTCGCCCGTCTAACTTCCGTCATCCGTCGTCGTCCGTCGTTTTCTGTCGTCCGTCGTCGTCCGTCGTTCATCCTCCACCATCCATCGTCCGCACTGGGCTCGCGTGGGAACTAAGGCCCAAGCCCTCTTATTCTGAGAGGAGGCTTGTGCCCAGCAGTGGGACGCATATAGGCTGGGATGATGATGATGATGATCCATCGTCCGTCGCCCATCGTCCATCGTCCACACTCCATCGTCCAACGTCCATTTTCTACCCATCGTCCATCGACCATTATCCATTGTCCATCATCCATATTCCAATTTCCATCGTCCATCCTCGCGTCCACTCGCATCGCACACACATTCACAAACAAACGAACTTTGGTACTTATTACATTAGTAAGATAAACAATTTCATTTTAACCCTTAATACTCAGGTATTAAGACTCAACATTAATACGTATACAATACGACTACGTTCAATAAAGTCATTGCTGTGTAACTTTGTAATCGCTAGTATTTATATGGGATTACAAACTTACTTGTGCAGTTTATATAACTTTGAAACGTGACTGAAATTGCAACATTTTGGATTTTTCTGTGACCATGTAGGCTAAAAACTAACTATGTTTAAAATTTGGAGCTTGTGGGTCTGCTAGAAGTACCTTAGAATTATGATGATCAAAAGTCAGTGTATAGGTATGTCAGTGACAAAACTGAGGAACTTTAACATGTGATAGTTCTTAATCTACGTGTTCGAACTGAATGTAATTGATAATATATCTAAGTCCCATTAGGCCCTATAGGTAACTGAAAATTCAGGGTTCTAGCTTTAGCCATAACAAAAATACAGGGTGTTGAAAATAGCCTGAATGGCTTCGAGAAAAGTATGGTACGGCCGTGCCTTTGTTTTTTTTTGCTCGACTTGGCGGGGGCACTGCCGTGCCCCCAGATATAAAAACAAAACATATAATATTCATTATATATAACTTCACTGTCTCTATTTTTTTTAATATAACATAATATATTTTGCTATAATGCTCATAATGTATAATGATAAAATATATAATTCCATTATATATAATAATAATTATTATTATTATATATTATATATAATGATCTATGGAAATAAATACTTTGAGTATAACGATCAAATAATATAACATTCACAACCTCTAACAACCAAAACATATAACATTCATTTAATCTTACAACGGAAAATATAACGCTCAAAAATATAAACGTAATAACCAAATCCACACTGTGTCAAATAGTCAAATCCACACTGTACTATCACTATGTTTACTTATTGTTTTTTACACTATTAAAAATCATACTAAGTATTTAACACTATTTACAAGCTTTATAATACAGTTAAAAATTTATTCACACTAAGTCCAGCTTCTTATTATTATTTAATTACACAATCACAACATACAAAGTCCGCAGAATTTCCCGCGAATAAACCGCATGACAGCCAAACTTTTTTTTTTAAAGCCCTGGGTGGCAATAGCTTCAGAAGCAAACAGCCAGAACCAAAGAGGATGAGAAATCAAATTATTTTTTATTTGAAATACTTGTATAAGTGCTTAAGTACATTTTGGAATTTTTTTTAGAAGCTTTTCTTTAGCTTGCCCTGTTTGTTTATTTATTTTTTTATCGTTCTTTTAGTTCAAATCTTGGAAGCTAAATTTCATCCACTTCCAGTGTTCCGATTGACTTGAAATTTGGCATACTTATGTAAATTTAGTGGCATACTTATGTAAGTTTAGTCATTCTCGTATTATGTGTATCACTCAAACTGCAAGGCTGGGAATAGCGCTATCTTTAATTATAATTACTTGAAATAGCTGACGTTGATGATTATAATTCTTATGTCATTATGTAGCCTTGCGATGGCCAAGTCATTTATGTGTTTAAAAATAATTTGGTTTACTCTTTATTTGAGAACTATAAACTGTATTTTTCTATGGTTTTAAAATAAGCAAGTTGGTGAAAATCGAGTTCTATGGAAACCCCCCGGTACTGACAAAAATAACCGACTTGGTATAACATTGCATCTCAAACCTTTTTAGCATTACAAGAACTGCATTGCGTTGCGAGACTTGCAGCTTTTTACATGTAATGTTTTTGGTGGGATATTCTATTACTTACCCCTTAATTTGAGTGCAATTTCTTTAAACAAATATACTCAGCGGCAATCATTTTGGCCCAAGGGTCAGATTTTTTGTCGCTCAATATATTTTCTGTTTTGTAAAGTTTAGTTTTATAATTGTTGCTCATACTCATAGTAAAGCTGTAAGCTTTCGAGTAGTAAGCAATATTTCCCACACAAGGTAAGATCTTAGAGACGAAGATTACGTCGGCTCGAGAAGAAATTACACAACTGTCCAAATTACTTGTAACTCTGAATTGTGTGAACCTTCTTACCATGCAGGGTTCAGAGTAACTTGGATATGTATAAAGCTCTTTGTACTTGAAAATATAGAACTAAACGGGAACATCTTGAGGACCTACGCGTAGGAAGATAAGTACAAGGATTTTGTTACTACTGGATATGGTATGTAATAAAAGAGTAGTGTTTTACTTTTTTTTCATTCAATGAGGTATAATAATATATAAATAAACGACATTATTATATTACGCTAAGCCGTGGTGGCCTAGTGGTTGGACCTATCACCTATCAAACTCTAGGTCAACATTAAATTGGTCATTTTTGATGTCAAATTTTTTTGACACTGATGTACTGACTCTTTCCGTACAAATATATATTAGTCTGAAATCAATCGGCATGGAAAAACATGGTGTTTTTTGTTAAAACTAGGTGCTTAGTCATAATAAGAGCAGTATTTAAAGAGGTTTCAATAAAAATATTATTGGTAGATTATTGAAAGAAGTTTGTTGCACACCCTTGATGAATTAATGCTGGCTGGTTGGCGATATGTACTTTGAAATCCCGAGGAAACATAGGCTGGTATACTCAAAATAAACGGCAGGAGTGTAGGTACGTCGAAGGAAAACTCATATAATACTACGCTCACTTTACAGCTTCGTAAATATTTCATGTCTTGTCCATGATCTGTACATCTTCGTCGTATACACGAGCTTTTGTTTCAAGTTTATGTAAGCAAATTAGAATGCAGCCTGTGTACGGAACCCCGGGGTTCTCGAGACGAGCCCCTAATTTGCTGACTCTAACGGGATGGCTGATGTTTGAATAAAGGTAAAAGCTCTTGAGAAAGCTTTCTTTACTACTTATACTTGAACATGTTACGTAATTATTATTACATAATGAGGATCGTCTTAATTACATAAGGTGAAATCTTATACCTATAAATGAGTAATGTGTCTGGGTGAGAGACAGTACACAACCTAAACCACTGGAGCAAGATACTTGTAATTTGGCAGTCACGTTCCTAGATGACCATAAAGAAGTAAATTTGAAGAGATTTTTTTAAATCCTCATGGGATAGAGCACTAGTCAGATCATGATAATGATGAAATTGGTTAACTCATAACCTTTTTGACTCATTTTTCGGGTTCCATAGCCAAAATGGCAAAAACCAGTTTCGCCATGTCTGTCTATCTATCTGTCCGTCCGCGACTTTACTCAAAGAATATCAATGCTAGAAAGCTGTAATTTTGCACGAATATATATGTAAACTATACCGACAAAATCCCCCCCCTCTAAAATCTAAATCGGTGGGTGGAAAAACTCGAAAATATTCATATTGGTAGTAAGTATATCAAACTTACAAGGAAAGCTATAACGGTTAAGTTTTCTTGAGAATTATTAGTAGTTTGAGAGTAAATAGCGGCCTGTAAAAATATACATAACCTTGGAATATTCCGTACAAAATACGAAATCCTTAGAAAAATATTACTTAATGTTTTCGTAATGGCTACGGAACCCTATTTCGGGCGTGTTCGATACGCTCTTGGCCGGTTTTAGACTTCCTCGTTACATGGGTTACAAAGCGAAGCTTTCAAACAATTTGCTCACAGAATTATATAAACTTTGAGTTATACCTAAGGTAAGTTAGATGCTAAGGAAGAAAATAGTATTTATTTAGTTATTTTACAAACTCTACTTTGTAAGTTTAATTTCCATTGTACTACTTTCTATATTCTCACGACACGGACATATAAACATGTATTAACTGTATCAGATCGTCACCCAACACCCGACCCAATAAACACACCATAAAGGGGACCCCACACCAGACTACTGCTACAAACGATCAACTAAATAAACCAGCAATTTCATTACAAAACAACTACAGATTTTCTATGAATGAAAACGCGTGGGTGACTATCCTTAATCAAAAGTAAACGATGCTAGAAAGTCGATCTTAGAAACCACTGCACATAGTTCAACTTGTATCAAAAGTGAATACACCCCACTGGCATGTTTAAACTTGGTCTTTATCTATAAGGCTTGAAAGTTCATTTTGCTTTGTTTAAATTTGATCAAGGGGGTTATTAATGATATCAATGTGAGAACAGGTGGCAGTGTAGTGGGTTTAGCTCAATGTAATTGCTAGACGAAGCCTCGATAGCAGAAGCGACATATATGAAATATTACGGTGTCTGGATGTCACAACTGAATACCTAGTCAGTAGGTCAACATTGTATTGAATGAGACTTTGTGTTGTAAATAAATTTTAATGCTTTGCAAGCAATCGTGCGTGGTATATTGGTGTACTGGCTTTAGCCACGCGCTACGAAAGATTTCAACGCGCGTTCTTTGCTAGTTTAATTTTCTTTTTTTTTTATTAAGAGAGGGAGGAAAACGAGCAAGCGGGTCATCTGATGGGAAAATAAATGATCACCATTGCCCATGGGTGCCAACTACTCAACTACTTTTCTACACAATATTTTAGACTATCGCGGTCATTACTAATTTTATGAATTAAATTCGGGTTTTGTTCTATCCACAGATATAGATTACACTAGATTACGCAAATGCATCTACTTCGCGTGTCCGAAGCCCAACCAAACGTCGGGGCTTGCCCCATACAAAGACTGACCGCTTGATGCAGGCAGGCGGCGTATTTGAATCGATTTTGCGCGGACATCGAGGAATTCACATCGCCAATTTGCTCTTGAGACATGGTTGGTTTTCAAACCGACTGAGGTGTTTGCGTTATCTAGTGTAATCGTACCTAGTGGTTCTATCATTCATGGGATTCATTTTCTAGTAGTACCAAATTATTATGCGTACCGGTAGACTCTTCATTTCAAAATATGAGACGTCAACTACAGGTTTAAAGTGACCCATAGAGATTAAACTACTGAATTTATTTAAATTATTAGTGAGCGTGGTCCATAATGTCCACCATTATGTGGCATTCTCATTTCCACCATATGTGGTATTGCAATCCCAACATTTCAAAGTGTTAATATAATTAATACAATTAATTAGTCGCAAATAGCGTGTGTCAGCGTGATAAACGGTAAGTAAGTAAATAAGTAAGTCATATTTTATTTAATAAATATTCAACTTTATGTCAGTTATGATAGAGTTTGATGTCATATTACAAAGAAGTCCTATTTTTAGGGCACATGACAGTACTAGGCTAAAGTGATGTGACTACAAAATTTGCTTAAAGTAATCAGCGGTCTCCATACTAACGCTGCCTTCATCTAAGCACTAAGTCTATGGCTAAGTCTAGCTGACGAGAGCCGTGGGCGCCGGATGTCGCCCACGGCGGCCGTAGCCCTTCCGGTTAGACCACTCCCTTCATGCTAGAATGAGATACAATAATAAATATTGCAATATTTTTATCCTATTATAAATTTGGATGGAACCTTTCAACTATCTGAGGTGTTTCAGAAAGATAAATAGTAAATACATTGAGTCATTGGCGGCGGATGTGGATGCGAGGGGCTGAAGACAGCGAGTGTTGTGGCGTGCCATGGAAGAGGCCTATGTCCAACAGTGGACTGCTGTAGGCTGATGATGATGATGATGAAGAAATAGTAATTATAACTCTTGGGATTCGCAGTAGAACAATACTGACATAGCCCGAAGAATCGCGAAACTGAAGTGGCAGTGGGCGGGGCGGGGAATGGCGTCCGCGGACCGGGAGACGAGCTGTCGGTAGGCCTCCAACAAGATGGAGCGACGACCTGGTTAAGGTCGCAGGATCGCGGTGGATGCGAAAAGCACAAGACCGGTCTGAGTGGAGAGCCTTTGGGGAGGCCTATGTCCAGCAGTGGACGTCTTTGACATGAAGAACTCTTGGGATTTAGTGCTTCTAATTTAAATATGAAATTTAAAGTCAATTACTTCTACTGAAACAGCTTTTAATTTAGGCAAAGGGTCTTTTTTATCATTTTGGTGATTTATTTTTCATAATTGACTTTTGCATATTTAGTCGGAATACATATTTGTTAAACATTTGAGTACCCTAATATCCTAATTGACAGACAACTTCACTTGGCATGGATTTATGTTTTTTTTTGCGAAAAACAAATACGACTCCCTACTACTCGTAATAATCATACCTATCTCCAAATACCTAAATATGTTTTAATTAATTAGGTAAAATTAATTAGTGTAAACGCAAGCATATGATGTATAAAAAATTACACATCTGTACTTACCTTTACACTTGTGGACAGTACATTTGCCGTACTTGTATAGTCAAGGGCAAAAATATGTATACACTTTAGTATCTCGTCACTTTAACCACTGTGACAGTTCATTTATGGCATTTCAAATGTGACGAAAATAGATTAGGTACTAAACTGTATACATATTTTTGTCCTTGACTGTACCGAGAAAAAGTATCCACACTTTCGTTTATTTAAATGAATAATGATGATTACGATTAAAATTGATTATTAATACATGATTTGACGACTGTAAGTCTACGTGTCAAGGTCCTCACATTTGAAAACTCGGATCGTCCATATTTACCCAACTATTAAAGTCTGCCGTGTTTGAACGGAACTAATAAAATTTAATCTTAACATGCCATCGATCGATTACATTAGATTTTATTAGATGCTGATGAACTTTGAATTTAAATAATGAAAATAAATATTGCATAACTGCTTATATTTATGCAAGCCAATTAATTATAATTAAAAGTGAATATGTTTTCATTTTCCACAATGAATATTAATTTTTGTTTGTGCGATTGTTAAGGTGAGATCTAGTAAGAGGAGTTTTAACCACTTTTGGTGATCTTTTTTTTTTTTTTTTTCTTCGATTGGAAGGCAAACGAGCAAGTGGGTCTCCTGATGGTAAGAGATCACCACCGCCCATAAACATCAGCAATACCAGGGGTATTGCAGATACGTTGCCAACCTAGAGGCCTAAGATGGAATACCTCAAGTGCCAGTAATTTCACCGGCTGTCTTACTCTCCACGCCGAAACAACAGTGCGAGCACTGCTGCTTCACGGCAGGATTAGCGAGCAAGATGGTGGTAGCAATCCGGGCGGACCTTGCACAAGGTCCTTCCACCTGCAAAATCAGATTGACTTTGAATTTGGTACGGATAATGTAGCTTGAATGACATACAAGTAAATCAATCAAAAGACCCTCAGAAAAAAGCTTGTTTTAAAAATGAAATCCTTACAAATCCATACTAATATTATAAATGCGAAAGTGTGTTTGTATGTTTGTGTGTTTGTATGTTTGTCCCTCTTTCACGCCGTAACGGAGCAACGGATCGACGTGATTTTTGGCATAGAAATAGTTTATGGGCCCGAGAGTGACATAGGCTACTTTTTATCCCGGAAAAATGCACAGTTCCCGAGAGAACAGCGCGCGATAACCGAATACCGCGCGGGCGGAGCCGCGGGCAAAAGCTAGTGCTTATTTATATACGGCAATGAATATTTTCCACAAACAGTCACACATTAAAAATAAAAATTAAAGTGCATTAATAACGTAATTGAGGTTAATTAAGATTTGTAACCTAAGTATTTTTAATTCAGAATATTAAATTGTTTATATCGATTCTAAAATCATGACTTTCTCCACTAGGCTAACTGTAATAATAAATGTTCAATGGTAATAAATTATTGAAATCAATAGGACGATAATTGAATATTTTAATTAAAACAAGTTAATTTGTCTGTCGTGCTCGGACGCCATTTGTCATAAGACATTAATAATTCAAGTGATTTATTGGTTTAGATTAGGCGTTAGAATGTATTGTGACCTATATTTTTTATAATATAACTAGTACAGATCTATTAACTCACGAAGAAGACCCCTCCACATTTTATAAGTGTAGTTGTAAACGTATCCGTACGACATGTCTATGTGTGCGCAACTCGAACGTGTCGTCACCTCAGTCGCAAGCGTATCGTCAGCCACGCACACTGAGACAAAGACAACGTATAAGTACGAGGTTTATTCGTGCACATTTATAATTAGCTGTGGAGGGGCGTCCCTTCATGAGTGAACAGATCTGTAAAGTACCTATGTATATATTTTTTTCAATGGTGGCCTGGAAACCAATTTGGTTGACTGTACGTATCAAATAACATTACCGAATGTAAGATATAGTGCTTACCTTATATCATCATCATCATAATATCTAAACCTACTGCCCACCGCAGGGCACCTCTTTGAATAAGAAGGCTTGGGCCTTCACAAATACCATTGAATTTCTTAGCAGATGTGAGCAAGTTCTCTCCAACGTGACTCAGAGGAGTGAGCAAGAGCTGAAACCTTATCACCTTCCTCTGAAGACACCATTATGCTTGGATTACCATCATCATCATATCAGATATAGGACATCCACGGTCCGACATAGGCCTCCCCCATTGACCTTCAGTTGTTTCGGCTGGAAGCTGGCTGCATCCACTGTGAACCCGCGGCTGTAAACAGGTGATCCGTCCATCTCGTTGGTAGACATTAGACATAGGTCTCCCTTCGAGAAATTTTCAGCCCCAAGCGCTTTGTTCTCCGTGCTATATGGCCTGTCCATTGTCAGTCAAACGAGCTCATTCGCTTGGCTATGTCGGTGACCCTCGTTTTTTAAAGTACGTTACTTGGATACGGAACTCTAAAGGCTGTATTGTAGTTTGGCAGGTCATAAACAAGCTTCGATTACTCACTGCGGTGCTACAATATACGCGATACCTATCGTTTTTATTGCGGCACAGGCGAGCATTAAAACAGGCGACCGACGTGTAACGACGGTGGGTTCCTTTTGGTCTCCGTTGGAACTTCATTATTTTATTTAATAATTTCAAAAAATGATTTTTACAAGTTTTATTTAAATATACGAAGACTACTCTCTAAATAGGCTTTTTTTATATACAACTGACCGTAATTGACCCCCTTTTCACCTGATATTAACTGCAGATGAGGCCAAAGGTATATCTCACTGGTTCAGTAACAGCCTATTCACTCTAGCTTTCAAGAACCCTAGATGTATCTGTGCTACAGGAAGAAAAGTAATTGTTCATATCACATGTTGGTTATCAACCGCTAGCCCATTTCAAATTCCGGCCAAAAGACAGGAAAGATGTACGGGTTTAGTTTTTTCAAGTTCAATACTTAATAGAAAAAATCTAGCTTCCAAATGTATGCAGAATAATGTAATGTTGAATGTAGAGTGGGTCAAATTTTTTACCACTGAATATAGAATCACTTTTGGCTATAAACAAATTATGGAATTTGCAGTAGGTAGTCAAAGAAACTGAATCACGTTCCAGTGTGGAACCCTTTCACAATCAGTTTCGCTGTGATTTCTTTGGTAGATGTATGTGATTTCAACATGACATTAATAGCACAAAGGTTCCAACCGGGTACGTGATGCAGTTTCCTCTACTGTACAAATATTTTTCAGCTTCATTTGGTTCTAAGAAGAACATACCCAAAGGACCACCTCTAGCATTCGCAACAAAGCGCACAAAGACTTACCTTTCAACTTATAAAATAATAAAATCTCATAAAGAAATAAATTTTACAGCTGGTAACAAAATCTCCGTTTATAAAAAGACAAACAGACGGCGTCTGAGCAGTAACATTATATGTGCTAAAATTAAAGGTATTTTGCACTAGTTTTTATTTTACAATGTATGAAGTGCCATACATGTATACGTAAAGGTTACTACCTATCACAAAACTAATAAAAAGAGCAAAAAAACTTTTAGAATCGATACTGAAACTCTTCCGCTTCCCTTTTTTCATAGGTTTTACCGGATTACAGTAATCATAATTTTTGTAGCACAATCTCTGTAATCAACAATTTTTGGACCGCGAGCTCCCCACAGCTTGCAATTATACCTATTTGCTTATTTGTTCCAACCATATTATGTCTAAACACATTCCAATTAGCATAAAAACTCTCTGTTACTTGTATTGTCGTGCCCTAGCAGGGTATCCAATTTGTACCTAGTTTGTAATTTTCCATCTTAACCTAAAAACTTTAAAAAAAATGTGACATGCAATAAATAATCTCATTAGGACGTCGTACTCACTAACGATCATTTTCATCATAATCATCATCATTTCATCATCAGCCAGAAGACGTCCACTGCTGAGCAAAGGCCACAATGAACAACAACTTGCCACTTGCATCTACCGGTTGCCCCTCAATTCACGATGTCGTCAGTCCACCTAGTGGGAGGCCTGTCAACACTTCGCCCTCCGGTTTGTGGTCACTTGAGAACTTTTCTGCCCCAACGGTCTGTTCTTCGAGCGATAATGATGGTGTTACCTAGCTCTCAATAAGATTATACGTAAATTTATGGTGACAGTTTCCAATACCTCAATGTTTTTGACGGTCATAATCAAAACTGCCGCCCACAAATGTCAAGTCACCCCACAAACTAGATGAATGAAAATCCGAGTAGAACCAGTTTCTTACGCAGGGCATGTATTCTAAATATTCTACAGTTTTATGCTAAGGATATTGCTGCCAATATCACATTTTGTTTCAGGCATTAGATACAGATATATATATATATATATATCTCATACAAGGCGTGTGATTCGTGTGTCGGAAAATAATTCGATATTTTATTGCCTCTTTGGGCCTAAAGTAACGCCTAAATCGATCTTTTGAAAAATGATAACCCTATTAATATATATATATATATATATATATATATATATATATATATATATATATATATATATATTAATATATATATATATATATATATATATATATATTAATAGGGTTATCATTTTTCAAAAGATCGATTTAGGCGTTACTTTTCCCTTACTATCTATTTTTTCTTATCTATTTAAATAGTTTAGTTTTACAATTGACGATATTATATAGCGGCTTTGTCTCCGTGGAAGAATTAGAGATGGGTTAGCTCTCTAAATTTTAATAAATTTAGTTTTCGCTGTAGTATTCATTTCTATTTCTTTGCGTTTTCTGGCTAAAATACAAATATATATAAATATATACAAATACTTGTGTTTTACAGGTATTAGGAACTGAATGGTAGTTATAATCCCAAAGAGGCAATAAAATATCGAATTATTTTCCGACACACGAATCACACGCCTTGTATGAGAAACAATAATCGTCAACATTTCGCTTCAGCCAGGCCGAATAATGCCCTACCTAGGACGTATCATGCGACTTAAGACCATAATTTACGTTGTGAAATCTTAGGAGCTAGGTTTTGTAACTACGCATCAGGTAAGGGTTTCTATACAATACAAACAATTCTTGTCTTAATAATATGAAATACAATACTGGCATTAAAAATGAAACTAGTATTAGTTGGAACTACGACTTCTCCAGCAGAGGATTGTGGATTTGTAGGCCATGTTTTCGGTCAAAGAACATAATCATAAAGAACCCTACTAAGTAATTTAATAGAGTGTCAAGCCCTCTCATCCTAAAAGGGGGCCTGTGCCCAGCAGTGAAAGGACGATGAAAAATGATACAATATAACACAATGATGATGATTCATCATAAAAAAAATATTATAAATAAAGTACCTACAAGTATGTACGTATTTATAAGAGGCTGTATCGCTTTCAGTTTTTTTTTTTATAACATTTTATACCGATCAAACGAGCAAAAAATAAGCTCTTCCATTTGCAAAATATTATGCTTATAAACCGACTACCAGCAAATGTGCAATAAGCAGCTACTACTTATTGAAATTATGATCATTGAGTTGTGCTACGGTTTACGAGGCAGCCAAGAGGGCACTTTCTTCTCACTCCGTTGGACAGTTATACTTATTTATACCCATTTTACGACGGTCCTGGACCCACAATGGCCGACTGCGTTAGCCAAGCGCTATTGTGGCACCGTGAAAAGGAATGGCAAAATGTCGCTTGTACAAGGCACATTCAGACCGGTGAAGACTTAATATTTTAATCCTAGTCTTTGATACTCCTTGATACCAGCTAACAGTAATTTGCAGGTTAATCTTTATGATATTCTGCTACCGCGGAAGCATTTCGTGTTAAGCGCTCATGAAGAAGGTTTAATTTACAAAACGCCTGAGCGTCTGACTTAATGATTCACATTACGGTCATTAAGCTTCTACCTTTATCAAGTAGATCTTGTTAACGCTAAGCGCGGAGACCGTTCAGTATAAATTGAATAAAACAAAACAATAAACTAACACAAAAGCTAAATATCCATGTCTTATTTTAAGCTAACTGGCAGTGTAAAAGATCGCCATAAGATAATACTGGCTCTGTCAGTTTATAAATAAAAAGGATTTTGAAAAAGGAACGCGGGATGCGAGTCTCGGTTATGACGTCATAATTAAGGGGCCCGGCACACTATGAAATTCGGGCGAAAGAGGTGAGTCAAGCCGCTCTGGACCGTGAGAAAAACGAAAGCAAAAAGTAAAAGTGCTTTCTTTGTACAGGGGCACGTAAAAAAGTTCGATTATCGATACCCTGTTTCGGTACCCGTGATTCATTTGGCGAGAGGCTTTAAATTTAAGGTAACATGTTCAGAATTTCCGATTAGAAAGGGTGATGCAACGAATTTACAACGGGAAGAGAGATTTATCGCGACCAGGAATCCAGTTGCAGACTGTTGACGCATTCATTTTCAGAAGAATGATTGGATTTTTAAATTCATTTTAGACAAATTGGCGTGGCTGTGAAGAAGATGGATGATGGGGCGTCACTAACTTGTCTCATAATGTGAGGTATCCACTCAGAAGGTCACAGTATTGGGGCCAGTAAACGGTCTAGAAATAACCCACTCGGTCCTTAAAAATACCATGCAAAAATACATCTTCAAATTGTTGTATCCATGAACTGCCACTTCTTTACCCACGTAAAATCTAAGTTATTAAAAAAAAATTGATCGGCTGAACTACTGGCGAAATGTGCAACGAGGTCACGACTCATAAATCGAGATGACACCGCCGTGTGCCTTATATCGGTGCAGCGACTCATTGGATGGTTTAGTGTGCGTCACTTTTTTAATTGTCCCGCAAAAGGCTTAACCGTTACTGTGCGCGGAAGACCGGAATAATTAACGGTTAAGGTAACGGGTCGGAGGGCGAGATGAATATCAAGGACAGGGTTGAAGGTTTTTAAATCGCTCGACGGTTCTGAAGTACTACATAATACGTATCTAATTAGTATCAACAGGCGAAGTAAAGGACTTTAAATTAATTTCCCAAAAGTTTTGGCGCTTTAGTACTTTTTCCCTTCCACTGTCAATAATAAGCATGTATTTTAACTTTAAATCTACAATTAATAAGACTTTGGAAACAAATAATAATAATAATTGTTCATATTTATTTGGCGGGTGACATTCGTCGCTGAAAATAGTAAGTAGAAAATAGAATAAAAATAAAATACAATACAATGATAATCTTTTTGAGTTTTAGTAAGAGTAACTACAAAAAATGATTCTAGGAATGGAGAAAACTTTTTATGTTTACGGATTTAAAATAAATAGTGCAAAAACTAAGACGCTTCTCGTTTCTAAACACTCATCAGAACACATCCCAATCACGCTAAAGAACAATAAAATAGAACCGGTCACCAAATTTTAATATTTGGGTAGTTCAATTACCAAAGACTCCAGACGTACTCCATACATAATACAAAGAAAAGCTATGGCTAAAAGAGCTTTCAATAACAAAAAACATCTACTCAAGGCTAAAATATACACAAAAGCTAAAAAACTTCTTATAAAACTGTACATGTGGAGGATTGCATTATATGGAAGTGAGTCGTGGAAAATGTCTCAAAGAGACAGAGAAAGGCTAGAAGTCTTCGAGATATGGTATTGGAGGAGAATGGAAAGGATTAGCTGGACAGAACGAAAAACCAAGGAAGTTCTTACCATGATCAAAGAAAAAAGAATATTATTGGATACCATAAATGCATCACGATAATTTCTTTCTTAACCTGATGGTAGGAATAATAGAATGAAGACGTGGTAGATTGACCTATTTTAACCAGGTGAAGGAAAGGGTGGGTGTCGTGACGTATCAGAAATTCAAACAGTTAGCGAAAGACCATGCGGAGTGACGATTACTCTACCGATAAGAGCTTTTATCGAAGAGAGAAATTTAAGAAGAAGAGAAGATATTGAACATACATTGAAAGCTGGATAGAGCTCTTTCGCTCTGCTTAAAGAGATGTAACTTATTATGCCTTTTTTCATAATTTGTATATATGACTACATGAAGCTCTATTGCTTTTTTTTTCATTGGAATAATTATTAAAACCATTATTGCGATACTAATGTTAAAAGATGGATAATAATTTTAATATTATCGGCTAAGAATTTGGTATAACGAAATCTGGGTAATACACCATTAGTTGATATTTGCGGTTGTCAGAAGGAAGCGTAAACGCTCACTTTATTCCGAATTTATTTGATGGCCGAATTATTACAGCGATAAGCGTGTGAACAATTTTTATTTAAGCATTCGAAAAAGCATAAGCAACATTTTGTGAAACTGACTCATACGGAGTACCAAAAATTAGCAGTTTAAATGTGTCAAAACATATTTTATTTCATTAATTTTTTAATTTTAAAATTTGAATGAATAAAATTCTATTGAAACTTTAAATGTTTTTAGATTATGAATTAATAATATAAATAACCCACGTTAAGTTTCTATTTCAGAAATTAAAAATGTATCAACTATTAGTAAGATTAAAAAATATCAAAAATATTTCCTGACTTTGAATACCAATCAACATACATACCTACCTAATTAAAAAAAAACATACTAATTTGTATCTTGGGTTTTTGAACAATATTTGTGTCACTTATCACCTTCTGTTTAAAAGTCAATAATTATTATGTGTGATACCGTACCATACACGGACGTAATTGCAAGTTACACATTAAATTCAATTTGTTTTCGTACAACTAACAAGGAGCTTAGAATCATAAAAAAGCGTTAATAACAATTAAGATTTTACGTCCCGGTAAGTAAATTTGGTCGTAAGCAAACATTTTCTTAACACATTATAACAAAGTAACAAAATGTAAGGTAATGCTGGTTATAATTAAATTAGTCATCGGGGTAATTGGTATAAATTTGGTATAAAGGTTTAAAGTAAGTAACTGTATTAAAAATACATGTATATCAACCGCTAAGTCTAGAGACATGAAATGCGCAGCTATGTTTATGCGACGTAAATGGAGGTCAATAATGTAATTTTTGAAAATTCTTTCATGAAATTCATAGAATTCCGAAGTTCCTAAAATGAATGATTTAAAATCAGTACCGAATTATTTCAATGTAAATTTAGATAATTTTAAATAGCTGGCGTTTAGGTACTAAACTTACTTATTCAACATCGGTAGTTTTGACTAGTTCTAACTACCCTATATACATACCTACTCGTATATCTATAGGTACCTAACCTATATAACTAACTCTGAAGCCCAGCACACCCATTACTCTTTGTTACTGCACATTTTTTGTTACCTACTTTGTATAAACGTATACTCCATTTATTTTTACATTTGAAACTTAACGGTGAAATTTGCACATGTTTTTAAATGAAACAATGAAACTATTTAAAATTGCGTTAACTTCTATACTATACTATAATAAATACCGCTAGTAAATGTAAATGTAGGTGTTTTTAGTAAATTTGTGTTCTAAATAAAGAGAAACGTGTACCCTTTGACCGTTAATTCAGATCTTAAATTAAATGGAGTCTAAGTTACGTAACGTCCGACTGTTGTTCGAACGTTTCAACTACTATTAGTATCTTATCGTATACCTATATTGAAAAGCGCTAGGATCAGGTATTGTTCATCAAAGGCTAGGATTTTTAAATAACAATTCAGTGTACTTTTAGTACCTACATAAAAACTAAAGTTACAAAAATTATATGGTAGCAACCATTTCTTCAATATATGCGACTCTACCCAGTAAAACTACCTGGCCAATACAATAAAACTGTCAAATGTTTTAATGTGACAAAGTTGATATCACTTACTTTACCTAACCTTACTTACCTGTTTCATTCAATGTACCTACACGAAATGGTGTCACAAGTTTTACTATCCCACGATTTGGGTTAAATTGGAAATAAAATCTGCCCTATTGTCATCAATTTAGTCGGAACGGTTTCAGTCTTAGAATGAGCAAAAGTTTCAACTTCATTGTTCGCAAGTCTCTCTTATTTACTTACATTTTTATATATAGTTACTGTTTAAACTAATGGTAATTAAATAGTTTCTTCATTAGCTTTCACATATCTTCAACTGTTTTAGAAATCAGCGCCATCCCAATTAGAGCATACCGAATTAGGATTACAAACTTTATTATTCCGGTGGTGCAAATTAGAACTAATGACATCAAGTACAAAATTCTAGGCTACTGTTAGACAGTAGCGCCATCGGCTCCGGTTCAAAAAAGGTTGTATTCTTAATATGATTTGTAAGTATTTAACCTTTAGAATATTAATGAGAGCAGTTTTATAGTCGGTAGTAAAACGATAAAGCTTAATGTTGTTGTAAAAATCGGTATAAGGAGTTGACAGCAAATGGCTTTTTAAAATACGACAAAGAAAGCTAGTGCTTGCAAAAAATATGGTCTACGAAGGCGATCTACTTTTCAGTGGTGATGTAAAACTGTGTCGTGCCTGGTTTTAGAATAGGGCCGTGGGGGTCGTAAAAGGCGATTATGGTACTTTTTTTTGAGCGGAAATCGAGCAATCGGGTTACCTGATGGGAAGCAATCACCGCCGCCTATAGACGCTGCCAATACCTGATGTAAGAGTGGACAGCAGCATCTATTGTAAACTACAAACTCCAGACTCGAGCGATGCGGTATGGAAGGCAAAGAAGTCGTCATCAAGGTTCACTGCTGATCTTTAGCCTCTAACGACTACTTTGTGAGAAGAGTAGTGACTTAAAAACGAGAAGTCTTCAAAGTGCCTACGAGTTTCTTTTGTTTCTTCAAAGTTTTTGTTAAACTGAATTTTATCAAACATGCGCCTAAAAAGTATTTGTAAGTGTTTATTAGTTTTTAAATATTGATTGGTGAGGTCAATCGTTGTACAGCATAATTCAAAACTCAATTTTGTTACCCAAAATCAAACACGAATACAAAAGAGAAACTTCAACCTTTGCTAAACTTATCTCCAAACAATGTGTCACAAGTAGAAGTAATATTGACAATCAATTCACCTTGTCCTTGCAAACTAGGCAGATAGGTCATTGACCGGATTAAGAGTAATCGCGTGAATGTGAAAGTGTGTAGGACCTAATTGGCCAGTATTTTGATCGTAACGAGCAATGGCGGTAACAATGTCAACGGGTCGCTCGTGGGTGTGTCTGCGATCTCAAGCAATGTCATTGTATGAATTAGAACTTAAGTAGTCACTTTTAAAGGGTCTTAAGCCGAGTTTAGACTTGCAAAAAAAGTGCTGTAAGTTACATTACATTGCGGCGTTTCACTGACTACTATAAAAGTTGGCTTTACGGCCTCGCAATGTAATGCAACTTGCACGATTTTTCTTACAAGTCTAAACTCGGCTTTAGATGAGTCTTGCCTTCTGTTTTGGTTTCGAGGTAGTTATGGGCGACCCCTTATAACAACGATCGCTCTAGCTGTCTCTCTAAAAGTGTACGACTTAAAAGAAGAGACACGCGTCTTATGATTGGTCTAGTTACGCTCATACTTATTTGACACGACTTTTATGGTAGGACTTAAGCGACTTACGAAGCATCGAACCATTGCCAAACTATTTTTTTTTGTCACATACATGAAGAAGCACACGAGCAAATACATCACCTTATGGTAAATTAGCATCACTATCCATGGACACGAGACCAGAGAGTACCAGCGAGGTACAAATCGCAAGTTTTGTTCAATGACATACAATAAAAATTTAGCATTTATTCTAAAAAATCTTCTTCATCGTACGCCTGCATGGCGCCTAAACGCCGGCCTTGGCATTCCGGGTAAATTCTACCTATTTGTAAATTTACCTCTTTTACGTTTGGTCTATTCACTTTGATAAGCATATTATACGGTTAATGAGTTTTTGTCAGAATGCAATTAATTAATGGTAACTGCACAGCTTCGTGGTGGCAGCCCATTATTAGTTAAGATTTTTGTATGCCCTACGGCCCAACATGGTGATGTAATATTTATACTTAAGATCTGTGCCTATGTACAATTTTACCCGTGTTGAACAAATAAACTATTTTGTATTTGTATTTGTATTTGTATTTGATTCTGGTGTTACTTTGCGGAGATTCATATTAATAAACTATTTGTACGCGTGGTAGCCCAGTAACAAGGTAAACAGTTCCACTTGATACTAATTGTTTTTCACAAACAGGCCCTTGCGGATTAGAAACTACAATTCACATCACACGTAGTTGCACTTCTTTGCCGACCCAGAAAACCACAATCGTCAATTTACCTTTTATCACGGCCTTCAAAGTGTTAATTCCGCATAATACCCATAAAAGTGCTTAACCGTTTCAGCGCTCACACTTAAGACCTTAATCTGGCGCTTAATCGTTTAAGCACACATACCGCTGGACCACATCTTCACAAAGCCGATTCAAGCTCTCGACAATATAAATTTCGCATTGACACACATCGCACCGCCCATAAAACATCGCTCGTTTTGTTCCCTACCAACATTTTTATATGGGCAACTTCAAAAAAATACTTCCCAAATAACTTTCGGCATAAATAAATAAGGCAGTGTGGTAGTAAATGTCAATAATATGCAAAATATTGGATGTTAATCTGGACAGCGCCGGTGATTTGCGGGCGCGCTCTTCAAACATTAGCCGCATGTTCAGTTTACGTTCCCTCATGTTATGACTATAACTTTTATCTCTTAAACATAATTTTGTTTTGTGTCAACGTGGAATCTTCGCTTTAGTTACAAAATAAATGAGATAGTGTGTTGTTTATTTGTAGAGCGCTATTTTTAATTTAAAGTTATTTTAATTGCCGTGTTGTGCAATATTAAACTTTATTAAATAGCTAAATAAAATTATTACAATAATGTGACAAACATGGAGAATATAGAACTAGAATCTGAAATAAGTGTTTCATAATAATTATTATTAGAAGGATATGAAAATAATTCAGCATCATCATCAGCAGGAAGACGTCCACTGCTGGACAAAGGCCTCCCCCATAGAACGCCATAATGAACGACAACTCGCCACCGGAAGACGAAGCGTTGGCAGGCCCAGGTGGACTGATGACATCGTGAGAGTTGCGGGAAACCAGTGGATGAAAATAATTGCTTGAGCTCAATTTATATAACTGCAGAGCGGCAAAAAAAACTGGCTCTGAAAACTATGTCGTAAAAAGTATCCGAACGCGCTTCTACGCCATTAACAATAGAGTCGTGTTCAGATATTTTTGATCAAATTTTTGCTCACAAGTTTATGAACTCGACTGTACCTAGATAGCTGGACATCAAGAATACAATATAGGCTACTTTTAATTTTAATATTTCCAAAAGATGGAAATTTGTACATGAATGTAAAATCCTGAAATATCAGCCGGAGACTCTAATGAAATTACATTTTGTACCACGTACTTCAGGACGTTGCGTGAAAAATACCACGATAAGGGGCTGTTTCACCACCCATTGATTAGTGTTAACTGACGGTTATATGTGATGCCGTCTCTATTTGTTTTGTTCGAATAGACGGAGACGGCATCACATTTAAACGTCAATTAACACTAACCAATAGATGGTGAAACAGCCCCTAAATCTATTATAAATAAAACAAAGACTGAACAGGGTTAGTTACACCATTATAACTCAAGAATGGCTGGACAGATAAAAAAAAAACAGTTTATTACAGACAGTCCACATTATAGGTTACTTTATGGGTATAATTTGATATAATTTGGTATAGAGGTAGCTGACACCCTAGATTAACATATAGGCTTCTTACCTGACTACTCAAAAAAAGGAGGGTAATGTTTTTAGTGTACGTATATCTAATAAACTACTGAACTTAATTTTATTTGTATTAATTTTATTTTGTATAAAGTTTAGCTAAAAATTAACACGACCGGGTCAGCTGCTAGTTATTGATAAAATTAAAATGCTCACTTTTCACGTTTCACGAGCAAACCCACGGACAAAAGCTACTTCACAGCAACGTGAACTATATCGATGTTTCCATTAAATTACGTTAATATAAATAATACCTACATCAAGAGCACTCCTACGCACATCCTGCAGACAGGATGCGCGGATCCTTAATCACCCTCATTACACCTCTCTAATTCGACACCCCACGTAGGTGACGCGTCGCGCCATTTCCATCTCATTGAGTGTTGATTCTTTTGTCATTCATGGGACTAAACGACAACAAAGCATGTCGTAAACGACAACACTCTTCTGGCATTTTGATCTCTACAAAATTGTTGTAAAAGCTATGTTTCAATTTAATCAAGCCGTCCCTTAGGACATTTCAAGTTACCGTTGTGGAAATTGTAATGTGGTAAATAATTAGGACGTTTTGTGATTCGATGTATTGTTTGAAGGATTTTTAATACGGAAGCGTCCTGCATTTTAAGTTTTTGAATTGTCTGTGTTTCATAAATACATTTTCAATACAAACTTTGTTTCAATCGTCATTCGAAGTCATAATTAGTCTTTCACCAGTATACGTAATTTATATACGTCTTAATGTCATAGAAATAAAGACTATAAATTCGCAAATGACTAATAGCATAGCTTTACTAAAAAGCCAGAGTGATTTCGACACGTATTTAATAAGTACCACATGCCTAAATTTAATTAACTTTTTATTTATTCGACTAAGAAAAGAAATATCGACAAGTTTTCTAGGTTTTGTCGTTTTCCTGAGATCCTTGACCAAAATACACAAAACACTTGCAAAATTTGCGTTTGCTTATAATGGGGCTGTATAAAAAGCTTCAGCCTTCATAAAGCCCGCCTTCCTTGTTGTTTCACGTGATGCTTGTTACGACAATATTGACGTAAAGGTTTTCGGCAAATTGGGGAAGATTTATTGGTTATAGTTATTTTTAGAATTAGTTATTAGCTTTATTTCCAGCATCGCTAGCGTGGAAGAATAAAAAAATGCTATCTCAATTTCGGAAATTTTATTCTTAGTGCTCTTCTGTGATTATCAAGCAATATTATCTATCAAACATTAAGTGAAGCTACTAACTCTACTGATTAAATCTAGGCATTATCTGTCAGATTAAATTAGATTTAGATTAGATTTAAATAAATTACCTTTTGAAAAAATACATTATAGTTACATGTCAGTTAATTACAAGAAATCAGTCAGTCAGTCAATCAGTCACGCTAGTCTTTCATAGGTCTAATAGATGGATTGAGTTTACATTACTGTAATAAATACAAATCTGCATTTTCAAATCGTCATTCGAAACAAATCCCGTTTGCACCAAATATCAACTTATTTAGCTTTATGTATACGGAAAGTTGGAGCTTTCCAATACAACTTAGAAGGAGAAATAATTGATTTAAATGATAACTGCATTGCTTAAAATGCACTGAAGGCACGCAGGTCTTGGCTTGCATAATGTCGATACTAATTAATCTTATACCACTTCTATAACAATTCTTGCTTATCTCACTATCGCTTTAAGTAATTGACACTTCTTATTTTCTTAGCTCGTTTAGAAAGATTTGGACTTGAAGCGTTTTCTAAACTAAAAAAAAAACAATATGAATGGGTTTAGGGATCCCTGAATGAAATAAAAAGACAGTAACTCTGCAGCGCTATCATCAAAGACCCCAATCTTCTTAAACCGCAGCCTAATAACCAAAGCCACATCAAACAAACAACGTATTCTCACGTAGAACTTTTACAAATACCTACCATTTAATGTTGATTTATCTTAAATCTAAAGGGTCCATTGAGACCGGCGCTCGCTAACCGCAGATAGTATCTTTATTCCTCGGCTGTGGGACTCGTGGGCAGTCTCATAATCTGTCAAAACTGAACAATATTTTGTCTGGACTCTTTGTGGGATGCGCCTGAGACGTGAGGACACGCGGCTTAGTCGGCGCCTGGACTTTAAGAAGTTATGGCTGTAATTATTATGAACAAGGTTTCGGAAGGGCAGAAACCGCGTTTGATGGTTTAAGTGTGTGTCGGGTTAAATGTTGAATGGATACGTTGTCAGGTTTGTAATTGCTTTGAGTTCAGTGTGTAGTCTCATTTGTTTCGCGGTAGGATGCGCAAGGAAAGTTGGACAAACTGGTGGGATTGATTTTTTACGTTTTTGATAGATATTGTTACATGACACACTACTGACTTAACGATGGTATTAAGTAGATGCTTCAATTGTTAAAAATGAAACATGTTTGATTACCAGGTGACACCAGGGCACATGGCTGGTTTATTCCTCGGACATAGTTAGTATTGGCACTGTCATAACTAACAGTGAGAAAACACAGTATTAATACCGATCTGCGCGACATAGGTTTATTATATAAAAAAAATGAAAATGAAAATATTTATTTCAGATACCAATTACAACAATTAAATATCCATATATTATGTTATAAATGTTGTAAGATATCTTTAATAAATAAACTACCATACAATACAATAGTTATTTGTTATGCAAGGCTGGAAAGTGACTGTTTGGCGCGAGTGCACATATTGAAGCCCGAGCAAGCGAAGGATTCTAGGATTGAACCACGAGCGAAGCGACGGGTTCAAATGAAGAATCCTGAGCGCAGTCGAGGGTTTCAAAGGCACGAGACGCTAAACAACTTTACAGCCGAGCGAAACACACAATTTTTCACCTCACTACAGCGAGAAAATGGCAGATGGAAGAAAAAACTGTGCAAGTAGTTTTTAATAAGTCAGTTTTATTATCCACTTATCAAACATTTTTAGTATTATAAAGGTATAATAGTATTTACAATCCAAATCGATATAACGGTATTATATTGGGTACGTACGTACATACAGTTACTATTTTGAAAAGGTTTTCATGGCATAAGTATCGGGTGTACTAAAAATTAAAAGTAAAATTACAAAATAAATGTTTAGTAATAAGAATAAAATAACAGATTAATTAACAAATTCAAATATTAGGCACTTCAACAAATGTATGACGAACTTACATAAAGATGATTCTATAGCAATTTTGTGGCCAGATACGAGGTTGTGAAAGTAAGCGGTCGATGTATTTTCAAGGGGGCCGCCGTTCACGATAACGTTCGAATTTCAAAAACTCTTTCCAGCCTAGAGGATAAAAAGCTACTTTCCACGCAGATTTCGAAGGATAAAGAAAGCATTTTCGAGCTAGTGAGGTGAAAATATATTTTTTTCACTCTTAATGCTCGTAAAATTCGTATTTATGCTAGATCTAGGCGACATGAAATGAGTTTTTATGCTTTGGTCCATAGAATAAAATCTTCGTCTAAGACCAAGGCCATCAAGTTTAAACAGCCACAAACAAAAACAAAGAAGAAGTGAACAAATAATGTTTCCACTGTTGCTATTTCATTTCCTCGCCGTCGATGTGAAAAGTAAAGTATCAAACTCGAGCACTAAACACATTTTCTCCTCGACGTGTCTATCAAACGTGTCTAGCTACATAAGCGTCTCGGGTAAAATGGTTCGTTTTATGCTCTTGTTGTACAATCTACTATTATAGCACACCACAAATCCGCAGAAAAAAATTATTCAGATACAAAATGCAGGGTAGATAGTAAGCGTTTAACATTCGGTCAACATCTACTATGTGCTAATGTAAATGAAAATGAAATTGAATGATTAAATGGCTAAGCGTATTGGGTTTAGGTTGAGTTTTAATTATCTTTGATTTTTAGCAGTTTATTTGTGATTCTACCATAAATATTGTGCGTAAATAAATATTTTTGACTCGCAAAATACTTGCTGATATGCAATATTTTAGTCCTGGTAAGAAAATTGAGTACTTCCCCCATGCACGCGCGAAGCAAATCGCGCGCAGTAGTCAATAAATTAGGTGTGCGCGAGACAACAAAACAACGCTCAACACCGAACCAATCTGAGGTCTTTTACAATCGACGACAGAAAGTTTGGAATGTAATTGTGGTGTGGTATGGCAATAGGCGAATAAGTTAATGGTGGGTGTATGAGGTGATGGAAGTATTATAAATAACAGTAGCTACAAGGTGGCCAATTTAGCTGGGTCAGTAAGAGTAACTACTCTCAGTGTATAAAACGTGGAAGGATCTATTTTAAGGAACCATTTCATCAATTTACTGACAAGAAAAATCGCTTTTATAGATTATCGAGGCCGATTTATTCTTTCTGTTCCAGTTCCGGTGTAGGCATGTTTGTGCTAGCTTCGAGAGGTCCAAGTTGACTTGCGATTTTCGTGTACAATCAAAGTTTTTGGTAGCGTTTATAATTCAAGAATTTAAGTATTTAGTGAATTAAGTTTCTCGTTAAGTGACATCAGCTCAGTTTAGTAGCATACCAAATGTACGGAGAAACTTATTTATTATTTATTTATAAACTAAATTAACAGCTATTAACAAGTAGGCAAGTTGATGGTATCAAAAAGCTTATTCTGACTCTCCTTGAATTAAAAAGTGAAATACTTTTTCTTATTTTACTTTCACTCCATAAACTAGATACCAAAATATATTAGAAATACTTATTAAAACACCTACTATAAGATAGTTGACTGATTAGTGGATCCAGCGGAAAGCGGCGTGGGTCTGCGTCCTATTGAACTTATTAACACTGACCCATTCGATTTCGAATCTTTTTTTATTGTTTGTGCGCAAACATGATGTTGTATGTAAAGCTGTAAAACGTATGATTGTGAGAGCAAGATTTAACGGCGGCGGTTTGTTTACAGATTAGTGTAGTCGTGAATCAGAGCTTGTTTTAGACGTTTTAATAAAAGTGGTGGTGTTTTGTGTGGAGCTTGTCAATTGAATGATCGACTACTGACTATTAAGAGTTTTTGTCTCTGTGCAAAATAAAGTCGGTGTCCTATGTTATAATCAACTAATTTTTCTGTCTGCGTGGTATAGACCATTCATTTTTTTTCATGAAACTATGAACTATTCAGGATTGATTCCCTGACTATCCTGTAGAACCCTATAGGTTAGGTTAGTTTTCATCAATTCTGAATTACTTACAGTTTCAAAAAATATCAATATACCTTCCGCAGCCTAACTTTGCCTAAAAGTTCATTGCCACAACTAGTACCACAAAAACTATAAAGGTATAATTACAATAATTAAACAGGCACTATACTGTTACGCGATTTGAACACAATCCGGGAGTAACGTAAAGACGTCGCATAAAAAATGTATTTCAAAACTGAGTATTAAGTAATGAACTTTTAGGCAGATAATTTATATGGCGCGTGGTATAGTCCCTTCAATAATAATGAAACAATCGGAAAATGAATCATTTGAGAAAAGTATTTTCGGAGTGAAATTAGAGAAACGGTTTTCATTGGAGCTGTGTCTTGAAATTGTCAGTTGATGATGTTAAATACTCTATAATTTCTAAAAAGATTAAAACATCGTCTGTACTAAACGGGTCCAAATTCACAGACGCCGGCGCAACCAAGGCGCAACCGCTAGGCGCCGCTCGGTAACCAAATGTAGTCTTTTTATATCACATCGTCCAGTCTTTTGGGGGTCCAGGAACCTTTTTTTAATGAATCGGTGTTAACCTTCACATGGAACGAGTAACTGGGTGCCGATTGGAGATAAACTGTTCGGATTTATTTTTCTCTTTTTAACAAAGGTAAAATGGTAGAAATGACAGGATGTTCGCCGCGCTCTTATGCCCTGACTCGTTTGATAGCCATCTGTACGGATGTGATCCTTGTTAACGCATTTTTGGATTATGTTTTAGAAGTTGAACTAGTATTTTGGTATGTTAAGTTTTTTGTCATAGTAAATTGCAGACTTAGAGAGAGTTTTGTGAATTTTCTTTTCACATGGTGCTGCTTTGAGGCACAACTGTCATAGTTCTTTTTTTATCGATCTGTATAGTCTAAGAAATTGTTAAACATTGTAAGCGTTGAATGTCAAAAAAATAAATACAGCTAAGCAACAATAATATCCCACAATAATTAATTCCAATCGTGATGTGACCACACTTGTTACGACTTTAAAGTCAAAAACACTAAGGTTTACGAAAACTATTTAAATGTCCGTGGTGGTTCGGATTCGGATTTTTAAATAATTTATTGAATCAGGCGTTACTTTGCGGAGCTCCATATCAATGAACTAAGGTCGCGTGCGAGCAAAGAAACTCTTGTAGTTCGAATTTTTAAGTTTATTTGAATAAAAATAAAAAATTGAAATTTATTAGCGAATCATCTAGCAAAAACACTTCATTATATAGACCAATCGACGAAGAATTTTTTTTTATACTAGAATATGCAAAAAAGCGATTTTGGTGGATGGGCCAGGTTACAGCATTTCTGCTTTCCAGCGACGATGTAATTGTACACAATATTCGGCAATTCACAGTCGGTGGCAAAAACGTTTGGATACTTATTGAAAAAAAAAAAAAAAATGATGTATTTGTCTCTTTATTCTTGATACCTAATTGGTTTAGAGACATGGTAGAGACATAACCTAGGCTCCATGTTAAGGGGGCAGATTTTAGGGCTTGAGTTTATATTTACGAAGCGTTACATAAGCCATGAATTTATTTTGTTTTGAGGTTGACGCATATAGAAATTTTAAATACTTTCGCCGTATACGGTTTTTTTATGTAATCAGAAATAAAAAAGATACAAATTAAGAAAGCAATAGTTTCTAGCTCTCCCTTAAAGTTGAGATTTGGCTTATACGACAGTCGAGCCCAGTGTAGTTGAAAGTTTTAATTTAATTGCTAAATTTAATCTAATATCTTGCATCTTTAAATGTCCTTGTAACGAGTTTAGTACACATAACTTGCAATTTTTAGTATGTGAATATTCTCGTATGAATAACGAGTAATTGCTTAACCACGCCATCTAGGAAATAATCGATGAACTAATGAATTAACGCGATACTTTCGATTCACTTCAGTTTTACGGGTAATCTATGGTTTAGTGATGAGAAACACTCATTATAAGTAAACTTGATAATGTATTGGTGATCTCCAAAGTTGTGTTTTTATCCATCACTGCTTATTGACTTTTGGGATAGTTTTGCTACTCGACGCTAGATGGCGTACTACGTTACTAGACTTGAAACCTGAAAGCTCTGACGATTATTTATAATGAAAATAAATAATCATATTGTAATTATTTTAAATTATATTTCAGTGATTCTGGTGTTATTCGAGCTAAAATTCTAACAACAATCAAAAGTCTAATATTTTATTAATATACAAGCAATCCACCTCAGCCATAAAATCTTTTGTGCTACCGACTACACCATAAACTAAACTATAAAATTGTCTAACGAAGCGATCACAAAATATTCTTAATTTACAGGCCTATTTTATTTAGTCACCCAGTAGTTATTAGAATAGGACACCCCTGAAACGGGAAAACTCTTCCACGACGGAATGGCGCCAACTAAAATTCCTGCAAAATCCACCCACATCCGGCGCTATAGTCGCACCGACTTAAAAAAAGGACAGTAATGATGCTTGAGATAATCCCAGCTTAACAGTCCGCCGATTATTCATAAATCTTGGGTTTGTTTGAGTTTTGTGAACGAAATCTTTGATATGCCGATGAATAAAAAATGGCATGTTTTGCTAGGTTAAGAGGGCAGAAACTTAACAATAATAGTAAAACTTTTTCAGGAACTGTTAACGGAAGTTGACAGATGTCTCATTACACTTGCTCAACACTCATGGTGTAAAGGTTGCAATCCGGTGTTGGCGAACGCGAAAGACGACCGCGCCAAGAGACCGCATCACGCGACCAAGTTAAGCCGAGCAGTGGGTTGTACGACACAGACGACTGTCGCGCGACTTTATCTTGAATGAAACCTTTCAGTCTTTTTTTGCAGAGCTTTTGGGACAGTTTCGCTTTGTTTGCGCGTATAAGCTCGGTTTTGAAAAAGCGTGGACGTGCGAACGAGGTGCGGTTTTTTTGTCTTCGTGCTTTGACACGCAGAATACGCTTTCAGATAATCTAGCGTATTTTATGCGCATGTGCTAAAAATGACCGTATACCTACGCGGAGACAAAAAAATGCTACTTTGAAGCCGCCCTTAAACTTGCCCTAGATATCACTTGCTTAATGCTTGCTCTACAAGTTTTGGATTCATTTATATATTTCAAAACATATATTTTTTTATTTGACTGGATGACAAACGAGAATATTTACTAACTTACTTGCTTATAGTAGCTTTTACCCGCGGTTTTAGTCGCGTTAACTACCTATTAGATCTGATAGTCAAATTGAAGTTCGGGATTTTACTAAAAAATATAACGTCCTGGTTATAAGTATAACGCATGGTCAAAATGTCCTGATTCTATACTTGACACTTAAAACTTGATGATTGTACATCCCACGGGAAAATTGGGACAAAATATTCTACTAACTACTTAGGTACCAAAATTTATCCAAAAGCATATCCATCTCATAATTTCGTGATCTTTAAATCAACTTTAGACTTTAGATCAACTGTCATCCAAATTGTTTACTAATCGTCGATCGTGACGACTGAATAGAGCCATCCTAGCCTTATCAGCAATAATCGATAACTAACCACCGAACTTATCACAAAACCAACGTTTTCACACTGATCTCATCAAAGTGCCGATCACATCCCAAATCTACCTTTAAATAACGAAGGCGGCTTCCACTAACAGACTTCAAAAAGCTTTATTTAAATTGTCGTTCAAAGACAATTACGACTCTACTGCATGATTTTAAAGTGTAAATTTAAGTCTTAGTTGAAATGAAACAAGGACCTTCTGGAGCTATAAATAATCGCGATAAGCAACTTAAGCGTCCACAGTTTGCAAAACTTAGATTGTTTCACAGATAAACATCTGTTCAATGAAGATGGATAACTGTACATATAATCTTGACCATTCAATAAAACTGTGAGCTGACAAAAGCGGTAATCCGTTAAAGTAGCCGACGCTGTAATTTAACAATTGTAATATTGAACATTTTGTTTGGTTGGGTCTCCTATTATGTGGGGCATACAAAGGGTTTTGGTGTACCCGCTATTGTGATAAATAAATGACTTACACATTTACGCGCTGACGCTTCTGCGTCAGGCATATAATGGACGCACTGATGCAAATGCACAAGGATTTGAAGTTTATCCGGAGATGCAGTTATTTTAATCTTCATCGGTTTAAACTCATTCAACAGTTACACGGATGTTACATTAAAAGGTTACTAGACACACATAATATGCATACATTTTGAGTAACACGAAATTAAACAAATAGGAAATTGTGAGATGCGACGCTCTATAGCATTTCGCATTTTGAGTGGGTAAGGGAAAACGGAAAATTACTTGTATTAAAATAAAAGAACGGCTTTGACCGTTGTTTCGCATACATAAACCATTAATATTCCAGATGTATTGGTTTATCACTGCAATTTCGTGTAAATATATTCAAATAAATAAATAAATTAGACTCAGCAGCAGATTATGAAATTTTATATGGATAAAGTTGCCCGATACGCACTTTGCCGATTTTTTTTCATCAAATAATGGAAAAATGATTTTTTGACTTTTTATTATTTTTCTTGGTTAGTATATTGATGGGAGCAGAAAAATTCTAGCCGGCACCGGGTGACGCAAACTTACGCTGCACTATTGTCCTAAAGTTCCGTTATTCATGACCGATATCCATGTTTATTAAAGATAGCGTTTTATATATTAAAAGAGGTAGATATGTCATAAGCGCATTGAAAATGAAGCGTAAAAAAGTCACCAAATTGGACCCTCTATTCGCATGTGACTTCAAAGAAAATAACAACCGTTTTCAAAAAGCTTTTCGTATCTGGAGCAAAAAGTACATTAAACTTTACTGATGTCAAACATGTATATAATTCACTACCTTAAAAAATTTGCTTAGTCAATTTCTCCTTTCAAGCGTCAAATATTACTGTAAATATAGTCTGTTGTCTGTCATAAGTAAAACGGCAGTCAAATGATATTGACTGTGTATATTTATCCTCTCTGTCTAGTATAAGTACTACACCTTGTAAAAGTATATAATAAAAATTTGTTTCCTATAACAATATGTCAGACTTATTCCTTGAGAATATCAGAGGTTAAGAAGGGATTTCTAAAATCACCATTAAATGAAGACGGCCAGCTATTTTTTACCTTCCGCTGGGAATGAAGATGCGGGATAAAGCCAGTATAAAATAGGAAGGAAGCTAATAATTTCAGATTATATTGAAGTTTGACCGAGCTAGTCTGAACATAGCTAGCTTTCTGCGCTGTGCAGAGAACATCATTTCCTTTTCAACCTAAATAATTAGTCATGCCGTTTTTAAAGAATTACAACTTTGAAAATCTTTAAATTCTTCTTTTTCTTTTTCTTTCTTTTTTTCCGTTTAACAAAATAGTCTAGGTGACATTGCCATATCCTCATGTGGTCCCAATAACACTGGCGACAAAACTGAAATATGGCAATAAAAAAATGGCGGCACTGCAGACTATAACAGTAAGCGTGCATTCCGCACGCAGAGTAACACCATATCCTTGGGAAGGCTTCGTCTCCCATCGAAATATTTCAAAACTCGATCACTATCGCGCCAACTATGCGTGTGTTATTGAATAAAACGTGAAAAATGATGAGCGCGACGCAAAGGCGACGCCGACGATTGGTTTTTGGGGTACCGTGGGCCAGCTTTTTTGTAAACCCACTTATTACGAAAGCGAAAGGTTATAAGTCTGTTTGTTTAATTTATTGACGGAGTGTTACTTGGCGGAGGTCCATATCAATGAACTTAAACAATTACTTTGCTCACCCGCCTCACCACCTTACCTTATGATAGCTACCTGCAAGAAATGCGTGTTCATGCAGTTCCTCCACCTCCACACTGTAAGAACACGCACAAAAAGGCTCGTCATAAAAGCATATCATAAGGTCGCGGGTGAACAAAGTGTTTGTTTCAGTTCTGTTTGTTTGTTACCTTATCACGTCTAAACAGTTGAACCGATAGATTGAGTATCGAGGAAGGACAAAGGATAGTTTTCATCCCGGAAAATTTAATAGTTCCGCAGGATAGCGGTAAATGAATCCTGTGCGGACGGAGTCGCACGCAACATTGCCATACTCTGCGGGATCCCTGAATCCATGTTTTTGTAAATCGTGGTAAGTGATTAACTAATGACTTTTATTTATTTGCCGATTAGCTTAGTTTTCAACATTAAAATAAGAACGCGGCTGCTGATTGTGACGGCCAAAGCGAATTGAATAGGTAGAGTCAGAACGAGCAAAAAAAAATCGCATAATATGCCCGCATTTTAAACGCACCACGAAAATACGTGCTTTACTGATCATTTTCCAAGTTGAACCTCCTAATGACGTATAACTAAATGCATATTGAGTTAGTCTAAACATACACAAAGATTGTTGAAAGCCTGATGTTCCGAATTACACAATCAATAAAGCTAAGCACCCGTGTCGAATCTACAGAACCGTATCCTAATTTAATTTACACTTGAAGCGAAAAGGACGTATTTGGGCGAACAAAGGCGAGGCCCCGCCAGCCCCCGTGAGGGCTCCCAGCGGGGGCATTCAGGCTCTGTCGATATCGCCCACCGCGCGAACATCTACACTTCTCACAGCTTTGTTGTCACGTAATTAATTTATTGCAACCGTTAATAAGGCTGTGGCATATAATTTGTATGGAATGTCCACTTATTCATAACAGTTTTGTACGTGAGTTAACTATGGCCTACTAAATGCTGATTTCAATTTGTCTTTTAAAAGATTTCATGTAAAAAATATAAGTACCTACCTAACAGATAAAGCTTGTAAAATAAAAAAAAGTTACTTCAATATTGAGTGTTACGGTGATCAAGTATTGCAAAAGTTTGTTTTAAAAATGAAATGTTTCCCAAGAAGTTATTTATATGAAATGGCACGTCATACGCACGTATATGTTATACACACTTCCACAAAAACTTTTTTGCTTATAGTATCTAGTTAAATGCAACTAGCTATAACCAATTTTCAATAAAAAAAAACCCTCCAAAATTAGTCATGAAATAACTTAGAAAATGCGCGGCACATGACACAAAGTAAAGGCGTCACCATCTCGATTCGAAAGGCCTACCGCGCGCCATTCAACTGCCCAGTAGGTAACTACTGAGACTTCACGCACTTCAAAAGTCCGAGCTCTCAGCTAAATCACCTGCACAGTGGGACAGTCTAACAAGGCGGTCTGTTTAGCCTTAGATGTGTTCCGTTCTCGAAATTAAGACATTATACGCCCATTTTTATTCATTCCAAAACACCGTCCGGGCATAAAAAGACACAATACACATACGACGTTTTTGTTTATAACTGATACGAGGTACTCGTCGGTGCTTTTGTGAGGCAAACGCGGATAATTTAGTGTTGCCAAACAAAATGCTTTAATATATCGCATCCTGCCATCTCCTGTCAATGATCGTCATAAATTAGACCGTGATTATAGATTAAGTATAGATCCTTTGAAGTTTTGGAGATAAATCGATATTTCTTTTCTTATTTGGATTTGCCTTTTTAATTAAATAAATATGTAGTTTCAATTTTTAAATTTGAAGACTTCTTACAAGCACGAATATTATCGTTTTTATTTGGAATTTTATAAAGTTGCTTACACATCCCTATCAATCACACAAACCTGTCAATTATTTGACTATATAGTACATACTTATGCGATTTTATAAAAAAAATCTCGTTACACATTAGTCATAAATATCAACACTTTTATACAGACTTAGAAAAGCAACTTTGCTTTCAGCCATAACAATCCGAATACCTCTTGCTAACAAAATGTATAATCCTTTTACACATTAAGAAACATGAACCACTCTCCAAGTATGCCGCATATATTATAAAACCACCGCACAAAGTGACAAAAAGCTATAAAACCGAAGAAATCAAGACAACAATATATTATCATAAAAACATCGCGTCAAAACATCCCGCACAAAATGCCGCTAAAACATGTCCCGAGTTATACGCTGATACGAAACTCAGATGTGAAAGGTTTACTAATGCGTAATTTCATACTTTAGTGCCAATAAAACGGGCGCGGTGAGGATATATGCACCATAAATAATAATGTTTATACGGGGATAATAGATCCAATAATTGGGCGTAAAAGGCGAATGGAAGCAAGCTGGCTCGCCCCGTGTGAAAAGGGCCGCGCGCATCGCTCTCCACGATCCGAGCCCCCTGATTGGTCAAAAAAGCCAAACTGAACATTGTACTTCATTTGTTAAAACCCTCGCCGGTGCACACGGAGCGTTTTTACAATTTGTCACTGTGTCGTTGTCCTTTAACGGCGAACGAGGTTTACGTGCGGCTAATCCGCTTTTATTACCCATTGATTCGTAAAATATACGATTTTAAGTGTTTAAAAGGGTACACTCAGTTTTTAATGACACTGCATTTTCAAGTTTTATTCCTGCGTATTTAAATGTAAATTAACTTTGACCTTGATTTAAGTAAGAAAAGAGGACAATCATTCGAAACTACTATTTGAAATTGGTGATATATTGAGCTTTTAATAGTAGAAATAGACTAGTCGATAATTGCAGCTCTAATTAATCTGGTTTACGTCTAAATTTATGTTTGTTTGATGTGTATTTGTATATCATACACAAATACATATGTTTTTGACCCCTGATCTAAAATTAGCACACCAACTTTTGCACTTCTACATTTCCCTTATGGATACCATCAGCCTAATCAGCTTCTGTGTTCCATAATTAGGCAACAAAACTATGCAACATTAGGGCAGGAATCGGAATTTGCCCCGTGCACCGCCGCGATTATAATCTCCCGTGATAAATGGACCGTGTCACGATTTATTGTTGCCTCTAACTCCGCTATTGTCTCAATGAATGCTTTTTTACCGACGATATCGTAAGGACCTTGTTTGACAACCCGATTAAACATTTCTCTATTTCCCTCCCCACGATCTTACGGACTAGTAATACCGGTGTTACTCGCGTCATAAATTGATTTTGATGGGCCTTTTATGATGTATCGGAATCGAATTTTGATCTTTACTGTCGTTGCGTATTCATATGTTAATGTGTTAAATTATGTCTTTTATCGCATTTGCCTGCCAAATGCCCAGTACAGTGAACCAATGTGCTTCCTAGGGCCATGGAACCTTATCAAAGTAAATAGTTTTATGTGTCTGCTGTCAATGCTTATTGAACGACATAAATGTCTCGATGACAAGGTTCTGTGGTAGTCATGGAATTACATTGGTTGACTGTACCTTACAGTCAATGACGATGTACATCACGTAAGCTCAGTAAATGTTATTAAGGTTATATCTCTCGTCTATCACCTGTGAATGTGCAAGCTGCATAACATTTTGCGCTCGACTGATCGGTTATAAACTATACAGATGACTAAGCAAAAAATAAAGGGATACTTTCCATACTAGATAAGATAAAAGAGACGTGTTATTTTTGCTCGATAGGTGGCAACGACGCCATACAATTCGTACCATTTTCCGCTCAGGTTTTTTTCAGTACTTACTTTAAGAACTAAACATTTACTGGATAGATAAAAATGCTGTTTACAAGCTTTAGTCGACAGTTTTTTATTTTCTTAACATAAAAATTCGTATTGCTTGTATTTTTTGGATAGACCATTGTTATTGTTGACTGAACAAATTTAGATAATAGTTTATTTTTTATTACAGTAGCGTCTCAGTTGAAATACACAGACCAGATGTTATGATACAGATGCTAGTACAATCCATATCCATACTTCCATACAATATTATAAATGAGAGTGTGTTTGTATGTTTGTCCGTCTTTCACGTCGGCACGAAGCGACCAATCGACGTGATTTTTGGCATAGAGATAGTTTATGGGCCAGACAAAAATGCAAAAGAAACTCTGTCTGTGTGTTTGTTACCTCTTAACGGTTACGCCGCTGAACCAATTTAGGTAGATTAAATTTTTTGTATGGAAGTAGTTTGAGACACTGACAAGGACAGAGGCCATAGTTCCCGCTTGAAAGCGATAAATTAAATCTTCGCAGACGGAGTCGCGGACTACAACTGGTATGAATTAATATACAAAGTAGCTTTTGCCCGAGGCTCAGTTCCCGTGGTATTCGGTTATCGCGCGCTGTTCCCTCGAGAACTGTGCATTTTCCGGGATAAAAAGTAGCCTATGTTACTCTCGGGCCCATAAACTATCTCTATGACAAAAATCACGACAATCCGTCGCTCCGTTACGTGAAAGACGGACAAACAAATTCAAATTCAAATTCAAATTCAAATTCAAAATCATTTATTTCACAGGATTTCAGGTACAATAAGACCTTAAAAATAGCATAAGAATCACTAAAATCTACCACAAATGGCATGTGAAATTAGGGAATACATTCATTTGTAGTCTGAAAACGCTTGAACACTATAAAAACATTTTTCGGTCAACCACTTTTTTAGAGCTCGTTTAAACACAAACACACTTTCGTATTTTTAATATTAGTAAGTATGGATGTCTTTGTCTTGTCAGTTAATCTTCCTTAAATTTCATGCGCTTTCAGTAAAAAGGTATAATAACCGGCAAGCCAATCGTAAAACCGACAACTAGTATGGTTTTTTAATTTATTAGAGGCACAGTTTATAACGTGTTTGAACGTGACACGCCCGCTAATGCGCAAGTGTTCAATATTGTAGTGAAAAAGTTTAAGTGGCAGCAGCTCCACTGAATGAATACAAAGGAACTGCCGATTACGCTATATTTTATAATCTTAATAGGTTTTATGATACCAAATATTTGGACAAGGGTTTTATTAGTAGTAACATGATATTTTGTTCGGAATTGTTTCGAGTTTTATGACTGCGCCTATGCACAAGGACTGCTAAAAGTTAAATGATTTTAACATGCTTAAAAATAGGAACAGGTTCTATTTTCTGCTGTAAGTATTTTTGAGTGTCAACCGGAGTTTTACCATTTCACAGACATATAAATAAATAAATATCAAATAAATATCATGGGACACTTGACACCAATTGACCTAGTCCCAAACTAACCAAAGCTTGTACTATGGACACTAGGCAACGGATAAACAGACTTATATTATATAGATAATAAATACATATTAAACATCCAAGACCCGAGAACAAACATTCGTATTATTCATATAAATATCTGCCCCGGCCGGGCCGGGATTCGAACCCGGGACCTCAAGCTTCGTAGTCAGGTTCTCTAACCACTCGGCCATCCGGTCGTCAAGTTAGGTGTTTGTGTTGCAAATGTTTCTAGATGTTTTATTTGATAAAGTAACGTTTGACATAATTTCACTGCCCGTAATTATTAATTTCATCAAGTTGTCAACCGGCAAAAGTTTGTTAATGTAGGTAGATTAATCTTTGGTCGATTACAGATTTCGTAATCGTCTCAGTTGACAGAAGAAGTTTTGGCAGAAAAGCGATAAATCAGTTTGGTAGCTTTATTAGGACGAAAGGTTGTCATGTTAAAAATATTCATATTTGAAATATATTTTAAAAACATATTAAAAAGAATTTAGATTGCATCAACGATAGCAAAGACGAAAGTTAGGTTGAACCTTTGGTTGAACTATAGCAACGCACGAGCTAAGCGAGCCAAGCGAGCGTCCCGCGGCAGCGACGAGCAAATGCCTAAGCTATGTAAATCATGCATTATCGGACCATAACAAACACTGAACGGCAAATCGTTTCAAAGACCAAATTTTTTTGCGTTTTTTAGGCAAGTCAACCAAATTGCGACTTGAAGAGTCTGGAAATTATTATTCGGTCAAACGTTGTGTCTACGAATAGAAAATCTGCTAAACGATTGTCGGCGAAATATTGGTATCCTTTGATACTAAAACCCTACCTTTTTTACAGATTTAGCGGGAGGGTACTCTAAAATCTTGCATTCCTATTGAGTAATTGAACTACAGAGAACACCTATAAAAAAATCTTGTCATATGAAACCCTGGTCAAGCGGACTAAACCATACAATGAGGTCGCGAAGATCTAAGGCAGCGTCCACACCTGTCTGCGCTTGCGCCAGCTGCCGACATTTGCGACGCACAGCTTTTGGTGACACCATCCTATTGTTGCAATAAACCCACCAAACAGCCGTAGCGGGATACACCGTGTTTTCAAAATAAATGTCATCATCATCATAATTTCACTATTTTTGTTAACTCTTGTCGGTCCCTAATTAACAGCTACTCTCATCCACTCAAAAGTTGACTGGTAGAGATCTTTAAAGGGATACGTCCGCCTTTGTACAAGTATGGGCATTTCTATTTGAAGTTGTACCCTGAGTTTATCACTCCAGTTTCAACAAAATTTGTGAGGTAGACTCAGTCCATGATTGCGAGCTGAGAAAACAGGGTCTCCAGATGTGTCCCCAATTGTTAAAAAATATCGTAACAAAACGGACACATCCATACAATATTTCGGGGACACACTGGTGACCCTATTTCTCCAGCTCGGAATCACGGACTGAGTCTACCTCCAAAATGTTGTTGAAATCGGAGAAATAAACTCACTTTAAATAGAAATGCCCCTCAAAGTTTGTCACTGTGTTTTGTTTCTACAATGAAGAGTTTACATACATCCCTATATATTGCCGACAATGTTACATCCCACCACTCTGGACACAGAACGCATTTCAAAGTGAAAGAGTTTGGGTTGTAACATCATACATTATTGATTTACTTCTTCTTCCTTAGAACGCCACAATGAACGACAATGACCACTAGTTGCTCGCAACTCTTGCAATGTTGCCAGTCTACCTAGTGAGACACCTGCCAACAACATTTTACCTTTCGGTATGACTGTGGTCACCATTTGAGGCCGTATCTCCGTAATAAAAACCTTACCTATATAGCGTGGGAAACGCCACAACGGAGATATTTTTTTATTATCTCCTATTCAAAATTAAAATTATCATCATCCTAGTCTATATAAAATAAAGCAAAATAAGTAAATCAAAACAAAAAAAAAAGTTAATTTATCGTCCTATATCGAAAGTTGCTTTCTATAAGTGTTTTATCAAAGAATTTACAATATGTATTTAAGTGAGTCAATGGCGCTCGTTGAAGTCTTTTCTTGGCGCGGCGTATATATGTATAGACACGGTTAAAAGCATTGGAATGATTGAAATGCTTAAATAAATATAATAACACTAGCTGCTGCCCGCGGCTTTGCCCCCGTTGAGAAATTTTCTTACATAAAAACCTTCTCCCGACAATAACGAACAGAACAAAAAAAGAATTACCGAAATCGGTCCAGCCGTTCCCGATTGGCGCTTTCAACACATTATTTTACGATTCAAAGCCAAGTCAAAATCTCTTTATTCAATTTAGGCTATGACAAGCACTTATGAATGTCAAAAAGTCTTCCACCGGTTCGGAAAAAACCTTTTTTGAGAAGAATCCGGCAAGAAACACAACGAGGTATTTTTTTTTAAACAGATTCACAATATTTATATAAATGATATCTATATACTACACATTACAAGTATTCATTTTTATTTACCTCTATATAGATACTTCTTATTTTCACTGAAAATGCGATTAGGTATATGTAGTTACTTTAGAGCGCTTGTTTTCACCCATCTTGTTACTTTGTGTAACAGAATTGACGTTGGACAGGTTGCTCAAAAATTTCATACTTACATTAAATGCTGAATTGAAATTTTTTAGCAACCTGTCAACTGAAGTTTGTTCCTGCTCGGTATTTAAAGTGAGCGATTATATTACAATCAACAAACCAACCACCGTTTGACATTATTACAACTAGGTAAAAAAAAAGTTACCTGTGTCCCCTGCACTAGGTAGGCTAGGCCGGAGTCGCAGGTTGACGCTAAAATTATGATTTTCGGATCTTGGATTACCTGGCGCTAAAGGAAAAACCGAGAGCGATGCAATGTAATTTATTCGATCAACTGGACTAGTTCAGTCTTTAAGCTCCTTTAGTTCAGTGACCACTCCTGAGATTTGTGATCTGGGGAATGAATAAGATTCGTTGCGATATACGCAACGAAAGGAACGAAATAAACTGTAGTAGAGGTGGCAACTTGCTTTATAGCGGTTATGATTTCACTTATATTGTGTTTCACAAAAACTAGATGGCTTCCTAAGTATCTTAAAAACAGTTCACAGTCGTAGCGAACTAAAAGAACGATCAACTATTGGGATCGCGCAAAACGAACTAGTTCCTTTCAGTCAGTGTAAGGAATACATTCAAGACAATTCCTAGTTCCTGAGGGTCTACTCTGAAGTTCGGAAATCGTAGTTCGTATCGTGCCGCCCCTCTCGCTCTCGTATTAAACAGTATAAGTGTTAGAATGACCGAACGACACGAACTTCGATTTTAGAATTTCGTAGTAGCCCTGCTGAACTCAAGCCTTGTCAACTGGCAACACTCATTGTACAAATTTCCTCGCCTATTTATTTTCTAAATACATACTTACATCCGGCGTGCACTGAAATTCCGTACTCGACTAAAAAAAAAAAACAATAACGGAAATGCCACCAACGAGCCTTCAAAGCGACCGAAGGTTATTGTACCAAACGCTAACGCCATAAATAACCTTCGAAACCTTCGCCACGTCACAAAAACTATTTGACATCTAAATTATTGTAAGGAACTTCAGTAGGAACAAATCGCCAAGAGCAGATGAGCAAGCATCACCCTGCAAATCGGACAAAAACAGCAAATAATACATCACTAAAAAAAAAAAGAATTTTCAAAACAAACTCAAAATACTAAAGCGTTTGACACAAGCATCCGCTGCCCACAAAAACGGGCGTGACCAATTACATAGCAAACTGCACCCTGTGTCAATATTGTGAGGGGCGAATTCGTCATGGCAGCGCGTTTCTTTGATGCCGCGATAGATCTCAATAGTTTGTGATTAAAGGCGCCTGATTTTCGTTGAATGCTTTTTAGGGTCCAGCAAGGAAATGCCCGGAAAGGGAAAAAAGGAACCTCGTCTTTGGGTCATAACTTTTTTATTAATCTATAATCATTCTGTAATCAATCAATCTATAATCATTCAGAAATTTTCTATTGCGATATGATGGTAGTTTATTGACATCTATATTAGCAAGTAAAGGCACATAAGGAGGTGCTTAAAATAAAAATAAATAAAACGATCACATTCTACTTTTAACTTTAGCGACTAATACTTTTCATTTTTGAAATACACCGGTTACCTGCGACTGTTTCGGTGTTATCTGTCTATCTAGTGACAGCAGGGCTACTACGAAACTCGAAGTTCGTGTCGTGCGGTCCCTCTGACACTTATACTACTTATTTAATACAACAACGAGAGGGAACTTCGAGTTTCAAGTTTCGTAGTAGCCCTGCAGGCCTGCCAACGCTGCCGCTGCGTCTTCCGGTTCGTAGTTACCAGTTGAGAACCTGTTTCTCCCTCAAGCCCTTTTAATAACTTGGGATCTTCGAGCTATTTCGGAACCCTTGTGGCGCGTACAACTCACACTTGCTACTATTTTTTCTCTCGCCGCCACCTTCATCGGGCGCACAAATAAACGGCACACTACTGTAAAAGAATATACAATTATTGGGCTTTGAATGGTTACAGCGGGGGTGAAGTGCTCATAAATAGTTATTTTTTTCTTCTTTTAAAAATCATAAACTTTTGTTGGCAGTGGATTTATTGTGGACGTGTCAGGAAGGCGTTAGGTGGCTGTGTGAGAGGCCGATTATTTACTAATTATGCGTTATAGATTGTTATGATAAAAGTGAAACTTATCACGAATATCAGAAAATTGTAGAATACGAGTGGGGTCGGTAGAATTAATGGAGTTTTTACTGTACTTGGTTTGGATAGAAAAAAATGTAAACAAAACAACGTCAATTGGTGTCTTCAGTAGTAAAATTCCCTCATTAAACTATCTAAATATTTACATTTCTGTATAGAAATTTTCTTTTTTTTTTTTTATTCGACTGGAAGGCAAACGAGCAAGTGGGTCTCCTGGTGGTAAGAGATCACCACCGCCCATAAACATCTGCAACACCAGGGGTATTGCAGACGCGTTGCCAACCTAGAGGCCTAAGTTGGAAAACCTCAAGTGTCAGTAATTTCACCGGCTACACACACACACACAAATACACTAAATACACTAGTCTAGTTTGTATTTTTACTAATAGATAAGTAAAATGTTTAAAATTCTTGAATGTACCAAATTTGGTAGCTGAACTTTGTTTACATTTATTTTATTTAGTTACCTAAACGTTTCAAGTATAACTATAACCAACTTTTTGTAAATTTAGATACGTTGGTTTAGACCGGTAATTTTAAAGAAAATTTAGAAATGAAAAAAAATATCTTTTTTTATATTACGGGCAGCTTAAAATGCACAGGTGGCGTACCTTATTAGGTATGAGACAGTGTATTACAAAAGTATATTACAAACAGTATAGTCCAGTAACTTTATACATCGGCAGTATGCGTCAAATCCGGTAGTTCTGAATTTTTGCAGACTTGTTTATGATGTTGGCCTAATGAATAATCCAAGTTTGTGACCTCGAGCGCCGAACGCAACTTTGTCAAAAATCGAAAAAACCACGAAAAAAACCTATTTTTTTTCAAATTTTGGCGATTATAACACTAAAGAACTAGTGTTTGAAAAAACTTTCTTAAAACGTTTTAAAGAAGACTAAATTTGCTACAATATGATACAAGAATTGTCTCTGTGGACCCAATAGTTTCCAAGATTAAGCCTTTCAAAGTTTATCATTTTTACGAACTTCGCAATTTTTTGCGATTCTGTCGTTCTGAATGAATTTTGACCCTGATTATACTATCGAAGCACTGTACTTTTATGATAGGATGTTAAAAGATACTGAGGAGTGTGAACGATGATGTTAAAGCTAAGCTACGAATAATGAAGTAAATAAGAAAGGAAAGTACAACAGAAGTTAATAAGTTTATTTTTTAGGAAATTGAGTAATATTCAAAATCAAAAAATCAAATTAATTTGGCCCTTTTGGAAGGTCCCGGTTGAGGTTCGTCCGTATCTGGATCGACGTATTGGGATGGCATATCCCCATCAGGGAATGGTAATGAATCGTCGACGTTTTGTGCCGTCAAGTCATCCTCCATTTCGACATCGGACAGATCGTCGCCTTCTAGGATTTTACTACTGCAACATCAGGTATATTGTCACAAGAGGCCTCGCTGCAGTGCCTACAGACTGATGAGTATTTTAATCCTGTCTTCCTGCAGCTGCACGCGATCCCACAACCCTTCGTGCAGCCGCAAGTAATCATCTGCAAGAGGTGTTGTGGGGCTGCATCTCTGGTCATCGTTTTGGGATTGAGGCTTTGTGGTGTGTATATAGCCACCCCCAGGGTTAAGTGTGACTCCCAACCACGCCTGTACCTGTAAGAAGATTCTACATGAGAATAGAAAATGATGAATGATATGTTATGTGAATTACTGATGCAAGGACAAATTTTTACCTGATGGTATGTCCGCAAGGAGTGAAATCGAGCAGAGTCTCTTGTGGGAGGTAACCTGGCTAGATTGAAGCTGGTTTTCGTCGCAGCCCTAGCGAATAGTCGGTACCGCAGCTCGTCAAGGTTATAGGTGTTGTGGTTGCCTAAATTGCGAAGTTCGAAAAAATGATAAACTTTGGAAGGCTTAATCTTAGAAACTATTGGGTCCACAGAGACAATTCTAGTATCATGTTATAGGAAATTTAGTCTTCTTTAAAACGTTCTAAGAAAGTTTTTTCAAACACTAGTCCTTTAGGGTTATAATCGCCAAAATTTGAAAAAAATAGGTTTTTTTCACGGTTTTTTCGATTTTTGACAAAGTTGCGTTCGGCGCTCGAGGTCACAAACTTGGATTATTCATTAGGCCAACATCATAAACAAGTCTGCAAAATTTCAGAACTACCGGATTTGACGCATACTGCCCCCATACTTTCAGGCGACAAAGTTACTGGATTAGTAGTAAATCTTACAAAAGTCTAGAACAGAACCTAATTAAGTATTTGAGCACAGGACATAAGTAATTAAATATTTGATGTATCAATTTAACAGTTTAAATATTTCATCTCATATTTATTATTTACATATAATATATTACCCGCTAACTATATACCTCTCCCTCAGTAAATGACAAAATATAGGCAAGCCCCGCGAAGAAAATAACCGTCAAAATGTTCCCTAGAAGTACTATTTCAGTATCATCAAGTGCCAGACACTTTTTTCAGTGACAACTTCATTGATACCTAAGGTGTTAATAGCTGCGCTGACGCTCGTTACGCTTCACTAGGTGCTCGTAAATTTGGCGTCAGGAACGGGCAACAAAGGCACAGGCGCAGGCGCAGAGACGATACAAGAGGCCTGCGCGTGTGGGCTAGAAACATGACAGAATAATGTGGACAAGACAAATAACTTAAAATTTTATTATTATGGATGTAATCTCTATTGTATGAAGTATCTCATCTTCACTATACAAGGTACAAGGTAGGTTGTATAACTCTTTATTGTAAATAACACACATGAAATTAACAGTTAACACCAGAAAGATGTGTATAGAGGCGAACTTGTTCTTTGAAGGGAAGCGAACTTATCATTTTGGGAAATAATGGAATAATTCATGCGTTACTTTGTTAAAGTGGAAATTTAAACTAACATCTTTTACGTTGCATTTAGAGAACGCAGTGTAGCGGAGAAGCAGGGTAAAAGATTTATTATTATGAAATGATTTTTAGCACATAACTCTGCAAGACAAGCTATTAACAAACTGGTGTTTCAACTTGTGAAGCAATTTCGGAAGAATATTTTAGTAAATAAGATACTTTTTATTGATGGCTTTCTATGTCCGCATTAATATAAGTAACAAAAGAAAAGGATAAGTGAAAATAATTTTTATTGTACGTTATAATTTGATTTTAAAGTAAGGTGCAAGACAAGTGCTGAAAGTATCAGAATTCGAAAACCTTAAATCACATAAAACTGAAACGAAACCGCTTAATTGGTATATACAATTAATTCAGTTTGTTCATTAATTATGAAGAAAGCAAATTGCTCATTAAACATAACAAAAATGACAAAAATCAAGGTATATCCATACGAATCGAAAAAATCTCAATGGGTCACCACTGTGGCATGAATGGGTGGTATCGTCGGATGCTCTTTACAACAGGCGTTTTGTTAGGAATGTAAAAAAAACCTTAGATACACAACAAGACAAATTTAAACCCTATTTCCCAAACACCTTATCATTGGACTTTAGCTTTTAAAATTAAGTAGGTAAAGCTTGTTGGGGAGTTAAGGAAATGATTTTGTAAATTTGTTTTCGTTATAACAAATAAGCTAACGTACAAGATCGGTCAGGAGCTGGGTGGAGTTAGTTCGTCGCGATATTAATTATGTCCAATTAATTTGGGACGGCTCGTCTGGCGCGCTTCGCCAATTTATCGTTACGGTGTTACGGTGTGTTCGCTAACCAGTTTATTAATGAAATAGCGTCTTTTCTGTTTGATGTTGACTTAAATGGTGGGTGCTTTTAAATTGGTTGTTTTGATTTTTTTTGTGCAATGCGCTGATACGAATTCACTACTTTATTACTAATCTAGGCAAATTAGTCAACGTTAATACAACTTTGGTAAGTTTTGAATAATAATGTGTATACGTATAGGTAAGTTTAGGCGATCGAATAGGTAGGTTTAGACAATACACAAAAAGAACTACCTATCTACATCTAAATCACCTGCCGTTCTTTCAAACTAGTTCATCCATTAGTTTTTATTGATTACATAAGTCAAATGATTTAGATAATGCATTCACGGTTCATTATAAATCATACCCCCAGCCACTTACCCTGACAAAACATCATATTTTTATTCACACCACTAGAAAATATTTTTTATACACCACTGTAATTTAACGGCTTGGAAACCGATTTGTTTGTTCTGCCGGTGTCATCCCGATTTCACACATTCATAGACATATCTTTTAATATTTCATATCGATCCAAAATTGAAACCACGTAAGTCCTCACCACCCGCTCCACCTATCCGTTTGGTTGCGGTCGAGTTGGTGTTAAGAGTTGAGTGTGTAAGTTTAGATTGGTTTGAGTTATGGATTGAGTTGGGAATACATGTATAATTTTTCGTCTTTTTGGTATAACGCGGGCGTGTGCTAAGCGGTCGCCTCGGCGGCGCCGGCGCGTTGTTATTGTTAAAGGACCGAATTCTTTTATTTGACCTACAAGACGATTTAGAACCCCTGTTTTGCGGCGATCGATGTTTCAAAGTTTATTTGTGTAGTTATGCGGATGTTCGGTATTTGATTTGGAGCTTACAATAATCGATTGGGGTTTAAATTGTGTCTTATTTGATAAACATTATTGTATTTTGTTGTTTTCTACTTATGATTTCAGATGTGCTGCTTACTTTTGATATAATATTACACAAGTATTGTATTCAAGATTTGTCTGATTTAAAAAGTCTTATATTTCCCATGGTGATTATCAAGTCTAGTGATTATCAAAAACCTTTTAATTGTGTACTTAATTTTTTAAGTGCACCATGTTTTATTTTATTTTTTCCGTTAACTTGGACAGATGATGGCTCAGTTCATTGATAGAGTAACTACCTGATAATTAACTTGTTGGCAAAACATTATGCAAGTTCAACTTCTTTGCTATACTTCTTATGTTACCTATTCATTTTAAAATTCTTTAATTTTAAAAACGACCATTATGAGACACTTAACTAATACAATTTTTTTTTCAGCAATTTCACTCTAGAGCCAAACCTATTTCACCACTTATCATATCGACATCACCCTGTTCTTATAAAGGTGTCTTTACACGCCAAATGACACAAAGCATCGTGCAACGCATTCCTTTGGGCAAACGTTCCCATGTCCCGAGTTTGTTCTAGCCGCGTTAATTGCCACATAATCTGTGCTCGTGTGAATGTCACGGTTTTTTTTTTAATTTTGACAGCTTTTGTTTTGTTAGGCTGCCGTTTGCTGTTTTGGATTCGAGTCCTTTGTCAGTGTGAAATAGCAAGTAAATAAAGAACTGTATTTATTAAAAATGAGGTAAAATGGAATGAAATATTTTTTACATTATTTTTAATTTATTACTGGTTTAGGTACACATAAAATTACACATTTTTAAGATTCTAAATAAGACACGTGCCAACAAAAACGCGCAAACTAGCTTTCAAAACTACAAAACAGGCAATCCCAAACTACGTTTCCATTTTAAAGAAATAAATAAATATCACGGGACAATTCACATCAATTGACCTAGTCCCAAAGTAAGCTTACCAAAGCTTGTGTTATGGGTACTAAGCAACGGATAAACATAATTATATAGATAGATACATACTTATATACATATGAAACACCCAAGACCCGAGAACAAACATTCGTATTTTTCATACAAATATCTGCCGCGACACGGGAATCGAACCCGGGACCTCAAGCTTCGTAGTCAGGGTCTCTAACCACTAGGCCATCTGGTCGTCAAGTTTGTTAAAAAATTTGTTACAAAAAACAAATAAATACGCTAATATGGGTTAACTTAAACACGGTTAAACTAACCATTCAATGGCAGAGGCGGAAAGTAACTCGATACTATAAATAGATTCGCCTTTTGTTCGTTGTAATACATTTTGACAATTTAACAACCGATATTTTGAGCTATCGAATGACATGTAATATCGAGCGGTAGATCTTTGTGAATGAACACAGCATTTTTTTTTTGGCCATTTTCGTTATCTATTCTAAGATGGCTTAGGCAGAGTTGACGAGATGACGTAGGTACTTTCTACTCTTACATGTTTGCGTCTTTGTATTAATTTAGCTCTATGGGGCTGTTTCACCATCCCCTCAATGATCATCTCACTGGACACCACTGAACACCATTGGAGTGGTGGTGTAGCGGTATAGCACATGGCACGGAATTCCGAGGATCTGGGTTCGTTTCCAGCGCTGGTCTTATTTTTCTGGTTTTTCTGTGCTATATTTCAGTTTGTACTTTCGATAATATGTTAATTCTGTCGTCATTCCGACCACAATGATCGTTTTTCCGCAGGAACTTAAGTAGTAATTTTCCAAAATAAAAACTATCATGACTTAAATGAATGAAGATATTCATACCAAATGACATTAAAATCAGTTCAGCGGTTTAAACGTGAAGAGGTAACAGGCAAACATACTTTCGCATTTATGAAGTATTGGTGATAACCTAAATATAAGTTGTTGTTATGTTTGTAAACGTTGACAAAGATGCAGATTATGATGATAAATAAAACTTAAGACAAATACAAATGTTACAGTCATATAAAATAGTTGGTAAACTATACAGTAACATTATCTGCTTTTATCATTAACACACTGTACATGTAGGTAATCTTATAACAAACACAATGTAAGTGGCATCAAGGGTTTCCTCTGCTTATTATTTTTATATTCAGCAAATACAGGCTAATTTAAAAACCAATCCGCGTGCTTTTTGGCAACACATTGACAGCCTGAAGTCTAGGGGTGGCTTCGCGTCACAAGTTGCCTTTGAGGGTAAGCAGTTTGTTGGACCCGAGACAGCTGAAGCATTTGCTAAATTCTTTTCCGGAGTTTTTTTGCCTGTTGCCCCCCGTCTTAACGTAAGTGAACTAGAAAGTGATGGACAGGAAATTTCTCCGAATTCCATACGTATTGGGGAAGTGACTGTAGGGGAGATTGAGCTAGCCATCAGGCAGTTGAAATCAAGGAGTGCGGTGGGGCCAGATAAAATTCCTGCTTTCATCGTAAAGGGGTGTAGTGAGTTCCTGATGATTCCACTTTGTTTTTTGTTCAATCTGGCCCTTTCGACTAGAACTTACCCTCCTCAGTTGAAGATAAGTAGGGTTAGGCCCATCCCTAAAACGAGCGGTGGTGATAGCAATGTAGAGACTCATAGGCCTATTGCTATTTTATCAACACTGGCGAAATTATTTGAGTCCATACTCCACCGAACATTGTCAGTACAGCTTAAACCTTTCTTAAGTGACGCACAACATGGCTTCAGGGCCAATCGGTCGGTGAACACGAACCTTACCATATTGACTAACATTGTCTCCGAACAGCTCGATAAATGTACTCAAGTTGATATCATATATTTTGATTTTAAGAAGGCCTTCGATCGCGTAGATAATGATGTGCTGTTACGTAAGCTGAATAATATTGGTTTCACTCCAAAATTGCTTGAATTTTTCGCGAGCTATCTACGTGATCGACAGCAATATGTACAACATGGCCATTTCATCTCCGCCCCTTATCATACGCGATCTGGCGTCAGTCAGGGTTCGGTACTGGGTCCATTTCTCTTCGGGATAATGGTCAATGATCTTGAATCGGTAGTGAAGAACGCAACATGTCTTGTTTATGCCGATGATATTAAGTTGGTGCGCGGTGTTGAGGAGGTTGCTGACTGTGGGTTGTTGCAAGATGATGTTGCTTCGGTACTGCGGTGGAGTGTTGACAACAGGCTCTATTTCAATGTAGCTAAGTGTTGTGTATGTTCTTTCGGTCGCTCTTGCAGTCCGTTGCTCAACCAATATCTGTTGGGAGAGGAGCCTGTTCACAGGGTATTCTCGGTCAAAGATCTGGGTGTTTTATTTGATACGCGTCTTACGTTCCATGATCATATGAGGGAGCTTGCCGCTACTTGTTTTCGTAGACTCGGATTCGTCTGTCGCAACGTCAGAGACTTTCGTGATCATGGAGCTATAAAGGTCTTGTACAATGCCTTAGTGAGAAGCAAGTTGGAAGCATCAGCCATCGTCTGGAATCCGTATGAAACCTCTTACTCCTTACTTTTAGAGAAGGTGCAAAAGGCCTTCTTAAGGATGTTTTTTAAGAAGGTGTATGGATACTATCCCTATCTATATCCCTCAAAATTTCTGCTTGGCACTCTGGGTTTTAATTCTTTGGAGGTTAGACGTAATTACAGTCTCCTTACTTTTGCATGTCGAGTTTTGCGAGGAGATGCAGACTGTCCTGAGCTTGTGGAGCAATTGGTCAGATTATATGTCCCAGAAGTACCCAAGATAACTCTGAGACCGCGTACGCGCGCCCTCCTGGCGGTGCCGGCATCGCGCACCGTGTCGCGCCGCAACGCGCCGCTGCCGCGCGCGCTGGCGATGCTCAATGCGCTCCTGGCGGCGATGCCGGATTGTGATATATTTGCGGGGCGTTGGGCTACCGTGTGTCGTCAGTGCCTGACGTTTTGTGAGATGATGGATGACAGGCTAACCACTGTTCCTACCTGATATTTTTTTTTTTTTTTATATGTTTAATGTAGTTTCACAGTGTATTAGTACTAACTGTAATGCTGTGTAAATAAATTTATGTTCAATAAATAAATAAATAAATAAAATCAATAAAATCAACTAAAAAACCCCCTTACTTTATTGTTAAGCGTTTGCCAGTCACTGAGCAAACAGTGAATGAATAAAGTTTACGTTCATGCTGATACAGTGAATCACGCGCAGGTATTTGCATGCGACGCGGTAGCTGTATGTACGTTACGGGTCATAATAATTATTTATTTTTGATAATTACAAATTACGATTGCAACATAAATTTAAATGTTACTACTGCAAATCCATTTTTTATTTTTTGCCCCTAGTATTAATTTTTTAAACTACTTATTTTAAATTTTATTTTGTGCATAGTTTATAAGCTAAATTTGTTATTAAGTTTTTGGTCAGAGAATAAAGGCTTTTATTATTTTATTATTATTATTATTATACTGCAAATCCATACTTATTACTATAATATTATAAAAGCGAAAGTGTGTTTGTGTGTTTGTACGTCTTTCACGCCGTAACGGAGCGACGGATCGACGTGATTTTTGGCATAGAGATAGTTTATGAGCCCGAGAGTGATATAGGCTACTTTTTATCCCGGAAAAATATACAGTTCCCAAGGGAACAGCGCGCGATAACCGAACGCGGGCGGCGCCGCGGGCAAAAGCTAGTTAAATTAATATTTGTTAGATTTTCATCATTATCATCATCTCAGCCGTAGGTCGTCCACTGTTGGACTTGCCTCCCCCATACACCTCCAGTTTCTTCGGTTGGCAGCAGCTTGCATCCACCGTGAACCCGCAGCTTTAAACAGGTCATGCGTCCATCTCGTTGGTGGACGTTCTGTGCTAGCCGATCCGCGGTCTCAACTAGAAAACTTTTCGGCCCCAACGGTCATCTGCAGGGCTACTTTGAAACCCGAAATTCGAAGTTCGTGTCGCGCGGTCCCTTTGACACTTATACTATTTAATACAAGAGCAAGAGGGACGGTACGATATGAACTTTGAGTTTCGAGTTTCGTAGTAGTTCTGCTGTTATCCGCGCTATATGAGCTGCCCATTGCCACTTCAGTGAGCTCATACACTTGGCTATTTCGGTGAACCTTGTTTTTCTACGATGTGTTGTTAGATTTTAGATTATTGCAATGCGTAAAGAAAGTGCAAACTGGTTTGTAAGATTTTGCTGTCCGGTGTTTTTAGGATTCCATACCGTCTGTCTGTCCGTCTGTCACTAGGCTGTATCCTATGAACCGTGATAGTAGACTGTTGAAATTTTCACAGATTATTTATAACTATGGTCGCTATTTTTTTTTATTCGACTGGATGGCAAACGAGCCAGTGGGTCTCCTGATGGTAAGAGATCACCACCGCCCATAAACATCTGCAACACCAGGGGTTTTGTAGATGCGTTGCCAACCCAGAGGCCTAAGATGGGATACCTCAAGTACCAGTAATTTCACCGGCTGTCTTACTCTCCACGCCGAAACACAACAGTGCAAGCACTGCTGCTTCAGGGCAGGATTAGCGAGCAAGATGGTGGTAGCGATCCGGGTGGACCTTCGACAAGGTCCTACCACCTGTAAAACAACAAGATCTTTCGTTTCTGTAAATAGTTTCATGCTTTCACCGCGTGACCTTGTATGGTTCAAAATCGCACTGGCGCCACATTACTCACACAAATTCTTTCGCGCCTGAGTACGCAAATCTGCAGGTACATCCGCAAGGGATCTCCGGTGTGATTCATGCTAGAAATAATTATAGACCTCGTATTGTGTTTGGCACGCTCCAATATTGGATTAATAAGGTGGACCGATTGATCCGGTCTATTTATTTCGAATGATTATTATGTTGAGGACCACGTGGACGTGGACAATGGAGATATTTTGAATTAGATATAATTCACACGAAAACACAAGCCGAAACATGGATGCACAGAAAAACCAAAAAAATAGACCAGCGCTGGGAATAGAACCCAGGTCCTCAGCATTCCGTGCTGCGTGCTATTCCCCTACACCAACGCTGGACAGGAGACCAGACACGAAGTTTTCCTATGCAGCAATATTGTGCGCTGGTCTATTTCTCTGGTTTTTCTGTGCATACATGTTTCGGCTTGTGTTTTCGTGTGAAATATATAGACTTTCACGGGATGACCGTAAAAGAAACAAAAATTTGGAGCTGAAATAAAAAATACAAAAAGACTCCAAATGGTAATCTTTATTTTGAATCAGCTCAAACTCCTGACTCGCCACTTTACATGAATGTAATTTCCAAAAAAAAGTAGGCTGTTGTGTTTCGACGTGGAGGGTAAGACAGCCGGTGAAATTACTGGCACTTGAGGTATCCCATCTTAGGCCTCTAGGTTGGCAACGCATCTGCAATACCCCTGGTGTTGCAGATGTTTATGGGCGGTGGTAATTTCTTACCATTAGGAAACCCACTTGCTCGTTTGCCATCCAGTAGAATAAAAAAAAAGTTAGTTTTTCAAAATATCTCTTAAGATTTATCCTACGTTAAGCATCTAATTCTATGTAGAAATCGCAATTTGCATATAATTTTTATGAATCTTAATTTTTCATAGCATCGATATTATATAGAGTTCATTAAATTGAAAGTATACCTAATCAGAAGTAGTTTTTTGCCTGTATTGAGCAGCTTATTGATGTCAGCAAAATATTCAATAGATTTATAAAATGCGTGAATGAACCTTAATAACGTTTAACAAAGAAAGTCAATTATTTTTTAGCTACATAAGCTTTTCTGGTGTTCCCTTATTAATATGAATGGTAGATGTAATATTTGAAAAAAAAATGGCTTCTACCAGTAGTCTAAACAAAACACATATTTACCAAAGAAGCAGCATGGGTAGGCCTTCCAATAGATGCAGGCGGTGCTGAACTAGTCATTGTTGTTCTTCGGAGAAGATCTATGTTCAGTTGCGAATGTATTTCAGTTGATGATGATGATTACATGTAGGTAAAAGAAAGAAATGTAATTCTGTTTCATACAAAAAAAACATATAAAACTCATAGCAAAGTAGTAATGCTAATAAGGCCATGAAATTAACATTGAAAGACCAACTATTTCTCTCATTCGCGTCCTACAATTTAAAGGTCCACGTTATATTACTCATCTCGTTTTTGCGGTACACAGATCAGTTATAGGCCATGATTCATGATCCACTTTCATTAGCCGAGCTCTGTAGATCCGCTTCAAACTGAACGCTTAGGTACCTTTAGGTTCACTGGAGCGATACATTATTTACAATCTGGGGGCACGGCACTTCGAGTACTGCTATACATACCACTATTTCTCGAACCAGCTCGGCGTATTTTTATTTACGCCTCTAGGAGCACTGAGATAAAAAGGAAGACTGAAATTTTGTTCGTTGGAACTAAGAGCACATATAAAATATCTTAAAACATGTTTCCCGTAACATAAGTTAACCTGTTTAGAAGTTATAACGTTGAAAGTTACACAATTTCTTTATTGGCTGACTGACTAATAAATAGCCTAGCCTATGATGTGGATGTAAGAAAACGAGTAATTTTATCTAAAAATCTAGCTTTTTGTGAGCCTTCATATCGGCGCTTTTACAAAAATATCGCGTCAGTCAGAAATTAGCTATTACCTGAAATCTACTTCGTGGGAAAAAATTAAAACTTAAATACCTAGTATGAATAAATATATTTCTATTTCTATTTCTATTTAAAACTTCCCTGTTCAGCAAAACGTTGAAATTGGAATTGAGGTAAATCTGTTTATTTTTTAACAAATAATGACTGAATAGAGAAAAACTGGAATTCCCTCTCATTGTTTCCGGTTTCAGGTACTGAATGATTGATCCGACGTCACTGCCATTCACGGTCACATTGCATATATCATAGGTAAGTACAATGACAAAATAAATAAATGTTGTGATCGCAAAATTCCTAATGATTTCCACGAATCGTGATAAAATATTGTCATTATTTCGTAACTTTCGTGATTTTTTCCTAATTGATTGCGCCCCTCACCTCATTAAAAGGTTTGCTGGTAGAGATTCCTTACAGGAATAACTTCGTCTCTGTACAAGTACTCGTATCTCAGAGTTTGTCAATGGTATTTGGTGTAATTGTATTCCCAACCCTACAACACAATGGTGGATTAATTTGACAATTTATTTTATATTTTGTTTTGTTTCTTTTCTTTTGTACAATAAAGAGTTTACATACTATTAAGTAATAACTGTTTATATCTTTCTTATTGCAATTGTATATGTAGCATAAAGATTTGATAATTTTTGGTAGAAGATTTTGTTCCACGAGATAGGGAATAAAACTGATTTATATTTTCGATTCCAAATAGATCCTTCTCCATTATTATAAGAATGAGAATTTAAAATAGGCATAGAAGTAGGAAGTCGCATGAGCTTTTAAATCCTTTTTTAGAATATTTCAGAATTCTCACGGAACAAGGAATGAAAAGACGTTAGACGACGACGAGACGTTAGACGACGTGGGAGACGTTACTTATATCTCCGAAACTGTTCACAAATGCGTTTTAGGAGGTTTTCAAGCTCTTGGACTGGAACAGGTTCGGCATCAATATCAACGGCGAGTACATCACCCATCTTCGTTTTGCCGATGATATAGTAATAATGGCAGAGTCGCTGGAGGAGCTCAATACTACGCTCAGTGACCTCAGTTGTCCAATTGGGTAGGTCCAACTTCGAAAAAGAGGTCGCCCGAAGAATCCAACTCGGATGGGCAGCGTTTGGGAAACTTCGTGATGTCTACTCGTCCAATATTCCGCAGTGCCTGAAGACTAGAGTCTTCGACCAGTGTGTGTTGCCAGTGATGACTTATGGCGCTGAGACGTGGTCCTTGACTGTTGGCCTCTTAGAGAAGCTCAGAGTCACGCAACGAGGTATGGAGAGAGCTATGCTTGGAGTTTCTTTGCGCGATAGAATCCGGAATACGGAGATTCGTCGAAGAACTAAAGTCACTGACATAGCTGGGAAAATATGCAAATTGAAGTAGCAATGGGCGGGCCACATCGCTCGAAGAACAGATAACCATCGGGGGAGAAAAGTCCTCGAGTGGCGACCACGAACCGGAAGACGAAGCGTTGGCAAGCCTCCCACCAGGTGGACTGACGACATCGTGCGAGTTGCGGGAAACCGGTGGATGCAAGTGGCGAGTTGTCGTTCATTATGGCGTTCTAAGGGGGAGGCCTTTGTCCAGCAGTGGACGTCTTCCGGCTGATGATGATGATGATGATGAAGGAATGAAAAGGGTTTATATTTTCAATTTATAGCAGCTCTATTTACGTAAATAATGTATTTTTTTAACTCAGAGAACGCTCAAGCTGATCTACTGGAATTAGAAACTGCAAATTTTGCAGATACCTACCTACATAATTTTGAGGATCAAAGACTAAGAAGGCAATTTTCAAATTCTAGCACTAACAATTATGCCAAAAAGGTTAAACCAATTAAATAGAGAGCTGATTATATTTGTACGAAGAATCTTAATGATTAATATGGTTTTCCCAGACCTTAGGACATAGGGCTATACGTCTTATCAATTTCTTACGTGCTGAACCTTGTAACACATATCACGCATAGTTAAATTGTGATTCACAATAACTGATATCATTTTAGTACCTAGTGTCACTAGCTTCATGGCTAATCTAATTATTCAATGACAGTCTTAATCGTTTATTAGCAGATCTTTTAATTTTCGCACGTTGTTCCTTCAAATAAGAACATATTTGATATATTTGATACATATTTGATATTATCCCAGTCTCTTCTTATCCATATTATATAATTGAAACGTAGAGGTAATTTTAACATTACCGTCGTTAAGTCTAACTTTGTTAGCATTACCTTAATAATGATAGTTTAGTATTAGAAATTTAATGTCTTTTGAGGACACGTCAGAAAATGTTAAGACTCGTTATTACTCTATAGGTCCATAATTTTACTCTATTCTACTACCCTTTAGGTCAGTCGTGTGTGTGTTATTCTACCCTCTGTCATAATGTAATTGTCATAAGAGTCTTGGCAATTTTAATGGTCACAATCTGATAATAAAATTAGTACGGTAGTCCGGAGTCCAACTCACACTTGGCCAGTTCTTTAATTAATAAAATACTTGAAAATTTTCTTCAAGTTCAGATATTAGGTATGCTAATCGTATGTAGATAAGTACACTTAGTAGTCAAGTCAATGGCTCTAAACACCACTAGAAATGGTATACTGGTACACTACATTACTGGGCATTTCTATAGACACCAGGTGGTAAGACCTTGTGCAAGGTCCGCCCGGATTGCTACTACCATCTTGCTCGCTAATCCTGCCGTGAAGCAGCAGTGCTTGCACTGTTGTGTTTCGGCGTGGAGAGTAAGACAGCCGGTGAAATTACAGGCACTTGAGGTATACCATCTTAGGTGTCTTGGCAACGCATCTCCAATCCCCCTGGTGTTGCAGGTGTCTAAGGGTGGTGGTGATCTTTTACCTACCATCAGTAGGCCTACTTGCTCGTTTGCCATCCAGTCGAATAAAAAAAAAACATAATTTTAGGAACATAAGTCTTATTCTGTCCTGTTGATAAATACGAAAATCAGAGAAAAAAATAGGTACATAATCGAAAACATTAATAAGCATAATGCATGTTGATAGTATTCCTATGTCAAGTAAGCCGTGTGCACACAAACAGCTTCCAATACATTTTTAAGCATACATTCCCACCTGTGAATCCCGGTGCTATAACATGATGACGTTACACCAATAAAGTCGGCTAGTAAACAATTAACACGTATTGTTTGACCAGATGATATAGACCGCACAGGATCAGGGGTACGAACTGTTGGCTACAGTGCTTACGTCGTAATTACTGACAATGATCACTTGTATAACTTTGCATCAGCGGCAGGGGTTGCCAATTTCTGGTCGTTATATGAATTAATCTAGTTTTAGCCGTTTTAAGTTATGTGGTACCGCAGAAAAGTTAAATAGGGTAGAAAAGAATAAAAATAATAGTTTATTTTTCTGAAATCTGAAATTATAGTATAAGTAAGTAAGTATTGTATAGTGTAAGTTTAGTGTGTAATGGCAGTGTACTTCAACTTCAACTGCTTTGCTTAGTGGCAATCGGAATGGCAGTGTATAATATAATTTGTTGAAATTATTACATTGAGTTTAGGAAGTCGATAAAAAAAAATTAAGACTTGTGAAAACATGAAAGATGAGTGCAATTGACACTACACTACCGCTGGTACCTAAATACTTAAAATTTTAAGTACCGGCATTTTTTAATGTAATTATGAATGCTTTATCAATTCATTGTGCAGTTTCGCAATTTTCATTTGTACATTAAAGTTTATTTTTATCATTTTCTTCCGATCTAGTGTATATAGCTTTTATGTCTGGTTAAACTTTACCTTCTTTTGACATACTTATATTAGTCACCCACCACGCTATAGCATCCACGCAGGAACTGAAAGGTAAATAAAACAAAACACGAACTGAAAAGTGGACCGGCGCTTGGCGACGCCTGAAGAAAGGCATGCACCCGACTTCCTGTCAATAGTTTCGTGAGCAGCAAGACCTAGCTTACAAATAAAACGACGTAAGCTCCCAAGAAAATGTTTGAACATACGTCATTTTTGTCACCTCATTTAACGAGGCCGTGTCTCGTAAACGGAACGAGTGTGACCTTAGGAGACGAAATGATAATTGCTGGCAATCACTTGTCTTCAATCTTGTCTGGGCTTGGTTGACTAATTTTGCCATTAATGCGGTAACGTTGAACGAATTTAGGATAAAAGGATTCTGTGGAAACTGGTTTATCCGACATGACCACATCTTTTTTAACTCACGACCATGGAGTATTGCTGTGAGGCTGTATGACTCAATTTGCGTGTCTTGGCGTATAAGTCGCAATAATTAGAGAGGTTAATGAATGCGATGTGTTTTGTTTTATTTTTACGGTTCTACTATGTAACGTCATGAGTTTTCCTCTGACTCACAGGGCGTTGACCTGTGTCTGTTTTCATTTACGCTTGTTTTAAAATACCTATGCCTCTACCTATGTTTGCATGAATAGGATGAAAGTGAGAAGAGCGTTAGAAGTAACTCTAATACTTATCGCTTCCTTAATGATGGTAGATGTGTTGTGTGCGCAAATTCTATTTTATTAGCAACATATGTTATGATACAATTTGCGATTGACAAAATTGATAACTAGTTGTGTCATAATTTCTTACGTTTATCGTCATTTCGTTCGATCCTTGTAAGTCCGAAACATTATGGATAGAACATTTCGCCGTATTTTGAATTGGGGTTGCATTTATTTACTGAATGGCGATAATATTTTTTCACTATTTTTTTTATTTCAAATAGCTGGCAAACGAGGATGCGGGTCACCTGATGGTAAGTGATCACCGCCACCAATGGAAACCTACAGCATTATTAGGACTGCGGGTGCGTTGCCGTCCTACAACAATAATATATAAACAACAACAATAAGTATATAAAGTATAACGATATTTTTGCTCGTTTCACTGTGGCAGATATTAATGCAGGTGGCTGTACATATACTTAAATAAATGTATAAGTGTCTAAGGGCGTAAGGTAACCTTAATCTTTCTATTAAAAAAAACTATCGGCAATGAGTTTTTCCCATACGGTTCAAAGGAGATTGTTTAATCGCTGCAAAACCACAGGTCTGCCCTGACCGAGGCAAACATACGCAAAAAGACAAAGATGGTCGACAGTGCTTGTTTGTAGTCCACAGTGTACATTGCAAGCCCTCAATATAAATACAAATATTGAATGGCACTTGACCACTTTGTTGTAAATTATATCGGTCAGTGATGGGTTTGTTTTGATGCCTTGAAAAATCTGTAAAAGTAAAAGAAAAAAAAATAGGGATGTTGACACAATTCTGGGTAGGCAGGTGTTAGGACCTTGTGCAAGGTCCGCCCGGATGGCTCCCACCATCTTGCTCGCTAATACTGCCGCTAAGCAGCAGTGCTTGCATTGTTGTGTTTCGGAGTAAAGAATAAGACATGAAAGTACTGGCACTTGAGGTATACCATATTAGGCCTCTAGGTTGGCAACGCATCTGCAATCCCCTAGTGTTGCAGATGTTTATGGGCGGTGGTGATCTCTTACCATCAGGAGACTCACTTGCTCGTTTGCCATCAAGTAGAACAAAAAAAAATCTCCCATAGAGTTTCAATGGCAATAGCGAATTCTGACGTTACTATCCGACAACTCAATCAACTAACTATTTATTTGCTTTAAAGCAACAAAGAATCTAATTTTACAGTAAATCGAAAATTAATCTGGTTTTCAGGGCTAAAATAAAGCGTTTTTTTACTGGAGTTGTGCCTTCGAATTATTTTTTAACGGTGTCATCATCCCTATTGTAAAAAAATTCTAACTAGGTACTGCGGTATTTTCTATTATGCGAGGGAAGAAAGGGGCAGGCGGGTCCGGTTGCCGACACCTCAAAGAGAGTCAAGGCACGAAGCAGTAAACCTGGTCACTGGTCTGTTGACAGGCTTCAAAGGAAGTACAAACCCTTTTTTTGAAACCCCCAAATAATGTCATGCATAACTGTCTAGAAGAACTGATTATCCTTAACCTATTAATTTTTAAGTAAAAATAATAATAAATAAATATCATGGGACACTTGACACCAATTGACCTAGTCACCAAGTATGCAATCACTTTAGTTAAGACTACATGGTTATCGCCACGTATTAACAAAAACAGATAAAAGCCATTTTAGAAAATAAGTTTTTGGTAAAAAAATCATTTTCAATACAAGATTTTTCTGCTAACTGTACTATTAGTTACCTGTACTTGTATTGTTACCCAAACTACATTTGTATACCAAATTTCAAGTCGATGCCATTAACCGTTGAAGAGTTCTGTCCTGTGGAGACGATCCTGGCCGGGCTACCAAGATGTCACTACTAGATTATTGTATTGTTACGCAATTTACATAGTTATACCAAGTTCCAAGTCAATCCAACTACTTACTGACAGTTGGCCTAATTTAACTTACAAGATTTGATTACAGACAGACAGACAACGGGACAGGTGAAACTAGATAAAAGCTTGTAATAAGGGTATCCTAAGCTACCCCGAGCCTTAGTAAGAACTTCGACTTCTTTGGTTATGTACAGGAAGAGAACGAGAACCTTGAACGGCGGAATCTGACATCATGCACATAAGCCACGTTACCATCCCACGTTTATTAGCATAACAGAAGGGCAAGTCACAAGAATTTCGATCACGCTAGATTTAGCATCGATATTTAGTTTTCAAATACTTGCCAAAACCGTAATAGGTACGGGAAAAACATCGACATCGTATAGACTGCCTGTTTCTTATATCAATGCGGCGCACAAAATTGGTTCACAGCGCGATTTTGTGAAGCTCATCGGGTGGCAGGCAAGGGACACTAACTGCAAAACAAATTAGCGAAATATTAACCTTACAATGCTATGCATAAGTTTGATTGTCCCTCTTGACTTTAAGTGGTAGTTGGTGACTTTTACTTGTCGCCTGACGGTTTCACTAAGTTTGCTGATGTCCGTGACAGGGATAGATGAAAGTGATATTGATGTGCCGCGCGTTTTGTCCCAAACAGCGACTCTAGTGCCTTAAGGTACATAGAATATCAATGGGGAAAAAGACGGAATATTTGCCCAACAGAAAGTGACAGGGAAGATCATGAAAAGAACGATCAAAGGGAAGGAGCCTCATAGACAGGTTATGTTCTGCCGACTCACTACCGAAGACCGAACAAATGGAGGGCAGTCGTCTGGAAATAATTTGTGAAGATAACGATCGTCGACAACAGGATTAGGACACAAAGGAAGCCGAAGGTTACCCTGAGCATATCCTGAATATCTATCTAGTTCAATAATTTTTTCCTATTCATAAACATCATCATCAACCGGAAGACATCCACTGTTAAACAAAGGCCTCCGCCCTTAGAACACCACAATGAAAGAGTGATGAACGACAACTGGCCACTTGCATCCGACGATCGCCCACAAACCTACAATTCTCATGATGTCGTCAGTACATTCTGGTTCGTGGTCAGCACTTGAGGACGTTTCTCTTCTAGCGGTTATCCGTCCTTCGATCGATCTTTCCCTTTATCGCCGTTTCAACTTGCATATTCTTCGAGTTATGTATGTCGTCTCGCCGACTTTACTTTTCCTAAATTATCTTATTAATCCGCCCAGCAAATATTAATCTTTTTAATCACAGATCAAATACGACCGTAGAAACGCGGAGGAGAATCAAAATGTTTTTGTTGGCAACCCGGAGCGTCGAACATCGAGAGGGAACTTGTACAAATCAGCACAGCAAAATGGTTTCTGAAGTTCTCAATCCGTACTGCGCCAGCGTGGGAACTAAGGCCCAAGGCCTCTGATTTTGAGAGGAGTGGTTTCAGCCATGGGGCGTTGGCTACTTACCACCTAAGTACCAATATACCTTCCAGCGTTCCACCTCTGGCCTCTGGTTTCCTCTGGGACATATATATATATTCGCACTGCAAATGATGAATCTAAATCAAGCAGACAGAAGCGTGGCCATCGATTGCCCCCGCCACCCAGAGCCAAAGCCACTTCTTATCTCGAAAAAAAGTTTGTCACGTGCGCTAACGTATTACCATACTCCCGTTTTTTCGTCCCAGATTCGTGACACATCGTGTGCGAGCGAGGTAAATAATAAATCTCTATAATAAATAAAACAAGGAACGTGAGAAGGATAATGCTGTGGCCCGACCTGCTCATTGTGCCGCGCCGACGATCGTTAAAGTGTGGTGTTTTATACTCGGTTAGGGCTTAAGGATTGACATCTACGAAAGTATGGCCGCCGCAATGGTGAACAAAGTACGTCTTAACAAACTAATTGTTGCTCGCAACTCTGTCTGCATACTGTGGGAAGTTTACATGTTCTGGGATAAAATATAGCCTAAAATGCACGCTGATAATAATAATACGTCCAGCTATCGCCATGTCAATGGAACCTGCAACAGAGCTGGTGCAGCGTCTGAAGCGGCTGAAAAAGCGAAATTATACAGATACCAGGTTGTACCCACGGAGCCTAGCGCGGGTCCAAATTTCACAAGCACCATTTTGAATGTAATGACTAACTTAAAATTCGAAAAACTTTGAGGTGAAGCCATCTGCCTGAAAGGTCATAAGGTCAAGCCACTAGGACCATGGCTCAACACACGATACAAATAATCAGCGCTTCAATTTTTTATTAATCTTCTCATCTTCCAAATCCAATACTTGTCATATTACCAATCTTTTGGCATATTCAGGTAATAGCGCAGACGAGGTTCCCAAAAAAATCACCTGTCAAAAAAGGACAACAAGAATAGGAAGGAGGGGATTGAAAAAAGGACAACCGGACAACAATTTGGATTACTACTTAAAAAAAAATGCGTCGGGTTCTTTACAAATTAAAAAACCCAAACGCCCTTAACTTTGATTTTAGTCAGTCAGTCTTTTTAAATGGCAAATTGCCTAAAACGACTTGGGTATATCAAGATAATAAAAACAATAGTTATGTGTGAGAATGATTTACACACCAAATACTCAACAGCACAACAAAATTAAAAGACAAACTTAGAAATTAAAAATCTGAGGCCATATTGTCTAACGTTCAGTTGCTTACGATGGAATTCCCCATTTCTTTCTACCCTCATACTATACCGTGTCTGAGAAAGAAGCGGTGAAAACGATTATGATTGCGATTATGTTAGAAAATAAGAGATGTATAACATGTCATTGTGTATAACGCGAGGATGATTGTCATCGCGTTCACCGACTGTTTCTACCCTTATTTTATCGGTACCGTTTGACAGAAAGAGGTGATAAAAGCGGTTGTGACTCCGATTGCGTTAGATAATGTGGCCTAAGTTCTCTGATCCATCACACATCGGTATACATCCATGCCTTCACTGTATGCGTACTCGTACTCGTAACGTAAATATGTAATATTAATTATTTTAGGTACTTAAACACGAAACAAACTGATAAATGCACAAAAACAGATGTATGTTTTTGTGCACTCCGGGCTCTCCAAACCATCGTCGATGACGTTTATATGTATCTAAGTAGGTATATATATACTGTGCTTAATAGGTGTGTAGGTTTTATTACTATTACTAGCTCTAAATCTTACGTAAAATTACAACCACTATTAGAAAATAGCTTTTGGATACATTTGGTGCTCTAGAAATAAGTCAAGAAACTAATTTCGTTTACTTTTATTGTAGGTGACAACGAGTGTCAACCTCGTTGTTTACACACTGCGACTATCAGGGAGGTCAAAATCAAGTTCATTTTGACCCCTACAACGAAATCTTTGATAACACCGCTCGCTCTAACAACCCGATCCAACACGAACTCCCAGGGACACCAGCCACCACCACTAATATATAAAACAAACATCGCTGCCTTTTGGCATCGTAATCGGTAGCAAACTACCTTAGTTTACAAGCGATTTTATGTTCTACATGAACGTGTTAAGATCATATGAGTATTAGTTGTGTGTAGCTTTTTTTAAGCTCCCGTCTAGGGTTACCAGCTGTCAGGATTTTTCCTAACATCTTTGAATTTTATGGAGCACGTTGTTGCGATGACAAGTAGGTACTTAGTCAAATATAATATTTTTTCACTCATAACTTAACATAAAAATTCATGTTCAATGACTAGAAGAGACTGCAGAATATCTGAATAAGTCTAAAAAGCAAATACTGTTATTGTTTTGCTCTTATTGTCTGTACAAAACATCATGAGTTTTATAACAATCAAAGAAGTTAACAAAATGAATTCGAAGGATGAAAAAAACAACAAATTTTCTACAACCAAGTGCTGTCTCCACATTTCGTTGAAATAACGAAATTATCTATCTAATTGTAACTCATCATTACCAAGCTAAGTTAGAGCAGACTTAACTGATCTTACTTTATTTTTGGATTTTTCGTATTTTTTATTTCAACTCCAAATTTGTTAATTTTACGGGTATCCCGTGAAACCATATCGAAAATACAACCTGAGACATGAATGCTCAGGAAAACCAGAAAAAGAGACTAGCGCTGGGAATCGAACCCAGGTCCACAGCAATCCGTGCTGCGTGTATAAACCTTACACCACCGCTGGACAGGAATCTAGATACGATTTTTTCCCACGCACACAATATCTCAGCTTGCTTTTTTCTACTACGCTACTTGACTTTACTTTGTTAACTACTTTACCCATATTTATATTTTATTTAATTTACTTTATTTATAACAACGCGCGTAAGTATAACTATAACTTTGTTGGCGCCACATTTGTGTCATCGTGTAGCAGCTTTCCCTTTCCGGATCAACTCTACCTAATGAAGTGTCATTATTATCACAAATGTAATGTTAGGTGCAATGTAGTCAATGTAGTAATATTGATGTGACTCAAAGCAAACCAGAGTAAGGGCCGATACGCGGGAAGACAGAATTGCCACGTCATACGCGTATCTCCATTCCCTAACGTCGCAACATTTATATTAAAACCAGGCGTTTATCCAGGACTTTTTAGTTACCTCCCTGGTAACCCCATTCCCACCCATGGTCCGCTCTAATTCGTCCGAACGACCAAGTCACCAACGCAAATACGCGTCCGCGTCGCTTTGTGAATATGTTGTGTAAAGATGTGAAATTGTTTCCAGTCCGAGGCCTGGGAACACGCGCTGGGACACGGAATGCCGCGCGCTATAATAATAAAAGTTGACATTTTGTTGTGTCAAGCGGGCCCACTCACTATTTTGTTTATCTCGACCACATTAAAGACCATTTTGTGCTCTCTTATCTCATGTATCAGGTGAGGTTAGGGTTAGGGATGAAACAAAACACGTCGTTAAATGTAATAATTTAATTTCACAAACATAGCCATGATGTTTGCCGCAGTTATAAATACTATTTGAACTATACAAATAATGATTAAGTCATAAATACACTAGCTCTGTTCTTTACAAATAATATTTAACAGATCTATTAAAGCTAGTAATATTTCATTGGATTTCTGTAACAGTAATAATATAAATAGTTAACAAAGTTAAGTAATACTAAGCAATTAGGAGTATGGTGTGCGCTTCGATCGGTCGCCCTTCGATACGACACCATATGAAATCACGATTCAGCATCCTATACATTCATGAAATCAGCAAAACATCGTCAACAACCAAGTCTGATGGAGTGGATTCTAAGCACTAAAATATAATTAAATAATTCACAAAAGAGCCGAAACAAAAAATGGAATCCATACGAAACAAATTAAAACCTTGACTAGGAAAACTGAAATTTTGAATGTTTAGCAGCCTGTCAAAATAATAAATTAGGTATAGATAATTTACAATTATTTACAAAAAGGAACTAATTCGTTTTAGACCGAAATGGCAATGTAATGGCAAAAACATTTTTTCTACTACATATTTTAATTTACTAAACAGAAACGCCGACAATACAGTAACTCATTAGCTGTAACCCACCATGACCAGACAAAATAGGAGCAAAAGTTTTGTGTAACAAAAATCTGTAAGAAGCTACAAAAATGAGATTGAAAAGAAAACTTACAATGCAAAAAAATATAACGTTTCCTTTTTGATAGGCACAGGTGAGTTACACACGAGTGCTTATCGACAAAATACTGAACTAATAGAGTAAAGGCACCAGTAACCAGCCAGGAACCTTTAGTCAGCCTTTTAGTTATTATATTAATAGCATTTCAATTGACACGTTTTGTATACAATTTTCAATTTCAGCTATTTCTTGACAAAGCGAAAGACTGCATACGTTTGCAGAAACTGGAACCTGCCATTTCTATCGCCAATGTCAAAAAATAAAAAAAACAACACTTGTCAAATTTATAGGTTCACAAAAATACTAACTTAAAATTACATTAAAAAAATTGCGAACACAAATGCAAATAATATTTTTATACTATCCTATGGTCAATTATCTACTACAAAGTTTCATTCAATAAACTATGACGATTTAATTGAGACTTCTGAAAAGGCTGACATGACTCTTTTACACTAAGAAAACAACCGTTCGGACATTTTACACTGGAATAAGCACCGCTTTAAGTAGAAAGCCAAAATCAGCCGCTCGCCAACCAAAACCGTTTAATCCACGGTTGTGAAGAGTCTTGGTTGTGTACTGTGGTTGTGAGTATGGTTTAGCCTCGGTTACCCCACACGTCCATGAGTTGCGATAGATACTCGAGGTACAGCATAGTGTCGCGAAATATGAGCAATACGTTTTCTACTCTACTTCCGTCTCTCACGTCGGGTACCTCCGAGACCAACAGAGGAATTGATTCTACTTTACGAGTGTCCATTACTTCCTGCAACGAAGAGAGAGAAACAATTAGAATAATCACGATTCACGTTTCCCAATGTTAATATTTCGATAAAATGGCTGGGTTTTTGCAATTTTGACTGGTTTTTTAACTGACTTGATCTATGAAATCTTTGAGCCCGCACTCTATGTGCGGCGATCGCGTTCTGTGTTCATTGCGTGGCCAAGACGATCGCTGCACAGTGTTTATCTTGCAGTACACGCAATGACCAGAGAAAACACTCGCCGCTCCCTCCCCCTCCCCGCTGCCCACTGCCGTCCAGTTTGCGGTCTAATTTGATGTAGTCTTTCGAGGATCTTTATAAGATTTTTGTATACTTAAGTAAGGTGAAACTATCAATCGTTAACTTAAACACCGAGTTAAACTTTAGTGAATAAATAAACTTTGCGATAAAATCGTTAAAACAGTGTCGATAATACTTACAGTAAAAACACACAGCACTTGTTTGACGCTGTTCATGGTAATGTTGAAGTCATCCTTAAGGTTGAGTTCGATTTCATAGTCTTTGTTGAGACCGTTCTTCATGACGTTATACAAGCCCGCTACCAGCATCTTGAGAGCCCTCTGCATCGACGGCAGATAAGAATCTATGTTCGACTGCAGATAAAGAGAAAAACATTTTAAATAAAAACAAATTACAACAGAAACATTGTATAGTATGGTCACGGACTTTTTGTGGAACTATTCAAAGCCATTTTTAACCCCCGACGCAAAAAGAGCGGTGTTATAAGTTTGACCGCTATGTGTGTCTGTCTGTGTGTCTGTCTGTGGCACCGTAGCTCTTAAACGGGTGGACCGATTTGAATGCGGTTTTTTTATTTGATAGCAGGTTTTCTAGCAATGGTTCTTAGAAATGTTTCATCAAAATCGGTTAAGCCGTTTTTGAGATATTGAACTTTAAAGTGACAAGGTCGGGGGTTTTCCAACTTTTTGTTGTTTAGGTTATTTAAAATAAGAAATAAATTAATGAACGCGAGCATACCTAACCTTATTTATGGATTTCAACGAGCATTATCACCGAATTTTGTCAATCATTACTGATTGAAACGTCCACATTGCAAAACCATTGTGTTCTCACGTAATCGATAGTCGGTTCACAACAATGAGTGCCACCGACGGAGGCGATTCCTTGAAATCGATTGAAAAACTCATACGGATGCACGTTTTTGGCATCAGCGAATTCGCCGCCCTTCGATTATACTACTCGGTTGGGAAACAATTTGGCAAGCGTTTAACAGTTTGAAGTTAACTGTCATAACCTGATAACTACTGGCTGACACATCGATACTTTGGAGCTCAAAAGGCGTAAAGCACGAAACACAACTTTTCAGGAGAAGCAAAAAAACTGATAAAAAATATATAAAAGAAATATAGTTTCGTCGTTTCTAATGTTACCTACATAAAAGTCTTCTATTGTATTGTATTTTGTTGTATTGTGTTTTTTATTATTTATTATTATTAACGCCCAAGCTAACGCTTAACGATATGTTAAGTACTTATTAACTTTTACTGTGTAAGTAGCGAGCTTGATGATAATATCGTTAGTAAATATTGTATTTCATTGTTTTTTTTTTCAACTAATCCAAACATCACATATTTACCCAGAACCGGATATAGAGAAAGCACTTAATTTTCATGTTATTAGGATCAGTTCTGTATCTACAAAATGTTGTTGTTAAGCAGAATTTGTACTAGTATGAAGACAGGCTGTTTTTTCTATCCTATTGTATTTAAGAAAAACTTGTAAAAAATACTCACTACGACATTATTCAAAAACTCCGGCGATATTGTCTGGTCGATTTTAATTTTGTCCTTGGGGAAGACTTCTTCGGCCATCAACGATTTGTCTCTGTGCAACCAGGACGAGCCCTCGTACCGTGACACCGCTGGATAGAAATCGGTATCTTCGTACAAAATTCGAGACTGTAAATACACAAATAATCATAAAAAACATGTAATAAAATAAAACAAACAAATGGGACTTTCATCTAGGATTAAGACAAATTCAAACTTAATATTATAAATGCGAAAGTGTGTGTTTGTATGTTTGTACGTATTTCACGTCGAAATGGAGCAATGGATCGACGTTATTTTTGGCATAGAGATAGTTTATGGGCCAGTGACATAAGCTACTTTTTATCCCGGAAAAGTGCACAGTTCCCGAGGGAACAGCGCGCGATAACCGTATTGAATTCGGGCGAAGCCGCTGGCATAAGCTAGTTATTTATAAATGAAATTTATAAAAAATATTATGACAAGTAAATCTGCTCTTAATAGATAAACTAATTAAAATGAAAGTGTCGTTAAAACGCAAACGATAGCTTTAGATGACAATAATCATGTGTCACAAAGTTGTAGTACGCCTACCAACCATCACAAAAACAGACTGGTCCAGCAAATATTTACGCCAACTGTGTTTCCAACAGGGGCGTATCTGTATGAATCATGGAGTTATCAAGTTGATCCCGTATTTCTTTGAATAGTAAAATAGCCCAAGATTGACATTCACGGAAAGACGAGATGAACGGAAGGTGACTTGGTGCACATATTGCCATATCCTGCTTTGAATCCAGCATATAAAAGGCAAGGATGGGACTGTTTTGGCAGTGAAACTCTTGACTTGACATGGAGTGTACCTAACTACAGGTAAGTGTTTTAATAATTGACAAGATTTCATATTTCTAAGACTATAATTTGATTCGTTCTCTGTATTCTGCTTGGAAATATTCTATTCTGTCGTAGTATTGGCAAATTCAGATACATTTTTTTTTTGTATTTTTTTAAATATTGAGAAATAAATTATAATAAATATTTTGCCTTGTTCAGGAGGCAAAACTCCTTCGACTTCTGTAGTAATTTACAGGTGTTGAATGATGATGATGAATGAATGATTTCAAAAATGAAATCTTGTCAATTTCAGCCCCCAAAATTTTATCTTAATGCATTACAGTGTTGTTCAATCAAGTATAGTGTTATTCCAAATTTCAAAGAATGGAAGTAATAAATAAGTGTGATGCGATAAAATTTAATGATATATTTATTTACAATTATTCGATATTTATGTGTCTCTGTGTCCAATAACAACGTTATTAGTGTAGATTAAGTTATTCTTGAAATTTTCGCAAAACACGACATTGTTTATCATTATGAGGCAAAGATTATTTAGTACATCTCAGATACTGTCCGTTCAGTGAGAGAAATTTCTTTGCCAATGTTTTTAATTATTATTATTTTTATTACGAGTACCTAGTTCAGAATGAAGTGAAATAAATAGTTAGTTATAATTTTGTAATTCAAATACCTATTTATTACGATCTTTTCTCATGCAGTTTTTGTCATACGGAAAAATACAGTAATCGAATTAAGTCTCCCACATACAAGCAACTGTTCCTCGAAATGATATTTATAGACCATGTGAATAACAAACCAGAGGAATGGAACCATCAGTTAATGTTACGTCAACTACGCAGGAGGTCAGACCTTAGTGGATGTATATTGCAATTGCAATCTGCCCATCACTGAGACGATTATCTGGATAACCTAGCCATTGGGACGAAAGATGGCAGTGGGATTATATTTAAAACAACTACTAAAAAGTTACCTACAGAAAAAAGATGGTAGACGACGGATTTTTAAACAAACTAGAGTACAATAAAAACGGAAGCATTCAACAGTAATACCTAAATGATCATTAAATTACGCACTTCGTGATCGGAAACTAGAAGCCACTCCTTGATGTATCTAATTCGACGGCCAGAACAAGGTCGTCTCTGAAAGAGGAGCCGAAACAAGATCGTCCCGCGTTGCGATAAAGTCAAGTCAAATATCCATTTCGACATTCAAATTCGACACTTTTATAGTGCAATATTATCCCGGTAGTCGAGAATGGATGTAACAGTCAGTTTATTTAAACAACGTAACATTGATGTTATGCTGAACGCTTAAAATTTTGCTAAACTAGCTATTACTAGGAGTACGTGACGCGGTATACGTAAGGAAATAATTTCTGCATCGTACCGCAGAGAGTTCAAAAACCTTTACACGCGGCCACCGGTGGCAGATGCAACGTTGATGTGATAGAAATTATCTGTCCCTTTGTCGATCGAGATGTCGATTATTGGAGAAATATCGCCAAACAACAATACAGCTAATTAAATGAAAGAGCCCGTTTCGCGTTAACAATGTTGCGACAACAATGTTTATTATATCAGTAGATCAGCGCAATTAACGCGGCAATTGAAAATTGTGCAAATGCAGAAGCATTTTCGATTTAAATTTAGTCGATTCTATTGAATAAAATAATTTTCAGTAAATTTTGTTTCTCGCAACTATTTGTTTGGATTTTGCAATAGTGACATGATACACCACATGTGCACTATATACAAACATTAGAACAATACTAGTGCTGTCATTAGCTAAAACGACTAATTGCATTCAACGAACGCTTCGCGGTTTCTACTTTTCGCAGAAACCTAGTTACTTAAACGTTCACATGCGTGTCATCATGTAGGCAATAGGTAGCAGGCCTCAGAGTGAAACAATTTGATTACGCTTACATTTTTTGATTACTATTTCTACAATATGTTCTGGGAACCTGTTACTCAGTACATCGCGTGTTGTTTGTGGCGGAGACAGTTTTGATAGTAAGGTATTTGGTATGATTCACCTCAGATTCGGAATGCGCTAAGGTAGGCAATGGTCACAGGTGCGCGTCCGGTGTTGCTCGCCACGCCTGTATGCTACCTACGACCCGTCGATGTGTTTGTAAATCGGCATATCACTGTCAAATTATGTTATTACTAATAGCAACACACCTACTTTAACTTTGATAACTTCTATTAAAAGTCATCTCATTAAGACTATTAAGTACAGTAAACGCCAACACCTTGTTTCGCTTAAGGCTGATAAACCAAAACTACAGAACGTTATTTGAATTGCAGGAAAATCTTTCGTTTGTTTCATATTAATCACAGTAAACATGTATCTTCTCTTATTTTAGGTAGGTGAATACTTACATAAAGATTCTATTGCTTGCTTAAAAATAATGTTAAAATCTTAAAACCAAGAGAACAGTTACAAAATGTGTTGTCGTGAAGTAAAAAATTGAAATAAATTCGCATCAGCGAGCCACATGTGGGTGGGCCTCATCTGAGAAATTCGACGACCTACAGTCCAAATGGCTAGCTCAGGGCATCGGAAGCTTATCGAAACACCCACACAAGTGTTACATAGTCTACATAACGCACACAGGCGCACCTACCGCCGCAGACAGCCTGTCGCCGTGTGAATAACGCTATCATAGTAAGTACGTATGTATGTAGTATATAGTGGCATGTATTCAGTGTTTATATCGAGGCTATGTTAAGAAAGATAAACGATGAATTGCGCATGCCGCGTCGATCACGCTACGCGGTCAGATTACTTTGCCAATTGTTTGACAGCTCAATTTCTTCCATGGCAGTAGGTAAATATTAATACAAAACTAGGTACTGTTATTTTAAGTTTTTTTGAAACCTAGCACCTGTTTACTGCTCTTTTAAGTTCTTCTCATTTTTTTAACCCCCGACGCAAAAAGATGATGTTAAAAGTTTGACTGCTATGTGTGTCTGTCTGTTTGTGAGTGTGTGTGTATCTGCGGCACCGTAACTTTTAAACGGGTGGACCGATTTGAATGCGATTTTTTTTGTTTGAAAGCTGGTTTTCTAGCAATGGTTCTTAGATATGTTTCATCAAAGTCGGTTCAGCTGTTTTTGACAGATATCTGTAACTCCGCCACTGTTTTAAAAACTAAAATAAATAGAGATGGCTTCATTGGTAGGTAGGTATGTCAATATCATATAGGATCACAGGAACTTAAGGCTGGAGACAACTTAAGATGTAAATTTGGATACATACTTATACATTCATATATATGAATAAACAAAACGTTGCTAAGCTTCTCGTAATGCTTCATTTCGATATTTGCATCGCATCGCTATATCAGTTGCGTGTTTTGAGTAAACAGTAATTAACTGACAAAAAATTAATAACAATGTGAACTAGTTTTAAGCCAGATAAGTGCATAATTTTTTCGAAGGCGTGTTTTGCTTATAATTATAAACAGGGAAAAAACATATCTGCACTTAAATACGTTGAATCATTTAACACGTAAGTGATGCTACGTACTATATGCCTAAATGTTTTCGACTGTTTTAGAGGTATTCAAGTCCCGAAATGTGCGTTAACATGACACCGGTCATGTCAAAAGCTGAGTGTTATAATACATTCACACGGTGGCCGCTGCCGGCCGAGGAGTCACACAGTACCGGTAGGGTTCGTTGAATTTGTTATGGCGTTCTTAGTACAGCGACGCCAGTTATTATTTAAACAAAATGGGCTGACAACACTTGACTCAGCCCAAATTATTTAGATCTCTTTATCTCGGCCGTAAAAAGTATTTTATAACAAGAATAACTAAGACATAACACAACGCGGAGTCAAAAAACGTTCCCCGTTTAAAACAAAGAGTCGAGCGTCCTTGTCTATCGGCAACAATGGCAGTTCATCGCCTCCCGGGAGTCTAAATCGCAATAAATATGATACATTAGCAACGAATGACCGACATTAAGGGGAGAGACAGAAAAAAAAACACATCGATGGGCAGGTGTGCCGTGCAATACTAATGCGCAATCAGTATTCGAGTCATCCGCGCACCGTCCTGTACTTCGTTCCGGCTACTGTGCGTCGATAATGTCGTTTTACGACAAGAAGGCAGCGGACAGGACGTCGTCGTCGTTATGACTGCCGAGCCTATTACAATCCCACCATTCTTCATAAACGGACCACTCTGCTTACATGTCTACAATCACACTACATACGCTGCCATTGTTCCACGTCCATCGATACCGCAACTCCCAGATGGATAAGAAAATGGTTCGAGGAAGCCGAAATGTACTGCAAACGCGTCTAGGATCGACTTGTAAATTCTAAACGTTGGTAGGGACTCATCTATAAGCGATTCAATGCGCGACGGCGACAAAGCATTACTTCTCGTTGATCGGCTCAGCATACTTCCGATTCGGAAATATATTCAGGGGATTGAATTTATAGAACCGTCATATGAATTGTTTTATTAACATGCCAAACAATTGTTCCATATAATTCGTGAATTATTTATGAATTCTCGAATGTAGGTTGAGGTGCTGGCGTTTCCGCAATGATCGGTAAACCGGTGTTTCTTTGTAGTCTTCTGGCATTTCGGAAGTGTGATCATCCATTTATTTTCAAAGTTGGTTGAGGTGCATTGATATTTGATAATGGTGTCACGAAAAATACTAAATTATAAAGGGAGGAAGCGTCGAAGGCCGGACGCGGGTCCAGACGCGAACCGGCGCCCGCTTCGATACAATCTCCGCGCGTTGCCGTCCGTCGGTGAGAAAACGGTGGTAAAACGTGCAAGTTGCGAATCATTAATGGGTCAAAATTCTGGTACTTTCCGGTAGAGTGCATAGAACTTTGCGTGCAAAAACCGTCCGTTGTAAAGTCTGTTATTATAGGTGTGTCTAATGAAATTCCCAGACAAAGCTTCCGACGTAACGACACTTTCATTCATAAAGATAAAATCGGCAATAATCGGCATACGCAGGCGGTGCGTATGCGCCATTGACGTCGGGAGCCAGCTTTTATTGGTATTGGTCGCTGGCAGACCCCGTCCGTTCATTTCGCGCGACGCGTCGGGCATAAAGATGACCCCGCGAATACTACGTCGGATTCGACCGATGAATGAAAGAGAAAGACTTGCCAACTTGAATTATCAAATGATGGTATAATACTTACGATGTGATCTTTGTATGACTTCGCTTGCGAGAGAGCGTTCCTTGCTTGATTTGCGACAACTGTGACATCGTGCAATGAAAAGGCTTTTGTCGATTTTGATGACTGAAATGAAAAAAAAAACATGAAAATAATGTTGCAAAAAACGTACTCAATACAAATATGCATATTGAAATTGGGATTTTCCCAATGACTAATATCGTCCAGACATTTGTAGTATACCATGTGATGGAGATGACACTACATAGAACAAAGTTGTTTGCTCATGACATGAGTCACTGTAAATTCAATTCAGATTCTTAACAGTAAGAGCCTTTGATGTTCCTAAGAGTATATTCTGCTAAGATTTTCTATTTGATCTTGAACCGGTACCCTGTCACACCTACACACAACACTATCATCACATCAAATTTATTTTATACTTATTTATACTTGTTTTGAGCTGTGTGATAATTTTCTCCCCCATAAAATTACAAATTAGAGAAGATAGTGCGCTTCTCCAACTTCATTACAATAAGCATAATGCTTTTAAGAAAATTACTATTTTACATTAGATGCTGTCCTTACCCCTTTTGCATAATCGCAAGGGTTCTCCCACAGCTCTTTTTCTTCAGTAGCTCGCCGGTGCCTCTCCATCTTGGCCCTCCGAAGCGGCGCCGCCGACGACTGTGGTGACAAGCCTCCGACCAGCAACAACAGACACACTGCGGCGCAGACGTTGACGTATCCTAGCAAAATAAAACAATAATTAGAAACTTGTAAAGTTAAGTGGGCGGGGCACATTGCACGCAGGACTGATGGCCGATGGGGTCAGAAGGTTCTCGAATGGCGTCCGCAGACCGGAAGACGAGCTTTCGGTAGGCCTCCAACAAGATGGAGCGACGACCTGGCTAAGATCGCGGGATCGCGGTGGATGCGAAAATCACAAGACCGGTCTTAGCGGAGAGCCTTGGGGGAGGCCTATGTCCAGCACGTCTTTCAGCTGACATGATGATGATGATGTAAAGTTACGACCCGTTAAAACGGAGAAGATTATTTTCAAAACATTGCCGGTTTTCAATGTCATAGTTAAGTTCTTCAAATTATTTATTGGCTGTATAGCTTAGCTATAAATTAAAGCAATATTGAGTCATGTTAAAATGCAAGTAAGTGTATTTTACTGATGTAAATCGAGTCACTACGGAACGTCTGTGATATTTCACACTGTTAATGTTTTGCAATTCAATTTTAATATCTAGTACATTTAATAACATAAATAGTTAGATTTTTTTAGCGGCACTTTTACTGTGCGGTATTTATCATGGGTACGCGTAAATCAAATCTTGTCATGAATGAGACTCGATAAGCCCGTATCGTATGCGGCACGCGCGGTGCTATCGATTATGGTAATCGATGGACATCCGATGAATCGATGAATAAACACGGCAAGAGGTGGACAGCCTTTGCTAATTGTGCAGTGAACCTAAGTGAATCACTAATGCGGCGCTACTTAACTGTAGCCGGACGGACGGACCTTCCGATACCGATAGATCAAAATCAATTGGGTTATTTGAATAATCGATTTTTTTCACGACTTACAAGTACAACAGTTTTATAACCACTCATTTAATTTTTATTTTTTCTGAATTAATCATAACATTACTTGTTAAGATGCTTCGTAAATGGGCTTTACATTGACATAATGACAGAAAGGGAAAATTGGAAGTTCTGTTATCTTGAATGTTTACGCTCCGTTCTCACGCCCTAGGGAAGAGTTGTCATTGATAAAGTGTCCTTTAGTAATTGTTTATTGCTGTTTTGTCTGGCAAATTATCACAGTAAATTTAATATCGCTTCTGACGTCCTAGCGGATATTAATCATGTCCCGTATTTTGCAACAAATCTGTTATTTTTAATTACGTCAATGCTTGTTTGCTTCTGATATTATTATGTGGTATTATGCGGATGTGCCAATTTTTAGATCCGTCAAACAATACTTGGGGTTTTACGAAATGATAAGGATAAGTTGTGTATTTCATAAACTGATATTGTACCCATTTGTGGAGAATTATCGAAAGTTTATTACATCGAATGTTAAAACATCGACGGTTAAAATATCTCTATACGTCTTGCTCGCTAATCCTGCGCCGTGAAACAGCAGTGCTGGCACTGTTGTGTTGTGTGTGATGAAATTACTGGCACTTGAGGTATCCCATCTTAAGCCTCTAGGTTGGCAACGCGTCTGCAATACCCCTGGTGTTGCAGATCTTATGGGCGGTGGTGATTTCTTACCATAAGGAGACCCACTTGCCCGTTTGCTATCCAGTCGAATAAAAAAAAATATCGAAAGTAGGTTAGTTTAGGTTAGGTTCAATATTTTGACTGTCGATATTTTAACTATAGATATTTCAATTTTAGATATTCAGATACGTGCCCGTACTGCAAAAAAAAATGAATTGGTGAATGCAAGAAAAAGGAATTGATTTTTTTTTTGTTTTAGCCGATTACAAAAAATTACGCAAAAAACAAATTGGTACTAATCATACATGAGATTTAAAACAGCTTAACGAAATTACGAGGTCTTACTCACAGCTAGTTCTTTTTTTTTCAGTTTTGACTCAAACGTGACTCAGTACGTTAATACGTGGTGACTAACAAAACCATCTCACAGCAAATACGATGGCGCCAAACTCATCTATATAATTGTTCAGAAACATCTATGAAAATAAAGCAAATCTCACGGCAGAGCGGTGTTATTTGGCGGGATGTAAAGTCTGGAGTGTGGGTAAAGTGTGTGCGTGCACTTTTTTTGCTCCCCGATCTCGTTAGCGAGTTTGCGGCGATTTCGCCCCTTGGCCTCGGGCGGCGGCGGTCAAATAAAGGAAATTATAGTTACAGGGCTCCACGCCGCTTATTATTTAACTAGACCCCGTGAACTGATCCCGATTATCACACGCCCCTCTTATTATAAAGAAAAAGGACGGCGCTATAAAACCCTCTCACGACACGGCCTTCCCGCACAGCCATTTGCATAAACAAATTGTGATCGTTAAAAACCAAGCTAACTAGACGAGCTATGGGCCCTTTATTGGTATATTGCCGTCTAATTGACACTATAATAATGTTGTTACAAGTTCGGGCACCAGAGGCGACCACAAAGGTGGAGTTGTAATAACGATCATGTCAAAAGACGGTCCGACATCGCTACACGCGTTAAACACACGATCATAACATTTTATTAGTGGCGGTCAAACGCAGCCGAGACCGCCGTCAAAAGTTCAACTAAAAAAATAACAGGTCAACTTGAAAGAGATATGGAGCCGCCCGACCTGTAAATCACATTTTTTATTAACTCGTTTAATTATTTTGTGATTTGATGAAACTATTACTTAATAAATTGTTTACATGTCTGAATAGTTTTTAATTTAGTTTAGTTTGGTTTAACCAACACCCCGTTTAAAATAAAAATAAATGTAAAAATGCTAGTGATTATTCTCTTTTATTCAATAAAACTAATTTATTTGATTGCAACCGAGATGAACAATGAGGAGACTCGATCGCATTCCTTAGCCCATTGAAGAACTGACCGGGCGACCATAAAAACCGTAGATACCTACACGTAATACACAGGTTATAAGGGGGCATAAAAAAGTAGGGACCGCGGTGGAGGTCGACGCGACTACTCGAGAAACAAAAGAGTTCGTTTATTTTTTAACAGCTCGCCCGTGGAGGCAGGCTGCACGAAAAACGACCGAAACGATACCTTGTTACCCTTTTAAAGAGATTGCCGCTAACTAGAATTTCGGCTCGAAAACCGAGAAAAGTTCGCGTCGCCGGACCGCCGGATGTAGACCGGCGCCTGCGAAATCATTATGTAAATCACACATTATACTGTTCAAACCAACGTTGCCGTGTCCGTCTGTGTCCAGCGGCTAGTCTTTTTAAACACTGATGGGAATCTGGGACTCGTTATTTTGTGAATCTGTTCACAATTTGGTGCCTACAGGTTTCTGAAAGTCTTTGCAAAATACAAATGGCAACATCGAAGCGGCTGTTTGAGTCGGCTTACAGTTTACACCGCCGCTTTCAATACTCGTCCAGGTTTTAACGGTACTGATAACCACTCGTGTGACATTACATAGAAAAAGCCTCATGTTTATCCATAATAGAGTTAATTTGAGTCGGATCATCATTCTGTTAGTAGCGTAGCGGCTAACAACCGATCGCTCGTAAAATTTGACTGCGCATAATAAGTGCGATTAAAGCGCGCGTGGCGACGAGGCGCTCTTCATCAACTGAAAATCGCTCTAAATGCTAATAGCCTTCGACAAAATTAAGGAAACGGCCGCGATTTTTTCGCGAATATAATTTAATAAGGTAACAATTTGATATTGCACTTAACGGTAGCGCAATAACTTATAAAAGGGAAATTTAACGTTAATGTGTTAAATTTCGGGGATATAATTGAAGAATATAATTTCGGTCAATCAGAGCTCAACACGCTTAAGGCGGTGCGTGTCGAAGATGCACTGTATGCAATTTGGCGCAGTTATTTCCTCGTGTCGATTTCTAGAAATCCAATCTATCGGCTTTTACAGTTATGACAGAAATCTTATTACCGAAATTGTGGGAGCGGCGAAATTGGTGCAAGACGCGAATTACATTTAGGGTTGACAGTTTCGTTTTCAGCGAACCGTTTTCTCGTGGGGGGTTTTTCGTACCGAGTGATTGCTTAGCGGAGATCGTTGCTAAATGGGTGACAGTTAAATACTGCAATTATGAGCCGTCTCACTCAAATAACTGTTTATAATTGACGCGGCAGCTTTGCCGCGTAAACGAACAGCGTTTTATGTGAAAATGTTGCTAATGAGCGAGGGATCACAGCCCTAATGACACGGACATAGTTCGCATCTGAAATCGAGTGCAAGCGCTTATGTAGCTCGCATAGCACGGCACGGGCTTATTTGAGGATACAACATTATACATACCTACATAACCAATGGGTACTTTAACTCGAAATTATAATGGATAGCTGAACTTTTACGGATAATAACAAAATTAGGTATTTATAACTTAAAAAATAATGAACAATTCTTATATCGTAAATAATTAAAAATAACCTCGCCAAGGGAAAACTTTATATTAATTACAAAAATTATATTTTGAGAAGAAAGTTTCGAGTTTATTTGTAATTTACAAAAACGAAAACTTTCAAATAGATCCGACTACTACTAAAAAAAAACAGAACATGTCGGTAAAATGTTATACAAAAGTCTATGTAACACTGTTGCCTGCACTGGGATTATTAGAAAACTCTGTGTCGTATAAAATAATGTTATGAATTAAATAAATAATCAATATACTTAATTATCATAAATAGTAGCAAAATAAAAATAAGAACAATTAAATTAAATACTGTGTCTTGTTTTTAGGCTAATATTTTTAGGTTAAGAATTTGTATTTTGCAATGCCCTTCCATCCAGGGCTATCTTATTAATACTGTATTAATAATGTAATTCTGGTGATATGAAAATAAATGAATTAAATAAATAAATAAATGGTTGTAAGAAAGGAGTACTTAGGTTAACTTAAAAGTATGCGCGTATTTTCATTTTATGCACTGATATTTTTTACTGAAAATTAGTAAAGTAAGTAAAGTAGTAGTACCTAACCGAAACATATATATTATACCTAAATGTATACGCACTACAGAGGATTTGCATTTGCATTAAATTACATAGTTAATCAATAGTTAAAAACGTATAAAATAATTATTTTAGTATTATTAAAAAAAACTTTCAGAACAATCATTCAACAAGTGTCAACATCATTAATCCTTTAGGATTGTTATAATATAAACAATACCATTTCAGATTTAGCTTATTTATGTTTAAGAATGTTTGAACTTTAAGCCGAGCAAATTAAATGAAAATAAACTCTATTGAGTTACATAATTAAATTTGCATATTATGCCGTAATAGCTAGTATGGTATGAGATCTCGCGGCTATTCGATATCGAACATAGTAGACGAGAACGTATGAGCTGACGTCACATGGGGCTATTCGCATTCGATCACCATACAATTGCCATGCTGTGATGACTCAAACAGATGGTTTTCCGACAGCAATATTTAACTAGAAAACACTTCAGAATATTACTTCGTCAGAGATTACAGGTTGGAAAATTTATATAGGGAGTAAACCTTTTATGGAATGGAAAAAGAAATTGGAATAAAATAATTCCTTAAGTTTAATAATTAACCGGTGATGGCTTGGTGACGACATACGTAATGACGAAACGATAGTGGTGCGGTTTTGTGGTTAGCAATTACATAAAGCAAAACTTTATTTCAGGGAATAAACAACTACCAATTAAAATTATAAAAATTAAATAAAAAAAATCTTTAAATTTAAACAAATATTTCAGGACTGAAACGATCTTCTCTGTTAATACTATGACTGATAAAAGCTGTTAAAATAGCAAAAAAAATGTACAATTATTTCAAAGTAAAGCTTTAGAAAGTTATCCAGTAGCGAAACCAATTAGTCTTAATCAGGTGCAATAATTATCCATTAAAATTAGGTTAATCTCAAACGGTCGCCGCTCAGGACAGCGACGACTTTTTGCCGAAACTAATTACCCCAATCAATAGGAAAGCCGTGGAAGATTCTAATGAATACCTACGCCCGGGACTTTTTCCGGACATTCTCGAGAGCTAATCTACGGGACGCTCAGTATTATTTTTTCCCTCGCCACACTTAAATCATTTCTCAGTACCATATAGAGAGGTCCACAGCGGTTGCAATTACGAAACGGCAGCGTAACTGTACGACTCTTTAAAGGATAGAAACATTTAGACATGTCATTCCAGTAACAGTACTAGGCTAGTTTAATGGCAGCAGTTTAAGCCTAGTTAGTTGGTTCTGATCTTCGTGTTTAACATTGTAGGGCCGAGTTTTTGCTCCTAATGAAATTGTAAGCTCGATTACGGCGGACGGGCGCGATTACGCCGTCATGAGAATAGGCCCCGCTCACAGGATATTCCGTTTACATTAATGGTGCTGGGTAAGAGTTTGAGAAGGTGGCTAATAATTATAGCCTTTATTGAGCTAAGACACTGCTTCGCTGGCACTTCTCATGCGATACAGGCTTTAGTGTCGCACAGGCACGTTATCACCTGTAGTTTATGAGGGTCATAATTATAATTATAACAGCTGACGCATCCATGCCTTTATTTATACTAACAAACTAATGTAGAATATTACTCCTAAGTAAAAAAGTGAATACAGTATTTTGGCAGAAAAAATAATGATGAATGAAAATATGTTTACTGAAACATACGAATATATTCAATGAAACAATTGAATTTAGAGGTAATTGAAAACTAATTTGAAATAAGTTGGTGTTATAGAAAAATATTAATTTTTGATTTTTTTAAATTGAAATTTTTGAATTTAAAATTTAAATGAAATTATCTCCTGAAAAAATAGAGCTTACTGCTTCGTGCTGCGCTTGATCTGTACGACCGGCTTTTTCTCTTTTCACTAACACATTCACTGCATTTGCTAATTGTCCGGGTCCATTCACACTTTTCACATTTTCCGGGAGTCCGTACGAAATTCGTACGTGAATTGTCCAAAGTTCTTCTGCAGTCTGAGTTCTCGGTTTTGACTATAACCGTACCGGTTTGCCGGTACATGGCACAGGTTGGTATACATAAGTTATCCATGATCGATGTCAGTTAGCACAACATCCCCTAAATGTATGATCGCGCGCGAATGTCGGTTGATCAACTAAACGCGTTCGTGTCGGACCGTAACATAAATGAAGCACGTGCGCCGCCGCTTCGAGTGGGGGTTAGCCAATAGCGGGAAGCTTTCGGCTTAGTCAGCCAATAGCAGGGCTGGAAGCAGGGGCGGGCCCGGTCCCCTTACACCCATGCAGTGAAAGAACCCGGTAGATAGGGGTTGAAATAAATGCATAGGTATTTTGAATCTCCAAGGTTATATGTATTACAAAATCTTTTCAAGACATCTATCTCCATATAACGTGGTGATTCAGAAATGTAAGCATGACTAAATACTGTTTCGTAATTAAATCTAGTGACTCTACTTTTTTTAAATGTAAGTACCTATACAGGTAGGTCACTACTCAGCGTGAAATAAAACTATATTTGTCAATTTCTTTAGTCAAAAAATTTCTTTATTATTTTTTATTTCGAAATTAAACACCCCTTTTTTAAATCAGAAACGTTAGGTATCTAATTGTGTTCAAATGTGACGAAAATTGAATGATCGCTGAGTTGACTTTTCCGACCCACTGTTTTTGAGATATAAACTGTTGAACAAAAAAAAATTTATAACAAAACGGATAACTCACGTCTGAAATCGAGTTTAATTCGACATGTTTCGGGCTAATCCGTAACCCTTCTTCTGGGAGCAACGGGACTCAGCGGCTGCTGCAACACCGCCCTGCTCACTTGACTCAACGCACATATACACACACAGACGCAGTTATCCGTTTTGCTATCATTTAAAACGAGCGAGTCTCGCGGTAGTTTCATGTTCAAAAAAGAAAAAAAAACTTTACATTCGATTAATTAGTTCAATTTAAAAAAAGAACAAGTGGTTTAAATGAGTGAATCAACTATTTCTTGTTGTTATTCTGTCCCGTCAGCGAGGAGACAAAAGTTGTAGGTACAGTTTAATAGAAGAAATGTTGTGTCACATTATACTAACATGCTTAGGTATTAGATGACCAATTATAAAAGGGGCTTGAAACTACCACAAAAATGCATGTTTGCCAAATTTGAATCCTATAAACTTACAGTTTAAAGAGTGAATCAGGAGAGCGTAACCATAGCAACGAGTGACAAGAAAAAGTTTGATTGACCCACATTATCCGAACTTCTTCCCAATTCGAACTGGCCAATGTGGCAACTAGGGCCCATTTCCGTGACACTATATTTTCTTTCTTTCTTTTTGGCGTTCACATTATATTCTCAAGAATCCTAATCCTTACTAAAGAATGACCTATATATCCTATACTATTCTTCATAAATGCAAAAGTAACTCTGTCTGTCTGTTACCTCTTGTCGTTCATTTAAGAAAAATGCTCTAATTAATTGATTCAGGTGTTATTTTCCAGAGTTCCATATAAATTAAATGTAACTCTATGTCAGCAAAACGATTTTGTTTAGGATAGAGGCTCTATTTTTACTAAATTTGTTGCGGATCCTTCGGTGCAGAAAACGCGAACTTGAAATCAAAGTAGTCCCTGGTCATAAAAAGGTTGAGAACCCCTGTTCTGTTAAAAACAATATGTATATATGTATAAAAATTTAAAAGATCTCTACTACACCAAGAATCTGGTCCAAATTAAACCGAATATCTTTACACTATCTTTATCTTTACATTTTGGTAAAAACCGTATTTTTAATACCAGCTTTATTTGCTGACTGTATTTTTGTCGACTTTACATGCATTGTCACACAAAATACATTTGCATACCAAATTTCAAGCCGATGCCATTAACCGTTGAAGAGTTCCGTCCTGCGTAGACGATCCTGGCCGAACTACCAGGATGTCACTACCATATTATTGTATTGTCACGCAATTTACTTAAGTATGCCAAAGTGAAAGTAAACCCGACTGCTGAAAGTTGATCGAATTTAACTTGCAAGATTTGACTTTAGACAGACAACCTTCGGGTAGTCAGGTATAAAGGACAACCAACAAGTGGTTAGAGCACAATATTTTAGACTATCGCGGTCATTACTAATTTTATTAATTAAATTCGGGTTTTGTTTCGCGTACCTACCTTGATTTTAACAAGGCTCGATATTTCGGCACAGTTACATGCGCCATAATCACGAGACTGGAGAATTGCAGGTATGCTAGTATAACTCTCAATCAGAAAATCGAACTTCTTTAAAATCAATCAACAGTAAAATCAAGGCACATAAAAGTAATTCATAAAAGTGGTTAGAGAACCTGACTACGAAGATTAAGTTCCCAGGTTTAATCCTCAGTCGGGGCAGATATTTGTATGTAAAATACTAATGTTTGTTCTTGAATTTTGAATATTTAATATTTATGATGTTTCTAAGTATGCATTTATCTATTTAAGGTGCCATAACACGAGCTTTGCTCACTTTGGGACTAGTTAAAATAGGTTTCAAGTGGTCCGTAATATTTTAAAGGCACTTGATGACAGACCTCACGTATAGTATAATTAAATTACCTAATACTGAATTAATTTCCATGTCAAATTTCCAGAATGTATGGGAATGTTTGGATGAACGCATCGTATGAGTATTTTACTTGCATACCTTATATGGGTTAAACAAATACAGCGATTCTGCCTGTGACTTGACATCGATAAACATGTCGAAATATTGGGAGTTCATTTACCCTTAAACTGTCAAAATTGAAAAAAGTTTATGAATCAAACCTAGTCGTTACCTTGTAGTCCGAATTTTTTTTAATTAGCCTATATAGTGTACCACTGCTGGCCAAAGGCCTCCCCTTTCTCCTTCCACTAGTCTCTGGCTTCGGCTAAAAAATTCTACATTACAAAAATACAAATATATAGTCTTTAATCATGTTCGTTGTGGTGCACACTGTCAATTTACAGTAATTCTGCAGCGGGTTCCAAAGGAATGGATCGCGATCCCCTGGGGGGTCGTAAAAAGTCTATAAGGGGTTCGCAAAACTTCAGTAATAAAAAAATACCGGCCAAATGCGAGCCAGACTCGCGCGCCAAGGGTTCCGTAATTTTTTTAAGATATCTATGAATATCTAGTACATGTAAAGACATGTGCACAATTTGGAGTATTTTAGATGGTTACTGACACGGATTAGATACAAAATCAAATAAGATTTTTAACTTTTTAATAAGGTTACTTTTGATAAGCTTCATTTAAAATTTCAAGTTTCCAGGACAACTAAATTAACTGGAACTATCTTATAGGTTTTGATTCTTCGGCAATTTGTATGTAAAGAACTTTGTTACTTGCACTAAACTGCGGACCGCCTAGAGACTGCCTTTAGAGTGGCGCCTTTGGCCTCTACACCTTAAAATATTTTTGCTTACTAGTGAGAGAGTCCTTTCATGAAAAAGGCTTAAAAAATGTCGTTAAAAATATACCTTATTCGATTTGATTAAGCATATCATTCAAAATTTTTAATTTTTAAAACAGTGAAGTGTGCCGGAAAAAGTTACGTGCATTACGCGCTAAAACTCATTATCAGTGTGGAAATACTAAACGTAAGTAAATTACACATTACTTTCATTGAGAGCTATCTACTTATGTCATGCATTATTGAATCAATTTTCGCTTTATTGTTAACGGAAATTCATATTAAATTCAAGTAATACGCTACTCATAATTATTACAATTTGGAAAGCATAACGAACAGGATAACCTTTTCCATAAATTTATTAAATAAAAACCTAATAAAACTCTATTTTTTTATTTCATTACTCACTTACAATCCTCTTCAAGTCTACAAAAAAAGTACAAATTAAGATATATTTTTTTTATTCGGCTGGAAGGCAAACGAGCAACATGCTTCCTTCCTATTATATTAATCAGTTAAATCTTTCATTCACAATAATTATAAAAGGGAAAAGATCTGAAGCCAAAATTTGATTACAATGACATGATAATTATTTCATATATGTATTTTTAATATATTTTATTGTACTCCAACTCTATTATACTTTATTTACTTTTTTTATTCAATTCACGATCCTTTTGTGGATTTCTTATAATTATTTTCCATGTGTTTTTAATTAATTTTCATACATTAAAAATAAATCTATCTATCAAGCAAAGCATAATAATAATATTCTTACTAATAGGTATAATGAACGTAAAAAATATTTTTATGTTATAGAAAATAAACTTTATTTTAATTAATTTCCACCATTATTATAAATTGTTTTAGACGTGGTGAAATCTTTATGAATAAGCCAGGTAATCCAAATCCTATGTAAACAAATGACTTATAATTCCTTATCTTTACAACTTCGCAGGTAAGTCATCAATGAAGTAACGTTAACATCTTGGCAATGACGGCATAACCTGTAAGTTTCTATGAATCGGCAGCGCGCTATGCTGAAGCACCTGGAATTACACTGCATCAGCGGGTGGTTTCCTGCTGATAAGCTACTGGCGATAGTGCATCGCCTACGTGAATGCAAGAGGCTAGTGGCACGGTAAATATAATAAAAACAGTGAGTAAATACGTCCTTTTTAGTCGGTATATACCATAGAAATCAATATTAATTGTTAGCAATAAAATAGGGAACTTTGAGCACTATAGAAACTGCTCTGAATGTATATTTTTTGTAGTTCCTGTATTTCAAACTATAAAAGGTGAAATGAAGCATTCTGATTTCTGCATGTTCTGCACAGTTGAAAATTAATCTAATCTCTACCAAATATTCAGTTTTAAACAATTTGTTGCTGGAATTAATTCCAAGGGTTCATTAATGTTTGTTGTCTAAGCAAGTGGTAAAGAAAGTAGGTACTTATTGCTAATTTTTGACTGTAGTTTTGTAGCTCCTCGCTTCGCCCGTTATTTAAAATTTAACAAAATGATTATATTGATTACTGTTTCGAATCAAAAAGCATGTATTTTTTTGTTACTTATAATGCTACTAATAATAATGTCAAAAGATCGTTCGACTCTGTATTTTTCGACCCATAATTGTTCTAGTAACTGGGATAAATAAAAAAATATATATTCTAACTACTGATTGATCTACGTATTGACTTTCTGCTGACTGACAAGATACTTGATAAAACGAGTAAGTTGCATAACCCCTTGTATGCTTAAGACACGCATCCGTGTCAAATTTTAAGGCTATCTTTTTTTTTTATTAGCTAAATTTGTGCTTATTAAAACAGATGGGAATAGAATTCAGTACTTTTTTTAATTCCCGCATACGAGAGGTTAATAAATTGTGCCAAATAAAAGATCTTCGAAACAAAATTCGGCGCAATGCAAGTTGACGAACCTACCTAGAATCTAAAAGACAACTGTTTCATATTGTTACAAGAAATTAATAAAAAAAAGATGTTATAAAGTTTTTATTTAAATGCTCTCTTAATATTCTCTATTAAAACATTATCTGTCTGCATAAAAATAGTAATGAAGATGTAAATACTGAACGGCAAAAAACCTGACCCTCAAATGTATGCAGTTATAAACCCTTGTTCCTTACAGATAACCATGACCAGATAACTGGTAATCTGTGAAGAATTTTTTTCTTCTAATATAACTAGTTATCTCCGAAGATTTTATTTTCCCCACAGATAACTGTTTTTTTTAACGGTTATCTGCAAGGAAAATCCATTCCATCCAGGTAACTAGCTATCTCCGGGGATTTTTTTCCCCACAGATAACTGTTTTTTTTTAATGGTTGACTCTGAGGACTTTCAGGTTTATAATATTAGTAAGAAATGCGTTTATTAGTTAGTCTTTTATTGTACAGTAATGAAATAGGGCAAATAAAGAGTCCTTAGAGTCAACCGTTAAAAAAAACTAGTTATCTGTGTGGAAAAAAAATCCCCGGAGATAGCTAGTTACCTGGAAGGAATGGAATTTCCTTGCAGATAACCGTTAAAAAATACAGTTATCTGTGGGGAAAATAAAATCTTTGGAGATAACTAGTTATACTGGAAGAAAAAAAATCTTCACACATTACCAGTTATCTGGCCATGGTTATCTGTAAGGAACAAGGGGTTATAAACAGGTAAATTTGTATGTGGAGTGGGCCAAATTTTCTACCGTTGAGTATATTTATTTTTTGCAAAAACGCACTGCAATTTTAATTTACTGTGATACAATGGTATGTGAAACGTAAATTACGCCGTCAAGCTGTCTGCTAATAATCATTTCTCCGTAACGCTCAAAAGTACTGCGTCAATTCAATATTGTACAATTAATTCTGATACTATAACATGTCACATCCTCGATTCGTCACTAGTAATCAACCCGTGAAAATCTAGGAACTGACTAAATAGATTTCATTCATAACATTATCCATTTACAGTGAACGCGTCATGGGTATTGTAATCAGTGTCACATTGCAGCCACACCCGTCTAAGGTACTGCAAATATTCGTCATTCGACATTTTCAAGACTTCACGTCACGACATCAGTCAACCCTAAATCCTACGGACGTATTATTGATATTGACTTATATGGTATCTTAGACGTCTGCTTTAACTACGTATTGTGAGTTACGTCTGAGCTATTTTAAAACTTCTGTCCTATTTGTGTCACATAATGTTTATTACAATTGAAAATAAAATGGAAATGATCATTTCGAAACTACAAGAACAAAACACATTTAAAGAATCATCTATTCGATAAAAAAAAACTATAGCATTGTGAAAAAAATATTGAGCTTGCATTGATCGGCTGGTTCCATAAAATTTTGAAACAATCATAATGATTATTATTAATGAATACAATAATAATAATGAATATCAATTCCATCCGATCACTAACAGTGGATGAAATTAGACTTCTACGACTTGACTGTATCATGAAATTATTACTGAGTATTAAGATCACACACGTACAAACGTACGTTTTCATATACATTCATAGAAATGGAGATAGTGGTAGTGTTGTAAAATAAATAATAATAATTAACATCATGGGACACTTGACACCAATTGACCTAGTCCCAAACTAAGCAAAGCTTGTACTAGGGATACTAGGCAATGCATAAACACATAAGATACAATACATATTAAACATCCAAGATCCGAGAATAAACATTCGTATTATTGATACAAATATCTGCCCCGGCCGGCATCCAACCCGGGATCTTAAGCTTCGTAGTCAGATTCTGTAACCACTTGTCCATCCAGTAATATTTTTTAAATTCTCGTCAAAATAGTTTAATTCTTTGCAATAATATCATATATTTAGCTTAAAATTCTGTTCCTCGAATCCTCAAAACTGTTCGACCTTGATCAGAAAAGGATGTCACCTTAGTTTCGTGACATTTCGGCTCTACCGTTATTTTAAGGTCTCGCTGTTTGTCTCATTAGCCTTGGCTAACGGTAAACTTGAGTAATAGCAATAGCCACAGATTTATGGAATCTGACGTAAACGGCAAAACCCCTTGAGCCTTTTTGTGAACTCAGATCCGGGAGAGATCGTGAATCAGCTACCATGCTCGAGTTGCTTTCAGACCCGTAACTGATCGCATTATTTTTTCATTGTATTACTATCCGTTTACTGTCCATGTATAATTTTGAGGCATAGAAGAATTTATACTGAATATTTGGAAAACATTTCGATCCGCATAAGCGATCCCTTCAAATAGCGAACCTACTGTGTTAAAAATAAAGTTGTGTTAAATACTTGCAATGTATACAGATCATTTATAAATATTGTGAAACTATTCTCAAAAAAATACCTCGTTGAGTTTCTTTCCGGCTTCTTCTCAACAGAGGTTTTTTCCGAACCGGTGGTAGATTTTTTTGACTTTCATAAGTGCTTGTTATAGCCTAAATTGAATAAAGAGATTTTGACTTTGACTTTGACTGAATCTGTCTGAGTTAGTTCATTAGGCATAAAATATATACGGTAGAAACTATAGATATTCTCCTTCCACACAAGAACCCTGAACTTGGCAAGGTGAAACAAGTGTACTCAATTCAAGCCTAGTTGAATTCTTGTAGAACTAACCAAAATAACTTTATAAAAATACAAAAAGATGATTTGAAATTATTATTATTAGATACGCTGCCAATTTAAGGGTTAAACGAAAAGCTCTTTCTACAAAAAACGCTAAGCTTGTAATCTGATAAATTTAAATGACTTACTTTTAAGTCATATTTGTTTTTACTGTTTAGTGTGTTTTAAGTGTGTTTTGTGTGTTAGCTGTATGGTAGAATGCGAAATAAAATAAATAACAATCGGAAGGTAGTTCCATGGAGTTACCAAGTTCAAGCTTTATCTTAAAACTGCATGGAATATTGACTGTAGCTATGAAATCTCGTTAATGAAATAAATATGAACTGGAATAATAGTAACTTTGTATTGAATTTATAGTTATAGCGTTCTATAATTGGCTTTATTGATCATCTTATACCGGATATTGAGTTATCCTATCTTCCCGGATGTAGTAAAAATACATGACTCATTTTCCATTGTTAACTTCCACTCATCGATCTAATTTTTGCACTAAAAAATTTAACTAAATTCCTTTTTTTACATATGATAGGTGGGAAGCAAGCAGTCGGGATTTCTGATGGAAAGTAATCACGGCCGCCCATGAACACCCATAATATAAGTTGAGTAACGGGTGCGTTTAAGGCCCTTTGAGAAAAGAGTAGAAGCTCGTTTTTTGCAGATCCTAAATCTATTTATTTGCTTGAATTATGTATCTTCATTGAGGCATAATAAGTTTCGAAAGGTACTCAAAATTAAGGCTTCAACGTTATTAATTTCCCAGAGTAGCCTCAAACTATTGCGACATTTAAAACAGGTTAGTTAAGATTGTTACTAAAATTATTCCATAAATTTAAAAATCCCATTAAAATTCGCAAAATGTTTATAGGCGCTTGTAAAACACCCGCTTCTGTCTGCGCGAGGGCGGCTCCTTTGTTGCCTCTTATTTTGTTTACCGTTAACCGACAAATGCTAGAAACAAAACTTAACTTTCACTACTTTATATATGACGTTGTAAATTAAGTCATTGTCGGTCTGCATTCATCTTTCGTCTTTTGTTTGTATCTTAACGGTGAGCAGGGCTCGAGCCGCTCAGGGAGGCCAGTAATAAAGCTGTAGCTGTAGCAAAAAAACAGCGTGCGACAGCGTCAAACATTTCACTAGGGCATTGTTTGTTTTTACCGTGCTCAGACTTATAAATGGGCGCACAAAACGCTGCCTAAGCGCAACACAATCAAACTGGTGAACAAGGGTACACCGTGAAATTTGTTTTTGACGCGGTACCAATAGTCGCATCATTGGATGTTTGTGTGATAAATTGTACGTCAATAATACGCCTACTTTCCGGTTCATTCTCTAAATGAGACTAGTTTTTTGGAGGACTTGAAACGTTGCGTCTTGAGCTATTGTCACGACAGATACGAGTCAATTGCCATTTTATGAATCATCGACCCCGCAATTTTTACATTAATCGTACCTATTTGAATATACGTACATATATGTCATCTACGATCATGCGTAAAATGACTTCCACGATATTTTATGAATAAACCTCATGTAATGAATTACCCACCAGTCAATTACATTACATTTTATAAAGTATGCATGAAAGTGTTGGTTTTTACTTGGAACATTTTAAAGTGTGAATAATATTTCCCAACTACAGTTACATGTTAGGGAAATGTACTATTCAAAACAAAAACTACGTCAATCAGGCTTGTGCAATGTGAATGTATAATACGAAAGGTGACAAAACACGGATTCGTAGCTCTATCTAGGTGTTCAAACGCATCCGTGAGTGCGTTTAATTACCAAGAGGATCTTACGAAACTGCAGTTACCGTTTGGACGCAGATCGCGTTATGCAATACCACGTGCGTACGCGCAGTCGCTCATATACCAATGGGGGCTATCGCGAATGAATTTTCCGCTAGAGGCGCTAGTGTAGCGTGAGGTCAACGAAATGTCAAATCTCATAGTTTTTGGGTGAGCTACGCCGGTTTTTTTATAATTAGAATAATTTTGTGAATATTTTGCATTACCTGAAATTAATTATGGCAATTATGCGATACGGGGCAATGAACGTCTGTAATTTAAGACAGTTTTGTCTTTCGAAAACTTTTGCCCTCCCTTTTTTCCGAACAAAACGGGATTATGCAATACTGTGGTTGCTCAATATGTTTATGATACTGTTTTACGATGTATTAAATATGATTTTCATCTAAACTTAGTTTTCACGGCCGTTATAACAGACTTTTAAAACCTCACGCAACAGTGGCGCCATCTAGTGAGAGAAAAAACGATAGCCCTCATTGGTTTGCACAATACTGCCTGTATTTGCTGAATGTAGTGAAATTAATGCAAAGGCATCATTTATTGCTTTTAAGACAGCTATAATGTGTATTTGGCATTTTTTGCGCGGCTGCTGGTGTATTAAAATATACTTATAACAGTAGCTGTACCTGTGACTTCATTCTCGTGGACTTTGATCTTTCTAAACCAGTTATAATTATTGACTCCAGAAATGACAAGTTATATGCCCACAGAACTTTAACGAATACTTTTTTTGTAATTATCTGTATATCTTTTAGGAACGAAAGCTAAATAAAATTTTTAAATTGAAGAAAATTTCACATAAGATACCTCATATTCTGTAAACTAAAATTAATTTGAAAATTGAATGCATTTACATAATTATATTAAAATCAGCCGCTACCCGCAACTTCGTCAGCGTAGATTTCGGTTTTCAGTATCCTGCGGGAAGTATGGAATTTTCCGGGATAAAACTATTCTATGTCCTTTCCCGGGATGTTCTGTGATGAAGTAACAAACAAACAAACAAATAAATAAACAGACTTACAAACTTTAGCATTTATTATATTAGTAGGATAAATCGGCATTAACATATTGGACATATGACTCATAACAACGTAAAGTTCTCCAATGCGATTCTAATATTTACCTACGTCACGCCATGATCTATTGCCGGATGAAACATACAAGGCTTGCTAAGCAGCCAATTAGAATCTAAGCGCGCCGCTAAACCCGGCTATGGAGATAAAACATGACTTTCAAGTTTCTTAAGAAAACTATGACGTAGTTTCTTGGGTATTGGGGATATTACTGAACGAGCTCTAAAGCTTCCATAAAATTGCCAATTACGGCGGGCGTGGAATTTATAGTGGACTTTGAGCCCACGTGACGCAGCAACTTTGACCACCTGACTAATCTTTCAATTTTGCAATAAACTGAGCGCTTAACACTTTTTTTTACAATATTGTCTTTTTTATTTTGCCGGATGAAACATACAAGGCTTGCTAAGCAGCCAATTAGAATCTAAGCGCGCCGCTAAACCCGGCTATGGAAAGAAAACATGACTTTTAAGTTTCCTAAGAAAATTATGACGTAGTTTCTTGGGTATTAGGGATATTACTGAACGAGCTCTAAAGCTTCCATAAAATTGTTAATCACGGCGGGCTTGGAATATATAGTGGACTTTGAGCCCATGTGACGCAGCAACTTTGACCACCTGACTAATCTTTCAATTTTGCAATAAACTGAGCGCTCAACACTTTTTTTTACAATATTGTCTTTTTTATTTTGCCGGATGAAACATACAAGGCTTGCTAAGCAGCCATTTAGAATCTAAGCTCGCCGCTAAACCCGGCTATGGAAAGAAAACATGACTTTTAAATTTCCTAAGAAAATTATGACGTAGTTTCTTGGGTATTGGGGATATTACTGAACGAGCTCTAAAGCTTCCATAAAATTGCCAATCACGGCGGGCGTGGAATATATAGTGGACTTTGAGCCCATGTGACGCAGCAACCTTGACCACCTGACTAATCTTTCAATTTTGCAATAAAATGAGCGCTTAACACTTTTTTTTACAATATTGTCTTTTTTATTGGGAAATATATGTGAACACTTAGGTATACACTCGTACAACTCGTACTAATATTATAAATGCGAAAGTAACTCTGTCTGTCTGTCTGTTTATCTGTCTGTCTGTTACGCTTTCACGTCGAAACTGTTGAACCGATGTAGATGAAATTTGGTATAGAGATAATTTAAGCCCCAAGGATCAACATAGAATACTTTTTATTCCGGTAGAGGGCGCCACCGCGCGATAACCTAGGTCCGCGCAGACGAAGTCGTGGGCATAAGCTAGTCTCCAATAATTGAATAATCTAATTGTTACATCACGTTTTCGAAAAACTATTCAACTATTTTTTATTAAGAAACAAAATGATACAACTACAACGATCAATTTCTTTAACTCAGCTATACTCAACCTGCGGCCCGTGGGCCGCATTTGGCCCACCAAGCTTCTTTAAGGGCCCACTTGGTACGAAATAAAATACAATTATTATGTATGACCTTTAATGCTGCGGCCCGCTGTATCAATACTACGACACATTATTTGTTCCCACATAGAAATAACATAACCATAAAAAAGCCATTTTTAATACAAGCTTTTTTTGCTAACTGCTTTTTTTGTTTCACTCAAACTACATTTGAATACGAAATTTCAGGTCGAAGCTACGAACCGTTGAGGAGTTCAGTCCTGCGGAGACGATCCTGGCTGGACTACTAGGATGTCACTACTAGATTATTATATTGTGACGCGATTTACACAAATATTGCAAATTTCAAGTCAATCAGACTACTGGAAGATGGTAAAATTTTAATTGTAAGATTTGATTACAGACAGATAGATAACGGAACAGGTGAAACTAAATAAAAGCTTGTAAAAAGGTTGAGTATAACTGCTTTAACCGCACATGTCTCTAAATTGTATCCTTGGAGAAACGAGTAAGAACAATTTTTTTGTGGATAAAATGGAAAATAAATCTTTCAGGAATCTTCCAAAGGAGAAATCTCACTTGGAGGTATCCATGTTGGTATGTACGGAACAAACATAACGATCCGCCATTAAACAAGATATAACAGCATAATTTCGTTTGATTTGAAATGCCGAAGCAATTTAATCATTATCTGTCAGAAAATTAACGGCGTCAAAGTTATTCGATTTTCAATTTAATAATTGAGCTTATAGGGTAATGAATTGGTGGGTGAGGTTCTGGTTTTTAAGTCTTGTGTGTTGGGGACAAGTCCGAGGAAGGAATTGGCGGTATTTGCAGAACGGTGCAGCGGGACCGCGGAGCCGCGCATTGCGAGCGGCCGCGCGCCGACTGGGTGGGCATTTGCCGGCCGGCCGCCGCGGTTGGCTCTTTTTCTTTTACATTTTCGAATTTAAATACAAGAATTTAAACTGTGCGAAACCATCTCGATTATATTTCAAGCTCTATCCCACCATTCAAGCGCACGCAAGTTAGAGCCATCATGCTATCGACACGCGATTTTAACACCCAAAGTAACCTAACAGCGATTGAACCATTTCGAATTTCATCTTTCATGATGTAATAATTAAATCACCGCGATTAATTGGCAAGAAATACAAAGAGAAGGGTGTACAATTAAAACATTACTTTGTCGTCAAATTATGTCGTAATTAGCTGGACAATTAAAATCGAAGATCATTATTGTGATAAAAAGTCGTGTGGGAAGCGATCCTCTTTTTGCAGTTGTTCCAGATTGGTTAAGGTACAGAAGTGATTCAGCTATGAACCGATAGTTACCTTAATTTAGAGTACCACAAGAAAAATAAGAAATATTTATATTGAGATTCAGTACCTACCATCAAACCGATACTGAAACGTACCGTTGAAAAATTCTGTTAAAAAATGCCGTCGTGCAGAGACGATACTACCAGAATTATCAGCCAAATTTCAGCTCAAATGGATGCCGGAAAGTGGAAAAATAATTTTATTTTATTTTTAATCATTACTGTATACACACACATAAAAACGTTGTATGTTAAATAAAATATTGTTATAACAATTTACAGAGGGGAACAATCGATCTAGTTTGAACATTTAGCCCGAGTAAAATTCGTTGGCCCAGATAAATTTGCTAATATATTGCTCAAAGAAAAAAATATAAAAACTGTACTTTCTACACAACGCTTAGTCTATGACCAGAAGAGGAAGGCTGCGTGAAAATATCCATCGAGAGACGGCACTTGTTCACATGTGATTATAGTAACGGTTCTTGAGGAAAATACGAGCTATGACCTAAAATGAATGACTGTATTTAGTTCATATATTTCCTGTGATGGAAGCCAGCACAATCTGACTACCCTGAGTTGGCACGTAGTGGATAAGACTAGGCACTATCATTTATTTATTTATTCAATAATAATAATCATTTCAAAAAGTGTAATATTACAGGTGAAAACCCAATCATATACCTGAATGAACTCACTAGAGAAAAATATATTTTATTATTAACGTAAGGCTTACGGTATTATGGCTCTGAAAGGTAACTTTGACCCTTGGTATTAACTCGGTCCTGGTTTATTATTGCTTTGAGAATACGGCTCTTTGAGGCCTCCTCTCAAAATTAGAGGGCTTGAGTTGTATTTTCCTCTTGAGCTACGTGCGGATATCATAGGACTTCTTCGCATGTGTATGCAGGTTTCCTCACGATGCCAAGATGTAAATATTTCTCTTTAATTTTACTGAAGCAGGGTTTGCATATCAATTTAAAAAATGATTAATTTTTTAGGCGCCATATCAAACAGTGGTACTACGGTTTTCAAATGTTGTAAATGGACTGGTTATATAATGGACCATTTAACCCTCTCTCCACTTTTTCTTTGTTTTGTTTGTAAAATCATGTATAGGTGCTTCAGAATCCTTCAAGTGAATTTTTGTAAGTAATTCATTTACTACAACGGTTACTTTCTCCAGTCTAATTTGAATATTATATAGGTATGTAGAGTCTTATTAAATCAAAACTAATGATGCTAACCTCAAAACAGCAAACACAACTTTCTGAATGAACAACAATATTATGTGTAACTTACCTCCATGCAATACAAATATTGTGCAGAAAGGTAAATACATATTACAGTGCATTTAAACAGCTTTATGTTTTACGAAATTCCCAACTTTCACGTAAAAACTCGTATCGCAGGTAGCAGCAGCAAGGTACTGTCGTTTTTACGAAAGAACGTCAAACACTTTGCAATTGCATTCAGGAATCAAAGAGTAAGTAGTTTTTTTTATTTAGTTTAGAAATTTCACAAAGATTTGACGCAAAGTAGTTCTGATAGGAGTAAAGTAGCGCTAAACTGCAGTAACCAAATTCAATCTATTTTTGATAAAATAAATCAGTAAATACAGAATATGCTAAAAAAAAGTCTATAATATTTCTAATATTTTTAAAAACTATGATTTAGCCGATTAAAAAGTCCGGTAAGCCAATTTCTTAGATAAATAATGCTTTGACAGGTCTGAAGAAAATTACCAGAAAATTGCGTTGAGTTTTGACGATAACAAAATGCAAAAACCACGGCTTTTGTTGTTGCCAGAACATTTTTTAGAAGGCTGCCGTGGACTCTGCTCAAGTAGCTAGGAAAGTATATACCTGAAAGCTTGCTTCTAACTCTTCTGTCCGATGAAACCATTCGTTCAACATGATGTCAACACAACAGCTCTCTTCGCGCTCCTGACCAATATCCCGCTGCCTAATGTTTTCGTAAACAATTTACAACACATGATACTTTACCATGACCGCACATATATAAATAATTTTCTCTAAAATAGATAGATAACACGAAAAATATTTCAAAATCAATTTAAAAACTTCACATTTACACAATATTATGTGAACGCATTGAAGTCAGCGTAAATTGTCAAAGAGCTGTCGGATGACCAATCAGAGACAATGTAGATGTTGTGTGAGAAAAAAATAAATTAAGAGTCAATTTATTGCTGGCCAGTATTCATCGGAGTTTTGTGAAAAAAGGTTTTACTTTTTTTTAAGTTTAACTGTCTTGAATTAAAATAAAATAAAATATTATTACTGAGTTGTTAGCGCGAGGTCCTTATTTATATACCTAAAAAGCTATATAGGTACTTATTTTATTGGTACATTTTGCAACGAAACGTTGTTTGATTTTATTAATCAAAACTGCCTTATTACAATGTCGTAACTGGGTAGTCATATGACTTCTGGTTTATGGTCGCCACTCGAATACCCTACCCTTATTGTTAAGACAAGTCATTAATAAGCAGTGGACACTTGAAGGAAAACATCGTGAGGAAACCTGCACGAACCTGTGAAGCAATTCAATGGTGTGTGTACGTGTGAAGTTACCAATCCGCAATGGACCCGCGTTGGAACTCCGGCCCAAGCCCTCTCATTCTGAGAGGTGGCCGTGCTCAACTGTGAGACGTATACAGGTTGTAAAATTTAGATCTGTCACAATTTTTAGTAACACAGATTTTAATAACTAGAAATTTGCATTCATAGATTTAAAAAAAACTTTTACTTACATTAATTTTATTTGGATATCGATAGAGTAAGTCATAAGCTAAGTTACTATGAAACACGATATCTAGAATAAATAAAATGCACTGTATTTCATATTCATTAACAATGCAAGCTTTATTTTTCAAATCATCCGGGTTCGATGCCTGAGCTAAGTAGGTACAAGTTTTTTAAATGTTTGAATGCAGTTTTCATTGTTACTGAAATCGATGTCCTGGTTCCTAAGAACAGATCTTCGTATGCCTTATACTTTCAGACCTTTTCAGACTTTCTTTATGACCGATTTGAATGATTGTTACACCCTGTATACGCTGGGATGATAAGTGGAACACTTACAGCAAAGTTCGTTGACCGTTGAATCTGCACCAAGATCTGTAACAAAGAAAAGAAAAATTGTTGATTTATTGAATTAATTTTTCTTCACCTAAGAACTTTTGCATGCCACGTTTTCTTCCCATAGAGCAGCCATACCACGCACGTGAGTACCACAAAACGAGATTATTTTAAAAAGCAGGGGCTAGGTACTTTGTTTTTTTTATCGAGGGACTAAAATAAGCCAATATATACCCGAGGTGGTTAACCACCCGAGCTTCAGCGAGGGTGTCTATTTATCCAAGGGTTTAAATTGACTTAGTCACGAGGTGAAAACTCTATTTTTCACTTCGATTGCGAGAAATAAATTGTCATTTAGAGCTTAACTGTGAAAGAATTAATCCGTTTCTTATTTCTCCAGTCCATAAAACTTTCATAGGTTTTTAAATAAATCTTTCTAGATTTCGGCGGTAAATGGTCAACATCATAATTTTCACTATCACTTGTTGACATTGTCAGAATTATCAAATTATTTTAATCATTTATGATTTACGCTCTACAACAGATTCAAAGTTTTCGCTGTAAGTATTTTTTCCAACCAGACACAGATATAACAAAATCGCATCGGCGAAATGGTCAATGCACAATTTTTTTTTATTAGACTGGAAGGCAAACGAGCAAGTGGGTTTCCTGGTGGTAAGAGATCACCACCGCCCATAAACATCTGCAACACCAGGGGTATTGCAGATGCGTTGCCAACCTAGAAGCCTAAGTTGGAATACCTCAAGTGCCAGTAATTTCACCGGCTGTCTTACTCTCCGCGCCGAAACACAACAGTGCAAGCACTGCTGCTTCACGGCAGGATTAGCGAGCAAGATGGTGGTAGCAATCTGGGCGGACCTTACACAAGGTCCTACCACCTGCAAAATACCTTCATAAATTACTTAATTTTTACCTCATTTGCTCAATCAAGTTATGAATATTTGCGTTTTTTATAGCCATTTTAACTCTATCAAAGTAGCCCCAAAATTTCATGAAGTACCCTGGTTTACGGTATCGCGTTTGTATCGAGGAAACGCGCGTCAACTACGCCACTATAAACGTGGTGAGCAAGATTCTTCACTTGATCGATCTTTTGTGTGCATTATTGTTTTTATCGCAGATATAATCTTAGCCTTTACACATGGAAGCAATAGCTGGTAACCTAGATTTTTAAACCTAAAATAAACTGGTTTTAAATCAATAGTCGCTGTTGTTCAAACCTCTTATATTGTTGGTGTAAAGTTCAAATTTGTAATCATGGGTAATACGTAGGGTATTAGAAACTTAGATCAAGGATTCAAGTTTACTAAATTATTACCTGTCATATTGCAGACGTAGTCGGCACGAGGTCAAAATAAAAGATTATACCTACATCAAGAGGATAATTGCTAGAGTAAACATAATGTTATTTATTACCTACTCATAAAAATGTTTTATCGATCGACCTTTTGATATTTTGTTAGATATTGCCAATAATTAACTAAGAATTATTTTATTATATCACGCGAAAAAATTTACGTTTCCTTTATCTTCTTTGTTATCTACTTGCATTGTTCCGCGTTTGTGTTTATAAAAAAAGAATGTTAGTAACTGACCAACAGACAGCGGAAAGCGTAAACCACCTGAGTTATTGACTGAAAATTTGACTAATATAAATATTCCTTGAGATCCTTTGTCTTTCTCATCTACTCTTTTTCGGCAATTTTGACCAGAATTTTGGCGATCTCACATGCCATAAGGTAGCTTTAGGACGCCCTTGTAATGCAATCAAGAACTGGCCTCCAGGAGTCCGCTTTCCTTCCTTTAAATATGAACTTAGTCAAAGTCAAAGTCAAAATATTCAATTTATAGCCTAAATTAAAAAAAAGCACTTATGAATGTCAAAAAATAACTACCACCAAGTCTCCATCATTATTATAACTAGGGATTCTACCATTATTCATACGATATTATATGAATGACTAGATTTTGCCCGCGGCTTCGCCCGTGAGAAATTCCGTTATCGCTCGCTGTTCCCTCGGGCACTTTGCATTTTTCCGAGATAAAAAGTAGCCTATGTCCCTTTCTGCCCCATAAATTACTGTCTCTATGCCAAAAATCACCTCAATCCGTCGCTCCATTTCGACGTAAAAGACGGACAAACATAAACATACAAACACACAAACGCACACACTTTCGCATTAATTATAATATTAAGTATGAATTCGTGACAGAACAAAATACATCTTCGTTAATTACAGCACAGTGAGCTAACAAGTACACTTCATTTTAACCCGGTCGTCGCCCTCGTCGAATAGTCTTTAACGTCCGGAAGACCCGGACACACTGCATCCGGCCCGGACAACCCGATGAACCCGGACTTCCGGCGTATCTTAGCAGGCTCTAGTGCGTGAAGCCGGCGCTACTGTGCTGATTAAATTTAATTGAAATTAGGCTGGTCGAGTGTTCCGCTTAGAGAAAGGAAGGATGCTAGTGAACTTTTTGAAAGCTTTTATAATTGGTTAACTTAAGTTTTCTGACATGGTCCATACTATTTTATCGATAGTAGACTAATAATGTAGCTCACTTCTGTAGATATATTTTTGTAAAAATAAATTGACACTTTATTTTGCCAAGTCACACGTTTCGTGAGATTAATAGGTTTTGTGCCTTGGTCTGTTTAATTAAAAAAAAGAGGTCGTATTGACAGCTGTCAGTCAAATATCGCCATACAACGACACATATATTCACACACACACACACACGTACAAAAATGTACGTACGTTCGGTGACATTTTGACAACTGACAGTTACCAATCCAACTTTTTTTTTAATCAATCATTCCAAGGCACCAAACCCATTAATCGCACGAAACGTGTAGTTTCCGAAATAAAGCTTAAATTTATTTTTACAAAAAAACGGTAAGTGTAAAAAATCTATCTATAGGAACGAGCAACATATAAGTCTACTATCGATAAAAAATATAATATGGACCATCCCAGAAAATTTAAGGTACCCAATTCAGTGTACAACTCTGGGTAGAGTAATTAATTATTTTGTTGAATCAAATTAGTTACCTTGCTTACCCACGAGCTTACGATAGCTATATCAAGACATCACATGTGTTATTATAGTTCTTTGATGGACCTTTTTCATTTAAGAGGAGATACACGAGCATGCGCGTCACCTGATGGGAAGCAATCATCGCCGCTCATAGACACCCATAAATCACGATGTATTTCATACATTTTACTTTCCCCGATATCGTGTCGGCGTGCGATACCAATATATGATCGGACAATCAGAAAACGCTCTAAAGGTGCGTAAGATGGGATCATTCTAAATTCGCTTGAGATAGCACAGTTTATTCTTACACAGGTACAGTTTACCCATTAACTTTTGTACGAAGGATCCAATAGGAACCAGAGGGTTCCGTGAGTGCGTTACGGGTGTTTGTGGTCGGTCTCGTCGCTTCCTATTCCGGCCTTTGTCGTGTCGTCGCGACACGCTACGCACAATCAACCTGACATAAGTTCTTGTACGCACTCGCGATTTTAATATTTATAAATTTGGGCTCTGCAGAAAATCAGCGTTGCTGCACCCTCTGTGTAGTGGAGACCCTTTTTCGGTGACAATTGGGGTCGCCACCATACAATTTATTGTAAATTATGCTTGTATAGTAATATATATTATGGTTTTTGGGTTTGGTGGTGGTACTGTTGGAACCGTCAATAAATCATTTTTCTTTCTTCTTTCTTTAAATATTTTTTTCCGATTGGTTAGTTAAAATGTACCCTTTTTATGAATCAGAGGGCCTCATCGAAGTTCGTATCGTACCGTCCCTCTCGCTCTCCTAATAAATAGTTAAGTGTCAGAGGGATCGAACGACATTAACTTCGATTTTCAATGTATGTGACAGCTATCACAGAACGCTTCTCTCTCTTATCAAATTATTGTAATGCGTACAAATATTGCTGCTCGAAAATATTTCAAATTAAAAATTCTAAAATTAAAAATTTGTTTTGAAATCGGTTTTACGGTTTGAGTTAGGTACTTTGTATCAAAAATGCTTTTTATAATGAGATCTCTTTAAATTCAAGTTACATATCATTAACCAGAATAAAGTATAATTCGTACTTTTTGCTGCATTATTAAATGCACTTGAATAGTACAACTCTTAACGCTCCAGTTAGAAACAGAAAACAAAATATTTTGTTTGAATGAAAAGTACTTTTTTCTAGTTAAAGTACTCTTATCTCCATGTGTATTCTTTGTACCAAAATTTTACACATGTGTACATGCCATGTAAGTACCTAATTTGCCTTTGATTTTCTAAAATATGGAATTTACAATCTATCAGTGCGTCAAATGAACAAAATATGAAAACAAATCACTCGTGCGTCCCAGCGCTATCTAATGCTCGCGAACGCACACAACAAACCGTCGTCTGTACACGTGACGTAAATACAAGCACACGCAAGAATTTATGAATGGAGCTGTAGTTCGTAACGCGGACCTTGGGGCCAATTCTCGCGCTAATGTCGAACGCTCGATAAGTTACGATCGAACGGTGCAATGAACTTGGCCGAGAAAATGGTCATTGTTCTAATAGAGTTGTTTTGTTTTTCTTTAGGCTGTTTAATGAATGGAAGTTGTTGGGACATGGATTAAATATCTGATTTACAAGTTTATACTTATTTAACAATATTTATATAACCTTTGTATGTACCTATGTAAGTTGTTTTCAATTTTTGTAAGCCGAGATTCATCCACTTCTAGTTATATGTAATTATACCTTGGGACAAATTACACCAATTGACCTAGCCCCAAACTAAGCAAAGCTTGTACTTGATGCTAGAAAACGTCCGAACCAAACCAAACCCGCAACCTCTAGCTTCGTAATCAGGGTCACTAATAACTTAGATATCCGGTCGTAATGATAAAAAAGATGGTAGCGTAAGTACAATAGACAAAATTATAGCCAGCAAAAAGTTTGTAAATAAAATAAATATTTAAGTAACAAAAAAATATTTCAACAAGAAATATTTGCATGTTTTTTTAAAGTCTAATCTTGTCCTGAATTTAACCCATTAGTGATCAGATCTTAAAATCCTTATGAGATTAGAAAGTATTCAAATAAGTCTCCATTTTGTATGACGAACGTTAAATTCCCTACAAATCCAAACTCTTAGTCATCGCATCAAAACAAAATCACATAAACGTCCAAGAAATTTTCTGCATTTTCTACTCAATAGTAACACATTCCTCGTTAAAAACAACTGAATTTGTGAATCATTCTTGGCACAAACAATATTGAATTTATGTGCAGTGAGGAAAATATTCACATCGGATAAGAAAATTATTGGCATGTGTGTGACCTTGACTGGGTTGAGTGTTGCCAATTAAAAAATTTAAATGTATTTCGCAATGTAATTTATTGATAATTTAATGGAATGTTTTGATAATTTAATGTAATGTATTTCTTTTAATAATGTGAGTTAAATTAAAGTAAATAACATATTAATATAATGTAAGCAATTTAAATTTTTAATTTTCAATAATTTTATGTTCAAACACAATGCTATGTACAATACATAGCATTGTGTTTGAACATAAATAAACAAATAAATAATTCTGAATAAATAAATAAATAAAATAAAAATTGTTAATACATGAAACATAAAAAAGTTTACCTACATAGAGAGATCGATATACAAAGTATATACAGGGCAAAAAGTATAGAACCGTACCGTACGAGTATGCTTGCGGGTGCGGCTTTAATTATTTTTTCATAAAAATAATGTTTATGTTTCTGTTAAAAAACCTATTTTAAAGTTTTTAGCAAATAGTTCATGGCATAGCTATTTACAAGAAACATTAATTGTAATCAATTGTGATTTTAGTATTACTGATTCGCCAACTCAATACCATTCCAAGACTATGCGGACACCTAATATTTTCTATTACAAACGTAATAACTTTCCGTTCACTCTATCGTCAATTATTATGGCACCTTGAAGTCAAACTAAAACAAATAGTCATCCTTAGCTTATGACTAGCCGTTATCCGCGACTCCGTCCGCGCAGAATTTGTTTATCTCTATCCCGCGGGAGCTATGTAATTTTAAACTACAAGCTAAGCCTTCTCAATATGAGAGAGCTCATATTGAGAAGGCGTAGCTTGTAGTTCCCACAAGACTGTGTAGATTAAAAGTTCACTCATACCATATTATTGCTTTATAAATGAAGTGTAATTTCATTCTCTAATTTCTAAAAATTCTAAGCACAAGTCCTGATTTGAACCCACGACCCACTGCCGGAGAAGCCATAGGACCAACAACTACTCGTAGACCACCAAGGACGGAAATAAACATGCTAACATTTCTATTCTTTTTATTATTAGTTCTGAGGTTATAGCGCATATCCATTTTAAACTATTAAGTCATGGACAAGGAAATGACGCAAAAAGCACCTTTATTCCAGGTCCGGCGTACTTTTCTATGTTTGACAAAAGTATAAACTGATCAAAATAGAAAGACACGTACGCTGTATAATAAGACTTGTCATAAACGACCTCTTCTTTTTATGCGGATAGCGTCTCAGACCGTTCAGACCCATATTAAGTACTGCAAATAAAGCTTGGACGCAGTTTTATGTGTTTACAAATACCGTTTTTAGACGCGTGATGTCAAAGGAAACGGTTAGTTGTCTTGGGTTTTGACGTAGGATTTCAACACCTCAAAATGCTTTTTAGAATATCTAATTATAAGTGCCAAGTTTAGGCTGCACTCAGCGGTCCACTGTACGAGTGTTCGAGAAGGGCTGCAGTACGGGAGGAACGGCGACGGATTGTAAAGCTTGCCACCACCCCTGATGTGGCGACCACGACCACTCTGCCAAGAGTGTGACGACCAAGAAGAAGAATGATGTGCCCTCTATCCTTACAAACTATTAGACCGTAAACATAATTGAAACTGATGCCGCAATCATACTATCAATGTGAAAAATGCCAAAAAATATGCCCTGCCGAGTTGGATACGACGAAGATTGAAGTAGGGTCTTACTTCGACCACGTGATGTAGGTTTAAATGGAATTTACTTGTCCTATGAGTGCGTAGGCGTGATTGTCAATAAACTTCTATGGGCAAATTAAAGTAGGGTACAGTCGGAATCTTAAACTTCTGAACAAAAATTCAACTAAAAATATTTAAACACATTTCTACGCCGTTAACAAGAAGTGTCGTATGAATTCACATTATTTTTGATCAAATTTTTGACTAAAAATTATTTTTAACTGTACTCGCCTGATATTTTCAGAACTGTAAAATATATATCTTTTGATAAGAAAGTGGCGTAGTTAGCTCTATCAAGGCTATTTTACCTACTGCATTTTTGCCTGACTTCAAAAAAATTAGGAGACGCAAAAATTCAGGGCTTTTCCGTGTAATTAATTTCACGAGCACTCCATTTGTATGCCATCACTTATGGCCCTAATATAAACAGGCAACCATATTTATCTCACTGTAATAACCCGTACAAATTCCTAAAAACAGTTACTGTGTTATCTATGCATGCATCGGTGACGTATTGTGTCCGCAGATACATGAGATCACAAACCTACTGTACAAGTTAGTGACGCAAAACTGAAAACCCGTGGGGTTTGTACTCGGATATGAATAAAGATAGTTCTAACAATCAGAGCAGTAAGCGGATCTTTGTTGTCAAAGTAAAGATCCGGGTAGCCTGCGTGATATTTGAAGCGGAGTATTGAAATATTGTAGTCATTTTTTTTATTCGACTGGATGGCAAACGAGCATGTGGGTCTCCTGGTGGTAAGAGATCACCACCGCCCATAGACACCTGCAACACTAGGGGTATTGCAGATGCGTTGCCAACCTAGAGGCCTAAGATGGGATGCCTCAAGTGCCAGTAATTTCATATAATGGATTTAAAACACTTTTCACTTCGATTGAGATTAATTAAATAGCAAAAGTGTGTTATTTTGATTCACTTTTAGTTTTACATAAAATAAAAATTATAACAAAAAAATGTAGAAACATTTTTGCTTGTGACTGTTGACACCTGATTGCCTTGGTCTTAGACGAAGATTTTGATTTATGTACTAGAGCAAAAAAAGTAATTTTATGTCACCTAGATCCAGCATGCCTAAATACCAACTTTACGAGCATGAGAAGTGAAAAACATTTTGTTTACCACAAGAGATAGCTCTCTCCAGCCGCATGTTTTAGCGTCACGTATGTCTTGTTTTCTTTTCTATTGTTTTGTGATCCTGTTGCTTTTTATGACGGTAAAGAAACGTATTTTCTTTATTTTTTCTTTTTATCATCATCATCATCATCATTATAATAATATAAGTTGTTAGGACCACTGTTGGACATATGCATGCATTGACCTCCAGTTGCTTCGATTGGAAGCGGCCTGCATACACCGTGAACTTGCGGCTAACCAGGTAATCCGTCCAAAAACGTGGCCTATCCAGTGACCTTTTAAACAGAGAATGCTTCCACCGTCAAAATTAAAAAAAAATATATAATAATAATTTAATCCTGAAATATACATTTCAGGTCAACTCTCTGCCTACACGCGCCCCACTGCAGGGCACAGACAAATAAAATTATTTATAATGATAATGCACGATAGCTTAGGAATCAAAGTAGCTCACTGTACCTACCTTAAGTTGTAACTCGATTTCGCATTCATATCAATGACGCTACTCGTAACTATTAATAAAACTCAGTAACTTGTTGTAACAATGATCTATTCTCACACCTAATATCCATTTCATACAAACATTGGAAACTACGTTGACCTGTTTTTGTTGTTTTAGTAAGTCATTATGACGCACGTCAAGACCAGATTACCATCTGAACTGAACGATTAAAATTAAACAACGGCATGGTCATGATCGTGATTGTTAAGAGAAGTCTCTTCGTTCCATTCTCCACATAAACGTAGTCACGGTCTCATTTGAAAACTTGGCAACAGACGTAGATGAAATTTTATAAATATGGATAAGACGTAATTATCTATGCCTGTGGTTTTTCAGATTTTCATATAAATGTGTAATATCAGAATTACACGAGCTCAAATGTCGCCAAAAAAAGATGTTAACTTTGCGCGAGAATTACAGACTATTAAATCAATTTTACAAAAATCGAAAAAACCACAGGCATAGAATATATAATGAAGATATTAATTGCAAAATATCATTGATTTCTATGCTATACTTTTCGTATAATATGAGGACAACGAAACCCAAAATTCAACCGCCCAAGTCTTGAAAAGCCTACAGCTATCTCGATATACATTAGCGGGAAGCGGGAAAGCGGAAGGGGATGTGCATGGGGCGGACGGCTGCGAGCGCTTATGTCACGAGCGATAAAGACAGCAATATCACAAACGAATACCTATTTCACACACGCCATTGAATTGCTTCACAAGTTTGTAGACCGTTTACTGTAAGCTCATGGTAAATTTCAATAGTAATTATTATTCCATAGATGAATTTTACTATGAAAAAGTTAGAGATGCAAGCATGGATTTAAAACAACGATCTCCTTGCTTGAGAGACTATATTATATCATAGGCTAACACGGCTTAACATATTTGTACACCTAAGTAATGACAGGGGGGTGTCACTACGCCATTCCGCCGCCGAGCTAAAAGTGCGTACCGGGCCTCCCCAACGTTGAGGCGATTCAGTGGTTGCCGCGCACTGACCCGTGGCGCACGCGCGCGCCTCTTACGCAGTACGACTCAATTTACGTCGCAAACGCGTGTCATAATTTTAATTGGCAATATGTATCCAAAAAAATACTGCATTGCAGCCGATTGTCGGAACAATGAAAAAAATAGTAATTGTCAGTTTTTCTCGGTTCCGGCAAGTGAGAAAGATAGCGAAAAGTACGGTATTCATTACTCATTTATATCTACTGTCATGGTACCTAAATCTATAACAATCCATACTTAATATTATAAATGCTAAAGTGTGTTTGTGTGTTTGTGTGTTTGTATGTTTGTCCCTCTTTCACGCCGTAACGGAGCGACGGATCGACGTGATTTTTGGCATAGAGATAGTTTATGGGCCCGAGAGTGCCATAGGCTACTTTTTATTTCGGAAAAATGCACAGTTCCCGAGGGAACAGCGCGCGATAACCGAATACCACGCGGGCGGAGCCGCGGGCAAAAGCTAGTAATTAATAAATATACACACAAATGTTTTATATCATATACTTATTTAAAATAGGTGGTAGGTAGCTACATATCCATATAATCCATACCTACATCAAAAGAAAATCACGTGTCGTGTATACCTGTGTAACGTGATTTATATGTTCGGTATTCATTTACCTAATAGGTAGGTAGGTATAACAGTTTCTGCATGTGTACCTTGCTTGGTATTTATACTTATAACACTTACCAGCCATTCTGAAGCAACTGTAACATGTGACTATTTCTCGCATGAGATGTACATATTACCTGTCTCATTCTGTGCACTACTGTGAGAAAGTGACGGGTACGTCTCGCAACGAGAGTCACTAAGCATAGTTGCGCTGGACGAGACTGGTACCTAGCTTATTCTTACATAATATTCGACCCTGCGCCATAGAATAAATAAAAGTGCAACCGCTAAGTAAATATTATAAACAGCATAAATCTGATAGTATAATAGGTATTCTATTAAAGTATTGACAACCCTATTTTCGGAATATCTGACAAGGTGTGGAATAATGTCGACCTTCACGCGGCGCCAGAGAGCTCAATGTCGGCTGCTCGCGTGCGGTCCGTTTGTTAATAATAATTATGTAGGCACATAAAAAGGCGGCATTTGTGAACATCAAAACAGAGAGACTTCTGTACTTGTACTATTATCTATTCTGTGGTAATGAGGGTTTTCACAGAGGCAAAATATCGCAAGATGGCGTTACTCGTTGAATCGTGAGATCCGTTAGACGTTTGCTTGCGATTGGCTCATTTAATTTTTTAATCAATCGTGAGCAAACGTCAAACGGACCTCTCGATATTAACGCCATCTAGCGATACTATTCGCCTATCAGCCTCTTAACCTAAGAACAACGATCTGGACAAGTTAAATAAAAGCTTATTTATCTAGCTTAAAATGTAGCCGGTAGAGGAGGACATTCGTGGATAGATAGGATTAGACATACAAAAGTAGACTGAAATATTCTCTTATACTGCATACTTAATTCCTTTTGTCTATAAACAGAAGAATTTTCATACGTAGTTTTAAAGATCATTGACCTTTATTTTCAAAGAAACGCCTGAACAAAAACATTGAAACAAGGAAAATAGAAAGAAAAACTTACGCTTTTAAGTAGCTCTGTTAACTTTCTTTCGTCAACTTTTGATTTGTATTATTATCACTGTTTAATTAAACTTACTAGGCCATCAATATCGATACTCGCAAGTTTGCATGAATCTGAATGATAAAGACCAATGCTTCTTTTATATACTTAGGATACGTCAGAATTTAACACCCACGAAATTACTACCAGTTAAACTCCCTTCACGCCAATTCTTTTAATAGCAAAATGACACTTACACTTCCCCTGCTAGAAGGATATAATTGAATTTGTGAAGTATACCAAATTGGGCTGGTTTTATGAAAATCCCATTTCCATATTTATCTTGATAGAAACTGAGGTCTGAGTCATGGTTACGCATAGTGTTGTAATGTTTGTTTTGTCTGTGTGTCTGTATTGGCGCGAGTGAATGTGAAGGTCACTTTCACTGTGATTCACCGCGGAACCATGGGCCATCGCGACGAGATACGTAACTTGATCTCTTTTGATCCCTATTTGGGTCAACTTTCGGATTTTTGGCATGTGGCACAAGCTACGAGATGGTTCAAACCTAAACAGCTTGGGCATTTACTTTGGCATGTGTCCTTGTGACTGTACGGTGTCTTTATATTGTTTCAGTGAATCATTGCCACCTCGCGTGAGAATTATTATGTTTTGGTCAGTATTATTGACAATATAAGATAGAATTTACTAACTCGTTTTTTTTATATCACAATGTTTTGAAACCTTGAATATTACCGTTTTCAACGAGAACTCGATTTCATGAACAAAAAAGTTGGTCTTTAAAATTCAATAACACAAAATTCCCTCAAACGCAATAGTCAAAAACACTTAAGCCTGAGTTCCTTGTGAGGAAACGCGAACTTCAAGAACATCAAACAATACGAGTCGCAGAGTCAAGGCTGCTGACGCGACCTTTTCAAAATTTGGGAATACCGTATGAGTCATAACTGATTTTTTTTTTGTCTGCCAATGGCTCCAAAATAAGCCACTGTAACATACAGATCAAAAATCGAGGTCCAAGACCAAGAGTGAATAGTCGGTAAGATGAGTCTGCGGTCCGATACCGTTGCATCCACATGCTTAAGCGATGATCATGGCCAAGCCATTGCAAAAAGAAATGCAAAAGGTAAAGATGACGAGAGACGTGCCGAAAAGCATGTGTCAATCGACAAGACCATTTTCGCTCATGGCGGATTGCATTCGATTGTGTGGACGGACTTATTTCTTTATTTATAAAACGAGTAGACCCAGTGAAAAAGTAAAATAAAAACAGTTTGTTCACATCTACATTGAAGCAGACACTTAATCGAGCTTTTGGCATGTCATATTTGATCAAGATTGGTCCACAGTTGCCTCTAGTACACATAGTTCTGCATTTTAATTAGCACAATCAAATGGTGAGGTTGAAATAGGCTTCTTTTATATGAAATCTTGAGAAATGTGACACAGTTCTGATATCGTCGTCACCGTTACTCACAAATCAAACAAATATTTGTCATCGCATCGCTGTGTGTACTTTTGATTGCATCAGCAGCCAGCTGAGTCGCGTGCCGTAAAATATCACGATATTTTCAAGATAAGAATTTCTCACTTACGCGAACGTTAGTTCTAAATTTATCTTTGGTACTTGTAATACAGTACTCTTTATTTACTAAAAATGTTCGTGATTTTGGCGTTGTCTTTACTAATTTTGACGTCGATTTAAAGTTGTCTTCAAAGTCAAAGTCATAATATCTTTATAAAATTTATAGGCTGTAACAAGCACTCAGAGTCGTAAAATCTATCACTGGTTCGGAATAACTCTATTGAGTAGAAACGAAAGTTTTTTAAAATATTTTTATAATAGTTTTACAATGTTATCTACTGGCTTACATCTCAAGTATTTAACACAACTACATATTTAACACCATAGATTCGCTATTTAAATTAAGGGATCGTCGAAACGGACCAGAATTATTTCCGAAACATCCGTGTCCCTGATATAAATTGGGAAAGTTCATTAAGTCTTACTAGGCATCATGGCCAACTATACTTTTTTAAATATATAGCCATACTACCCATGGACATTTGCAACACCAGAGGATTGCAGATTTGTTGCCAACCTAGAGGGCTAGGATAAAACACATTAACTGTAACTGCGATAATTAACGGGTCATTTCACCGGCTGTTAAACCTTCGCGGGAACACAGCAGCGTAAGCACTGCTAGGTGGCCGAATATAACAAGATGTGACCGAATAGGCCAAATATGGAATGGTAACCGAATATTACTGTCATCTCTGATACAGACTCTGCTAAGCAGGCACTAGCGATATACTCGTAACGTGCGTAAAAAATGCCTGCGTCTGCGGCCTAAAATTTCTAACTAAATATGGTCACTGGTCGTTCCATTCATCAAATAAGATGAATGAATGATTCACTCCCACTGACTCAGTTCAGTACTAACATGCCATGCCTCATGTCTTACCACCTCTTACGGACGTTTGTAAACTTAACTACTGGCCCTTTTCAACGAAGTGCAAAATTCGAACTTCGTATTTTGCCGTCCCGCTGACGCTTATAGTGATTTAATACGAGAGCGAGAGGGACGGTACGAATCGAACTTTTATTTTCGAATTTCATAGTAGCCTCCCCTGGCGCTATACTGCGAAGAACAAAATTTGAACTTCGTATCTTGCCATCCCGCTGACGCTTATATTACTTAATACGAAAGTGAGAGGGACGGTACGATACAAACTTTGAATTCAGAATTTCGTGGTAGCCCCCCTGAAATAGCAGATGAAAACGAGGGAAAACCTATGCGCAAGCTGAAAATGCATATACAGGTAAGTAAATAGTAAGATTGCGTTAATGAGTCAAACGTAGTTATAAATTGAATGCTTCCAGTTTGCATTGGTGAATGTGTGTATGAGTCAATGTCTACATAATTTACGGTTATATTGACAAAATTGCTAGGTACGTCGAGAACAAAACGTTTCCATCTGGTATAGGTAAAAAAAAGTCATTCGCGTTTCGTTACACGGGCGCCTGAGTAAAGGCTATCTAAATAGGATATCATCATTCATCATCATCATCCTAGCCGATATACGTCCCACTGCTGGGCACTGGCCTCCTCTCAGAATGAAAGAGCTAATAATAGGATATATCGGTACGATTTAGTACCTAAAAATTGCTAAAAGTTAGCTCCGAAGCGGTAACATTTCGTGTGCTCTGACTTATTTGAAACTTTAATCTGAAAAGGGATCTGAAAGGATCTTTAATCGTGTTAGTCACAGTAATATTAATGAAGAGAACAGGTATATTTTTTTTCAATGAAAAGCAACAGCTACGTAATATTAAATCAAATGAAACAAGAGTTGAATATAAAGTGAAACTTCCATAGCGGAAAGTTTGCTTACTAGTCACTGTCACTTTTCGATGACGAATTAATTCACAAAAACTTTGCAAACGACGTGATTTTCCGATTTGCATTACATTTAATGAGTCTACTTCCATTTCCATTGGTTATGGAAATACGAAGTGAAACCTTTGCATGAATCATTTATTAATGGGTTAGTATTTTTTTCTCACGCTATTGTGACCTTTAGAGCACCACAAACTAAGATTGTGGTCAAATTGGTTACATTTTATGATTCAGAGGTCGTTTATTATTTAATTCATATGCTTGTTATTCCACTAATATATTAAATACGAAAGTTTGTAAGTCTGTTTGTTTGTTTGTTACTCCATCACGTATAAACCGCGGAACTGATTCAGATGAAATTTAGTATATAGATAGTATGAGACCCGGGGAAAGATATAGGATAGTTTTTATCCCGGAAAATTGCATAGTTCCCGAGGGATAGTGAAAACCGTATTCTACGCGGACGGAGTCGCGGGCAATGGTTAGTCTTTATAGATATAAAAGGCAAAACTGACTCACTGGGTTATATATCAACGCACAGCCCAAACGGCTGGGCCTAGAAACTTGAAATTTGGTAAGAACAGGGGTTCCTTTCATGATGTAAGTGAGCACTAAGAAAGGATTTTTAGAAATTCAACCCCTAAGGGGGTGAAATAGGGGGGTGAAGTTTATACCTATATGGAATTTTCTCATTTCTGGACTTTGAAGTATGGAAATGGGTATATAAGTTCTCGATTACAATGAAAAATGATCTGCATAAGTAGGTAAATTTGACGACATAACCCCCTAAAGGGGTAAAATGGGGGGTAAAGTTTGTATGGAATTTTTCTCATTTCTGAACTTGGAAGTATGGAAATAGGTATAAGTTTTCGATTACAATAAAAAATTATCTGTGTAGGTGAAATGGATAAAATTTCCCCCTAGAGGGGTAAAATAGGGGGGTAAAGTTTGTATAGAAATTTTCTCGTTTCTGGGCATAGAAGTAGAAAAATAGGTGTATAAGTTCTCGATTAGGTATAATTAAAAATTATATGTGTAGGTAAAATGGATGAAATTTATCACTAAAGGGGTAAAATGGGGTATAAAGTTTATATGGAAATTTTCTAATTTCTGGACATAGAAGTAAGTACTGGATATGTCAGCACTTTAAAGTTTTACATTTTGTAAACGGGTCCCTAAATAAAAAAAGACCTTTGAATATTTTTTATTTCTATCAATTAAATACAAGGTGTTTTATCTACTTAGTCGACGCTATGACGCTTATATTAAAATATCCAACTTGTGCCCAAACATTTACCTTCAATACAAAAGTATAATTTTTTAGTTTTTAAAGGTTTTCGTCTAGAATCTTCTAAATTTTTTTATAATAATTATTAAAAGATATTAAACAATTTAGCAAATAAAAATTAATTAGCGAGCGTACCTACTTTCAGCAGACGAGGATGTAATTAAATAAGTTTTTTATTTTCCTCATCAACATTTTCCTTACTTACAGGTCATTGACACTACAATTACACGGCTATGAAAGTTTCATTAATTAGTACGTATGTGGTTCTTACTCGCTTTTTTCCGTAGCTGAACTGATAAAAATGGTTTCGTCACGTCCATCCGTCCGTCCTAGGGCTTCCAATCCCGCAATACCGAGATCTCGGTATTGCGGTATCCCGCGTCATTTTCCAATCCCGCGTGATGCGGGATTACGGGCGCGGGATCCGCGGGATTTGCGAGACTAAAAAAAAGCGTGCATGCGACCTCTCACAAGCGCGATACCGCCGACAAGTGTAGAAGCCGAAAGGGCATTTTCTGATGCTGGCTATATTGCCTCTAAAATACGCAGTAGTTTGGCAGACGACAGTTTAGATATGTTGTGTTTCCTACGCAAACATTTTCAATTGAAAGCTGACAAACTAAATAAATAAAATACCTACCATATACAAATTTGAAAATGATTAGTCCCGCAAATAACGAGATTGAATTCAGGCTGCGGGGTTGGAAGCCCTAGTCCGTCCGTACCTATGTTCTAGACATTTTACTTAAAAACTAAGTTTGGACTACCTATAGGTAGGTATGTGTCTTTTATATGCTATTAAAATACTTGAGTTTGGTAAGTAGTTAAATAAAATAAAAAATAATAATAAAAAATATATGTCTAGGAGCCACTTCACATAATATTAAAAAAAAATCCAAAATAGGTTTTTTTTTGTCAAACATCAACGAATGGTACGAATTTCGAGTTATTTTAAAACCACTTATAATTATAATTGATGTCCTTCTCTATTTTTTAAGCCGTACCCAAATTCGAAACTATAAAAAAAATGCAAAGGTAACTGAATAAAACTTTCAATGAAACTTATTTTCTACGTGATCACATCTAACCTTTTATAAGTTATGGTTTGAAACTGTGCTTCCAATGAAAAGACGAAAGTACGGAACCCTGCCCCGAGCATGGTTCGACAGGATCTTGGCCCTTTTTCGTATACTCGGGGCCATAATTCGAGAGACAACTTTGACAATTCATTGTGTACAAGTGTTGCCACAGACAGGGTAGTGCTGTTCGTGTCGATATTAAAAAATATCACGGCATTGGCTTCTATCGATATTTATCCATTATTTTATGGTGACAATACCAAATTAGTTTAATAATTTACTTTGCAATGTAAGATCATTGAAAGAAGTGCAAATACAAACCAAGGACAATTATTTATTTTATTGTTTTGATTGGCCTCACCTTAAATCCGCTTTATTTATTTTATATACACATGATATGATTGTTGTCACCAAGGGCGCTAACAAGTAATAATTTCATCATTACCTTCACAAGAGGCGCCATTTTGTCAACGATAATGTAGCGATTGGCGGGGGCAGGAGGACTACTACGAAATTCGAAGTTTTTATCGTACCGTCGTCCCTCTCACTTTCATTTTAAATAATATTAACGCCAGCAGGATAGCAAGATACGGAGTTCGAATTTTACACTTCGTAGTATATACCTAGGGCCAAGGGCGGGGGCCAGTGCGGGGCATTCGTTGATTTTTCACTTTGAATCGTAATGGATCGTAAACCTCAGCAGGGCTACTATGAAACTCAAAACTCGAAGTTCGTGTCGTGCGGTCCCTCTTAACCTTTTATACTATTTAATACGAGAGCGAGAGGGACGGTACGATATGAACTTCGATTTTCGAACTTCGGAGTAGGCCCTCTGAAACGATTCTCTGATGGATCGGATCGTATCCTCTTGAATCCTTCTCACAAAAATCGTATCAAAAATTGATTTGAAATTTGTATTTATTTTGACAATTTGAATATTAGATCTGACCACACATTGGATTTAATCGTTGGATCCATCGCTTTAATCAATGCGGACTAGTAATGCGACTTTATTGCGGCATCCGTTTATAATCGATTTGTCTTAATTAACACAGTAAATATTCAATACTTACTTATTATATCATAACAAATTAATAAATTGTCTGTAAATACGATTTAAAGGATACGATTGACTTTATTTCCGAATCGAATCGGTTGAAGATTATATTGAAATTAATAGATTAAAAAATCACTACATCGTATCCATCGCTAAATCAATCTTCATAAAAATCGAATCGTAACGTGCATCCCTAATTCGTGTAACATACTTTTGTAACCCATTCGGCTTCCATTTCCCGGAGTGTTTCGTGGTTTTCTGCATCTCTCGCTCACTGTGCGCATTTTATCTGTTACGTTTTTGTTTTGTTTGGTTAAATTTTCGTTGTGTTATATCTTTATTACTTTGAATTGGTACCAAAAAATCCCTCTTAGCAAACCATTTAGTCGAATCGACAATAAATATCGATATCGGCTACATCACTATTTAATTTCGTCGAACCCTGGTAACCCTTTATCTGTCATTGACTTGTCAAAGTTGTCTCTCGAATTATGGCCCCGAGTTTAGTTAGGGTGCTCTTGCACCAATGAATTTGTGCTATATACTTAACAACTCCCGTGGTCGACATTATTTCTATCTTAGTGCTTAGTGCCTACGCAGCGAAATCTTTTGAAAATAAAACCAAAAGTCATATCAAATTTTTTCCTGCGTTTCACAGAAAATAAACCACCGTTAGTTTCTACGGTCAAATTAGCGGCTTAAAAGTCCCAACCGAAAATGACAATTTAACGTAATTTATATGCTCGTATGTCAATGTGTCACATCGTTCCAGTTATTTCTGTAGAAATTGAAAGGACAAAACTTTGGTCACGCAAGGTTTCGGCTAAGGCTGTGTCTGGGGAAGACCATACTATGCGCAAGAGTTGATTATCAGAATCGATTGCGTCGTCACAATTGATAGTACCTACATCAATGAGTTCCGTTTGAATGAAGCACCTGGTACGATGAGTATGACTTTTTTGCCATTCAATATTCCATTCATACATCGGGGTTTTACTATACTTGATAGTCGTCAGAGCGTGTAATTTGTGGAAACGATAGTCACATAAAATATACCTTTTACATATGTAATGAGGTTTGTCCTCCTTAATAATGATGACAAATGTTTTTTTTTATGGTATAGGGGGACAAACTAGCAGACGGATTGCCTGATGGTGAGCGATTACCGTCGCCCATGGACACCTGCAGCACCAGAAGAGTCACAAGTGCGTTGCCGGCCTTTAAGGAGGAGTATGCTCTAAAATTAATTGATTAGTTTCTAAAAATGGGTAAAGGTAAAATTTCTCCTTGAACGTTCCTCAGGAATTATTTTTGAAATTAAAATGCTATGAATAAGGAGGTAGGTTCTTTAAAATTACAGTTAGTAAAAAAAGTGTTGATTAAAAATAAATATTAAAAAAAGTTGAACTGACTGCATGCTACACATATATTGGGCTTTTATCACTAGGTACTAATATTTATTACCTATTATGATTTTTCTAATATTGTTTTTAAGCAATACGAATACTCAAAATAATCAAAGATTTTTTTTAATGAAAATTAAATCTTATATTTCGTTAAGCTTCCGTATTCCCAATAAAACATTGTAATACCATTAATTTTTTTTATTTTATGTAAGCATTTCAAGTCTAGGATAGTTTGATGTACCTGCATATTTTTAATTTAATAATCCTTCCGTCATGGCGACAAAATATAAAGAGAACCGACGTTGTCATGGAGGTTTGCGTTTGTGCAACTCCTGCGCAAAGCTTTGCCTATTATGCCCCATTAAAATAAATAAACGTACGGTCAGCATCAAAAGTAGCTGATTACTTTTTTACGGTTTATCCGATAGTTTCGGTTTCGGTTTCGGATACCTATTGGATTTTTATGGAAGTTTAAAAGTGAAATTACAAATTACAAAAACGATCAACTTAAACCGTATGGTTTTGTAATTTTTTAATGTACATTTTTTAATTTCTTTTGTACAATATAGAGTTTGCTTTCTAATAGGAATATATAGATGACTTGACTTTAATTTTATTGTGATAGTTACGAGTCGTGAATTAAGACTTAGCAATAGAAAAATAATAAAAAATTGGTGCGCGTGGTTGTTCTGTCGGCTGGGCAAAAACAAAAACCTGTCACAACATTTAGACTCCGCCCTTATCCGAAACTATCCGAAATTTTTATATCGGATTCGGTTACGGTTACGGATAGTTTTTTATTTCGGATATCCGATAGTTTCGGTTACGGATATGGAGCTCCATAACATCCCTGGTCACGAGTAGACTATACGAGTTATGGTATTTTGACTATGAGTGAGAATCACGAAAACATTTACTATGTCAAAAACAGAAAACTTAATCCTTACACAAAATTAACGTACCGTATCAAAATAAAACACGCCTAAAAATAACATCAAACATAATTACGTAAACAACATAATCGGAATGTGGATATTGGATTATAACGAATACCGTTTTCCGCGCGCTGACCTTGCAGCGGGGTCTTACGTCACGCTACGTAACAACGACGCGTCAATTTCGTTCACAGAACCGTGACGGCTCTACAACGTCACACACAGCGAAGCGGGGATTTTAAATGTCGATACGCGTTCGCGGTGTGATTGCGTTTTGTTTCTGCGGATGTATTATGTAGGAAACGGAACTTTTGGCAGAATGAGTCATTAATAGAGAATTTAAAATGAAAGTGTTAGTGAATGGGCATTGAAAAGACAAGTTATGTAGAAATTATCAGTTGAAAATCACTGATTATATACTTTGTTTTTTTTTTCGAAATACTTAATATTTTATTTTAAGCTTTGTTTTTGTCAACTAACAAACTTACCAGTTGTAATGAATGAATGTTTTATAAAACAATATGAATCGATTATTATTTAAATTTAATATTTATCTTAAATTCGTAATTGTAATGATTGTGTAAAAGACATGCACAAATCTCTCACATGATCATTTTAGTTAGTTATAACTTGGTACGACATCTAGTAACTATTATAGAAAACAAAATTGCCTGAAGTACTAAACTGTTCACTAATCGCACTTTGTAGCGACATCTATTGTTGAGTAGCTCGCGCCAATTGTTGTGCGTCACGTCACGCTATGCGCTAATATAAGTTAGATTAATTTCGTTTCGCAAAATAAACAAATTTGGAGCTAAATTTTTGAAATATTTTCGCGACTTTCTTGTACTACCCAACAATTTTTAAAAGAAAACTAGGTTTGTCAATACCATTATTCAACCTGAAGTAAGTTTTGGTGGTACCGCCATCCAGCGGCGAATGGCAAAACTAAATTTCGCCTAATTAACTCTGTATGGTACACGTTAGGTGGCACTACATTTCTACATTCGGTTTATTCCATCTCGGTACTTTGTAATATTGGACATACCTACATGCTATCAAGATTCCAACTATTCATAGAAAGTTAACGAAAAGCGCTAGACGGCATTACAATACATTTAACCGTCAGTTAACACTAATCAATGGATGGTGAAAGTATTATTATAAAGCATTAGTGTTGCAATTATTAAAATTCACCCATCAAAAGTGGCTAGGGATATTTTTTACCCCTAGACAGTTCTGAACGCTCCAAAAGGCATAGGTATTACTACCGAGTTAAAACATCAAATTTGTACGGACATCATGAGTACCTATCGCAAGAGTTTTTTGATGTGTGTACTTATCTCAAATCAACTAGACAGCAAAATTGACCTTTAAAATAATGGTCATAAAGTTCACTAAGAAAAGTATCAATTTGGAGGTAGGTACAAGCTTTTTTCAAACTAGTGACGAAATAGGAACTATTTTACTTCTTTTAAGTATACCATTCTTCTTACACCTAGCCCTATAATTACGATATGTGCAAAATTCGAACTTCGTATCTTGCCGTCCTGCTGACGCTTATTATTTATTACGAGAGTGAGTGGGACGGTAGGTACGATGGGAACTTCGATTTTCGAATTTGCTAGTAGGTAGCCTACCTGTGGCGGCTGGAAATCGATCGGTTGCCATAAAAACACGAGTCCTTGACCGATGCCGGACCAAGCGATGTTTTAGTCATTGTTTTTAATCGACGTAGTAAATAATTAAATATAATTGTTCTAGAGCCACGAATAAAGTTTTACAGCTGTGTCATCTAGTACCGGTGTTACTATCCTACTAATAAACGCGAAAGTTTGTGAGTACGTGTGTGTATCAGAGGCGTGGGTGACAGATATGGTAAAGTAGTAGCAATCTTTGCTTACATCCTACTAGAGTTGCCATATACGCTTCCGTATTGAAAGTTTCTTTGCGAACTTCTTTCTGCTGGGATTCGTGTCGTCATAAATAGTGTATGTTTTTACTAAATATGTTTTAGTTTTTAAATGAGTTTCACTGAAAAACAGCGTTGCGGCTTGCCATAACATTATGATGGGTGGGACCCACTTTATACTGTTCGATGTCATTTTTATTCTTTCCATCTAATGTAGTTTTATGTGTATCGAATATGTGTAAATAATTTTTCTCTCTCTCTCTCTCTCTCTCTCTCTCTCTCTCTCTCTAATATCCTAAATGCGTTTGCAAGTATAGGTGTGTTTGTTTGTTCTTGACGCTAAAACGGCTGGACGGATTTGGACTAAATTGGGTATATAGATAGCTGAAAATCTGGAATAACACATAGCTTACTTTTTATCACACAGCTTGCCCAAAAATAAGCAACGTATATAATACTATAGTGTTTACCCGCGGCTTCGCACGCGTAAATCATTAGATAATTTAGATACAGCACTTGAATTGAAATTCCGGGATTTTATTAAATTCTCGTGGGAATTCCCTAAAATTACATCGTGGTTTTCATTGACGTTAAATTAAAACACCCATGGCACATGACTCTAAACCCAGCGGTTGTTATTTCGAGATTTTATCCCTATCCCGTGGGAACATCTGGATAAAAAGTGTCCTATGTTTTAATCCTGGTTATAAAGCAACTTTTTGCCAAATTTCATCTAAATCCGTCCAGCCGTTTCTGCATGAAGATGTAACAAACATACTCATTCACTCACGAACTCACTCACAAACTTTCACATTTATAATAATGTATTATATAGTAGGAAGTAGGATTATTAGGCTGATATAATTTGCTACACACCGCCGACCAACAAATTATTACGATATTTAACAGATTTATTGCGTCATTATATAATCAAAAACTAGCAGGTGCTACACATCTAAATAAAATATGACTTACCGATAGATTTAAATACGATCACTGTGTATATTGGCTAGAAGCCAAACGTTAGGGAATACGTATTACTCACAAACGATAATTAAAAATAAGTGGGAAACATTTATTAAACAAGTAATATTTTTCCTTAAACACGCTAGGCTCTCTAACCCACAATTTACTAATGGCAAATAGCTTCAACACATGGACTTATATAGACATTGTATTTCTATAAATTTATTAGATGCTATAATTCCAAGAAAAATTACACATGAATGGAAAATGGTTTTTGGAAGTATCATCTTGAAACCACTATACAATCGTACGATGTCTTAATTATAATTTACCTAGTAATTGTTAATAATAATACTTTGACGTCGGTTTTTATTGAGATGTGGTATAATGAGTATAATGATCGTGGTACAAAACTAGGTATCATAGCCAATTACAGAGTAAAAAAAAAACAATAAATTTGAACTTTGTTAAGTAGTTAACGTAAAGTCGGGACAAATTAGGTAATAATTTTTGGGCGTCACGATTTAAATGAGTCCCGACTGTTGAACTTTAAGTTAGCTACTTAACAAAGTTCTAGCCTAGTAGACTTGTTTTCTTTTTTTTTCGATTTTTTTAAGGCAGTTGGGTTCTCATTTTTTAATTTATTGTTTTATTTCACGCTTTTCTGTGAAAATGCGGTATATTAAAATGATGATAACCTATGTATATATATTTAGAATGGGCAAATTATTACTTAGCTTTAATTTCATACCCCATTCGATAGGTTTCAGTTATTTATTTTTTTCGTACATTTACAATTTGGCGCCAAAACTCAGCCATTTCGATTTTTTAAGAATTTCATGCACCCAGTATCACTCGCGTCATTAAGACGAACCCAATGACGTATCAACTATAAAATTCAGTTCAGCCGTTGAGTAGTTACGAGAGGGCATAGGAATAGACATACGCGTCAAACACATAACCTTCTTCGCAGTCGGTCCCCCGCAAGCCCAGTGCGGATTAGGAACTTTACACATACCATTAAATTTCATCCCCGGTGTGTGCAGGTTTCCTCGCGCTGTTTTCTTTAACTGTATTATTATAATAGTATTCCTATCCAATTTATCAAAAGTGTAAACAAACCGATTTCATCAAAATTATTGTATAAATCAATAACAAAAACCGAATCAATAACAGATGTCGAATCACTTTTTTCACCAAAATTAACTTGATTTCAATATTTTATTTTTCATCTGAAAAATCTTCGTCAAAATCTGACGTTATTTCTTGATTGGAATATGTGCATAATCTGTAGTAGAATAGACTAGCATAGATGTGGTGGAAAATGGGCGATGGATGAAATTTTTAAAAGTGGCTGATTTTTTTTTTATAAGTAGGAATAAGGTTACTGATCAATGGAAAACAATATCAGATTTTTCTGTTGTACCAATTAATTTTAAAAAATAAAACAAATTTTTATCCCACCAAATTTAGCTAATGCGATTGAATATGGATTTGTCAGAGTCCTAATGAAAAAATTAAAAAAAAAAAACCTAATGTTTTCACTTCCTTATAGTTCGATGAAACACAACACGAGGAATAGTACCGCCTATCCTCAACAGAGGGCGTTGTTCGGAGAAAAGCTTGTAAGCATGGTAACCCTGATTGAAAGAAAAAAAGAAAGAAGGAAAGAAAATATTTAATTGATATATATGGGACAAGAAAATAAATAAAAACAAGACTAAAATATAAAACGCGCATGCCAAGATTTACGATTTTTTTTAATGGTTTTAGTGGTCCTGGCAATTTTTCACATTTTACGTTTCGTTCCATGAAGTTTTTTGCATCATTAATGCTTATTTTATTGTCATTTTCTGTCTCATATTTATTGCAAAGTTATTTTAATATGTCTTGTTTTTACAAAAGAAATATATGTGTATATCGGCGCAACGACCACGAATATTAAATTGATTTTTAATCCTAAGTAATCCTGTTTTGCAATTGATGTTAATAAGATAATTTTCATTTCATTTCAATATAGAATCTGTCAACAATTAACTTTTAGTTCCCTTTTTATGCGCTGGCTCAGTGGCGCCATTTGATTATTACTTTCATTAAGAATCTGAATTGATTTATTCAAGGCCAAGTTTAATGTTTTATTGTTACACAAATAATTAATGTTTTATTGTTCGTCATTAACGCGAAATTACAAAAACAAGGTGATAGTTAAATAAATAAAGATTGCCTGTTGAATTGTTATTTTGTGACGTTTGAACAAGACGACCAATCATAATGCTTGGTTTGTTGCAACCAATAAGAGCGCTACAAACCAAGTGTCAGTTACCTCCTGCTTTAAGGTTTCGTCTTATTGAAACGTATACAGGGTTGGGCACTTTTTGCTGAGCACCCGACCTGGACGGTTGTGAAATGAAATGAAATGAAATGAAATGAAATGAAATGAATTTATTTGCTAAGAATACAGTATTCAAATGGATGTTATTATTGTTTGTCCAGTACTCAGTCATGTATTCAGCCCACATACAGGCGTGCAAATATTTAGATTAAAATTGAAAATTACACAAAATATAAATTAACCAGTCAAAAATAATTAAAATAATATAAAATTTTACAAATTATCTAATTTTACATGTCTCGAGAAAATATTTCACGCTATAAAAACATTCGTCAAGAAGCCAGCTATTTAATTTGCTTTTAAATAAATTCCCCTGAAGAGATCGTATCTCTTCGGGTACTCTGTTATATAAATCTATGCACATATTAAAGATATTGCGCTTATAAATTACTTTGCAACATCGCGGTTTTAGTAGAAGGTTCCTCCCTTTCAGTCTCGTCTCTCTTTGCGTAGCTTTCCCTCGCTTTCGGAAATGATACAAATGAGTGTGCACAAAAACGCACACCTCCCTTATGTATAAGCATGGCAAAGGAAGAATTCGTAATTTCTTGAATAAGGGAACACAACTATCATCTAGTCTCGCGTTGCAAATAACTCTGATGCATTTTTTCTGAATTTTAAAAACTCTATCGATGTCTACTGAGTTTCCCCATAGAATCAACCCATATAAAAGTACGGACGACACATAGCCATGATAGGCTGTAAGCGCGGCTTCCGTTGAGACAGTATCTCGTAACCGTTTTAAGGCAAAGATAAACCGATTTAGTTTTTTACAGACGTGTTCTATATGATCCTTCCAATTTAGGTGTTTGTCCATATAATTACCGAGAAATTTAAAAACGTTAACCATGTCAATATTTTCATTATTAAAATTTATATTAATTGGAATGTCATCTGAATTATATGAAATAAATTGCATGCATTTAGTTTTACTGACATTGATTTGTAGATCGTTATGTTTCATCCAATCGATTACGCTATTTAGAGAATTATTGATGTCATTCACATACGTTGCCCTATTTTCACATTTTAATATTAGAGTTGTGTCGTCTGCAAACATTAAAGTTTTAGATGGATTAGCATTTGGCAGATCATTTATGTATAAGATAAAAAGCAGTGGCCCCAGGATGCTTCCTTGAGGAACGCCTGTATTTATCACTTTAAATTCTGATCTGAATGACTGTTTAACAACAGTTCCTCCATGTTCAGTAACGCTACAAATTTCCGTGCATTGCCTTCTGTCTCCCAAATAGCTCCTGATCCAGTCAAACGCTTTCCCCCGCACACCATATATTTCAAGTTTGTGTAGAAGTTTCGAGTGGTTAACAAAATCGAAAGCTTTTGTCATGTCCAAGAAGATGGACATGACTGGAGTTTTGTTATTTAGGCTCTCGGTGATATACTTAATCAGATCAAAACAAGCCATTGCAGTAGATTTACCCACTCGAAACCCATACTGTTCTGGACATAAAACATTATATTTCGTTAAGAAGTCATTTAGTCTTGTGAAAAATGCCCTTTCAAATACTTTAGACAGTATGGGGATCAAAGCGATTGGCCTGTAATTATTGGGATCTTGCCTATCGCCCTTTTTAAAAAGCGGTTTTATTATACAAGATTTTAAGTCGTGCGGGAAAATGCCCTCGGTGAATGACAAGTTTATAAGATGAGCGAGTGGAAAACATAGACGTGATGCACAGAGTTTTAACATTTTGGTGGTAATATTATCACAGCCGCAGGATTTGCTATTTTTAAGTGACATAATTATTTTGTATGTTTCTCGCTCATCAATTGGCTTCAAGAATATGGTGTGGGGATTTCTTGTGGGCAATGATGACTTGTAAGATATGTTTGGAGTTATGTTTTGAGCACTTACCGAATCAATAAAAAAATTATTAAAAATGTTTGAAATTTTGATAGGGTCATGGTAAATCTGGTTATCAAACTTAATGTCATTTATATTATTTTCGTGCGGATTATTTGAGACTGTAGAAGATATCATATCCCATGTTGCTTTACATTTATTTTCACTATTTCGCAAATATTTCATATTTTTTATTTTTTGCGCATTCGTTAGACATTTCTTAAAGATTTTGCTATATTTATGACATTTTAATTTGTTTTCTATTTTATTCAGCTTTTCTCTTCTGGAATTGAGATACAGCATTCGTTTCGTTTTAGAAGATTTTTTTAGGCCTTTCGTTAGCCACTTTATATTCTTTGGTTTATTACAAATTTTTACTTTAATAGAGGGAAAACACAAATCATAAAAAAGACACAACAAATCGTGAAAATAACTAAATGCATCCGTGATGCTGTTTGAGTGAAGAACCTCTGAAAATGAGAGGGCAGATATGCATTCCTTAAACTTTCGTATGTTATCTAAGCTATAATCACGCCTGTATTCAAACCAAACGGTGTAAGCTCGTTGCCGCTTGACTTGCAGGGTTAATGATTGTGCGGTTTCATGATCTGAGAGGCCGAGATGCATAATTTCGGCTTTAACTTTTTTTATATTACTTGCGATTTGGTCAATACAAGAGTTTATCCTAGTAGGCTCATGGATGTGTATATTTAAGTTGTAATTTTTTAGAATACTTAAAAGATCTCTAGACGCTGAACTTTCCTTCAAAGTATCAATATTCCAATCTCCACAGAGCACTATTTTCTTATTTTTGTAAGCCGATGTGAGGTAGTTTAACAGAATGTCGATTTTACGGAGAAAAACCCCAATATGTGACTTTGTTTTTTCAGGAATTCTATAGATATTTACAATAATAAGCCCCAATCCAATAATCTCTATACCACAACATTCAAAGTAATAGTTTAATGCCAGTTTAGCAACATAGTCTATTGTTTTAAAATTTAAATGTTTCTTTATCAAAATACAAGTTCCTCCCCTATTTTTTTCGCGACAGTGCGCCGTAGCTAACTTATAGTTAGTGAGTTTTATATTACTTTGTGCGCCCTGTCTAATAAAAGTTTCAGACAGGCAAATTACATCGAATTGTTTCCCATCATCGCTTAACTCCTTCAAGGTCATGTCTAACAGATCAAGCTTATTGAGTAACCCGCCTATGTTTTGATTGAATATTGACAGGCTGTCAGGGTTTCGCAGAGACCTAGAGCGTTGACCCTTATGAGAAGCGAGATTTGCGTTCTCTTTAGGGACGAAAAAAGTCCTCAGAGTCATTTGCATCGCCTGACTTATCAATGTGAACGCTTTTAGTTACATTATTTATCTTATTACATTTACCTTATATCGGTGAAAATACAAAAGCTAAGTATTGCCATCGGTTTTTATTTATTTAGTTGGTCTAGTTCATCGTTGATAAGCTTCACTGCTCTGCTAAGTCCATACTAAGCGGATCAAGGCCTAGGTATGGATGACGCAGGTGGCGGTGGAGGTAGCGGCGTCAACCTGGGCGGCGATGCGAACCCTGGGAGCCTTCCTACCCTTCCCTCGCCGTTATCAGAAGTGGGATCGCTTCCGGCTTCTGCCGAGCATCCTGAAAACCATGTAAGTTCTGGACCATCTAATGCTGGCAACACTTCGGGTAATCATTTACTGCAAAGTGTACCAATCGAGTTTTTCTCAAACATGATGCAGATGATGAAGCAAATGACTGACCAGATCGCCACTCATCGCGATGAGAAGGTAAAAATAAACGATATTTTTCTACCCTCCTTCGACCCGGATGCTAATGTGGGCATACGAGAATGGTGTCAACACGTATCCAAAGCGGTTGAAACCTATAAACTCAATGATTATGACGTCAGAATGAAGGTTGGTAGCTTGCTTAAAGGTCGTGCTAAGCTGTGGGTAGATAACTGGCTGGTAACCACATCGTCTTGGGATGAGCTGCGCGATAATTTAATAACTACGTTCGAGCCAGAAAATAGGTACTCGCGTGATATTGTAAAGTTTCGTGAGCATACCTATGACTCTTCAAAAGATATATCAGAGTTCTTGACACGCTCGTGGGTTCTGTGGAAACGCGTAACGAAAGACAGATTAAACAACGACGACGCTGTCGAAGCTGTTATAGGTTGCATTAACGATGAAAACCTTCGAATTAAATTACTTAGTGCCAAGGCGTCGTCCGTACCCGAATTAATTTCAGTGGCATCGGCCATACGCGTTAAGCGCTCAAATCCTTATTCGAACACCGCGTTAACCAATAAGAAACCCCGTTTATCAGATTCTCAAATCCTACCATTTTGTCAAATCTGTAAGAAAAACGGGCATATCTCACGCGATTGTCGTTTTAAACAAAGTGACAGTTTACGACCACCGCTACCGGCACTACCAACTAGCAAAACTGAGGTAACACAAAATAAACCTACCTGCACATTTTGCTCGAAGGTAGGTCATACATTTGAAACCTGCTTCAAACGTGAAAAGTCGGTAGTATCAAATGTAAATTGTGTTGGCAGCGACAAGTTGACACCGATGAAAGTCAGTATTGGCAATTTCACCGTCAACGCTGTTTTCGACAGCGGTGCAGAGTGTTCAGTGATGTGCGAGTCTGTAGCTGAGAAACTTCCAGGAAAGAGACTGCACACTATCAACTATCTGAAAGGTATTGGTCAGTTTCCTGTAATTTCCACTGTGACATTAAAAACCGTTTGCATGATCGACGAAACCCATGTCGAGATGCAATTCTTTATTGTGCCAGATTATAACATGGGTTCGAAGATTTTAATCGGGATAGATTTGATTAAAAATACTAACCTTGACGTCCTAGTGACCGCTCATGGCGCAAAACTTGTCCGTGGGTCTTCAATAATGCATATCCAATCCCGCAATGAGATTTTCGACAAATTTGACTGTGACCTCACTGATAGTAACGAAATTGATTTGTTGCGAATTCTATTAAATAAGTACTCCCACCTATTCATTCGAGGATTTCCAACTACACGTGTTAAGACTGGTCAACTGGAGATCAGATTGAAAAATCCCGATAAATACGTTGAACGACGGCCATACCGTTTAAGCCCTGTAGAACGCGAAAAAGTTCGTAATATAATTAAGGAATTGCTGGAGCACAATATTATTCGGGAAAGTCAATCTCCATTCTCGAGTCCAATTATATTAGTGAAGAAAAAGAACGGTGACGATCGTTTATGTGTGGATTTTCGCGAGTTAAATTCGAATACACTTCGTGACCATTACCCTCTTCCACTAATATCTGACCAGATCGATCAACTTGCAAACGGACACTACTATACGACGTTTGACATGGCAGCAGGATTTCATCAGATCCCCATAGCTGAAGAGTCGATAGAGAAGACTGCATTCGTCACACCCGACGGTTTGTATGAATATCTGACGATGCCGTTTGGACTCAGCAACGCGTGTTCGGTGTATCAACGGTGCATCAACCGGGCACTCTTCCCATTGCTGGGCAGCGCGGGCATCGCTCAGGTATATGTCGATGACGTTTTAAGCAAGGCTGCGGACTTCCAACAAGGTCTATCTAACATAGAAAGAATCTTAATTGCGCTACAGGAAGCTGGATTCTCTATCAACGTAGAAAAGTCTGCATTTTTCAAACGATCGATTGAGTACTTGGGTAATGTTATATCGGACGGTGAAGTTCGCCCCAGCCCCCGTAAAGTCGAGGCTCTCGTTAAGTCTCCGATCCCGAGCAATGTAAAGCAGGTAAGACAGCTAAACGGTCTTGCTGGTTATTTTCGACGATTTATCCCGAATTTCTCTCGGGTCATGATTCCTTTATACGAATTGACTAAACAAGGGGCAAAGTGGGAATGGAATCACAGGCACGAAGAGGCGCGTGACACTATTATTAAACATCTCACTGCTTCTCCTGTTTTAACCATATTCCAGGAGGACGCGCCTATTGAGCTGTATACGGACGCCAGCAGTCTGGGCTACGGTGCCGTGCTCGTGCAGGTGCTGGACGGCCGCCGCCATGCCGTCGCCTACATGAGTCTGCGCACCACAGACGTCGAGAGCAGGTACCACTCGTACGAGCTCGAGACGCTGGCTGTGGTACGAGCTATAAAACACTTCCGCCAATACTTGTATGGCCGCAAATTTAAGGTAATTACAGATTGTAATGCTCTTAAAGCTTCCAAACACAAAAAAGAACTCCTGCCTCGCGTGTACCGCTGGTGGTCGTTTCTCCAGAATTACGACTTCGAAGTAGAGTATCGGAAGGGAGAGCGGCTGCAACACGCCGATTTTTTTAGTCGAAATCCAAGTTCGATGGAGGTCAATATTATGACTAGAAACCTTGACTGGCTAAAAGTAGAGCAGCACCGAGATGACGCTCTACGTCCTATAATAGATTCATTGGAGCGTAATGAGCGCGTAAGCAATTATAATATGGAGGACGGTGTTCTGAAACGCTTGCAGTCTGTCCCTTTACTGGGAGAAATCAACACTGCAGTGGTTCCGAAAGCTTTTCAGTGGAGTCTCATCAACAGCTACCACAACTCTCTCAAGCACGCTGGATGGGAAAAGACGTTGCAAAAGGTGAGAGATTCTTATTGGTTTGATAAAATGAGCAAAATCATTCGTACCTTCGTGGATAATTGCATAGTATGTAGGACTTCCAAAGGTCCTTCAGGAGCGGTACAAGCTGAGCTCCATCCCATCCAGAAGCCTACGGCAGCTTTCCAAGTCGTTCACATGGATATTACTGGTAAATTGGGCACTACCGGACAGCACGAATATGTGGTTGTTACCATAGATTCCTTCTCTAAGTACGTGTTACTTCATTACGTCACTAATAAAAACCCATCTAGCACACTGGCAGCACTGAAGCGAGCAGTACATTTGTTCGGGACCCCTGAACAAATAATAGTAGATGGAGGCCGCGAGTTTCTTGGAGACTTTAAGACCTACTGTGACAGGTATGGTATAAACATTCACGCTATATCGCCAGGAGTAAGCCGAGCTAATGGTCAGGTAGAGCGCGTAATGGCCACACTCAAAACTGCATTGGTAATTATTAACAATTACGAAACCGTACACTGGCACACTGCTCTGGACAGCCTCCAGCTTGCGATGAACTGTACACCGCACCGGGTCACTGGCGTTGCCCCACTCACGCTGCTCACCCGCCGCCAGCACTGCGTGCCCCCAGAACTCTTAAACCTGGTCAACATCGAAGAACAGTCAATCGACGCGGATCGGCTGCAACAGGCCGTCAGTCAGCGCATTACTGCCGCTGCACAAAAAGACAAAGCAAGGTTTGACAAGACAAAGGCGAAAATTTTTCATTTTCAGAGAGGGGACTACGTACTGTTAAAAAATAATCCCCGTAACCAGACTTGTCTAGATCTCAAATTTAGTGACCCTTATGAAATTGTCAGAGTCCTGGAGCACGATCGCTACTTGGTGAAGAAGGTGGTCGGTCGCGGGCGGCCGCGCAAAGTGGCACACGACCAGCTGCGCCGCGCCCCGCAGCCGGGCGAGCAGGCGGCCATATCGGCGCACGAAGAAGACTTCACACCTGCCGAGCTCCAACCCGCCGCGCACGCTCCACGCTCCCCGCAGCCCGGGTGCAGTCACACTCCACCTGGGCCACAGCAACCCTCCGCAGATCTTATCCTTCGGACGGATTCATCTGACGCCGAAAAATCTTAAGACACGTGAGTCTCCAAATTATTTATTTATCTGCTTCAACGCTATTATCTAGTATGGGTTCGATTCCTGTACCAACATAAGTTAGTAAATAATTAACCGTTTGCTCATTAGTTATTTAAAAGGTCATAAAACAAAAGGTTACATTACAATGCAGAGTACGTACGTACGAGTATGTTATTATTTCTAAACATCCCAATTCTAGAGCCTCTGTGTACCACGGTCACGTGACCTAGAGCACAGCATCGACCCCACCTTTTCCTTAGAGCCTCTGTGTACCACGGCGTACGAGACCGCCCAGAGCACAGCACCGAACCTTATTCTTAAAAGTATTTGCATAAATTATTTTACTCTAGAGCCTCTGTGTACCACGGTTTAATAAAAACCCAGAGCACAGCATCGACCTTTACAACTTTCCTTTATCCCCTGCGTACCACGGCTTAAAAGACAGCTCAGAGCGCAGCATCATTCCCTTATAAAGCATTGTTGTCGTAGTGAGACGCACAACAATGGTATCAAACAATGATTAAGATAATAATAATGTTGGACATGTGGAGGTGTACTGACAGCAAAATTTATTTGAATTATTCTACGCATCATAAGTAGCACCACTAACGCTAAATAAAGTAGTACGCACTACTAAGAATACTGTGTGCAGGTGTGTATACTTGCCCCAACTAATTCAAAATGCACACAATTTTTGCTACCTGCTGTTCTGAGGCCTGTGCTCTACTGTGGCACGTTTACAGGCCGAGATGATGGTGTTGATGATGATGATGATGATGTTGATGATGATGATGATGATGATGATGATGATGATGTTACTACTAAGTAGCGCTTAATTTAGCTACGCTTCCAGCTGAGTGACTCTACTTTACGTCACTGCGCTGCTTATATAGTCAAGTAGACAGCTAGGTAGTGCCTGCTTACGGATACCTAGCTCAGATAACTTTTCTCTTTACAGACAATGTCCAGTGCAGTGCAGAGCGCGCACCGCCTGTCAGAACGGCCGTATCGGCGCAACGACCACGAATATTAAATTGATTTTTAATCCTAAGTAATCCTGTTTTGCAATTGATGTTAATAAGATAATTTTCATTTCATTTCAATATAGAATCTGTCAACAATTAACTTTTAGTTCCCTTTTTATGCGCTGGCTCAGTGGCGCCATTTGATTATTACTTTCATTAAGAATCTGAATTGATTTATTCAAGGCCAAGTTTAATGTTTTATTGTTACACAAATAATTAATGTTTTATTGTTCGTCATTAACGCGAAATTACAAAAACAAGGTGATAGTTAAATAAATAAAGATTGCCTGTTGAATTGTTATTTTGTGACGTTTGAACAAGACGACCAATCATAATGCTTGGTTTGTTGCAACCAATAAGAGCGCTACAAACCAAGTGTCAGTTACCTCCTGCTTTAAGGTTTCGTCTTATTGAAACGTATACAGGGTTGGGCACTTTTTGCTGAGCACCCGACCTGGACGGTTGTGTATCGGAGAAAATACAAAAGCTAAGTATTGCCATCGGTTTTTATTTATTTAGTTGGTCTAGTTCATCGTTGATAAGCTTCACTGCTCTGCTAAGTCCATACTAAGCGGATCAAGGCCTAGGTATGGATGACGCAGGTGGCGGTGGAGGTAGCGGCGTCAACCTGGGCGGCGATGCGAACCCTGGGAGCCTTCCTACCCTTCCCTCGCCGTTATGTATAATGTGCAACCAAATATACTACAAAAACATAAAAAAAAATTAAAGATTGTTTAAGGTTGCCGAAAAACGAAACGGAAAAAAATTGGAAGTTTCTGTGTATCTCTAAGTAGTCTGTGGTTTCTGTTTACCTTTTAATACTTTCTCTTCTGTCTGCCTCCGCTCGAAGTTGAATTTCCGTGTTTATGCTGCTCCTAGTGATTCTCATACGACAGTTTGCTTGCTTTTGGACTCCGGCGACTCTACTTTTTACGTTTTACTTTTGCTTTTCATACTGGACTTTGATTTTCCTCGCGTTTTGGCTACCGACTAATATGGCTGGCAAAGCTGATAAAAAGTGTTGTGTTCCGGATTATTAGTTCTGTGCATTGTGGTATAAGAACATAAAACAAGACGAGTTGTTGATTAAAATGAATGGTGAATTAAATTACTGATTGTCAGCCTGTTTGTTTTATTTTCGAATCCTTTTTCCAACCTTGTTTATAGACAGACACATAGGACAGACATGCGGGTTATTTCGTTTTCATTACATTATTAGTCTTATGACATTAGTCATTAGACTAATGTAATGAAGGCGGAACATCCCGCAAAAATTTGTTATCTAATTTTCCCGAGCGCGCGCCATATATGCAATTTATAGGTAAAGTTATGTTTACGAATAAAATAGTTACGCTTATACCCGCTTGACGGCGCTGTAATCGGTTTCCTTGACTGACAACTCTATTCCTATATATACAATGTACTCTATGGTCATTAATGTCAGAAGGGCTACTCCGAAACAACGTTCGAAGTTCGTGTCGTGCGGTCCCTCTCACACGTATACTATTAAATACGAGAGCGAGAGGGATCGCACGACACGAACTTCGAACGTTGTGTTTCGGAGTAGCCCTTCTGACATTAATGACGTTGACATTAGGTTTTTTTTTTTAATTTTTTCATTAGGACTCTGGCAAAATCCATATTCAATCGCATTAGCTCAATTTGGCGGGATAAAAATTTGTTTTATTTTTAAAAATTAATTGGTACAACAGAAAAATCTGATATTATTTTCCATTGATCAGTAACCTTATTCCTACTTATAAAAAAAATCAGCCACTTTTAAAAATTTCATCCATCGCCCATTGGACATTTTAAAAATCGATTAAATAGCGGATGAATTAGTGATTTTTATTTACTATCCTTAAAATTAAAAAATATTTCCTGCTTTTACAATTGAATAAAAATCAAGGAATTATGTTTGGAATTAAATCAAGTATCGTAAATAATAAAACACAGACAAAAATACGTTGATCTATTCAATTAATAAATAATCGATTTACTGAACAGTTTTTTTTTTTGTAATAGGTTCTAGGTTTTCACATCACTAAATGTCTGTGGTCGGGTTAATTAATGGCGTCTTTGTTTACGCTTGTTATAAATTTAATTGGCATACAATTTATAAAAACCAATCAACTAAATCAAACACTATGCAAAATTATATAGTTTGCAGCCAGTAACACTAAATAAACGACAAAAAATAAAATTTCTATCCTGTCTTTGTATGGATAATTAATATCCCCAAAGGCAAAGGCAATTCTGAAAAAAAAAACTAAAAAAGCAAGAGAATCACTAAACGTGATGATCTTTATGATCATGAAATCCAAACATCACGCCGTTTCCTGATAACACCTATCCAAGTAGATTATTTAAGTGCTCGTTATAAATTAATTAGGTACATTATCTTTTAGTTTCTGGTTCAATAGTATCACAGTTCGAAAAGGTTATCAAAATTTAACACCAACAGTAAAAACCCATACGTTGAATGACGTATATTTTGTAGATAGAGTCCGCCAATAAGATGTAGAAATTAGATTAAGGGCTTTCATACAAAGTTTTTGTCATATTTTCTGGCTCGGTCATATATGTAGAGTATATGCTTGCTATTGTGGCTGTTATAGCACCAAGAACAGATGGCCGTTGGGGTCGAAAAGTTCCTGGATAGAGACGCGGATCGACAAGCGCAGAGTAGGCCGTCCACCAACGAGATGAGCAGATGACTAGTACCACTAGGTACCATGAGTTTACAGTGACCGTACTCGATAGCAATGGCGTAAACTGTTTGTACGGAGAATTGTACAGCGCCTCAACAATTAATAATTTACGCCGTCGCTATGGAGTACGGTCACTGTAAACTCATGGTAGTGGTACTGGTTATAGCCGCGGGTTCACGGTGGAAGCGGGCCGCTTCCAACCGAAGCAACTGCAGGTCTAGGGGGGAGGCCTTTGTCCAACAATGGATGTCCCACGGCTGATATAATGATGATACAATACAATACAATACAAATACTCTTTATTGTACACCAGAAATAGTAAGCGATACAGAAAACAGGTAGGTACACAGAGAAAATTACAAGGTAAGCAATAATGATAATTAACTTTTGTTTCACAATTTCTACTTCAATCTGAGTCTACAGCTTGATAACGTGCCTATTTAGTTCATTTAGATGAAAAACCCCTTTATAGTTACTGTCGATTCATCGACGATATTCATGATTGCATGGGGTTTTGTTGCGATCTCCGATATCGTCTTCGATGAAGTAAATCGTTAACTATCTTGACGTCTATCTATCGATACGTCATTTCGATCGGTCTGAAGTGACGGATCATTCAGACTAATCCTAAAATTAATTAATCCACGCCATTAGTTTCGGCTCTGGCGTTCGTCATATCAAAAAAAATTGCAAAGCCTACCCACTCTTATCTGATTACTCAGATTTCATGGTTCAAACGTTTTACGCGTAACTTATCGCTTTTATGTTAGTTTAGTTTATGGTATGGACAAACAAAGAATAGTCTACGATAAAGTGAAATTCGTTCAAGCTATACGTTGAATTCTTGTTTTATTTTACCTTTTGATGAAGTTTCCACTAAGCGAAGTGGTGGAATCGCATCCCAAAAGTTTTAAAAGCTTAAAGGCATCCATGTTCCTAGCGATCTTTATCCGTATCCATTTGGATTAATTCAATGACGAAATAAAACATGAAAGGTCATGAAATATCAGTCTACAAAATTATCGTACGTATCTACTTGCTAGTCTTACTTAAACGATTCTTGTATATTTGGAGATGTCGGAAAAAGGCTTTAATGATTTCGGCAAAAATTGCTTGGTATATATATCTGTGGAAATTACGTATTTTCGAATTAAAATGGTTTTTTTTTTTCAGAGTAAAAATTTCACACCAATAAGATCGGTCATTTTGATACCTCTGTCATCTTCGTGCCACTTCTTGGTAGCTCAGCGGTACGGTATTGAACTTTAAACTGGTACGTCGAGAGTTCAAAAAACGATGTTTTAGAATATAGTCAAACAACTTCAAAAATGTACTCAACCCAACATTGAAGATCGCGGATGAAAAAAACATCAAGGCAATGAAACCAAAAACCTATTTGGCGACACAGTTAAAATATTAGTACCGTTGTGTCATCTTAACTTCTCTTGTCTGGCCTGTCGGCGAATATATGGCTCTCGCGTCGGTCTAGTCGAAAAAGTAGAGAGACGTTGTGCACAGGCAACGCGCCAAAATTCGTCTTGGAACAGACGCGTAGGCCTCATGATGATGTGTCATCTTTGACAAACTCAATTAGAATTATAACGGAAATGTCCTACATTTTCGTACCGCTTTGATTTCAGCAAGTAAAAGTTTCGAGTTTTCTTTGCTTATCCGATTACTATCTCACTTTATAAGTCGGTTTAATTTTTTTTTATAATTGTGTTTGTATGTACCTACCTTCTTTCCTAAATAATAAAAAATAACTGTGTCCGCCACTCTGTTTGTCTGTATTACGTTACCTCTTCATGCACACAAAGTTCACACTTATAGCGATAAGTAGACAGATTATTTGCAGACAGAAATGTACAAATCTACATGTAGTAGTTATAATTTAATGCAAGGCTGCGGTTTACTTTGTAAGCATGTTTGAAACGTGTAAAGAAAAACCGTTAACTTTTATCTTAAAAACCTTGTGTTCATATTATGAGGTGCACTTAACCTGAGTATTATCTTTATCAACATTGTACTATTACTCGTAACAACACAAATATTGCCACATTTACATTTGCGCCAGCGTGGAATTCGGTTATCGCGCACTGCTCCCTCGGAAACTGTAAATTTTCCCGGGATAAAAAGTAGCCTATGTCACTCTCTGGCCCATAAACTATCTTTACGCCAAAAATCACGTCGATCCGTCGCTCCGTTACGGCGTGAAAGACGGACAAACACACAAACATACAAACACACTTTCGCATTTATAATATTAGTATGGATAGATAGCTCTTTAGAACGGGATCGAGATTTACGTAACGTAAAATCCCAAAGTCTTCATCACCAAGTCTAGAAACATGAAAATTTGTACATGCTTACTTACGAGTACCTACTTATTATACCTTTCATGCAACAATTGACTATTTTATAATTTTTGATAGATCCCACTGAATTTTTGATTACATTGCCAGGCCTAATAGTTAAATGGAGGGAAGCTACATTGGTATACATTTTAAAACATGACTTTTCTGCACTAGCCACTGTGTACAGAAAGTTATAACTTTAACGCAAGTAAACCAATATTAGTTAGTCCACTGTTAACTACTTGTTAATTGCACCGTGGTGGCTTTGTGGTCAATACATTTCAATGCCAAAGTTATGTAAGTAATACAAACAGAATTGTGTCTCAATGTAACGGTAGAATATATTAACACCTCTATGCTGCGTACATTATCAACTATTGACGAAGATGATTTATAATTTTTCCGCTCCTCGCTATTTATGGCAGGTATATCGTTTATGGTTATGGAAACAATAAGGATGTCCTAATATAACAGCTATGGGAGGTCTAATGTAGAGTCAAAATTATATTCATGAATTGATAACTACGAAAATTAGTTCTTGCCTTTTTTTAACTTTGTTTTCTTGGTTATATATCATCATCATCTCAGCCTATAATGTCCCACTGCTGGGCACAGGACTCCTCTCGGAATGAGAGGCTTTGGGCCATAATTCCCACGCGGGCCCAGTGCGGATTGGGAACTTATACTTTACTTTGGTTATATATATAACTTGTTAACTGTGGTCTTGCAATAAAAATATTTCATTTCGTTTCATTTCATTTGGGCAGTTCGAGTCATTGAAGATAACCACAACGATACACTATTTCTTCATTTGCAACCAAAAATGCATACAATTGCGTAGCAGGTAATAAAATCGAAAGGTTGATAATATAATATATGCAAGACAAGTAAGATTTTTTAACTTTTTATTTTACCCATAGGAAAATATAATATGAAAATATTTATTTATTTATTTATGTATTTGGGCACAAACGGTACAATAAAAATTACATTACATACAATGACATACAACATTGACCAACAAAGTTGCAAATAGAAATCGGTAATCGGTTATTATATAATACTAATATAATATATAATATTATAATATTGCAGGGTGATCATATTTTCGAAATATCCTTCAGCAATTATTCGATCGTATAATGTTTTCTTCAAAGAATAAAAAAACTTAATTATGTTATGTCTATGTTCTACCATTAAAGTTTAAATGATAAACTGTGAAACTGTAGTGAAACTGATGTAAACTCGACGACGATCGGTACACGAAGTTTGGCAAGAGAACTTACAAGAAATGTTAACAATTGTAAAACAGTAAGCAAGGTCAAAGTATTCTACACAACTAGGAGGATTAAGGTTAGGTACACATTTTTTTTTTAATTGTACTAAATTGCACTAAAAATGGAGCAGGCCATAACATAACATAAATAAAGCTTTTAAACAATAAAGTTACTGGCCGCAAAACAAGCACAACAAAGCCATAAACTTACGTTTAAGAATTTAGATCTTTCGTTTTTCAAATTTGATTTGATACACGTCCACTCTCGATGGTGTTCTATACGTGAATACCCGAGATCGTAAATTTATTGTTTTTATGAAAAACATTCCAGGTGGAAAACCCATTTACCCGAAATAGGAACATGCGTAACTGTAATCTTTACGTAGTTTACACAAAAAATATCGTATATACACATACCTACATCGATCTTAATGAAACTAGTCTCGGCTAGGGCCTAGTCAAATTGAAGCCAGGCAAGGGTTAATAGTTCAGTCGAGCGAGGGTTAAGTAGGTTGTATTCTGCTTTTCACTTCAATTACAAGGAAATTAAAAAGCAACATGTTTAATCACGACCAATTTTTATGCAGAGCTAGTTTTAAAATAATTTATAAGAATTGCCATTATTTATTGATATCCCAAATTCAAATTCAAATTCGAATCCAGTCCGACAAAATATTTTTGATTAAAAAATCTTAGATTTCGTTGAACAAGCGTATGTGTTATCAATTCGCTGATCCAAAAATCCTTATAGCAATCTAGCAGCTTTCGACCAGGGCTCCGATAATATGGCTTGGAAAACACCAACATTTAGGAGATTATCTTCCTATACTTTACAAAATTATTCCTCCTGGATCGTGTCCTTACGCACTCCATCAATAAGTAAGTGAGATGGCATTAATAAGCGAGTTTATTAATGCCATCTTAAACTTTCAAATGTTTCCTAGTTACCTAGCATTGCAAAGCGATGATTATATAATAGCAACATTCTTGCGTGTTTTGCATGTTTAAACTCATCTACATTCCTTCGGGAAACCCGTTCTTATTTTAAGCATTTTAAAAATATCCCACTAGTCAGTTGCCTACCTAAAAATAGGCAGGCAACTGTAATATTTAAGCATTTTTATCGCCGACATCAAATTTATTGAGATGTACTATGACTATGAGCTATACAGAGAGCCCCGTAGTGTATGTTTTACCGCAACAAAAGTTTCAAGTTTTACGGCCGTCCGCCCTGGCTTCGCACGGGTGTTAGACATGTCGAAAATGAGTATCTTATTGTACCACTCATTTTTTGTTTGAAGACTTTTAAATCCGATATCTTCTGAAAATATCTATCTTTCCGTTGTCAGGTAATGCGAAAACATACCTTTTTACAAAAAAAAAACCTTATAGTTTCGCCATATCCGTCCGTCATCCGCAATATAGGTTAGAGACTAATAGTGCCTAAAGAATGTAATTTGGCTTGAGTATATTGTTGCCATACGGAATTATTGTTGCCCAACCTTGTGGCAACACAAGCTTAAAATGCTTTCATATGGCCGGCTGAATGCTATCCTCTACAGGTCGTATGACTAAATTGATTGATTTTTGGCATAGAGATAGTTCATGGGTCAGAGAGTGACATAGGCTATTTTTCATCCCGTAAAAACGATCAGTTCCGTAGGGAACAGCGCGCGATAACCGAATTCCACGCGGGTAACCGAATTCATCTCGGGATATATTAGTTATATGTACAGTTTAATCATAAATTATTCTCAGTAATTGTTGCTTAAAATTACCTCTGTTTCGCTAACCGTGCTTAAGTCTCGAGATATAATGGAGCTATGAAGTGAGAATCGCGAAAATTCATACTTTCATACTAATATTATAAATGCGAAAGTGTGTGTTGTATGTTTGTGTGTTTGTCCGTCTTTCACGCCGTAACGGAGCGACTGACCGACGTGATTTTTGGCATAGAGATAGTTTATGGGCCCGAGAGTGACATAGGCTACTTTTTATCCCGGAAAAATGCACAGTTCCCGAGGGAACAGCGCGCGATAACCGAACACCACGCGGGCGGAGCCGCGGGCAAAAGCTAGTTTAATTTAACGTTCCAGACAATTTTACTAGAATAACAAATGATAGAAACCACTTCAAAGAGCGAGCTTCGTGCGTCAGTTTTTGACTGATCGAGGTCAGCATATTGCCACGGCTATAAGTTTTGCGTACCTGCCTCTCTTTCTAACTAACCCAGATGGAAAAAGATAATCGAGAAATAGTAAATTGGCTAGTGACTTGGGTATTTTAATACATTTCTAATAAATCTTAAGACGATCATGTGTGTGCCGTCTAGGTCTATGAACGCGATCCGTCATAGCTATTTTGAAATTTACCACGAGCTTTGCGGTGAAGGAAAACATCGTGAGGAAACCTGCACAAACTTGCGAAGCAATTCAATGATGCGTGTGAAGTCCCCAATCCCCACTGGGCCCGCGTGGGAACTATGGCCCAAGCCCTCTTGTTCTGAGAGGAGACCTGTGCCTGCAGTGAGACTCATAGAGGCTGGGGATGATACCTAATTAAATTATGCAAAAATAGTACGACTAAGAGTTACTATGTGTACTTACCTACGAGAAAAGCGAGAAATAAACTGGGTAAAATATCTAGTTAAATATTTGGTTTGGATTATTTTATTACGTTTTCGCCGATCGTCCAGAAATACGAAATCTAGCCACAGTTAAAAATTTTGAATTGATCTTAGTCAGGAAATCATTATGTTGTTACTGTGAGATTTTGACTACCTTTATTTAGCTATGATTACAAAAAAATACCAGTAGGTAGCTTTAGTTGCTAAACGTAAAATACGCTTTTCACCCATTCCCCTGGTGTTGTAGGTGTCTATGGGCGGTGGTGATCTCTTACCATCAGGAGACCCACTTGCTCGTTTACTATCCAGTGGAATAAAAAAAAGAGAAACTGGAACATTGGTATTCTTCTCGGAAAATCAATTTTTTAGGGTTCCGGAGCCAAAATGGCAAAAACGGAACCCTTATAGTTTCGCCATGTCTGTCTGTCTGTCTGTCCGTCCGCGGCTTTGCTCAGGGACTATCAATGCTAGAAAGCTGTAATTTTGCGCGGATACATAGGTAAACTATGCCGACAAAATAGTACAATTAAAAATTCGAAAACAATTTTTTTAGGGTACCTCCCATAGACGTAAAAGATCCGGTGATTTTTTTTTGTCATCCAACCCTATAGTGTGGGATATCGTTGGATAGGTATTTTAAAACCATTGAGGGTTTGCTAGAACGATTTTTCGATTCAGTAAAGCGTTTGCGAAATATTCAACTTTAAAGTGCAAATTTTCATTAAAATCGAGCGTCCCCCCCCCCCTCTAAAATCTAAACCGGTGGGTGGTAAAATTTGAAAAAATTCAGGATGGTAGTCAGTATATCAAACTTTCAAGGAAAACTATAACGGCTATGTTTGCTTGAGAATTATTAGTAGTTTATGAGTAAATAGCAGCGTAAGGTATAAAATATACCTAAACTTGGAAGATTCCGTGTTAAAATACCAAATCCTTAGAAAAATATTACTTAATTTTTTCGTAATGGCTACGGAACCCTATTTTGGGCGTGTCCAACACGCTCTTGGCCGGTTTTTTAACTTGGTCCTGCCACGTCGTGCTCGTGCGTTGTCGTCGCAATTATACCTAACTCTCCTCCTTTTTTTTTGTCAAACGACCAAGTGGGTCCTTGCAACGCTCATCGTCATACCTAATTTCCCAACCGCAAGTGCCAGAAAGAGTGACCAAAGAGTGTCCGGTATATACTATCCGCTATTCGCTATCCGCTAGGAACACAGATACAGATTACACTAGATTATGCAAATGCATTTACTTCGCGTGTCCGAACCCCGACCAAACGTCGGCACTTCATGATATGCCTAACCAACTCTAAGGCATATCCTGAAGTGACGCTGTTTCAAAATATTCCTAGTTTTATAATCTGCACTCTACTGAACAAGTACAAGGAAAAAAATGGACCCCACACTAGCTGTTCAGACTGTGCTCGTTACATCATCTTTTAATATCTAAATTCGTCTATGAGTTTGACCATGAATTAACGAGGAAGATTCAACGGCAAGCAAAAAATAATTCCAATCCAATTTAAATTTCTTAGAACACCATTGTTTAGTCGCTGTATCACTGTGCGTTCAGAAACATCAAGAACCTTAAAATTTATGTGCATGGGTCAACCGCTGGCTCAGATAGTGCTCAGATACATACAAATAGAATACAAATAAAGTACAAATACAATATAAATACAATACAAATATTCTCCATGTAATTATGACTTCAAATATTTATTTACAATAAATTAGGTACAATAAAATTAAATACGAGTAAGTTAAAACTGTGATAAATCTAAAAATACAATACAAATATAATACAATGCAATACTTACAATACAATACAATACAACACAAATACAATAGAAATTATACATCCAATGACTGCTAAACGAACGTCAGCATGTTTGAATTTGACAACCTATTATAAAAGTATACGCAGTTTGTAATAGAGCGGACACAACTGACATTGGCCCAAGCCTTAAGGCCGCCATCAAGGGGAATAATAATAATAATAATAGAGCGGAAGAAAATTTATCGCGCCAAACCGTCTTTTGTTTTTTTTAATGGCCTCGCGCTTTTCGCATTCGCATTCGTCTTTTGTTTTTTTTTTTAATGGCCTCGCGCTTTTTGGCTTTGGCACTTTCAGTCAGCACTGGCCAGCAGCAATATGCCAGCATGGAGGTTTGGAGGTAAGTATTACGCATTAAAACCTTGTTCATCAGTTCGTGAATACAAAGGAGCACCATTCGATTTTTAAATTTACTTACATCCCTAAAGATGTACCTAAATCGAATTTACAACACGGATTTCAAGTTAAATGCAACCTACTTTCAGAGCTTAAGTGATTAAAAAGCATTTAAATTGATGACGTCACTGAGTATACCCTTAAATTGCGGAACAGTTGTCAATTGTTTCTGTAACCATCTTCTCCATTTGGCAGAGTATAATGCAAATAGGCCTACTATAGAAGGCCCATGTCAATTGAGTCTGACATTTGAGGAGGTAGTCATTATTTAGCGTGTGGTTTGTAAGTAGACCAGCTATAGGTACATTGAAACACAATGCAGGCTGTATTAGGTATCAAGTGCTTAGGACAATTTGTAACATTCTGCTTATTAATGTATCTGTCTACCTTGTTTTGCCTAAAAACTTTTTGTCTATTATCGGTTTGCCTAATTTTAGATAAATTATTTTTAGTGTTCGTTACTATAGCGGCCACAGTTACACATAATCTGTGAAAACCTCTGTCTAACTATCTATCATCACGGTTCATAAAGATACAGCCTGACGGACGGACGGACAAACACCGAAGTTGTAGTACCTACTTAATAGGAATTCCGTTTTTACCCTTTGGGTACGGAACTCTAAAAAGGTTCCACCCTGGTACGCAATACGCCATTCAGTTTTCTTGACTGTACAAACTGAGGCTGTATTGTCTAACGCTCGCGTTTGCGATCGCATTCATTATCTCTTTCTACCCTCATCTTATACCTGATAGAAAGAAGGAGTAAAAACGATTGTGATTCCAAGTGTGTTAGAAAATAAAGCCTCTGAATCACCAAGGTGAGACCTTTGCGCAATCAATTCAGAGGAATGTCAATATGACAGTAGTAAAACACAGGTTCCACGCTGGTGCGCGATTCAGAGTTTTAACCTCCAACGTAAAAAGAAAGGTGTTAAAAGTTTAACCGCTATGTGTGTGTCTGGCTGGACTAATCTGGATGCGGTTTTTTTATTTGGAAGCAGGTTTTCTAGCGATGGTTCCTAGATCATCATCCCAGCCTATATATGTCCCACTGCTAGGCACAGGCCTCCACTCAGAATGACAATGCTTGGGCCATCCATAGTTCCCACGCGGGCCCAGTGCGGATTGGGAACTTCACACGCACCATTGAATTGCTTCGCAGGTTGTACAGGTTTCCTCACAATGTTTTCCTTCACCGCAAAGCTCGTGGTTCTTAGATATGTTTCATTAAAATCGGTTCAGCCATTTTTGAGATATTGAACTTTGAACTGACAAAGTCGGGGGTTTTCCAACTTTTTGTTTGTTATGATAGGTTATTTTGTCTGCATTAAATTTAAGGAACTAGAGTTAAAACGATTATACTTCAAAATACCATCTGTAATTATAATTACGTCAGTACCAAACAAAGAGTTACTACTTATGACACAGATTACTTGCGCAAGCGACTAATTCTACTTCAAGGCTATACGGTATGTAAACTAGAGTGAGTTACTACTATTACCATAGAAAAACTAACGTTACTCGAGTTGTTTATTCTCACCAATGATTCGCAATTTATGGCTTAACATTGCAAACGATAGAACTACTAGCTTTTGCTCGCGGCTCCGCCCGTGTGGTATTCCATTATCGCGCGCTGTTCCCTCGGGAACTGTGCATTTTCCGGGATAAAAAGTAGCCTATGTCACTCTCGGGCCCATAAACTATCTCTATGCCAAAAATCACGTCGATCCACCGCTCCTTTACGGCGTGAAAGACGGACAAACACACAAACACACATTCGCATTTATAATATTAGTATGGATTTGACACGTACGAAAAATAGGTTAACCCGTCACGCGTCCTAGAGACTGCATTAGTCCGTAACTTTTTTGTGCGGGAAATGTCCTTGAGACTTAAGTAGACCAGTAGTCTTAAGGACATTTCCTTTCAGAGACTTCATTTCATTTCAGAGACTACCAGTAGTCTTAAGGACATTTCTTTTCAGAAACTTCATTTCATTTCAGAGATTTCATTTCAGAAACTACCAGTAGTCTTAAGGACATTTCCTTTCAGAGACTTTATTTCATTTCAAAGACTACCAGTAGTCATAAGGACATTCTGTTTCAGAGACTTCATTTCATTACAGAGATTTCATTTCCCGCACAAAAAAAGTTAGGGACTAATGTAGTCTCTAGGACGCGTGACGGGTAAGTGCATGAAAATCTATGCATTGCCGGTGATACCTATAAGCGTTATAAGAATTAAAATTAAATCGAATTACTACTCAGTGGTTTATTTATATAGAGAGGTCGCTTTGGGTTTTATATATTATAAAAACACTTAAAACAATATTAAATTCCGTCATCTGATTAAACAATTCAGCGCTGTATATGGAGCGCAAAAGAAAGTAGAAGAGCCAAACTAAGAGTGAAGCCAAGCAGAATTATTAAATAGTTTTATGCATTTGGTTATAACGACCGATAAATGGGCCAATCAACTATTTTACCGACACTTTGGGCGTCACCTGCGTTACCAAAATTGTCTCTGGCGTTACCAAAAAACCGTACTTCCAACAAGATATTTCACGGTTTAATACTTAAGGCGAACTTACGTAGAATGGCATCTATTTAATTACAGAAAAAACATGTTTATTTAAAAAAATCAGCAATTGTTTGAAAAATGTCGCGGACAGATTAGTGTGGATAAAAAATTGATTAGCCCAAATATAACTAAATAATTATGAAAAATTAACACGCTTACTTCAAATGCGTCACTACTTTAAAAAAAGAACTTGTACCTCAAAATAGATAATTTTCTAAGTGAACTTTAAGAACATTGGGTCAAGGTTCAATTTCGTTGACATATTGATTTAGATACGAGATTTTTCAAAATAGTGAACAATGTTCTTTCTCCATAGCGTAAAGTCTTATCAGATTGTTATATGAATAACATAAGTACTTAAGAGTAAATTAATCAGTAATCACTAGTCGAAAGCAGACGTGCCTATCGCCTGGAATAGGTTGAAATTTTTGTATGTATGAAAGACTTACCGGTTTATCGTACTGCAGCTGGCTCAATTCAGGATACAATTAACAGTTCAGGATCGGATTTCACTTAATTACTCAACAAAAACACAGCAGTTAAAGGCGTGTTCTTCCTTTACCAATGAATCTTGTTCACAGAACTGATTGCAACAATACCAACGTTCACTGACACAAAATCTTTGCACTCACCGTCTTAAACTTTCACTGATAATAAGTATCCCAGTCACTGCAGTGATAACATTCATTCAGTGCTAGCCTCGATCCAATTTGAAATCACCGCGCGCGGTATAAAGTTGTTAGTCGTATAGTCGTATTATTATTCGAGTTATTTTTTTTAAAAGCGGGCTGAATGGGCCGCGGCCGAACAACGTGTGTTGGTTTGGTTGTTATCGTGCGGGGTAAGGGCGGCGGCACACTACCGCGATGACAAACACTCGGAATTATACTAGACAATGCGCGTATGGCCAACTGGGTGTTATGCAATAGATTTGCTCGACGGCGCTTGTAAAACAATGTTTATTTTTGGTCGGCATTATTGAAGCGTGGAATCTTATATGGATAAGCGTGCGAGAGGTTTAGATACTTGGTTAGCAGCTCAATTGTTTTGAGAATAAATTGATTTTTAATTTAAAAATAAATGAACGGGGTTATTTCTGGCGACTTTGTTGGTTGATGATTAGATGTAGTAATTGTTTCTAATTTTGCTTTATTGTATCATTTGCGCCCAAATAAAAATTTAAATAATATAAATAATTTTGGAGAGATACGTATGTAATTGTGATCAACTTTGCAAAAGTCTTACTAATTTTTGTTTTTTAGTGAAGATTACTGTGGTGTTACTGAACTAAATTTCAAACGATGAAAAACAAAAGACTAGATTACTACTCCTCTTAATTATTGCTTCGAAACGCTAGTCCATAAATTAACTACACATCTCCAGAATTGCCCTATAAGTACCTGTGTATTGTTGAACATTTCAGCAGGGCTACTACGAAACTCGAAACTCGACGTTCGTGTTGTGCGGTTCCTCAGACACTTATACTATTTAATACAAGAGTGAGAGGAACGGTATAATACGAACTTCGAGTTTCTTAGTAGCCCTGCTGCAGGGCTACTTCGAAATTCGAATTTCGAAGTGCAAAATTCAAACTTCGTATTTTGCCGCCCCGCTGACGTTAATTTAATACGAGAGTGAGACGATACGATATAAATTTCGATTTTCGAATTTCATAGTAACCCCCTGCTAGTGTTTCGTGGCTACGTTGCTCAACATCAAATAAAATTGTGTTTGCGTGAAATTTATACTTAAAACTTTGGTCGCTGCAGTATAAATCGAAAGGAATTATTACAGATTTATTATCCATCCATCCATACTAATATTATAAATGCGAAAGTATTTTTGTGTGTTTGTGTGTTTGTATGTTTGTATGTTTGTCCCTCTTTCACGCCGTAACGGAGCGACGGATCGACGTGATTTTTGGCATAGAGATAGTTTATGGGCCAGAGAGTGACATGGGCTACTTTTTATCCCGGAAAAAAGCACAGTTCCCGAGGGAATAGCGCGCGATAACCGAATACCATGCGGGCGGAGCCGCGGGCAAAAGCTAGTATAAAAACATACCTTTGATAAAACAACTTTGTAACATATTAGGTACTGCATTATAGTAAACATTCAAGCGTAATACGGAAACACTTAATAAGAAAATGGGTGTACTTCACCCAACTTCGCAAAAACTAAAAGGAACTCATCGTTTTTGCAACTATTTAAGTTTCTGTTAGATACTCCTTACACAGTAACTCCTCAACAAAAACATAATTGATCAGTATCGTTAATTTACCTACTCGTATGTATGTATTTAAATTATTTAAAGCACGATACGATTTTAAAATATAAATAGTACAGAAAAAGAAGTACACAAAGATAAAGTTAAATTTAAAAAGGAATCTCTTTCAGCTAATTTAGTTTTAAGAGAAAAAACTACAAAAAATTGCATTGTACCTATAATGAATACTACAATATGGATGTTAGAGCACAAACCTTGGTTTTCTCGTCCAACGTGGGCTGGGTATAATTAGATTAGGAGTGAATGCCCTGCTGAGATCGATGATATCTCCTACCTATGTTGGGAATGGTGACCTTCGAGCATCTATTATATGTACTGTTCTTGGAAAAATGGCTTGGACATAGCGGAAAATCTTAGAGTTCACGTACAGGCTACTTGTAATCCATACTAATATTATAAATGCGAAAGTGTGTTTGTACGTTTGTGTGTTTGTCCGTCTTTCACGCCGTAACTAAGCGACGGATCGACGTGATTTTTGGCATAGAGATAGTTTATGGGACCGAGAGTGACATAGGCTACTTTTTATCCCGGACAAATCACAGTTCCCGAGGGAACAGCGCGCGATAACCGAATACCACGCGGGCGGAGCCGCGGGCAAAAGCTATTCTAATATAACGCATCTCTTTTTTGATAAAAATTTTGAACAGTTTGGTATATAAAGAGGGTATTTTGAGAAGGTGCGAGTAACTCATGTTTTCCTTTATGATGGTTATTTTATTTAACAAGTTAACATTTAAATAAATAAAGATTATACTAATGTGGAACAATTTATTGAATCAGGCACTACTTTGCGGATGTCTATCTATAGCAATGGACTAAAAGAATTTCTTTGCTCACCCGCGACCTTATGATGGCTAAGGTTATGCAAGATATGCGTGTACATGGAGTTCCTCCACCTCCACCCATCTATCACAACCACAACCAATACAACCAACCAACACAATACAATATAACTACAACAACAACAACAATACACTAACGCGTTTTGAACTCAAGAAGATCTCAATTTCAGAGCAACTCAACCGTACACTATACTACCAGATGTTAGACTAATAAACCGCAACAATTTTAATTTGTCACTGTTACTCCCTAAGTACCCACCTATATTTTTTCTCAAACAAATCTACCCACAACGTATTAATAAATTTAATTCGTCACAACTATAAAACTACGTTGAACTTTATTTATTTACTATAAAGGCGTGTTTTATTATTTGTTTTATTTTAGGATTAAAATTAATTTAAATTCTATTCTTATTTTTATTTGTTAATTATTGTGTACATTGTGTGGTATTTATTAAATAAAAGTTGTTCACAGAAAAAAAAGTGCAAATGGCTTTGTGAATAGAACAATGTAATCGATGTGAATGTGTTGACAGCGAGTATCAAGAATTGGCGTATCTCACGACTTTACAAGGCTTTACAAGGCTGAATGCAAGGTTACAGCAACAATGCGTGATTAGGTCTCTAAAAAAGTGAAACAAAAACAAGTGTTAATAATTCAGAATAAATTGTACTATGGCCCCTCCTGGTAAAATTATCTTCAGAACAAAAACGAAGACTAAAGTTTCGCGAAGTAAATTTAAAAAAATCTCATAATATAATTTATTTAGCTATTTTTTTGCAATTGTATTTTTAATTTGTTTCGATATGCTAAGATTAAGTCATAGTTACGAGTAAGATGATTGGAAAATTTCTGCCAATTTTTTGCGGCACATTTTTCTTGACAATAAGAGCCGACAGCGCTGGTACTCAGTATAAAAAGTGACATAAGTATAAAAGATCGTTTTGCGGCCTACTTACAGACGTAAACGTTAAATGTTTTAATTTCATTTTTTATTTTAACCGTGTCCAAACCAAAGGATGGAGCTGTGAAAAAGCATAAATACAATTACTTAAGTATATTTTTGTGTAAAGTTGTACTTGACCTTCCGCTGTGATAATAAGTGGAAGGGTAAAATGGTCACCCAGATGATGAAGACGCTTAAATTGAATATTCACCAATACTAAAACCATTTACTATAATTCCCACGACGTCAATTTATTATGTATGTGAGATAAATAGCTAATGGTAGGAATTATCACACATTATACCTACGTGAATTTACTATAAACTCAAGACCCGGAAAAGCTGAATAAGAATATTAAATGTCTGGATAAATACAACGTTAGTCAGCTTAATACAGGAAGTTTATCAGAAGACTGCATTTTTAATTAGTGATGTTTATGGGCGGTGGTGATCTCGTACCATCAGGAGACCCACTTGCTCGTTTGCCATCCAGTCGAATTAAAAAAAATAGGTAGGCATGAGGTGAAAAAGGACCACTTAAAAGTGGCAAAAAATACCGCTCGAATGGCATATGGCTGTTTAAAAAATGAGAGTAGATGTAAAAAAATATGTTTGAAATAAAACTTGGGGCGAAACTGACGTTTTTTGACCTCAAGCCAATAAATACTTAATAATAGCAATTGCCATTGTAAACCAATTTCGCACGTTTCCTAAAAACTAAAACAGTTGAATCCCACTTTTACTTAGCAATGAACTAGCTTTCTTAAAGTTCAAATTTCAATGCAAATATTTTGCCTTCCTGCTGTTTAGTTCTATATTCCGTAATTATATCACATCGTTGAAAAAAGGTCATATCTCAATTTCATTGAATCACCTAAGAACAAAACTTTAATACGGGGACTTAAACTTCAGTATAGTTTTTTTTAGAATTTCAGTTACGTGAATTTTTTTATACTGACGATTTGTGTTGTTGGTCACGCAAGTTGACCTGGGGTCAGCTAACGGGGTCACGTGTCACCGAAGGGGGTCAGTACAAAACCTTCGGCTTGAAAAATTAATACGAGGTTTCTGAGAAAATTGGGGTTGGCCTGGTATGACGCATTAAATTAGCCGAGGTTTTCAGCCATTGTGTTTCTTGTTCATGGGGTTTTAGTTCATGGGGTTTTATAGGGTAATAGTATGTTGAAATGTCAAGAGCGCTGAGTAATTTAATCAAAGGTTTTTATAAGAGAAAATGAGAGACAGAGAGAAGAATATAGTTCTGTACTGCCGTTTCGCCAAATTATTTTTCGCCAAATTTCACTTCCCAAAAAACTTATCGCAATAGTTTCATTTCCCAAACGAATCTTTGGCATATTTACATTTCGCATTTTATTCATTTGGTCAAATTATCATTTGGCATAATTTTAGTTTGTCAAATTTTATTACGACAAACGTTTATTAAGCAAACGTATTATATTGGCAAATATTGTATTCCAAAAAAAATGTTTGTTCAAAATGACATTTCGCACAAACCAACTGCTACCAGAAAAGTAGCTTATGTTAGAACTGCGTCTTCCACAGAAGCGAACTGCTATCAGAAAAGTAGATGAGGTTAGACTGCGTTCCCCACAGAAAACGGACTGCTACCAGAAAAGTAGGTTAGGTTAGGTTAGAACTGCGCCCCTCCACAGAAACGAACTGTTCCCAGAAAAGTAGTTTATTATGTCATGCGATATTTTGGGAAGAGTACATTATGCCAAACGATACATTTTACCAAATGTTACTTGGCACTATGAAACATGACTAAGTAATTATTTGCGAAATAATAATTTACCAAATAAAAATTTATTAACTGTAAATTTGCGTTAAGTTTTTTTGCTAAATGATTTTTTGCCAAATGATAATTTGGGTAAATTTTTTTGGGATGTGATACTTTGGGAAAAGTTTTTTGGCCATACATTAGTAATCCTCTGTAACTAGACTATCCCGGTGAACATTAATTAAGGACATTAAAATACCCTGAAAGTCGCCTAAATCTTTATAAAATGATTAATCAAACAGACGTATACTTTACAATTATTACATAACAAGTACGTAGTTACCACCCGCAACTTTGCGCAGAATTCGGTGAAGTACCTACCTTATTATTAGTATCGTGCAAGAACAGTCTGATATCATAAACTCTCGTCTAAGGTCTCATCTAGCTCTAAATCAAGATTCATTATTGTATTTTTTTATATAAGCATACCTTAAGACGAAAGTCTTCTAACAGTGCGTGTTGCCAGTGATGACATATGGATCCGAGACATGGTGCTTTAGTAGAGGCTTTCTGAATAGTCTCAGCATTACTCAGCGAGCTATGCCTATGGAGAAGGCTGTGCTCGGGGTTTTTCTACGGGATCAAATCAGAAATAAGGTGTTATGTAGAAGAACGAGGCAAATTTCCCCGTTGAAATTGCAATGGGCCGACCACATAGCACAGAGAGCAGGATGGCCGTTGGGGACGAAAAGTATTTAATTTTGAATGGAGACTGTGGATCGGCAAGTGCAGCGGAGCGTCCACCAACGAGATGGATAGATGACCTGACCTATATAATATGTAGGTAAACGCTTTATTGATAAAATAAACTGTATATTCTTATGGGAATAAATGTCTTTAAACCGAAATAATATACATATTAAACATAACTTTCTAACAATAACGTAATTTTTTTTTATTTAATTTTTTATGTGTAGGTACAATCCCTACCACGAGTAGATACGAGTAAATAATATTGTAACGGATAACTCACGTCTTAAATGGAGTTTAGCTCGACATATTTCGGACTGTTTCTTTTAACATGAGTGAGTCTCACGGTAGTTTCATGTTGAAAATTAGATACAAGTATAACTAGAGTACTTAAATAATTCTACGCATAACCCGTAAACGTAACATCAGTGTATATACGACATAACATGTAGGTATTTCAGAGGTAAGGTTCAATTCATCCCTTTCGCATACACTGGTTAGAAAGAGATAATTGCTGTAATAAAATCTTCACAAAAACTAACGCACTTGATTTCTTGACGATCTCACTATAGTTTTTACTTTTATATAATTACAAAGTAAGAACTTATCACGTTTAGCGTTTCCGTTTCAAAACTAGGCTTTCAGATACCACGCGAAACTTCACACTTCTCAAGTTGGATTGTTAAAATTCTAGTTGATTAAATGCGTTAATTAGGTATCTGATGAGTATAATCACAGCGGCGAGAAAGATCTTAGTGCATTTAAGTGATTAAAGACCTATTTAGTTGCTCTTTACCGAACTTTTCTTTACAGACTGGCTGGCAAACATTTTTATAGGACCGTCAATTGTTTTTTCTCAAGGATTCTATTTTCAAAAATGATTTAAGTTAATTAGAACCTACTTTTTTTTTTGAGTGACCTACAACCAAAGATGTGTTATCATTTTGAATATCTATGAGAAAACATCGAAAGATCACGCTTCAACTAGGTCTTCTTGTAACTTTTTCAATGCTTTACTTAATTTATTTTACTAAGTTTATTCTAAGCTAAATATTGAACTCATTAGTAGGTACAGTCGAAAATTCATCGATATTTGACAAGTTTTGAAACGTATCTCCTACTTTTGGACTACAGATAGAATTGTTAAGTCAAACGGCTACCGGTTTTTCATTCTTTTATCTCCATTTTTTTCAACCAAATTAAAAAAAAAATCTTCATTTTATATGATTTTTTTAAACATTGTCTAAAAAAGCACTTATTTCGTATCTATTGACGTGAAATATTTAACATATATAAAATCTACAGTTTTGGGTTCGTCTTTGACATCTCTAAAAACGTGTCGAGTGTTTTCATTTAAAACTAATTAAAACAAAAGTTATGACCAGAAAACCAGTTCTTTGGCTTAAAGTTGTTCAACTTTTATGCCAAATATCTCAAAGACAATGAACTTTGAAGTAAATATGGGATACTATATTGATCAAAGCCGTTGTTGTTAATATGATTAGCTACAAAAACATTAGAAAACTATGGAATAAGATCGAAGGTCATTGGGGCATAAACCCTTAAACTTGTGAGCAAACATTTTGATCAAAAATATGCGAACACTACTCTATTGCTAACGGCATAGAAGCGTATTCAGATACTTTTGGTCAAATTTTTGCTCACAAGCTTACGAACTCGACTGTACCTACATATATGTAGACATTAGTGAATCAGTTTAACGATGACTCCACAAAAAGCACCCTTGTACTTAAGTACATTTTATGACGCAAAAAGTGTTAATTTTACTAATTCAGACTAACTAATTGAACAACTCGCCCAACCAACTTGTACTATTATCTATCCTGTGGCCCAACCAAACACACATAAAAAAGTTTCTATTGTTATAAAACTTAATAATCAGAGCAACAAGTGAAAGTCGAAACCTTTTTATGATAATAGTTCTAAGAATCAAATTCACTTTTCATTGGCGTCGATTTGTCTGTAGTAGCTATTGTAGTACAATGCGTGACTTATAAGAACATGTGAGCTATTTTGCTTAGGGAATAGAGGGTTCCGTAGTAGATTTTGAAACAAAACATTGAGGCCCTTTTCACCATTCATTGATAAAATATTATATGACAGATACTTGTGAGGCTGTTTGTTTTGTTCAAATAGGTAAACAACGATGGCATAATACTAATTTGTTCAATAAAATTTATCGTCGAGTGGTAAAACAAGTTCTGACTGTTGCTGGAGGAATTTCAAATGTGATCTAAATACGAGTATTGATATCGACAAAAATCGACACAACAGAATAACTTTTCTTTCTCCTGTAAAATCCAATTATATTTGCCTTTTTCTTCTTCTTCTTCCGGTGCCCTCTCCTATCGGAGGTCGGCGATCATTAGGGCTATCCTAACCTTAGAGACTGCCGCTCGAAAAAGGGATCTGGTACTCATTCCGAACCAGTCTCTAAGGTATATTTGCCTGCCAACCATATTATTATGCACTAAGTTATCATTATGAAAATTTTAATTTACATAAACACACAGTTTTAAATATTTATTTTCAGCAATTAATTTGTGTTTTTTTTTAATTAATTATATAGCAAACTGAGATATTGACAACAACAATTTTTTGAGACGTGGAACCCTAAAAACAGGAGACGTATAGTTCAAGAGTCACGTATAGTTTGATTAATGATGTTAACTAATTAACTCGTTTTATTCAACTTAATGGAGTACATATCTTTACCTCCAGGTCATTGACTTATCAGAATCTTTGTCCTATGTATGATGTACAATCAAAGGCAAAAATATGTATACACTTTAGTACCTTGTCACTTTAACCAATGTGACAGTTCATATATGGCAGTTCGAATATGAGGAAAATAGACAAGGTACTAAAGTGTATACATTATTGCCCTTGACTGCAAAGTAAGCATTAAGCAAGTGCTTAGTATATTTACCAATACTGCTAATAAAACTTACGGAATGGCATTAAATGTAAGTAAGTGAAAGCACTTTATGAATAAGCTGTGGCACCAGTGAAGAACTACATGTAATCATAAAGACAACTGTATTAAATCATATAGTACGGAAACTACGTAAACATAGGGTGTTTCTAATCATGCTCAAAACGAAAATGTTGGTGTAATGTTGAATTGTGAAAATTGTATTGTATTGTAATAGCTATTTATGCAACTGTAAGGTGTTGGCTGAAAATCAGCGCTGTAGTAGGCAGCACATACTTACTGCAGCATAATGCTGAGTCAATTCCTTTTCGACATCATGAAATGTTTTTCTTTTCTGTAAATTATGTATTGTTTTAAGTTTGATGTCGAAATAAAGTTATGTCTATGTCTATGTCTATGTAATAGGGGTCCTTGAAACACGAGTGTGGTTTCATGAAACGAGGCATAGCCGAGTTTCATAAAAGGGTCACATGAGTGTTTGAAGGCCTAATTACGTACAGTTGCATACAATATTTTATCTACGTTCATATATTAAATCCTCTATCATGTGTTCAAGAACCATTGAGTGTTACCTGCATTGCAACCAGAACTTATACTAGGACCTTCACTTTGCTGGTAAATTATGAGTCATTTCCTTCCCCGCATCTAAAATATCGGGCAGAGTCAAATTTTCTTCGCATTCACTGATATCAGACATCTTTAAGCAAAAACGAATTTTTCCCACGAACGAAAATTTGTAAAACAAAACGACACTAATGAATCGAAAATGGCGCTAAAGCCGCTAAAACCCAGTACGTCACTGCGCATGTGCGGCATGTGCACGCATGCGCTAAAGCAGGCACTGCCACAGACAAGTGAAAATTAGAATCAAAACTTTTTGATATAAACTTTTTGGATTTGCCCTGTATCGTAATGGTTTAAAAAATTATATTATAACATTATTTTGTTAGAAGAAAAGTGTTGTAATGAGTTTTTTTTTTATATTTCGGTATTGTGTTTAAAAAAGTATATAAATATAAACTCGTTTTGAATTTTATAATTCGAATATTTCGATATGAGAGTAGATAAAAATTATACATAAAAACACATGAAAATAACAGAACACAGGATAACCCTGGAAAATATCCTGAAAGAATTTGCAATTTGATAAAGTTTGTTGATAGGTAAATCTTGACAAACGGTGACAGCTGAATCGATGCTACGGCCACATTGTCATATCTTCTAGTTAGTCTTAAATACCATAACATAACAAACACTCGCCTAGAACAATAAAGTTCAGTGAACGGGCAGATTTAATAATGTCATTGTACCTGCGTAATGTTTTATTTTAAGAACAATAGAATGGGGTAAACTTGATGAGTACAAGCCTAGGAATGGGCACAGGCTCGAGGAGACTGAGACGAAGAATTAAAAAACTGGCCAAGTACACTGAAAAACAAGATTTGCTAACAGTAGCAAAAAAAAGTTGCTTGTAACGTAACTTGAGTGACTACAAAACTAAGTAAGCATAATTTTGCTTCCTTATTAATCAATTTTGGCTAAACGTCAAGTAGCCAAACTAGTTCAGCTATCCTTTTTTTTCAGTTTGCCAGTCGGACTCACGCAGGAAAGGCTCCGTACGTATCTATACAACATTAGACATTAGCAAAAAGCAGCACAAAAACAAGTTTGTTGTATGATAATAAATATCCCGTAAATATTTATTTTATTTTAATTTCTATTGTAAAATATTATTATACACATTTAATCATAAGTAGTATTTCGCCAAATTGCAAAACAATTTGTTGGCTAACCAAACACTCGTTTTAACAACATTGTGCACAATAGTTACAGTACATTACATTAGTTATATAATACTAATAGGTACCTACTGACTAAACTAACAATTTTCTGTGAGAAAGATTCTATCAACTATGTTTTTAATTTATTTTTGAAACAGTTCTTGGTTTTACATTCCTCCTCCGAGAAGATTAAGTAGTTAGTTAAGTAGTTCGTTCTTTTACCATAATAGTTACAGACTCGCGGCTCCACATATTTTTTACAGCGAATATATAACTAAATAATCTATAAGTATTTCAAGCGTCTATCTTTTGCCGTTAATAATAACGAGCAAAAAACGTCAAAATAATCACGTTTGTTGTATGGGATATAGCCCCCTTACATATTTATTTTATTCTGTTTTTAGTATTTGTTGTTATAGCAGAAACTGAAATACATCATCTGTGAAAATGTCAACTGTCTAGCTATCACGGTTCACGAGATACGGCCAGGTAACAGACGGACAGACGGACAGCGGAGTCTTAGTAATAGGGTCCCATTTTACCCTTTGGCCACGGAACCCTGAAAAATGCTGTTATATTATAATACTAGACTTTACCTGTGGCTTTCCACATGTAAACCCTAAGACCCGGCAGTAGATTGAACTCCGGGATTTTACTTAATTTCCATGAGAATTCCCAAAATTTTTGTCGTTGATGTTGCACTAAAAACGACTGTGCCAATCTCTTAAGGTCAGATCAGACGGTTCATTTTTCGTTCATTTTCGTCTTTCATTCAGTACTCTTTCACTCGTCTGAACACAAAATGAACCGATCCAACAGTGTTGGATATTTTCATTTCGAGTGAAAGGTACCAACCAAATGAAAGGCGAAAATGAATGAAAAATGAACCGTCTGATATCACCTACCGGTTCTGTCCAATCCATTTTTCTTAATGCAAATTATTTTACCTTCTGATACAAAGTAACGTTTAACTGAATCCAATATAATAAATTTGACGTCCAGATGGCCTAGTGGTTAGAGACCCTGACTACGAAGCTTGAGGTCCCGGGTTCGATTCCCGTGTCGGGGCAGATATTTGTATGAAAAATACGAATGTTTGTTCTCGGGTCTTGGGTGTTTAATATGTATTTAAGTATGTATCTATCTATATAATTATGTTTATCCGTTGCTTAGCCATAACACAAGCTTTGCTAAGCTTACTTTGGGACTAGGTCAATTGGTGTGAATTGTCCCGTAATATTTATTTATTTATTTTATTTATTTAATAAATGTACGTACGAGTTTGAAAAAGATATTTATCTGTTTTTATCAACTGGTGTTCCGGATACGAAGTTTTTTTTCTAAATTATTTAGAAACATTACTAATTTGAGACTGGTATAAATTTTCAGACTGGTAGATTATAAATTATGTCCTATAGTAACACAATGTAAGTACTTAAGCAATTTAAAAAAGCGCTGTTGTTTGATGAATAATACAATATTCATCTCAAACTATGTATTATTTTGAACGTGAAAGTTGGTAATTGGTTGGGTTAACCCTTAAATCCCCAAAAAGAGTCCCATCATTCAAGACTATCCTTTTGTATTTTTATTGATGTAGAATTTTTTGGACTATAGTGTAACGACGAGGTTTGAATCATGAAATGTTTAAATTTTGTCAATTTAAGGGTTAATTTCTGATTCAATCACGGCAAATCTGACTGGAATTTTGAAAAGCTATGAATAATAGTCATAAAATTATTTCTATTGAAATATTTATAACGGATTTCTATGACGATGAAGTCGTAAGTAACAACTAGGTTTATACAAACCATCCCAATGTTATCAATAAAGATCATCATAATTCTAGCAACCGGCACATTCCTAAGTTGCGTGACCTGTCCAATTACAATTTATAAAACAGGGACAGCAATTTACAAAATGACATTCTGACTGTCGATACATGCCATTCATGTCATTTGTGGACAAATTACTAAGTAATTTAGCCAGAGGGCTGGGCTAATGATGGAATGTTGGACTAATCAACAGGATCCAGGGGTATTAGACTGTCCTGGTTGCCGAGGCGGGTATGTTTGAAGTGGCATGTACATGCAGAATGAATCGTTAGTTAAGGGCTATCTGATTGGTTTCCGTTTAGCGAGTGTAACAGACACCTTATTGTCTGACACACTTGGAATCACTAACGTTTTCAACACTTCTTTCTGTCACACGGCATAAGTCAAGGGTAAATAGAAAAGGTGGATGCGATGGCGAACGACTGCGCGTTAGGCCCCATTTACACATTGATAAGTGATTAGTGCGAGTTCATACATTTTCTGCGAGTGCGAGTAAAAAATGTATGAACTCGCACTAATCACTTATCAATGTGTAAATGGGGCCTTAGACAACAGCCTCTGATATACAACAGTAGCCGGTACCCGGCTGGCCTTTCTGCATAAATACGATCAGTAATTTTAAATCTAGTTTCATCATCACAGCAACTGGAAGATATCCACTGCTGAACAAAACCTCCCCCTTAGATCACCACAATGAACAACTCGCCACTTGTATCCACCAATTTCCCGTAACTCTCACGATATCCACCTGGTGGGAGACCTGCCAATGCTTCGTCTCCCTGTTCGTGGTCGCCACTCGAGGGCTTTTCTCCCCCAACAGTTAGGTATCTATTCTTCGAGCGATGTGGCCCGCTCATTGCCATTTCAATTTGCGTATTTCTCCAGGTAGGTGTATTGGTGACTTTAGTTCTTCGACGAATTTCCGTATTTCGGATTCAATCGCGCAAAGAAACTTCAAGCATAGCTCTCTCCATAGCTCGTTGCGTGACTCTGAGTCTCTCTAAAAGGCTTCAAGCCAAGGACCGCGTCTCAGCATCATAGGTCATCACTGGCAACACACAATAGTCTGTCTGATCTAAAACTAAATCTAGTTTGTCACCTTGTTTTTCTGCAATGTCTTGAACTACCCGAACTGTCGAAAGAACAACAAATATTGTGCTTATTTTTGTATTCTTTAGATAGAGCCTTAATTGCCTATTTTTTTTCAGTGTAGCAACATTTACTCAACCAGAAAACTCTCTACATAGGTATTTATCTCCACCAAACAATTTTGAAATAATTATTCCACCTGTACATAACACTCAACAGCATTTAGTGGTCTGCAATCAATTCGCAATTTGCCCTGCGCTGTGGGCAATTTTGCATGTCATTAGTATGCGCCCGCGCATTGGTCGGGCGCGGAGGGCGGCGCGTGATGCCGACAAATGGCGCCTGGGTTGCGAAGTTCGAAAATCGAAGTTCGTATCGTACCGTCCCGCTCACTCCCGTATTAAATAATAAAAGCGACAGCAGGACAGTAAGATACGATGTTCGGATTTTGCACTTCGTAGCATAGGGCCTGTCTAGCGAGTATGGAAAAGTGGGCTGACAGTTGGACCCATCGAAATAGTAAGTACATGGAATGTGCACTGTGCAGGAATCACGGTCCGTCATTTTGCCGATAGAGATAGCTACCACAGGGTTATTTTATCTCACTCTATTAGTATGACCATGATTTTATGCAATTAATGAGACATTCCTTCCTCCTAGTACTTCTTTGTCAGAAAAATATACTAAGTAGCAATAACCAGAATTTTTATTACTTGTATACCAAGTCCTTATGATACGGCTGGTAGAGACTAGAGCAAATAAATTTTAGGTTTGTACGTCGGTGCTAGTAACATAAGTATTCACTTTTATATAGGTAAAACTTATGATATTGGCAAAACCGGTATTAACATTGTATCATACCGGTATTTCGATATTGATCTCTAAATACCAATTATTTTGTTATTAAATAGAGTCGCAACACTCAATCGTTGCAAGTCACAAATGCATTAATACTTATTTCATTAATATAACTTAGACATTTTTGAAATAATCTTAGCTACCTACTCGTACTTAAGATTGTCGGAACCGGAAAGGTTTTGGAAGTGCGAAACTCATTCATTTTACTTTAGTAATACGAATATCGAAAAAATACCAAAATACCGGAATATCGGTATTTGAATTTTCGGTATTGAAAAAATACCGATACTGCAAAAAACGTCCGATATTAGATGCTCTATCATTTAGGTTACTAAATGAATGAAGACTAAGTGACAATACATATATATTACACTATTATTTACTTATTCATTATTTATTAACTTTTACCAGCGTCTTCGCATGCGTAAACTGAATCGATCTGGTAGTTATAATTGAAATTTTCGGGATTTTTTCCAAATTCCCCTGGAAATTTTCAAAATTTATAATAATAATACAATATAATGTATTAGACAATACGTATGATGGGTATAAAATATTATATTATAATAAATATTACATATTAGCCATTTGGATACATCGTGAAAAGATTGTCACCCTAGTCTCAATAACGAAGCTACCATCTTACTGTTTGGTGTGGCCATTGAAAAATTAATAAAACCTACCATCAAGTTAAAATTAGCTCGTGAAAAAAGATCTAAAGCTTATTTCATTAAAAAAATATTAAATCGTGTAATTATTGCTTTTTATAAATGTATAAATTTTATTCAATATTTTTAAAAGACAACACTCACGAAACTAAAATTTACTAATTATTTATTATTTATTTCCTGGCAATAGTTAGAGAGGGACACACTGACTCCGTGCTTGCTATTTCACCCGGACCGGAGCCCATTAGTTCTTATGTCTATGTTCTTTAGGTCGGTTTTTGCTCGTCTGTTTTTGGAGTGTTCATTCCAGAGTACTTACTATTTCGATGGTTGGACCTTCCAAGAGTTAATGACAGGTAGGATGTTTGACAGTGATAGAAAGGCGTGCTGCCTAACGGATTTAAACTGTGTAGGTTTAAATTACTTTTTCATCACTTAAGCTCTGAAAGTAGGTTGCATTTAACTTGAAATCCGTGTTTTAATTCTTTTTCTTTTGGAAATTATGGCTTGGTCCGTGTTGTAAATTCGATTTACATCTTTAAAAAGAAAGAAAGAAAACATTTATTCGTGACATGACATGGATAAGAATAATAATAAAAATAAAATAAAATAAAAATAGTTATGCATGTCACGAAATGGTCTCAAATCAGCAATCTGCTGGTCTTGCGAACGACCAGTATAAGGGCTTGTTTACACTTTGATAAGTGATTAGTACGAATCAAGATTACGATTTGGAGTCTTTTTGTACTTTTTATTTCAACTCCAAATTTTTGTTTCTTTTACGGTCATCCCGTGAAAGTTTATATAAATTTCACACGAAAACACAAGCCGAAACATGAATGCACAGAAAAACCAGAAAAAATAGACCAGCGCTGGGAATCGAACCCAGGTCCTTAGCATTCCGTGCTGCGTGCTATCCCCCTACACCACCACTGATTAGTGCGAGTTCATACATTTTTTACTCGCACTCGCAGAAAATGTATGAACTCGCACTAATCACTTATCAAACTGTAAACAAGCCCTTAGGGATGTAAGTAAATTTAAAAATCGAATGGTGCTCCTTTTTATTCATGAACTGGTAAACAAGGAGATTGTAATGCGTAATACTTACCTTCAAACCTCCATGCTGGCATAATGCTGCTGGCCAGTGCTGGCTGAATGTGCCAAAGCCAAAGAGCGTGAGATCATTAAAAAAAAAGACGGTTTGGCGCGATACATTTTCTTCCGCTCTGTTAAAAATTGCGTGTACATTTTTAACGGTGTTTCTTTATTTCCTCGCATTTGTGATGAAAAGTAGTATAAACTCGAGTAAATTCGCTTTGCTCGCTCGTGCGCTTAAATATCTTGGGTGTAATTGATCACTAACAATTACAACTCTTGTTTATCAATCTACTATAGCATTTTCATATATTACAGATATTTTGTCTCAAGCCGAGTTTGGACTTGCTTGAAAAATCGTGCAAGTTGTATTACATTGCGAGGCCGTAAAGCCTCTTGGCTTCTCTGTCTGTAGTGATCAATCGAGCGCCGCAATGTAATGCATCTTGCACGATTTTTCCTGCAAGTCTAAACTCGACTTTATACTCGAACTTTAGCTTCACGGGTGTGATTCACGTATCGGACTTTGCTTCGAAACTGCCATCTAGCGGTGAATAGCAAGACCAGCATTTCAACTCAAACGCTGTTTAGTATTACCTATGCAACTTTACAATTAACAAGAACTATATATTTAAAACGCAAAGGATAAAATTGTAAACTAGCGACTTGATTTCTGTTGTAGCACAGTGACATCAATAAATCACAATGTTTGTTGGTTTTAGTAGCGCCATCTGTTGCGCTTTGATGCAATCACTTGGACGAGACAAGACTCTCTTAATACTTATGAAATCCTCCAGGTGGATCATAACAAATGAAAATTAATGTCATTATTCGAATAAAAAAACTATTTGTTTTAGCAATTAGTGAATTTTTTATTTAGCTTTTGCCGTCGACCTCTTCTGCCAACAATTCGTTTATCGCTAACCCATGGGAACTATGCAATTTTCCGAGATGAAAGCTATCCTATAGATAACCTTTATCAGACCCAAACTATTTTCATAAGTGCTAAATGTCATTTTAATCGATTCAGCGGCTGAAGCGTAGTACGTCAAGGGCAAAAATATGTATACCTACACTTTAATAGGTACCTTGTCTATTTTCGTCATATTTGAACTGCCATATATGGCATATATGAATATATATATGAAATGTCACAGTGGTTAAGTGACAAGGTACGAAAGTGTATACATATTTTTGCCTTTGACTGTACCTACTTACTGGTAAAAGTTCATATGTTTTTATTAGCAATTTACATAATATTAATCACATAAATCTGTGAGACACTCATCACCGAAGTCAGCTGGTTAATAAAATTTAGTACTTAAGTAAAAAAATATCTGTTGAAGTTATCTTAGAGCTAGAATCTGCAGTAGGTAACTACTTAACTCAACAACTCTTTATGCTCGTAGATAGTTACCAAACCCCTGGTTGGCCCAACTTTCAAACAGTTGGTCCAGCCGCCAAGGCGAATAATGCCCACATTAAGTTGCTCAAGCTCCAATCATATTTCAAAGGCACCAGTACAGTCACCTGACTACTGTAACGGAGGTACCCGGGATGGTAGAGAGACGGGGAGATTCCCCTAATATTATATATGAATAATATATGAAGGAAATGTCTATGAAACAAATTCATAGTAATTATTAATTAAATGAAATTAATCTAATTAATTTCATTGGTTTGGCCATAAAATTGTGATCATCTAGCAGTTAGGACTCCTACGTTGTGTAATTTTTTGTTTTAGTAATCCCAATGATCTTTTATGTGGTATGTCTGTAACAAGCAAGATATCTACAAGGGCGCTATATAAGTATCTAAATTAAGTAACTTAAAGCTAGATATTTGGAATTCAATACACATAACAAATATAGTGAAAAATAGGGCATAATATGGGTGAGTGAGTAGGTAGAGTGTGTAAAGGGTCGGGAATGGATTTGAGTTGACTGGAAAAGAGTTACGAGCCTCTCACGGAGACTCGGGAAAGCTCCACCACCCCACCTTTCCACCGGCGCACGCCCACGGATAAAAATAACCCGAAGGAGTCTACATTTACTGCACTAACTACGGTGCTTAAGTCAACTCAAAAGAGGACAGGTTAGATGGAATGAGTAAACCCAATTCCAAAAAATAGCAAAAAGTGGAAGGAAATACATCCAATCCAACCAATGCGTGATTCATATGCTGCATCACTGTGCAATACACACAGATTTTAGTTGTGTAACCACTGGGAAGTCTATATAGATCAACACCAGTGAATTACAAGGTTTGTGATATTGTCAAGCTGTGTCAAACAGACATGACAAGTGTAGGGTTTTGCACAGAGCAGTCGGGGGGTTGAGACGGCAAGCCATTTTCGCTGAGCATCTACGCTTACTAATGTAAGTATCAACAATGTCACAGTTACTTTTGGAATGCGGCCCACAACCATCCCAGTCGCACTGAACAAGAAATAAGTTTGTGGTGATATAATAACATATCGACCCTGAAGTAAGTGTCCACACTCAAACAATATGGAGCCATAAGGAAGACAGATCTTTTCATCAAGCATCTCCGCTCACAAATGTAAGTATCAACAATGTCATGACTACTTTGAAATGCAACCCCACAGCTGACCCAATTATTCAAAGTGAGGAAATGATATAAGAGAAGTGGATGACATGATACCATCACGGATTTGTATAGTGTGCTGTGAATATCCGTGTATACAGACAGTACACAAACACATGAATCAGCATTTTAGTAAAACTGGATGTTGAGTTCAAGCTGCATTGCATGAACACATAGAATAGTTTAAATAGTATAAAACATGAATCAGGTTACTCACAAGGAGAGGTAAGGTTATGTATGATAGACAAATGGAATTGTCATGAGATAAATGATAAGCATTGCAATAAGACTCATTTACTCAGATAACCAGTACCAGATACCTAGAGCTTCCCCAATTCTATAGGCAAATAGTCATATATCATAGGTTTACATATTAGTCCAATAAATGGTCATAATATGATTGAAACACAAGAGGACAGATCTTGCTTTGTCATAACAGGGAATCCAGATCCAATCTGAGATTACCTGGCATTACAAAGTAAGCTTTAATTTAAGAGCCATAACGCTACTGAGGGTCCCAGAAGGGAGGCTCAGTCTGGACACCGTCTGCTTAGCGATGACATCTGCTTAGAGCTTGAAAATGTTAAATTACACAGGTTTTACTGATGGCCGGTCAGCCTAACTCAGCTCAAGTGTAATAAACCATTATTCATTCTCCAATCTGCCTTCGCTAGTAGCTTACCATACGGGTAAAATAGCCGATAAGAAGCGATCTTAGGATCGTCGCTCATAAGCCTTCCACCTAATCAGTAAGAACCCGACACCAACCAAAGGAGGCTATTAGGGCCAACCTGGGAGATGACGAAATTCAGACTCTGGTCGGGCCAGGTGACAGCTCACGGGAAGCCCTAAAGTAAAACACTGTTAAAATATGATCGCTTACTGGACAATAAGCACCCAGATAAGACTTTATGAATTCTAATTATTATAAAATTAAGGCAGCTCTGCATTACCTCATCTCTGTAACCCAATATTGCGCATTATTAGTCTACAGAGATTACAGACAATTACCTCACTCTGAATATAATCTGGATCTGATAAATTCAGAGTTACACAGTAAATAACTATCAAGTTAGTGTGAAGTGAGTGTAAGTATGTGGTGTGACATAAATGCATAGATACCATATAATATAAATAATTATGTAGCAAAACACATGCCACAGGACACAAAATCATTGTCTGAATGGGTTGTGTCATTCTCGAGGAAAATAATTCTTAGTTCGGTGAAGTCTAACAATTTTAGACTTGTGAAAAATGTAGGAAGTAATTCTCGTGACAGACACTTTCCCATACATACAATGGAGCAAAATTATGACAAGGAAAACACATTCGCCGTGCATTTACACACATAAAGCACATACAAACATAAAAAATGGTCCCTAGAAATTCCTACCTCCTAGCCCTAGAATTTCCCTATGATTTACCTAACGCAGTATGGTCTGATTTAAGAAAATTCTCGGTTCCAACATGACTTTTAACAAGAATTTTTATAATCTATTAAGAAAATGGATCTTCTGACAGACAGAATTGAAGTAGAGTGGAACCAAGAGCTTCACATAAATCTGACATACTTCCTAACCATATAAAAACATGCTCACTTACCTCTTATTTACCTGATAAGGTAAATAATCAATCCCACCTGATAATCACAACACTACACAAAAACACATCACAAAATGCCCATTTTTTCACAACACACATCACGCTCCTAGCTAAATTACACACCCTATTACGCACCAAAATTAATTAATCGCGGAATCCTAAATCAAACTGTTATTTTACCTGCCTAGACTACACTTCGCGAGAGATTTTCAACCTTGCTCGGAGCACGGAGGTTGAAGCAGCCTTTAGATTGTGTCAACCACAGCACAGTCCCATTTGTATCAAAAACAATAGGAACTGCACCCAATTTTGTGAGCAGTTTAAGAGTGAATTTACGTTCTAGAACTTTCCATAGGAAAAGGAAGTCGTGAAGTGAATCCAGACACGCCACACTCGCACGCTACGTAGCCCTGAATACCAACAACGCGAATCCTTGGAAGAAAATGCAAGAAACACCAATATTCAGTCGCGATCTGAATAAGGCGCCCACATCCTCAACCAAGACCCGCCCTGAAGGCACCCAGAAATCAGAGCGGCCATGTGCCAGGACACGCCCAACAACCGATGATTACAGGGTTATTTAAGTAGGAAAACTACGGAAAATAACTGAAATCCTGCTAGGAAACCAGCAGCATCTCGTTGTTATTTTCCAATAAGAATTAAATAAGAAAAGAAAAGCTCACAAAATGGAAAATTTGACAAAACCTGAAGCCACATACCTGACGGGCAGAGTTTCTGCTTACGCGCCGAGATCCGAAGAAGAAAAGAGAGCGAGACTGACCGCGCCAGGCTTTTTATAAGCTCAAGCTTCTAGAAAGTTCTCGAAACCGGAATCACACACCACCCCTTCCACTGACATCCACCCTGTGTTGCCATCAAAATTAGCAGAGATGGGACATTTTCAAAATACTAGTATTTAAAATACAAAATACAAAATACAAAATACGTATTTCCATTTTGTATTTAAATACTTTTTTTAGAAAAGCATTTTGTATTTTATTTGAAATACATTTAAGGACATATTTTGTATTTGCAAAATACAAAATACTTTTTAATAAGTTTAATTCTTACTATGGCAACACTGAACTATATCTTGTTTTCGGGCCACTATAATAAAAATTAGTTTGTATAAATAAATAAGTAATGAATCGTCCCTGACTAATTGTGTGTGTTTGTGTTCTATCTAATTTTCTCGCACATCTCTGATGGAAGCAGCCTAATCCGCTTGGCTGATTTTGGTGAATAGGACATACGCTACTTTTATGCTGGAATTATGAAAATAGTCCGCGTAGAAGTATGACAAATAGTTTACTTACGTCCATTCTCAGACCTACCGAATATACATATATACTAGTCACCAGCACCAATATCTGATGCAACAAGCGTGCAAAAATATCTGACACGTCAATCCGGCCTTACAAATAAGAGTCATATCAGATATTTATGCACGCTTGTTGCATCAGATAATGGTGCTGGTGACTGTACACAAAAAAACCGGCCAAGAGCGTGTCGGACACGCCCAAAATAGGGTTCCGGAGCCATTAAGAAAAAATTAAGTAATATTTTTCTAAGGATTTCGTACTTTATACGGAATCTTCGAATTATAGGTATATTTTATACCTTACGCTGCTATTTACTCATAAACTACTAATAATTCTCAAGCAAACTTAGCCGCTATAGTTTTCCTTGGAAGTTTAATATACTGACTACCATCCTGAATTTTTTCAAATTTTTCCACCCAACGGTTTAGATTTTAGAGGGGGGGGGGACGCTCGATTTTAATGAAAATTTGCACTTTAAAGTTGAATATTTCGCAAACAAATGACTGAATCGAAAAATCGTGTTAGCAAACCCCTAATGGTTTTAAAATACCTATCCAACGATACCCCACACTATAGGGTTGGATGAGAAAAAAAAAATCACCGCCATTTTACGTCTATGGGAGGTACCCTAAAAAAAATTGTTTTTGAATATTTAATTGTACTGTTTTATCGGCATAGTTTACTTATATATTCGTGCAAAATTACAGCTTTCTAACATTGATAGTCCCTGAGCAAAGCCGCGGACGGACAGACAGACAGACAGACAGACAGACAGACGGACAGACAGACAGACAGACAGACAGACAGACAGACAGACAGACAGACAGACAGACAGACAGACATGGCGAAACTATAAGGGTTCCGTTTTTGCCATTTTGGCTCCGGAACCCTAAAAAACCGGCCAAGAGCGTGTCGGACACGCCCAAAATAGGGTTCCATTTCGACAAAATTAAGTAATATTTTCTAAGGATTTCGTATTTTATACGGAATCTTCCAAGTTTAGGTATATTTTATACCTTACGCCGCTATTTACTCATAAACTACTAATAATTCTCAAGCAAACTTTGCCGTTATAGTTTTCCTTGGAAGTGTGATATACTGACTATCATCCTGAATTTTTTCAAATTTTTCCACCCACCGGTTTAGATTTTAGAGGGGGGGGACGCTCGATTTTAACGGTTTTTTTTTTTTTTTTTTTTTATACGACTGGATGGCAAACGAGCAAGTGGGTCTCCTGGTGGTAAGAGATCACCACCGCCCATAAACATCTCCAACACCAAGGGTATTGCAGATGCGTTGCCAACCTAGAGAACTAAGTTGGAATACCTCAAGTGCCAGTAATTTCACCGGCTGTCTTACTCTCCGCGCCGAAACACAACAGTGCAAGCACTGCTGCTTCACGGCAGGATTAGCGAGCAAGATGGTGGTAGCAATCCGGGCGGACCTTGCACAAGGTCCTACCACCTGCTTCTACCTTTGCACTTTAAAGTTGCATATTTCGCAAACAAATTACTGAATCGAAAAATCGTTTTAGCAAACCCCTAATGGTTTTAAAATACCTATCCAACGATACGCCACACTATAGGGTTGGATGAGAAAAAGAAATCACCGCCACTTTACGTCTATGGGAGGTACCCTAAAAAAAATTATTTATTTATTTATTGTCAAGTCATGTTCATTACAATAAGATGTCACTTAGTAGTTTTTAGTAGTTTTTTAGTATTTTTTTTTAAATTTTTAATTGTACTGTTTTGTCGGCATAGTTTACTTATATATCCGGGCAAAATTGCAGTTTTCTAGCATTGATAGTCCCTGAGCAAAGCCGCGGACGGACAGACAGACGGACAGACAGACAGACAGACATGGCGAAACTATAAGGGTTCTGTTTTTGCCATTTTGGCTCCGGAACTCTAAAAACAAGCCGTCTTGGACGAGTTTGGTCACAAACACTGTGTCACGAGAATTTCATATAAGTATTAGGTAGAAGATTGTGTTTCGCGCAAACAAATAGTTCAACGCCGACGAAGTCGCGGACGGAAAGCTAGTAAATAATCAATAAAGAACTTACCCTACTAATATTATATATGCTATTATGAAATTTGGTACGGTTGTTTTTAAATGCAACGTCTATGAAAAACACGATGTAATTTTCGGAAATTCCCACGGAAAATTTTGTTTTATACTTCTTCACGCCAGAATGACTAGACGGATTTGGATGAAATTTGGTATGTAGGTAGCTGGATGTCTGGAATAACACATTGGCTACTTTTTACTCCGATATTCTCACGGGATAAGGATAAAATCTAATAATTTCAACCGCTGGGTAAACCCAAAGATCAGTCATTAAATTTTGGATAGGTTGTTCTTGTTACAACGTCAATGAGGATCATGATAAAATTTTTGGGAATAGGGAATATTACTGCAATTTTCTGCCTCAGAGTGCAGCACTAGCACAAAACCGTAAACAGTTTTTCGAGTATTTTGTACGAAGGATGCCATAAGCCATAATATCATAATTATTTCAATTAAATTTTTGGACATATAGCTCTATCGTGACAAACGATGTAAATTCCATGTTATTTTGCTACTAATAAATGGATGAAGACCAAAGAATTGCACGCCGTTAAAGCTGCGTCAGCAGGTATTTATAATTACAATTATTTTTTCCATTGTGACACGAAAATTAATCATACATTTGAAAAAGTTAATGGAAATTTAAACTACCTGCTAACGCAGCTTTAACGGTGTGCAACTTTTTGGTTTTCACCTAAGTACCTATGTCATAATTTCTATAGGTATTAATACTCTTTTGTCTGTCGCAGAGCTTTGCCTTATATGCCCTATTCCCAGAGAAATTTTGTAAAATCCCGGAATTTCAATTGCAACACTAACTACCAGATCGAATAGTTTACGCGTGCTAAGTCGCGCGCAAAATCTTGTTTCATATAAAAGTATTTTATTTGATTAAAGTATTTTGAAAATACCTATTTTGTATTTTGTATTTAAAATACTTAAAGCAAAAATATTTTGTATTTTGCATTTCAAATACCAAAATTAGAAAAGTATTTGCATTTTGTATTTAAATACTTTTTTAAAAGTATTTTGCACATCTCTGAAAATTAGCAACCTCCACATTAAAAAGGTCATCATCATCATCTCACATACCGATATACGTCCCACCGCTGGGCACAGACCCCATCTCAGACCGCGAAAGCCCGGTCTTCAACTCCCACGTTTACCCAGTGCAGATTATTAACCTTTTAAGCGTTAATCAATTGCTTTTACAATTGATTTGACAGGACAATCATCCTTTTAGATAGTCAAAAGTTTTTATTTCATAATTCAAGTATAATTTGTGATTTTTATTGTTTTGGTCGACTGTGTTTATTAGTACCCCTAAATTTCATAATACATGAAACCACCGTTCCACTACTAAACTCACACAGGCATGCCATACTTAACGCCCACCAACCCCACTATAGGAAGGAAAATCCAGCTTTTACGTTTTGAATCAAACAATTAGAGAATTGAACAGATAAATGAATAAATATATAAACAGGGCTAACCAAAGAAAAGCTCGTTGAATTATAAAGAGTTACCCTAAAATGTGGGAAAAGCAAAAGTGGCAATTCTTATAGACTCCATCTTGGTCAAGCCTATTGTATTAAATTCGATCTCTAATTGGCTGTTTCTAAATATCATTTTCTTATTGGCAGTTCATAAATATCAGGTTTCTTATTGGCTATAAGATTTTCATGTTAGGAAACTTTATAAAAACAAAGTGTTACATAATTTGAATTTAAATTATTTATGATAACAATTAAATATTGACTTTTGGACAAAAACATATGAAATTCCTAAACAAACCAGCTTCTAGTTGCATCTGTGCCTACTAATACAGTGTCTCAGACAGTTCGAATCAGCTGTTGTCAAGTAAACTTTACTCGCCTGTTTGGCCAGGATTTGTTATTAAATTACAAAATAGAATGTGATTGTAATTATTGAAACTACTGGTTAGATTCCTAGACTACCAAAATCAAGTATTAGTTCAGTGCAAAACCCTTTCATCGATGGAAAAATGTTACGCCAAGACAGAGGTTAGTTTATGTTTTGTTCAAACCGTTTTGTTATGATTATCTTCTAAAAGAAAAGTTGTTTCACTGGTAATGTGCATTTTCTTAGTGTAAAATAGCATACTCTATTATGTACTAAAGTTAATTTTATGTTTCAGATAGAATCCAAGAAATTATGGACCAAAAGCGTTTCCATTCATAGGTTAGCTTTCACATTATTATGGGATGACAAGAAATTCTAATTGGAACGACACATTTTTACTCCTATAATTGTCCACGGCGGTTTTAGGTAAGAACCTAATAAGAATTTCATACTTACAGACAAATCTAATAGTGAAAAATCCTTAAGCAAAATATTCCATAGTATGGAAATTTTCAGACGTTAATTGTGATTTATTCGGTCAATTGTATGAGGTAATTTATGTTAAATTATAGTATATGGACTGCATAAAGAACAGATTTATAAAGAAAACAAGAATCTAAGCTTAATCATAAAAATTATTCAACCGGCAAAATTTTACACTACTTGAAAATTTCACTTTGTTCCCTGATCAAAATCTATATAGTTTCTTTAGGTATTCATAGTATAGACATACTGTACTAAGTCATGAGGGATGGAATTTATAAGGATTTTGATTATAAATAACAAACAGTTATTAATATTAGCCTTTACAAAATTTCAGCCTTCGGGTTAAAATTCTCAAACTGAAAGATGACTAATTTTGAATCATTTGAGTGCCTAATCAGAACTAAACCTATTTATTCTGTATCAGAGTCACTATTAGGATGAGATTAAAGCAAAAGTACTCAGATCTAGCTTATATTCTTAACAAGAATGCTATATCTAGGATATCATTAGAGCAATTTCAAATAAATTTATATTTCAGGAAACTTCAGTGCTTTCCTATGAATTTTACAATCAAAATTGCCTACGGCAGCACGAGGAACAGGAAATGGAAGGAAATCAGGATTGGAGAAAGGATTTAATGGAATTTTCAAGAAAACATGGGGAGCTGAAGAAGAATTTCTTAACCTACACATTTTTGTAAATAATTAGAGTTATTTTAGTACGCTTTGCTAGTAAATCAATTGAGTAGACTTCTTTTTGGTTGCTTTTGCCTGTAAAACTACAAAAGGAGAATAAAATTATTTCTAATTAATCTCAGATGGTTTCATTAAATTATAAAAATAGCGCCATCTATTGGCGAGTAGCGGAACCTCTCTAGGTACAGCCCGATAACTATAACTCGACACGCACTCACCGCATCTCACTAGAGGTCGCTACAGTGACGGTCTTAGTTCAGTAATAATGTCATCTATTGTCAAGTAGCTAAACTTTTTACTGTACTTCATAACTACATCTGTACAAAGCGTGGTTTAAGCTCCCTATTCGATAGCCTGTTGACGCCGTGTCCCTAGAGATGTCACTACTTCAACGTGAGTGGAAACGGAGTTTGGAAATTATTAATGCTTATTTCTTTAAAGAGCAACGTAACAGTAAATTAAGATTTATAATGAAAATAATGAACGAATTAATTAAAATAGACTATTTAATGAACATAATTAATTATTTCGAACCATATTATGGAAAACTGAAAGAAAATTTGTTCCTATAGAAAATGTTTCCTATAACAAGTAAAAATACGGCAATAATATATGGAGTCTGCTACACTACGGGTTGGATCGTCAGAGCTAGTGAGGCAGACGCTTAAATACTTGCTTCTAAATCCTATTCCAACTCGTCAGGTAACTGTATTTAACTTCATAGACGAAATTTACAAGAATGTAGAACACGGGTACATACTCACCGGCTGACCAAGACTATGTAATCAGCGACGCGCGGCCCCCTGAGGGATTTTGTAATACATTGCGTGTGTTGCCATTAAACCATTCCATGGTAAGAGTGCCCACCGCGCAGTGAACAGTTAATCAACTTTGAGCCTCGCGTAATGGGCAGGTAGGTATGTGTTGAAGAAGTTTTAGGACTTGAAGCAATTTGGGGCTAACTTTTATCACTCAGAGCGCCTCCTGACATTTGTGAATTCCGTAACGTTATTTGAGATACATTTTCATAAGTTTATTTGAAGATACTTTTGAGACTGTTGTTACTCGATAAAGTTTGCAAGAAAGCAAACGAAATAAACAGTTAAATGTTTTGTGTTTTTCGGCCAGTAATCACACACACACACAGGCGACAGGCACATCATAGTTGTTCTTTTGTTTACCTATTTATCATAGTCAAAATACCATATACGGGACTTATCACGCTATTTTTACACAAGTAATATTTACCTCGACGTTTCGGCAACGTTACAGTTGCAGTGGTCACGAGTAGCAACTGTAACTGTAACTGTAGCGTGATAAGTCCCGTATATGATGTTTTGACTATGAGTGAGAATCACGAAAGTTTAAAACGTTATACCTATTTATCACCTAGTTGTATTTATAGGTAAATACAACTAGGTGATAAATAGGTACCATGTTGACGAAATAAATTAATTTGAATTTGAATTACAATTGAATCAATAGAATAGTGTCAAGGATATTTAACCATTTAAGTATACCTAGCAGGACCAAATTTATTCTTGTAACTTCGCCTCCATTGTGTAACAACCTTTTATCTTGAGAATTTCAGAAAATACAACCTTATTTTCTGTCTATGTCATAAAAGAAGTTTCTATTTGTAAGGTGTTGATGAAATAGTCAGTTTGGACTTTTTTTATATGTATTCAGAATATTCAGATTAAAGGGTCTGTCATTTAATAATATTGTAAATCTGTTTTAAAAAAAAATACCTCGTTGAGTTTCTTGCCGGATTCTTCTCAACAGAGGTTTTTCCGAACCGGTGGTAGATTTCTTTGACGTTCATAAGTGCTTGTTACAGGCTAAATTCAATAAAAATATTTTTACTTCCCTCTCATTATGAGAGGAGGCCTGTGCCCAGCAGTGGGACGTATATAGGCTGGGATGATGATGATGATGATATTTTTACTTTGACTTTGAAACGATTGTCATAAACTCTAAAGTTCCGCCTCGGTCCGTGTTCAGTTTTCTCAACTGCAAATAGGTCGGAAATAATTTTTAATTTAGGTTTTTTCACAGAAATGTGATTCTATTTGAGCCTCAAGGGGCTGTCGGTTTCCAACTAAACCTAAACTTTAAAGTAGATGGCCGTGCCCTGCCTCCAATCACTTCACGTTAAGCATTCATCGCAGAACTGTCGACTCAGAAGTAAATTAAATTTGCATACTATCCGCCTGCTTTGCTCCGCTAAGTAATGAAAAAATTGATTTTTTCGCCGCATAACGCCATCCACTTTATATAATGACCGTTATTTATGACTTTATTCATTTTAAACTAGTTAGTGAATAAAATGAGGCGTAGATAACACAAAATTAAATTCATAAAAGGAATAAAAATGTTACCGTAAGAATAAGTTACAACGGTTCACTAAAGTCAACCTGATTCATTTCGTAACGGTTTATTATTTCTGAAACTGTAAATATTACATGATTTTTATAAAACCAACCTACAAGATGGCCCTGAAAAATCCTGAAATATTTACAATATCAGTTTGCGAAATGAAAAGTTGCGAAATTAAACAGGTTGCCAAACGTTATCGAAATGAACGGATACCACCTACCACATAGATATAGGTCCGTGGTACCTACCTACTTCCTTTCACAGTCGTGATCACTATGTTCTTGTTCTTCTCAATGAGTACATGTTTTTTGTGTGTTTTTATTAATCCATTTTTGTAAAATTAATCACTTCGTGGTGGTGGCCGTGGGGTCTGGCCTATAGCCTCTCAAGCAGAGGATCGTGGGTTCAAATCCCGGCTCGCACCTCGGAGTTGATCGTAATTCATGTGCGGAATTAACTCAAGGCGGATATGGCAGGATTACCTAGAGTCTAGGTCATCCTGACATAGCCTACCAACCAAGATCAGTCTCTTAATCTAGGACCTAGACGCTTCTAAGACACTGTCCTTATTTAAATCTTTACACACTGTACCACTATACCCTTACCCTTACTTAGGGTATATACTAGGGGGTTAGGGTGTATACCCTTTTTGTACCTACTCTGTCATTGTGATTATTATGACGTACTTACATCAAGTTGCCTTAGTATTGCTGTTATACCTACGACAAAGTACTGAGAAGTTAAGCTACTTTTAAGCTAGTCTGTTAAAAAGGAAACAATATTTCCTCCTATTTGACAAAGAGGTTTCCTCATAACTTAAATCTGTACAACACGCAGCTCTATCCAAAATCCTTTTGCGGTGCATCCATTCTATTGCAGCGAGGTACGAAATGATGAAAATGTTTTTACCTGCCCTGGGGCTTAGCCAGCGGCTTTGTCCTCTAAAATGGCAAAATGTGCTCGTTATTTTCTTATAAAACTATCTTTCTCCCTTTCAAAAGAGCTTTGTAGAAAAAGGACGCAAAGAGCGACAAGAGAGACATAGTTTGTTAGGTGTCTGATCGGAACGATGCAGCTTTAACGGTAAATTCTAAGCGTGTATCATAAATTTTATAAAGATTTTCATGCATAATATCTTATAACGTTAAACAGCTATAACATGGAATACTTATAAAAACATAAAACTACAGCGGTATAGTAAATGTGGTATCATTTTGCTATCGAGATTAGAATAAGTATCTAAAAATACGTGTCTAAAAATAAATAAGGGTTTTGATAATGATTATGTAACTTTTGATAAATTAAAGCATTTTTTGCTGACCGTTTCTTTTGTTAAATCTGCTTGTTTTAGTCTAACATACATAATGTATTCTACATTGCAGTCTGTAGGTCAGGGAATGGGTTAAATTCAATTCCAAAATTAAATAAAAACTTGTAAAAATAGCGGATTAGTACTTATCTTTATTAAAGATCAAAAAATATTCTTGGGCCTTTGATGATGACATAATTTATTAAATGTAAAGCTAACTCCGAAAGTTGAAACTAAAAATAAACAAAATTTTAGTAGACGGAGCTTCATTTATTAAATTACCTATCAGGCTTTAATCTTACTTTGTGAATAACTTTGGTAATAACTTTTACTCACGCATAATAAACTCGAAATTCTATGAACATAAAAATACATTCTTTCATTTCTGCAGAGCAACTAAGTTTAAACAATAGGTCGGATAAGCGGAACAATGTAAGCAAATACACCACCGCTTGCCCTTACCCGGAACTTTGCTTTGTAATTACGAGTATAGTAGACACTCGTGCCAATTTTTGTCTTTAGGCTTAGCGGTTGAGATTTCGTGATTTTACTTCATAATTTCCGATCCGGCTGGATTTTTTATTTTTATTAGCTGGTAAGAAAGAGAGAGAGAGAGAGAGAGAGAGAGAGAGAGAGAGAGAAACATTTATTTGTACATATTCGGTACACATAAAAATACATTAGATGGAAAGAATTAAAAATAACATCGAACAGTATAAAGTACTCAGCATAATGTTACGGCAAGCCGCAACGCTGTTTTTCAGTGGGACCCATTTAAAAACTAAAACATATAATAAATACAACACAATATGACAACACGAACGCCAGCGGAAGGAAGTTCGCAAGTAAACTGTCCCACTGCTGGGCAAAGGCTCCCTTGAATTTCCAACACGTCCTGTCGGCACTATTGTCTGGCCAGTCGCTGGGAAACGTGTCTAGGTCATCCTGCCATCTCTGCCTTGACCTGCCGCGGTGCCGATAGCCATCGTGGGGTGTCCACTGTGTGGTGACCTGTACCCACTTTTCTGAGTGCATGCAGCAAACGTGGCCAGCCCAGTCCCATTTGACCCTCGCCATGGCCATATTCAAAAATAACTACCTATCATCTTTTTACTCCACGGATCCTGAGGAGGGGCACCCACCTTGTATGGGATCAAATTTTGTTCAAGGCGCACTCTAGGGTGTTCAAAATAATCAAAGCATCAAAGTCAAAGTACACGTTTGGCAACAATCCTGTTGCAGTGGGCAGTAAAACGCTAATAAAATTAGAGGAGTTCCGAATGCGCTCTAAACAGAATTTGTAGCGCATTTGTCTTGATGAGAGGTTTTATGTTCGCGGGAGATTTTACTCCAAAGTTTTCAAACGTAGGTACACTTGAGTGTAAAGATTCTTGTGTCCATTTAGAGAGTATGAATTGCACTACATGAAGTGAAAAGTGAGATCATTGTGGGTTTAATAATCTCAATAAAATTTTAAAATCTTTCTCTATTTTCTACACTGATTTGTATATTGTGGTGTTCAATAAAGAGTCACCGTATTTTATTGTATCTTTTGAAAGATATTTAAGATTTTGATATTTTTTTTAACTATTTTTATAGTTACATTAGCCAGGTTATTTTTATGCGATGTAGGCCGTGCCGTGATTACCTGTAATGAGTTCCTGATATATAATTCGACGTATCTAATAAGGTCACAATTAGATTTAAGAATTTGTGGATGACCGTAAAATATTGTGTCGACCTTTCGACATCAGTATCACGGTCGTCATTTCCTAGCAAATATGTATGTTTAAAATTTTCAACTTGTTTTTTTATTGGTTTCTCCTTATTATCGCTGGCCGTTTGAGTCTTTATTTAATACTTATTTGACATATAGTTAGTTACTTAAAAAACGCGAACATTATAAATTGAACTTTTTGCTTAGTTCCGTTTTAACAATATTTTTCCGTGTTCCACAAAATTGCATCACGTCTCACAAGTTAGTGTCCCAGTGTTGTGATTGTGAGCGTCGTGCACAAACGTTTGCCGTGCAAACTTAGTGCACTTGTGCACACTGAATATTTGAGTTCAGAACATTGTAAAGTTCATCTCGTAAATGCAATTAAAGCTGTGCCGCTGTCTTAGAATACTTAAAACATCCCAGGCTTCTGTTTAAAATGTAGCATAAAATGTTCTTCTTAAACCTAAAAAGGATAAAATATCCTGGGATATTGCATTACTTCCCGTGGGATAGATACTAATGTATAAAGTGCAGATGAAGTCGCGGGCAACAGTTAGTTGACGGATTTATTTGCTACCGGACCTAGATTGTGATTATTACTTGCTGGATACGTCAACATATCGGGAGCTCATTGAAGGTACTTACGATCTAGATTCTATAGCCAAGAATGATGAGAAGACTGCACTACTAATTTCACTGATGTCCCAAAAAACATTTCTCGCTAAAGATAAATATTTCTGAATAAATATGTGGCTGCTTGCAATGATCGACAGAAACACGAGGCCTTATTGTCTAAAGCACTTAAAATTACAATTGTTTTCACTACTTTTTCTGCCATACGCTGTAAAACGAGGTTAGAAAGAGATGGTCCGGGCATCAGATAATACAGCCACAGAAGGGCTACTACGAAATTTGAAAAACTCTAGTATTAAATAATTTAAGTGTCGGGGGGACGGTATAATACGAACTTCGATTTTCGAATTTCGTAGTAGCCCTGCAGGATCGACTGGTTGATCACCCCCAGAGTATACAAACAGCAGAAAATATTGGCAAAGCAAACTCAAACGGAGGAGCAAAATTAAGGAGCTGCTATCGTAATGGCAACCAACCACCATCCTTGCCAATATAATATATGAACATGCTCCAATTTTTGCTGTGTTCACTTGTGGCCGACATTCCAGCACAGGTCCAATATAAATAATAGGGTATCTCACATGTCGCGCTTACCCGCCAAAATTTTTAAAACAAGTATTTTTCCAGCGTCTATTTTTTCTTCGACACCATAAAAGGTAAAATATAGTCCTTGAATTATTCATAGGCCCTTATGCTGCGCAAATATACAAACGAACCGTGAATTTAGCGAACACACCACGGGAATTGAATGGGTGACCCGTTTCAAAAATAATGTGTAGGAAAATCCCGGCGTCTGTATGAAAGTTGTTTAGTTTTTGGAAGCGCTCGTTCATTTTCGGGTGTTGAATAGGAAGGCATTTACTTCAATGGCAGAGTCTCTCAATCCACGTATTGTTTTTAATTTATTGGTTGTGCCGTTCCGTGCCTAGTTTTGGAAAAAGACTGACGCATTCCTTATCATGGGTGTAGTAAAAGGTGACTAAGCGAGATCTCTTGCGTACACGATCTCTTTCTTCTTTTATTTTATCTTATTCCTTGTGACAGAATGAAGTGTAGCGAAAACGATTGTGATTCCGAAACAGTTATACAATAAAGCCAATTGAATGAGCAGTAGTGCCCTATTGCCAACGACGAACTGTTCTGTAGGCACGGAAATAGCACTACATTATTTTCCCAAGAAAATCGTCATGAAGGTTCGCTACTATAGTTTTAAACGACGACTACGATCATCTCGTTGTTACGAACAACTCGGTCAGTAGACAGAAGATGCAAAAAACTTATCAAAAAATCAACAATCTTCTGGCGTTCTCCATCAATTGAATGTTATAGGCTACTTCCATCCCAGCCATTCCCTGGAATTGTGTTTGAGCATTTTCGTAAATGGTTTGTTATTAGTCTGTTTATAAAGGACACCCTTCCTATTTAACTGGCATTGCAAATTCCTTTGTAAAAATATTTTGTTTCTTTAATTATTTAATTAGTACAACTAACACGGGCTTTGTAGCATTTGCTTTCGTTTTCCTCTTGAAAGGGATCTGATTCTCGTTTCGCAATCTCCTCACGCACCAAATAAACGCGGATTGTAACTTACTAACGATACTTTGGCCTTAACAGGTTTTCTTAAAAGTTAAGTGGTTTTGTTCTCAGGAAAAATTGGAATGTACTTTCTTTGTGTAGACTCTTGTTTAGAACTTTCGATCATAATATTTTTCTGTATCTAAATTATTATTAGTCAACATTTTGTTTTGAGTACATACTTTTTATGTTTCTGATAAGTTATTATTTCTTTTTCATCATGTCTAGATATACCGGCCAAGCTTTAGTTCAATACGATAATTAGAAGTTTGTCAAATAAAAGTTCTAAAAGTTGAAGACATTGTTAATGGAATATTGTTAATCAAACACTTACCTGCTTCAATGAAAATACAGATGTCTTCACGACTGTCAAATATCAAATCTCTAGCCCCAACAGTTTAGTAATTATAGTAACTATACATTCTAATGATTGGCCGACTGGCCAAATGTAGTGCCGACCTGCGGAAGACTGCTGGTGGAAGCTGGGTGCAATGGCGCTCATTGGGAGAGACGATGAAAAAAGCTGTTACATTGGCTGAAGCGGACAAGAGCAGGAAAACATTAAAATACCAGGGTCTCGGTTCAGCATACAATTTCGTTGCTGTCAGTTTTGAGAGTCTTGCTCCTTGGGATTTCGGCGCACACAAATAAGTTAAAGAAGTGCAAAAACGCCTGGTCGGCACTAAGTACTAGTTTTTAATTTATATCAACGACTTGACTAACCTTAGATTACAGTGTGGGCACATTCTCTCTTACGCTGATGACACTGCCATAGTCTTTGAAGGGGAAACATGGGAGTCTGTGTTTAGAATTGCGGAAACGGGTTTGTATAGAGTATTCAAATGGTTAACATGTAATCTTCTAACACTTAATATTAATAAGACGAACTACATATGTTTTACAAAGTATAATAATACGCAACCAAACAACAGCCTTACTTTGAAAATCCATACCTGTCAAAGTTCTGATCGTCTTTCTTGTATTGGTTGTAAAGAAATTGTCAAAGTAAACTCCACAAAATACCTGGGCGTAATATTGGACCAACGAATGTCATGGCATACACATATTGAATACGTCAATACCAGAATACGTAAATTGATTTGGATTTTCAAAAAACTTAGGCATGTTACCACTAAAATTCTCTTAAATCAATTATATGTTACATTAGCCCAATCTGTCATGTGTTATTGTATTTCAGTATGGGGTGGTTCAACTAAAACTAAGTTCTTGGAGGTCGAGAGGGGACAACGCTGTCTGTTAAAAGTAATGTACTTTAAGCCCTACAGATTTCCAACTATTGAACTGTACCAACTAACTAACCTTTTATCAATGAGGAAACTGTACATTCTTTCTGTGACACTTAGATTACATAAAACTTTAGTATATAAACCCATGCCTCAAGGACGTAGACGAAAGCGCAATGTTGTCCCCACTCCGACGACCAAGTCTGTATTTGCAAAGAGGCAATTTGCAGCACAATCAGCTCACCTGTATAATAGAGTTAATGAAAAATTAGATATATATCAGCTACTGTTATACTCGTATAAATGTAAAAGATCTATAACTGATTGGTTAGTGACGTTAAGTTACGAGGACACGGAAGCGTTGTTATATCGAGTTACATAAGAAAAATATGTTGTTTATGGTAGGCTATTCCGAATCTCATTTAATACACATACAAAGACACACACACACACACACACACACACACACACACACACACACACACACACACACACACACGCACACGCACACGCACACGCACGCGCACATACACACACACACACACACACACACACGCACGCACGCACGCACGCATTTTATTTTAAAGTTGTTAATTTAATTTTATTTTTCTGTAAAAATATGGCAACTTGTTGATATGGAGGAGCGGGACTCCCTAATACAAGTATTTCATACTTAACAGGGAGTCCCCACCTATTGGTTATGTTGTGTACACTTATGGTGAAATAAATATTTTTTCATTTTTCATTTTCAAGTACTTGAGACCAAAGGGCTGGCAACTATATCTCTCAACGCCTATTGGACATCATGCCACGGGGCCTATATTAGATTTAATTTTGTAGGTATTAAGTTTTTAAGTTAAGTATTTACTTTTACACTTAAGTTTTATTCATGGTTATAATTTCTTAAAATGTGTATTCTATTTTTATTAATGATATTTGTATGGAAACCTTGAATAAAACCACCACCTTAATCCTGCAAATCACTTACTCAAATATAATTAACGTAGCTATTCTGAACATTCGCATTCGTCTACGTCTAGCACCTCATGCAATTAACATTCACCGCATGTATAGCAGCTAGTAGTTTATAATCCAAATTAACGCAGGAGAAATTACGGGCTTCAGTATTTCGCTACACTAAATACTAATCCTGGTAATAGTATGAGAGCTAATCTTCTCACTTCCGGAGGGCATTAGGTATTACACGAGCAACGTAGTCTAGGATACTCTAGTGCAAGGGTATTTTGTCTGAGCTAGTGAAAATAGCTATGTTGTTGTTACTTTTAAGTGATGGATTATGAAGATGAGGTAACAATGTGAAACGGGAATATTGTGTATTCTTTCGTTTAAAAGTGGCGGAGTTTTGTGTTTGGAATTTGTGACTATATCTGTAAATCAGTACCATGACTGACTGAAAAACAACGTACAGCCTAAAGTACCTACTTGTGCTAGAGGCTTGAAATTTAGTCTACATAATATGTATCTAAAGTACAATAGAGTTATACTAAGGAAGGATTTTAGAAATTCCCATAGTACTTATAGGGGTTTATCTAAACTCGCTTTGTTTATTTGTGTGGGGGTCATCTTTGAAAATACTGAGCCGATTTAAAAAAATCTTTCACCAATGGAAAGCCATGAATTATATGTAGGTATAATAAAACTTTGTATTCAATAGATAACCTATTCTTCTGGTTGTCCAAGTGAATTTTCAATTAGGTGATCATTATCAAAGCAAACGTTATACTAATGAAGCGTTAAACATTTTAATAACATGGATTTGATATTATTATCCTCTTATGCGTCCTAGGATGCACTCGAGTGTATCAAATAGTAATAATTAACCGTACATGTATACGTGTTATGGCTTTAATTTTATTACAAGCTGTGCAAGGAATGCCTGTCTGTTTCGCAACAATTAACACTACCAAGCGTCTAACTTGGGCCTCGAGAGCAAGAGATAAGCGGTAGCGGAACACCGTATCTAAACAAGTTACAAGTTCTACGCGTTTCAAACTATCTATGAGTTCATCGTCAAAGCTACCAAAATTCCGAGCATACGTTCATTGCCAAACAAAACAAATAGCTTACTAATGAGTAAACATACATCGTGTTGTCCTTGATTTCTGTTAAATTCGACAGACTACTTACTTCATTCACAGAAACCTGCCTAGTAACCCGTGCACAATAGTAATTCGCTTTTTGGCCAATTAATAATAGGTATGTGAAATATAACTTCACAGTTATTCTAAAACAAAAGTAATGCGAGAGACATAAAAAAAATCACTAATAAATATTTGTCAATTAGCTACGGACTTTGAAAATTCATTTAAGAGTCTTCACACTGTTTTACTGCGCGTAGTTATTTTAATTCCTAATTACGAATCAAAATAATTAAGTATGCGCAGTTTTAAGAGTATTTTTTGTTATGAGTATTTTGGGAAATTACACAACTTATTTGACTAAATAAAAAAATACACGTTGTATAAAGAACCCCAAATTGCGTTGTTTTTATTTTTAACATTAAGTATTCTCCGAGTTATTTTCTTATTTAACACCCAACAATGTTTGTTTAATTAGTAAGCTAATTAAAAGTTTAATAAAACATTGTCGCTACCCCTTATCCACTGAGGCTTCATGAATTCAGTTGTGAAATTGTTTGAGTCAGGGGAGAAGACGTTGAATTCTGTTATGAATCAGATTTGCTTCTAATCTAAGCCTTTGATTTAGCATTTAAACCGTAGCCAAGTTGTAACTTTACAATTTTACTTCTAAAATGTGGACATCTTTCTTTTCTGCACTGTGTTTTTCTATGTCCTTTAACTTTGCCAGACGAGTCAGTTTATTGATATGAACTACCTGATAATTAACTATTTCGCGATATTGAAAAAAAAAAATACTGCTGATAATTGATTATCTTAACTATTATTTATCTTTTATACACTTAGAGAAATTAACTTCATTTGACCTGTAGATTGTCCCCTTAAAGTTAACGGATATCAAAAATAACACATTGTATATAAGCAATATTGTTGCAACGTTACACGAGAGGTGCATAATAGGTAAAACCCAATAGTAAGTCGAAATAATTGACTGTTGAAAGTAGAACACTTTAAAAAACATCTAAATTTAAACTCCCACAAAATAGATTGAGTAGGATATTGAATTTGACCATTCACGCCTCGCGTAGGTAAGTATGTATTTTATAACACAATGAAATTGAATTTTAAAGACTTATTTAAATTAAAAAGTTAAAGCCAATTTAATTTTTCAGAGATTAGGGAATGAGGAATTGTAGGAGTATTTTTTTATTGAAATATTTTTATTATTTTCGATCTCCGTGAAATTTTAGTGATCAGCTGTCGCTAATTTTATTACAGTAGAATCATTAATGACGATCAGTTTGACAGAACGTTTGACATTACACATTAAGAAGTATTACCGCAAGTGTCAAAAAAGATCATCGACAATAAATAACTCCAACAGACTGCTGGTATTTTTTTTTAATTTCGCAAGATTAATAAATAAAAACAAATTTCTTTTGAAAATATTTAAATTTAATTTGCAAGTGTCGCAGATGCATACTTATTAACCAGATAACATTAAAAAGAAAACAAACGTAAAACACAGACACGAAACACAAAGCCACAACTTCAGATACTACATTCTACCTCACAATTTTCTCGCAATTGAAAATAAACCTTCTGGCGTGGAGCGTATAAAATAGAGATATTATTTTGCAGGAACGAGGGACAAAAGATTTTGAGGATGAAGCGTCACATGGAGAGCGGCTGTTGGGAAAAGCTATAAATATCACCTTTACTGGCCGGGTTTTTCTAGAGAATTTTATTTGCAATGGTTTTAAATTCATAGGTAAGCTTCAAATCATTGGCGAAGCGTATTCTTGTTTTGTTTAAGCGACCATCGCGCGATCACGCGATCGTCAGTTAGGACACCTATTTATTCGAATTAGTATTAGTTCAATTAAAGCCGGGGCGAAGTGGCAGACAAAAGCTAGTATTTATGTTTAGGTACAAAAAGAAGATGTTACTGAAAATTGTGTTGAAACTGAATAGCCACAAATAAGTTTTTTTTTTTTTAATTTCGATCTTTATTCATTGTTGCAGATTACGTTACAGCCTACTGGTTAACTAAACTAAGAAGATAAAGATTGAGGAAGCGTTCCTGAAATTTGAAACGATTTCATTTACTAAACGGTACTTCTAGACCAGATATTGTATAATATTAATAAAATAATAGGAATGCAATGGTAAGGCAAAAGCCTTCGTGTATTTCACTTCACTGTCGCCTTTTTCTATTCTATTCTCATTTACATTTAACCATTTTTTTTACTTATGTCAAGCACCGCAGCACAAAACGTGTGAAGTATATATTTTTACTTTTTAGTTCATAACAAAGTAGGTAGGTACATTAATCAGTTAAGTTACTCCGTTTCTGCACGATTTAACATAGGTAGTGAGCGGTGGACTGGTCGTTAGGTTTTATAATTTATTTGGAAAAATAAAATGGCGTTCCTTGCTCTTTGAACTGTGATCATATACTTAGGTATAAGTTTATCCTTTGGTCTGCATCAAAATATTTTTACTTTTATTATATTCGAATTACTGTGTGTTGGTTAATAATTAAATATGAATTATCCCTACTAATATTATAAATGCGAAAGTAACTCTGTCTGTCTGTTACGCTTTCACGTCGAAACCACTGTACCGATTTCGATGAAATTTGGTAAATAGATAATTTAAACCCCAAGAATCAACATAGGATACCTTTTATTCCGGTAGAGGGCGCCACCACGCGATAGCCTAGATCCGCGCAGACAGATCGTTTAGAAGTAGTGACACTATGACACGTAGAACTATTGCATGAAAAAAGTTACACTTTTAACATTTTCATCGTTAAGTGTTACAATTCCAAATACTTCTATGTTCCTCATAAATCTAAATTATACTCGGCACAGCCCATAAGAGACTAGCTGGGTTGAAGCAACATTACTTCTGTTTATGGACTTAGGTACTTCTTTATCTTACAACTTTGCAATAACGCTGTAGGCTTTATCTTCCTTGGGGATTTTTTTTGCTTTATTTTCAGGCAAAATGAAAGAACCCGGAAGAAGTTCTGGATTATGAGTGAATCAAACGTAGAACAGTTTGAGGCTTATGATGAATTGTAGAGGTACAGCCAAGTGCAAATCTTTGCACCTTTGCATCTTTTCTTAAGTTACAAAAATATTTATACATAACCTTAATGTTAAGTGCGTAAAATGTCGTGTATACATATTTTTGAAACTTTGGCCGTGTCGATAACTTTGCATTTGACTGTAATAAGCGCGCAGATTTTTCACTTTATCATTAAATTCAATCTTCACACACACCATTGAATGGCTTGGCCGTTGTGTGCGGGTTTTCTCACGATATTTTCCTTCACCGTTAGACTCATTCGAATGTAATTTCGGACATAAATTGTGAGAAACACAGAGGTGCGAGCCAGGGTTCGTATCCACGACCCTTTGCTTGAGAGGCAATAGGTCAAACCACTAGGCCAGTAAGGATTCTTGTCAAAGCTGAAGCCGCGAGTAAAAGTCTGTAAGGTATTTACTATATGGGCCAATTTGCCCGAAATAAATGAATTTATTAATATTATAAAAAAAAAATATGGTTTAAACTTGTGGAGACGACAGTTAAAATCTGGTCATAAGTTTTGAATGTCCGCTCAAATCAACATCACGTTAACAAAATACGCATATATTCATTACAAATTGCGCACGAAAACCAAACTTAGCGTCCATGAATAGATAAATTAAATGTAAGAACAAACTGGTAAACAAAATACAAAGTCGCGGGGCACATAATATTAAAACTTGGCTCATTTATTGATATAAACTCCTTGCAAGTTACCCTAATTCTTGTTCTTGTTTCGGCACGAGGCTACCATGCGAAAGTGGTTCGGGAATTGTGAATAAATAAAATCTTATTTTCCTTTCATATATTGTACTCGTACTTATTAAGGCCGTTCCCTGAGCCAAATACGCAAAACTAGCCCAAGAATGATCCTACTTTTCTACGAAACGTTGATATTTGTAGACGTGGGAAAAATATATATCATTCTTGATTATATAATCTTGTCAAAGACAGCTTTCGATACACGATTCATCACACTTCGCTCGATACAATTAATTCCCAAAGTAACCTCCAATGCGAATTTTTATTCCAACTTTACTTGTTTTTTTACTACGTGATACTATGAAACAAAAAATAGAGAAAAATCAATCATAACTTAAATAGTCCTTTGACAGCTTCCGAATTTCAATAATTTGAGGCAATATTTTTAAAATAAATAAAAATCGACAAATTCAATCGTAAAAAGATATTGACTTACGGCCTGCAATGTCTATCTCCGTCATTCTTTCGAAATGTGACAGTGACCGCTGAGCGCTCGTGCCAGACGGACATGTACTAAGTTTCCCCAAAAAAATACAAGATTTTATTTAATTTGCCTTGCAAATATATTATTGTAGTGTTACTTGTAAAAACTGTGTTGTGTGTCCTAATGATCTACCACCGTGTGCGTGTGTATTATGGGTAACAAACAATTGAACAAGAAGGAAAAATCTCGAAAGACAACTCATAAGATACTAAAAAACGATGGAACTAACGTAAGTAAAAAAATATATTTAATAAACAGTGACAATAGTATTTATTTCGTTATAAAATTACTGATTTACAAATTTAATTTTCTCTGAACAAACCAGAACAAACATTACAATCATGAATATGCATATAGTTCAGAATTTCACGCGCCACAGGTAAGCATTAGTGGCGTAGTGGTTTCACCGATAGGATATATAGGAAGTAGGCGACCATAATCATTCAAATGTGCCGAGAGTTCGAATCACAACTCGTAACTAAGCTTTTTGCTTTTTTATTTTTAGGTAAAAGAGAAAATTTGATATTTTTACAGCCGAACAAAATACAAAATCTTCGGACTCCATCGAGTGAGTATAATTAAATTACGTAACACAATACAAAACAATTTAGGTACCTATCTTTATTTACAGACTGCAAATGGTGCAAATTTTTGCAGGTGGTAGGACCTTGTGCAAGGTCCGCCCGGATTGCTACCACCATCTTGATCGCTAATCCTGCCGTGAAGCAGCAGTGCTTGCACTGTTGTGTTTCGGCGCGGAGAGTAAGACAGCCGTTGAAATTACTGGCACTTGAGATATTCCAACTTAGGCCTCTAGGTTGGCAACGCATCTGCAATACCCCTAGTGTTGCAGATGTTTATGGGCGGTGGTGATCTCTTACCACCAGGAGACCCACTTGCTCGTTTGCCTTCCAGTCGAATAAAAAAAAATGGTAACGGACCCAACTAGCAAAATCCCTCTTACAACCATCTCAAGACTATAAATTTTCACTCTAATATTGATTTTATATCATCGTATAAGCCTGGATTTGGGCACAAATTATAAGCGTATTTATTTTAACATCGTCCTAATATCAGTCTTATTGAATACTGTCCGCATTTATAATAATCTTTAACTAAACTAAATTAAGCTGCCTTAGGCTAATATCGCTTTTACGTAAGTATTTTGTAAGCCTGCATAGGCTTATATTGGTCCAACGTTAGAATCTTGTGAGCCTAAATAAGCTCATTTTGATTTTTTGTACTACCAAACGGAATTTAGAAACATTCCGTGTGCATTGTGCTCGATGAGTGAACTGCAGCGTAGCAGAATAAAGTATAAGTATTACCTATAAGTAATATTAATAACATGTTTGTTATCATTGGTGGTTCTTTATGTTGTGCAGTAAGTATTTACGTTGGGAAATATTATTTACTGTAAAGTAGACCCTGTTTTACACTTCAAATTTCATGCGCCCACTCAAAAAATAGTATTTTCTATCCTCGTATATTTTTTTTATTTCTATAATTGTAGTGAAAATGACGCCATTGTCATAGTTGCACTTTTCCAGCGCACTATTAGACTATTGTAAGATCATTTACTCTAATATTAGCATTCTGAATACCAATGGTACGGCCATGTTGAATTAATTTAGGGTATATCACAGCACTAGTTTTAAGGCCCATTTACACTATACCACTTTCTTGTACAAGAATCGGCAATAATTGTAAACAATTTTTCGTTTCAATAATAGTATTCAAGAATTGAACCGAAGTGTTACATCTTAGATAATATAGACGTTTACATGCAAGCAATAAATCATTAAAGTATTGAGTACAAGTATTGACAGGAAATAATTGCTACCCTAATTTGTTTACATTAATGACATTATTGCACGAAAATAATTGTATAAAAGTCTTGACAAGTCTAAACCTAGTAGCCTGACAAGGAAAAAAAACTTATCGCAAATTTACAGTTAATAAATTTTTATTTGGCAAATTATTGTTTCACAAATAATTACTTAGTCAAGTTTCATATTGCCAAGTATCATTTGGTAAAATATATCGTTTAGCATAATGTACTCTTCCCAAAACATCGCATGACATAATAACCTACTTTTCTGGGAACAGTTCGTTTCTGTGAGAGGGGGGGGGGGGGGGCGCAGTTCTAACCAAACCTAACCTACTTTTCTGATAGCAGTTCTTTTTTGCGGGGGACGCAGTTTTAGCCTAACCTCATCTACTTTTCTGATAGCAGTACGTTTCTGTGGAAGACGCAGTTCTAACCTAAGCTGCTTTTCTGGGAGCAGTTGGTTTTTGTGGTTGGTTTGTGCGAAAGGTAATTTTGAACAATTTTTTTTTTTGTAATACAATATTAGCTAAAATAAAACGTTTGTCTAATAAACGTTTGTCGTAATAAAATTTGACAAAGTAAAATTATGCCAAATGATAATTTGATCAAATGAATAAAATGCGAAATGTAATTATCCTAAAGATTCGTTTTGGAAATGAAACTAGTGCGATAAGTTTTCTGGGAAGTGAAATTTGGCGAAAAATATTTTGCCGAAACGGCAGTACACCGACATATGTATTCATTGACTTATATATGTATACATATATATCGATGCATGTATTAAAGTGTAAAAAATATTGTAGTGGTAAAAAATAAAACCGCCGCAACCGACTTCAAAAAGGAGGTGTTTTTTTCGTATTTTTATTACGGGATAGTTAGTCTGTGTTTCAAAATTTTTATTATACGTACTTCCGAGGTGGTGCCATTGGCACAATGTTTGTTGATGGAATTCTAGAGAATAGGTACCCTCAAATTTTATAACACCTTAGGTTTTGTTTGGCGTTTTTAACAATTTGAAAGTATGTATCATTTGGCGAATTGGACTTGATTAGGTTGCCAACGGAACTCGCAAAAGCTAAAATAACCCTACACCTTTTCTTGCCACGTTTTCTTAATAGTTCCTGTTGTAATACAGTCGTTAATGTCGCAGCAACAATGAGCACACCTTCACGAGCGGAATCCATCTTTGAAATGAAAACGGAGCGGCAGTTCTTGCAATTAATTAATTATTGGCCTCTGTTTACACCTATGCAAGTATTGAATGCAAGTTGCTTTCTATATGCAAGAATATCACGTTAGGAGACTGAGCAATTTCTTTGTTGTCTCAATTTTATTGTATGGAATACGCAAGAAAGTTAGATAGTGTAAATGGGCCTACCTAAGTACTCACAAAACAATATAATTTGGCAACTAAATGTTATATTCTTACAATTGTGTTCCCAAAATCGATTTAAGATCAAACCACCTTATATTGATCTCATCTTTTGTATTGTAAGTATGTTTATCCAATATCACTCTAATATCATACTAAACTACTGCTATTGATCTAATAATAGCTTTAAATAAGATCAGAAAAGTATGCACTTAAGGTGTTTTTATGTTATGCTGATATTAGTCTGACATTCTTACAAAAGCTTTTATCAAAACCATTATAAAATCAAATGAACTAATATCACTCTAATATCTTACTAAAATACTGCTATTGATCTTATAATAGCTTTAAACAAGATCAAAAAAATATACACTTATAATCTTCTTATGTTATGCTGATATTAGTCTGAAAATCTTACAATAGCATTTATCAGGACCATTATAAAATCAAATAAACTTAGAGAATGGTGCTATAAGAACAGGTATTCTCAAGTACAATTAGTCTTCGTAAATGTTACTGTAGGAGTAAGAGGCTTATAAAAGTATTATAAAATGAGCTTATATACATATATGAGACTAGGTTATAAGACAAAGAGTTCTTGAGTCTGTACTAGCTTATCTAAGGCTAATATAAGAGCAGTAACATGTTCCAAAACAATTAAAAGAGCGCTATAAGCCCACCACTCTCATAAAGTGCGCAATCCAAGACTTTTTTGCTAGTTGGGGAATCTCCGATTTTATCAACCGCTGGCACCTGTAGCGAGTAAGTTCTAATCTCCAATAGACTTTATTTATCCTTATAAATTTAAAAATACCTACCTACCTAGGTCGCACGTAAATTCGTGCGTTGCGATAAATACCTTACTACCCACAGCGGCGCGTACCTACGAAAAGAATGGTCGCGTGACCTTAGTTTTTTTTTATTCGACTGGAAGGCAAACGAGCAAGAGGATCTCTTGGTGGTAAGAGATCACCACCGCCCATAAACATCTGCAACATCAGGGGTATTGCAGATGCGTTGCCAACCTAGAGGCCTAAGTTGGAATACCTCAAGTGCCAATAATTGCACCGGCTATCTTACTCTCCGCGCCGAAACACAACAGTGCAAGCACTGCTGCTTTACGGCAGGATTAGCGATCAAGATGGTGGTAGCAATCGGGGTGGACCTTGCACAAGGTCCTACCACCTGCAAGTTAGATATAGTGAGTTAAAAAACCGGTGAAAACTAAAAACTGGTTAATAACCACATCGACGGATACAAAACCGGTTAACCGGTTTTTTGCAAACTGTTTAAAATTAAAGTATTAGACGATAATTTTACTATTATTGGTTGTTATTGATGTTAACGGCGTATTTTGTGAGATTTAAATATACTCTCTACTAATAAGGGAAGGTGGGTTACAGTGGATCATGGGTAACAGTGGTCCAGTTGAATGAAGTTTAAACTCATTTATTTATTAAATTGTTTAATAGTCTTTTATCACAAGTAAAAACAAAGCTAACCCACTAATATAAAATCACGATGTAAAAAAAAACAGTTAAAATTCAGTGTAATCAAGTGTAATCAGTGAAATCGTAAAATTATATGATAGTTTCATATCCAATATGCCATTGACTCTCACGAGATCACCAACTTTATTTTTGTTTTTTAACAGTCCTCCACTGTTGGCACACGCGTAGCTTTGCCTTTCGTTCGCCTTCTTGTCGTCGAATATATTTGATGATGTCTCCCCCCAAAAATGCAATTTCGATTCGTCGTAAAATAAAACTTTTGACCACTGCTCAGGCGTCCAATATTTGTATTTTTGTATCTTTGTCTTATTATTCAGAGAATAATATTATCCTTTGTATTAAATACATAGCTAGAATAACATTGTTTTAACTTCGCGTACCAGATTTGCGTCTAGGGAATGCAAACCGGGTAACAAACCGGTTAAAAACCGGTTATTTATAACTTTCGGCAGTTATTAACCAAATTGGAAATAGTCCTTAAATATGTGTAAATTGCCTAAAATAGATACCCCAGAATAATCTTCAGACTAGAAAACGACGAATATAGCGTGGGAACTTTTTTTTTTTAAACAAGAATACACACTCGTATTTCTTCGTGTAGTGGACAACAAGAAGTTGGTTCATCTTTTTAATTAAATTTCGTCATCAATGTGCTGATAAAACATACGAGCCAAAAGGAAAAATTACATTGCTGAAACTACAATACCGGTCAAAAGTTTAACTTCATTCTGTGACATTAGGTTTTCACATTAAATTATATTGATATTGAAATATAGCATATACTTTTATTTTATACGTTTCATTGGGCCCATGACTACCCAGCAAGAAAATAAATACTTATTCGAGGAATTGTTCTATTGTAAATATAATATTTTCTGTATTTCCTATGAAATTTTATGAATTCCGCAATTATTTAAAATGGGTCCTCAAAGTTGATCTGAGTGTCGAAACTCGTGCTCTTAATGTAGGTCTGTCTAATGAAGGCTTCACGAGTTCACGACACGAAAAATTGCTGAAAAATGAAGGTTTCCCCAACTGCTGTCATAAGTGCTTTGAAACGAAAACGTGATCTTAATTCCAGTCGATTTCGTTTAGGTACGCCAAGTCACGTCAAAAAGCGAAGACAATTTTATCTACGCCCAGAGCAAACGCCAACAAACTCGAACTGCTAAAGAAATTCGCGAAGAACTCAACGCCACCATCAGTCTGTATCCGTTTTGATGGTGGTGGAAGTATGTTACGTAAACAGAATATGGGTAAAAGATTGTAATGGGCTCGAAAATACAGAGATTGGACGCCTGAGCAGTGGTCTAAAGTTTTATTTTACGACGAATCGAAATTGCAATTTTTCGGGGGAGACATCATCAAATATATTCGACGACAAGAAGGCCAACGAAAGGCAACACTATGCGTGATGCCAACAGTGGAGGTCTGGATAACTGATCAGTTATAGTCTGGAGATGTTTTGCGGGTGATAAGGTTGGTGATTTCGTGAGAGTCAATGGCATAATGGATATGAAACTCTATCATAACATTTTGCAACTTCACGCTTTTCCGTCGAAAAAACGAATTTTAACTAATATTTTTTTGTGATGTTTTATTAGTGGGTTAGGTTTGTTTTTACTTGTAATAAGAGACTATTAAATAATTTTATAAATAAATTAGTTAAAACTTCATTCAACCGGAATCACAGAAAATTTCATTTATTTAGAACTTAAATATGTACTTTTTTACTTACTAGGTACCCGATGGGAACACACAAATACTCCCAAAATATTATATTCCGAATTCGCTAATTCCGATTTTCACAATTCCTAAGACATATAATTCCGATTACTTAAAAACACGAATTTCATTTTTCCGAATTTCAAAATATCGATTTTTTTATATCCAATTTTTAAAACACCGAAAAATTAAAAACACGAAATGTTATTGACCTGAAGTACAGTATTCTGATTAGCAAATTTCCGAAATGACATCGCCAATTCGGAAATATGATATTCGGCAAAATAAACTTCGTGGTTTTAATAATCGGAAACTTGAATTTCGAATCTTGAATAAATATCAATTAATTTAGGTAAATTGAACTGCATAGGATATGTTAGGTTAGAATTGCGTCAAAGCGCGAAGCGCCTTAACTGCGCGGAATAGGAGCTCGGTGTAACACATTGCTGAAAATTAATAACAGTTATTACTTTTTTAGACCAATCTAACCTACCTAACCTATCCATAGCTTACGTTTAGAAGTCGGGATTTATTATTGATCGGTGTAATGTTACTCGGAATTTTGAAAATCGGTATTTTAGTAATCGGAATTCGTATTTTTGACATTTCGGATTATTATTGAGTCGAACTTCTTATTATTCGATGTATTAAAATTCGGAATTTTGAAAATCGCAATTTAAAAAATGACGATGTTTAAGTTTCGGATTTATAAAAAATCGGAATAGTCATAGTAGGACTTTTAAAACATTAGGAATTATAAAAATCGGTATTTTGAAGTTCGTGATTCCGACTTTCGGAATTTCTTAATTCTTCTTTTTCTGAATTTCTTTCGGTATTTATGTAGTGTACCCGTGCCCTATACACCGCAACACTACCTCTCGTTTCGATACTGAGACGATGACTAGTTTGGCAAGCGGGGGCGTAAGAGCAACAACTTCGAATCCACTCACGGGCATGCGTGTAATACACATAAAATTATACCAAAAGATCCACTGTTACCCATGATCCATTGTAACCCACCTTCCCCTATTAATACAGAGTATATTTAAATACTTATTTAAATCTCACAAAATACGCCGTTAACACCAATAGCAACCAAGAATAGTAAAATTATCGTTTTGAAATAGTTTGCAGAAAAACTGCTAAAAACCGGTTAACCAGTTTCGAATCCCTCAATACGGTTATTAACCGATTTTTGGTTTTCACTGGTTTTTTCATTCTCTATTTGCGTCGTAAATTGATTTATCACAAAGTTCTTATAATCTATCGTGCAGGGCTTACTTCTGTTTCTCTCGTTAGTTTTTTGCCACCGGTGCTTTATACATATGTCCATGACAAATTGTAAATGCTAACACATTTAATATATTTTCAGTTACAAATATCATTCGATGTGGAAGAAGAGGTTCCTGACAAAACAGTTGATCGAAGAATTGTCGCAGTTATTAGTATTTTTTTTACAAAATTACGATCTATTTGCAATCATGGACCCTTAAAATGCGGTATTCAAAAGATGCAGTTCGTTGGAGAAGTACCTAAAACATGGGCTAACATCAAAATTTATGTTTCGGTGTAAAAACAATATTGTTTTTTTGAAATAAGAGTTGACTTCATTAAAATGAATATTTAATTTACACTATGCTCTATTTTATTACTTCAATTTGACTTTAACGCCATCTATGCGATCCAGCATGCTTTTTTCGGTCGTGTAATACGTTTTACAAATCAGTGTCCTGTTAGTTCAGTTGAGTCGCCACTTTTTACGTGGCGCTGTTGTATCGGCAATAATCGGCATTGTATCGAGGGGCGGGACGGCTGGCGCGGGGGAGGGGCTCGATTTTAGAATTCGTTTGGGTACGGGAACGGCCTTAACTTTAAAGGTACCTATAACATTAACGTAAATGATGGTGAAACAACTAAAAGAACTTATCGTGCCAAAGATTCTGTAATAGTTTTTTTTTGATGCGACTGTTCCGAATGTGGTCTTTATAAACGAAGTATTGATATAATGAATATTTCGCTAATTCCATTACAACAAAATGACAACCACTTTCAGTAGAACCAACAGAACGTATATTGAGTTCCATAGATCAGTTTTAGAAATTTCGCTATTATTTAGAGCCACAAAAACGTAAGTATTAGGGCCAATCAACTTTTTTACCGACACTAATCTGTCCGCAACATTTTTCAAACAATTGCAGATTTTTGTAAGTAAACATGTTTTTTCTGTAATTTAATAGATGGTGTATATGAACACATGCCATCCTACGTAAGTTCAACCTATTAAACCGTGAAATATTTTATTGAAAGAACGATTTTTTGGTAACGCCAGAGACAATTTTGGTAACTCAGGAGACACCCAAAATAGTTGATTGGCCCATTAAAAAAATGTACCAAAGGAGTACCTACTCGTATATATATATAATGTAGACCAGACATGGTTTTTGATGTGCAGAGGTTGTCAAAAAAACAACAAACTTACTAGACTGACATTATATCTAGCCTAGATAAACAAGGAATAAGCCAAAGAAATATCCTTTTAAAGTCTGCAATACATCCAAAACAGCTGGTCGTATCTCAAAGCAAAGCCTTCTGACAGATACGGCAACAAAGCTGCTAGGGACACTAATAAATGCAAACTGTCGCAGAATAAATATTGGGTACAATCTGGGCCCTAATTCTCGGTCACATTGAGACCATCGTTAGATTGTACGTGAAAATCCATACTAATATTATAAATTGCGAAAGTGTGTATGTTTGTATGTTTGTCCGTCTTTCACGTCGAAACGGAGCGACGGATCGTCGTGATTTTCAGCATAGAGATAGTTTATGGGCCCGAGAGTGACATAGGCTACTTATTATCTCGAAAAATACACAGTTCCCGAAGGAACAGCGCGCGATAACCGAATTCAACGCGGGCGGAGTCGCGGGAAAAAGCTAGTATTAAATGCATTTAGTGTTTAGGTATTTTTTAAGGTTTTTTATCTCTAAAGAACAGAACGGATCCTCTTTATTGAATGAACTAAAAGAATTTCCTTGCTCACCTGCGACCTTAAGATAGCTAAGTTTATGCAAAATTATGCGTGTTCATGCAGTTTCTCCACCTCCACACTGCAAGAACACGCATATTTTGCATAAACTTAGCTATCTTAAGGTCGCGGGTGAGCAAGGAAATTCTTTTAGTTCATTGATATGGACCTCCGCAAAGTAACGCCTGATTCAATAAATTACTCTTTATTAACCGACTTCATTGAAATCTTTTTAACTGACGACCCAAAGTTATGATAAAGTTGTAATAAAATAAATAAAATAAATAAATATCATGGGACACTTTACACCAATTGACCTAGTCCCAAACTAAGCAAAGCTTGTACTATGGACACTAGGCAACGGATAAACATACTTAAATACAGATAAATAAATACTTAAATACATATTAAACATCCAAGACCCATACATAATACATGCCTACCTAGTACTTAATAGTAATGATAATAACTAAAACTGAAGCCCTGACCCTAAAACTACGGCTGAAATAGACGTAATTTTATTTAAAAATAAAAAAATTCTCAGCACATATTTTAATTACAGAATTTTCGCAACACATCCCATTACCATTTACGACCCGAATTGGGGTCGCGACCTAAAGTTAAGAAACGCTGCCATATATTAGGATCGCGTGATGGTCAAACTGATGAAGCTGAAATTTTAACATGTATTTTTTGTAAATTCCCGCGGGAATTTTGCGAAATCCCGGAATTTCGATTCAATTGCGTGTTCATGAAGCCGGATGGGTAAAGGCTAATGATTATTAATAATCGCGTTTGAGATTATTTGGATTAGTGTAAGTCCAAAAACGTTTTGAACATGAAACTACCGTGAGACTCACTCATATTTTGATATTATAACGGATAACTCACGTAATACACACACACATAACATATGGAACTAAATTGATTTGAGACGTGAGTTATCCGTTCTAATATCATCCAAAAACGTTATACTATAAACTACCTTATCTAAAAATCAAAAATACATCTTTAGTAATAATAATTTACTCTTAATACTTTACCAAATAAACAAACCTCGTTCCACAAACGAAATCCAATATGTAATATTTACATCATCTTCATTTTTTCGTCATATTTTGTAAATACTTTGAAATAGACAGGCTGATTAAAATCCCAGTAAAAAGCGGGGAGCTTTCATTACGGATGTTTGAGAAGGCTAAATTGAATATAAATTGACGCAGGCGTGTTTGATCATCTGCTTGCCGGAGCTTAATTTGAAATGTTGCACTTGGTACGCTTTGATTTGTACCCTGGAAAAAAAAAATTCATGTAATTGCAGAAAAATCTAGCAATAACAAAATTATTATGTTATTTTATGGGTGTTAAATTAATAATAGACAGACTTCTAGCATTTGCATTGGAATAACGAAATTTTCAAAAAATATTGTAGATAAATTAGTCCTGATAAGAATGAATTCTGAAAAAAAAATTCGCATAAGGAATACGACAACTAAAGACAGAGAAGCTTAAGATAAAATATCAAGAAATTTATTGCATTCAGTAAAATGATGGTTACTGAGTTCACATAGCTTTCTGGTGAATCGTAAGAACCCATGTGGTGTCGGGTTAGAATTACACCTCTCCATTTCTTCCATGGATGTCGTAAGAGGCGACAAAGGAAATAGGTTAAGGTATACCGTAGGCGACAGGCTAGCAACCTGTCACTATTGTACCGTTTTTGTCAAACTTAAAACCTAAAATTGCTAAAAGTGGTTTCAAAGCGGTAACGTTTCGTACTTACCCCATTTGGGAATGCAAGCGTGATGTTTGTGTGTGTGTTTTTGGTAAAAGATTTGACGCTCGGCTAATAAATGTGTCCAGAGAAATCAGACGTAAAAATAGTTTAAGCCATTATGTTAGACCGTCAAACTAATAGATGCTAGAGAGCATAATGTTCTAGAGTGACGTATTTGTACAACAAGACAAAATTTTGGTGAGTTTCCCCCAAGGACAGACGATTTGGAAAGGATCGCTGAAAGCCTTTGGCTGATAGTAGCATGAAATATATTATTGTAATTATCCGTCCGCACGGTTTCGTCTACTCTGTTTGACATAACGTCGCGTTGATTCGTCACCAGACCAAAGTGGCACCCGCCATTTTGTTTAAACCGCTTAATTAATATTTACGTGATGTTATTGTGCGCTTTAATAACGTTGTCGGATCCTTTTGTGAGCCGATCGCATTATGCAAAAGCCAGTACACCGTGACATCGTGTTTATTTATTGCATTCTGGATTAATAAGACTTAAATATTCATTACGTCTTCAGTCACGTGCGTCGGGAGCAACGTGGAATATTCTTTTTATTCCTGCAGTAGAACTTTAAAAATGTAGTTTAAAGGTATTCGTCTCGGTCGTACTCATATGGGTAGACCGAGAGGGTATTAACTCGAGTGCCATATAAAACAAGATTAGAATGTCAGTAACAGTAAAGTATAATGTTAAAGTTAACTAAGGCTAGACAGCATCGAAATAAAACTCTACCAAGATAGTAAAATTTACATTTCGAATTCAGCTCTACGTGTAGAGTACCTAAGAGGAACATAAACTAAAGAGACTGACTGTATTTATTGTAGTTAATTGATTAATAACATAATGAAAATGGAAATTTTTTTGACGTCATAAATGTCACAGATGTCATGTATCTTTACTATTTTTTACAACACACTTACCAAAATTAAAGTTTAATGACTGAACAGTACTTTTGATAGGTAGTACCCAACCCAATTACATTAAAGCTAACATGGTTTACCGAAGTGTGTTTCTATGTGTCGTATCTCAAACCTAGTACATGTCAGTTTAAAATATGTCACAAGGAAAGCGCCAGAAAGTTTCAGCTGCGGTTTTGCTAAAGTTTAACTCGTAATCATCTCGTCAAGACTCCTGCATCACCACGCGACTAACGCATGACGTAATTTTTCAGCACTCGCGCGTGAATTTTTTATCTCACGCGTCGCGAGGCACGCTGGCGAGACAGAATGCTTTTATTTTTCCTTATTAGGGAACCCGTAAAGAACGTTAAACGTGGTATCTTGCAAATCTGGCTGAACTTTAAGGTGTAATTGGATGTTGGAAGACAATAGAATACATTTTAGAGTCACATAGAAAGTTTGAATTAAAAGCACCCGGACAAAGAATCACAAATTGGTTCTAATATTACGACACATAAGCTGTATAGTGTGTAATTGTGTAGGCACGACGCCAAATGTTTTTTTTTTTATATTATGCTGGAGATGTTTTTATAATTGTTACTATAGAACAATATTCAGCCTTGAACACTTGAACGCATGAAATATGATCAGCCGATATATTCAGACCAAGGCTATGTTAACGTCTCAGTTAGCCGCTAAGTGTTTTCGAAAGTCGCCATTAGTGTGAAATATGAATTAATGGGCAAGCACTGCGGCGTCATCGGCACACGGCTGTCGAGAGCGTCTACGAACAAGGAATCTACGGAGCTGACTATATTCATGGATTAATAAATAAATTTCTGTTGTAAAATATCAAATATTTGTACTTTATAGACCTATCTACTTATTTATTCCGACGAACAGATTTTTGTAATTTTTCTTTTAATAAAGTGAAATGATAATGCAAATTTCATAGAAGTGATGTAATGTCTTATATGAGGATAAATGTTTTTAAACTTAAATCTGTTGTGAATCACGTACCAAAGTCAATATTACTATGACTTCTTTGGCAGATAAATGAAATGTTCACTCATATTTACGTCATTTTAATAATATCATCATTTGCTGCAAAAAGCTTTACAAGGGTTCAATAAATAATTTCAATTGTACACAGGAATTTTAATATTAATAATAAAATGTAAGAAATATATCTGCAATAATAATTCAACAGTTATCTACAATCAACGTTAGTTTTTGTTAGATCCGATAGGCCATCTCCATGATTTTGAATAATAAACATAATGAGATATTTTATTGGAGTAAAATGTTACATAATGTATTACAATCAAGCGTCAAAATTATTTTTAGGTGATAGTGCTCGAATATCAGGCGTGAAGATAGGTTTGATTAATAATACGACTCGTCTGAATTTTTTTTTACTCACTCCGCACCGTCAATCATATTTTAATTGCCAAAAATTGGCTTAGTAACGGTTTTTTAAAACAAAATCAAAAGTATGACACTTGAACCTATCGGCAACTTCATACGCAGTGGAATAAAATTTAATAATTGTCACATAAAATATTCAAAAAATAATTCAGAGACCTACTCCACAGTTTTTAAGAATCAAATGCGCATAACCAAGTAAGCGGAGACGGGTGGATTATTTATGATTGATTATGTGATATTTTGTTACTACAGCTTTCAGAGCCTGGCCGTCAGAGGCGGACGCTTCTATAGATCCTTCGTGAAATTTATCAAAGCTTCTCGAAAATTCTCAGAAAACAAAAGAATGGATAGAGCTTATCGATTCAATCCCAATCAAAATGATGAGATACGAAAGAGGGACACGTATCGGAAGAATGATGGAAACTTGAATAAAGGTAATTACTAGAAGCACCATGTTTCTTCTTTTGCCGCTTTGTAGATCCTTTACTGTTATTTACAAAAGAAAAGATGTTAGAAGTTCGATGAAGAATTTAAACGCAATGAAATTAAAATTAATAAAAGACTGGCGCTATCAAAAATTCATAATCACTGTCACGACTTGTACTGTTGACGTCAATGATATGTTTATAATGTACTACCTTGTCACTGTCACTTCATGTTGCAACTTTTGTAAAAACTTGTCAGAAGGCATACAGTGAAAAGGTACTAAAGTGTAAAACTATCTTTGACTCTTTTCGCTTACGTCCACATTCCGTTCGTGGATATAAAAATAAACTCGATATCTGCCCAACATCATTTGTTTTCCAAAAAAAAACTTAAAATAATCCAATTCAAGGGTCTCGGAATTGGACTCTAATCTCTGCGTATAAATTTGTTCTTGCTGACCTTTGTAAATTACATTAGCATCCTTAATTGCTGGAATTATATTACAAGATAACAAATTTGCTGCGTTTCTACGCTTCTTATTAGGTTAACTTTTATCTGAGGATTAACTTTAAAAAATATGTACTTATATTTCTAAAGTACACACAGTAATTACAGTTTAATACCTTGTTTTACATTTAATACACTGGTTTTGTGTTCAATTAGTTAGGTATATGTTCGAAGCGTTACATGAGGTTCTTATTTTTATTATCTTATAAAGTGTTACCAAATTATCAGTCCAAGATATTTTAGGCAAGTCTAAGACTAATTCAAACCGAAGTAACAGTTCAAGAAATTATAAGACAAGTCTATAAAGTATTACCCAAGTAACAGCCCTAGAAATTACTAGGCAAGTCTAAAATAAAGTGTTACTAAAGTAACAGTAAGATAAATTTTAGGCAAATAAAATATAAGTATGCTCAAGTTTTTTTGTGGTCAGAAAAATAAGTAATCCACCTTTCCAGGATACAGCGACAAAGATTTTCAAGAACCCCAGATTACGAATCAAGACGGCGCTTTGCTGGACAAACATGACAGCTTCTATCTGACCACGAAGAGTCTTCTCGTGCTATTTCAAATCATGGGAGTTATGCCCATCATGAGGGTACCTAAGAGTAAGTCCATCTGGTACAGGTCTAATAGAGAATCATGATGATGATGATTAGGTTGGACGGATGACTGAAGTTGGCTCTTTGTAACATGTGTCGTTGTCACATTATTGCTAAAGCTGCGTTAAGTAGGTAAGTACTTTGTACAGAAAAATATGAATAACTCTTTCATGTTAATTAATTCTAGATTTTAACATTTTTAACCCCCGACGCAAAAAAGGGGTGTTATAAGTTTGACTGCTATGTGTGTCTGTCTGTGGCACTGTAGCTCTTAAACGGCTGAACCAATTTGAATGCAGATTTTTTTTATTTCAAAGAAGGGTTCCTGGCGATGGTTCTTAGACTTAAGCTGTTTTATCAAAATCGGATCAGCCGTTTTTGGGATATTCAACTTTCAAGTCATATGTCGGGGGTTTCCCAACTTTTTGTTGGATAGGTTATAAATTCCCTTCTTATTCTGGCACTTCAGGTAGGCCTCTAGGTTGGCAACGCATCTGCAATACTGGTGGTGTTGCAGATGTTTATGAGCGGTGGTGATCTCTTACCATCAGGAGACCCACTTGCTCGTTTGCCATCCAGTCGAATAAAAACAAAATAAAAATAAACTATAAAATTTCCATGCCGAGGGCTTTATTATGAAAATAAATTCATGGAGTAAACTTCAGAAAAAACTTAGTCGTGTAAAAGAATATCGTGTAACAAAGACGAAGTTCAAAAGTTTTTTTTTAATAATAATGACCTGCGACCCGTAAAAAATACTATTACCTATACTTGAAGGGATTTTTAAAAACATTTTCTTAAAATAATTAAGAGATGTTTCCTTGTCAAAGTTAGAACAAATCCTTTAGTCTTAAATTGCGGCCGTGAAGCACAGCTTAGTTAAGGGCAAGTTAAAGCTGCTAAGTAAAATAAGGGAGTTGAAATTGCGCAGTAATTAATTAATTAGATGATATGTAGAAAATCGTGTAGACATGTCCTATTTTGTTCAAATGAACAGTGATACCTTTCTTTGGTATGTTTCTGAACTCAATTGCTTCACAGTTTTACAGAACGAAAATAGTACGTAGATACGAATAAACCCTACCGCATTCAGTTAGTTAAGGGTACTATATCGTGCTAGCATTAGTGACACCTTTTTAGGGTTCCGGAGCCAAAATGGCAAAAACGGAACCCTTATAGTTTCGCCATGTCTGTCTGTCTGTCCGTCCGCGGCTTTGCTCAGGAACTATCAATGCTAGAAAGCTGTAATTTTGCACGGATATATAGGTAAACTATGCCGACAAAACAATACAATTAAAAATTCAAAAACAATTTTTTTTAGGGTACCTCCCATAGACGTAAAGTGGCGGTGATTTTTTTTTTCTCATCCAACCCTATAGTGTGGGGTATCGTTGGAGAGGTATTTTAAAACCATTAGGGGTTTGCTAAAACGGTTTTTCGATTCAGTCATTTTTTGCGAAATATTCAACTTTAAAGTGCAAATTTTCATTAAAATCGAGCGTCCCCCCCCTCTAAAATCTAAACCGGTGGGTGGAAAAATTTGAAAAAATTCAAGATGGTAGTCAGTATATCAAAATTTCAAGGAAAACTATAACGGCTAAGTTTGCTTGAGAATTATTAGTAGTTTATGAGTAAATAGCAGCGTAAGGTATAAAATATACCTAAACTTGGAAGATTCCGTTTATAATACGAAATCCTTAGAAAAATTATTACTTAATTTTTTCGTAATGGCTACGGAACCCTATTTTGGGCGTGTCCGACACGCTCTTGGCCGGTTTTTTTTTAATGTTGGAACAAAATGTACTAGCTGGTGCCCGCGGCTTTGCCTTCGGTGTAGGGTTTTTTTTTTAATTTTCTAAATCATCTTTTGTAAGAACCTTCTCCTGTAAATAGCAAACACGAAACAAAAAATTAGCGAAATTGGTCCAGCCGTTAACGCATGATGCCGTGACCAAGGGAAAAAGGGGTTCATTTTTATAAGATTTTTATATATTAAGGATTTACTAAGTGCATGACCATGCACTCAGCAATTTAAGATGTGGGCGTTTTACTTAAATATTCTTGTGAACGATCCATTATTGATTTCTGAGGGTGAAGGGTTGGTCCTGCTCACGTCTTCCGAATCACCCAGTACAGTTGAGGTCAAAAAATATAGCACCTTGTCAAGGTATGCCCTCTGAGAATTTTGTACAAAATTTCAAATACGAAATAACATCAACAATGTAGTATAATGTAAATATATCTGATCTTTAAAGCCCCTGTACAAATAATCATCAAGAAAGCTTCCCCTTAATGTAAAATATAAGTCTGTGCAAACTTTGTGTTGTACAATTTGTGTTGACACACGTTACCCGCGCTCGTTTTTGTTTATGAGCAAACCGTATCGTACGAAAATAAGAATAAGTCGTATACATACAGAGAAAATTATAAAAGCTCATGCCCTAATTTTAGTCCTCTGTGCTTGTATAAACCCTTATTTACCTGGCGTGTTTTTTATGAATGTTGTAATACCGTAGAATATCTGCTAAGAAAATTTAAGGTATTTGCATGGTATTTGGCTTCTGGCTACAGGGTTCCATACAACACAACGACACAACCGTACACCATGCTACCAGTTGTTAGACATTTCATCGTTGTCTAACAACTGGTAGCATGGTGTACCGTTGTGTCACTCTGAAGATGAGCTCTGGTTGAGTTCGAAACGCGTCAGTGTGTTGTGGTGGTGGTGATAGATGGGTTTGTGTAATTTGTGTGTGTTCGTACAGTGTGGAGGTGGAGGAACTGCATGAACACGCATAATTTGCATAGACTTAGCTATCTTAAGGTCGCGGGTGAGCAAAGAAATTCTTTTAGTTCATTGATAAATGGACCTCCGCAAAGTAACGCCTGATTCAATAAATTATTTCCAACAGTAACCAAAATGCACCTCAGTCTGCCTGTTCATTTCTTGGTTTGGCAGTATAAATTTTCACAGTCATCCCAGCCTATATACGTCCCGCTGCTGGGAACAGGAATCCTCTTAAAATTAGAGGACTTGGGCCATAGTTCTCACGCGGGGCCAATAGGGATTGGAAATTTAAATAATCCGTAAAATGGCAGCTTTCCAAAAGAAATAACAAACATAAAACAAAATTCAAAGTGTGTCCTAATAAAAACAAAATAAGATAGCACTTTCTTTTCGTAATTTTTGCTGCATCATAAAATATTATGAACTTTTTTTACGCTGATGGAGTAATCAAGTCACAAGAGTAATAACTTAATCTTTTGTACACACACTTTTATATCTCGAACTTGGGTCCGCATCTTCAGAAATAGTGGAATATATCGTGGCTGAATGACATAAGTCTGAAACAATAACGTCTATATTCTTTTAATGAACGTGTAATGTAATTAATGAGGGTTTTCACAGGGGCGAAAATATCGCTAGATGGCGTTAGTATCGTGAGGTCCGTTTGACGTTTGCTCGTGATTGGTTAAATAGCTAAATGAGCCAATCACAGGCAAACGTCAAAGTCCGTCAAACGTCAAACGGACCTCACGATACTAACGCCATCTAGCGATACTTTGCCTCTGTGAAAACCCTCATTGGCTAGAAAGGATTTTTACAGATGCTCAGACGACAAAAAGAACCACGTTTAATTGGATTTCCAAGGCTACGTTATGGGCTTACCTTGTATGGGGTCTCGAATGCATAATTGTAATAAAAGGTGAGCGTCTTAATATTTACATACTTATATATTTTTCTTTTTTTAATAAGGCTGCCCAGAATTCTTTCATACATCCCTCCCTTTCTCGCCATCTTGATAGTCATAGGTCAGTTGCGTGATAGGAAAGAGACAAGCAATCAACGAGAAGAATTTTAATTAGATATACATATTCGTTACGGGATACCGATGCGAAAATCAAAAATTTCTCAATAATGTATGATGTCGAGAAAACTCATTGAAGTTTTTAGTGGAGGACGTTACTTGGAATAATAATATGTAATGAAGGTATGTTTTTTGTTTAAGTGGGAAAAGAACGCTTAGACAATTTCCAAAACAGTTCCAACAAGCGCTTCGACGAAGTGATATACAACATTATATTTCTGAGTATCCTCATTCCGCATTTCCTGCTGCCAATAGCATCGTGGCGGCATGGGCCTCAAGTAGCCATATTTAAAAACATGTGGACACATTATCAGGTAATTTAGGGCTAACTTCTATAAAATTCTACTCGTAATTTTTGCTGAAACTATTAACTATGAACTAAAAGAATTTCCTTGCTCACACGCGACCTTAAGATAGCTAAGCTTATGCAAAATATGCGTGTTCATGCAGTTCCTCCGCCTCCACACTGTAAGAACACACACAAACTGACTGACTGTTTGTGTGATATGGTGGTGGTGATAGATGGGTTTGTATAATTTGTGTGTGTTCTTACAGTCTGAAGGTGGAGGAACTGGATGAACACGCATATTTTGCATCAGCTTAGCTATCGTAAAGTGAGTGGGTGAGCAAGTAAATTCTTTTAGTTCATTGATATGGACCTCCGCAAAGTAACGCCTGATTCAATAAATTACACTACGAGTATTAACTCTTGAATGTTTCTTCCACAGCTAAAATATCTCAAGATCACGGGCACACCAATCGTATTCCCAAATCTTTATTCCCTAACTTGGGGCCTCTGCTTCTTCTCTTGGGGCCTAAGCGTTGCCGTCATCTTGTCGCAGCATTATTTGCAAGATGATTTCGAGCTGTGGCATACCTTCGCCTACTATCATATCATTGCTATGTTGGATGGATTCTGCTCTCTATGGTAAGAGTATGGTGTTTGCATTTATTTGGTCCTGTTAAAAACCCCGCGCGGTATATAACATATACCGGGTGTGGCCTGGTAACACGAGCAAATAATTATTTTAAAACATAGATCGTACTTTTTTTTTCGCTCGTGTTACAGGCCACACCCGGTATGTATCTATATAAATATAATTACGTACTTAGGTACTTTTTGAAATAAATGACAGGTACATCAACTGTAATGCGTTCGGCACTGCATCGAAAGGCCTAGCACAGAATCTTCACAAGGCGTTGGAAGCTGATCACCCAGCGCTCATGTTGGCTCAGTACCGCCACCTATGGGTAGACTTGTCACACATGATGCAGCAGTTAGGTATGTTCGGAATAATGATACTAACTTATATCATAATTAAGGTTTTCTATCATTTGCCCGAATTTAATATTCCCGAATGTATCGTATTCTAGAATTTTCATTTGCCATAAAGTAATTTATTTCCGAAATAGTAATTTCTTCAGAGTTCATATTAAACTAACCTAACCTACGGCATTCTATATGATGACTTTTAAAAAAATCCTGAAAACAGCACGATTAATATTTTATGGCAAATGTTGGTATGGTAAGTGAAATTCGGGCAAGAAAACGCTTAATTATACCTACTCGTACTGTTACAAGGCTTACAACCAAAAGCGTGGTAAAATAATGTAATAAGCTAACTACTCTTAGCGTCACATTTTTTACGTCAAATTTATTTTCCCCGTTCTCCACATTTTTTTTATCAACTCAACATCTTTGTTTTCGTTTGTAACCAAATACCATTAATACAGTAAGTGTATTAAATATGCCTAAACTGCTACGAATTAGCGGCACAGTGTAAAGTTGCGTATCAAAATTCTGTAACAAACGGCACGAAAGTAGAACCAAAAATTGATTTTCAAGTAGAACCCAAGTTGATTTGAAAATTTAGCTTTAAAATCTGTGCGATAGACAACGGACAAACAAATGAACATATGGACATGGAAATGCATAGATGGACACTTGAGAGATATAACAAAAGGATTCCGTTCCCTTCGGATACGGAATCCTAAGAAAACGAAGTACCTATAAGTAGTTACCTCGTATAGCTCCGATGTATACACATCCTTATACTGCACAGCTTCCTTACGGGCGATGTTATCGCGGGCTGTCTCCAGCAGCGCAGATTTGCCGGTTTGATATCCTCCGCCTGTTGCACGATGCATTTATACCCTTTGTGGCACTCTAAAGAGGGTAACTTAACATCTTTGTAAGTAGGTATTGTAAAAGACTTCGTAAAGAATAGTGGCCTTAAATCTGTATTGTATGTTTTTCGTGATATATGTTTCCAACACGATCTATAGGTATTGTTGTATTAATAGTACTTAAAATAACTCGTTCTTTTCCGTTCGTTCTTTTTAAAATACATTATTTTAACTACTCAACTTAAGGCTGTTTTTTCTCTCCCCCAAGTTTTCCCTTAACACGTACCATCCTCGAAAACTTTTCTATCTTATAGCATAGATCAGATTTGTCGTAGTCAGTTAGACGGGTTCCATATACAGCACATGAATAGAGTTCTCAAAAATATCGACTTCACATTAATTAATACTAACAGAAAAAAAAACTATATTTTAATTTTAGCAACGATTTCTCGTGCCCAATCTTAAATTAATAAAAAACCGGCCAAGAGCGTGTCGAACACGCCCGAAATAGGGTTTCGTAGCCATTAGGAAAAAATTAAGTAAAATTTTGTACGGAATATTCCAAGTTTATGTATATTTTATACTTTAGGCTGCTATTTACTCTTAAACTACTAATAATTCTCAAGAAAACTTAACCGTTATAGTTTATCTTGTAAGTTTAATATACTTACTACCATCCTGATTTTCTTTTTAATTTTTTCACCCACCGATTTTGATTTTAGAGGAGGGGGATTTCAATGAAAATTTGCACTTTAAAGTTGAATATTTTGCAAATAAATCACTAAATCGAAAAATCGTTTTATCCCCTAACGGTTTTAAAATACCCATTCAACGATATCCTACACTACAAGATTGGATGAGAAAAAAAATCACCCCCACTTTAAGTCTATGGGAGGTACTCTAAAAATTTTTTTTGAATATTTTATTGTACCATTTTGTCGGCATAGTTTGTATAGAAAGAAAGAAAGAAGAAAAGAAAATACATTTTATTCGCAAAAAGTAACAAAGTACATAACTTAAACGATACATAACAAAGAAAACAAAGAAAGCAGTTACTAATTACGAAACGGCCCCACCTCAGCATAATGCCGGCTCAGGAGCTAGCGCTGGTCTTCCGGTGGGACCGTGAGGCCGTCATTGCAAGCTGCACGCATGACCGGACCGTGTCTATTGTGAACGCGACCGTTTAAAGTCAGCGCTACCAACACAAGCACGACATGTGCATGACATTGACAACTGACACGGCCAGCCATTCGTATACGTATATTCATGCAAAATTACAGCTTCCTAGCATTGATAGTCCCTGAGCAAAGCCGCGGACGGACAGACAGACAGACATGTCGAAATCATAAGGGTTCCGTTTTTGCTATTCTGGCTACGGAACCCTAAAAATTAACGGCATCCATTGAATGTATTCTTCTCGTAAAACAGTTTATAGAGCTTTTCCATCTTTATTACGGAAAAAAAAACTAAGTTCCAAAATTACAATCTGAATTGCGAAACTTTTGTTCCTAATAGCCTACAGTTTCAAGAGCAGCTATTAAGTATAAATACTATGAATAAATGGAACCTACCAAAATCTGTCCTAAGGCGTAATCTGGAGGATGGCTATGTCATTTGCGGCATGCAATAAGGAGCTAACGCCATCTGGGCCATTTTAAACAAGTTAGCAAGTAATCTTGTGTTTGGAGCGAGCTGGAGGATTTTTTTCGTTAAGTTTGTGAAGTTTGGGAAAATATTATACCTATTTTATGAGGTTAATGTCATTGTTTGCTTTTATTTTGATATTTTACAGCTGTTTACTACTTTTTGCAGAACGTAAGTATTCTCTTTCAAATTAGACATTTGGCGAATGTAATACATCGGTTCCAGGGTGATTCTGGTGTCACTTCAGTCCATCATTCGGCAAGAATGAAAGAAAGAAAGAATAAATTTATTTCCCAAAATTCGACACAGCAAAAAAAATCACAGTTAGAAATAAGACAACTTTATTACATACTCTTAAATAATAATAAAAACTCGAAAAAGAAAAAGACATTGTGCCTAAAGAAGCAAAAAGGGCCATACACAGCGTGTTGCTACGGCAAGCCGCAGCGCTGGTTTTCAGTATGACCCTTTAACTTACAATTAAACTTAAAAGACTAATGCCGCGACGGCACGAACTTCAGACAGAAGGCGGCATTAATCAAACAAAACTAAAATAATTAAAAAGATAATAATGTTGAAAATAATAACAATAACAAAAAAATACGAGAGTATTATTGTGTAACCCTCGTGAACTGATGGACTGATAGTCCAGACTGATGGAAATTAAATGTTTATATATATGATCATATATACATGATTAACAATAATTACCATTTTCACAGAAATATCAAAATGTATAGAATAAAACATTAAATTTATGAAAATAAATCAAATCAAATCATCATTTAATCGTGACAAGCTCAAAATTATCGGTACTGGGTTCCGATTGTTTAACTTTAAATTAGCTATTCGACACAATTTTAGACCACTAGACTTATTTTCTTCCTTTTAGTTTTTAGGGCAGTCGAGTTTTTTGATTTCTTAAATTTATTTTTTTATCTTTATTGTTTTTCGACAATCTATGTGCTTACCTATCTATGTGTATCTATGTCTATATCTATGTCTATATACTCTGTTTCGTCATCATTATACAGGTCTGCCTCAGTTGATTCTGGCACAATATCTCCGCAGGCTTATGCTGAGTCAGCACCTTTCTTTTCACGACACTTGGCACCCGTAGCTTAGATACAGCAAAATTTATGTTTTTTTTACATTATTTCACTTGTTAGTATTTTTGTGTGCATGTGTTGTGAAAAAATAAAGTTTTTATTTATTTGTTGCTGTTCATCTCGCTGCCTATATTTATTTTAGACGTATATTCGTTCGTAGATGAATTTTTGTTACGTTTTAATTTTCTGATCTACTTATGATGTACCACCTATTGTAAACTAGTCCTTCCTTCTTTCTGTAAAAAAGGTTGCCTGAAAGAGATCGCTCTTAAGTGACAAGGCAGCCTATTGCTTACCATGTAACTTTCTTCTCTGTGTATCTGTTTTCTGTATCGCTTACTATTTCTGGTGTACAATAAAGAGTCTTTGTATTGTATTGTATTGTATTGTATTGTATTGTATTTATCTATCTTTTAAAAGACTGAGCTGACGCCAGAATTGACGTATAACCGATGCGCCTTAATTTAAACAACGTCATCAGCCATCATCTTGATGTGTGGTAGTCATCTACCGTGTGGTGATAAAACAGATAAGTACAGAAGTCAATCTCATGTATGTACTTCATTTTTCATACCTACGCTTGACAGTCTAGGGTTGTCAACTATGGATTACACGCAAAAAACTATCGTCGTATCGAGTTGTTGGATTTATTACTGAGAATGAAACGGGAAAAATGGAAATATAAATTAATAATAACTAAAATATTTCAATGTTTGTCATTGTTATATTACAAATTATTTTGTCACAGGAAATATGTTGCGACGATTTCAAAATTTGCGAAATGCACGATTGTTATATTTTCAAGTGTAATCAATTCGCATTCTCCATTATTACACAAAAAAGTTCACAAGCGGATGGCACTCGCGCTCACACTGGTCCCAACTAGTCCGAGATATCGTGTCCGTGCACTGTTAAAATTTTTTGTAAAATTACAATTGTTTTACAAAACAAATATCAGCAAAATTCCAAATCAACGTATACTAATACAAAACATAACACAATTTGAGTAAAATTACAAGACATGTGAAGGAACTTACTATAATGAGTTGTAATTTTGGAAGCTTTATGCAATAACCCTACACGTATTGTAATTTTTTCTAACTGTTGGTGAATTTCTAATGAAAGGTTGTAAATTTACCAAAATTCTTTGTAATCCGATTTACAATACTTTTTTGTGATATTACGAATAAATGTTGAAACTCAAATTACTATGAAGTCATTAAGAATTTACAAATAATTTTATTATTTTTGTAACACAAATTTGAAAATTACAATACGTATTATACCTAATTCTATCGAAAGTGTTGGAACCTTTTTGAGGTAATGAATACTCTCTACGTAGCTTATGTTTATTAAGAAGAAATATTCATGTCACTCATATTGGTTTGCTGTTATTGTATGGTGTTCAGTTGTGTTCAGTTCTAAATAAAGTTACTCTTCGGAAGATCTGTGCCCTTTATTTCATAGGTTATGGGCTATAAGGGCAAGCAGAAGACGAAACGTATAAAATAAAATCAATTGTAGATTTTATTCTGAAAAAAATAACCGCAGAGAAATAAAACAAAAGAAGCGGGCCGGTGTCAAAAAAATTACGAAGAGGCAAGAAATTAAACAAACAAGAATTTTTCAAATAACTGGACAATGGATTCAGGAAATACAATAAGACTTAAAAGTAACGGCAGCAATTACGTAAGTTGGAAATTTCAAATAGACATAAAGTTAAAAGCAAAATTACTTTTCAAAAATGTCGAACAGGAAAATGAAAGTCCTGATGATAAATTCAAAGAAAAGGATGCAAAAGCACAGGAAATAATAATTACTCATTTAGAGGATGGTGCGATGTGTCTTATACTATGCTGCAAGACGGCATATCAAATGTATAGAAAGTTGAAGGATGTTTTCGAACCTAAAACTAATATCAACACGCATTTACTACAACAACAATTTTTTGCGACGACTTACGAAGACGAAGGTATTTGCATGTTCATGTCAAAACTAGAAGAGATACGAAATAAACTAAAAGAAAATTCTGAAGATATATCAGACACAATGATGATGACTAAAATTATAATGTCTTTACCTGCGGCTTACAAACATTTTATAACAGCATGGGAGTCAGTATCCAAAGAAAATCAAAATTTGAACGAGCTTATGTCCAGACTAATAATAGAAGAAAACAGGATGAAAATAGACCAACCAACCCAAGCACTAGCCTCAATTTACAAACAGTGTCAAAAATGTAAGAAGTTTGGCCATGAAACAAGATTTTGTAAATCTGATATTAAATGCCATTTCTGCGGTAAACATGGTCACTACGCAAACGAATGCAGATACAAAATCAATAAATTTGGAAGGCAAGGAAAAGGTCGAAATGATGGTCGTGGAAGACAAAATGTAAATGGTGCTTCGAACAGTCATGGTGGAGCTAACGCTTTCATCGGAGTCACAGATGAAAATGAAGTTGAGTGGTACATGGACTCGGGAGCGTCTGAACACATGTGCAGAAACGAAGATATGTTTACAGAAATTTCAATGGGAAGCCATAATAACGTCAAGATTGGAGACGGTTCGATGCTACCCGTACAAGGAATAGGCAGTGTTAAATTAGAAGCTTACAACGGTGAGGTCTGGATAGAGACTGTGATGTCTAACGTATTGTTTGTACCGGATCTTAAGGTAAACTTGTTTTCTGTAAGCAGGGCTGTAGACAAAGGTTATACCTCTGTAATTGACAGTAAGTTATGTAAAATTTTAAATCTTGATAACAATGTTTGTGCTTTGGCTAAAAGAAGCGGTAACCTTTTTAAAATGATTTTTCGCTCTTGTAAGAAACCTTATTACTGCAATACCGTTTTAGATCTGCATGACTGGCATCAACGACTCGCACATCAAAATATGGCACATGTCAAAAATGTCTTGACGAAGCACAAAATAAACTTTAAAAACGTTGAAAAATCGGTTTGTGAGGATTGTTGTGCTGGAAAACAGCATAGGGATCCATTTTTGCGTAGCGAAAAGCGGGAAACGGTTCCGTGTGCGTTAGTCCATGCGGACCTTTGCGGACCAATGGAAGTTACATCCATAGGCGGTTCGAAGTATTTCTTGTTACTGAAAGATGATTTTAGCAGCTACAGGATTGTTTATTTTATCAAAAACAAATATGAGGTCAAAAAGTGCATTGAGAATTATATCGCTCTTGTGGAAAATCAAACCGGAAGAAAAGTAAAAATACTCAGAACGGACAACGGCTTAGAGTTTGTGAACAATGAGGTAAGGGAAATTTTAAATAAAAACGGTATTATTCATCAAAGAACGGTAAGTTATAGTCCTCAACAAAATAGTAGGGCTGAACGTGAAATGAGGACTACAGTCGAAGCAGCTAGGACTATGATAAAAGCCAAGTCAATGTCAAAACGATTTTGGGCGGAAGCCGTTAATACGGCTGTTTTTGTTCTAAATAGAACAGGTACAAGTCCCGTAGATAAAAAGACGCCATATGAACTTTTTTAAATCGGTTGACTTTAATGTTTTTCAAGTTTTTGGTAACCGTGTATCTTTTCATGTTCCAAAGGAAAAGCGGAAGAAATGGGACGACAAAAACCAAATCGGCTTATTTGTCGGATATGAAGACAACGTGAAGGGATATCGAGTTTACGTACCCGAAAAGGACACCGTAGAGGTATCACGAGATATAGTATGGTTGAATAACGAATCAACAGAGGTGGTGAATAATAAACCAAGCACTTCGCGTGCTGGGGCTGATGAAGACTCTGAAAATGATGAGGTAAGCGATCAACAAGACCAACCGACAGACGTAGACCAAACTGTAGGTAATAGCGATAGTAATATGGCGCAACCGAACCCTGGTGGTGACGTACAACCACAGCGCGTGTTGAGGGATCGTAGTCAGATTCGCCGACCGGAAAGATACGATAGCTGTGAATTGTTTAGTGTACTTAATTTTGCGGATGTGCAAGAACCCAAGACGTATGAAGAAGCTATAAATTGTGCTGACGCAGACAAGTGGATAGAAGCTATGGAAAAAGAGAAAGCGTCTCTTGGAGAAAACCAGACATGGACGGTTGTGTCGAGACCATCAGAATGCTCGCCAGTAGATACAAAATGGGTGTTTAAAGTTAAAAAGGATGAAAATGGAAGCAAATTGTATAAAGCACGTTTAGTTGCGCGTGGTTTTAAACAGAAAGACTTTGTGTCTTCATCTGAAGTGTACTCACCAGTGGCGCAACTAGCTACGTTTAGGATTTTCGTAGCTGTCAGTGTCAAACTAGGTATTCAACTTCATCAAATGGACGTATGCACAGCGTTTCTGAATGGATTAATAAATGAAGTTGTGTATGTAACTGTACCCCCAAACTTTAATGTAGGAGCAAATGAAGTTTGTAAATTAAATCGAGCCTTATATGGTTTAAAGAAGTCTCCTAAATACTGGTACGATACTTTAAACAAAACATTAAATGAATATGGTTTTATTGCGAGCCAAAATGACTATTGTCTGTATATAAAATGTAGTGATTCAATTAAAACCTATTTTCTGGTTTACGTAGACGATTTTTTAATAATGTCAACTGATAATAGTGAATTAAATAACGTAAAAAGTTTCCTAAAAGAAAGCTTTAAAGTTAAAGACTTAGGTTTAGCTAAATGCTATCTTGGTATAAACTTAATACAAAAGGACTCGTGTACGATTCTCTATCAAACTGACTACTTAAAAGGTATTCTAGAAAACTTCGGTATGTCCGATTGTAAACCTATATCCACACCGATGGACCCAAACGCAAAACATGACAATCTAAAGTTAGAGCCGGTGTCGCAAAATTTCGTCTATTGAGTTAAAGTGTAGAAAGGCTATAGGCGCCATAATGTATTGCATGCTAGCTACAAGGCCGGACTTAGCTAATTCTATTTCGATTTTGAGTCGATATCAGTCATGTGCGTCTGAAGAGTTGTGGGTAGCAGTAAAAAGAGTTCTCAGATACATAAAATCCACATTGGATCTAGGTTTAGTTTTTGACAAAAGTGCCACCAGTACTCATATAATTGAGGGCTATGTCGATTCAGATTGGGCGGGAGATTTACAAGATCGAAAGTCCACAACTGGTTTTGTATTTAAACTTTTTAATTGTACGGTTTCATGGCTGTCCAAGAAACAGCAATGTGTTGCACTTTCGTCAACAGAAGCTGAATATATGGCTCTGAGTCATGCTTGTACTGAAGCTGCTTGGTTATCTAAGTTACTGCAAGATCTATCGTTGTACAGTAGTGTTCCTGTCGTTGTTTTATACGAAGATAACCAAGGTGCTATAAAGATCGCAGAAAGTCTTGATTCAAAGCGCCTTAAGCATATCGATATTAGACATAACTATGTGCGCGATCAAGTAGCTAAAGGCTTAGTTAAACTAAAATATGTTGAAACAAGTGAACAGCTAGCTGACATTTTCACGAAGCCTCTAGCTAAAGTGTTATTTGAAAAGTTTTACTGTAAGTTAGGTTTAACTGTTGTTAAGTTGTGATTTGATTATAACCATGATAGGTGGAGTATTTGATTTCCAAGAGAGTACTCATTAAGAGGGGGTGTTGGAACCTTTTTGAGGTAATGAATACTCTCTACGTAGCTTATGTTTATTAAGAAGAAATATTCATGTCACTCATATTGGTTTGCTGTTATTGTATGGTGTTCAGTTGTGTTCAGTTCTAAATAAAGTTACTCTTCGGAAGATCTGTGCCCTTTATTTCATAGAAAGTTTTTATTTTTCTAACACGTATTGTTATTTTCTAAAACTGTTGATTAATTCTGAACAAAATGATTTGAAAATAAGAATAACTCTTTGTATTTTGATTTACAATAGTTTTTTTATGAAATTGCAAAAAAAGTTGAAACACAAATTAGTATGAAATCATTAAGAATTTACAAATAATTTTATTATTTTTGTAACTTAAATTTTAAAATAACAATACGTATTATAATTCTACCATAAGTTTTTATTTTTCTGACACGTATTGTAATTTTGTTAAACTTTTGATTAATTTCGGGCAAAAAGATTTAAAATTTACAAAAATTGTTTGTAATTTGATTTACTATACTATTTTTATAAAATTTTGAAAATATGTTGAAACTCAAATTAGAATGAAATTATTAAGAATCTGCAAACTATTTTATCATTTTTGTAACACAAATTTGAAAATTGCATTACGTATTGTAATTCTACCCAAAGTTTGCTACCATTCAACAAATGTTTTGTAATTTTTCGATAATGAGTTGAAATTAATTACGTTGTGTAGTACGGGAGTGCACCGATAGATGGCGCTGCTCCCTAAATAAACTCGCTAACGATGTGTAACCTTAGAATTGTGACTACCGCGGCTTACTTAACGTTTGTTGTCTTTTGTTAGGGACAGCATTATACTTGGTTGGCTGCATTCAAGTTATTGAACACCTTCCAATATAATTCTGAACATAGTACGATTCTGATTGCAGTACGGTGTCTCGCTCGAAACGCCTGCTGTTCTCCGAGTGAATACTATAAAACCACTCAGTTGTAAGTGAAGTTTGCCTAATAAACCGTATAATTATATTTGTCGTTTCCGTCGCATCGTCAACCCCGTTCTAGTTGTAAATTTACAACACATCATTTTGAAATTGCAAACCATTTTCAAAAGAATTTGTTTGGCAAAATTACATTATTTGTATTGTAATTTTGCTAAACGAATTTCCGATAGTCGTTTGGTAAATTTCAACAAATGTTTTGTGATTTTTCAATAATGAGTTGAAAATTTACAACACATCATTTTAAAATTGCAAACCATTTTCAACAGAATTTGTTTGGCAAAATTACATTGTTTGTATTGTAATTTTGCTAAACGAATTTCCGATAGTCGTTTGTTAAATTTCAACAAATGTTTTGTAATTTTTCGAAATTGAGTTGAAATAAATTGTATTGTAAATTTACAAAACGGAATTATATTTTTACTTTATTGTTGTGCGTAAAAACTTCCAACACTTTCTTTGTAAAATTACTACAGAAATTTTTAACAGTGTGAACAATGTCTATGTGTGCGTTGCTCGAGCGCACTTTTTATGTAGATTGAATTCTGTAACCTATCTGTGTTGTGGTGTGGTTTAAGCGCACCTTTTTACCTCGCACATGCAATTTATGGAACAGTTTGGCGGCCGAGGTTTTTCAAACTCACTACGATATGGCTACTTTCAAAAAGCGAGTGTACCATTTTTACAAGGCCGGCAACGCGTTTACAGTCCTGATGGTGCTGCGGATGTGTATGGGCGACGATGTCACAACATCAGGTGAATTGTCTGCTCGTTTGTCAGCTATTAAGTACATAAAAAATAATATATATTATTTACAGGGCGCGCTTATTCGAACATGTACGGCATATACTGCATGGTCATATTCTTCACGACCACCATATCGTTGTACGGGGTGCTCTCCGAGATATTGGAACACGGGCTTAGCTACAAGGAGATGGGGTTGTTCGTGATTGTGGGGTACTGCATGACGCTGCTGTTTATTATATGCAATGAGGCGTATCATGCTTCGAGGAAGGTAGGTGCCCTGAAGCATTTACAGTCAAGGGCAAAAATATGTAAACACTTTAGTATCATGTCACTTTACCCACTGTGACAGTTCATATATGCAGTTCAAATATGACGAAAATAGACAAGGTAAGTACTAAAATGTATACATATTTTTGCCCTTGATGTACCCTGACGGATTACAACCCGTGACTATTGGTCCGCTCAATGGACTTAATCACGAAATAAAATACTGTTTCAAATTAAATCGAGGTTGAAACCACAGGTGTACAAGTCGATTCACAAGAGCTGGCACGAATGGATTGAGTGAGTGAATGAAATTCACAAGTCTGGCTATGAGTGATAATAATATAATCTTATATTACCTTTCACTTCTTGGAGCTAAATCGTTTATGGTGAAAGAATAACAGACACACATGCGCTCTCAAACGTTCGTATTTAGCTACAATATTAGTAAGATTAGCAAGATTAGACATATTAAAATAAGGTCAGAGATTTCGCAAAAAATATTACAAATGCAACATAAAACCGTGAAGTTAATCCCACGCTTCTTTACGTTTTAATTACGTTCCGGCTTTCAGTGACTTTTTTAATAATGGCTGTCTTTTGTTTGTAATAGCAAAGTTACAACTGCTAATTAGCTGGCGTAGGTACGCAAACAACAATGTCGCAGAAATACATTATTGCGACTTGCCGATGAAGTTTATGTCGTTACCTACCAATTGTATGATTATATTTAATCCATACTAATATTATAAATGCGAAAGTGTATATGTCTGTCTATTACCTTGACTGTCTTTGTCTGTCAATTTTATCTAAAGCGATTTAGCGGTCCGCTTTAATGTTATGATCGATTTGTTCGTAGCTTCCGTACTATTTTAGCTTATATAATATATAATACTGTGTCCATACTGATGGCTGGATGGTTGTGGAATCTTACATTCTTACTACACAATCAGTAAACTTAAATACCACAATGTGTGATAAATATTTGGAGACACAATATTTATTGTACGTTCAGTCTTCGCCATTTGCATGTTCTGAATTCTTTTAGGTGGGTCACGAGTTCCAAGTGCGTCTCCTGAACGTGAATCTTGGCGCCATTGACCACAGCACGCAGCGAGAAGTTCAGATGTTCTTGGTGGCCATCGCCAAGAACCCACCTATCATGAACTTGGACGGATTCACCAACATCAACCGGGAACTGTTCACTGCTGTAAGTTTGATTGCCGTCTTCTAAAGTCCTGTTTAGACCAGCAAAAAAATTGTGTAACTTGTTTTACGAGTAGGTACATTGCGGAGCCGTAAAGCAAAAGAGTACCTAACGAATTTGTAACTAAGGCTAAAAAAATACAGGATGTACGGGGTATATCTCTGTATTTTTTCTTTCATTTTATAGTGTTGTTTTTCAGTATTCTATTTGTAATTATTTATTTTGAAACAATGACTTTCTGTCAAGTTTCTTGGGGCGCATTCTTCTTGGCAATGATGGAATTTCCGAAAGCGCAATAATGACGTGTAAAAGTTACCATTACGGCCTATTTACAGAATAAACAATTTGAATTTGAATTTTGTGTAGGTATGAAGTGGTCACCCAGCTCATTTCAAATTATACGCTGTAGCTGAGCTGATTTTATCATTGTCTTTATGCGGCATCAGCTGTTTCTAAATTTTATTGCATTTCTTTTTCGTTTCCGTTTGTTTTAATATTCAAATTTTCATTTCCGCCTAAGGTTATTTTGATTTGCTTGTGTATTATGAAACAAGAATGTTTTTTCGTTACGTAATTTTTTAGGATTTCGTAGTTCTACAAGAAACCCTCCGCCCGCGCTGCACTTTTCGTAACGGGGGCCGCGCTAAGGTTAGAGATTGTTAGTGCTTTAAATCTGTAATTTGGCATAATTCACATGTTAACCACGCCAAAAAAATCCAAAATAAATGTATTGGGTACCTCATGTGACCTACACGTAAAGGGGGATGTTTTTTTTTTCTCGTCTAAATCTATAGTTTGGGATATCATTGAATTAGTTTTTCTAAAACATACTAAGTAATAGGTCTGTTAAGACCAGTCAGTTTTCGGTTCAAGGAGCGGTTTGTAAATAAATTGTCTTTTGTGTTAATTTTTAAGGTGCTAAACAGTTGGCTTGAAAATATCAAAAAATCGAGATGATTTATTTAAAGGAAAATTATTACAGCCTAAGTAGGCTTTATTATAAGTTATCCAGTAATAGTCAATCATAACTTTGTATTGAATATATTCTACACTGCATACCTATTTATTACCTAGTACTTCCGTATACTACCTACACTGCATGAGGCCCGACACTCACTTCGCCCGTTTATTGTTATATGAGAAAACAGAATAGATTACTGGCTTTAACTAGATTAAACAATGTTGTAAAACATTGTTTTTATTCCATTTTATTTGACAAGGTCACCTGAAAAAATATATAGGTGCGGAAAAAAGCGGCCTTGTGCATGAATAAAAAACAACTACCGCCGCGAGGTGATTTGTATTAATTTCTTATTTGCTACGTAGGGACGATAATTTACTGAATTTCATTCTTCTCCACAGAATATCTCCTTCATGTCGACGTACCTCATTGTCCTGATGCAGTTCAAACTGACACTCCTTCGCCAAGGGGCACGGAAAGCGATTAAAACTGTCGCGAAAGCTGTTCTTAACACCACGACGACCTTGGCTGATGAAGAATATGAAGATGAGGAATAAAATTATTACAAATGTTTTAATTGTAAACATTACTAAAACACATAATAAGTATAAAAATCTTAGTCTTAATATTGTTCCTTTACATCAATAAACAATCAATCTTTCAAAAGAAGTATTTTAATGTAATAATGTACTTATTTTAGATGTAAGAGAAAATGTAATTACACCGGTAAAATAACAAAGATTCTTCTCGTTTTATTACCTATCAATGGGGAAGCCCAAAAAGGAGGCCTATTTCGGTATAATTATGTTTGTGTGTCCTACCATATGGAGCGTAGACTACTTGTCTGATTTTAATAAATTTTAATGAAGTGTCAATCAATTCTTTATTACGCTCCGTCTAACACAGGCTATATTTTGTGGAAAAAAGATATGACAAGTTTTGCATAAAACCTTTATAACCAAAGGCCGTACCTAAATCAATATTTTGGAAAAGACGGCATGTAATAGACGCAACCGACTTCCTCTAAAATTCGTCGATACGAGTATGAATTATAGATAAAATATTTTCTTGTTTCATACCTTACCGGCCGTGAATTCCATTAGAGGGTTTTAGTTTTTAAATTTTTTGAGTCAATCTTCCTATTCATTACTTTAAATTGAAAACTTATTTACAATTCATTACATAAGAGTCCCTCGTTAAGGTCAGTAATGTCAGAAAAATACTATCCACCGACCCGACGTGTAAACATTGTTTAAAACTTTCCCAAATTTCACGAAAAACTTTTTGTCCCTGCCCACTTTAGCAGAGTCTTCTAATTTAACAACAAAAACAATCTCCAAGTTAGTTTCCCAGTATATAGGATTGCTTTTGTTATTTTGCCGTTACTTTGTAGTTTAGCTAAAATACATTCCTTCCGCTCATAAAGTGGTCATAAATGAAACTAGGTAAAAGAGGTTCCTCGTACCGACCGTGTTAGGGCCAAATGGGTACTAAATATACACCAATTCACTGCAGGAAAAATCTCACAAAGGTCGCATTACATTGCGTAGCTGTAGGGTTACCGAGTTTTGAGTGATAGATCATACGCTCCAATGTAACGCTACTTGAAAATCTAAGCTTATAGTTTCATGTATGAACTGGGCTTGTGAGAAACAATAGGATATTTATATGCGACACTAAAATTTCATTCTTCGCTGAAAGCTTTGCGTCTAAAGAACCAATGTGCAATGGAAATACTTCAAAGAGTTTATAAAATGTAGAAAGCAATGACGTTTTACTAAAGGTAAGTACTCGTTCATCTCGTGCAAGATTGTTAGCGTCATTATTTATTCCGTTTTTTTTTTTACAAAATTAATCTTGATTTTGTTTTATAGTAATTAAACAGCCTAACAATCACTCTCTGAGATATTAACGACTTTTTTATTAAATTGACTTTGTGAAGAACAGATTAAAAGAAAACGAGTTTTATTTGAGGTTTACGCATTATTTTAAATTTTATTATTAAAGTTGAACAAAACCGTCTAAATATTGCTTTCAAAGACGTTAATGAAAATTTGATTACCTGGTACACCTACATGACATTATCTTTTGATAAGACATGTTTAAACAGTCTTTACATAGTGTAGCGCAAAAAAGGAAAATGCACCACAAAACTACGAATAATTTGTAAATAAATGATTTGCCGAATAAGATAAACAATTTATTGAATAATAGTATTTTTGCATATGATCAACTATATATATGTTTCAACAAAACCTAATGTTTACAACAAAAAATAAACTAAAAGGAATCCCTAATAGATAATTGAGTCAATAGTAATAGGTATGCCAAAAGAATTTATGCGTGTAAATGCTTATTTTAGAATTTTGAAGAAGGAACTAAATAACAATTAAAATTGGCCATAAAGAAAGTTAAAATTAATTATTATAATAAACTATTAATTGACTAAGGAACTAACTAACTAATAAATCAAATAAGGAACACAGTTAAAAAAGGATGGCTGGTGTGCGTGGTTTGTCCGGAAATAAAAAAAACGGTTGGTATTCGGTTGTTCTGGACAAATCGAATGTGGATTTCCAGTAGGTAAAACCAAGGTAAAACGGAAAACTGAAAATAGTAATTTTTTATAAGAGATTTGCATAGACGAAAAAAATGGAAAAACTATAGAGATGTTAAAATGTAGGACACTTACCCGGTTCGGAAAAATACCGGCTTAATTTTTAATTACGAATAAAGATGATATGTTTGGTCTTTGATATTACAAATACGATATTATTTTCAAACAAATTAGCTCCTTTGACTCAGAGTTCTTGTCATAACAAAGCAATTTCATAATCTGTCAAGAACTCCTTCTTCGTGAACGAATCTAAAAGTTTGATTTTAAAACATGACATTCGCAAACCAGCCAGATTATTGTACAGCCAGATTACAAATAACGACCAAGAAGGCCTCGTTAACAAAGTTTGTAGCATGATTGCTACAATTATCCTCCTTCCAAGAGAAAAAAAAACTTCTAACTCATAACAAAAGTAATCATAGTTATAAAAAAATAAGGATTAATACATTTTTCGTAACTCTTTTGATATTATCTTTGACAACCCTAAATTTAATAAAATTTTCATAAACGTAATTATAGATGGAGACAAGCACAATGACAAAATAGTTATCAGAACATTATAGGTAGAAACAGCTTAGACTATGAACGGAAACTTTAACAATGATAACATTTTTAGTTGGTCACTAAAACAGTAAAAGTTGTTTTGTTTAACTAAAAATATTTCATAAACTTTATTTTATCTGATTCTACAATTAACACAAGATATAAGTAAAATCAAGTAGAGTTACGCAGCGACATGTGAACTCACATATAAAAAGATAATTTAAATAGCACAGGGCGTAACTCTTAAAATAATAATAATAATCTGTTAAGAAAAAATTGAAAGAAGTTTAACAAAAGAAAATTATATATGGTACTTCGGACATAATAAAAATCGATATTGATACGAGTACATAGTCAATCATGTGCAAAAAGAACTTATTAAGAGTCACTAATTAGTTATATTATTAGTAATAATAAAATTAAAAGATGAATTGTGAATGCCTGGGCTCACCTTAACTAAGTAGGAAAAAAAAGGTTATGTAGAAAGTAAATGGTTAGTATTTTGCCGAATTCTTGGGGACGAAAAGAAGGACAGGACGGACAAGGCGTCTTTTGGAATTTTGGGAATTCTACAAGGAAGAACGAGTAAAATTGAAACACCTTATTTCAGTATATCTTTTATGTGATAAGTCCCCACATGTCTTGAATCACAATCTTTCAATTCATAGACTTGGTTGGAAATAACGCGATTTACCACACAACGAGTAAAGCGTGGAGCTAGCTTGCCAGAGAAAAAATCATTACCACTGGAACGAGTGAAATTCTTCCTCCACACTATATCTCCTGTCTGTAAAGTAACCGTAACTCTATTTCGGTTATAGTTCCTTGCATTCGCGAGGAAAGCGCGAGAAAGATGATCAGCAACCTTAGCAAATACTTCATTGAGTGAAGAAAGACATGAGGCTCGATCAACCCGTCTCTCGGCTATATCCTCACCTAGAGACTGATTTTCACGATCTTGCCTAACATCAATTACAACATCTCTCCCAAACATTAAAAAATTAGGAGAGTAGGAAGTTGCTAGGTTTATGCACGAGTTGAGGTATAATTTGACTTTAGGTAGAAGTCGTGCCCAAAGTCTGTGGTTTTGTTCTACTAAAATGGAAAGGCAAGTAACGACGCTTTGATTGTATTTCTCGGCTGTATTAGCTTGTGGAGAATAATAAGGAGTGTAGTAAGGCTCACCGATATTATAAGAATGCAAGAAATTAATGAAGAAATTACTGCGAAATACAGTCGCATTGTCACAGAGAATGGATGTAGGAACTCCGAAGACCAAAAAAATTTCAGTTTCGAGTGCACTACAGATACTCTTAGCATCAATTTTCTTGAGAGGTACCAACCAAACATATTTACTAAAAACATCAACCATGGTAAGAATGTACTTAAATCCATAATATGCTACAGGTAAAGGACCTATTAAATCCACTGAGATCATCTGTAAGGGCAAAGTAACGCTTTTTGGGTATAACATTCTACCACGTGGTTTGGTATTAGAAATCTTATGTGCCTTGCAGGTTGAACAATCTCGTAATACTTCGGAAATATCGTGATACATGTTCGGCCAATAGTAAATTTTCTTTAATAAAAGATAAGTCTTCATTACACCTGGGTGTATAGAAGTTGGACTGTTGTGTGCTTCCAAAATGGATTCACGAGTTTTTTCAGAAGGAAGAACAATACGCCATGGATCGCCATGAAGAGGAGAATCTAAAGGCATACGCCGCATGAGTACACCCTGCTGTATCGAATAAGCAGGAAACATTTGAGGATTATTGCGAACACCTAAAAATATATTTTTATACCAACGGTCAGTTGTATTGTTTATGCCTTCGTTGTACGTAATTAAATTTATCTGAGGACGCGATAAGCAATCAGGTACGACATTTAAGACACCTTTACGATGCTCAATTTCGAAATTAAATTGGGATATTTGTGTTGCCCAACGTGCTAGGCGGCCGGAAGGATTGTCGAGAGTCAATAACCATTTTAAAGCCATATGGTCAGTTATAATCGTAAATTTCATACCATCTAGATATCCACGAAAATGTTTAATGGATTCTAATACGGCAAGCAACTCGCGTTCAGTCGTTCCATAATTTTTCTCTGTTTTGGTAAGTAATCTAGAGTAAAAGGCAATTGGTTTTTCGATACCATCAAACTTTTGGGAAAGTACTGAACCAACCCCCACAGCTGAAGCGTCACACTGAAGAAGAAAAGGTTTTGAAAAATCAGGACAAGCTATTAAAGGAGAATTCATGAGTGCTTCCTTTAATTTAAGAAAGGCATTTTGAGCATTGGGATTCCAGTGTATAGAATCACGACCTTTCTTTTTTCCAATAAGAGCAGTCAATGGAGCAATGATAGCTGAAAAATTAGCGACAAAACGCCTATAATAAGAACACATTCCTATAAATGCTCTTAAAGATTTGGCAGTATTAGGTACCGGGTAGTTGTCTATAGCTTCGAGCTTCTTTGGGTCAGTCTGAAGACCATTTTCGTTAACAATATATCCTAAGTATTTTAATTCTGGCTTGCAAAATTCACATTTTTTTAAATTAACTGATAAACCGGCTTGTTTAAGACGACCTAGCACTTTACGGATAAGGCCGATGTGACTGTCAAATTCTCGTGAAACCAGAATTAAATCATCAACATATCCAAAAACACAATCATCACTCAATCCTGTAAATTCATAATTCACTATCATGTCGGTTAATCGCTGCATTTCTGATGCTGCATTTGTAAGTCCAAAAGGCATGCGCACAAATTCAAATAAACCACGTTGAGGTACAATGAAAGCTGTTTTTTCACAAGATTCCTTATCATGGAGTGGAATTTGCCAAAAAGCACTACGAAAATCAAGAGATGTCATATATTTCGCTCCTCTTAAATTATCCAAAATATCTTGTATGCGTGGTAAAGGATAGGAGTCACGAACAGTCACACTATTTAGTTTACGACTGTCGACGCAAAATCTAACAGATCCATCTTTCTTGGTGACCATGACTACAGGACTGGCCCATGGAGATCGTGAAGGTCTGATAACACCTGCCTCCAACATCTTATCAATTTCTTCGTTTAAAATTTTTAATTTAGCTGGAGAAAGAGGATAATACCTTTGGCGAATAGGTGGACCTATAGTTTCAATCTTATGACTCAACCAAGAAGTCTTTCCTAAACCAATTTTGTCAGATGAAATTTCTTCGAATTCTGATATTACCTCTTGGAGTCGAATTTCTTGATCAGGTGTTAAAAATTCACGAGCTTGTATAAAATGCGCCTCACCAATGCAAAGAGACAAATCACTCTTATTTGGTTTTGGCACAAATAAGTTTTCTTTAATTTCATTATTAAAAGCTCGACTCAAAACAGTAGTCAACCCGAATCGATTCCAGAATTCAATACCTAATATCATGTTTGAAGTTATATTATCCACAACCAAAAAATCGTGTGGAACCTTAGATCCATTGAAACACACAGGCAAACTAACTGTTCCTAAAATTTGAATTGGAGAGTTATCTGCAGATACTACAGATGGTAAATTCTTAGTGCAAAAAGGAACATCAACTTTTGAAAGAAAAGAACGGTTAATGAGTGACATTTGTGCACCTGAGTCTAAAAGCGCCTTAACACGACAACCAGTAATGACAATCTCAATAAAAAGTCTGTTGTCATAAGAATCTGTTAAAACAACCGGTGATACTGTAGATTTTTGTAGATCACCGGTACAAATTAGTTTTTTTGATTTGTAGATTGGTTATTGCAAACTGGACAATCGCGGGTTATGTAACCCGGACGGTGACATTTAAAACAAATAGGTCCTGGTATATTTGGACAAAAACGATAAGAATGTCCATGATTGTTACATTTAGGACAAAGAAGATGTGCAGCGTCACTCTCTGGAGTTTTTATAGGTGCTACAACTTTTGGAATAATATTAGCTTGAAAAGTTTCAAAATTGGAAACAACTTGTAACAAGGTGTCAATATCAGTAATAACGTTCGTTGCAAGGCAAGGATAAAATCGGGGATGTAAATTATATTTAATTATTGTCAATAAATCTGACTCACTGATTGGTGATCTCAATTTAGAATTAAGGTCACGAATATCAATCACAAAATCTCGCGCAGATTGGGTCTCTGTCTGTTTAAGTTCACGTAACTGGCGTTCGATTTTATATTCATAATCAACTGTGTCAAATGTCCTGTAAAACGCAGATTTAAGGTCATTGTAACAAATGCTTGATGAACGAATGGACCTAAAATACTTCAAAGCAGAATCCGACAAAAGTTCATGAAAACGACGAACTATGTATTCGGAACTGAGCTCACGGGCGTATCTTTCTTCTTCTATTCGATTGAAAAATTCGCGTACACAAGTTTTTCCCGAATAAATTAAATTCCATTTCGAAAGTGATTCTTGTTTAGCGAAAACTTTTGGAAAATGATGAGGATCATTTGATACACCAGAAATAGAAGCTGGGCGTTCGACGGCGTCAGAAACGATACGCGATACATCATCGTTCACATCGGATTGAATAACACGACGTGGTTGGTTAATAACCGGAGAAGCAAGTCTAGGAGTAGTTAAAATCTGTTCAACATCACCACCCTCTGCCATATTTGAGAAAAAAAAATTAACACAGAAGCTTTAAGAAAAAGTATTAAAATTAATCAAATTATTATTTGTTCAGCTTAAAAAAAACACAAATATTGCACGTAGGGCACTCACCTCTGAGAAGATAAAAAAAAATGAAGTGAAATATAAATTAGTTAAAATTTATCGGGCGCCATATTGTAGCGCAAAAAAGGAAAATGCACCACAAAACTACGAATAATTTGTAAATAAATGATTTGCCGAATAAGATAAACAATTTATTGAATAATAGTATTTTTGCATATGATCAACTATATATATGTTTCAACAAAACCTAATGTTTACAACAAAAAATAAACTAAAAGGAATCCCTAATAGATAATTGAGTCAATAGTAATAGGTATGCCAAAAGAATTTATGCGTGTAAATGCTTATTTTAGAATTTTGAAGAAGGAACTAAATAACAATTAAAATTGGCCATAAAGAAAGTTAAAATTAATTATTATAATAAACTATTAATTGACTAAGGAACTAACTAACTAATAAATCAAATAAGGAACACAGTTAAAAAAGGATGGCTGGTGTGCGTGGTTTGTCCGGAAATAAAAAAAACGGTTGGTATTCGGTTGTTCTGGACAAATCGAATGTGGATTTCCAGTAGGTAAAACCAAGGTAAAACGGAAAACTGAAAATAGTAATTTTTTATAAGAGATTTGCATAGACGAAAAAAATGGAAAAACTATAGAGATGTTAAAATGTAGGACACTTACCCGGTTCGGAAAAATACCGGCTTAATTTTTAATTACGAATAAAGATGATATGTTTGGTCTTTGATATTACAAATACGATATTATTTTCAAACAAATTAGCTCCTTTGACTCAGAGTTCTTGTCATAACAAAGCAATTTCATAATCTGTCAAGAACTCCTTCTTCGTGAACGAATCTAAAAGTTTGATTTTAAAACATGACATTCGCAAACCAGCCAGATTATTGTACAGCCAGATTACAAATAACGACCAAGAAGGCCTCGTTAACAAAGTTTGTAGCATGATTGCTACAATAGGTACAGTTGAGTGACGTCTTAAAGTGCGGGATTAAGTTGGCGATTTCAAAGAAATCTGAGGTCTTCTTCAATTGCTAGATCTAATTATCTGGTTTGACCTACATGAATAATTTACAATGTAAATCTAGCCATTTAAGACGTCGCTTTTCTTTTAAATCGTCAACTTAATTTCGCACTTCAAAACGTCGGTTAACATTAAAGACTGTCATTATTTATTTGTGCAGGTACCGTAATTTTAAAGTTGAGTTACTTACATGCAACGTTAATGAAATTCAGGATATATTTTTTGGAAAATCGCGGTATTTCAATTCAACAAACGGATCAGTACCCTTAGTGTAAGTTTTCGGTTACAAAATACGTCTCGATCGCGTTCGCGTTAAAATTTCTTAGTATGGAAACACGAGCGGCGCCCCTAGCGGAATGTTTGCAATGTTCGTGTTTCCATACAGATTGGGATTTTAACGCGAACGCGATCGAGACCTATTTTGTAACCGAAAACTTACACTAAGGGCACTGATACTTAATGCGTGTGAAGCCGCGTGTACAATCTAGTTAATTTACATAAATAAACATAAACTTGTGTATTACTGTCATCTGTTTCTCCTTCCTAGCGACTATTGCGACAAACTTGTAACTATTATGCGACCTCAGGCGCCGAAGTGCTAACTGTGCGTCTTAGGCACACTGATTCGCTCCCACCGCAGAAACTGTTAGATGTTAATTCCCACTAGGGATGGCGCGCTAAGATGAGGGAAAACAACTTTGAATAAGAAATACTGGGTGACATCAGGTATTTTAAGCAGTAAGTAGAAGATGGTGTGAAATTATATGAATTCTGGTTGACTGCGGCATCATTATCATCCCTAATCCATGTGCCTAATATTTTTAAACCTAGATCATATAATTTGTAATAACCGGAGATGATATAATAAAGCTAATAATGTCGTACGACATCAATCCAAAACGTTTCTCGTTAACAAGTTTGTAACTAAAATTATGAGTATTACTTACCTATACTTGTTACATCTCGTACTCTTAGCAACGATTCAATTCTACGCGTAAATTTTTAACTATCCAAAAAGAATGTCCCTGATACATTTTGTAACTAAATTAAAACTGTAATTACTTATTACACTTATAACGTTTTAAACTTTCGTGATTTTCTCTAATAGTCAAAATATCACGCCAACACACATGAGAAATATTTACTTTTACCTACTTGTTACATATCGCACTTCGAGTAATAATCCAGCTCTATGAGTAAATTTCTCACAGCGCGACTTGAAACCGCAGTTTAAAGTGTAAAGTCGAGGTTTCCTGCGATCCGACACGTTTGCAAACAATTTCACTGATTAATGAAAAGTGAAACACGAGCTACGATAGCTTAATTAGTTTAAGTTAAAATATCCATACTAATATTATAAATGCCAAAGTGTGTTTGTATGTTGCGTGTTTGACCGTCTTTGACGCCGTAACGGAGCGACGTATCGACGTGATTTTTGGCATAGACACAATTTATGGGTCCGAGAGTGACATAGGCTACTTTTTATCCCGGAAAATGCACAGTTCCCGAGGGAACAGCGCGCGATAACCGAATACCACGCGGGCGGAGCCGCGAGAAAAGCTAGTTGGATTATAACTATAATAGCAATATCATTAAAAATGTAGATAAAATAGATTCTAATCCAAAAAGTTTTAAAACTGGGGGCACGGCAGTGCCCCCGCCAAGTCGAGCAAAAAAAAACAAAGGCACGGCCGTACCATACTTTTCTCGAAGCCATTCAGGCTATTTTCAACACCCTGTATTTTTGTTATGGCTAAAGCTAGAACCCTGAATTTTCAGTTACCTATAGGGCCTAATGGGACTTAGATATATTATCAATAACATTCAGTTTGAACACGTAGATTAAGAACTATCACATGTTAAAGTTCTTCAGTTTTGTCACTGACATACCTACTCACTGACTTTTGATCATCATAATTCTAAGGTACTTTTAGCAGACCCACAAGCTCCAAATTTTAAACATAGTTAGTTTTTAGCCTACATGGTCACAGAAAAATCCAAAATGTTGCAATTTCAGTCACGTTTCAAAGTTATACAAACTGCACAAGTAAGTTTGTAATCCCATATAAATACTAGCGATTACAAAGTTACACAGCAATGACCTTATTGAACGTCGTCGTATTGTATACGTAGTAATGTTGAGTCTTAATACCTGAGTATTAAGGGTTAAAATGAAATTGTTTATCTTACTAATGTAATAAGTACCAAAGTTCGTTTGTTTGTGAATGTGTGTGCGATGCGAGTGGACGCGAGGATGGACGATGGAAATTGGAATATGGATGATGGACAATGGATAATGGTCGATGGACGATGGGTAGAAAATGGACGTTGGACGATGGAGTGTGGACGATGCATGGTAGACGGACGACGGAAGTTCAACGATGGGCGACGATGGACGACGGACTACGACTGACGACCGACGACGACGACGACGACCGTCGGTACGGACGATGGACTGTAGACGATGAACGAGGATGGACGATGGACGATAACCGAGGATAGACGATGGACGGTGGACGATAGACGAGAATGGATGATGGATAGTGGACGAGGATAGACGATGGATGGCACACGATGGACAAGGATGGACGATGGACGATGAACGAGAATGGACGAGAATGGACGATGGACGATAGATGAGGATGGACGATGGACGATGGACAAGGAAGGATGAACAAATGAAGATAGTAATGCGTTATTACAAGAAGTAGTACCCGAAAAAAAAGAACTGCCTACAAAAAGTGATGAGATCCCACCAAAAACATTACATGTAAAAAGCTGCAAGTCTCGCAACGCAATGCAGTTCTTGTAATGCTAAAAAGGTTTGAGATGCAATGTTATACCAAGTCGGTTATTTTTGTCAGTAGGTACCGGGGGGTTTCCATAGAACTCGATTTTCACCAACTTGCTTATTTTAAAACCATAGAAAAATACAGTTTATAGTTCTCAAATAAAGAGTAAACCAAATTATTTTTTAAACACATAATGACTTGGCCATCGCACTCAACCTTTAGTCATTCTCGTATTATGTGTATCACTCAACCTGCAAGGCTGGGGCTAGCGCTATCTTTAATTATAATTACTTGAAATAGCTGACGTTGATGATTATAATTCTAATGTCATTATGTAGCCTTGCGATGGCCAAGTCATTTGTGTTTAAAAAATAATTTGGTTTACTCTTTATTTGAGAACTATAAACTGTATTTTTCTATGGTTTTAAAATTAGCAAGTTGGTGAAAATCGAGTTCTATGGAAACCCCCCGGTACCTACTGACAAAAATAACCGACTTGGTATAACATTGCATCTCAAACCTTTTTAGCATTACAAGAACTGCATTGCGTTGCGAGACTTGCAGCTTTTTACATGTAATGTTTTTGGTGGGATAAATACATACTTAAATACATATTAAACATCCAAGACCCGTGAAGCCGTGGTGGCCTAGTGGTTTGACCTATCGCCTCTCAAGCTGAGGGTCGTGGGTTCAAATCCCGACTCGCACCTCTGAGTTTTTCGAAATTCATGTGCGCAATTTACCACGAGCTTTGCGGTGAAGGAAAACATCGTGAGGAAACCTGCACAAACCTGCGAAGCAATTCAATGGTGCGTGTGAAGTTCCCAATCCGCACTGGGCCCGCGTGGGAACTATGGCCCAAGCCCTGTCATTCCGAGAGGAGGCCTGTGCCCAGCAGTGGGACGTATATAGGCTGAGATGATGATGATGATGATCCAAGACCCGAGGATAAACATTAGTATTATTCATACAAATATATGTCCCGGCCGGGAATCAAACCCGGGACTTCAAGCTCCATAGTCACTTAGTCAGGTTCTCTAACCACTTGGCCATCCGGTCAAATAAACAAATGTTTTATTATTTTATTAAAAAAATATATAAACAACATAACGATTGAAAATAAAAAATAGCAAGTTTTATACTGATGAAACAATTTCATGCATTAAGCCGTCAAGATTTATTCTAATTTAATTTTAAACTCTGAACGATGTAAGGAATATTAATTAGGTCTGTGAAAGCTTTGTGAGACGTTGTAATTAGCTTTCTTCAAAAAAGTCATTTCGTTACAGTGACTAATGATCGCCTTTGAATCAATCGCGTTTCTTCTTGCAAATTAACAAGAATTACTGTGAGGCTTGCATGAATAACGTATTTACGTTGTTTTTTGATAAATATTTGATGTTACTATTATTTAATAGTAACATCAAATATTTATCAACTATACCACATTTTTTTTTAAATTTTAAATTGTCATCTGAAAGAAATTCCATAGCTGTTTCTTGACAAGTTTGTCAATTATTAGAAAAAAATACCTTTAGCAATGGCTACTTTTCCATAGCATATGATTTCTTTAGTTAGATCTTTGTAGGTCTTCGCAAAATTGTAAGCTTCTTTGAATTGACGCGTAGTTTTAACGGCATTTAGACATTTAGACGACCAGATGGCCTAGTGGTTAGAGGACCTGACTACGAAGCTTGATGTCCCGGGTTCCATTTCTGTGTCGGGGCAGATATTTGTATGAAATACGAATATTTGTTCTCCGGTTTTGGGTGTCTAATATGTATTTAAGTACGAGTATATATTACAAGCTTTGCTAAGCTTACTACTTTGGGATTAGGTCAATTTGGTGTGAATTGACCCGTGATATTTATTTATTTATTTACAACTGCAATACTTATGTCAACATAGCCCCCTTGCACTGAACGGCTGATTAGCTGAGAAAAATATAATTTATCTAAATGATTTTTTAATATTTATCTGTTATTTTTCCATGCTAGCGCTGCCGCCATTTACTTCTGGAGGTAAAAAAATGACTTTTCCATTCCCGTTTTATGAAAAGCTTGCTAATGGTTACTTTCAAAGTTTAATGGGTACGAATTAATCTCAGGCATTTCATTTATCAGGGAGCTAACGACTTTAGACAAATAAAAAGTTAAGGTACAAAAAGGAAACATTTTTGAAACAACGTAGGTTAACTTTTTTGAACATGAAACTACCGTGAGACTCACTCATATTAAATGATATTGTAACGGATAACTCACGAGTTTAGCGCGACATGTTTCGGATTACGAATTAGTCTAGAAGAAGGGCTACAAATTAGCTAAACTCGATTTAAGACGTGAACTTTTCGTTATAATGTCAACCGTTTAAAGTTTGACCATCATAATTCACAACACACATCACAAACACAATTCTAGATTACTGGAACACCGAAAATTAGTAAAATTTAACTTTCAAAATTTATATTTTAAATCTCTTAAAACAAGTAGGCACATAAAAAATATTTTTCCATATACAATGTAACCTGTACATAAAATAATAATAATAAATTAAGGCTTTTAAATAGGGATTCTCGAAATGTTCCTAATATTTAAATAAAATAACGTTTTAAGAGGTGTTTCATAGCTTTACGTTGGTAGTCTTAACAATGAAATGAAAAAAAAGGCAAAATTAATTTATTTGGCATTCTTTCACAGAGTTTTTGTAAATAGCCCTGCAAATCGGTTTTCACAGTTTGTCTGCAGGATACAGTCTCTATAGGTCTCTATATAAGAAGTTAAGAACAGAAGTATTAAGTAAATAAATACATTATGTAATTTAGAATTAATGAATTTTGAATCAGTGTGTATTATTACTTTGGTATTTTTAATAAAAAACACATTATGCTTATTTATTATTCTCTTTTGACTTTGTAATAAGACTTAAATAAGCTTACCTACTTTTGTACAGATTCTTATTTCTGATTTTCAGATAAGAATATATTTGTTCTTTTCAGAAATCAATTTTATAATAGACCTAAATTGTAACTAAATTAGTCGTTAAAAAATTCAAAAATATACAGATATTCTAGAGCGAATATTCGTCAGAAATTATGAATCAGCACTCAATATTTCAAACTTTCATCGGATAAAAATTCCAACCGCCGCTGAAATATGAAACGAAAGCGAATAATTAATTGAATTTACATTTTTATGACTTTGTTATTTGTATTCGACGGTTTAGTTAAATAACAGAACATGGAGTTTTTAGGACTTTATTCTTTGATTCTGAATTGCCTTTGGCGTCTGTCTGTAAAATTTAATTAACCTAGCGTATTGGCAACGTGTTTAATTCCATACAGAATATCCAAAGTACTTAAGTTTTTGCTGTCATTTTTATTTCGCACCCGCAAAAAACTGCGATGGTATGTAATACAACGCCACTTGCGACTTCGTGTGTGTAAATAGAAAAGCTAATAAGAGATACGTCCTGCAAGCTCGCAGATTTTTGCAATGCGATGCGAATTTGCAGTTTATTAATTGTGACCACAATTACGCACGAGCCTGAGCGAAGGAAGCGAGCGTGCCACGGCAGCGACCGGCGAAGTGCCAGAATCGATATGGCGGCGTTTCATGATATGCCTAGGAATTTCATGATCTGCCTAAACTGGCCAAAGTTTAATCATGAAATAGCGGCGTTTCATGATATGTCTAGAGATTTCATGATCTGCTAAACGTCACTAGGCAAATCGTTAAACGGTGAGTTTTGAACGATATGGCAGATGTTCCTTAACCAATTCATGAAATGGCGCCATTTCACGATATGTCCAGGAATTTTGTGATCTGGTGGATTTTACGATCGACCGCCAACATAAACATAATACACAGTATACAAAATTCCGAATCAATAAGGTCAATTTAAAGTGGATGACAGTCGACTTAAAACAATGAAGTGTAAAAAAGTATGATAAGATAGGTACGGATGCTCGTCCCTGTCCCAATAGATATCATTTATAATTTTATATGTATCATTAGCAATAAAGGTTTTTCTTGTCGTCTTATACTAAATACATTTTAAGCCTAAATACATTTTTTTATTTAATTAAACAAGCTGCAATACTCCAATTGGAAAAATTTGGTGAAATAAAAAATCTTTTCCGACTACATCGGGTATTAAAAAGCTTTCAGGCTGATCAATTCATCCGGTACCTGCTTGGAAGAAATAGCGTCCGCCAGCACTGCGCAGTAATGCTGTCTTTTTAGCTCAATTTCAAGGAACTCTGAAAGAGTTCGGTCGCTTTCGCAAGTAGATAAAGAAAATGATTTCGAAATTAGCACATCTTCAAATTGTATTTATCTGAAAAGCAATTTTTTATCAACACTTCCATAATAATGTGGTAGAGATTAACAAAATATATAAGTTTTCTAAGCAACCTTGCTAAGCAATTCACACAAGTATTGCTCTTCTAACGGTAAATACCTATATTTAAAACAATTTTTACGTTAATACAATAATAGATAAATAGACAGGCAGAAAAATATTAAACCAAAACCAACAGTTTGTTGATGAAAAGTGTATTGGCGTTTGCCTTTTTCTTCTTTAATATTCGTATATTTTGCGACGTACCTAAACCTACCTAAACATTGTCTGAGGTTTAAAATAAACACGTGTTTTCCCTATGAGTAAACCATGATTCAATATACTATCTTTCGTTCAAAGCAGACTGGTATTTGCATACAAAGTGCTCGACTAGAGACTGTAATTTTAAATATTCAGCTATTCCATATGCAAAATAGACTTCATCTTGCTAGGACTGCCGTGTGCGCAAATATAGAAATTGAGATTGAAAATTGTTATCAGAACTTATTGTTACCTTCTATGGTTGTCATTACTACCTCCATTTTACAAAAACGTTATCCTAGTTATTATGAGCTCATTCCTTATTACTGCCTTTTTGTAACCACCACTGCATTTTCGTAACATTGTTCCTTTTTAATGGAATAAACATTATTAATTCAAAATTTATGTTATTTTATTTAGACACATCATTCGTTTGTCGACGGAGATGCCTGACGCCCATCTAAATAAATTCTTGATGGCTCTGTTGCTCCGGTGCTTCGCCGAACCAACGCCCTGTAGTATCATTAACTCATTTTACCGTTCTCGATTGTAGCCGTGTGCATTAAGTGGAAAGTTCCACCGCCATAAGGTGACCTTATCCATTTCAGAAGCGTCTTTTTCACACGTCCCCATAGGTTCCGAGAACTTTCCAGATTAATTTGGCTGCTGGGGCTTCCAGCGGTGTCAAACTTCACAAAGCCTCTACGAGGGCGACACTGAAAGTTTTTAGAACTGGCCACTTGTAAACAATATAATAAAAAAGTAAGTTTAAATTTTGAAAATGGAACTCTTTGCCAATATTATTGAGTATGTATTTCATTCATTTGTCATTAGTTTTACGATTTGGCGGCAAATTGAAAATTGTCTGTGTCACGTCAACATGAATTTAACTCGCGAAAATTTTCGTGCAATGATTTTTTATGACTTTCGATGTCATTTAAGTCAACAAGAAAGCTATGATAGACTTCGATTGGCCTTTCATGATGAAGCTCCATCTCATGCGACCATTTACAACTGGTTTAATGAGTTTAAACGTGGTCGCACTAATCTCACCGACGATCTGCGTGAGGGACGGCCTTCTACGGCGACGACTGAAAATAACATCAGTGTTGTGCAGCGTATGATAGAGACTGACAAAAGAGTGACGTATCAGCAGATTCGGACAAGCTTAGGCATCGGTATGAGTCAAGTGCATAAAATCCTCCATGAACATTTAGCGGTCAGGAAGCTTTGTGCGAGGTGGATACCTCATAATTTGACCGAGGCCCAAAAACTCCGTCGGGTTGATTGGTGCCGTGAAATGATTGAAAGATTTAAGGGAGGTGACTCAAATGCTGTTTTCGACATACTTACGGGTGACGAAAGCTGGGTTTACTGTTATGATCCAGAAACCAAGAGACAGTCTGCTCAATGGGTGTTTCCTTTCGAGGAGTTGCCAACTAAAGTGAAGAGAGGTCGAAGCGTGGGAAAAAAGATGGTGGCCTCGTTCTTCGGAAGGACAGGTCACTATGCGACAATTGCTTTAGAGGATCAAAAAACAGTTACTGCAGAGTGGTACACTAACAATTGTTTGCCACTTGTATTGGAAAAAGTTCGGGAGAAGCGACCTCGAAGTAGGATCCTTCTTCACCACGACAACGCCTCGTCGCACACCGCCAGGCGAACGATCGACTATTTAGTGACGTCAAACGTGGAATTACTGGGTCACCCGCCGTATAGCCCCGACCTCGCACCTTGCGATTTTTATTTATTTCCGAAAATAAAAGAAAAACTTCGAGGAAAACTTTTTATGAACACCGAGGAAGCAGTGGGTGCGTTTCAAAAGGCCGTCGAAGAGACCCCTAAGGACGACTGGGCTAAGTGCTTTTCTCAGTGGTTCCATCGGATGCAGCGGTGTATTGATGTGAATGGACACTATTTTGAAAAGATATAATAAAACTAATAACTTGCTAGTTTGCTCAGTTTTTGATTTTCTAAGAACTTTCAGTTTGACCCTCGTATTTTTTATACGAAATCCGACAAACAAGGTTCACCTGATGTTATGAGATCATCGCCAATCATGGATATGTACAGTATCATTGGGACTTATCAGTATCATTGGGATACACTAAGGCAAAGGCAGTCTATGACAAAGAAAAGAAAAAAAAATCATGACAGTTACAAATAGACAATTAAATAGTTACTAAACAGAAAAGAAAGAAACAAAAACAAATCATCTCTTCACATATCTATGGAATTTTACCAGAGAGGTACGAGTAAAACAACAAAAACGTAAATAACGAGACTCTTTCCGAAGTGGCAAGGTCCTAATTAATGTGAAAGTGTGTAAAACGTGTGAAAAGTGTGTCTAACAGATGGATGGAATTGAATGAAAAATAAAAATTGTCGATTGTAACCATAAAATGTTGACATTCAAACTTTTACGGTAAAGAAAATAAGAAACATCGACGTTTTATTCCATAACTCAAAGCATAAGATCGGGGTGGCAATGCGGGAGCCCACCTGTTGCTATGACAACAAATTACCGCTTTACATTTGCAGATAAAGCGAACCTTAAAATAGAAGTATTAAAGGCGATTTCTGAAGAACTTGAGTTTACTGTAAGAAAGTTCTGGAAATTATGTTGAACATTGTTCAGTGCGTGCACATCTGCGTATGGAGACACTGTTTGGATTACGTATTATTTTAAATGAAGAACCATATTACTGGGTTGTGTACCGTTAATAATTTTCTACCGGTCTGGTTTATTGTAAAAGGATGAATAACATTTTAATATTTTGTCTCATTTTAACCAGCATAGGCATTCTGTTTCTATTTATAACTTTCGTCCATTCAGCAAGAAAGAAAGAAAAAAAATTCATTTATTTACAACTAACTAACACATGACCAAACAATAGTATTAACTACAAATAGACAACACGTAGGAAAGTACGTGTCATTGCGGTTGTGAATCGGACACTGGCTCAATATAATGCTGAATAAACACCCCAGCGTTGATTTTCAGCCAGCACCGTTGGTGACCCTCGGACCGCTACAAAGATACATACAGTTTTATTATTATTATAACTTTTATCTTGCCAAGTATACACCCTCACGCGGGTTAAAAGGAAACATAAAATACGCACGAAAAACATAAAATAATATATAATTCACGTCTTTAATCTGAGCTTATAGCTAACAACAAATGACGGTTATTGAAATGGTATTCAAAATGACATTAACCACTTCGACTAAGTCGGTTACACTACTCGTTAGCGCAGGAGTGCCGGGAACTTTACCGTCTCAGTATCCACGAAGCACTCATGAAAGGAGTACGGCACTTTTCCTCTTCCAAAAAAGATCGCAGACACTTAATAGGCTAGATTTCTAAACATACAATTTAATTAGCTAGTCAGTTAGATTAAAAAACAGACACGTATTTCTTCTTTTGTCAATTAAACAAAAAATATGGGCATAATATGGAATTAAATTAGAGCCGTTTAAAGTTTCGTGTGATGTTACAACTACGCACTCGTTTTATTGAGTGATATCACAGACCCCATTCCTAAACTTTGATGTGCTTTATTTTTGTCATTTTTTTTGTTTCATTAAGAAAAGAAAAAATACATGCCCATAATTATTTGATATTTTAACTGTTAGTTGTTTAGTTTTTTTCCAGGAATCTACCACAATGTGCAGTACTGTCGCCATCAGATATTTCGGAGCGGTCAAGGTGATCAAAAATATCGAAACATGAACTCTAATACCTTAACAATATAATTTGGATAATTACGATGTGATACAATATGAGTTTTTGGTATCACAAGAAGACATGACCTGGTCGAGAGTGCAGGGCTCGTCATCGTGGCATTCTTTAAGAGAGGCGTAATATCCAACCAGTGGGACTTCTTTCCACGAACGATGATAAATAAAATAAGAACAACTCTCGATATTAGTGCTCTATGGTACAACCACGCTATAATCTCAGTTCACTAGCCGTATGAATATGCATATTCGTATTATTATCAGGGTCTACTCAGCTTGCTACAAGTTATTAATTATCGGTTCCACAGGATATTGCCCTGGAGATTTACTGTTTGCACCCTGTCTGCATTTGCATTGCTTTTTATTTATACCCTGTGTTATTTTTGATATCTGTTAACTTTATGGGAACAATCTACAGGTTAAATGAAATTAATTTCTCTAAGACACTAGTGGCCTAACTCTTACTGCTTGAAAGATAATGAAGAGTTAATATAATTAATTAGCAGTAAAATAAAGCGTTAACGTAGCATTAGCGTAAAGATCCTTAATTTATGTTTTTTTTTTCAAAGTCTACAACTAACCCGTGTTTTATTCAGCAAAAAGAAAGTTTAATATGTGGATTTTTTTGATGCTTCTCTTATGTGTCACATCAATGTCACTTGTCAAGTTTGTTTATTTTACAATTTAACAATTGGGTGAAGCTGTTTATATTAAGAAGTAAATAATTCATATGCATTGATTTTTGTATTGAAATAGATCCTGGCCTGAGTACAGAAGCTATTTAATTAAAAAAATATTTAAAAAAAAAAACGATTATTAAAGGTAATGTTATATTTTTTCGATAAAACGGTTCGCAATAGTTAAAGCTATTGTTAATCAAAATTTATGTTCTTGTGGATGTCACACGTTGAATAGATCTCACCAAAAAGATGTATCTGGATGGCAAGAATCAAGACCTTGGGCGTAATTACCAATGAAACTCACTAGCAATTTGTCTACCTGCCTAAATAGATTCCAATACCCTGTTATTTAGCGTGGCATCTGGGTACGGGAATTTAACTAAACGATCTTTTAAGTGTTTGAATAGCTCGGCAAATGTGCTGCAGTTCCTGCATTACTGAGTTGGCAACGAATGTAAAAGGATTATGCAGCTTATTTTACACTAAAAAAGATTTCGTGGTTCAGAATTTAATGCAAATGTTTAGCTGATTATTTGTGGATGATTTATTAAATCAGTTACACACAACTGAAAATATTTCCGTCTAATTTACCTATTGCTTTAAAGTAAAATTTTCTCTGTTATTTAATGCTTGAAATATTACTTTTATTAGAAATTAATAAAAAACATTTATTACATTCGTATGAATAATGAAAGAGCGAAGGTAACGCTTTTTGTCTGTTACATTTTACGTTTAAATATACTTAGATAAAGTATAGAGGTAGTTCGAAAAGGACAAAATTATTCTTATCCTGAAAAAATGCTTACTTCCCACGGAATAGCAAAAAACTACATCTAGACGTAGACCTCTAGGATAGCATTAAAATATTTAAAATATATTGTCCAATTCTAAACCTCAGCTATATGATTTTTATGTACTTATACAAGGTTTTGCTTACAAGGCAAGGGTTTGCTTGAGCGTTGCAACTTAGGGATCTTTAAAAAACGAGCCTACCAATTTCTTAAAGGGTCGGCAACACACCTGTGACTCCCCTGTTTGCTCTCCATCAGGTGACCCATCTGCTCGTTTGCCCCCTCTTATATAAAAAAAAAAATACTCGAAAAAAAAGGGGTTTTGGAAAATGCGTGTGCTTTCTTGCTAACGTTATATATTTTTAGTAAAACAAACGGAAGTCATTTCCGATATTTGAATCCACATAAAACAAGCGCCGTGGCGCATACTGATACGCAGTTTACTAACCATAAAGATTCCTCTGACAAGATTCCATTTAAACGATTCTGGGGAGAAAAACTTGCTATAAAATTGGCAATAAAATAGACGTCAGGTACGTACCATTTTATTTGTTCTGGGTCATTAGCCCTGGCCCAATTTATGGGTTTGCGTCTAAGCTGTGCTGGACGAAAGGTTCGCAGTTAAACTATTTCGGTTCGGGGTTGCTTCAGATTTGAGGTAAGTTACGGCTCATGGAGTTCTTTACTAAACTGTATTGTGGCTATTTTGTTGGGTTGCCTGTGATCGGGGTTTAAAAAACACCGTTAGTTCAGTAACTATAAAGACATCGATGTGGTCAAAGTTGTAAGAATATGTGTAGTGTACATGACTTTAATTTTAAGTCAGTTAAGTCGTGTAGGTATACGTGTTTTTTTAATTTTGGCCGTATCTATTTTTCTGTAGTAAGTTGATTGTATTTCGGAAATCCCTGGCTTGTAGATTTTTAACCTAAACTGTATATTAAAAAATACTTGCGTTTGAATCTTTTTATTAATTCGTGTATATCGCTAACTACGTACCTATCATTACATTAGCATTTAAAATAGCATTTAAAGAAATGTTTTATAACATATAAAATATTTTAAATCTGAAACAGAGAAAGAAGATTAAGACCATAAAACTAACTACAGGTAGATAACATATTTAATAAAAACCGTTGCAATACTAAGCAAAGACAAAATTCAACGTTCCACAGTTTCACAAACATCACCATGTTTTCACAATCATTTGTTGTACCTAAACGTTGTTTCCGGCAATTTGTGGAGCTTGAAATGAAGTAGATGTAGGTATCTTAGTCTTTCCGTGCCAACTCATATTACTAGACTTTTACTACTTTTGTGTAAAACACGGAATTTTATAAAAATATTTCATAAATAATATTCCAATCGGTTCTACATGCTTTTAAATGGTATAAAATATTAGTTGTTGTGCACTGAACACCCCAGTTGTTTGTCGTTTTCTGACGCGATACCAAAAAACTCGACTTTGCTATCAGTATAATTAAACCCTTGATTAAATAAGCTTATGCATAATCTATCTCAGTTCAAACACGGCACAGGACCAATTACCAAAATGACTACCAAGTCAATATCTCTGATTATCTCCCTAAAAACCCTTATCGCCGTTAGGAATTCAAGCCAATCAACATTTTTGATTATTTTTCTAAATATCCCTAATTAAATTTAGCATCCCTCATCCGCATTAAGCCACTGGCAGGCAAGTTAATTGGATCGTAGCTGGCAATTTATCTGCAAGGTAAACACTCGACGGTCGGTGCTGTCGCCAAGAAATTCAATTAATCCAGGTTGAGGCTGCATGTCCTTGCCGTGGTGTTTGCAGCGTCATAGCGCTTGTTTTGCGGATTTGCTTGTTACTTTCTAGTAATTTGGCTACTTGAATGTCTTTTATTAAACATATTTTCCGGATAACTCACGTCATAAATCGAGTTTAGCTCGACTTGTTTCGGGCTAATCCGTAGCCCTTCTTCCTCGGAGCAACGCGACTCGGCGGCTGCTGCAACACGCGCAGCGCGCCGCCGCCCTGCTCGCGCGACTACCCGACGAAACACGGTAGTTTACGGTAGTTTTATGTTCTAAATTGAATGTTTTTTCTTGAGTAATTATTATCTATCTAAATAATGAAATTTTAGGATTAATCAACGATCTGCGGAGGGCACTCTTTAGGTTTTGAGTATACACATTTGGATAAAATATCTAAATATACGATTTGTTAAAGGTAATTAATTTAAAACAGAATTTAAATACTTAAATATCGGTTTATTATATTCATTACTCACCTTGTTTTATTTTCAAGAGCGCTAGTAAAATGTTTACTTCTATTATAATATATAATATTATTGATATAATTAATTACCTTTACAGGATATTATATAACATTCATTTGATCACGTCAAATCTTTGTAATTTTTTTATACAATTTTGATTCCGCCTATCGTATAGAAAAATACCTAACAAAAAATATGACGACAGACAGACAAGGTTAATGGCATAGAATTTCAGCATTGAGACATACATGAAGGTGAGTGTAGTGTAGGTGGAAATGCCTTCAGGCACTTTGTAGCTAATCCCGTCATATATTGTGCCGGCAGGTGTGTTGACAACAAGCAGCCAAACTTAGACTTGTAACATGGCAACTGTAGTCTATATTAGAATTTCGCAACCATATAAAAAGAGAAAAGGCATTTTTAGTGAGTTATATCCAACAACGCACTGTCTTACTGTTACTTGCCTCTAGGAAAAACTGGCAGCGTAGATATATTACCCAAAAATATTATGCCAATTTTGTTTATCAAAAAAAAAACACAAGCGAATTTAGAATTATATTATTATTATACTTAATTGTCATTAGTTATATAAAATTTACAATTATCTTTGTTCATTTACGCGTACACTGTAATTCTGGTAGCGACTATATTTTAACCGCAACCTTTTTAGTTTTGTACGTTCAATTACGAGATCTTGTTATATTTATTATGATTTCCAAGTAATTCAACCAACCTTAGCAAAATTTGGTAAATCAAACCAACCATTTTTTTTTACTGAGATATAGAAATCTACAAATTCTGAAATCAAATTAAACATAAACAATCAACCTGCAAAATTGTGAAATGTTCTATACCACAGAGTTCTCATTCTCCGTAGCTCGTCATATTGACGTTGAAAGCATTATCGAACTCGACGCCATTTCAACGCGCTGGAAATGCGTCAATCACGTCATCTCGAACACGTCACAGCTCTTAATACTTGCAACAAGAAAGGAAAACTAGTAATTGGTAAAGTAATGAAAAGGATGTACTAAGATTTCGATGAAAATATTTTTCAAAATGATTTATTTACCAACTGTTTTATCAACGAATGAAACGAGTTTTTTTTTAACTTTCAGTACTTCAGGATTGTTCTTAAACTAACTTAATCATCTATAGAGATTTACATGATAGTCCTGAAATGTACCCTGAATAGTATGAAAAAGTTGAGAAATTAACCATCTGGGAAAAATATTTTCGGCGTAAAGTCTGGATCCCGATGAAAAGTGAATACTTTCACAAATTACCTTCAATGAGCTTCTAATATTTCGACGCACTTGCATATAAAGATACCTAACATATACTTCATTTTTTTAGCATTAGAAAGAAGGTAAGCGATCTTGGCGTATCTTTTTATTGAAAAATTTTTTTTTTAATAAATCACAGCAAATATGTAACAACTAGCAATTTATGATTATTTAAATTATTTTGATATCATACTTAGTACCTAATAGTTACTATTTTTCAAAAACTTTTTACAATAAACAGACTCGTCAAGATTGTTTGCCCTTTTTCTAATGCTAAAAAAAAAACGAAGTATAATTACGGTCTATCCCCCCCTAGAGAGCAATAGAGGACGACCACCAAAAAGATGGACAGACGATATCCGGCAACAAGCTGGCGTAAACTGGATGCGAGTGGCAGTGGATAGACAAGAAAAGTAGAGAGGACGCCTATGTCCGAAGACTGTCACTATAAGGGCTGTTGTAGATAGATCTCTCCTAGAAAATATGTATACTTACTTGATTTAAGTACTTAACCATATACCCTTAAAAACTGATAATACGTATCGCTACCTCATGGGCCGTATACTGCTCCAAGTTTAAACTTCAGGCCTACACAACAGCTGAACAAAACAGTGTCAAAAAGCACGTTAAATGAATTACGCCATCAAACATGACCCACGAGCAAATTGACAGGCCCCGTGACTAACGTGATGTAATGTGTGGCGAAATTACACAAGATGGATAACGCCGATCCGGTAAAGTGACGGGTCGCAATGAGATTTTGATGGATTACCGGGTCGAGTTTTCGGAGATGCGACCCGATCAGCCGGATGTAGATTGCAGTTCGTTAGGTCTATGGCCAAAGTTGGTGTTTCGTTTTATTTTAGGAAAAATTGGGTTTCATTTGGCACTGGCTATCCAATTATTGTTTTTTCTGCGGTAGGAAAGCGTAAGTTGGTATTGTGGAACCAACTAAGTTTAATAAGAAAAGGGGGCTGTCGTATCTTCATTGTTGGTGGGTAGACAGTATCTTAATTTTCTGTTTATTATTTCTGTTTGACTGCAATAATTGGGAATTTATTATTTGGTTGGTTGGACGTCCACCAACAAGAAGGACGGATGACCTGGTTAAAGCCGCGGATTCCCGGTGGATGCAGACCGCTTCCAGCCGAATCAACTTTAAGTCTATGGGAGAGGCCTATCTCCAACAGTGGACGTCCTACGGCTGATGTGATGATGACGATGAATTGGGCTATTTAATTGTTGCTTTATTTTCAGTGATCGGAAAGTATCGGTCGCTATAGGTAGAGTCATTCTTATTACAATGTCATTAATGGTTAACTTTGACAAAATCACGTTTATGTTCGTGGGTGGAACTAGGTATACCAAGTAATCAACTAATAAGGACGAACAACTAAATAAGGAAATTCGAAATGTAAGAAACATCGATTTATTTAATCGTATGGCATACATTTAAAATAGGCTTACAACAATATATAGTTACATACATATAGAGTTACAAAGTACAAAAACAATAACGATACAACATGCTAAATGTCTACATTCAGGGTGTTGAGCCATGCAACTGCGTCCGATGTGAGGTGCAGTAGGTCCTCCGGCGGCCCCGAGTACAAGTGCAGAGGGCAACGCTGGACTATGTGCTCCATGGTTTGGATCTCTTCCCCGCACTCACATAAGGCTGAGTCTCTCCACCCCCACTTGTTCAAGAGATAATTGCAGCGGCCGTGCCCAGTCCTTAATCTGTTTAACCGGCACCACTGTTTACGAGGGAGGTCAAGACCCGGGGGTCTCCGCGTGGGATCAGTGATACCAGTACGGTGATGTGCATCAGCAGAGGACCATTCGCTTTTCCAAGCCTCAGATACTTCAAAATTCTGCAGATGCAGGCCACACGAAGGGTTTCGGGATATCAGCCGTTGGGGTGGTGGGTAGCAGAATTCCGTGTGGATGGGGAACGAAACAGAGGCCCTTATCTTCTCAGATTCTCTCTTTAGTGCCTGTTTCCTACGCAAATGCGGGGGCGCTATGTGGCATAGTGCCGGTAGCCAGTGTGTAGGGGTGGACTTTATGGTTCCTGAGATACATCGCATCGTATCGTTTAGTTTGGTATCCACCTTCGCCACGTGTGCACTTCCCAGCCAAACCGGTGCACAGTACTCAGCTGCTGAGTATACCAAAGCGATGCCAGTGGTTCGCAGGCACTCGGCGGATGCTCCCCAAGATGTACCACATAGTCTGTGCAGGATGTTGTTTCGCGATGCTAATTTCATGGAGAGTTTCGTGAGATGATTTCTGTATGTGAGAGATCTGTCCAGGGTAACTCCCAGGTATTTGGGACAAGGGTTGCACTTCAGCTTCTCTTCGTTGAAGTAAACTGTGGGCTGGTAGTTGGCCCTTTGGTTGCTAAGGTGAAAACATGATACCTCGGTCTTGCTCGTGCTAGGAATTAAACGCCAAAACCTAAAGTACTCTGCCAGTTTGTCCAGGTCATTATTTAGGCTTTGTTCCCCAGAAGCGAAGGTTTTACTTTGCGTAACTAGTGCTATGTCATCGGCGTAGATGAACTTTTTTGCTTCTGTAGGAGGTAGGTCGTGAATGTAGAGATTAAAAAGCTTCGGGGCCAGAACCGACCCCTGCGGTAGACCATTGTTCAGCTTTCTCTTTTTGCTTTTGGAATCACCCAAGAAAACCACAAACTGTCGCTCACTCAGCATATTATTTATAAGGTCCACCACCTCCCTACTCGGGACCGCCGAAAGTACCTTGCGGATCAAGCCCTGCTTCCAGACCGTGTCATATGCAGCCGTCAAGTCAATAAATACTGCTGTAGATTTCAGCGCTTTTTGGTATCCGGCTTCGATGTGTGTCGTCAAAGCCAAAACCTGATCTGTGCAACTTCTTCCAGGTCGGAAACCAGCTTGTTCAGGGGGGGTAACAGCTTCTATGAACGGTTCGATTCTTGTCAGTAGGACACGTTCGAGGAGTTTAAGAGAGCAGCTGAGCAGCGCTATAGGTCTATAACTCTCAGGTTCATGCTCAGGTTTTCCTGGTTTTAAAACAGCAACCACCTTTGCCAGCTTGAATTCCTTTGGAAGTCTGTTGTTCCGAAGAATATCCGTGAAAAGTGCAGTCACCCAGCCTGTGGCAACAGGACCCATGTGAAGGATGAATTCATTATAAATTTTATCAGGGCCCGCGGCCTTACAAACATCGATGATAAGTAGGTATATTGACATGGCACGCGGTAAAACTTCTCTTTATTTCTTCTAAAAATAAAAGGCCTGTTGTACCCTTAGGTACATTGCATATCTATATTTATCAGTGTGATGTACCCTTATAATTATAATTTATAACATACAAAGGGACCAAGTCATGTGTACAGGCGACGGAGTTGACGTTGACAGCGGAAAATTTCGTCACAAGCAAACGAGTAACGCATATTCTAAGACTATCGTTTTTAGTATTTCGTTTCGTAAATATCTTGAGAACTAAAGTAGGCAAACAGCCCAATGGCTACTTTTCCAAGTTTTAGCATAAATTCAATCCTAAGTTGGAGTTTCTAAAAATAAACCAATATTCAATAAACATTCGTATTTATTCATTCATTCGTGGCGCCCACCTATCCTACTACCCTACCCTACTATCCTACTTTTGACATATCTAATCATAGATCTTGTGTGCCTAAATGATTGTCTGGAAGAGATCGTTTTTAAGCAACAAAAACCGCCTATTGTCTACCCTGAATTTATGTGTTTATAATATTATACATGTTTTGTACTGATTTCTGGTGTGCAATAAAGAATATATTTTGTATCATATTCTATTGTATTGTATCGGACCTGACTATACCTGTTACCATTATTAATAATAATATCAAGCAAAATACGGCAAAACAATCACGTTTGTTGTATGGGATGGGCGCCCCTTAAATATTTATTTTATTCTGCTTTTAGTATTTGTTGTTGAAGCGGCCACAGTAAATATATTAATCTGTGAAACTTTCAAGTATCTACCTATTACGACTTAAGTCATAGAGTCCTAAGCTGTGACAGACTAACGGACAGACAGACAGACAGCGGAGTCTCAGTAATAGTCCCTTTGGCACCTTAAAATTATAAAATTGCATCTATATCGGTCCATTCGTTTAAGAGCCAAGGTGCTACAGACAGACAGGCAGACAGTCAGATATTGGTGTTAAACCTATATCACCCGTCTTCCTGCGTCGGAGGTTAATGAAGTCGTTTAATTTATCCTACAACTAGAAGTTTTCCTAATTCGACGCTCTTTCAGTAAACTCTGAGTTACGTCTTTTAACTTTATTACTTACTTCAATTTGCATGACAAAAGTCATCTCTGTATCAGCGCTCTTGGAAACGTGATATTAATGGTTCTGCCGTTAATTTATTTGTCAAGTATTCAATTGAGTATGCAAATTAGTTCTCTGTAACTTAATAACTTTAAATCGATAAATATCTCGTTAAGGAAATGGGATAGATAAATTACAGCTTTCATTATTTTTCTGCTTAAAATAAACGTATTTTAGTTTGTTATGTCACATTCCTGAATTTTATGTGATGGTAGTAAAAATTACGAGTACGAACAGCTTAGTGATTGCGTAATTATTTTTTTTTAATTTGAAAGTTTTTCTTAATTCTAAATTCACTAATATCCAACAATGTTGGCGTCAGATGCGTCATCAAAATTTATTTAAGTAAAATAAAAAAAAACGTAGCAGCGAAACTTCAATATAAGATACCTAAATTGTCAGATAATTTTTCAAAGCTTTACGTCCAATTTACTTGTTTGTTACTGGATTATAATTTACACCAAGGTGATCTACATAAAGTCGTGAAATAAAGAAAAATACCGGTACGTTTAAGCTTGCAAAATATAGGACATAATAAAAGTTCAATAGATGGGCGTATACGAGAATCATTTTTTAATTCATTTAGTAAAAGGATTAGCAGATTTGTTTGGTGAGTGAACCCTACTAAAAATATATTTTATCGGTACCCTAAAAAAATCAAACAAATAATTTAGAAGCTGCAACTTAGTACAGAAAAAATATGTACTTATTTAAAACTATGATTAGTACTTTTGTGGAACAACCCTCCCCCCTCTCCTCAGGAATAATTTAGGAATGGCTGTCAACAAAACATGCCTAAACCTACTGTACTATTAAAAATGTATTATCATTTTAAGCTTTTTTGTGACTGAATTGATTACGTAGCTTTACAAATTATTCTTCAAATACCACTTAGATATAAAAAGCAGTTTTGTCTAAGTACTTAGCATTGTGTTATTAATCATCATAAGAATATTAAAATAAGCTTTCTATGAGCGAAATAAGTCACCGCTTTTTCCTTGTTTACAATTTTAACCGTACGAGTATAATACGAAATAATGAGTAATAATTCCCTTCCGTTTAATTAGTTCAGCATGGCAAAGCACCTTAATTGAGAACGAATTCCAATATCGAACAAAACACTGGCCAAAAAAACATATCTGCCGCATTTTATCAGGAAATTGCTGAAGAGCTATTACGCAGACAGTAGCGTCTATACGTAAAATTAGGTTGCGCTGCTCCACTCGTCTAGGGCGGCGGCCGGCCCTATCCTAGGGGGTGGTAGGGCGTAGTATCGTAGCAACCGGCAGCATCCCTGGCAGTGTCGTGCCGTGTCTCGCCCCCGACGCCCGCGCCACGGACCGTGCCACTCTCGCGCCCCAAGTGTTGTGAACTCCTCGACAAAATGTTCATGTTATTCATTTTGCTCACTGTGTATCTGATTACACTGTGCCACGGTTGACGCGTGATGGATTCGATATAATCTCTAAGATAAGCCTTTATTGCAAATATCGCTTGGTTTGCGACGGAGCTGACTCTGATACGGTAAGTCTGCGTTCTAAGTTTTGCTATTGATATTTTATTGCCGGAAAACATTGACAGCGAAATGTTGATTAGGCTGAAATTCGCCGTTCGATTCGAACAGACTCTTATTGCTTGTTCTGAAGCAAGTTTTCTTATCAAGATATTGAGTTTGGTAGTGAAAAAATGGTGCTTGTGATTATGTCGTTACAATACTCGTAATGGTAATGGTTCTATCTATGGTGCTTCAGTAATTCTCTGACGCGTCACGCCATTACTCGAGCACGCACCTTGATTATTAGTTGACCCTTTTTGAAATACGGCAGACAGTTAGAAAATGATTGAGAAATAAGCTTGTTTAAGTTTAGCACGAATGTTTTTCTAGCTTCTCTTAATCTAATGATAAAGCAAAGTTTTCGCAAATAATGAAAACCGCCTAGTGTGTATAATTTTAATGGATCCCACTGAAAAACAGCGTTGCGGCCTGACGCAACATTATGTTGAGTGGGCCCCAATTTATACTATTACGTTTTTGATTATTATTTCTTCCTAACGTGTTTTTTCTGTACATCGAATATGTGTAAATAAATGTCTCTCCCTCTCTCGCTCACATCTTCGTGGATGTTATGAAAAAGTATGAAGAATTGACGATGATTTGTGACAGATGATTGTTAGACGTAACTAAAGGTTTCTTTGAATGGACTTGGAATTTATAAGATGCTTGTAAGTACCTTATAGTCGTGAGGGGTTAAGTTTGCCATAATATCTCTGTGTATTGATGAACCAGAAGTTATACATAATAATACCTATTGTCTTATTGATTTTTGCAGTAAAGCTAACTTAACAGATGCGTTTCAGGAAACGTGTATCTAGAGGATTAAATAGGATTTATCTACCACAAACGGGACTTATTAAAACACATGAGAAATATTTACCTCGTTTTGACCACGTGACATCACAAAATTAAATAAATAAATACAAAAATATGACTCGTGTGTTTTAGCGTGATACCAATAAGACCCGTTTGTGTGAAGAGTGAAAATCACGAAAGTTTAAAACGATATATATGATTTATTAATTTATTTAGTAGGCTATTAAGTTTTTAAGTTAGGTAGTTACTTTATAGTTAAGTTTTATATGATTCTTTTTTCTTAACTTCATGTACATATATCATAAAAAAATAAATTTTAGTTGACTAAGAAATGACTTTACCACCCTAGGGCTCAGTTAATGTTGCTCCGACTTCAAACATGAAACTATTATGATAGCTTAATTTTTTTCTGGTATAATAGGGTTCAAAAAAGTGGTAAAACTTAATTGATTTTACTGACTCTTTCAGACCACCACTGAGTAGGTACGTATATGCGTAAAGGTGTAAAAGCTTGTGAAAAATAATTAAATTTGGCAAGAACAGAGAGGCGTTAAAAAGAGATATTGAAATTTATTATAAATAATATTTCAAGAGACATCGTCCGTCCTTTATAAAGTAATTACTTTGCCCCAAGGCAAAATAATGAACGACTCAGTAAAATTGTCAGATTGGTCAGCGCTGGCGACAGTAACGCCTACAGCATTTCATCCCATATATTTTAATAAAATCCTAGCTTTTACGAGTCCTCCTCTGAACTCTGACATTAACCTTAACCGTTAGAAGTCGGCTTTGGCATAGTAATAATATTATCACAGTATTAGAAAGAAACGTGGTTTTTTAATATAACAGTAATAAATTACTTTAAATTTAACGGGAGTAGTTACAAACATTTATATACATATTTTTGTAATTAGGTAATTGCCACATAGACTACTAAGAAAAAAATATTACTCGCAGGTTCTTTCGCTTTACTCCTAACTTTTTGCTTATACCATGCTACTAAAAAGTAAAAGCGTACCGCAAAGGCGTATTTTATTCACTTGTTGTATAATTTACTATTCTTTCATTTCTTATTTCATTATTGATTTAATTTGTCTCTTAGGCTCCAGTAGCATGTATATGTCTCGATTTCCGAAAAAATTAAGCAATCACACGTCTAAGACTTGTTTTATACAGTGCAGCAGTGTTACCGGCAGGCAGGCTTTTTTTAAACAGGTTAAAGTAACGTATTTTTGTAACTTAGCCGTGGCATTAATTTAATTAATGAACTAAAATTCAGACTTTGTTAACTTTCTAACATAATTATGATTGCCAGCAAAGTAAATTGACAAGTAGGTGTAAATGACAGCCATTGATTATTTACTTGTCAATTTACTTTGCTGTATATTGCTGGCAATTATATTTTGTTACGAAGTTAACAAATTCAGAATTTTAGTTTATAAATTAAATTAATGTCACGGTTAAACTACAGAAATACGTTACTTTAACCTGCCTTAAAAAGGTCTGGCTGCCGGTAACACACTGTATATATCCTATGTTTTATAACACATAAAGCGAAGCACTACTTTCTCCTTTTACACACTAAGTCGTATAAAGTAAGTATCCAGTGACTTTTGTTTAACTTGGCCGACGTTTAACTAATTTCAAACTATACTAGCTAAAGCTTAAGCTGTAAATATATTAGGTAAACTGAACATCTAAGCTTTAAGTCTGAGACCAAAACTTGGGTACAATGTTGAACATGATACTTCACTCTGGAACTTGAGCCCTCACTCTAGACCTGTTTTATTTAGCACGCCCTGAGTTGCAAGTTTCAAGTGGGTGGAGAGAACCTTTTAAAGGTCCCTCAGTATTGTATTTTTTGAAGTAGACTTATCCATTTTAAAATAATAAGTCAATAGACTTTTCAATTACGGGAATAAATAAATGTTGCAACGTGATCTTGGCTTTAAAGAGACACACTCGAGATAAATTAATATTTCTGTTGTTTCATTGCAAACGCATTTTCTATGCATGGAGTATAGGAAAATGTTAAAAATGAATACTTTTGTTTAGCAACAGAAAAATATTTCTGGTTGCTTTTGAAAAAGGAAAAAGTAACTTAATCTTCTCTAATATATAAAATTCTCGTGTCACGGTGCTTGAAACAAGACTCGTACGAAAAGGTTTGACCGAATTTTATGAAATTTTTTGTGTACGAGTATACTCAGTAGGTCTGACAATATGACGCAAACTATTTTTCATGCAGTGACTTTGGCATTTTAGTAATAGAGGGTTTTTTTATTTAAAAAAAATATTATACAGAGAAAAACTCGTATTACATTAACCAGTTTACACTTACGAGGGCGGCCTTTCTCTAATTGCTGAAGCCTTATAGTTCTAACCTAGGCATACACCTTTAATTGCATAACATTGTTGTGAGTAGCAATACTTTTTCAACAGCTGTTATTTGCAAACAAACGTTGGTTTTTATATTTTGAACTTTTATTTAATGAAATTAGATGATAGAAATTATCAGTGAACGTATTTAAGTGATAGTTAAGAGTAATAAGGAACTGAATAGTTGCCAGTTAAAACCAGGTTTAGTAATGAGAGTCACCGACATACCCAAGCGTATTCACGGAGAGCAGATGGCCGTTGGGGCCGAAAAAGTTTTTGAATCGAGACCGTGGATCGACAAGCGCAGCGTATTCATATTCATATTCATTTATTCATTCAAATTCATGTTCATTTACAAAGATGGTCATTACACAGATGGTCAGTACATGAAAGCCTGTTCGGGTATACAATGTTAGTTACTTACTTATAATTATTAATTATACATTAGTTTATCTTTAAGAAGAACGTAGAACGTCTACCAACGAGATGGACGGATGACCTGTACAACTACCATGAGTTTACAGTGACCGTACTCGATAGCGACGACGTAAAATTAATTATTTGTATGGAGAATTGTACAGTGCCTCTGTAAATAAGTAATTTACGCCGTCGCTATTGTCGGTATTGCGTCGGTACTGGTAGAAGCCGGGTTTTTTTTTAACGGTAAATACACTCCGCTTCCAACCTAAGCAACTGAAGGGCTATGCGGGAGGCATATATCGAACAGTGGTGCAGGTATAATGATGATGAACTCAATAGTTAGTCGCCAAAAGTTGATTAAGTTAAAGATTTTTTTGTACAACGGTAAAGTAAACGCATTTGTAGATACGTTATTCCAATTTTTATACTATAACTCAATCGTTATACTCGTGCACACTGTTGGAGTCAGAAAACGCAATTCATAAATCCACCGCTCACCCAAAACGCAATAAAACAAAATTTATCACACCGATTTTTCACCTAATCGTTGCGCTATAAAATTTCGTTCCCTTTAAGAATGAAATCGACAGCCAATAAAGGATCTCATTAACTCCCTAAATGTTCCCCTTCCAATTACCCAACTTTCTGATTGTCCCCGAGGTCTTTCAAAGAAAATAGATTGTGAATGTTAACCTCGAATTAAATGAATAGGATTGGTATAATGAATTTAATAGTGCTTCTCGAGAAATTTGATTAAAAATGCGATTATTTTTTAAATGTATTGTGTTTAACTTTGTGCTTGGCCTGGAGGCTTTCTTTTCTGAAAGTTTTTTTGGGGTTCCTTACTTTAAAGAATAACCTAACCAACAAAAAGTTGGATAACCCCGACTTTAATACTTCAAAGTTCAATATCTCAAAAACTACTGAACCAATTTTGATAAAACATGTCTAAAAACCATCGCCAGAAAACCTGCTTTTAAATGAAAAACCCACGTTCAAATCGGTTTACCCGTTCAAGAGCTACGGTGCCACAGACTGACACACAGACACACATAGCGGTCAAACTTATAACACCCCTCCTTCTACGTGGAGGGGTTAAAAATAGATCACCCTGCGATAGACACGGCAATCTTTGATTACGAATCTATTTTTGGAATTTACTAGCTACAGGAAATGACAGACAATTCTAATAACCCCAAAATGCGACCTGCTCGGTGATAAGAACGACAAATGATAGTAATGACAGACAGTTATGGAGCACTAGGTCAGCCTAAATGACTTTTATACCTGCAATTAAGGCCTGGCTTGTCTAGTGTTCTAGGTAATTGCCCCTGAATTGCTATTTAATACAGTCCACACTAATGAACCGATAGTCCAGCTACACATAGATCTTTTAACGGTTTCTATCCAGAAACGCAACAAAGACACAATGAAGAGTAAGAAAGGAAAGGAAAAAAAAGGTGCTCAACATTTTCAGACATATTGCGCTCCAGTACTTTATACTAAAAATAATATAGTTAGAGATACTCAGGCGTTTCTGTGTGAAGGTCAATGAACTATAATATTTTTATTTGCATCTGGTTGCAGAGAAGCAAGGTAGTTCACAGGCGGGGCACGATGCGACGCGGCGCATTTCATAGAGAGAATAATAATGTCAACGAATCATTTAACGTATTCTCTCAACTGTCTGTCTTGATGAACTGACCCTCACAAAGTAGTGGTTAATACTCCTCATTATTAACTAGACTGAATTTATATTATGTATCACATTGTGACATTAAATAGCATGGGAGAGGGCGGTAACTTATTTTTCACACCTCTCCTTAAGAAAAGTAGCTTTTCCTCCCTGCTGACAGGGAGCAAAGTGCAACTTTTCTGTTCAAGGATAATAGTAAAGGCACGTCGTTTTCTATGCTGGTTGTTCTTTAATAATATTTATAACTTTTTAAAGTTGTATGAGCCACTCGGGAGCAAAATTATTTTCATCTTGGGCGTTAACACTTTAATCCCTCATTAGGTTCAGGATTCTACTTTAAAAATCCTTCGCTATATTCTGGATTCAATGTACGCCCTCGCCGTAAATACACCATTTTGCTCCCTTGTGATACAAATAACTATTTCTTACAAGACACTACACTCTTGACAAAGCATTGGTGATCGTCGGTTCAGGACCACAGGCTGTATCGTCTCACGCACTAACGTTCGCGGTCGCATTTGGCTTTTCTTTCTACCCTCGTGTTATGCCGTGTATTACAAAGAAATGGTGAAAACGATTGCGAATCTGAGTGTGTTAGACAATAACGCCTCTGTACTGAGCCTTCATAACGACCTTTTTTTTAAACAGTGTTGCAAACGCAATTGTTTTTTATTCATTATTTATTAGAATTTACCTGTGGCTTCGCACACGTAAACTATTTGATCTGGTACACTTCAAATTTTGGGGTTTTATAATATTCCCCTGGGAATCCCCAAAATTTATATCGTGGTCTTCATTGAGGTTGTGTTAAGAACAACTGTCCAAAATTTCAAAACTCTTAACAAAGTGGTTAAATTTCAAGATTCTATCCCTATCCTATCCCGTGGGAATATCGGGATAAAAATTAGCCTATGTGTTATTCCAGACGTGCAGCTACCTACATACCAAATTTAAGCCCAGCGTTTGTTATTTAGAGATTTTATCCCTATCCCGTGGACTATCTACTTACATACCAAATTTCATTCAAATCCGTCTAGCCATTTCAGCATGAAGGAGTAACAAACACATACAATCTTTCTCATTTATAATATTACGAGTAGCAGGATGTTTCAAATTTGTTCATAGACTCGTGCTGAGGCACCGACTTCAAACTAGTAGAAATTTCATTTTCAAGGTTTTTGAAGTCGGTTCCATTTTTTGTAATTTTTTTTACGTTATTTATCCATTAATAAGAAATCAATAAATCAGAAGTCATTATGGTATTTAGTTTAAAAGTGCTACAAAAATTTCGAGTTCTATGTGGTTCTTGTATGTTTATTTGTCTGTTATTAATTAAAATATCTTGACGTTTAGCACATATTCTCCGTAGAATTACTGCCAGGTGATATGGATCTACTAATTAATTCGTCGCATATTCATATGCATTATGTAGGTACACAAGTAGCGAGAAGCTTGATATGCTAATAATGTAGTTCGTTAGGGATTATTATTATTATTATTATTAATAACTTGCTAGACTACACTAGTCGGTACTAAAACAGTCCACTGAGTAACACCCCCCTTTTTTGGTCGGGAGTTAATATAAAGTTTCATCTATCATCGTAATACTTTTTAATCAGTCATGGTTTTAACATTAAATTTTAATATAGTTCGTTCGCATTGGAAGTTTAGGCAATCTTGACGACTCTGTTTAACCCCCGACGCGAAAAGAGGGTTGTTATAAGTTTGACCGTTATAAAAAAAAATTAGTATTGTTACTTATGAAACAAAATAATGTAAACTACCGTATGTTCTTGCTAGTCTAAAGCCGGCTTTAGGCAGTGATTGCACGCATTCTGACTATCATTGGACAACTGTATTGTAGACATCCTTTACATGAAACACAAACGTCGGGAAAAGGAGCAAATAGTCTATGCAAGAGAAACCGCGGGTAAGCGCGGGTATAGATATTCCACTAATTCCTGGCTTTCTACGCAGCCTTCATTACCACCTAAATCTTAATAAAAACGATCATCCGTGCCACATAATTTCTTCCCCCGTACGTCACAAGCCAGTACGTGTTAACAGCCCGAACACTACTATGTGCGCTACGTGGACAGGCGAAGCGGGGAGCGATTTTCTACAGCCGCGTATCCACTAGACTCAGTGACTAGAGGCAGCCTCGGGTCGAGCAGCTGCTTCGCTTCGAGACCACGCAAGTGGAGACGCTGCCTCAACCAGCAGGGCTACTACGAAACTCGAAGTTCGTATCGTGCTGTCCTTCTCGCTCTTGTATTAAATAGAATGAGTGTCGGAGGGATCGTACGACACAAACTTTGAGTTTTGGTAGTAGCCCTGCTAAGGTGTGCCGCAACCCGAGGCAAATTCGCCGCCGCAAGCCGAGCGATATTTTGTCGGTCTTTTTGCCATGCTCAAAGGAGCCTCAGTCCGATCCGAGCCCTGCATTTGATGGAAATGGATTAAACTGGCTCGCACCTTGATTAAACTGGATGTCACCTCAACTTGATCCGCAACACGCGCCTCAAGCCTATGACTCAGAGCGAGCAGCCTCAAACTGGGGCTGTTTGCTTCAAGTCGAAACAGCTCGGCCTGAGGCTGCTCTAATGGGTTCGCGCGGCTTAGTACAGTGCTTGTTAGACATAGCTCCTCTGCTATTGCCAGTAAGGAGCAAGGTAAAAAAAATAAGGTTGTAGGTAACGCACTTATGTTTTTTCCCTAAATTTTGTTTTAAAAACGAATTCGAATCATCTTTTTATATGTAAAATAAAGTCAGCATTAGAATTAGATGAGCGGTTGTGATGCTTAAATTGATGTAAGTAATATTTAGACCTTGGTACCTAATAGAGTCGTGTGCAGATCGATTCGAGCATATGACCACTTACATTTTTGCTTCTAACTTTACTTACGGAAGTATTACACATAATATATCTTCTCTACCTAATAAGTAACAAAAGAGCAACGTGACTACTTATCTGACTAACAGAATCCGTACTATAACTAAATACTTACATAATCGTTAAATACCAAAGAGGTCACTAAGATGCTATTTTTTTTTATTACCGCGGTATAGAGATCCAACCATTTTTTTTTCAGTCAAGCAAACTAGCGGGATAAGCCTAGTAATTATAATACAATCTCTAACCATGTGTTAAAAAATAAGGAGATTTTCCAAATTTAACACGATTATGCATACGCCCCTGTAATCCTTTAAGCAAATCTCGTCTGAAAACAATGTCTGTAAGTCAGTCGGTCAATACCCAAACGTCTCGATAGCTAGCGCTGTTACTAACATCAAAACTTTTTTATTTTTGGCTGAATGCAATTTGTTGCTGGCCATCAACAATGTGCTTGTACTACTACTTTTTTTTAGAAAAAAACAAAACTTTGCTTTTCTGTCATAAGAAAGTTAACACGCATTTTTGTTTAAAAATAATTTTAATTTTGTTATAAACAAGCGCTATGGGGAAAGAAATCGCTCGCTGTGGCGGTAGTCGCACACAGTCGCGGCCGGGCCGTCTGGCCAGGGTAGCGCGTGATCTCATCTACACCTTACCATAACCGTATCTCATTTTAAAAGTGCCGAGCCGACTTTTATAATGTACTTTAGGGGTTTCGTTGGCATATTGTGTAGTGGCGTTTCACTACACCAGGTTATTTACTGTTGGAGCCTGGCAGAGACTTTAGTGGTGCTAAAAATAGTAGCAGCTACACTTAGAAATAATAATAAGCAGGGTTCGTGAAATGCGAGGAAAAATCATAGAAGTTATAGGGATCGTCGTACGTCATTTCAATCGATTTTGCTCGCGTTTTACGATCCCTAATAATAAGTGGTCATTTTAGGGACGATATTATTTATAAATACTTTTTAAAATTACATAGGACGGTAGGTAAAGGATTAAAAAAAGAAGAAGAGCAATGGTTATAAGCAAATGTAATGGAAAGGTTTAAAAGCATAGTAGAAGTTATTTTAATTTTTTCAATTATATATTTCGAGATTATTATCATCATCATCATCATGTCAGCCGAAAGACGTCCACTGCTAGACATTGGCCTCCCCCAAGGCTCTCCACTCAGACCGGTCTCGTGCTTTCCGCATCCACCGTGATCCCGCGATCTTAACCAAGTCGTCACTCCATCTTGTTGGAGGGCTCCGCGGACGCCATTCGTGAACCTTCAGACCCATCGGCCATCAGATCATATTATTACGCAAATGAATAAATAATAGGTCTTTGTAATACCTAGTAACTTTAATTTAAATTAAAGACTAATAATGTTATTTTGAATTCAACAGGGAAAAAATGTCGTAAAGGAAGTTTAGTTTCTAGCTCTTGAAAATTAATAACGTTTAAACGTGTTATATTTTATTCATAAGTTGGAAACCTTATCTAAACGCTGTCAGAATAAAGTATGTTTGCAAAAGTTAGAGTAAATTTGTCTGTTACAATTTCAGACACTTTTATAACAAGAAATCAAAGGCTATCTATCGCCGTTCAACGCGGCAACGCGGCAAGCGTGTTGGGCACCTTTGCGTCAGGAACGATTCGAGGCGGTCTTTTTTAATTATATAAAAATGTTATTTAAGTTAGTTAGTAGTATTTAGTTCATTTATTAATTATTTTGTATTGTGTGTTATTTAATAAAAATTTTCAAATAACAAGAAATATTATTTCAGTTTACTTTGCAGAATGCATTTCTGCGAATTTCGTATTACAAATATTTAAAACATTATTTTTAATGAAATTAATATACTGTGTGTACTTGTTTATAATTAAGTACCTTGTTATTAAATTGTTTATATACAAAAAAAATATTTCATTTATCGTTTACATAGTAAAAGTTAGTTAAGTCGGTACATAAACATAATTTACTAGATACAATCATACTTATACAGCTTGAATTCTGTGACAGCTGTGATTCCCATACAATTTCATGGTTTTAATAAGTAATTCAGTGGAAACGAAAGTTGTCCACGGTTCAAGCTAGAATAAAATTCTTCGATTTTTCGAAAAAACTTCGATTTTTTTATTTTCCCTGAAGATTCAAATAGGAAAGGAAAAAAAAAGATCTTTTGTTACAAATTCCAAATGGCATTATCAAACTACGAGTAGTTAAGTGTGCTATCCCTCTGGCCCGTAAAAAAAATTGGTCAAAATTCAAAATCGTTCAAAATTAATTGTTAGTAAAAATTCGAGCCGTTACATGGTCATCTGCACATTAATAACCACAGCAGAGCGTGAAAAATATTTGGACATGTTCTACACTGACCTTGGAAATATAGATTTATAATTGGTGTCTACACCCCTTGTGTCCACAGCCCTACACCTGTGAATTTATATAAAGATATAGAACAAAACATATAAGGATCTTCTTACACAAACAAAGGTTTTACTAACGGTTTCAATCAAATATTCACATGTTTAAGTTGAAGTCCTATGAAAACAAAATGAGAGTCGGGTTTTATGTTTGGACGATGAGGACCATCTTTATTCGGCACGTGTTATTTTAAAGTAAGTTTTGCTGTAGTAATAATATTACTATGCATTTATTATCTCCACCTCTTTCGCCTTTACAATAAACGGTTTCAGCAATAAGGTTCCGTTTTTCTGAATCACACTAACTTGATGACAAATAAGAAGGTATACAATGTGTTACCGGCAACCAGGCTTTTTTAAGGGAGTTTAAAGTAACGTATTTCTGCAACTTGACCATGATATAAATTTAATTAATAAACTAAAATTTAGACTTTGTTAATTTTCTAAAAAAACTATAATAGCCAGCAATGCATAGCAAGGCAAATTGAAATGTAAGTTAGGTACATTGCTGGCAGTTACAATTTTGTTAGAAAGTTAACAAAGTCTGTATTTAAGTTTATTAATTAAAGTTATGTCATGGTTAAGTAACAAAAACTAGTTACTTTAACCTTCCTTAAAAAAGCCTGGCTGCCGATAACTCATTGTATAACTCTTCATTGTAAAAATGTAGGGAAACAAACAATTGACAAACGTTGATATACATGATAAAGATAACTACGGTAAAGGTAAACTTATCCCTTACAAGTGATGTTGTAGCCTAAAATTTAGTAAAATTGTGCCTGTACGAGTAACATTAAATTGCGACGTAAGATTGAAAATCTCAAACTGGTTCACATAATAGATTTGTAATGCTAACAACTTGGAAATTGTCTGTATATCCTGAATTTTTTTCATTTTGGGATTATTCGCCAGAATGGCTAAAGATATGAAGTCCTTGTTTTAGATTACAGATTGAACAATGATACTTTTCGAAATTATCATGTTGAGGTAAACAAAGAGTTGAGCCTTTTTGGCAACTATTATTAAGTTATGTTTAATCACAATGTAGAATCAATTACCTCCACATTTATCCACGAACGTTGGACTGAGCATTTGCATATCGCTCTCATTTCGAGATCATTTGAATAATTGCGTAATGTCATTTATTTAGCTGCAGCCCGATTGAGATTTGGAAGCGTATTGCTGGTAACTGATTTTGTATAACAGCACCTCCAGCTATTGCTTTAATGCACAGGATATTGCTTTGTAGAACTGATGGCCGTTAAGAGAAGTTTAGTGACATAAGCGCTCGCAGCCATCCCCCCCATGATCATCCCCTCTCGCTTCTCCGCTTCCCGCTAATTTATATCCAAATAGCTGTAGGCTTTTCAAGATTTGGGCGGTGAAAAACCACAGGCATAGATAATTACGTCTAGTCTATAGTTACAAAATTTCATCTACTTCTGTTGCCTAGTTTTCAAATGAGACTGTGATTACGTTTGTATGGAGAATGGAACGAAGAGACCTCTCTAAAAGCCAACTTTTTCTTGAGTGACGACCGTGTATCATAAAACCTTGCTTCGGTACTTAGGCTCTCTACAAGAATGATAACTCTCCGAGTAACTTTGTTTCTTTGTTCTCTCACGGATCTCCTCATTTTTGATTAGAACACACAATGATATCCACCTAAAAAGAATTAAAAAAAAAACTGATTTATAAAATTATCATATAACTAGCCTTTAACAACATCTTTACTTGCGTTAGCCATTAAATCTGGTAGTTAAATTACTAGTTATAAGTCATTTTCTCAGTGAGAAATAGATACTTAAAAAAAACTTTCAACTTTATATCTCAGAACACTTTGCTAGTTTCACTCGTTACGAGTTCCTTTCTGCATTTTCTCTCAATTTTCCCGTTTTTTCCCGTCGAGGCACACAATTATTTGCAGCCTTAGCTTATGAGGAAAATGAACTTCTCAAAGATAAAACGTATTTTTCAATTCCTAAAAAGGAACAATCAGGTAATGGAAATGTTTTCATTATCGTTTGGCTTGAAACACAAAGGATGTATGCTTAATTTATATCTGGACATCCTACTAATATTAGAAAATATGGACGTTTGTACGTATATGAGTGTGTGTGTGTGCGTGTGTGTGTGTGTGTGTGTGTGTGTGTGCGTGTGTGCTGAATTAGCTGGACAATTTTGGGAATAGTCTCATAGACTTTTGTTATCCCACTATTCCTATACTTATAAAAAAATCTCTATTTAAATTAATTTATATTTTATTCGCTTATTTATTGCACACACGTAGTACAATTAAGATGGTAGGATGCATATTTACATTTATATAATGTCGTACACACGCTACCTATGAAGAGTGTTGCAATGTATTAAAATCTAAGCTTTTTTCAATGGACTATTATTAAGAGGTTAAATATTATTACTCTATCTATTTTGCTGGATAAAACCTCTCATATTCTTAAAAATTACGGCATATCTCAAGATATCTGAATTCGGTAACGCGTGTAAGCTCCTGTTACAGGTTCCAAAGGCTTCGCTATAAAAATAAACCTGCCAAATATCAGCCAATGTACGACTCGCACTCCGTCCTACGGGACCCAATAAACTAGCAAAAACCTCTAATGAACTGGCCAGACGAAATATCGTACGGCTGTATGTGTCGCATCACGACACGTAAAGTTTGAAAGTAATAATGGCCAAAATATATACCTAAAACCTAATAGACATTTTAAAAAATGAAATTTTCTTAGAAATTGACAATTTAACAATTTTAATTAAAAAATAAACCCATCGTAGTTTGTTCCAAACTCTAGATGACACAAAAAACATCTGATTAGTAATGACACGCAAAATTATATCAAATAACTATTATGTATTAAGTCCATTATTAGTTTTAAACTCTATATAATTTTAACACGTTTCTGTGCGTGAGGAAAGCTCTGTAAGGCTATCTAAAATAAACTGGAAAGAAAAGTTCTACTCGTAATAAACGTAGAAATGGAGAATTTTAAAAGGAACTTTAACACTGTGTTGATACAGTGGTGGAAAATTTACTCTAAAAAATGTCGCACGGAGCTCAGACTTTACGATAAAACAATATTTTTATGGCGTCTAAAAGTCTCATTACATGGCACCGCACATAGAACAGTTACTATGTGGCAGATACATCAAAGCGATTTTAACAATTATATTGCGTGTATACTTAAGTCGTAAAACTGGTAGAGACACTTGCATTGCATATAGATTTTGTTTTAGAGGTAAGTCATTATAGCCTGCACTGCAGTTAAAGTGACAAAGATACGAAAAACATACCCACTACTGACAGATAAATACAAATAAAATCTCGCATAACTAAACAAAAGAACTAAAGATAATCTATGCTAAACTTTTCAAATCTCTCAGTATAAGTATTTGATTCGATTAGTAAAGGAAATGAACTACTTTTTTCAACTTTAATAAAGTTCTGAAACCACTTTACGATTATACGAAACTTTATCTTTATTGAACTTTTTGTTAGTAAGCGACCCTTTTCAATATCTTAAGGAAGTAAGGAACTTTGTGCGTGTGTGAGACCTCTCGCCATGTAACGTGTAAACAACTTGTTTTCGTGTTTCTTTCGAACACATTTGTACCTACATTTCCTGTTAGTGCGTATATTTGAACATATTATACATCAGCAAATCAATATACTTCGTATACAGCAAATCGTATACTTTTATTTATGTATCATGGTCATAAATAATTATGTGTGGTCAGCCATGTATACCTACTTTTCACAGTTTTCGGATTTAGAGGAATCTTTTTTTTAAGAATTCTCTTTGAATCTTTGAGAATCTTTTTTGAAAAGTTAAACTAAAAAAATATAATAGTTATTGCTCAAATATAAATTTAACATTTTTTCATCATATAACTCGTAAATGATGCTAAGCTTCTGAAGTTTCGTTAACATATTTCTGTTATAAAATCTTAGCGTACACTCTAACTTAAAGTTTCGTTCAAGTTCGTAACATCGGTGTTAACAACGCACTGATAACATTCTAAGTACCTACTGAGAAGTGCACAAGGAACCTAGCGAACTTTCATAATTCAAATCCGCCTTCAGGTATAATGGAACAACCTGACACAGTATTTCACTAAGACCGTTATCCAACAATTGGATATTTCACTACCTTGAATTAATTATATTTTGCCAACGGCATGTAAATTGTTAAAACCAGGGCTTTATATGGATTTGACGGTAGAAACCTTTAGATCGTACTTAAGTTTTGTACTATTTTTAGTATACAAAGGCAACAGGCGACACTAAATTAAAGCTTTTCAAAACATCTTTACAGATACGTTTTTCATCTAAAAAAAAAGCAAAATATTCTACGTTATATCTAGTGCAGTTGATTTAAAGTCTCATAAGTATTCGAACCCAACTTTTGCGCCAGTCAATACCCAATAGCATCTTCAACAATCAGCAAATAAGATTCCGATCGCGACGCTCCATTTGCCGTAGCAGTTTCCTCTTCAGTCCCTCGAGTTGCATCATGAGCCTTGAAATCAATTGTAGATAGAACTAGTGCTGCCAAGACACGTATGCCCGCAGTGGTTTGCCGGCAAGAATCGTAATGTTCCTATTCATGTCATAGGTTATACGTCGGCAGTGTTCCGAATATTAATAAGTAAGGTGCAAGCTATGACTTGTTACAGATGTTGTAGCATATCTGACTCTACAGCATGTTGACCCTATACTAAATATAATTGATTGGGGTATAAAAACATCGCTATAGAGGGGGAAAAAACATACATTAACATAACCTTTTACTTGTTATTACGGTCACTATGAGGTACCCCTGTAGAAATCGACTTGTTAGTAAAAACATAACGAATAATGAAATATTACTTGTATTATATGTAATATATTAATTAATTGTTATGTAATATATTGTACATGTAATATACTATCAGTCATCAGTTTGCATACCAAAAAACAATAATGCCAATAGACTTGTCTGTCAACTTGAAAGCTTGTCTTTAGCGACATGTTCATTTCATCGGAACTTGTTTGAAAATTGATAGACCACTTATTTGGATGATGGTACCTGTTTTGTTAAACATTGATGGATTCAGTAATTTAGTTTCAAGATTGCGCTGAACAGAGCATCACCCATATTTAAAAAATTTCATATCAGCTTTGCAAAGAAAACAATATAAAAAACTGCATGCATGCACATAGTACATGCATGTTATAATACGTGTCGGCGGCCGATCGTAAAATCCGCCAGATCACGAAATTCCTAGTCATATCGTGAAATGACGCCATTTCATGAATTGGCTAAGGGACATCCGCCATATCCTTCAAAACTCACCGTTAGACGATTTGCCTAGTGCCGTTTAGGCAGATCATGAAATTCCTAGGCATATCATGAAACGCCGCCATATCGTTTCTGGCACTTCGCCGGCCGCTGCCGTCTATGGCAGCTATCGTCTTAATCTTCCGGTGACCAAAAACTATTAAAGATCTTTAGAGTTCACGCAATCAAAATATGCCAAATATGGAAGTTGCAGGCGAAGAGTCCAAAAACCCAATTAGATGGAATTAATTTAATTAAAATATAAAAATTACATTAAAAGAAGTTCTTAAGCCTAACTTAACCTAAGAGTATGAGCCAATGCGATGTTAGCAATTGACTAACTCTTGGAGGCTGCGTCCGCCGCTGGCGTGCGGTGCTTGGTCAGCGCCTCGTGTTTCGTGCTCACGCGGCGCTGGCACGTTCGCTTCGTCAGCTAACGCAGCTCGGTTGCGATGTCGCTAGATTTAGAGATCCGCAGGCACGTAGCGTACGTAACACCTCCCCTCTCAGACCAGCAACCATTTTAGAACGCTGAGAGAAAATGTTGCTGGATGGTGATCCTCGGCTGAGAAACCTCTTTTGCAGGTCAAGAAGATACTATAGTGGTTGTGTTGTTGCTGCTGGCTTCTGCTGTTTCGTCGAAGTTCTTCCAGAGCAGTTCCTCATGCGATTTCTGTTCAGAGAGATAATGAGCGCGATAACGCTAAGCACGAATAATTACCGTGTACAATGTTATATGAATAAAATATTTGAATTTGAATTTGAATTTGAATCTTCTCTGTTCAAACTAGTATCATTCTATTGTCCATCCATTTGTTCATTTCTAATGGATTAAATTATTCATGCTTCTTTAAGTAAAGCGTTGAAGGAGCGTTGGAGAAAAAAATTAGCGTCAGCTCAAGTACCTATATCACATCTTGCTTGCCCACCCAAGTTTGCTTAGAGCATTAAACTAACTGAAGACGTACAATTTAAAAAGCTGAAGGGCTACTACGAAATTCGAAAATCGAAGTTCATATATTATCCGTCCCTCTCACTCTCATATTAAATAAAATGAGCGTCAGCGGGACGGTAAGGTACGAAGTTCGAATTTTAAACTTCGTAGTATTAGGGCCTGAATGGTCGCACACTGTGCGGTTCCGGAGGAAGGAAGTAAGCGCTCCAGCTGTGGAATGAGCTCCCTGTCGAGAATTTCCCAAGGGTTTACAGTACGAGGCTCTTCGATAAAGATATGTACCTACAAGTTATTAAAGGATCACCACCGCGTTTGTGAGTTCTTTGAAGTTGCAAGCTTTTATAGGTAACGATAAATGTTTATCATCAAGTGGGCCGTACGTATGTTTGCCAGCGATCTGATTTTTAAGGAAAAGAAAAATGATAAAAGTGTTAGTTATCCTGTGTGATAGTGTGATTTAAATCGTTAAGCTTCGTTAGCTACACAGCTAAACAAGCAAGCTCATCATCATCATCACCCGAAAGATGTCCACTGCTGAACAAAGGCCCTTAGAACGCCACAATGGACGACCACTCGCCACTTACATCCACTTGTTTTCCGCAACTCCCAAGATGTCTTCTGCATTAGCATTATTATATTACGATATTAGTATCGAAAGATCTGTCATACAGTAGGTATACATAATAACTGTCAGTCCGATTCCCGGTCTCAACGTGGTTGAGTAATATCTGATAATGATTGTGTACCTATTTACTATTCATTTCATTTATGACCTACCACAGAACGCTATCAGCGTAAGCGTCATCACAATGATCTTCCTTGTCAGGTAATGCGATGTCACTGTGACATTTTCTATAAATTGTTTCCGCACGGTCTCAATTCAGTTGATTTGACAATACCAACGCAAGTCGTATATTTTCATTCCTAGTCTCAGTGTGACTTAGTAAGAACTACCACTTATTCCTCGTAGTACCACCTGCCTGTTCCACCAGTGAGTGGAGAAGGAATTGTCTTTCCTCGTGGTATCACGGAATAATAATTGTTTCTCTACTTTCGATAAAATAAAAAATAACAAAAATATGATTTTGAATGCCTAGTGGCATTAAAAAAACGAAATTATAACTTCAGTACCAGCATAATCGCATCTTCTATAACAACAAAATTACAACTCCTATCTATAATACAGTTTCCGAAGTTTACCAGTAATTAAGTTTAGCTGCCTCATCTCCGGTGATAGACTTTGTTTTGGATATGAATTATTTACCTACATAACTACGTATGACTCCTTCAGTTGGTTTGATGCTCTAAGTTGCTTGCCCACCCCAGCTTGTAATGTTACGCGAAATGCGCCATTAGCAAACGCATAAAGCCTTCCGTTATGCACGGTTTAATTATGCACTCTATGCTTTTAATGTTACGGCGGCAATTTGACTACATCTGATTAGCCATTGCTGTTAAGGTTGAAGAAAATTGTATCTGCTTGAAATGTTATTCAGTGGCTGCATTATAATTGTGCTCTGTTTTCGTATAAAAGCTTTCCGTAAAAATGTGCTACGGCTCGGCTACGACTTTGCAACCGGTGGTGAGGCAAACGTTTTCTCTTTTCTTGGGAGTGTCGTTTGATAGCAGCATATTCACCATTTTGGCTGTACAATGAAGCACTTCTCTCTCTTGCATTACTAGCTTACTATTGAAATGTCAGACTAAGGCCAAAGGAGTATAAGTTTTGAGCTGTGTAAAATTAGTTACGGACAATGGACAATGATCGCGGTGGCAGACTCTAAACTTTGCACACGCTTGCGCTTGCTGTCTCCCCAGCATGAATCGTACGCTTTATTTTGATTGTAAATACCATGCTAATAATCTGTCTCACTGTTGGAATAATACATAACAAAGAAGTTAACAATAACATATAAAAATGGTACTTAATTAAATTAGTACAAATTTAAATTGACTTAATGCAACACCAACATTTTTCAAGAAGGTTAATATCAAAAGCCGGTAAATACTCCAAACAAATTCCTCTGGCAACAAAAGCCTTGAATTGAAAAAGAAAAACATTTTCAGAGCCGCTAAACTTCGCTGATTGTCCTCTAATAGACTACAGTTGTAAATGGAACATCTGTCATGTCCGACGTCGTTCAACGTTGGAACAATTTAAAAGACAATCTATCTCAGGGGCAGCCCGATAGCTACTTCCAATAAATCAGGGTACCACTTAAAACAGTGACGATTCTTCAGATGAGATAGCTCGGAATTGTAAAATTGCCAAATCTTGCGAGGAGTGTCTCTTGGAAGCAATCGATTATTAAGTGGAGATACCTACGTTTCTTTTGGGGATTGGTTTAATAGCTTTGAATAATATGGATTAGATGTGTTAGGCCGAATAAGTCGGATCACTACTTGCTTACAGAGATATCATAAAGTAAATAGAGATAAAATTACGTTCTTTTTTTATAATGACGGCTTCGTAAGATGATAAAAAGACCGAGTTTGCTATGGGATGTGTTTTAGACTTGTAGAACCAATTATGAACTTTCCGGTGTGAGTTCAACATGTATACGCAATTGAGCTGTGATCTTGCTCTCGAAGATATTGTACAATTACGAGTATTAAAAACAGTATTTAAGCTTTTTTTTAGACAGAAGCACATGATATGTAATACAGAAGCGGCGGGTAGCGGATCAGCAAGATCGAAATCATACAATCATAAAAACCAAAAATAGTAGGTAGCGACTTGGGTGATATTTGTAAATATTCCGTCGGTATGTTTGGGAATGTCTTGTGGCAACAGTGTAACATTTTGATCCTTCTGAATATATGTATTAGATAATTCCAATTTATATCTTTTGTTACAATCAGATTATCCAGTAAAAAAATCGACTTAAACATATAACATAAAGTACAAACTAAGACCTAAACCACAAGGTAAAAACCACCATTCCGCATCGTACCCGGCTCCAAAGTACTCAATTGATAACGTTGTACTCGTAGTAGGTACTCTGCATAATCCCTCTTAAGCCTTCGTTGCTATTGGATAAAAACTAGCAGTATTTCCAGTTTCATAAAATACGCTTAGTTTGGAATGGGGCCAAACAGTTGCCTTTATACGACAATGATCCATCAAAGTCTATCTGCAAAGAGGATGAATAAATTTACACCGACGTCTGTCAAATGACAAAGTTAAATAACTTTAAATCCCCTGAAAAGTAAAACGTTAAATCTGTCAGGCTTCCCTTCAGCTTTTTTGTTGGTTCACAATTAGTAGTCATTGTAAGCGGCTTCTGCATTTAAGCGTGATAAATTGGGAACACCCAGATATTCTGAAATATTTTATTCCGAAATCGAATCTTTCGCAAATATGATCATCATCATCATGTCAGCCGAAAGACGTCCACTGCTGGACATAGGCCTCCCCTAAGGCTCTCCACTCAGACCGGTCTTGTGTTTTTGAAAATCGCAACTTCGGTGCTTTGATACCTATTTTAAATTTTCGGATTTATAAAAATCGGATTTATGAAGAATAGGAATAGTCATATTAATTAGGAGTTTTAAAACATTCAAAATTATAAAAATCGGTATTTTGAAATTCGACTTTCAGAATTTAGTTTTTCGTAGTTATGTATTATACCGTGATAAATTATGTTTAGGATCTTCGCTTTACGTATAACTGTGAAAAATCCAGGACGTAGGAATACACACCCATGCATGTGAAAATTCTACATACATGTGAAGTTATAGCCAAGCTAATTAGCTCGTTGTAATGGGCAGGCCATATAGCATGGGAAATAAATATGGTCGTTGGGGCCGTAAATTTCTTGAATGAAGACCGCGGACAGGCAAGCGCAGCTTGGGACCTCTACCAACGAACCAAAGCAACTGGAGGTCTGTGAGGGAGCTTAGGTCTATTTATGTCCAACCGTGGACGTTCCGATAAGGCTAATATGATTATGATGGTGATAATGACAATGTGAAGTTAAATAAAATCTTGTAAAATCAGGGTGTTTTTGGAGATGCGATGAGGATTAGTCTTAACCACAGATATAGATTAAACTAGATTACGCAAATACATCTACGAGTACTTCGCGTGTCCGAACCCCAACCAAACGTCGGGGTTGGCCCCATACAAAGACTGACCGCTAACTGACTAATCATGAGTGACTGACTCGAGCCCCACGGCGCGGGGGGGCGGCGCATTTGAATAGATTTTGCGCAGAAATCGGGGAATTTACATCGCAAATTCGCTATTGAGGCGTCACAGTAGATATAAAAAAGTTACACGGTTGGTTTTCATACAGATTGAGGTGTTTGCGTTATCTAGTGTAACCCATATCTGTTTTCATAGTCCCACCTAGATAAATGGCGTCCCACACAAAGGGGATGGCCACATCATCACGATAGTAGAATGGTGTGACGTCGGAGTGCGGCACGTTGCCGTTGCGGTGCGCCCCAAGATGCAGATTATATGTGTCAAGTGCTCGGCACCGTATATCATCACGTAACGCCGTCTCACGTTACGGCGATGTGCCGTTTCATGTTACGACGCCGCATCGTCGTGATGTGGCCAGGCCCTAAGTTTGTCGACACGACGGCAGATTTTGTCTGTATTGTAAAGTAATTGAAAATGTAGAGTTATTCACGATGACGCGTGCCGTGGTTCTTATTACAATGTCATTAATGGCTTATTTTGATAAAATCACGCATCTTTGTGGATGGCACTAGGTATACATACTAAAAAAAAATATATAAGTAAATCAATACTAAAGTTACTCCTTCTCGCAAAAATGCCCTTTTTAGTATTTAGATGAAATTTGGTATGTAAATTACTATACCATCTAGAATAGTAGGTACCTACATACCTACTTTTTATCCTAATATTCCTACGTATCAGGATGAAATTTCTAAATCTCAATCGATAAGATGAGACATTAAATTTGTGGCGGACGTCTTAACGTAAAGTCTATACCTACTTCATTTCATTTAAGGTGCTCCTAGACGGGCTATACTTTTAATGAATTATGTGGCTACAACATTGCAGATTATATCCCGGCAATACAAAATACATTTTAATGCAGCATATATCTCGGCAATATTTCTGCAGCAGTATATGGCTCATTATTTTGTCTTTACATGGGCTACATACATGGTTAGTATGGCTGATTAACTCATACGCGTATGCAGCAGCTTACATTGTTTTAAAAGCAAAGTCAAAATCAAAAAAAAAACGAGAAAAATGTGGATTCGTACTTATTTCAATAAGCGTGATACGTTAGATATTTTAAGCCTGGACATAACTAATTTTTTGTAAAAAAAGCATTTTTGAAAAAATTAAGATTTCCGTATTTACTTTGCTGCCATCGAAACTAAACAGATAAAAAACACGAACATAGATGCTACTTGAACGAATCACGTAGCATAAGAAAGGGACGCACTTATGCCGTATAGCGAGACACAATAAAAGTGGCTGAGAAATATTGCAGTATTTTCGATTGCAAAGCGATTATTCCGGAAATATGTCTGAAATCCTAAACATTCATCGGCCACACTAAAAATATGTGGCAATATATCCCGGCCATACTAAAAATATTGCCGAGTGTTGCATAGTCTGGCCGTAAATGCTGGCTGATGCTGCCGGCCACACTATTGCAGCTATACATTTTCGTGAAAATATGGCCCGTCTAGGAGCCCCTTTAGAATTAGAAACCATAGCAACATTATATTGCGGCTCGTGAACTGTAATCTCCTTACAATTTGTACTAGAATAACAATTGACGACACGCAAATAAAGTGGCATTAAAACAATTTTATTTGTCGGCTCCCAGACTATTGTACTTGACTATATATTAGCTAGGTAATAAATAGTTGACCAGACGCAATATAATGTTATTGTGGTTTCTAATTCTAAATTAAATGAAGTATACATAGAAACTACTTAATTTAAACAAAAAACTGAGCCACCCTGCCGTAATGCGGCAAAATTCCAGAGTGCATCAAAACGAAATTAACTTCCACATTTCACTGAAACCAAAAAAAATTTTTTGCTGGAGAAAATTTAATAAGTCATACGTGCAGTAAAGTCATTAAGTGCGCTTATCCCATCCCGCGAGACTTCATTGTGCAGCGGGATTCCACTGTTAATTAACGCTGGGGCTTATGCCAAAGTAGCCTTTAATTGAATATTTAATAAAGTTCGAGATTATTATAGTATGCGTGTCAATGAACCAAGTTAGTGTTTAGCTTAGCGTGGTTGTCCAGAGATTGCATTACAAAAATAACACCAGTTTGTTTTTCTGTCTGTTTGTTATATTTTGCTAGTATACTGCTAGTTTACTGCTTGATGTGTTAGTGCAAATTGTTGTTTCACAGTCTTTTCATCACTATTTTACTTCGTTGCATTGACTCATGTCATTTTAACAATCTTGTATAGCGCTATGTACGATGGCTGTATTTCATTTTACAAGCTTTCATTTGGTTTCACCTATCCCGTTGTCTGTCTGTCTGTAATCAAATCTACCGAGTTAAATTTGACCAACTTCCTTCAACTAGTTGGATTGACTTAAAATTTGGTTTTTATGTAAATTACGTGACAATACAAGTACAGTCAAAAAAAGCTTGTATTAAAAATGGTTTTTTTACCAAAAACTTACTCGTATATATTTTAAGCTTCTGTTCTGTGACTCCGTCTGCGAAGAATTCGTTTATTATTTACGTTGTAAAAAACACTTAGGCCAAATTACCTGTCTATTTTCCTAGCGGGTGAGATTTCAAAATTTTGTCCCAGGTCCATATCACATCGGAATCAAGTAGCCTTTATGTTATTCCAGACCAGCCATCTACATACCAAATTTTATCCAACTTACAAACTTTTGCATTCATAAAATTAGTAGGTAAATCATGTTTCTATCTCTACCATCTCTTTCTTTATTAAACCTATAGTCCCCAGTAGTCATTACAAACTCTTTCTTTTAACCTCCTATGCAAAAATAGGGTTCTTATAAGTTTGACCGTTTTGTCTGCCTGTGTCTTTGTCTGTAATAATAACTCTTAAACGGATGGACCGATTTGAACGCGGTTTTTTATTTATTTTAAATCAAGTTTTCTAGCGATGTTTTTAGGGGAGCGCCAAAGTTCGCATACTCTTCGCTAGTCATACCGTAATTTTGGTCCGAATCATCGTTTGTCCGATTTTTTTTCCCACTGAAACCTTATATTTTTCTAAAAATTTTAAATGGTCATCCGATGGAAAACTATAGGTCAGGTTAGGTTTATTTTATAAGAATTCTAAACAATCATTGGATTCAGAGAAAAAAAGAGTTATGACAAACGATCGTTCTGACAAAAGTGACATTCGGACTTTCGATAAGTATGCGAGCCAATATCGACTCGTTTTTTAGACATGTTTCATCAAAATCGGTTTAGCCGCTTTTAAGATATTGAACTTTGAAGTGACAAAGTCGGGGGTTTTCCAACTTTTTGTTGGTTATGTTAGTTTGTTAATATTCCTGAACTCCATAATCATTGTCCATGTCTTTAGTGGAATTCGGAGCGCGGTCGAAGGGTGTGTTGTACAAGGCCGACCGATGACCTGTAAAGGTCGCGCGACGCTACTAAATGCGGACAACGCGGTTTTAGATATCGTATTTAGAAAAAAGCACGCAGCTACTTAAAGACTGTTAAATTGGGACTTGTCGAAGTTCGATAAAAAACGGCACATACGATAAACAACCTCTCACTCTAAATGCATAATTAAGCCTTATATGGTCCGTCACAGGCAATAAAATAAAATTTGTTGTAATAAAGTAAAATTGATTGAATTGATTTTTTCTCTGTGTATTTGTTTTCTGTATCGCTTACTATTTCTGGTGTACAATAAAGAGTCATTGTATTGTATTGTATTGATTGCATTGTCTTGTGTTAATGTTGTATTAATAAAACCGTTGTTTTGACGAGGAACGCTATTAATAATTGTATTTCTTAGTATTTTTGTTTTACCAATGAAACTCCGTGGCCCTATTTTATTTTCATATGTAAACTTGAAAGTTTATTTGAAAGTTTTCACTGTGGTTAAATAAGATTATAATTTTCTTATAATGTCTGAAAACCTTCTACAGACAGAGTTAGGTAATTACTTCTTTAGTTACAAAAGTAGGTATTTCGTAAAAAGGAAAGCATCATTAGCTAGCTTTTCTAGGAGAGCTCATTTGCGGCGGAGTCTGAAAAAACGTGCAATTTGTTGGCTTTGAAAGTTAGGTTTAGAACTTAAGCTGTCTTTACGGAGTAACTGATGAAAACGAAATACTTGGCTTTATGTCTGTCAGAAAAAAAAGGAGAAGTATGTCGTCAAATGAATACCGATCTATTAAATATAAGTATTTGTATCAGACTGAAGTTTGGTCGGTTGGGTTAATAGCTTGTCACTACTAATGGTAGAAACACTTTTAATCGACTTTTTAAAGCTTTATGTTTTTTTTTCGCTTCGCTCAAATTATCGTTTTGGAAATAAAAATGTCGGTAATTTACAATGATTCTTAACCGTTAGTCATTTATCTCGCAAAATTTCAATCATACCCAAACAGCCCTTTTCAAATTAAGTCTTAACCTGTACACCGCTCTTTGGTTATCTGGTCCCACATTTTTATAATAAAATCTTTTTCAAGATCATAACGGCTCGACAGGGCTGTTGTGATAAAAAATGATGATCATCAAAAATGGTCATTGGATGGTTGCACGGGTTAAAAACACAGCACAGTATTCACAGTGACTATAAACGTTTCTGTTGCTCTAGCAGGTGTTCCCTGTATAATGTATCAAAGACGCAAGCATTATCCTCTCTGCCAACGGCTTTGCTTCCGACGAAAATCTCAACACCGCCTCGGCTCACGAGTGTGTCGAATCTCACTTGGAGATGAATTGTAGATTTAAATTGTAACAGACTGTATGTGGACTGTATGATTCTTTCCCAAAACATCTGTGAAATATTGAGTAATAACTGCACAGTGCTGTTTGAAACTAAGACTAATGTCATACACAACCATCAAATGTGCTGCTGATGCAAATCAATAAAGTTTCCTAGTCGTCAATTGCATTTTTTTTAAAACATGTTTGTGCTGTGAGTGTTGCCACTGTTACAACTTTGCCCTGACGGTGAAGGGCGTACTCGGCAACAAACGGCACATATTTTTTTCATTTTGTTGCGTTAGTGTGGTTCCTATGCCAATTTGTTTGTGCACCACGTTTGTGATGGAATCGAAATGTGCAACCGTTTACTGTTAAAACATAACTGGAGACACGTGACTATTGAACAATGGAAGTACGTTGAGAAAAAAAATGAACAGAAATACCTATACGTTTTCTAGCCATTGGCTTTAATATACGCAAAAGTTGTCCACACACTTCCTACATCCCTTCACTGTTTCTCTGGGGGTGAATCTACCGGCTAATTATGGAACGGCCATTTTCCTTGTTTTTGTTACTAGTTTACTCCTGTGACGCATTATTTTGGCATGTTTTTATAGGATGCCACTAGCACTGGGTAATTAATTATGGCTAACTTTTAGGTAGAATACATATTGTAGGTTAATTTAAAGTAAAACCTTCGGCGCTTGGTTTTAAAATTGATCGCGTCTATTTGAGTATAATTTGTAACAATATTTGTTCTTCTTTTTACTTTATCGTTACAAAATAACTGTTTATGTTCGGTAACAAGATAAAAAAAATTCGGGATCTTCTTTTCTTAACCCGTTCACTGTCCGGTTTTTTTTTAGTTTTGCTATAATCCGGGCTACGCTTAGTACTTCAAATGCTTATGCGTTAATTTTTATTTCACACAAATACTTCATCGCAGGTCAGTGCTCAGTTGTTCATAAACATAGAGTAACATTATAATGAACTCACAATATCGTTCACTCTAATATGCATGCACTCAAGGCGCTGGATGAAAGTCAACCAAAATCATACATGCGTTGAAAGTATAAATTTTTTTGGTTAGCTGGAAGAGATCCTTTTTTAGGGATAAGCTCACTTTTTTTGTCCTCTCTGTGTTTTGTCTTTTTATTTTTATGTACAATATAGAGTTAATACAAATACATACATTTTACTATGAATTACAAAGTAACTGCGTTACTGTGTCTTCACTGCACCATTTCATATAGAATGTTACAATTAGCCCACCTCGATTTGAACCCAACACTGGAACGGTTTCCACCCGGGTGTTTGTAAAATTAACGCGGTTCTCCCGGGATTGGCTGCAGCTTTAATTAGAGCCGCATTTTTTTTTTTTTTTATACGACTGGAAGGCAAACGAGCAAGTGGGTCTCCTGGTGGTAAGAGATCACCACCGCCCATAAACATCTGCAACACCAGGGGTATTGCAGATGCGTTGCCAACCTAGAGGCCTAAGTTGGAATACCTCAAGTGCCAGTAATTTCACCGGCTGTCTTACTCTCCGCGCCGAAACACACCAGTGCAAGCACTGCTGCTTCACGGCAGGATTAGCGAGCAAGATGGTGGTAGCAATCCGGGCGGACCTTGCACAAGCATGCAGCCCGGGACGTTCGTGTTTCTTCAACTTTAGGGCAACGTCGCAGGTTGCATGTGGCATATGCTTAAAATGTTAGATACTTAAGTTCGATTTATTTTTTAGAATATAGTAGGAGAGAGTGAGGTAGCCCCGGTCACCATCGACAGTGTCGTCCCGCCTTCAGGAGCTACCCGACTCTCCCCTATGTTATTGTTAAGTGTAGTCAAAGACACTGAATCGCATATCAGGGTGGGTGATTTTCTTCACATTAAAAAATCATGTTAACGTTCCATACATTCACTGAAGAAATTAACTATGAAAAACTTCCACTTCGAGACGCAGTTCAGTTTCTCGAGTGTACTTGCCGATGAAAGCTCTCTAATGCAATGTAACTTCTATTCTCTTTCTGCACTATTCTTTTATTAGTTATAGCTTTGAATAGTTCAAATAATACCAACTGATCAACCGCGTAGTTGCCAAAAAAGGTCCGACCGTTCAAGATCGTGAAGAATGGCGGACATGAAGGGACGCCTTTACCCAACCCGGGCTATATATAAATGTATATTCGCACTTTCCTATTGGTAAATGCTTAAACCCTTTAAAAAGCTTCACCAGCCAGACATTTTTGCATAGATGTAGTAAACAACTCCGTCATTCCACTTTAACCCCCTCTCAGAAGATAATTGGAAGTATTTCTCACACTGACGGGCGCCGTTGACCCTTTAATAGGACAGCGGCAGCGGTAGGGTTAACTATACTAATTTAACCGGCTTAATTACTAACTAACTAACATGGTAATTAGGGAGTTGCCAAGGAAATAAACACGAAATTTTCCAATGTTGATAAAAACGGTGTCCAGTAAAATGCTGTCAAGCCTTTTTTACTATGAAATATTTAAGAAACAAGACAAAAAAAATGTGACATCTCTCGATGAGAGCGAAACAGATGTCGCTAGTGCTGCTGCTTAAGTAGCGTAGTAGAAAAAATCAACCTGAGATATGTGTGCATAGGAAAATAATGACATTAAAATTAAAATATTTTAGTTATAGTTATTAATTTATATTTACATTCTTCCCGTTTCATTCTCAACAATAAATCAAAATAACTAGAGATAAAAGTGCCAGTACCACGACAGTTTTTTGGTGCATAAGCCATAGTTGACAACCTTAGAGCGACCGCCGAGCGTAGGTATGAAAAGTGAAGTACATACAGGAGATTGTCGTCTGGCTGGTTCTGGTAAATGGTAAAAACCGAATTCTACACGGACGGAGTCGGGGGTAGCGGCTAATATAACATATGTACGTTTCCGTGCCAAGCCAGTGGGTAGCATATGTAAATTCCTAATATCGGATACAGGGTTAAACCAATTCTACTTCCGATGATCGGTTGGCGTTCTGCCACGTTGTTTGAAATGCCACAGAGTGGCGTAGCAACGTCAGTGACGGCACAATTTTCGCTCGATACATGCTTGAATGTATTGTGTGTTTTATTGCTATCTGTAGCGTGTTGAATTGAAAGTTTATAATCGAATAAGCAATTTGGGCGTAGTCTTTTGGTCGCTGCGTATATTATGTAACTTACTTATATAAATTCATATTGGTCTGAGTATAATGCGTGGAATAATGAAGGCTTGTTCTTAAAACGAATACGTACACGTTTTCCTAGAAGGTGTCTGTTCACTTTGACCTTAAAGATGTCCAGGTTATAGCGATAGATAGAGCCCTGTGACAGACGGATGGACAGACAGACAGCGGTGTATCAGTAATAGGGTTCCGTTGGCACCCTTTAGGTACGGAACCTTAAAAATAATATATACTTAATGTAATGTAACGAAATGGCTCCAGTGGAAACAAAATGTCGTAGTATAGTAACAATAACTACTTGTCCAGTTCTCTTTCAGCTGTCATTTTGTCTCACTGTTGTAAAACACGACGTTTTCTATAATCGAATTATTTTCCTCGCTCGTATCGACGACTTCCATTTTATTTCTCCGTATCTGTTGAAACAAATCGTACAAATATAAAAGTGATTGGTATCGATGGGAATGAAGGCCATTAATAATTGAAACGTTTAGCAATAGGTGTCGCTATTGATAAACGTCGCGTACAAATGTATGTGATATTTGTTTTGTGCTGGAGTCATTGTTTATTGATAATCCACTAACCTCTTCTTAGGGGCTGTTTCACCTTCCATTGATTAGTGTTAACTGATGGTTAAATGTGATGCCGTCTCTATTTGTTTTGTTCGAAGAGACGGAGACGGCATCACATTTAACCGTCAGTTAACTAACACTAATCAATGGATGATGAAACAGCCCCTTAGAGTTCTTGAGTCAAAATGGTGAAACCAAACCATTGTCAAATAAATAAATAAATGGTCATTTTACTATGTTTGTCCATCTGTTAACTCGAGATTCTTTGTACTAGAAAGCTATCCCACTAATATAATAAATGCGAAAGTTTGTAAGTCTGTTTTTTCGTTTATTTGTTACTTCATCACGTCAGATTAAGATGAAATTCGGTATACAGATAGTTTTAGTCCCAGGAAAGGACATAGGATAGTTTTTATCCCGGAAAATTTCATAGTTCCCGCGGGATAGTGAAAACCGAAATTTACGCAGACGAAGTCGCGGGTTACGGCTAGTAATTTATATCTTTGGACATAACAAGTACATCAAAACGTGAACCGTTGTATTTAGAGTAGAAATGCTTTTTTGTAGTCTACTTTAGGTCCGAAGGTTTTCCAAAAATGTCGCAGTTCTGCTTATAAAGAAAAATGTTTTTATAGTGTAAGAGAATATTTGACATGATACAATTGAATTGATTTTCAAACTCAAACTCAAACTCAAACTCACAATATTTATTGACAACAAAAACACACTACATCACAGCAAAAACAGTAAAAAACATAAATAAGTAAGTAAATAAGTAAGTAGTTTTAAATAAGTAGTATTTTCATTTGACATTTTAATTACCACTGACATTGTTTTATCTTATAATCTTAAGAAATAGGACATTAAATATTTGTACACCTGCATGCAGGTTGAATACGCATGGAATGTTAGATATAAGACCTTTGTAACCGTGTTCTGGCAAATAAATGAATTGATTGATTGATTGATTGAATAATAAGTAGATAAATCCAGAAAAAATAACAATTAAAACATTAAAGGAAGTTCTTAAACAAGAAACGTAATTAAAGCTTCAGTTAGTCGCATTGTGTTCAAGTTAAACAGTGATAAACAAAAGAGCTCTTACACTGAGTCTACAGAAAATTAAAATCTCAATACCCATAGGTACAAGCAAGGACTTAAATATCTATACAGCCATAGCGTCAAATATATGTTAAGATCGACCTTATGGCAAGTGGCATAAAGGTGTTTAGATGGATTGATTCGTGTTCAAGAGTCTGAACAATGCTTTAAACTCTATATTGTTTATTTTTATAGAATAACATACTCTGTGATTCATTCATTTGTTCTCGCTCTCTTACTTTTCACCACAAACATCAAACACATGTGATTTTAATTAATAAAACCCAGCATTCAAGCTACAAAACCTTTAATTTATATTCCCACGAACATAATGTGGTTACATAATGTAACGTGTATATATTTATGCCATTGACTGTATAAATACTCGGAAAAATTATATTCGACCTTCGACGAAATTAAACGACCTCATAGAAACCAATTACGTACCGGCTTTAACATAAATTCGGAGAAGCCCTTACGTTTTCTGTTGACGAGGATACCCAACTACTTTCCTTATCTTTCTTTCACAGTCATACTAAATCACTGAGTATCCCTAAAAAAAACCTACTTAAGTATATAGGTACCTACTAAGATTGATTGGGACTGCCCAATTATTGGGCAGTCCCAAGATACCAATAACACTGATTTTTAAGAGCCTCTGCAGACCGTAGACTTTCTATCCGTTATAGTGTACGCACTTGCACAGGTACATCTTTATACTGACTAAGAAGCTTAACTAAACTATCACAAGAAGTCTGCGTTCTGCGGGGGCTGTAAGACCAGAGAATCGAGGAACCATAAAACGACGGCAGCACATCTCACAGATAAAAAATTCGTCGCAATCACCTAACAGGGGGCACACACAAGCGTGCAATCATTCGCACTTACATGTATTTACAAAATGAAATGAAAATGAATGAAGAGCATGGATTTTGTTCTCAAAAATATTGATTCTAATTAATTTAGAATGATCTGAACCAGAGTCAAAATCTGGTTCGAAAAATTCAAAGACTATTTTTAAATTGTTCATCTCTTATTACTTTCATCACCACGGACATTATTGAGAAATTATTGAAGTATTATAAATAAATATCTCTATTTTTTCATTCCTCTTCTGATATTTTGTTCTTTCTTAGTAAGAATTTACGATATTGATCACGTATTTGTGCGAATGTCAATGACCTAGCTTTACATTTCGTCAATACTTTGAAAAATCTCGTATCTCAAATAAATGGTTCTCTAATTTTTCGCAGAAAATTGTTTCGCCGAATATTACTTCTCAACCAACTTTTCGCAGAATATCATTTCGCCGAATGATCACTTGCCAACTTATTAAAATGTTTAGTTTTATTTCCCAACCTCACACTTACCAACTGTACGTTTGGCTTGATTGTTATAAAGTCACTTTTCAAAACGCCAACTTTCGGTTAGCAGAATGTTTTGGTTGGCGTAATATTCGTTTCGTTGTACAATGTTTCCCAAATGTTTTATTGAATAAGGGTTTCGTTTAGTAACTATGTAATATAATAAGTAATGTGGATAAGCGCAACATTTCCGTTGTTTTTGTTTGTGCACTAATAAAGCGTTTGTGACAAACGCCCAGAATTATATAGGTAACAATGTTTGACTTTTTGATACAATACGGCAATGACCGCGGTATCAATCTTGTACCAAATGTGTGTGTGTTAGATTTCGAAAAACCGGCAATCGCTCTCTTCGGACAAATTTTGAAAATATTTATTTACAAGGATGCCATTTTCAATTCAATCTTATTTTACATCAGACTCATGTTTTGGATATTTAAAAGAAATATATTAAAAAAAAATACGATTCTGGCACTCGCCGGCCGCTGCCGCGGCACGCTCGCTTCGCTCGCTCGGCTTCGTGCGCTTTTCTCGCCGTTAACCTAACACGCTCCTCCTCGCTTCGCTCGTCGTCGCACCTAACTGGACTTTGCCATTGCCACACATTAAATTTATGTTGATGTACTTATTACTAAACTCTTATTTGTAATTAATATTGCCAGTTGATAAAATGATGTGTGTCTGTTAAGTACTTACTTTTTGTAAATAGTTGGCTTATGTATAAAAAGGGAACTGTTACACTGACGAAACGTTATTCGTTTAATAGTTGTTTGACCTAGTGAAAGATTTGGCAAATGATAAGTATTCCAAACGTTTTAAGTCATTGTGATATTCTGCTATATAAAAATTCGACCAAATGACACGTTGCCATATAAAAAGTTGGTAATAGTTAGTTGTCAAAGTGAATCTTCGGCGAAACGTTGGTTGGCAAATGATATTCGGCCAAATGAAATTCTGCGAAAAGGCAGAACACCCAAATAAATACATCAACAAAATTTAATCTTGACGTAACCGTCATAAATTGCATTCAGAAAAATTATCCATTTTGAGATATGAGTTTTTTTTAAGTGGTGACGATTAGTCGATTTTTTGCAATTCAATTTTCAGTGGCATTGCTGCTTGCTAGACTGATTTATAGGGTTGCCCGAACGAAGTTTATTTTGTAATGCTACTGTTAAAACTGACTGTTTCAGTAGTCGAGTTGACTTGAAATTTGGTATATGTTTAGTATATGTAGTTTGTATAAAAATGCAGGTACAGTCAGCAAAAAGTACAATCAGCAAATACACGTATATGTAGTAAAATCTTTTTTACAAAAACTGATATTTATCAATACGTTACACAATTTTTGCAGGACCTCTGAAACGATAATGTACATACCAAGATAATTATATACAAATATCTCTTATCTTATAATCCCCGTGGCAACTCTAAGGAAATATAAAAGTAAACAAATCCAACAAATGTTTCCCTTTTTGCTTCCCAAATGAAGAAAAACGCTAAAACACAGATTAATATTACAGTGTTGCCATAATGGCGGTCCATTTTTCACCAAGAAGAATAATTTTACAAGGGTAACATTATCGTTAATAGCATACAAGATTTAACACTTTGTGCAATTAAAGCCTAATGGCTTAAGGTTCCTTATTTTAGAGAACCTTTTTGAATATGAGAAACTATACGTAGCATAATAACTATGTAAGCTTACGAGTGGGTACTTACGTACTAACTCAAGGTTTGAAAAAAGTTATCGTATACTTGAACATGGTCTAGTTCTTACAACAAATTAATCGCTGAATGAAAATTGTCATACCTACCAAATTAAAAACACTTATTTAAAAACAAAAATATTTTCCCTACATTACAATCAAAATGTTTTTTAGAACAAAAACTTACACCAATAAACCATTTTTTATAGACGGCCAGTGAAGTCGTGACTACATTAATACAATGTTTTTTTATCTGCTATCGCATTACATTGCTGCTCTAGATCAACTGCATTTAAGTTAACCCCGCGGCTACGCAATGTATCACATGACTTGTAATTATACGTAAAGCCTCAGTCAGCTTAAGTCAGCTAAAGATATTGAGTCTATTTATTTGTCAAAATATAATGAACTAGACAAAGCAAAACAACGAGCAGGGGTCAGTCAATTCTCAGGTGCAACTAAAACTCCAGCAAATTGCTGATCACCGCTGAACTATTTTCGAAGAAATTCGCCAACGCGATTTATTAGGGTCCCAATAAAACTGTCACCCAACGATTTATCTAGTCACCGGCTAAAGAGTGGACTGAACTAGCCTCATTTATTAACAGACGAAACCTGCCAAAAAGTTTGTTTCTCGGAATTAAACTGCTTTGTCGGCTTAGTGATTTTCTTTTGCAATTAAATGACGGACATGATTAATTTTTAAAAACTAAGACATTTAGTTCGGGGCAGTTGCCATTAAAAAGTCGATATGTCACTCGTCGGCAACGTGAAGGATCTGCTAGGCTTTCTCCAAGAGTTAAGCTGGCATGAATAGTGCCTACGTCAATCACGTAAAATAGGCGCACTAAGACGTCTAGTTGCGGAAAACAGCCTGCTGCTAAACAAAGTAATAGTCAAAATAACTGTCGTAACAATAAAAATACAATTTATATCTTTATGGATGGACGCCTTTTCGGTAAAACGGGCAAATTGGATCATTGCAAAGAAAAGGTACCCCCCTGTAACGGCGGTATCCATACTTACCGCCATACAGGGGGGTACCCTTTCTCTGCAGCTGACTGTACATATTTTGCTATTCTGTCGGCATGGAAAAAAAAGATAGCAATCAAATGGTCAATGTCCAATTTGCCTTAAAAATATATACTTGATTCTCATTTCGCAATCAAAAAATAAAGGTTCACAACTGTTTAGTCGAATCTAGGTGGAGATGGTCAATGGAAAATATAATCTTCTTAATCAGTTCCAACTGGCAGAACGTTGAAGAGACCTTCAAAATATAAACTTATTTATGATTAATTAATTAAGAGACTAACCCCCGTTATCTGAAGACTACAATCGGGATAAATAAGTGAATATTTCCATTGTTTTCCTCTTTTATTACAAAAATTCTTCTTAACAACAGGGAACGCCGTTTCTGCATCTTCCTCGCCATAGTTCACATTACAAGGAGTGTTCTAGCGAAAAACTTCCATCTCCCTCCAATCCGAAAGCGGAGCACAAGAAACCTTCCATTAAATATGATCGAGCCATTCAACATTGTGCGGGAATTGAGGGCCTATTATCCTTATCTAATTCTGCAGTGCTTCCTCACATAAACCAGACTTTGTGGCATACGTACGATCGGTGCGTGCGTACGACGGCGGGCGATTATTATTATTTTTTTTTTTTGGTTTGCACTCGTTGGTTATAATGTAGTCTTAATTTGAGTAAGCATGGCGTTGTTTACAAAAATCTCAACAACCTCCTAAAAGTTTAATACTAAAGAATATTTGGCGCTTTTAAGTATATACTTATATAACAATAGCTCTTACCTGATATATAAGATGCTTTACAAGTATCAATTAATTCAAACCTGACACATTTCCTGAACGCTAATTTCAAAGGTAAATTGTGATTACGATTACAAAATATTAAAAAAGAATTGTTAAAAAAAAATTGGTCAACTTGTATTGTCATATTCATATTCCTTTAATCTTTCCATATTAATGAGTAAGTACCTACCAATAGCCAAATATGTGGTCCATCAATTTTTATACAAGTTCCTATCAAGTGAATATGTCGCTTAAGTCGAACTTTAAAGTTAACAGGCACGTCTATTGACATTATATTTTATGACATGCAAACGACTACCAACTTTAGGGTGGTAGACCTCATAATGTGGCTGATGGTACTACCTGTCTATTAAAAATGATTATCAGAGTAGTTTTACTGGAAATAATCGTAAAAAATTGGCGATTACTCGTCTGCGTCTCTACGCATTCATCTATCATCAAAACTTTTTAAAAAAATGAAAAAATGGCAATGACTTCTGGAGCTAAACTCGCTTCCGCCAGCACCTTCATACGCGCTAAGGCGTTAAAAGCCTTCGCCCCACGAAAATGAATTCGATAAGGTAAACCTAGATTTATGCGGCCTGCCTCACCCTAAAACAATAATTTCCCTTCTGCCGGATTTGCATAGAAATTGAAGCAGCGGTGGCCCAGTGGTGTGACCTGTTGCCCCTCAAGCATGGTCGTGGGTTCAAGCCCAGGTTTGATAAAAAATATTAGCGAATTTAGTAAGTGGGCGTTTTCAAAAAAAGCGTATTTTAAGCTCTCGAAAGAGATATTTGAAAAAATGCGAGATGTATGGGGTGGCACCGTCGCGACCGCACTAATCTATGACACAGTATATATATGTATAATTGGTTTCGATCGATTTAAATTGGTTTCGGCTTTAGCTTACAAAGCAAAAAGCAGTATAGAAGCTACGAAGAAATCGATCGAAACGAACACACTCACACAGACGCGCGCTCTACACGGCCTCTAAGGGGGTCTCGCGGTAAGTACAACAAATCGATCGAAACCAATTATAAAAAAGTACATAAATTATTATTATAACATTCAGCATTCCATTGCCACAATTAGGTATATTTTATATTTATCTTAGTAATAGCAAGCGTAGTGGCCACACATGGTGGGTTTACATTTTACATAAATCGCATATAGCCCCTATTTATTACGCTATTGTCTGATTTTGTTAGACATGTTATAAACGAGGCTTGTATTTTACACATGACAGCAAAGAAGCTAAATATTGAGCAACATATTCATAAAATATAAAGTTTGAGAAAACGACAGTATATTGAAACGTGTTTATTTATTCACTGAAGATACCCAATTCTATCAAATATATACCTTTGCAAATCGAATTTATTGAAATCGGTGAAGGAGCAGGAAAATGTTGCGTTAACTTCTTATTACTATCCGACTGCTTGAACGAAAGTTGTGTCTTTCAACCGTATCGGGTGTGCATCTCTCTCTCCCTCTCTCTCTCTCTCTCTCTTTAAAAGAGAGCTTTTTAATTTTCAATTTTTTGAACATATGTAGTTAAGGGCTTTACGGGTTACAAGATTAAGGGGAGGACACAACGCTACTTTTGAAAAATATTATTTCCGAAAATATTAAACGTAATTTAAACAATTGCTTAATTGTCTTGTTTTTAATATTTTGCTTTGAATATTTTCTCCAATAAGCTTTTATTAAACTAGCTCGACTATCTATACCTGCCTGTTATTTAGCTAGATAACCTGCGGGTCTGAACTTTTGTGAATAAATTATTATTCACAAAGGTCTATTTGTTCATTGTTTACCAACGAACAATTGGAAAGCTGTTTGTTATTTAAATGGTATTGCGACCTTGCGGTATAATTATATCTTTTATTTTACTTATTGATTTTATCATAATTCAGGCGTATCGAATAAACAAGTAAATTATACAGCGTGTATTTTTTGATACTACCTCAAACTTAAAGGGCAGTTAGTGAAGGCCAATAATCACATTTTATTATACATATTTTAGTAAAAAGTGTAGACTTATTATTTTACCTATAAAATTAATTAGCACACAATGTATCACTAAGCGATACTACTTTGTTTTTATTTTATTCAAACCGTGTGTGTGTCTGTCTTACTTTGGTACACATATTATTTAACCCAATGAACAACGTATACCTAAAGCAAATATTTAAGCATGGGGACTACTTTTCGAGATAAATAGTGTTGAATTTATTAAAAAAAAATTGGCCAAATGTCATTAATCACTCCTTCCCTCTTGAACTCTCGCGCTTGGCCGGTTTTATTCTTTTGCTTCACTTAGAAACAACCGGCATTATTCAGTGTTAAAAAAAGAACAAAAAAGTGTTTCCGCCCGGGATCGAACCGGGGGCCTTCTGCGTGTTAGGCAGATGTGATAACCGCTACACCACGGAAACCATGTCAGTACTTGGTCAAATTAAGAATTGAGTCCGACAAAAGAAGGTGAAAGCTAAATGTAAACAAACAAGTCTAATGCGTGATCACGCATAAAAAAAGCGGTCAAGTGCGAGTCGGACTCGCGCACGAAGGGTTCCGTACGTTTGTTGTATGGGAGCCCCCCTTAAATACTTATTTTATTTTAATTTCAACATATTTTTAAAGTGAATATAGGGCTAAATATTCTATATTTATTATTCTTTATTTTTTTTATTATTCTATATTTTATATTTAGAAAAAAAAAAAAAAATATCACGTCTGTTGCTATAGCGACCACAGTCATACATGATCTGTGAACATTTCAAGTGTCTAACTATTGCGGCTCAAGAGATAGAGCCCTACTGTGACAGACAGATAGCAGAGTCTCAGAAATAGGGTTCCGTTGGCACCCTTTGGGTAGGGAACCCTAAAAAGGGTCTCTTAATCAAGAGGTTGTTAAAATAAATTAGATCAAAATTAATATACTATTTATTATGAAAACTTAAAGCCGCACATGTCAGTTTTTTTGCTGCCTGTGCTTTTTTTGACTATACTAGTATAAGTAATGGAGTTCCATTGTCATTCAACCAAAACAATGTAATGTAGTCCAAATTTTAAGTCAATTCAACCACTAAAATTGGATCAAAATTTATTATTACCTAGATTATTTTGAAGCAAACAGACGAAATAATAAATAACCCTCCTTCGGGCAGTCGGATGAATTTGTAATAATGAAAATCCTACCCTTGAAATCTATTTACTTTAAAAAAACTATGTTTCCGCCCGGGATCGAACCGGGGGCCTTCTGCGTGTTAGGCAGATGTGATAACCGCTACACCACGGAAACTTGTTTACAGTATTCTCCAAATTCGCAACTGTATATCGAATACCACGATACAGAGTGAATGTGGTTCACCTACATTCACTTGTTTTTATTAATCAGCCATCATAGAGTCATAAAGATAATTTCTGTTAGTTACTTACGCGTTACTTTTAATTGTTTTATGGTGAAACGATAAGTAACTTTAATCATTCTATTAATCCTGGATTGGCTGGTAATAGATAAAATTACAGAAACATTTTAGATCAAATTATTTATTGCATTCTGCCTCGTAGAAGTTTGGTTTTGTCAGTTTCACTTTTAACCAATAATAAATTTGTACGTCTATTTAAAAAGGTACAAATGGATTTTTAGGAATTAAAATTAGACTAAATAGTTAAATTAGATAACATACTTCTCGTTGCCGGATTGGTCTTAAATTAAGCAGGTTTATGATGATTTACTAGCTTATGCCCGCGACTTCGTCTGCGCGGACCTGGGTTATCGCGCGGTGGCGCCCTCTATCGGAATAAAAAGTATCCTATGTTGATTCTCGGGGCTTAAACTATATCTATACCAAATTTCATCAAAATCGGTTCAGCGGTTTCGACGTGAAAGCGTAACAGACAGACAGACAGACAGAGTTACTTTCACATTTATAATATTAGTAGGGATAGGGATTGACAATGCTAAGTACAGTACCGTCAAAAAAACATGCACATTGAGCAGTTATGTGTGAAGTGAACAACTAAAAGTCGCAAAGTGAAGCAAAGCATAACGGTCTTAATTGAAGGATCCACGGAAAGAACAGCTAAGTGACTTTTTTTTTAAATTGAGGTTTTAATCTCAAAATGTAGAGCTCGCAAAGTACTATGACTTATCATTGCATTAAATAATCTGAAAACATTATAAATTGTATTTTTTTTATTATTAATTAATCTTAATGACATTAAACAAACATACACAATACAATCACGCCACACACATACTTAAAAAAGAGCTAACCTAAGATATCTTAACTAACTATGGAAATGAAAATTATTATAAAAAGAATATATATTTTTTTAACTTTTAAAGAAAATGGTTACCATAGTAATTGTTCGTGATAACTAACTTTCAAACTGCTATAACACAAAAAATTGCTTAGGTGACTAGACATGTTCTTTCCGTGGACCCTTCAATCATATACATTTATAATGTTTTTGAAAATTTAGGTACCTACTTTTAAAATTATCTGACAGAAAATAAGGATTGACATCATTTTCCTCGTTCAAACATACCGTTCCGTTAATATAATATTTCCACGACGATGCCTCTGTTCATTCAGTATAAGTTAATTTAAAACAAACAATTTATAAAAGATAAATATGTACTCAACTGTTTACTAAAATAATCCGAGATTCCATTTCGCTGACAATTATTTACTTACAATTTGAACATATTTGCCATTAATTAGTTAAAGTTTGTATACTAAAATTGTTAATTAATTTCAGTTTACGTAACTAGTTTTGCTCGGCAAAATAGCACGATGTTATAAAAAAGGTGAAGCAAAAGATAATATACCGGGTGTGGCTTGTAATACGAGCAAAAAACTAAAACATAGATCGTCCACTTTCTCGTTTACCGTCTAGTCGAATAAAAAAAAAGCAAACTTTTATCTATGATATTTTTTACAAGAATATTCTCTGTTACTGATTAGATTGCACCATGTTATTCTAAGGTACAGTCACCAGCATTCATATCTAAAAAAATAAAAAATAATAAAACAAAAACATTTATTTCAGACAATTAAAACCATACTTTGTTAGTGACAAGGTTGACTTATACTACTATGTTAGTTAATCATAATCAAAATCAAATATTAATTTTAATTTATAATTCATTCATTTGCAATAATCATTAATAAAATTTAATTCACTGTAATTATCATTCCTAAATCAATAAATATTTTCCAAAAAATCAATAGGTATGCCTTATTAAATTATTATTAAAGCAGAGCCCTACCTTGATCGGTCAACTAACCCCCCTCTCACGTGTAAACTCACGAACCGACCGAGAGCAGGACAGTCAAATCTCTCCATCAACATCTTCAGGATGCCGTTGCCACTCTCTCGCGCACGCGTTATTAATGATGCAGATTTTTTGCGCATGAGTGCATGGAAATCGTCAACGGCAGCATCAGCAAACATGCCCGACGCACTACAAAAACGAGGGAGTCGCAACAGCGCCCTAAAGACATTGTTGTATTGTATGCGAAGAGCAGCGTACGACCTCTGCGTGAAACTAGTAGGCATCTGCCACAGCAGAACGTGCAAAAACATCGACACGTCCTTCCGGCCCTAGAAATAGAGTCGCATCAGATATTTACGCACGCTTGTTGTCTCAGATAGTGGCGCTGGTGACTGTACATACATACTTCAGAATATGTTACACGAATTCACCGATTTGTTTAATTCTATACATTTTATTTTCATGAGCCGTAACTTTATTATTTTACCTTTATAAGGAGCCCGAAATGTCGTAAATCGCCTGTATTATAAGCCATTAAGCGTAGATAATGGGCCAAAAAGTAATCAAGACAGAGACAATATGTGAGAGAGTTCAAGTATATAAAGTAAAATACAGTACAATACACTTTCGTGGTACACCACACATGTATGAAAGTAAATATCATAATCCAGTATACTACAAAAACTTAGAACTAAATATTTCACAAACACTAACGCGAACACCATTTACTTGAAACTCATTGTCAAACGTTCTGCAAATAAATATATATGTATATAAACATACAAAACACTCTCGTTTTGTCTTCGCTTCTTTACTTTATACAATTACGCGAAGTCGTTAATAAATGTTAACGAAAAGGTTGAGTGTTATGGTTCATAAAGTATCTTTATTTCTAATTATATTTATGAGGGTTGTAACTTTTGTTATTTGATTCCTTAAAATTAATATTAGGATTCGAATTATGACTTTATTGGGACCGTGCAAAGTGGGTGGGGAGAGCCTTAACCATCACAGCGCTCGCTACGGCTAAAAATTAAACCAGTCATAATAATAATTTATTGAATCAGGCGTTACTTTGCGGAGGTCCATATCAATGAACTAAAAGAATTTAAACAACAGTCATTCTAACAACTGGTAGCATGGTGTACGGTTGTGTCACTCTGAAGATGAGCTCTGGTTGAGTTCGAAACGCGTCAGTGTGTTGTGATGGTGGTGATAGATGGGTTTGTGTAATTTGTGTGTGCTCTTACAGTGTGGAGGTGGAGGAACTACATGAACACGCATAATTTGCATAGACTTTGCTATCTTAGGGTGAGCGAGGAAATTCTTTTAGTTCAGTCATAATAATGTCAATGTCAATGGTCTTAGCAATGTTCATCTTATGTGTTGTTGTGAATTATAAAATTGGCCTTCTAACGCCCAGAGTCCTTTATAAAGGACTTATTACAATTTTCAATTGAACACTATTGTAATTTTATAAATCAATTATTTTACTTGGGCGTTAGGAGGTTACTAACCAGAATAATGTTTGTAAATTCTACAGATTTCCAAAAGGACTGTATCTCAGTAATGTACCTGTGTGCCTAATGACATAACATTAAATGTTTATACTTATAGATGTAACTACAGGGACAGTGGACAAACACTCGGACGTCTACCTTATAAGTGTTATGTATGGTTATAAAACAAATATTTTACATTGTTATCATGTTATAAACTTTTAAAATGTCATATAACATTTTAATACCAATGTGGGAACGTTTAAAACATCTAAGAAGTTATAACAAAAGTTATAAAAGTGTTAGACAATGTTATCGTATTTTATAACGTTATATAACATTTATAACGTAACACAGCACAACATAACATTTATTTTTGACATTTGTCATTGGGCTCTGCTCTGTAAAATCGAACATTGTTAGTTACTACTCCTCTGGTAATTTGTTGGGCTCACACGATACAGGCTCGACCTAGTGTGTGAACCACAGTTAAACTTTAGTTCATAAGTAGTATGGCTATTAATATTGAATTGTATATCTCTATGACTGTGAAATCTATTTTAGTAAATAAATCATTATCTTATCTTATCTTATAACACACGGTGTGGTAATACCATTATTTATTGACCACATTCATTTTGACGTGGTAGTAATAACGTACTCAGTCACATTATCGTCAAAGGCTCTGGTTAAGCATAAGTAGCCGGCTTCAGATATGCATTCGAGGCTCGTTAAAAGTTAGAACTGATACGAAGTTGGAGAGAGCGAGATAAAAACTACTCAAAAGTTACGTACTCTGCTGTGTCGCTCGATCTGATATAAAAACTTTTTGTACTTAAATAAAGGAGGCTTTTAACAACTTTTTTACAAGTTTCGGTGACAAAATACAATAAAAATCTTGTTTAGGTATTGGCTTACAATAAATGGGCATAATTATACAGTACGAATTTATAACATCTTATTTTATATATTTGTTACTTAGATCACATTGATTAGTGTTTCCTATTTAATAGTCGCATTCCCTTAAAATTTGGCATATATTGTGTAGTTTACAAAACGATATAAGTTAAGCACGAACACGAGTTAACGATACAAATTAAGCAAGTACTTATAACCCATTGTTGTAGCTCTAGGTAAAGTCAAAGAAACACATGAGTCATGTCATGTTACACAAGCAAAGCCCGCATCATTCACTGTTTTTAATGATGCATGAAGTGTAAATAAAAACAAGTGGATGTTGCTGACTTCTATGCGACTCATTCATCAGAGGGACTACTACGAAACGAAACTCGCAAATCGAAGTACGTACCGCACCATCCCTTTCACTCGCGTATTAAATGACATAAGCGTCAGCGGGACGGCAACATACGAAGTTCGAATTTTGCACTTCGTGGTGGCCAGCAAGGCTACCACGAAATTCAAAAATCGAAGTCCGTATCGTACCGTCTCGCCTACGCTTATGTTATTTATTATGAGAGTGAGAGGGACGGTACGATACGAACTTCGAATTTCGTGTTTCGGAGTAGCCCTTCAGACTCAGCACTAAACTGCTAATTCAACTTCTGCGTAGTTGAGGCTTGCGGGTTTACCGCTGTCTGCCGCACGCGCTTGGATTTATAGCTTCTTAGTCCTGAACTATCTTGACGTTTTAGGCAAAGGATTTATTTCAGAGATAACGCTATTGGTTAATAAAGCGGACAGTGCCCTCTGGGATTCAGGACAGCGACTATCTTTGGAATAATTGTAACGTTTTATTACACATAACACATATGATAATTACAATTAAAAATCCTAAAAAAAACTACTGTTGGTCATAGGCCTTCGCCATGAACCTCCAGTTGCAGTGCTTCGGTTGGAAGTGGCCTGCATCCACTGTTAACCTGCGGCTTTAACCACACTTACAATTTCACTTTTTAATTGACTGTATACTCAATGTTTCTTAAACAACATGTGAGATCTGACGATCTTAACGGACAGATGTTAGTTACATATTAAATACTAGCTTTTGCTCACGGCTCCGCCCGCGTGGTATTCGGTTATCGCGCGCTGTTCCCTCGGGAACTGTACATTTTTCCGGAGTAAAAAGTAGCCTATGTCACTCTCAGGGCCATTAACTATCTCTATGCCAAAAATCACGTCGATCCGTCGCTCCGTTATGGCGTGAAAGACGGATAAACATACAAACACACTTTCGCATTTATAATATTAGTATGGATTCTTGATTCAAGCACAAATATTCGTATCTTTCATACAAATATCTGCCCCGATCGGATGTCGATCCCAGGACCACAGTCTTCATAATCAGGTCCTCTAACCACTAAGCTATCCGGTCTTCAAATAATCAAACCACACGAAACTAAAAATACCACTTATCTATTTTAGCGCATCTAACAAAACTTCAGAAGCGGTATTGATTTCCACCTAAAAATATAATATTTAGGTCAAACGTAATTTTCTACGAACTAATTGCGGCCTAGCCCTGTATTACGAAGTGCAAAATTCGAACTTCGTATGTTGCCGTCCCGCTGATGCTTATATTATTTACTACGAAAGTGAAAGAGACGCTACGATACGAACTTCGATTTTTGTATTTCGTAGTAGCCCCTGCCGGTGATCCACTTTGTCTAATATTGTTCGTCATGCGTTAACAATACGTGTCACGGCGAGTGTGACATGCGATATTCATTTCAAAGAAATTTCTGTACGCGCGTAGTTACATCAATTAACCCTTTTCTTTGCGTTACTTGAAAATTATGGATATGGAATTTTGAACTCAACTTCGCTCTTTGTATTGCTATTAAGTAATTTAATACTTTTTCTTTTCAGTTTTTAGCCAAAAAGCTTAAGCCAGTTTGAATTCGGGGGAAGGTGTTTTTAAAAGAAGTGAAGCATATTTGTACTTTTAAAAAACAATGTTTTGTAATAAATTTTAGAGAAAAGGTATAAGTTTTAAAATGAAACGAAAATATTTTTTTCAGGATAAAAGCCAATAAAAGTCTAGTTTAGTCTTAGAATTTGTGTCTGTACAAAACTGTAAATCAAAGAAAACAATAAGGTAAAAAATATATATTAAATTAAAATACAGTTAAATAGGTAACAATAATTGACAGGTAATAATTAATATTTGTAATAATAAATTTAGTGACAATGTGATCAGATATTTTACCTAACTTATATTTACTTTCTCTTTACAAGACAAATCTTGTAATTTACATAATTACGCCTTATAGACCAATTCACTGAAACAAATTACTTACGTAAAACTTAACTACCGGAGAGTCAAGGCTGATACGAAATTCTGTTAAACTGTTTAAACAAACAAATTACTAGGTAAGTAATTTATATCAAAATTGCCTGTGAAGAGAAAGAATGGTTTATCTATTAAAGAAACGTTGTAGGCGCTTTTATTAAATATTAATTTGATAAAAAAAACACAATCATAAGATAAAACATTTTATTATTTTTTGCGGAAACTTTGGTATAAAAAGTAGCCTGTGTTTTATTACCAAGCACACACACACACCTACACACACACACACACACATACACACACACACGCGCGCGCATGTGACTAATGGACGTCTTCCATTGTGATTTTTCTCTATACTTCTTTTTACTGTCATCATCATGTCAGCCGAAAGACGTTCACTGCTGGACATAGGCCTCCCCCAACTCTTCCGTCTTTTTTCTGTAATTCAACTATATTTTGGTGTTCAACAAAGAGTCATTATAAACCCCCTTGCAAAAAAAACGGGCACCTATGGTTTTTCATATTTTCAGGCATTGAAGGTTAGAAAGTAAGCTTTCATGCGCATAAAATACAAAAACCATAGGTGTCCGTTTTTTTTGCAATGGGGTTTATATGTATTATATGTATGTATATTGTGATGGGTCAATTCTTCACGTTTCTGTTTCGCTTCTCCTTAATAGCAGCGCACCCTTAGCTATTGGTTATAACGAGTTAACGCGCCCTATACATTTTATAGTATGATACGATGGTGTACAAAACTAACAAACTCACGACAATTTAACCCAACAATGCCCACATTTACCTTTTCGATTTGTATTCTTTTGTTCAGTTGTATTCAATTCTTTAGGACATACGCCTCTTACGGCCCGGCGACACTACTACGCGCGATAGGCGGTGCGGTTAGCATTTTTATGTCTATGTATGTTGCCAAGTATCCCATGAAGTAGAAAAATAAGAGGAAATTTCATAAGTTCCAGTTTGTGCCAAAACTAGTGTAAAGTCCACGGAAATGCTCACACTTTGAAATCATGGTGATTATTGGTCGTAGTATCCGTTTGGAAAAAGTAATAACTTCTCAACGGGTAGCATTCTGCTATCTGGCGTGGAATAGCGGAAAGATAATTAAGATGCCTCTAAAATATCGCATTGCAAAGGAAACTCAATAGATTTCATTGCCCCCACCTAGTACTTTGCACCCAGCCAATATATATGTCTACAGAACTGCCACTTGAATTTTATTATCAAATGCTGACAGTGAAATTGACGTAGCAATGTCCATTTGAACTTTTTCATGATCAGAGTCTATCATTGACATGCCATTTTTCCTCTCTTGTTTTTCTATTCTGTGAGGTAGCCACGCGCGGCAACCATCTTTCTCGTACAATTAGAGAAAGCGCTCGCCGCGCTGTCAGTAGCGCTTAGTCGTACCCCGGCTGTTAGAATAGGTGCGCCGTTATTTAATACAGCTAAATGGACGTCCCATAGTCCCATAGTTGACGTCTATTAGTGTTAACGGAGCAAAAGGCGAAATGACATGCAATTTATTACTTTGGCTTCTGAATTATGGTCAGACATAATTTCTATCTAGGAAATATTATTCGAAAATGTATTAAGTTAGGTCAACTAGACCATTACTGGATTTTACTTGCCACGGTTTCAATATATGTACAGATCTAGTAAATAATACTCGTATTTTTCAATTGTATTTTGCCGGTTAATTTCGTATTTATCTTGCTTTCTCAATTAGCTTAAGCAAACTAAAACGAACCTTTCCGACAAAACACGATGGCAAAACATTACTCACTACATCTCTAGAAATAGGTACTTCATCAAATCAAAAGCTCACTTTTGTTTCGCTGTCGTCACATCTTTATACAAGATGTTTTATAATGAATCCGGAGTATTTCAACACATGATTGTTTTTCACAAGCTTTTACTTACTTTTATCTCACCCCTTGTGTGCCAGTCTATTGTCAAATATTGCAAGTTAAATTCGATCAACTTACAGTAGTCAGATTGACTTGAAATTTGGCATACTAATATATATTGCATGACAATACAATAATCTGGTAGTAACATCCTGGTAGTCCAGCCAGGATGGTCTCCGCAGGACGGAACTGTTCAATGGTGAATGGCATCACTCGAAATTTGGTATGCAATGTAGTTTGCGTGACAATGCTAGGAAAGTCGTTAAAAAGTACAATCAGCAAAAAAAGCTTGTATTAAAAATTATATTTCACCGAAACTTATGTTTTCATGGGAATTGCTTCAAGATACAGTCACGCATTCCTTTGATGCCGTATACTTTGAACATAGATCAATGTCTGGAAAAATTCGCCAATCTCAAAAAAATCTGGCAAATATTAGGAGATGACATACAAAGAAAGAAAGAAAGAAAGAAAGAAAGAAAGAAAAAATTATTTTGGCTCCATAAGTACCACCTAAGACTAAGATTAAAACTAGCACTATATAACTATACAGAGGTTTGTAATCAAATATCTGGTTCCAGAACAATTTTATGATTCTGTTTATTAGTCTATCACTTGGCCCAATCAATCAATTAATTCCTTAAAACATTATGATATTTTAATTAATCGATAAGCATCGTGTTAATAGTCCGTGAGCCCAGCCCCTAGGTACCTACGTAACATGACATCACCATAAGATGCCTGGCACACGGTGGGAAAAGTTGTGCTGAGCTAGAATCAAAAAACTAACGCATTTAAAATTAGCCGGAAGTTTGAGAAAATCCTTCACTTCCGGTCAAAATTTTAGGGTCAATTTACGTCACGTGACATCATTACGAAACACGTGGCATCATGAAGCCCTTTATCCGTAGAGAGGGGCAACATAAGTCTGTCAGTTCTGAAATAGCCGGAAGTGCCTGACAGACTGCGACAAAGGTGACCCCCAAAAACGATTTCCTACGTCATATGACATCGTGACCAAAATTATTACAAAAGTTTCGTAATATTAGTGTCTTTAATAATATATAAGTCTGCCAAGCGTTCTTTAGCCGGAAGTCCTTTAGTGTCATTTCAAATACAAGGAAAATGTAACCGTATCATGTTAAATGAGAATAATTTAACGAATTATGATCGATTAATAAGGATTATCGACTAATTCGACGTGGTCGGTATATTTAGTATGTAAGAAAATAAAAAAATTACAATCTTTTATTTTATTTGCCCCGTTGTCTGTAATCAAATCTCGCAGTATAGTTATTTGGATCTAAGTACTTTCAGTGTTTGAATTGAGTTAAAATTTGGCATTGTAATATAAAACTGGTAGCAAAGAATAATCTGGTCGTGAAATTCCGGTGATCATCACCAGGTCAGAATTGACTTTACGGGAGAGAACTGTTTAACGGTGAATGGTATAGACTTAAAATTACACGAATGGATTTTCGAAGGCAATACAAGTAAGTACAGCCAGCAAAAAAACTTCTACTAAATTATTTTTTCACGGGAACTAATAGTTTCAGTGAGTTTCAGTAGAGTGTCAGTTCCGAAATTGCTGGAAGTGCCTGATTAAAGGACTTCCAGCTAAAAAACGCTAGGCAGTCTTATTTATTATTAAAGACACTTATATTACGAAACTTTTGTATTAATTTTGGTCGCGATGTCATATGACGTAAGAAATCGTTTTTGGGTGTCATCTTTGCCTCAGTCTGTCAGGCACTTCCGGCTATTTCAGAGCTGACAGACTTATGTTGCCCCTCTCTACGGATAAAGGGCTTCATGATGCCACGTGTTTCGTAATGATGTCACGTGACGTAAATTGACCTTAAAATATTTAGTAGAAGTTTTATTGCAGACTAAATTATTTATATTTATTATTTTGCCACCGTCTATCAGGCACTTCCAGCAATTTCGGAACTGACACTACTGAAACTCACTGAAACTATTAGTTCCCGTAAAAAAATTATTTAGTAGAAGTTTTTTTGTTGACTGTACCTACTTGTATTGCTATCGGAAATCCATTCGTGTAATTTTAAGTCTATACCATTCACCGTTAAACAGTTCTCTCCTGTGGAGACAATTCTGACCTGGTGATGATCATCGGAATTTCACGACCAGATTATTTGCCACCAATTTTATATTACAATGCCAAATTTCAACTCAATCCAACCACTGAAAGTACTTAATCCAAATAACTATACTTGTGAGATTTGATTACAGACAACGGGACAGGTGAAATAACATAAAAGATTGTATTTTTTTTATTTTCTTACATACTAAATATACCGACCACGACGATTTAGTCGATAATCCTTGTTAATCGATCATAATTCGTTAAATTATTCTCATTTAACATGATACGGTTACATTTTCCTTGTAGTTAAAATTACACTTTTAAAGAACTTCCGGCTAAAAAACGCTTGGCAGACTTATATATTATTAAAGACACTAATATTACGAAACTTTTGTAATAATTTTGGTCACGATGTCATATGACGTAGGAAATCGTTTTTGGGGGTCACCTTTGTCGCAGTCTGTCAGGCACTTCCGGCTATTTCAGAACTGACAGACTTATGTTGCCCCTCTCTACGGATAAAGGGCTTCATGATGCCACGTGTTTCGTAATGATGTCACGTGACGTAAATTGACCCTAAAATTTTGACCGGAAGTGAAGGATTTTCTCAAACTTCCGGCTAATTTTAAGTGCGTTAGTTTTTTGATTCTAGGTCAGCACAACTTTCCCCACCGTGTGCCAGGCATCTTATGGTGATGTCATGTTACGTAGGTACCTAGGGGCTGGGCTCACGGACTATAATGACCACAGACTTTTTAAACTAAAGGGACGCCCCAGGTACTGTAAATCTACTTACTTATAAATATGAAATAAAGATATTTTGATATTATTTTTATTAGGATAAGATTCGAAAAGCTTAGTGGTTGACTGTATACAAGTACCTATATTTAATTTATCATTTTTTATTTATTTTACCACATAATAAGTTTTGTAATAAATTAATCTTCAGCTTCTCATCGCACGCAAATTATTCAAAGACCTAACTTATGCAAAATGAAGGCAGCTGCTCGCTACTTAGTAACTTTCGAATTAACATTATTGTATTTTATTGCAATACTAGCTTTTGCCCGCGGCTCCGCCCGCATGTTATTCGGTTATCACAAGCTGTTCCCTCGGGAACTGTGCATTTTTCCGGGGTAAAAAGTAGCCTATGTCACTCTCAGGCCCATAAACTATCTCTATGTCAAAAATCATTTCGATCCGTCGCTCCGTTACGGCGTGAAAGACGGACAAACATACAAACACACAAACACTTTCGCATTTATAATATTAGTATGGATTAAAAAGCCGCGACAACCATAACCTATTTTTTTTACTTTTAACCAGTTTATTCCATTAAGCGAAACGCAGCAAGACGCGTGTCTAAGGCCAAATGCACACTGACGTAAGCTATGCAAGAATAATCTAAAAATACCCTAAGGGGGTGTTTGCATGCACTGAAATCTTCACGGCTACACGCAAGTGATGAAGCCTTATTATAAACCTGTTAGGTCTTAGGTCTGAGTAGGTCGGGGGTAACTGAAATAGCAGCGTAGCCTTGCGCGTGCAGCATCTCTCTCTTTTGCGTATAGAAAGAAAGAAACAGGTAGTAAGTGGACATCTTAGACGCCGTTTGGTACTGGTAATAACTGGTTGAAAGGTATTCGCTAATTTACTAGTTTTAAGTGCATTCATAGCTATAAAACTATATCAAGAGGTCAAATATAACATACACAAAGTAATTCATGAAGATTTCATAGCAAGTCACCTTACGTTGGGGATTTACTGGTATATGAGGTTGGGTTTACCGCGTTCTATGATAACCTGTAACCAATGAGCCTATATGGAACATTGTCACGATCAGCTTGTGTTTTTCAGTGTACAGAGTCGTAGTCAGCTTGTAATTAAAAAAAACCTTCCTAAATATTAGTGCCCTCATACGAAAAAGACCCATCTGGTATATATTTCTCTCTAAGTTGAGTTAGATACTTGTAAATTTGAATTTAGCAAAAAAAGACATGTCTAAATATAAATGTACGGCCAGTTCCCTATCTTTGTATCCACTTTTACATACTATACGAGTAGTTGCATAGAAAAGTTGATACTTCTGTTAAGGCACCGACCGTATGCAACTCAGTTTCAACATTATTAAATTTTAATAATGTCGGATGCATCTTCTTCCAGTGACAACAGATTAAGAATGCTAAAAACTCCATAAGCCGGCGTTCTAACAACAATAATATAGCTAATTATCGTAATAAAATTATTAAAGTAACTTTATAAGTTACTTACTTAATTTTATTACGATAAATTTATAATTGAAAATTCATAAACGAAGCAGCAAACACCATAATAAACGCCAACATACAAATTTAATTGAATTTCTTGCGCAACCTTGAAACAAAGGCGTTTTCTGTAAACCCATAAATTAGAAGCCAATTTGTAAGACCAAAATTATCTCACTGCAGTGATAACCTTTTCATAATCTATTGCGTGTCCTTTTTAAGGGAATTTATATTTTTACGCAAATTAGGTTAATTACGCGAAGGGTTAAGTGATAAATGTGTCCCTTTAGAATTTACGTGCTAAAGGAATTAAAGGTCGTTAGGAGCCGTGAAAAAATGCGCGGTGTTAGAATAGAAATTGCGTAGTTTGGCCTCATCTGCACTTTTCATGAGGTGAGATAAGGGTCAATCGCGGGTCAGTTTTATTTTAAAAAGTTACGAGTATTGGTATGATTTAGGAAGAGAATAAAAAGATTGGAAGGACCATCTTGCCTGTTTCATAACTGACTGACAGCACTACACTAGGGGGCTTTGCACACCACATTTTTTAAACGCGCCGTCAACGCGTCTTTGTATCGATATAAACGCGATACGCACGCAAGTTGTATGGCTGCTCTATCGAAAAAAAATCGCGCTGTAAGATAAATATTAATACTCAAAATTAAATTCATCAATTCGTATTAAAATATAATTTTCTCTACTGACATAAATTTGAAATAGATTTTTAAGAACTTGCGCTTAAAAACAGCGGCCCTGGCTTCAGGCCATTTAGCCCCTCTACAGTTGTGTTAACGCGCGTTTCTAAGAAAAATATCTTCCCCAACAAAAATTACACTATTCTGAAATATAAATTACAGCGTTTTGTTTCTCTGTCTTTTCTACACAGTTGGAGGCACAGATATAGATTACACTAGATTACGCAAATGCATCTACTTCGCATCGAAGCCGTGGTGGCCTAGTGGTTTGACCTATCGCCTCTCAAGCAGATGGTCGTGGGTTCAAATCCCGGCTCGCACCTCTGAGTTTTTCGAAATTCATGTGCGCAATTTACCACGAGCTTTGCGGTGAAGGAAAACATCGTGAGGAAACCTGCACAAACCTGCGAAGCAATTCAATGGTGCGTGTGAAGTTCCCAATCCGCACTGGGCCCGCGTGGGAACTATGGCCCAAGCCCTCTCATTCCGAGAGGAGGCCTGTGCCCAGCAGTGGGACGTATATAGGCTGAGATGATCTACTTCGCATGTCCAAACCCCGCCCAAACGTCGGGGTTGGCCCCATACAAAGACTGACCGCTAACTGACTAATCACGACTAGTGACTGACTCGAGCCCGAGCCCAACGGCGCGGGCGGGCGGCGCATTTGAATCGATTTTGCACGGACATCGAGGAATTCACATCGCTAATTCGCTCTTGAGACATCACAGTAGATATAAAAAAGTGACACGGTTGGTTTTCATACAGATTGAGGTGTTTGCGCTATTTAGTGTAATCTATATCTGTGGTTGGAGCTCTACATCGTGAACATGGCGTCATCAAATATTTCATTAGCGTTCATACGGCGAGTTTGCCTCCACAGCTCGTTTATGTTTCATAACGCCTAGAGTAACGCGACAGATTTCTCGAAGCCATATTATTAGGAACTTGAAGGCATGCTGGGATTTTGAATCCCACTTCTAGACTTAAAGCTGTGCCAATTTTGCTCTGTTTTTGAATGACTCCTTGTGGTATCTTCGCTAATCTTTAATTGAACTACTGCGATTTTTTTACGAAGCTGAATGAATTTTGCGGAACAGCGCTATATTTTTTATGATTTATTTTTATTGGGGTAACTTTAAGTTTAATATTTTTTAAACACTTCCAAGACTGTCCAGCCAAACATACCCAAACATCTGGTTCAATATTTCAAATTAACTTTCTCAAACCTTGTACATGCTTACTTTGCACGTGTAGTCACGAATCACCAACATTATTAATTCTAATTTACATTTGCATCTACTCTACCTAATCTTCATAAACTCTACTGATTTTTCATCAAAGTTGTATAAAAGATGAATTGGCTGTTTTATCTCCTTGCCACGCCTAAAAACGTGTCCCTCGGTTAGAAATCTGTTTAACTCTTACTTCCAACCCATTTCGCAACTTTGCAATAAATCAGTCCGAACAACCCTTGTGAAAATTTCATCTTGTACCCTAATGTATTAGCACCGAGGCTTTTAACGTCCTAAAAACGTATTTGCGTACGCCAAAATACAGAAGCTTGTTATATTTTATGTTTACAATATTTTTGTATTTTGTAAGTCAATAATTTTACTTGAATTTTAATTCTTCACTTGTAATTTATACTTGTCGGTGGCGCTTGAAAAAAAAAACAAAATGAGCACTGACAAGAAAACGGCCAGATTTAAATTATTAAAATAATAATAAGTATGTAATCGCATCGCACTAAGACATTATTTAACTGGCATATGTTGCATTAGTTTGCAGACAGAAAAAGAGCGATTTAAAAAAACGCAAGCTGGTTTAATTAAAGTATAGTGTAATCAATTCTCTCGATTCTGAACAAACTACTTCCGGGATTTCAGTAACTTAATGTACACCCTGTATATTTTAACGATGCTAGAAATATTTTCTATAAGATTTGATAGATTTTAAAGAACTCGATTATAGCCAGCAATTCACGACAACTTGCATGATAATTCCCAAACCCTTTAAAGGAGACTCAAGTTGCGTGCCGAGTCAACAAGCCACTAAACACGGCAACGGGAACCGACCACCTGTTAAATTTCCAAGCTGAAAATACTCACGATTCCCAACTGTTTGTATTACAAAACGAAAAGTTCGTATTTTATTTAATAAGTTTTAAGTGCTACATAATTTTTGTAGAGCCCCTACGCCGTAGCATATTCGGTTTCGTAGCACCCTTAAGCGGAACGGTATAATTTAAGCGGCAAAGGAAACGGGTATTTTTACGGTTTCAAGTTTTTCGAGCTAGTTAGTCATGTGGGCTAAACGTACCCAATCCCATACATTTTGGACTGAAATTATACTACCCGTATACTAATATAAAACAAAAATGTTGAAAATGTTGAAAACAAAGATGACACCAAACAAAAAAATTACAATTTTAGTTTACCCGCCATCTACACACTGCTTAGACGCACGCAATGCAAAAGGACACTTACCTTCATATTTACATTAGTTAGGTACCGAAAGACGCGGTAGTGTGCCCAAACGCTGATACCGTGAGTTAAAAAGCGTCACTTAGGGGCTGTTTCACCATCCATTGATTAGTGTTAACTGACGGTTAAATGTGATGCCGTCAGTTAATGCTAATCAATGGATGGTGAAACAGCTCCTAAATCATTCCGAGACCAAGTACGGAGCAGAGCTGTTGTGAGGGTGAATGAAAAAGTGACACTTTTCGTATAATGACGTTTTGTCGTCGATTGTTATTTTTTAAATGGGAATTTTATGAATTTTAAAACGACACAATTTTGTATAGTGCCACTCTTTGAGTAACATTTTTTCCAAAATACTCGTAAACTATAAAATTAAACTATGAACAGATACTTTTCAGATCATACTGAATCGTAAAGGCCGCTTATTGCTTGCCTACTTTTAAAACTGTCTCTGTGTACCTATTTCTTATTATTGTGGTTTACGATAATGATTTATTGTATTGTGTTGTATTTTGCACAAAAATCGACAAAATAAGCAAACCAAAACAGAGCTCTGCTAATAAAAACAAATAAGATTCTGTGTTCTTAAAATTTAACATCCATTTTAAGTGTAAAGTCATTAATTGAACTTCCTTTTTTTTCTCTACCTATATCAGTAAATGAAGACCATGTTTCTTCATCACCAAAGAATCATTCTTTTACGTTTATAATTTAAATAACGATCCAGAATCCCGCTCTTACGCAGCTTCTCTATTGCACGACGAGCCAACAGTAATGATACCTAACTTGTTGAATGTGGCAAACGTGGCTATTACATACTGTTATTTACAATGAAGCTAACACAGCTACCAGAGCTATTAACGATTCGTTTTGACATCCCGTTCTGACCACGTTTACAAGAAAGAGACACGGTAAGTGAGAAGCGAGGGGTGGTAGTCGTAATAGATATTCTGGGAAGCAATTTGGCTTGAACCAGTTAGCTTTGTGGTTTCATAGTGCAACATAAATTGTTGTTTGGTTGAATGAGAAAGATAAAAACATAATTTTATCCATATCTTTATAAAGACTGCATGTTTTTTTACATTAAAACGGCGCGCAAAATGAGTTCACAGTGCGGTTTAGCGAACGTTTCACTGTAGTTTGTTGACGTCCGTGACAGGGTTTGTGTCAAAGTAATATACTGGGTGTGGCCTGTAATACGAGCAAAAATTTAAAACATAGATCACCTCGTCAAACTGAAAAACATTAGTTCAGCGGCTTTTAAAAGTAATGGAATCTTTGAATTTTCCTTTTTTCATACAAATTAAATATTGCTATCAATGTACGCCATCCTAAAACACAACTGACGTCGCCTGTCACGCTACAAAAATCAAGCATTTTGCTTTACATTGTTTCTTCGAATAAACTTAAAAGTGTAATAAAAATTAAAAAAACTAATTATTTTTAAAAGTCGCTGAACTAATGTTATTCAGTTTGAGCACTTATAAATTAATAATTTGTTTTTACGAAAACATTTTGCTTAAAGAAATCGATTGCAAGTTTACCGTATATCAAGTGGGTAGGTACATAACAGCATAGTAAAAACATGTAGCTAAATTTGTAACTTTGATAAAGTATTCTGTGGCCTTGACTGAACCATAGTGTATTTTACTTGACCGAACCTTTGTCAGAAATGGTACCGCAGGGAACAAATTACGACGAAAATTATTACTCAATTCAGCGAATTACGTTTAATTATTATGTTTAAATTTTCAGCGCTTTTGGTCGCTTGAACCTTTTTCCAAATGACTTCACTCGGCCGAGCAAATTAGTGGGTATTGTTTAACCTTAACCAACAAATTAATATTTTTTCTTCTATTCAAGAACTCTATGGTTACGCTTTTTAGGGTTCCGTATCAGAATCAGAATCAGAATATTTTTATTGTTTAACTGTGTAACTTACCGTAGTCTACTAGGAACCTTTATAGTTTCGCCATGTCTGTCTATGTAAGCTGTCCGCGGTTAGCCGCTCAGATCAGAGACCGTTAGTACTAGATAGCTGTAATTTTATTTGGCATGAATACACATATTAATCACGTCAGTGTCAGTCAGGTTTCCACGACAAATTTTTCGATCTAATGACCTGTTTGCGAAATATTCAACATTAAAGTGCAAATTGTCATTAAAATTGAGCGTCCCCCCCCCCCTCTCTACAATTTTAGCTATTGGGTGAAAAAAAATTGAAAACTTCGGGATGATAGTGAGTATAATATTATCAAATTAACAAGAAAAATCATAACGGCTAAGATTACTTGAGAATTATTAGTATAGTTTAAAAGTAAATAGAGGGAGTTTTCGGGTATGACAAATCAATGTAGCTTGGTCTTATCTCTGGGAAAACGTTTGTTTTCGAGTTTTAGTCCGAGAAAAGCTCGGTCACCCAAGTACGACAAATAAAAGCAACAACATATCACGGAAGATTTTCTGAGACCCTTTTAGCCATAATTTCGTCTGAAACCTTCAAAATACGTCTCTTTTTAAATCTCCAGCTTATTCTGTTTTAATTTACGGCAACCCGATAAGGATTTAATTAATCCTTTCAGATGACGCTCAAAGCTTAAGGTTTCTCTCAAATAACGAAATCTGATGACAGATATTTTTTACTTTAACTATATCAAACTTTCGTTTGGAATCAGAATCGAGTGTGATCATTTGTTTGAAACATAATTTTCATATACATCATCATCTAAGGAAATCAATGTATAGTTTTGTGTTTTAAAATTTTAAAATATATCCATTTTTAGTTAATAATATTTCGGGCAAGTAAATGTGCACCACTTTCATTACAACAAATTGTATGTTGATACTTATGTAAATTCTTATTCTACAAAAACAAAGAATGAGACATAATCAAACGTTGAGATAAATGTACGTACAAAAGTGAACTTATATCTTTAAAAGATCTCTATTAGTCAACTTTTAGTGGATGAAAGGAGTACTTTGATAGAGGAGACTTTATAATACCATAGATAATACCTAGTTAATATTTACGAAAGTAAGAAATATTTAATTTAATATTTAAAATTTCGAGATTCTCACTTAGAACTAAATTTCTCGAGAGTTAATTACAATTAGTAAAAGTAACTCTATCGCTGGTAAATGAATGTACGTTTTACCAAAATACTTCGAATCTAAAAATTCCTTCAGAGTACGAAGACTCTCCTAAAATAAACCTCCCGGAAGATTCCCAAAATATCTTTCCCACGTGTAAGTGTCAGTGAAAACTGGGAACAGAGTCGGAATTATTTTACAAACCCCGTTATGTAACAGAAAAGTGATAGCTCGACATGAAAAGGAATATGCGAAGCGTAAATTAATGAAGGCCTGCCTTTTTAGGGTGATTATTCGAGCGTTTCAACCGCCTAAATTTTCTGGTCTCATTTAAAAAAATTGGCTGTGGATTTTGATGTCGCTTTCTATTATTTGTTAGAGTTTCTGTATTTCTACCAGATAATTAAAAAACTTTATCAGAATATTCGGGTATTTTTACAGAAAAGTGGCCAGAAAAATGAGACGGTTGAAACGCTCGAATAATCGCCCTTTGACACGAAAATTTTCCCTGTCCTGGGTTCTAAATTGTTGCGCATGAGGCTTGGAGCAGCCTGATAAGGCTTAAAAATTAATGATTTGACAGAAAAAATTAAAATCTAAATGCTTATAACTTCAAAAATTTACACAATGTATTTTCGGATCCTAATTGGCTGATAAATTAATTGAAGTCAAGCATCCCGAACCACGGACGCAATTCGAGAACCTTCTGACAACATCGAAGAAGTGAGTCTTCGAAGTTATTTTTAATATACATTAGTATGCACATCCATCCATACTAATATTATAAATGCGAAAGTGTGTTTGTATGTTTGTGTGTTTGTGTGTTTGTGTGTTTGTATGTTTGTCCCTCTTTCACGCCGTAACGGAGCGACGGATCGACGTGATTTTTGGCATAGAGATAGTTTATGGGCCCGAATGCACAGTTCCCGAGGGAACAGCGCGCGATAACCGAACACCGCGCGGGCGGAGCCGCGGGCAAAAGCTAGTTAGAATTTATTTCCAGCCACGTTGATTTTATTTCCGCTGACAATAGTAGGTCGTTAATCGGCGTAACTTATCCAAATCCTTTAATGCTTCCGATTGGTCGAGGATGAACGGCACTCGCCGCAAGCGTCGCTAAGTCCGGATTAGAGTATTCTTTGTTCGTTTGACTAAAGTTGATAGCTGGGCTTAATTTATTACCCTACTTAGTCTACCTGGATCCCAGTTTTAAAGTAAAAAGATATGAAAAATCGAAGCTATCTTCACTTTGTCGGAGCCTGGATCCAAGTTTCTGAAACTAGTCTCCTTTTGTATGTCGTTTTGTAGTTGCCATTGAGCGAGGAGGAAGCAGAGGGGCTACTACAAAGCTCGAAAACCGAAGTTGGTGTCGCACGGTCTCTTTCACGCGCGTATTAAATGTCATAAGCCTCAGCGGGATGGCAACATATGAAATTCAAGTATTGCGCTTCGTTGTATATGTTTTACCGAAAAAAGTTTTTAAGGCATCGTATTAAAAAAGCGAAGGTTACTTACAAATTTTCACTTTTCATGGATTTTTTTTTTATTCGACTGGAAGGCAAACGAGCAAGTGGGTCTCCTGGTGGTAAGAGATCACCACCGCCCATAAACATCTGCAACTCCAGGGGTATTGCAGATGCGTTGCCAACCTAGAGGCCTAAGTTGGAATACCTCAAGTGCCAGTAATTTCACCGGATGTCTTACTCTCCGCGCCGAAACACAACAGTGCAAGCACTGCTGCTTCACGGCAGGATTAGCGAGCAAGATGGTGGTAGCAATCCGGGCGGACCTTGCACAAGGTCCTACCACCTGCGATTTAATTTTACTAAATCTTATTAAATAATAAAATGCTAAGGTAACAAACATAGAAAAGAAATCGGATCGAATGAATAGGATAGGAGGTTATGAATTCGGTCGTTTTTTTCATATCTTTTTTAATTTGTTTGTAAACAAACGGGATAAAGAGAAAAAAATACCCTGACTTAATTATGTATACAACATATTATACTCGTACTTACCTACTATTTTTAAATCAATTTGCATTTTTTCGATGATAAAGAACTTTACTTTGGTGTACTATTGTTATAGTATTAAACATGACTGTTCATACCGGATGTGGCCTGTAACACGAGCAAAAAATTAAAACATAGATCGCCCCCGTCAAATTGAACAACATTAGTTCAGCGACTTTTAAAAATAATGGAGTCTTTGAATTTTCCTTTTTTCATACAAATTAAAGCCCTCTCATTCTGAGAGGAGGCCTGTGCCCAGCAGTGGGACGTATATAGGCTGGGATGACGGTACAAATTAAATACTGCTATCAATGTACACCATCCTAAAACACAACTGACGTCGCCTGTCACGCTACAAACATTAAGCATTTTGCTTTACATTGCTTCTTTGAATAAAATTAAAATTGTAATAAAAATTAAAGAACTAATTATTTTTAGAAATCACTAAACTAATGTTGTTCCGTTTGAGGAGTATGATCTATGTTTTAATTATTCGATATTACAGGCCACACCCATATTATTGTAAAGTTATGTTTAATAAAAACAAAAGAAATCAACACAGACGGAAACTGATTCAATTTTATTAAAAAAAAGTTGCAATAGACACGCAGCAATTCGTATTTACAGTACAAATGTAACACACGTTCTTTTAACAACGCGGCGCTTGCCAAACGCAATAAACAACCAGCGCAGCGATGGTACTAACATGTTGATTTTTAGAGATCCCTTGTACACTATCTACTCTTCTTTTAAGAATTAGTGACGGGACCGTATTTCCCACGCGGGTCCATGCGAATCAGAAATTTCACACACGGTATTGAATTGCTTCACTGGTTCTACAAAAGGGCTGCTATAAATTTGAAAATCGAAATTCGTATCGTACCTTCCCTCTCACTCTCATATTAAATAATATTAGTGTCAGCGGGACGGTATGATACGAACTTCGATTTTCGATTTTCGTAGTAGCCCCTCCGGTTTCCTTGAAGTGTTATTCGACACCTCGCTCGTGATTACAATGATAGGCAAATTGGCCTCCATATCCAAATTCAATACAAATCTCGTTCATATCACATGAAAACTAGTTAAACAGGCTTAATTTTCTAATATGGGGACAAACATCAAAAGCCGCGGAGAAATAGAAATAGTAAAAATTATTTGCAAGAATACGGTTAGTTAAAGGACTTAAATTATGTTAGGGCATGCGTACTCAACCTGCAAACAAGTCTGCAAATGATAGCAGAAATTCATCAGTAAACTATACATTAATTGAATTGAATTGAAGAAGCGAGTTATCTAATAACAATTATAGCAAATTCTGTTGACAATAAATCTACATAAAGTTATAATTGTATCGGTTTGAGCCCACGATCTGTATTCTGGCAAACAAATACTTTTGACTTTTTGACTTTTGATCCTCTGCTTATAAAGCCATAGGTCAAACCACTAGGCCACCACGGCTTTGATGTTATTAATACGTATATCAATATTTTTATGATCTTTAGTCTCAATAAACATTTTCTGGAAACTGTTAATAAAAAGATGATTATACAAACAACCAAAGACGCTATAAGTAAACAGCATTTTGTATTTATGTATCTCAAATGAGGGTCAGAAGGGTGCTAGTAATTTATGCATGACTGTACCAAGGGTATATTCGGCAGAACGTGTCGGAGGAACTCTTCGGAACCCCATGAACCCTCAGTAAATACTTACATCAAGTTAACATAAGCAAAGGCGACGCATCAACGACTTATCGACACTTGAAGACTAAGCCACTAAGATAATAAACGGAGATTAAATCAAAACTCATAACTACTACCACAACGGGACTTGTCACGTTGCTTAGCGAACATGATGCCCTACAGTAAAGTCTGTTCGTGACCATGATAATGATAAATTTATTTGTCCACTGCAATATGATTGAAACGTCAAGGTATTAATTGTTAATGTCATAAGTCCCGTTTTTTTATAGTTATGAGTAATAATAACGACAGTTTAAAACATTATTAAATAGAAACTGACTGACTAACTTCCACTGGTGCCACCGACGCATATGTGCGTTCAAATGTATGAATAATTATAACTGCGGCACTGGACGAAGTTCCAAAAACGCATATGTGGTAAGCAGTGAATGCGTTAAGTAGATGGAGCGAATGTTATGTAAGTTTTTAGTCATAATCAAAGAAAGAAAGAAAATACATTTATATAACGCCATGAAAACAAACATAAAACAAATAAAGACATAGGTACATGATGCTAAAAGGGTCCCCACTCAGCATAATGGCACGGCAAGCCGTGGCGCTAATTTTCAGTGAGGACCTTATCCAAAAACCAGTAATCAGTAGTAAGTATATTAAAATATTCTGTGTAATCGCACGCACAGCTAGTCACATCAAACAGACCAATACTATAAATAATTTAATATCTACTATTTAGCAATAGTTACTACTATTTAATGGGGGAGGCCTATGTCCAACAGTCGGCGTCCTACGGCTGATATGACAATGATGAATACTTTCCTTATGACTTAACAGCACAACACCAATTTGAATAAAAAACACTTATATCGGTGACACGCGTACCCCCTTACCATACATCTCCAAGCTTCGCGGGTAAATAAACCTCACCCACGTCGATAACCGTTCCCGAAAGCAACAATATTTGCTGAACCATCGCCGCTCAATGCCTACCTCATCTTACCCGATCCCATATTTCTGATTACGATCCGATTGTTAAAACGGAACCCGTACGTTTCTCATCATGTGATTTCCGATTTTTTTTCGATACTTTTCCGAATGGTTCGGGAGCCGTCAGTCGAAGCGTATCGATTGGCAGAATTGCTATTCGGATCGGTTCGGTTTAATTCCACTGTTTTGAGGTAATTATAGAAGAGGTCAGCGCACTTTTTACGTGATAAGCGTTTCGTGAGGGTATGTATTTTGTATTTATCTAGCTGTCCGTCCACTGAGTTAAATACATTTGTAAGCAAAGTAGTGTTTCGGTCGACAAAGTGTACTAAAAACTAACTGTCTAGCAAGGGCATGTTTAATAACCTACTTGTTAATAGCCGCTATAAAAATAGTGTTTTACTCCCGTTTGTTTTTGATAGTTTCATCATCATCATAATCAGCCGTAGGACGTACACGCACTGTTGGACTGAGGCCTCCCTAATAGATCGTTAATTGCTTCGGTTGGAAGTAGACTACATCTACTTTGATACAACCCGTTGATGGATAAACAGTTTTATTTAACTTTTAGACCTTTCAACACTTCAGCAGCAAAATGTACCTATTTAGGTTCTGCACTTTTTAAACACTGTGACCAAGTCTTACTGACAATAAAGTTGATACTTTTTAGTAACTATTATGAAAGTTTTTACGTAATTTAATCTTCAGCGAGATTGAAGATTTCAGTAATAATTTAAATATGAAACTAAAGGAAACATTTGACAATAAAATAAACCCTCTTGCAAAAAAAGACGGGCACCTATGTTTTTTAACATTTTTAAGGCATTGAAGCTTAGAAAGTAAGCTTTCATGCACATAAAATACAAAAACCATAGGTGCCCGTTTTTTTTGCACTAGGGTTTATTTTAGTAAGTCTGTAAATTAATATAAGAACCTACTTCAACTGGAGCTATACCAAGTGTAGCCTGTAAATCGAGCAAAAAATTAAAACATAGATCGACCTCGTCAAACTTAACAACATTTAAGTTCGGTGACTTTTAGAAATAATGGAGTCTTTGAATTTTCCTTTTTTCATACAAATTAAATATTAATGTACGCTATCCTAGAACCCAACTGACGTCGCCTGTCACTTCGAATAAATTTAAAAGTGTATTAAAAATTCAAAAACTAATTATTTTTACAAGTCGTTGAACTAATGTTGTTCAGTTTGAGGACCATGATCTATGTTTTATTCATTTTCTCATATTACAGGCCACACCCGGTATGTAAATGAGAAATATTGAACTAGATAACCTTTTTAGTCGGCACTGTATAACTAAAAATAAATGTAGGTCATTTCCAAAAATAACGAAGTTAATCAATAGTCTCACTATATGACGGTTAGAAATATTTTTTGCTGGAATAATCAAAGTAAACAATGAAAAAGTTTATGTAAAAAAATAATTGAAATAGATAAGACAAATTAATAAATCTAACAGGTATAAATCAAAATTGTTTTAGTATAAAGAGTATTTTAAAATTAGACTTAATTTAGTTTCTGGTAGGCCTAAATTAAAATGGTTAGTTTTTGTGTTCATACGGTTGGGTCTAATATGTGTAATGAAAATACGTCAATTGTAGCGAACGAATACAATAGGAATGTTATTTTGATCCCCCCTCCACCTCTACAAGTAAAAAGAAGTATGATAACCATATCGTCACTACTTTGAAAAAACTCGTATCTAAAATCAATATGTCAATAAAATTGAACCTTGATATAATGTCTGTAAAGTTCACTCAGAAAAATTATAATTTTGAGCTACGAGTTTTTTAAAAGTAGTGACGTTATATCATCGCCTTGTGAGCCATTTATCAAAATGCAATTTCATCATATCGCCAAAAAACGCAGAAAAAATTTCAAAACTACAGGTTAATATAGCGGTAACTGCGTTTGATATGGTTTGATTGATGCGGCCATCACTTTTATTAACTCCCAAAATTCACTAGCGCACAAACTAACGTAGACTCGCTTTAAAATATATCGAATTGAGTGTATAAAAGTTCAAACGGAAATTCAAAAATTGTCGAAGTTTTAACTATTCATCACTATTTTTAACGTGTAATTATGGGCTTTTTTTTTAATTTGCCGATTTGCACAAATAAAATTTTATAAATCAAAGACCAATTGGGTCGAATTTCTAATGTCCTTTTTTTATTTTTTATTTAGCCTGTATTATGGCCCACTGCTGGGCAAAGGCCTCCCCTTTCCTCCTTCCCCTTCCCTATCCTGGGCACGCACCTGTTAGTCGCGCTGAAAAGCGCTCTTTTACTACAATATTTTTTAGTTAAGTTTAGTGAAACTTTTTGTAGGCAAATAAACTAAACTGAAACGTAAGGAAGAGTAGGACTTTTATTCCTTTTGAAGCAAAGTCAATATCAGAGTCAGCAAGTACACGGGGAGGTTCTTGAGAAGCTCCGCGTTATTGCTTTTGTTTGTCTGATTATGCAGCCGAATGATGCATAGTAGATTTTTCTATTTTTTTCACACGAACTATAAACAAAAAAATAAAAAATTGTGGAAAAGCAATAAAATATTGAGTATTGAGTATATTTCATTGCGTTGGTAAAGTAGATTAGATTATTTTTTTTTTTTTTTTATAAGTCATAAGTAATGTTTGTCATAATTATTGTTAGTTATAATTTTTTCCCGCTGAAACCGTACATTTTCATAATTTTTTAAATGTTCATCTTGTAGAACTCTGTAGATTAGGTTTGGGTTTTATAAAAATTCTGAAAACTGAATGGTTTCACAGAAAAATAAAACCGGCCAAGAGCGTGTCGGACACGCTCAAAATAGGTTCCGTAGCCATTACGAAAAATTTAGTAATATTATTTTTCTAACGATTTCGTTTTTTTTTTATTCGACTGGAAGGCAAACGAGCAAGTGGGTCTCCTGGTGGTAAGAAATCACCACCGCCCATAAACATCTGCAACACCAGGGGTATTGCAGATGCGTTGCCAACCTAGAGGCCTAAGTTGGAATACCTGGAATTTTGTACGGAATATTCCAAGTTTAGGTATATTTTATACCTTAGGCTGCTATTTACTCTTAAACTACCGTTTTTTTTGCAAAGGGGTTTAATAATAATTCTAAAACTACTAATAATTCTTCTTAGGGATAAGCTCGCCTTTGTTCTCCTCTCTGTGTTTATGTATTTTTATGTGCAATAAAGAGTTTACATACCTACATACATAATTGTAAAGAAAACTTAATCGTTACAGTTTTCCTTGTAAGTTTGATATACTTACTACCATCCTGAATTTTTTCATATTTTCCACCCACCACCGCTTTAGATTTTAGAGACATGACGAAACTATAAGGGTTCCGTTTTTGTCATTTTGGCTACGGAACCCTAAAAATGATGATTGTACAAAATTACTGTTCCCAAGTTCCCCAAAAAGTCAACAAGCGGTTTAATGATTGTGTATTGACCTATTGACCAAGCGCCCGCTCGCCACTACGAGTACGTGGTTGAACATTCATTAAAAACGTCATTAATACTGCGACCAATGATTTTTGTACAAATGGACTGTTAATTGTTTCCGATGCGATCCATTGTAGTTGGAGAGCAGACTGCAAAATTTCGGACCTACTTGATACCGCGATGAAATGTACAATGGTTTCCCATAAAACTGATGCTAAGTCCGAATGTAATAGTCTGCCACGGCGGAACTTGCCGAAAGTACCAAAAAAATGGTCACTTCCGGTGCGAAAAAAGGGGTGTCATTTTACCCATCTGATACCGAAATAATAGTCATGGCATCAGTTAGGAATTTACTGGTAGATACAGAAAAGCGAAATATGTCATCATTTTTCTTGCCGGAAGTGCTCGGCAGACGCTCTCAAAGGTGCCCATCAGGACCCCTAAATATACCCATCTGATACCAGCATGAAACCAATTCCAGACGGTAGGTATAAATCCTCATTACCGGAATATATAAGTCTGCCAGGGCTATTCCTGCCGAAACACCTTGACATACGAGATTATGTGAGCAACCTCTACTCCGCTCAATATAGATATTTCAATTTCCATAAATCCGACAAAGCCCAATTTTGGTGGAGACCTTGGGTACACCATTAGAAATAAAGTGTGAAAAGTCTCCATTGATCCCATGAGTGCAAAAAGTCATTGGGGATCAAAGTTCAAAATTTGAGGTTTTTTTTTTGTTTTTCGAAAACAGTAAGTTTGTTCAAAAAGTAGCCGAGACAAAAATTATAGATCTTAAAATTATCTACAAAAATGATCTTTATACTTTTTTTCTCAGAATTACCATTCCCGAGATATCACGATTCTAAAAGTTGAAGGAGTCAAGTTCTACATGATAACACATTTATGCCACGCATACCTATAAGGTGACTGGGTAATTTGACCTATTTCTTGAAAGGGGTTATTCTAGAGCTCATTTTCAATGTTTTGTCCAGTAAACCAGGGATTGAATCGTATCGCTCGTTATTAAACGCCCAACCGTACTCGGTGGCAATAAGTTTCACACAATCTTTTTGAGTGGCATTAAGCCACATGGAGGCAACATATGTTGTTCTCAGAATTTTCTGTTTAATTGTCTTCCAACACGGTGGTATAGTATTCGAACTATAAGTTTTTACTTTATTTAAAAAATGTTTTGTATTATGCGAGGTTGCAAAACTCTTAGTAACTCTGAAATAATGTGTGGTATCAGTGCAGTGTTGACGTTGTAATATAACCCTTAACGCGGTATTATTAAGTCACATTATGTTGATTCGAGCGAGTCGCAGTATGTTCTTTTGCTTTTAAAGTTAAGAATTTAAGAGTTTTAAAGTTAGTTGAAATTCGTCAGCCCACTACATTTATGATTGTCTTTAAAATCGAAATCATTGTCTCAGAAACTCGATAATAAGCGTGTTTCCAGAGATAAGAGCAAGATAGATCGATTTGTCATGCTCGAAAACCCCTACCTACCTAACAAATTTTCTCCACGAACAAATATCCTCCGCGAACCTCGCACTAGTTGCGCTTTGTTTACTTTTTATATTTATATACATTTTTTCTGTGAATACATTTCTTCTTCTACTTCTATCATCTTCTATACAATCAATTATGGTGTTTCATTCAACACAACCAAACATACCTAAAACACAATACAATGACTTTATTATACACCAGAAATAATAGACTTGGCAAACTTATAATAGGTATATATATTCCGGAAATGAGGATTTTCGATCCCTGGTTTATTGGACAAAACATTGAAAATGAGCTCTAGAATAACCCCTTTCAAGAAATAGGTCGAATTACCCAGTCACCTTATAGGTATGCGTGGCATAAATGTGTTATCATGTAGAACTTGACTCCTTCAACTTTTAGAATCGTGATATCTCGGGAATGGTAATTCTGAGAAAAAAAGTATGAAGATCATTTTTGTAGATAATTTTAAGATCTATAATTTTTGTCTCAGCTACTTTTTGAACAAACTTACTGTTTTCGAAAAACAAAAAAAAAACCTCAAATTTTGAACTTTGATCCCCAACGACTTTTTGCACTCATGGGATCAATGAAGACTTTTCACACTTTATTTCTAATGGTGTACCCAAGGTCTCCACCAAAATTGGGCTTTGTCGGATTTATGGAAATTGAAATATCTATATTGAGCGGAGTAGAGGTTGCTCACATAATCTCGTATGTCAAGGTGTTTCGGCAGGAATAGCCCTGGCAGACTTATATATTCCGGTAATGAGAATTTATACCTACCGTCTGGAATTGGTTTCATGCTGGTATCAGATGGGTATATTTAGGGGTCCTGATGGGCACCTTTGAGAGCGTCTGCCGAGCACTTCCGGCAAGAAAAATGATGACATATTTCGCTTTTCTGTATCTACCAGTAAATTCCTAACTGATGCCATGACTATTATTTCGGTATCAGATGGGTAAAATGACACCCCTTTTTTCGCACCGGAAGTGACCATGTTTTTGGTACTTTCGGCAAGTTCCGCCGTGGCAGACTATTACATTCGGACTTAGCATCAGTTTTATGGGAAACCATTGTACATTTCATCGCGGTATCAGGTAGGTCCGAAATTTTGCAGTCCGCTCTCCAACTATTGTTTTCAATTATTTAAAACTGCTCTCGTGAGTGTTCTTTTTTTAACTACTGAAATTGCGCTGGTACCTTTTTAACTATCCATATAATTAAATAATGTTGTTGCTTAACAGTTACCAGTTGAAGTGGCAATGGGAGGGCCATCGCTCGAAGAACAGATAACTGTTGGGGAGAAAAGCCTTCGAGTGGCGACCATGAATCGGAAGACGAAGCGTTGGCAGGCCTCCTGTTAGGTGGGCTCATGATATTGTGAGAGTTGCGAGCAACCGGTGGATACAAGTTGCGAGTTGTTGTTCATTGTGGCAGTCTAAGTAGGTGGTGCCGGTGAAATTACTGGCACTTGAGGTATCCCATCTTAGGCCTCTAGGTTGGCAACGCATCTGCAATATCCCTGGTGTTGCAGATGTTTATGTGCCGTGGTGATCTCTTACCATCAGGAGACCCACTTGCACGTTTGTCATGCAGTCGATTTTTTTTTTTATTATTTTACTGTATTGTATCATAAGTTTCGATTGCCTTTTCTTGTTTATCTTAAATAAATAAATTACTTATTCATTCCTCTATAAATTAAGCTGATTGCGTTAGAAACATGGCGAACAAGTCTCAGGCCCCCCACAGAAGGAACAAACAGTAATTTGCATAATTCTATAGAACCGTAAGCTCTGCTAATATTTACTGGCATTTATCATCCAGGCTGGAATCCAGGAAGTTATTTGTAAACGAAAGCAAGAAAGAGAGCAATGACAATTTTTATTTATGTATTCGATGCTTACGTTCGACGAGGTAGAGGAAGACCAAGATTGACCTACTTTAACCAGGTGAAGGAAAGGGTGGGTGTCATGTCGTATCAGGAAGTCAAACAGCTGGCCAAAGACCGTGCGCAGTGGCGATTACTCCACCGACAAGAGCATAGCTCTTAAATTTAAGAAGAAGAAAAGAGTGGTTCCTGAGGTAAATTGTTAGAATTACAATCGAGTTCATAAGCTTGTGAGCAAAAATTTGATCAAAAATATCTGAACACGCTTCTATGCCGTTAACAATAGTCATGTTCAGATATTTTTGATCGAATTTTTGCTCACAAGTTTATGAACTCGACTGTACAACTAAATCATCGCGTCAATAAGTAGGTAAGCATGGTAAATAATTTCGTTGTGAATTATTACAAAAAAATTGGTCGATTGGTCAAAGGAAATGGGGAAATGAGCAGGGCCACTACGAAACTCGGAACTCGAAGTTCATATCGTATCGTCCCTCTCGCTCTCGCATTAAATAGCATAAGTGTCAGAGTAACCACATGATACGAACTTTGAGTTTCGAGATTCGTAGTAGCCCTGCAGCAAGCGCGGCGAAAGATGTCCACTAACGAGACGGACAGATTGCCTAGTTAAAGCCGCAGGTTCACGGTGGATGCAGGCCGCTTCCAACCGAAGTAACTGGAGGTCTATGGGGGCAGACCTACGTCCAGTGGACTGGACGACTGATATGGTCATGATGATGTATAAAATATCCTTAACTAGCTGTTGCCCGCGACTTCGCCCCCGTTGTAATTTTTCAAAAATTCTTCTATAAAAAACTTCTGACAATAACGAACACAACAAAAAAATAATTAGCGAAATCAGTCTAGCCGTTTCCGAGTTTTGCGCTTACATTTTACAGTTAATTTTTATTTATAGAAATTAAAAAATGAAACTGTAGCTATAATTACCTTCAAAAGAAAAACTTAGGAGTTTAATTTCACATACATATATGGGATCCCAGAAAATCTTTTTCATTTTAAAAAGACTTAGATTTCATCAAACAATATTACTCAGATAGTTACCCATCAATAATAATTAACAGGCCAATATTTCAAAACCCGTCAATTTCAATTCCTAAAACTTTCTGTGTCGAGTTTAAAACATAAACTAAATTGCACAAATTCCCAACTCGCTACAAAAATAGGCTTTTCGGCTGGATTTGTTTGCAGAATTTTTGAGGGTTCATGAATATATTCACGGGTTCACACCCGCGTGAGTGGGATCGCAGACTCGAGCTCCGGGGCAAATCAGGCCCAAAACTACGAAGTGTAAAATTCGAACTTCGTCGGTTGCCGTCCCGCTGGTGCCTATATTGTTTAAATACGAGAATGAGAGGGACGGTACGATACGAACTTCGATTTTATTTCGTAGTAGCCTTCAGGTTGAGCTCAGTCGTTTGACGGTGGGAAATTTTGAGGAGTCTGTTTTTATTCATGATAAAACCGGCCAAGAGCGTGTCGGACACATCCAGGATACGGTTTTGTAGGCGTTACAGAAAATCTAGTAGATACGTAATAGTTTTCTAAGGATTATTCCTGTACAGAGTTTTCCAAGTAGGCATATTTTATACGTTAGGCCAGCGGTTCCTAACCTTTTTGAGCCGCGGACCCCCAAGGAAATCAAGCATAATGTCAAGGACCCTGAGTGAAAAAATGGTGTAATTTTCGGACAATATTATTCTCTATAGTAAGATAGATGAGTGTGGGACCGCGGACCCCCAAACATACCTATGCTCGCGGACCCCCAGGGGTCCGCGGACCACAGGTTAGGAAACAATGCGTTAGGCTACTATTTTACTCTCATACTACTTAATTTTCCTTATGAATTTGATGCATTTATTACCATTATGTTTTTTTTTTCAAAATTTTCAAACCAACAATCTAACTTTTAGAAGGGGAACGCTCGATTTTTGCAAATTTTTAAAGTTGAATAGTTCGCAAACGAATCACCGTGTGTCGTCATAACTCCGTAATGATTTTAAAAGACCCATCCAATAATACGCCACACCATAAGGTTAAATGAAAAAAAAAACCCCTCTTTACGTCTAAGTATACCTACCCATAGACATAACAACCTATAATAGTTTATTTCTGTACAAAAAGTAATATCCCGTCAAAAACATAAATAGGAAATAAGAGCCAAGATCAATATTAATTTGTTTTTCATGAGGCCTTAAAAATACCGATTTAATATACCTAGTTCGCAGCATCAATATTATGGTGCATATCCAAAGGAAGGATCAGACTGTGTAAACAGAGACAAAGCACGCATTGTTCTCTGTCCTTCTCAGTAACAAAAGAAAAATCCTTTTATTATAGAACGAAGGTTTTGGAAGGAAATTAGGAAAGTGCGCGCTGTATTGTACCCAAATCCAGAAAATACGCAAACAATCTATCGCTTGTGTATATAAATAGAAATGGAGACTTAGGGCCTCTTTCACCACCTGTCGACTAACTTTAAGTTTCAGATAAAAGTAATGCCATCTTTGTTTATTCGGACGAAACAAACAGAGACGGCATCACTGATATTCGTCACTTAAAGTTAGTCGACAAGTGGTGAAACAGGCGCTTAGGATTAATATTTAGCCTAAGGATTTGTCTTAGTAATCCCAATTGGTCCTCTCAAGACGACGCTTAACGGGATGAAGTGAATAAAGGTGGAACGAATAAGTACAATAATTTACTAAAAGGGTATAGCCGTGTAAGGATGGCGAAACTGCCTTTGACGAGAAAGTGGTTTTCCTTTGGCTCGGATAATTGTCTTTACATACGTTGTAATTTGACCAAATTTAAGCCCCAAAATATGCGTGGTTTTTGAGATAATTAAAAAAAAAGGAAAATCGTTTTTATTTTTTATTTACCAAACTAGTGGCCCGATTTTCACGAAATTTTTATATATTATGTAGAAAATTAAGAGCGTTTTTTTCTATAAAAAAATCCAATTAATTTTATATTTAAGTAAAAAAAAAACATTTTTTTAATATTCATAAATTTTTTTTTTTTACTTGCGAGGTGGCGACACCTACCAATATCAGATATATTATGACCCATTAAATACTCTAATACATATATTTTTTTCAAAAACATTCATTTGGATCATCAGGTTAAAATAAGCGAATTTGTAACATCTCATACATAGCCTTCCCTTTACTACGTACGTACATGGGCGTTTTCAAAAAAAGTTGTTGAAATGACTTTTTTTTAGAAGTGGATGAAATTTGGTATTCCTACTCAGAATCAGGAGCACTTTCGATTATAATAGGAGAAAAAAAAAATGTCTCAATATTTTTATTCCATTACGTTACCGTTTTCATACGCGTGTCTGTGGCGGTAGTGTCATGGATAACACAAAATTATATGAAAAACCTGGGACACTTTTTTTTCCTATTGCAATCGAAAGTGCTCCTGATTCTGATTAGGAATACCAAATTTCATCCACATCTGACAAAAAAGTCATTTCAACATCTTTTTTTTGAAAACGCCCACCTACGTAACATAGGATTCAATAGTAGGGTGGGTTGAAAAAAAAAAAATTTTATTTTCTTACAATGGGGGTAGAATTTGTACCTTATGAAAACATAAAAATTTTCAAAAAAAAAATTTTTACTTAATAATTTGAGGTGGCCCACTCCCTTTTAAAATTAATAATCTATTAAATGAAGTAGTACCCAAAAAAATATATTAAAGGTGTTCTAGAACCTGTAGGGTCTCCCCTCGAAAGCCAATTGGAAATCAAAATTAAAAAAAAAATCTATTATTTTTGTAATTAATGTAAAAAATCAAAAAATGACTTCTCTTTCTTTTGTATTGAAATGAAAGTTATAAGTAAAAAAAATCACAATCGACAATTTTTAGACGTCTTCCACGATGTTTGACCGAAAAAAATTTTTTTTGTTGGAACCACCTCATTTGATAAATTATTAATTTTAAAAGCGAGTGGGCCACCTCAAAATATTAGATATTTTTTTTTTTTAATTTTCTTTTTTCATAATGTACAAATTCTACCCCCATGCTAAGAAAATAAAAAAAAAATTTTTTCAACCCACCCTACTATTGAATCCTATGTTACGTAGGTGGACGTTTTCAAAAAAAATATGTTGAAATGTCTTTTTTGTCAGATGTGCATGAAATTTGGTATTCCTAATCAGAATCAGGAGCACTTTCGATTGCAATGGGAAAAAAAAGTGTCCCAGGTTTTTCATATAATTTTGTGTTATCCATTACACTACCGCCACAGATACGCGTATGAAAACGGTAACGTAATGGAATAAAAAATATTGAGACATTTTTTTTCTCCTATTATAATCGAAAGTGCTCCTGATTCTGAGCAGGAATACCAAATTTCATCCACTTCTAAAAAAAAAGTCATTTCAACAACTTTTTTTGAAAACGCCCATGTACGTAGTAAACGGAAGGCTATGTATGAGATGTTACAAATTCGCTTATTTTAACCTGATGATCCAAATGAATGTTTTTGAAAAAAATATATGTATTAGAGTATTAAATGGGTCATAATATATCTGATATTGGTAGGTGTCGCCACCTCGCAAGTAAAAAAAAAAAATTTATGAATATTAAAAAAATGATTTTTTTTTACTTAAATATAAAATTAATTGGATTTTTTTTATAGAAAAAAACGCTCTTAATTTTCTACATAATATATAAAAATTTCGTGAAAATCGGGCCACTAGTTTGGTAAATAAAAAATAAAAACGATTTTCCTTTTTTTTTAATTATCTCAAAAACCACGCCCATTTTGGGGCTAAAATTTGGTCAAATTACAACGTATGTAAAGACAATTATCCGAGCCAAAGGAAAACCACTTTCTCGTCAAAGGCAGTTTCGCCATCCTTACACGGCTATACCCTTTAATAATACTTATGTATAAACGTATTTGCTGTTCTCGAGCATTATGCAAAATCTAGATACGCGGTAGCGTGTCAAGCCAAATTCAAGACACTGCTAACTGAACTGGCGAGCAGCACCGTGTATAAATTTTACCCGTACCATTTGAAGCCACTTTTGAGCCCTTCATAACTCTTGCGAAGAATTGCGAGACACATATGTACTTCAAATTTCATAAACACACCTCAAACAGTTATTTAGATATTAACGTCCAAAAATTTTTATCGTTTACTGACTTACAGATCAAAACTGTACCCAGAGAAACCTACATGAGAACTAGCCAACTCAGACTTTAGGCTTGAATATGTTATCCTAAGTTATAAGTCGAAATGATATGAGGGTATTTTTGTTATAAAATATTTTATTTTGTTATAAATAAATTTCAGGACTGACCATTGAACTTGGCACTTTTTGCGATAAAATATAGCCTATGTTCTTTCCCAAGGTCTATTCCATCTCTGTGCCAAATTTCACCAAAATCTGTTCAGCGGTTTAGGCATGAAAGCGTATATAACAGACAGACAGACAGACAGACAGAGTTACTTTCGCATTAACAATATTAGTATGGAATAAAAACATAAAAACTTACCTACCGCAACATTTTTCACAACAATTCGGTTCGCCGATGAAACAGTAAGCGGCAGATAGAACTTTGTCGTTGGATATTAAAACACCTGCGCAAAAAGTACCATATATCGGCGGCGGCGGCGCTGTACGGCGCGGGGATCCTCGGCTTAGTGTTTAGTTGACTGATTTAAGGTACGCTTTCATGTACACATAGTTTCGAGAGCTTTCTCTTTCTGGTTTCCTTATTGTAACCTAAGCGAACAATAAGTTTTTGTTAAAAAAACATTTTTAATAAAAACTTTTTTTGTCGACTGTACTTTTTGTGAGTGTCGTTTGCATTGTCATACTCATAGTACATTTCCATATAATAATTTTTTATGTATTTCAAGTCGATGCCATTTATTTGCTATATGCACTATGCCTGAAAAAGGGTATAACAAAAATACTTGTTTTACGTCTTTAGTGATACAGTTAAAAAAAAACTAAAAATTGTTTTAGCAATAAAAGATTTTCATTCAGTCCCGAATTTGTCTTGGGAATTTAATGCAGTTATAATCAAATTAAAGCATAGTTTTAAGAAAAATAAATTTATGGACTAAAATAATTAAGAAATGTGTGTGTCTAACATCTGGTAGCGTAGTGAACGGTTGTGTTGCTCTAAAGATGAGCTCTGGTTGAGTTTGAAACGCGTCAGTAGTGGCGGTGATAATTGAGTTTATGTGATTTGTGTGTGTTCTTATTAGAGTTGATGTGGACTCATCATCATCATCATGTCAGCCGAAAGACGTCCACTGCTGGACATAGGCCTCCTCCAAGGCTCTCCACTCAGACCGGTCTTGTGCTTTTCGCATCCACCGCGATCCCGCCATCTTAGCCAGGTCGTCGCTCCATCTTGTTGGAGGCTTGGTTGATGTGGACTGATCTGCATGAATACACATTTCTTGCATAAACTTACGGCCGGTTCCTTAACTTTATGTACCTATGCACTTTTTCGTACTTCGCACCTATAAAACTAAAGTGAAACAACTTTATAAATCCACATTTCCAAAATGAACTTCAAATAAAACACAAAATAGTTGTCATTAAGGTCGTTGGCGAGCTAAGTAATTGTTTTTATTAATTGAAATGGCCCTCCAATGAAACCCCTGGCGCCAATGAACTACTTTATATAAAACTAATAATATTTGTTGTGTCTCTGATTGTACGTTTTAAGTTTTAAGTATGATTCGCTAACTGTATTTTTGTGGACATCTGTTATTGGCTTTATTTTTAATAAAAAAGAAATTCTTAACAAAATATAAATTCATAGTCAAAATACCACAAACGGGACTTACCACGCTATTTTTAACAAGTAATATTTACCATTTTATTTACAAGTATTTTTTTTTTATTATAAATTTCTACAGAACTGTACCAGATAAGGCAACTCGTCTAGTTTAGTGAACTTCCCTCTATATGGGGGGCCATCACTCCTGTGGTTGGTGCAATACTCGGGCAACCATAAAAACGTTGCAAAAAAAAAAAAAATTGTGTATATTTCGGAGATACAGCACATTTCTGCAATTTGTTCGCGCCAATTGACTTATGCCTTTAGTGTCATAATTCAAATACATAGAAGCAAAACACTGGAATTTACATAGTTTTTTGCCAAAGTTTGCCAATGCCAAGCAGAAAATTTCAAAATATTGGCTGTAGTTATGTTAATGAAATCTTCTTCTTCTCTTTTAAAATATGGCTTTCTGTCCTTATTAGGACAATTTCGCCAGTGTCAAGGTACTCTCTTTGAGAGGGACGTTGTTCGGTAGCCGTAGTTTTTGCAACTTGATAGTAAAATTCCAGAATCCACGTGGAGACAACTTGCGCATTAAAAAATTTCAGACACAAGAGCAATATAGAATTTTGTGATGACTGTTCACTGTTAAGCTTAATCGCCGCATAAAACACTATCAAAATTATACTTCAACTAGCCAAAAAAACAGAAATAGCATAATAATATATTGACTACATCCGCCATTTTCGAATGCCACAAATCGAATTTTCTGTTAATGAAATCAAAAAAACGCAAAGCTTCTTGTGTAAACCGTGAATAGAAATGACAAAAGATGTCACACACTATTGTCACCACAGACTACAAAGCTGTCCTTTGTGTCAAAATGATCCCATCAAAAACATTCTGTAAAAAAATAGCCAAGTCTCGAATGGAGCTGCATGTTTATCTCTAAAAAGTAATGAAAACTAGACAACGTCGTGCCAAGCCTAGGTTCCTTACTGCGATTTATTTATTATTATAGTTAATGTTCTGTGACTTGGCCGTTGATTCGTACCCACTAACGTATAAAAAATAATAATAATAATAATAATAAGACTTAAGACTCAACATTCTTTAGACGTGAGTGGGTACAAGTCAACGGCCAAGTCAAAGAACATTAACTATAATAATAATGAAATCGCAGTAAGGAACCTTAGGCTTGGCACGACTTTGTCTAGATTTCATTACTTTTTAGAGATAAACAAGCAGCTCCATCGAGACCTGGCTAGTTTTTTAGAATGTTTTTGATGGGATTTGTTATTACATCCTAAATTTCACCCTGGTTACGGACACTGCAGTATGATCATCGATGTTAGGATATAATCAATCTGCAGGAATTTTTCGGCTTGATTATAAAAGCTTTTTCCCGCGGCTCCGCCCGCGTGGTATTTGGTTATCGCGCGCTGTTTCCTCGGGAACTGTGCATTTTTCCGGGATAAAAAATTGCCTATCGGAATGACACGGGCTAAGTTAAGTAAGAATGATGGAGCTGCAAAAAATCGATATCTTTTATAAATTAGTTCGAGTTTTCTATAACAAAGAAAACGGAATCCTGGCATAAATACTTTGTCATACAGGACGCACTTACTAGATGAAACCGCTGGTATTCTTACAAGCTTTTCTTTAACTAGCCTTGTTTATTATTTACTAGCTTTTGCCCGCGGCTCCGCCCGTGATATTCGGTTATCGCGCGCTGATCCCTTGGAAACTGGAACATAAACTAACTCTATGCCAAAAATCACGTCGATCCGTCACTCCGTTACGGCTTGAAAGACGGACAAACACACAAACATGCAAACACACTTTCGCATTTATAAATATTACTTTGGATTTGTTTTTTTTGGTCAAATCTTGGAAACTAAATTTGACCCACTTCCATGCTCCGATTGACTTGAAATTTGGCATACTTATGTAAATCTGGTGACAATACAATTAATAAACTTCTTTGTTTGTGGTTGTTGACACCTGATTACCTTGGTCTTAGATGAAGACTTTCTTTTATGCACTAGTGCACAAAAAGTCATTTTATGTCGCCTAGATCCAGCATAAACAAGGACCTTACGAGCATGTGAAGTGAAAATATTTTTTTCCTATTGAATGTGTTTTGTGTTATTTGTGGCCTAAAACTTGGTGTGGATTTTTGACTTCGTGTTAATAAAGATTTTAGATACTTTAACTTTTCTTTATGCATAGCCAAACAACCCGACACCTGGCGGGTTTTTATCATCATCAGCATCATCTCTGCTATCTGCTGGATAACTGCTGGGCACAGTCCTCTTCTTAGAGAGAAAGGATTTGGGCTATAGTTTTCACGCGGGCGCAGTGTAGATTAAATAGGAACTTCACGCACACTGTTGAATTGTTTTGCAAGTGTGTGCAAGACTCTTCACGATGTTTTTCATCACCGTAAAGCTCATGGTAAATTTCAAGGAAGTGAAGGTGCGAGTTTGGGTTTGGATCTAGGACTTTCTACTTGAGAGATCATCCAACACGCTACCACACGATTAATGACGTAGCTGAATTTACGTTAGATAATTTAGTAACTATACAACTTAAGTGTCTACCTCATTAAAGGGCAGGGATGGCGAACCTTTACGTATTAACGTGCAATTTTTCTAAATAAATTTTTAATATGGTCATAGACGTGCCATCAAATAATTTATAATTTGTGATTCTTCAAACAATCAAATGTGTCTGGTGCATAATTTCCTGGCGCATAATAAATTTTGTGATCAGTGACGTGTCCAAAATATTGTGTTGCGTGGCATTAACGCCATTGGTTCGCCATCCCTGTTATAGGGCCTTCTTATGACGTCATAAGTTATAACGTTATTAATCACTCATTAATGATTGAATGAGCAATAAAGCAATTAGACATTTTGTATAAAACGTCAACAAAATTGGCGTCCGCTTTATTCCGAAATCTCTGTCAGTGCAGTAAACTCGGCTTCTGTTGAAACTATTTAGTGCATTTGTGCTTGTGGAATTTAAATTGTTCAAAAATGTCTGAAGAACATGCAGCTTCTTTGTTCAGGGGCAATATCGCCAGATTGAGACGTAAGTTTTTGTTTTATAATAAATTTGCTAAACCATTTAATGATAAAATAGTCTAGGCTATGTTACAATAAAATATCTGCAAAATTTTACAATAAAATAGATCATACAATTTTATAACAAAATGTCTAGACTATTTTATAATAAATTAAGCCAATTCTTAGTTCAAGGATCAAAAACTTCCACTGCGAAAACTTATTTTCATCGTTTATTATTATCGCAAGACCTCGATGTAAAGCATATTTATATTTCTTTTTCAGTATGGAAACACTACAAGTTTAATATTGCAAACACAAATACCTTAAAATAAATTAGTCTTTAAAATATCATAATCATCATCCCAGCTTCATGTACGTTCCATAGTTGGGCACAGGCCACCCCTTCAAATGAGAGAGCTTGGGCCATAGTTCCCCGTGGACTTAGTTTGGATTGGGAACTCATGCAAGTTTCCTCACGATGTTTCCTTCACCGTTAAGCTCATGGTAAACTTCTAAATATTTCATATACGAATTTCCAAAAACTCAGAGTTCAGATTTGAACCCACGATCCTCGGATTGAGAGCGGCAATAGAAATAAATAATCTCTGAAATTTCAACTGTTTAGCTATCACGGTTCACACAAATGTCTACCCCGGCCGGGAATCGAAGCTTCGTAGTCAAGTTTTCTAACCACTTGGGTATGCCTGAATTGATTCGTTTTAAATATAGGACTTATTATTTGCAGTGTACTATACTCCGCCGCCGTCTCCGTCCGCCGAGATAGAGTCCCCGACGACACCCCATACAGCACCACAACATTATCAAGTGTACGATGAATTAGAATCTCTTTTCCCGAGTCCGTCCCAACCTATAATAAGACGCAAGCCAAAGTGTAGAAGGCACCTAAATTTCGCACATATAGTGATACACAAAAATTTAAAAAAGAAGATGGAATTACTGAAAAAAGTAGCTCAGGAACAAAAACAGGCTACAGCTGAGCTACCTAAAGATGAATTTTTAAAGCCTACGCTACCTGAGAAGGCTTCCAAGGAATTAGTTGACGCGGCTTCTACGGAACAAGTTGACACGGCTTCCAAGGAACAAGTTGACGCGGCTTCCAAGGAACAAGTTGAAGCCGCTTCCATGCAACAAGTTGACACAGCTTCCTACGAACAAGTTGACGCGGCTTCCAAGGAACAAGTTGACGCGGCTTCCAAGGAACAAGTGGACGCCAGTTGAAAAATAATATGAGCAGCGCCAAATGCATGCATCGGAACGGATGTTGCACCCACAGACGGGCGTGCGCTAGGGTTGCGACCTATACTATTCAAAACACTATTATACTGTTCTTCATAAAATTATACTTTTTACTGTTGAGCAAAATAAAGTATACAATATACTGTTTTCAACATCAAAATGCCTAGCACTAAGCACACACTAAGTCAGTGCACTTAGAAGTGGTGTTTCAGGAATTTTAGTTTGATTGTCGCTAAATTAATTAGTTGTGGGAAAAAGATTAAAAATTTGTCTTTAAAACAATAAAACGCTGTTTTATCTTAAATAAAATACTCTTAATTTTTCCAAAATACTGTTTATTTTCTTTCTTAGGCCTAAATATACTTTATTTACTGTAAAAAAAAAGTTGGCAACACTAGCGTGCGCCCGCTTCGTGCACCCCGCGCTAGTTTTTATTAACATTGGTGAATTTTAACTTTAATTGAGATGGTTGTGTCACTTCATTCAATTTCGATATTTATAATAATAAGACTTGTTAAAAATACAATTTCTTCTTACCAATACTAACTTATTTATACCGGGTGTGGCCTGTAATACGAGCAAATAATTAACATAAATAAATCTTACTCGTCAAGCTGAACAACAGTAGTTCAGCGACTTTTAAAAATCTTTAATCTTTAATATTTTTCTTCTTTTTTGTCTTTAGATTTAGATTTTTCATACAGATTAAATACTGCTATCAATGTACGCCATCCTGAACACGACTGACGTCACCTGTCACGCTACAAACACCAAACATTTAGCTTTATATTGCCACTTTGAATAAACTGTGAGGTGTAATAAAAATTAAAAAACTAATTGTTCTTTAAAGTCGCTGAACTATCTGGGTAATGTTGTTTATTTTGAAGAGTATGAATTATGTTTTAATTATTTGCTCATATTACAGGCCAAAGCCGGTAACTATAACTTGTAACTCTGTATATGAGTTAGAAAGGCTGAATTAAATAATCTTTATAATTTATTTTAATTTAATGTTAATGCCACAATTGGTGATAAAAATAACGCCGTTTATTTAGCTTTTGCATATTTAATGTTTTTAAAAGAGTAGCCTTATAATATATTATAATTATATTAAGTCAATTATAAGCCAATTATACAAAGTAAATTACATTAAAGTCAATGGTTGAAACCTGTATCAAATAACTAGTTAACCAAACCAATTATTAATTAAGGAATTTACTTTTCATTTAACCATTAAATTGTATTTAATACGAAAAAAGGGTTCTAAGTGAGCATAACCTGTGTCTGTAAACAAATGTATGGGCGATTCTCCAATCTGTGGTCGTTTTTTTGGCATAAAACGACTAGAAGTTACTAGCTGTCGTATTCTATAAATTAGGGGGATTTTTTTTTATTACGTAACGCAATTTCTGAAGATTTTAAACTCTCCCTCTCCCTCATGTATAGCGCCATAACATTTGTAGTACCTCCTTCCCCCTGTCCTAACGTTAAGTAACACAGAAATTACTATTTCTATTTAAAAGTGTTTTAGTTTTTTTTTAGCCGTTTCCCTAATTAAGTTGTAATTTTTTTTGGGACAGGTGCGCTGGCAAGTCAGCATAATATCTCATACAACAACAAGAATTTATAGAAGATTATAGTATGAACTATTATAAAAAAAAAAACTGTGACGTAACGCGTTGCTTGAACGCCCGCCCCCCCTGAACCGCATCGTAAAGTTTTATAAGAAAAAATTGCGTCACGTAATACTTGAAATTGAAAGCTTCTTTACGTGGATAACATTTAAAACTGTTTACCAAACTCTACTTTGGCTACAAACAAAGTCATTAAAAAGGAATCAATAATTAATTTTAGGTAAGTACTTAAATAATAGTAGTGAAATTGTAAACAATATTGCCGCTTGGACTTTGTAAACAGGTAATACCTATTATTTAAAACTTGTTAACGACTTCATCAAATAAATTAAAAAAAGTGAGAAACTATAATTGTTTTTTATTTATTTTTTTACTTACAAAAAAGTGACACAAAAAGCACCTAAGGCTACCAAATTGTTAAATGCAAGGATTAGATTAGCTATTAATAAAATTACTTTTTTTGGAGTCTTTATTATTTATTTCAACTCCGAATTTTTGTTACTTTTACGGTCATCCCGTGAAATCTATATAGATATTAACAAAAAAGTAAAACCAACTCCAAAAAAATGAAAAAAATAACAAAAAATGGACCCGACTACAGAACCCTTGAAAATATTTTTATAGGTACCTACTAACTCGAAGTCGGTGCCTCAGCACGACCCAGCAGGAATGGAGCAATAGATGTCTATTTCAGCTACATACATGGATTTCAATCACTCCTGGTGGGTCGTGCTGAGTCACCGACTTCGAGTTAGTAGGTACCTATAAAAATATTTTCAAGGGTTCTGTAGTCGGTTCCATTTTTTGTTATTTTTTTCATTTTTTTGGAGTTGGTTTTACTTTTTTGTTAAAAAAAAATTATTTCTCACTTTTTAGTGATTCGTAGCCAAAGTACGTCTCACAACGATTCCATTAAGCCCAAACACGACTAACTTACGTTGTTTTATAACAGAGTTCCGTTGCCTACCTTCTGGCTTCAGCATCAGATCAGTTCGAAAGAATCATTAACTTAAAGCTTCTTCTTACTCGCTTATCTAGATATGTTAATCATGATCGTTTATAGACGAGCGAGTATTACTTAGCTTCTACGAGTTCCATTGATCACCTATGGTCTTCTTCATCAGGTCCAGGTTACCAAATGATACTTTCTGGATGTAAATGCTTACCTTAACACTAAAAATGCCAAAATCGCTATAGGTGTGCCTATAAAATTTGGGGTTTGCCCTCGATTTCCCTAGGATCCCATCATCAGATCTTGATTTGGTAACAATGGGACCACCTCAGAAAAATACCCTTTCGAATAAAAAAAGAATTTTGAAAATCGGTCCACAATTGCCGGAGTAATCGTTGAACATACATAAAAAAAAAATACAAACATTGGAACAGAGAACCTCCTCCTTTTTTTGAAGTCGGTTAAAAATTACCAAAATAAAATATTTTTTCCCACAAAAACACAGGCTGAAACATGGATGCACAGAAAAACCAGCGTTGGGAATCGAACGCAGGCCCTCAGCAATCCGTGTCGCGTGCTATTCCCCTACACCACAACCGACAGTGGTGGTGTAAAATATATAGCTATGAATAATCAACATAGAAATGGCTGATTAATCTTTTTTATGGTTCCGTAGGTACAGTCAGCATCAGAAGTCGCTATACGCTTCAGGCGCTCAAAGAGAGGTAAACGTTTAAATTGTCAAAAAGTTGTTGACTGTCATTGTAGTATTTACTTGTGAGCGCTCAATGTGTCAAAATTACCTAAACAGTCGATATTCATTAATTTCTACACTCCTAACATGTCATTGATACCTTAGCTGTCAAAAAATCACTGATATCTAAGCAGTCAACATATCAAATATATCTGAACAACATGGAAAAATAGACGTTAAAAGCATATAGCTATATGGTCGAATTTTGATATAAAATAGCTATGCTCGTTTCAGGTAAGCGATTATGACAATCATCGAAAACAGTACAGACTTGTCATCACATACATCTGTCTCATGTTTTTCTCTTCAATCAAATTTGACAGAATATGCCTCTAACTCTTATTTTACTTTTCAGCAGAATCAAAGTCAAACCATCTGACACATAGCAAAAACTAAATGAAGGCGAATTTCGAACTCATAGTCAAGGCACGTCGTGGCACCATTTCCATTCCTATGCATTTCAAAGCATAGATCCCCGGGTTCAAATCTCACTCGACACATAATTAATTCGACTTGGTCTTTTTTTTGGTTTTATTATTGTTTTATGGCTTTTTATTTCTTTTAGTTTGGATCGCATTCGTTTTTACGATTTTTCTGAATTTTAACATAATTATAGCACTTGCTTTTTAAGAAATTAGTTATTTTTTATCAACAAATTAGTTTTTATTTTATACCTTTTTTCCCACCCTTGGGGTAATTTTTTTTCCAAATTTCTATAATACCAATTTCAAGGTATCATCATCATTATCATCATCATCATCATCATCAGCCTATGTTAGTCCACTGCTGGACGTAGGCCTCTCCCATGGCACGCCACTGAGCACGATCCTCGGCCACTCTTATCCAGCTCTTGCCAGCCACCCTGCGAAGATCATCGCACCACCGAGTCTGAGGGCATCCCACGCTACGTTTGCCGATCCGTGGTCTCCACTCAAGAACACGTCTACCCCAACGGTTATCGGTTTTTCAGGTTATATGACCGGCCCATTGCCACTTCAGCGTGCTAATGCGGTGGGCTATGTCGATTATAACCTATCCAATAAAAAAAGAACTCAGAACTCCGTCATTTGTGAACCAATTGAATTTTTTTTTTGCGTTCGTCTAGGAATTGTTTCAATTAAGTCCCATTTATAAGCACCAAATCAGGATCTGATGATTGGATCCTAAGGAAATCGAGGGAACTCTTCAAATTTTGTAGGGGTAATTTTGATATATTTTGTAGTAACTCGTGCATTTTCTTGTGAAAATCATCATTTGGTGAAGTGAAACTGATGATGAAGACCATAGGAGTTACTACTCGATAACAAGTATTTCATGGGTTGAATTTCAATTACTTTAACATAGTGGCTAAGCAATTTATGCTCCTCGTAATGCATATGGTGAAATGGAGTGGGTGGTGAAGCACCAGGACTCCTAATTAAGAAACGTCTCTGCATCGGAAAGAGCAATTTTTCGTAAAAGGTGGCGGGCAGTTGAAATTAAACTATTGTATCTTAGATCTTCTACACTAAAAAGCGTGAAAAAAAAATTATAACTAAAAATTGAACTAACTACAAAAAACCATGAAAATAATTTAATTAGGGGGGGGGGGACGCTCGATTTTAATGAAAATTTGCACTTTAAAGTTGAATATTTTACAAACAAATCACTGAATCGAAAAATCGTTTTAGAAACCCCCTAATGGTTTTAAAAGACCTATCCAACGGTACCACACTACAAGATTGGATGAAAAAAACGGAAAAACGGACAGACAGACATGGCGAAAAAAAAGGGTTCCGTTTTTGCTACTTTGGCTACGGAACCCTAAAAATATATACGCCTCAACTTGAGAACCTCCCCCGTTTTTTTCCTCAGTTGAAAATGTACATGTAAATGTATAAAAACTTTTAAACAAAAAAATTAAAACGCCCAACAAACTGACAGCAAAAAATAGATTTCAAGCAAAAATAGAATTTAATAGGGCGACGCTCGACGCTCGATTTTAATAAAAAATTGCACTTTAAAGTTGAATATTTTGAAAACAGATCACTGAATAGAAAAATCTTCTAGGCAACCCCCAACAGTTTTAAAAGACCTATCCAACGATACCCCACACTATGGGGTTAGTCGAGAAAAAAAATCAGACTACGTTTATATGGAAGGTACGCTTACTTTTTTTTGTTTTTTTTTTTTATTTGCCACTTTGTTGGCGTGATTGAAGTTACATTCATGCCAAATTACAGCTTTCTACTACCAATCATCGGTCTCTGATCTTAGCCGCGGACGGACAGACAGACGGACAGACCATGGCGAAACTATAAGGGTTCCTAGTTGACTACGAAACCCTAAAAATAGACAAGTTCCAGCTTATACTGCATATGCTATAAAATTAAAAATTAAATACTTGTTTATTTTATAAGGGGTTTTTGGGTTTCTTAGTTAAAAATCGCGTGTAACCCCCTTCAGCATTGAGCACGTTTTGTAAACGCTCTCTTCGAATTTACTAAATTTTCACAAAGAGTTTTACCTCGGAAAGATATATATAAACACATGATTACTTAAAAACAATATTTATTATCCATTATTGATGTTTAAATAAAATGTTGATATGCTTAGTTACCATTGAAATAGTAACTGCTTAGCAACTAGTGGCATCTTGGGTGTTGACATGTTTGTGGTTGCTGGTACGTGTAGATATTAATAACAGCTTGACTGCTTAGTTACCACTGATTTTCTAGTTGTTATTGTCATTATGAAAAACTAGATGTGTAAGTATTAATGAAAATTTAAAATGTTGAGATGTTTTTGACGTATTGAACGCTCACGTGAAAATGGTGACTTAGGTGTCAATAACTTTGTGACGATTGAAACGTATATGTCTTTGTGAACACTCGGCCAGTGTAGATATATCTGATGCTGACTGTACATCCGAGTAACAAAACGGAACCCGTGTGTCTGCCTGTCCATCTGTGTCAAAAATTAGTCTTATTATAGATTTGGTTGCAAGGTTCTAAAATACATTTTAAAAGTATTAAGTAGAATTATTAATTAAAATATTCCAAACAGAATAGTTAAAATATAGGTAACCTAACTTATAAAAAATTAAAACCTCTTACTGGTTCTTCAATACTTAGTCATTTGGCTTCGTTACCTATCGGTTTTTAACCCCCGACGCAAAAAGAGGGGTGTTATAAGTTTGACCGCTATGTGTGTCTGTGTATCTGGCACCGTAGCTCTTAAACGGGTGGACCGATATGAATGCGGTTTTATTATTTTATATCGGGTTTTCTAGCAATGGTTCTTAGACATGTTTCATCAAAATCGGTTGAGCCATTTTTGAGATATTGAACTTTATTCCTGGTCAAGCATTAAGTATGCGTCATGCTAACTTGCAACACAACAACACAAGCAACAACAACAAGCTCACTTGTTGTAATGACTGCAGTAAAGTATAATCCCACCAAAAACATTACATGTAAAAAGCAGCAAGTCTCGCAACGCAATGCAGTTCTTGTAATGCTAAAAAGGTTTGAGATGCAATGTTATACCAAGTCGGTTATTTTTGTCAGTACCGGGGGGTTTCCATAGAACTCGATTTTCACCAACTTGCTTATTTTAAAACCATAGAAAAATACAGTTTATAGTTCTCAAATAAAGAGTAAACCAAATTATTTTTTAAACACATAAATGACTTGGCCATCGCAAGGCTACATAATGACATAAGAATTATAATCATCAACGTCAGCTATTTGAAGTAATTATAATTAAAAAGTCATTATGACTTGGCCATCGCACTCAACCTTTAGTCATTCTCGTATTATGTGTATCACTCAAACTGCAAAGCTGGGGCTAGCGCTATCTAGCTACTACTTCTTGTAATAACGCATTACTATCTTCATTTGTTCATCCTTCCTTGTCCTTCGTCCATCGTCCATCCTCGTCTATCGTCCATCGTCCATTCTCGTCCATCGTCCATCGTGTGCCATCCATCGTCTATCCTCGTCCACCATCCATCATCGATTCTCGTCTATCGTCCACCGTCCATCGTCTATCCTCGGTTATCGTCCATCGTCCAGCCCATTTATATGGGATTACAAACTTACTTGTGCAGTTTGTATAACTTTGAAACGTGACTGAAATTGCAACATTTTGGATTTTTCTGTGACCATGTAGGCTAGAAACTAACTATGTTTAAAATTTGGAGCTTGTGGGTCTGCTAGAAGTACCTTAGAATTATGATGATCAAAAGTCAGTGAGTAGGTATGTCAGTGACAAAACTGAGGAACTTTAACATGTGATAGTTCTTAATCTACGTGTTCAAATTGAATGTTATTGATAATATATCTAAGCCCCATTAAGCCCTGTAGGTAACTGAAAATTCAGGGTTCTACCTTTAGCCTTACGAGTAACAAAAATACAAGGTGTTGAAAATAGCCTGAATGGCTTCGAGAAAAGTATGGTACGGCCGTGCCTTTGTTTTTTTTTGCTCGACTTGGCGGGGGCACTGCCGTGCCCCCAGATCGTTTATTAAAGAGTTCAGATGGCAATCCATGGATTTCAAAGAGTATTAGTACCTAATTTGCAACCCTTTAAGATCGCACAGAGTTTTTAGCCCATTTATTGCATTCATTTATTCTCTTGTTGTATCATCACTACAAGCTTTAGTTTTGAAACTCTTATGTAGGATATTTTAGGACTTATTGTAGGAATCATACACGGTAGAAACAAGATTACTTGTAGTTCGTTCGATAGAAGAAAAACCTACAGTTATCTCTAAAAACAAAATGAGTTATTCTCTCATCTCAAGTGATATAATATTACGTCAAACAGACCCCATTTTCACTATAAAAAATACAAAATTGTTGGTTCTAAGTTATAATAACTATCCAAACATGCAGCGCTGTAGTTCGTATTCTTTAAAACCATAACCACCAGTCCTAGTTTTTCACGCAGCACCTGTGGAAATGACGTATTTCCTGTGGACAATTTGAGCTAACTAAAAATGGCACGTGCTGAACGAGTACACTGTACAATAAATTAAAACAGTTGAGAGTAAAAACCGTCGCCACCATTTGATTACCCCTGCATTTACTTTTAAACCGCACTCAGTGTGTGCACTAAATGAACATCCAGGGGTCGAGCACAATGGGCACGAATTGCCTCGGTTGGAGCATTCAACGATTTATAGTTTCCACTTAAAATAGGTGTGACATTTTGTACCCATTTGCTACCTTTGAGGTACTTAGTCCCCGAAACATTCATATATTATTTGAGGTTCGCTGAATTTGTGAATGGCGCTTGTTAAGTGATTAACTGAATGTTGATTGACGAGAAACGAGATGAAGTGAATAAAGGTGGACCGAATAAGTCCAATAATTCATTAAAATTGAATAAAACTATATTACCTATTGAAGTCCAGTGAGTCCAGTGAGTATCATAAAATGACTCTACTAGATCTAAAGTCTGTTTCGGAGAAAATATTTTTATTGATGTAAAAATGAAAAATAAAGTACAGCTTGTAGTGGAATTAAATAAATATATATTACTAGCTGACCCGGCAAACTTCGTACCGCCTCATTTGTTTTTTTGTTTTTCATATTTACTCACCTTTCAAATCTTCCCTGGACTTCCACAAATAATTCAAAACAAAAATTAGCCAAATCGATCCAGCCGTTCTCGAGTTTTAGCGAGACTAACGAACAGCAATTGATTGATTGAAGACTGTACACGATAAAATGGGGCATGCATGATCTGGTGTAGCTTTGTAATGAATGCAAATTTTGAAGCAGTACTATTAAGTAATTAGTGGTTATAAGAGTACATAGTAAAAAATATAAAAATGATAAAAAAATAGGGGGTCTCGGTCGGTTTTAGCTTTACATATTTCACTGGCCTAAATTATTTTGTACAAAAAAAAATGTACAATGTGTAGGTAAGGTCCAACATCTAGATTATTCCTGCTCGTGCTGAGGTACCTTCAAACAGATCATTCTACTCTTTTAAATAGTTTACAAGACGTACTTTTATACGTATTTGCAGTTCTCAAACATAAACAAAATATAGTTTTAGTGTATACATCCAATAATTTAACTACAAATTGAAGCAGTTAGAAAAAAAAAAACGTAATCAAAGCAGCTGCAGTCTAATATAATTTGCCATAAAGATACACAAGCACAAATACTTCACAGTTAAGATGTGGACGTTGCTGTGACCTTTAATGAATTTATGGTAACTAGAGACTCTTGTGAAGAGGGTCCCTGTTGTGCCCTGGATGCCAGGTATTTTCTGGATGCCGCAAGCAAGGCCGACGAGTTTGGCGGTTCCGTCAGTCTTACACACCAGCGGGGCTCCGGGGATATCCTGTTACCAAAATAAACAATGTTTTGACAATAAACTTTAATTGGATGTAGTATTTCTGTGGAGTAAGAAAGTAGGAAAGATCATTTGATGGCCGGATAGCCGAGTTAAGCCCGATTTAGACCATTACTACTACCATGAGTTTACAGTGACCGCACTCGATAGCGACGGTGTAAATTATTTGTTTTAGTTCTAATTGTTGATCGAAGGATAAAACCAACTGAGTTTCGTTACGCTTTTATGTTTGTATTCTTTTAGTTAATTAATCTATTAGTTGCTTACTTTCTGCACTTATACTTGCTTGACACAAAGTAAATCGAAATAATTTTGCATCCGGAAACTTTTAAGTTTTTAACGCACTAATGAAGAAAGTGATACCTATTGTGAAAAGTAGAACCGACGGTGGTTGACCTACATTAATAATAAAATTGTAATCGTACCAGGTTTGCACCACTAACATCAGATTTCGTACAAATGAAATTCTTCATGTCCTTATGATTTTGTTCGCTGCACTGATGACTCTCAATGAGCCAGATATCAGTCATCTTTAAATTCGCATGAAGGAACTGTAAAGTAATAATATTAATGAATAAACAAAAATCCAAACTTGTACATAATAATGACAAACTGTTAGGAAACCGCACGAGCAAACCATTACAAGCCTGCTTAACACATTTTTGATTACTTTTTTGCATTTACATAACTATTTATCTCAATTTAATGGATTACAATATCATGTCATCCGTCTCTTGTTAACTGTAATTTTCATATATTTTAAAATTATCTACAATAATGAGTTACAGTACAATTCAATACAATACAATATAAGAAAGAAAGATCTGTACGTAAATATGTCCTTAAGCTTATTAGGGCCTTAACTTTAAATTGTCCAAAAATGTCAAGAAGATATGATATAAATATAACACACACTAGCTTTTGCCTGCGGCTCCGCCCGCGCGGTATTCGGTTATCGCGCGCTGTTCCCTCGCGCTCGGGAACTATGCATTTTTCTGGGATAAAAAGTAGCCTATGTCACTCTCGGGCCCATAAACTATCTCTATGCCAAAAATCACGTCGATCGGTCGCTCCGTTACGGCGTGAAAGAGGGACAAACATACAAACATACAAACACACAAACACTCAAACACACTTTCGCATTTATAATATTAGTATGGATATGGATTAAAACATTATAACAACAACTGAAGATGTATCATTTGGTTAGAAATAACTTAAAAACATCTCAATTTCCTCATTTATATTTAGTACAACATTCCAATAAACAATTTTTAACCACAGCTTCATAAAAAGTTGATACTAATATGTACTGTCAAAATGTCAGCCTTAAAATTCAGTAATCAAATAATCACTATTTCATATTTACTTCAGTAAATAGAATAGGTACATTTCAAGATCAAAAAAAAAAAGATTTAAACCCGTTTATTATAAAAAAACGTGTTTTTAAAATTACAGCATTGGTTCTAACCATTGCTTGCTAAAATATAAGTAGCACATTTGCACAGTCAAAGGCAAAAATATGTATACACTTTAGTACCTTGTCTATTTTCATCATATTTGAACTGCCATATTATTATATGAACTGTCACATGACTGTCACAGTGGTTAAAGTGACAGGTACTAAAGTGTATACATATTTTTGCCCTTGACTGCACCAGAGAAGTCAAAAGGATAAGATTAATTTTCGAATAACAACTTACCTTGGGAAGGTTTCTGCTAAATCCCGATACTTGACATAACACAGAACCGTATTTCTTATGAGTCGATTCTATTTTAATTGTATTAATTAACTTGTTAAAACTGAACCTCGCAGTACGCTAAAAGTGGAAAAAATAGGTTTAAATAGAACAGAGACCCGCCTCACGCAGCGCTGCTCTATTAGATGACAAGAAACAGCAGGCGGTTCTGCAAGGCTACTATGAAACTCGAAACTCGAAGTTCGTATCGTACCCATTCATTACTGCGCTGAATAAGTGTTGTATTTTTTTATTATTATGGCAAATCTGTTACGAGAAATAAGGGACACCCAGGATTAGCATTCAATTCAATTCAATATTCATTTATTATAAGAATTGAACTAAATAATTATAATTTTTAGTTAGCGCTTTATTTAATCTATATTACCTACATATTATATCTAGGTACAATGTAGTGATGTAACGAATATTCGCATGTTTTTGCATATTCGCGTTCGCATTCGCAAAATTTCTGCGATTTTTTCGCTAATAAGAATATCAAAAAAAATACAATTAATAGATAATAGTAGTTTAATAAAATCAAGATACATTCATTTTTTGTGTTTTTCTATTCAAGAGAAACTAACTTAACCTCGTAATCACATTATCAGTAGGTATTCACTTAATCATTTGGTATTATTTAGTTACAAACTTTGCGATGCGTTCGTATAAACTCGGTAATTCTCGGAACAAAACTCCTTGCAGTCGGGTAAAAAAAGAAACAGAGCGCACTTAATTCGAACGAGACTACCAAAGACCATTGGTGCCAGAACGAAAAACTGAATATTCGTATTCGCGAATGTCGGTAGCAGATATTTGCATTAAAAAATGACATTCGTTACATCACTAATACATAGGTACTATAAAATTGGCTCAACTTTAATAAACACCTTCTACAGCAAGACTATATTTATAATTAACTAAAAATAGAAAACCAAAACTAGGATAAATAAGTAGCGTGTATTTTAGACAACTTGATTGCAACATACCACCACAGCGACATCAGCAATGGGAAATTTGTTCCTATATCCGTAATTCGTGGGTACAATAACGGATTGTAACAGTTTCCATTGCGGGTACGCGCTATTTTCTTTGGGCTTGTACGCTCTGTTCTCCAAAGATCCACCAACTGCATACGTATTAGTCAATGAATTCACCCCTTGTATTCTATAGTCCTCAGAAAAAACAACATAAAAATACTATAAAAGAAGAAGAAGAAGATTGATTTATTTGCCAACATGAACAATACAGGATAGGCACACAGAATACAAATCCATATTATGCTTTTACTATGCTAATATTATAAATGCGAAAGTGTGTTTGTATGTTTGTGTGTTTGTATGTTTGTCCCTCTTTCACGCCGTAACGGAGCGACTGATCGACGTGATTTTTGGCATAGAGATAGTTTATGGGCCCGAGAATGACATAGGCCACTTTTTATCCCGGAAAAATGCACAGTTCCCAAGGGAACAGCGCGCGATAACCGAATACCGCGCGGGCGGAGCCGCGGGCAAAAGCTAGTAAACAATAAACTAATATGTTTGCCAGTCCCTATATATATATATATATATATATATAGGATGATGTTATAGGATGTATGTGCAGGGTGCAGGGCAGGCAAAAGCCGTGGTGGTCGAGTGGTTTGACCTATCGCCCCTCAACCAGAGGATCCTAGGTCCCAATCCCGACTGGCACATCTGAGTTTTCGAAATTCATGTGCAAAATTACATTTTACAGTTTTACAGTGAATGAAAAAATCCCGAGAAAATTCAATAGGGTATGAAGTTTCCAATCCGCGCTGGGCCCGCGTGGGAACAACGCCCTCTCATTCTGAGAGGAGGCCTGTGCCCAGCAGTAGGACGTATATATAGGGTGGGATGATGTTGATGATGAAATTATACGAGTTAACGTATTCAGTAAAATTCAAAGTAAAAAAATGACGCACGGTGACACGGCCCAGTCGAGCTACTTTAGACTCTTTGCTTTTACACAAATCGCACTGTTAGGATTCAGTACCTCAAATGGAAAAAGTCTTTTAGCACTACTCGCCTGTCTGTCTGTATTTCCGTCTGTCACAGTTAAATTTTCTCGAAAGTACTGAAACGATTGTGTTGAAATTTGGTACGCTTAACAATTATGTATGTATGACCCAAAGACAGGCGTATAGGGGGGGAGGGAGGGCGAGTTTTTTAAATTAAGCGTCCAACGCCCCCCCCTTTCCCCTTTTAAAAACTAAACTGTTGTTTCATATCAAATTAACAAAGGAAATTATTACGGCTGAGATTTCTTGAGAATTATTATTACTTTCAGAGTAAATAGCAGCCTAACCACACGTACCGTACCAAAACTTGAAAACTTTTGTACAAAATAGAAAATGAAAAAGTTATACTTCTTCGATACAGGTAGTATGATTTTGACAGCTAGGAAACCAATCCTGGGCGTGACCGACACGCTCTTTGCCAGGTTTTTTTTATTTTACACTAGAATCATATAATGGGGTAGGTCCTACCCCATTATGGGAATACAGGCGTGATGTTTGTATGTATGTATGTATCATTTAATAGTTTAAAATTAAAAACTTACCTTCCACAACATTTGTCACAACAGTCCGGTTCGCCGATAAAACAGTAAGCGGCAGATAGAACTTTGTTGTTGGATATTAAAACACCTGCGCAAAAAGCACTATATATCGCAGGAGGCGTTTTGCGCTTCTTACTACGAGGGGGTATTGCTCTTCGGCTTACTTTGTAGATTGTTGTATGGGTATTGTAGTACACAGATTGTTGAGGTCCTCGATCTGGTTTCCTTATAGTAACCTAAGTGACCAAAAATTTTGTATAGATGTAGTAAAGTTGCCATCAGATTATTCGGAGCGGCCAAGGTGGTCAAAAATATCGGCACATGCACTCTATTATTAGGGTATTAGAGTTCATATATCGATATTTTTGATCACTTTTGGATATTCCACTGTTGGACATAGGCCTCCCCCATAGACCTCCAGTTGCTTCGGTTGGCAGAGGCCTGCATCCACCGTGAAACCGCGGCTTTAGCCTGGTCATCCGTCCATCTCATTGGTGGACATCACAGATATAGATTACACTAGATAACGCAAACACCTCAATCTGTATGAAAACCAACCGTGTCACTTTTTATATCTATTGTAACGTCTCAAGAGCGAATTAGCGATGTGGATTCCCCGATGTCCGCGCAAAATCGATTTAAATGCGCCGCCCCCCCGCGCCGTGAGGCTCGAGTCAGTCACTAGTCATGATTAGTCAGTTAGCGGTCAGTCTTTGTATGGGGCCAACCCCGACGTTTGGTCGGAGTTCGGTCAAGCGAAGTAGATGCATTTGCGTTATCTAGTGGAATCTAAAATCTGTGGTGGACATCCTACGCTGCGCTTGCCGATCCGCGGCCTCCACTCGAGAACTTTTCGGCCCCAACGGCCATCTGCTCTCCGTGCTATATGACCTGCCCATTGCCACTTCACTTTACTGGTACGTTGAGGCATATGTGCCACATGACCAGTGATGTAAATAATGCAATTGTTCTTTCGACAAATAATATGTGACACGTATTTTTTGGTTTATCTATTTATTAAAAATCGACAAACGTCATCAAACTTCCGGAATGGGGGCTTGTAACGTCGGTCGCTATAAGGTAAAAATCGTACCATACATATAGTGACGTCACTCGAAACTTCTAAGCACTGTATCCTCGTCATTTTTTTTTTGTCAAACAAAAGAAAAAATATGTGCACAATATTTTTAAATTATCCACCTGACGGACTAAACAGTTTTTTTAGTCGTCTAGCCTTAGGCTTAATTCATTGTTTTAACTAATTGATATGGGACCTCTGCAATGTAACGCCTGATTCAATAAACTATTTAAAAATTAACTTCTTAACAAGAATATAAACATTTCTACAAAACTGTACCTACCAGATAAGGCAAGTCCCCGAGTTTTGCTAATGTTCCACCGAAATTATGACGATATGCGGGGCGATCACTCCCGTCCATGTTGTCGTTGCTGCAGAACTCAGGCAACAATAAAAACGTTGCTAAAAACATTGTTGTGTATTCGGAGATACAGCACATTACTGCAATTTGTTCGCGCCAATTGATTTGACGCCTTTAATGTCATAATTCAAAACATCAAATACAAAGAGACAACGCACTGGAATTTAAAATGAATTCAATTACTATTTGCCAAAGTTTGCCAATGCCAAGTATAAAATTTCAAAATATGTTGGCTGTATGTAAATGAAATCAAGAAAACGCAAGCTGCGTGTGTAAACCGTAAACGGAATGACAAAGGCTGTCACACACAAATGTCACCACAGATTAAATACAAAGGTAGGTGTCGTTGTGTCAAAATGATGGTTTTTAAAGAGTTCCGATCTACAAGCAACCCTTTAAGAGCGTTCAGAGCACGGGTTCAGAGTTTTCTCACGATAAGTTTGTGCAGTTTTGGACATAAAACTACGTGAGACTCACTCATATTAAATAAATTTTCCGGATAACTCACGTCTTAAATCGAGTTTAGCTCGACATGTTTCATGTTTCATGTGCGCGTGTAGCAGCCGCAGAGTCGCGTTGCTCCGAAGAAGAAGGGCTACGGATTAGCCCGAAACAGTCGAGCTAAACTCGATTTAAGACGTGAGTTATCCGGAACATTTATTTAATAAGTTTTTGCAGGTTTTCTCACGATGTTTTCCTTCACCGGAAAGCTCGTGGTAAATTTCAAATGTAATTGTATGTATGTATGTCTGTATGTAAACTCTTTGGTTACCTACTCTTTCTTTATTTTATTTCTTCCAAAGTCATTTCATCAGAGTTCCATTTTCTACATAACCCCGCTGTTTTTTCTGTTTGCATACAATATCGATACCGTTCGATCCAATATGTTAATGGCGGGAGCGAGCGTGTAGGCTGCAATATGTGGATTGTATGAGTATGTCATCGATTAAATGTACGTGTAAATAACTGCCAACCAAAAATGGTACGTGTGAAACTGGCGGTAAGACTCACAGGTTCATGGCGCTGTAAAAAAGTTATATCAAATACTTATTACTTAAATTACACCTTCCTTGGTTTAAATAAGTTGATACTTTTTATAAAAAAAAATAATAATTTCAATCTATATTTTCGTACCAAGTTTCAAATCGATGCTATTAACCGTTGAAGAGTTTTGTCCTGCAGCGACGATCTTACACGGCTACTGTACTTACTACCATCCTGAATTTTTTAATATTTTTCCACCCACCGGTTTAGATGGGACGCTCGATTTTTATGAAAATTTGCACTTTAAAGTTCAATATCTTTCAAAACAAATCCCTGAACCGAAAAATCGTTTTAGCAACCCCCTAATGGTTTTAAAAGACCTATTCAACGATTCCCCACACTACAAAGTTGGATGAGAAAAAAAAAACCTTACTTCTATGGGAGGCACTGTAAAAAAAAACCCCGAAAAGGTTCCACGGTGGGTCACGATTCGGTTTATTCCACTGTACAGGCGTAGAAAAAGTTTTAAACTCATCTTGAATCCCAGCTTAATGTATTAATTCAACACTTCTGCGTCCAGCGTATGAATTCATAGCTGTGAATGTCAGTAGCGGCGGAGGCCACACCAGTAACAATGGGCACAAAAGAGGCTCGCCAGCCACACAAATCCACACAATACGGTTACTCCGGTGACCCGATAGCTTTCTGTCTGAACTGAATACCGTCAAACACAGTAACACAGTGGAACAGTGCTGCCGTCCTACCGAAGAAGGCGGCAAAGTGACAAAAGTAACTTTCGAGAAAAACGGCAAAAACTTTTCAAAATTTAAATTACCTGTATCTCTGGCATAAATTGATACACAAAAATTCTGATTACATTAAAATTTAGGTAAAAAATCACGCCTTTTTATGTATATATTTTCATTAAAAAAAATTATAAATAGTATTAATTATGGAGGCTTTTATGTTATAGCTTAGGATTTGTGAATATTATTCGACGAAGAATAATAAGTTAAAAGGCCGTTAGCTATACCTTAGCGACTTTTAAGCTTAGTATTATACATAACTTTTTTAGTGTTGTTATTTTGAATGAAAGTAAGGTGCGATTAATACACTAGAAGGTCGTTACTACGGATAGCCGCGGTATTGTCTATTATTGCTAGTAGAACATGTCTGCCGTCCTACCGAAGAAGGCGGCAAAGTGACAAAAGTAACTTTCGAGAAAAACGGCAAAAACTTTTCAAAATTTAAATTACCTGTATCTCTGGCATAAATTGATACACAAAAATTCTGATTACATTAAAATTTAGGTAAAAAATCACGCCTTTTTATGTATATATTTTCATTAAAAAAAATTATAAATAGTATTAATTATGGAGGCTTTTATGTTATAGCTTAGGATTTGTGAATATTATTCGACGAAGAATAATAAGTTAAAAGGCCGTTAGCTATACCTTAGCGACTTTTAAGCTTAGTATTATACATAACTTTTTTAGTGTTGTTATTTTAAATGAAAGTAAGGTGCGATTAATACACTAGAAGGTCGTTACTACGGATAGCCGCGGTATTGTCTATTATTGCTAGTAGAACATGTACGTTGCGTTATAAATAAAAATGAAGTTAAAGTATCTTAACCGTTTTAAAGCTTAGATGTTTTTTTAAATTTTTAATCAAAATTATCAAGCAACAGAAATGTTTGCTCTCAATACATTAAAAAGCCGTAATACTTGAGTCACTCTTTAAATAACGGCGTTTTAGGTTATGATAGGACTAAAATTATTAAGAGTTATGCTGCGTGAGAAGCGGTAATGACAAAAAATTAAAAGGCATACTATATAAAAATCAACTATTTATTGTTCAAAAATAAAAAAAACTTCTAAATTTATACTTTCAATTAACATTATGATTATTGAACTGTGTTCATTATTTACTTCTCTAAAGTTTATAAATGAGATATAAAAAAGGGTGAATTTTCAGAGAACTTTTTTGGCCGTCACAAGTCGATTTTATATACGCTAGCGGAGTTTTAAGTCTGTGAAGTCTGTCCCACGCGCGGTTTTGTTGAATCAATTGACCATAACTTTGTGTCTAGGCGTCATTTTCCTAATTAAAATTAAAAGATAGGTGGATCACTTTGTAAATGTCGTCTAGCTACCAATATCAATTTGCACAAATACTTGCTAATATCTTAATGGTGAAAGATCATATCACTATGTTCGCATTTTTATGGAAAATTACATTACTTGTGCTTTAGCTGTCACGCTGAATGAACCTCTAACTACCGAATTTTGTGTGCCTATCAGTAAGTAGGTACAAGCCTTTCGCGCGATGTGTTTTGTTTTAGTCATCTTAAAAGTAATTTCAGTGGATTCCAGTTGTGCGATATACGAGTACAATGATTTCAATTGAATGTTTATATTTTTACTTATTAGTTGTTTTGATTATTATTTCACAGAATAGAGCTAATAGTACTGATGTATACAGTTTAGCAGTAATCGCAAAAGATACATTGTTGTCGTAATATTCGGTGCTGTAATTCCGGTGGTATTTTATATTTATATTTTATTATGGTCATTATGACTGAATTTAACGGTAGTTTCACGTGAAACTGATTCGCTCACTCGCGTTTTGCTCACGTGAAATATAAAGGTACAGATAGATTATGCTCATTACTAGCACAAAATCTGATGAACGATTACTACTGTGATACTAGCGTGTATGTTTATGAGATGTTTAAAGTAGGTATGCTTTTTAGTAGCATGCTGGCTATATGGATCACCCTGCTATCTTTCAGTGTACCTACTACTTGAGGTAGGGGAGGAAGGACGAATGATGATAGCAAGTATGAACGCGACTGATAATGAGCATGCTAGTATAGGTATGTCTGTCTTTAACAGTAGGTGCAAGTGCGACTTCGCAAATTATGAATTTTGAAAGGTCAAGCGAACCGATTTGACATTCGATTTATTTTGATCGTACCTACATTCAAATAAGTATTGGGAACTAAGATTAATTTAAAATAATAATTTAAAACTTTAATTCTTTACTTTATTAACATAAGTTATACACGGATATGTACACGTATATAGTTATTGAATTTAAATACAAGTAGGTGCTTTTTGTATCATTGAAATCCTAATTCAGAAGAGCATTTCAACGAGTGATTATTTTCACCAAAAATTAAAAAAATAATGCCCACCGAAATTACGTAAAAAAAAAGATTTCAAAAGTTCACCCAAAACCTAAATTGTACTTAAATCTAGGTACAAAACTACTAAGGTAACATTATTGACGTCAACCAAAAACTAAATACTTAAGCTAAAAATAAACTCTTTATTGCCAAGTATGAACATAACGATACAAAATATGCATATTATAATTAAAAATTAGTTCTAGTAATTAGTAGTAGTAGTAGTTTTTTTTTAATTTTTAATAAAATTAAGCACTAATATTATTTAACACACTAGCTTTTATTGCCCGCGGCTCCGCCCGCGTGGTATTCGGTTATCGCGCGCTGTTCCTTCGGGAACTGTGCATTTTTCCGGGATTCAAAGTAGCCTATGTTACTTTCGGGACCATAAACTATCTCTATGCCAAAAATCACGACAATCCGTCGCTCCGTTACGGCGTGAAAGCGTAACAAACAAACAAACAAACTCACTTTCCCCTTTATAATAGTAAGGATTGACAAAAATCTAGCCGCTTTTTTACTTATTATTGCTATTTAGCCGCTTTAATAATATGATCGAACAAATATCAACCTTATTACACTGAAGTAAAAAGGCGGTCACCGCTTTATTGACATTTAAATGTATTACGTAATGTGTTTAAGTGTTATAGGCAAAAAGGCGGCTAAGATCCCTTAACGTCATTATAGAGTTTAATTTAAAGAATACTGCTTTTAAGCCTATAAACAAGTATGTAAATTCAGCTATGACAAATTCATTAAAACCTCGTTAAACGAACTTAACCGCTTTTTAAAGTATGAATGATCGATAAGCGCTTTTTAGCTTAGAAAAGTGTTATATTTTAAGCATGATATAAGGCGGCTAATGATACATAACGTCTTTTTAGCTTATTTAATACCAATTACGGCTTTTTAGATTATAAAACCCTAACAAAAATCAAAATATGTGTCGTTTAACTGCTGCGTATCTCGAGAACTAACTGTCATAGAAAAAAAAAGTCAATACCGTTCGACGCAGAATTTTTTTCTGAGTATGCATGTATCAAAAAGTTAAAAAGCCGCTAAAGTCCCTTTGCCGCCTTCTTCGGTAGGACGGCAGAGTGATTCTAGTCTTGATATTTTCTTAGACTTTCATACAAATATTTTTTTTGTAAAATTTCATTTTTGATATAACTGAATTAGCCATTTTCCGAGATAAAAACTACCCTATGTCCTTTCTCAGGACTTAAACTATCTGTATACCGAATTTCATCTAAATCGGTTCGCCGGTTTAGACGTGATGAAGTACCTAAATAAAAAACAAACAAACAGACTTACAAACTTTCGCATTTATAATATTAATGGGATATAAATCCGTACCGGCTTCGTCTGAAAATCCAAGCCCTCAGGTTCAGAGACGAGGCCTGTGCCCAGCATTAGTACTGATATGATATTTTTAAAGATATTTTTGTTTTCAATTGTTAATCAGTTTTTTCTGTAAGTAAAATGTTTTATTATTCAACTAGCTTTTACCCGCGGCTTCGCACGCGTAAACTAATCGGTCTGGTAGTGGCAATTGAAATATCCCGTGGGAGTATAGGGATAAAAAATAGCGTATGTGTTATTCCAGACGTGCAGCTACCTACATACCAAATTTCATGACTTTTAGCCCAGCGGTTATTATTTCAAAATTTTATTCCTATCCCGTGGGAATATCGGGGTAAAAAATAGCCTATGTGTTATTCCAGAGGTTCAGCTACCTATATACTAAATTTTATGGCTCTAAGCCCCGCGGTTGTTATTTCGAGATCTTATCCCTAGTTATCCCGTGGGAATATTGGGTCGAAAAGTCACCTATGTGTTATTCCATACGTCCAACTACCTATATACCAAATTTCATGACTCTGAGCCCAGAGGTTCTTATTTCGAAATTTTATCCCTATCCCGTGGGAATATCAGGATAAAAAGTAGCCTTTGTGTTATTCCAGAGGTCCAGCTACCTACATTCTAAATTTATTGGCTCTAAACCCAGCGGTTGTTATTTTGAAATCTTATCCCTAGTTATCCCGTGGGAATATTGGGTCAAAAATTCACCTATCTGTTATTCCATACGTCCAACTACCTATATACCAAATTTCATGACTCTAAGCCCAGAGGTTATTATTTCGAAATTTTATCCCTATCCCGTGGGAATATCAGGATAAAAAGTAGCCTTCGTGTTATTCCAGAGGTCCAGCTACCTACATACTAAATTTTATGGCTCTAAGCCCAGCGGTTGTTATTTCGAAATCTTATCCCTAGTTATCCCGTGAGAATATTGGGTCAAAAATTCACCTATCTGTTATTCCATACGTCCAACTACCTATATACCAAATTTCATGACTCTAAGCCCAGAGGTTCTTATTTCGAAATTTTATCCCTATCCCGTGGGAATATCAGGATAAAAAGTAGCCTTCGTGTTATTCCAGAGGTCCAGATACCTACATACTAAATTTTATGGCTCTAAGCCCAGCGGTTGTTATTTCGAGATCTTATCCCTAGTTATCCCGTGGGAATATCGGGTCAAAAAGTCACCTATGTGTTATTCCATACGTCCAACTACCTACATACCAAATTTCATGACTCTAAGCCCAGAGGTTCTTATTTCGATATTTTATCCCTATCTCGTGGGAATATCGGGATAAAAAGTAGCCTATGTCCTTTCCCAAGGTCTTTTCTATCTCTGTACCAAATTTCATCCAAATCGGTTCAGCGGTTTTGGCGTGAAAGCGTAACAGACAGACAGACAGACAGACAGACAGACAGACAGACAGACAGAGTTACTTTCGCATTTATAATATTAGTATGGATAGTATGGATATGGATGGATTAAACTGATGTACAGGATAATAATATGACGATTTATCTAACCATCGAATTATCACATGAAATTAAACGTGCTCAAATCGACCTATGCGATTCCATTTCCAAAATGTTCACTACGTACAATACTACACTCAAGTTCATAAAACTCCACGAACAGTGGGTAACGCAAGTTCATTCAGTCATTACCGCGAGCGGGCATTTTCCACTTTTATGCACAGAAATAACGAGTTCTCGAGTTGGGAACGAAACCCATAATTACACAACTGTATCGGTAACACATCGGTAACGGTAACACATTAACATTATCGGTAACACGATATTGGTTCTAGAGCAGCAGAGTAGAAAATTAGATAAGGAATTAGGTGATGGTAATAATGTTCCATTTGATATGGTGCAGACAGTCTCAAGACGAGATTGTTGATCCATTTACCACTGCTGCTTGTAATTTAGCTGTGTTATGCTAATCGGGTAGGTTTTTGATGCCTGTACATGAGTATGTGTTTAGTTGGGTTTAGATATTTATTCATTCTGCATTATATTATTACATTATAATTTACGTAAATGTTAAGTAACAACAATAATTTATATTGCAATCGTCAAAGGTAATATAAATCCATACTTAATATTATAAATGCGAAAGTGTGTTTGTGTGTTTGTATATTTGTGTGTTTGTGTGTTTGTATGTTTGTATGTTTGTCCCGTTTTCACGCCGTAACGGAGCCACTGATCGACGTGATTTTTGGCATAGAGATAGTTTATGGGCCCGAGAGTGCCATAGGCTACTTTTTATCCCGGAAAAATACTGTCGAGGGAACAGCGCGCGATAACCGAATACCACGCGGGCGGAGCCGCGGGCAAAAGCTAGTAAGATTAATAAAAATGTAAAAAAAATCTAAGAGTCACCATCATCATCATCATCATCCCAGCCTGTATACGTCCCACTGCTGGGCACAAGCCCCCTCTAAGAGTCATGATATGATTAAAAATAACAGTTAAAATAAGATTGGTTCTCTAATGAAAACACGGTAAATTTTCAAGGATAAAAATGAATACACTACGAGTATTATGTATACCTAGTTTGTATAAAGAGGTACGTATGTATGTAGTGAAGTGTTTTATATCTACCTTAAAATAGAGCTACCAGCCGACCCTTCTTGGACGGAGCACCGCGGCGGTAGGTACTCTACAGTCTCTCGCCATTGGATCTAAGAACTCGTGGTGTTTTAACGCTTTTATTTTGTAACAATTGCATAGCAATGCAAACGCGCGGAATAACGTCTACAGATTCTGATGTACGCACACAATACTTGCTAATCATGCTATGGAATCGCAAAGGAAGACTCGTCTGTATTATAATTCCGTATTGGATAATTCCTTTTGCGATTTCCATGAGAGTTGCTTGACCTGATTCTATTGTTGTTGTTCTCTACTTGCTGGGTTAACATTTGATGGGGGCAATCAAAATATACAGAGTGTTCTGCATAGCAGAAACAACAAATTAAAATATAGGCATTTTACTCCAACATAAAACGTATTCTTTCCGAGTGGTTTTAAGTTGGTTTTTGGTGGTGCTTATTAAAATATTTTTGACAAACCAAACAGGTGCTAGCAAAATAATACGTTTATCGGTGTCCCGCAGGATTCCAGATTCCAGAATATCAGTCTTCAAACCAAATATAATCTAACTCAGTTTAATGGTTTAAGAGTAAAACAGTAACAAACAGGCAGACTGACAGACAAGCAATGTGCCTCAAAAACCTAAATAAACACATTTTTATGACATTAACCATTCATTCGTCATTGGCCGGATGGCCAAGTGGTTAGAGAACCTGACTACAAAGCTGAAAGTCCCAGGTTCGATTCCCGGCCGGGGCAGATATTTGTGTGAATAATACGAATATTTGCTCTCGAGTCTTGGATGTTTAATATGTATTCAAGTAGGCATTAATCTATATAAGTATGTTTATCCGTTGCCTAGTATCCATAGTACAAGCTCTACTTAGTTTGAGACTAGCTCAATTGGTGTCAAGTGTTATTATAACATAGTCTGTTCCAGTATGCCGATAAAATTGCTTCCCATTTTAATATTCCCAACATTGTAATAGTGAGTTTTGTATCCACCGTTACGCCAGCTTTGACAATCACCAGAGCGTAATCGCGGGCGGAACCTTTGTGCGAAATTCAACGATTTTCACGAAACGTAACTTTTTGCGCAACGTATTCGTTACTGCGCACAATCGGAAGCGGCGGGACGCTTCACGCTTCAAACTTCTTTTATCATTAATAAAAATCAGTTCAGGTGTGAGTTTTACTGACGTGAACAGAGCTCAGTATGAAACTGCTTCCTCTTGCAGTCAATTGAGCAAATTGGTCATGACGATACTGGATGGAAAGTCCAGTCATAAGTTCTATTTCGTTTTACATTTTCTAGACAAACGTGTACCATCTTAGGCCTCATCTTCGCCTTCCATCAAACGAGATTGAGAACAAACGTAAGCCTATTTTTTTATAAAAAAAATCGTGTTTTAGTTTTGACAATTTATAAGCAAAAAAAATAATTTAAATTGAAAATATTATTTTCATTAATATTTAAAACTTTGACAACTTTCATATATGTAATTTGACAATGACCTGTGCATTTTTTTTTTCTTTGAGGTTCACTTTGTGGATCAATCAAATAATCAATTTTCATAGTCTAAACATAGCATAGATCTCACAGAAAAGGTGTTTCCATAAAATACAGTGAACTCTAAAATATCAATTTTCATAGAAAATAATATAAATAAATAATAAATAAATAAATATCACGGGACAATTCACACCAATTGACCTAGCCCCAAAGTAAGCTTAGCAAAGCTTGTGTTATGGGTACTAAGCAACGGATAAACATACTTATATAGATAAATACATACTTAAATACATATTAAACATCCAGACAAACATATTAAATATAGCAGTATTCAGCTGAAACAATATGAATAATAGGACAAAGGAAACATTTTGACGCTGTTATCTCTTAAAAGCTCGTCAAAAATATATCCATTGTCACTTGAGATGGGTTTTTTTAAGTATTTTAGATCTTAACGTCTTCTGTTAAAGTACTAATTAGTTGTATTTGACTGAGTCTGCATTGCTTAAGGTTGCCACGGTTGCCATTCGAAATTTGAAAAATATAAATCACTTGACCAACTTAGAAAACTTGACAAATCCCGACATTGTCATTTCAAAGTTTCATAATGTCAAAAAAGGCTGAATCAGTTTTTAAAAAACATAACTTAGAACTAATGCAAGGAAATTCGCTTTCGCGTATAAAAAGCCGCAGGGAATTCGGTCCACCATTTGATAACTTAGTACGATGCCAGGGACAGACAATTGGCGTCAAACTTATAATGACATTACTATTTTTGCATCGGGGATAAAAACAAGGCGACATTATCAAAAAAAGGCATCATTTTGGTCCGAAAAAAAAACATAATTTTTCGCAGTAAGTACAGTCAAGGAAACCTATCATCCAATCGACGTGGAACTCTCAAGAACGTCGACATCCAATCAACGTCGAAATCATCGTGAGCTTGATTGAAAAGAGGAAATGCATGTTAGACTTTTCACATGTAAAATGATCGCAGAGAGAGAGATGCGAGATGGAAGTGCAAATGTCTGCACAAATCTAAATGGATGGCAACCCTAGTCAGGATAGGAGAGCACTATCATGCCTTAATGTTATTGGGAGCAAATGTTAGTATACTCAGTTTACTTTGGGATAATTTACTTTTGTTTATCAACCGTCTATGTTAATGTTTATTCCTAAGTAATTAGGCTCCGCTATTTGTTTCTACCTAAATCAGTAGCTATTTGTATTTTGTCATACCATTTTCAAAATAAACAAGCTTGTTTTTTTTAGGAAGATGAGATTCTCATTACGCAAATGTAAGGAAAATACATCTTAGACTAATCGCCTCAAGGAAACAGGGCTGTTGTAAGAAGCTTACAATGAAACAAAATGGCCGAACTGCTTGCTAAAATATTTGTAATTTATTATTCTAATGTATAGGTTGAAAGTAGGATAAAAGGTTCAACTACACGATTTGTGAGGACTCACAAGACTATTATTGACTAATGCGTTTAGAGAAGTCTTCCAGAAATATGCCACTGGGTACAAAAAATAAACATGTGTGACAAATTTCTGTCAAATCTTCTGATGCAAGCTGTATGCGAGTGTCCACGCTTTCATTTTTATTTTTGTTATAAAGGTGGTATTTTTAAAGGGATGTAATTTTGACATTTAAAGGGGTTTATAATTTTATTTAAAACAACTTTTTAATTTTTGAAAATGCCCTACTGTAATACAGTAGCGATTTTAGTCAGACTGGCGATATTTTGTCAAAACCAGAGACGAGTGGAAGAAGTAAATTTTTTGAAAAAAAAATTAATAATAGTTCATTTCTAATACAAGCTTTTTTGATTGTACTTGTATTGTCACCCAAACTACATTAGCATAGGTCAAGGCTTCAGTCTGTCACTCTTTTATGTGTCATTCTTTTAACTACTATTTGCCTTGAAAAGTTTTTTAACAAAGTAAAAATAATTTTCCACAATGCACAATGCCCCAATAGGGACGCAGACGTGACGTTGGTTTAGCTTACTTTAGACCAAGTTTAGACCGTTAATTTCCAAGTCAAAGTAACTTTTTCTTTGCTAGCATGAGAAAAATGATAAGAGTTTGAAAGACCATTGAGTATTGAAATCATTCATATTTAAAAAACGTTTAGCCAATAATTCAATCATAGAAAGTAAATTTATTTAAAGTATAATGAATTTCATAGCCAATCGAACGTAATTTGTTTGAGTTGGAAGTTGGTTATTTTCAGTCTAGTAATTTCTGCGGTATTCTATTTTATACAAAATGATTTTACAGAAATAGGAATTTTGTATGAAATTAAAGTTATCCGGCTTCGTTTGGCCTCACCCTTACTCAATTAATTAAGTATATTACCAAATTAAAAATATTACCATCGCATTTAAGGAAACATATCATTTTATTGACGCAAAAGTCAAGCACCCACATATTTTATTCACAGCATTCGTAAAAAATTAGACATAAAAATTGCAAGAAAGATTTTTCCGAGAACGCAAATAAACGTTGGTCATAAATATTATTATCATGAGGTAACACAGAGCCAGGGTGAAATATTGCCAACATTACCCTGATGCGGTAATGCACTCAACACGATGTAGGCATTTCTAGCAAATGTGGAGTTTTATTTTCAGCCTGAAGACGTGCAATATGGACGTCCAAATACGACGCGTTTTAACCTAATGCAAAACATTTGTTAAGGCGAACCGTGGCTTCGTATCATTAGGAGGTTTACATTAATTTTTAGAACATTGATTTTGTCAACTATGTTTTCTTTCTTTGTTTTCCTTTGCAAGAGTGCCATTATGTAGCCTTAACTGCACCTACTTGAATAATGTGCACGTTCACCTAACACATTCAACGTTAAGTTACTTTCGTTGAATTAAAAATCAGTACCAAAGCTGACCTAACATTGAGTTCAAACCAAATTGTAGAAATAACTTTATTTAATAATAAATATTAAGAAAATATAAAATATACAGAGAAATATATAGAGTTTTACAATACAATACAATAATACAATATTCATAGGACTAAAACTGGCACCACGCCAAGAGGTCCACCTCTCTTTTTTAATTAAAGTTTTAATTTTAATTCATCATCTCAGCCTATATAGGTACGTCCCAGTGCTGGGCACAGACCTCCTCTCAGAATGAGAGGGCTTGGGCCATAGTTCCCACGCGGGCCCAGTGCGGATTGGGAACTTATTTTATTATATTTTAGTTATTTAAATTTAATAGTAACCGAATCGCATCATTCCCAACCAATTCTCAATCCAAGTCAAGTCAAAGTGCAAGCAATATTTTTGAGTCCACCTACTACTTAATCGTGAGTTTTTTTACACGGCAATAAAACTTCAACAACTTATGCTTACCTCTTCACCCTCATGCCAATATAATATGTTGAATTTCAGAAAAACCTTTCATCTCAACATACATAACCTAACCAACAAAAAGTTAGAAAACCCCCGACTTTGTCACTTCAAAGTTCAATATCTCAAAAACGGCCGAATCGATTTTGATAAAACATGTCTAAGAACCATCTTTAGAAAACCTGCTTTCAGTAATAAAAAACTCATTCAAATCGGTCCACCCGTTTAAGAGCTACGGTGCTACAGACAGACACACACAGACATACAGACACACATAGCCTCAAATTATAACACCCCTCTTTTTGCGTAGGGGGTTAAAAAGGAATACTACGCGGGCGAAGTCGCAAGCAAAAGCTAGTTATAATATAAACATCGCCGCACCTCACTTACCCTTATCTCCAATTACGATTGGTTTTTGGAATCTTTTGTATTTTTTATTTCAATTTAAAATGTTTGTTTTTTATACGGTCATCCTGTAAAACCTATATCGAAAATAAAAACTGAAATATAGATGCACAGAAAAACCAGAAAAATAAAACCAACGCTGGGAATCGAACCCAGGTCCTCGGCATTCCGTGCCGCGTGCTATACAGCTACACCACCGTTTGACAAAATCCTTATCTCCAAATTAAGTTCCACGGCAACATTTTGAAACCAACTTTATATCGTCTCAGAACTCACGTACCGTTCTCGTACCTCCATTAAGGTGACGCATTGCTAAACAATTAATCGAAAACAGAGCGTTTGTACCCCGCAACCCGCTCACACCCCTCTACTTTTTACGCGGCCTGCGTGTCACAGTCGACCGTATGTTACACTGACAGCGCCTAGACAGCGCGCTAAAACAGACAGAGACGTCTTAGAGTTGCCCTTACAACTTTTTTTTACTTTTTTGTAAATAGTTGGTATATTGGTTGGTTGGTTGGTAATAGTTGGTAATGCTTACAAGTATTTCTAACCAACTTCAAAAAAAAAGGTGGAGGTTATCAATTCGGATGTATTTTCTTTTTTTTATGTTTGTTACCTCAGAACTCCATTATTTATGAACCGATTTTTAAAAATTTTTTTTTAGTTCGTCTAGGAATGCTCTCAATTAGGTCCCATAAGCACCAAATCAGGATCCGATGATTAGATTCTAAGGAAATCGAGGGAAGTATTCAAATATTGTAGGGACACGACATGGTAATTTCGATATATTTAGTAGTAACTTGTGCATTTGCTCTTGAAAATCATCATTTCATGAAATGGAACTGATGATGAAGACCACATTTGACCGACCGAGCTACTACTCAATAAGAAATACTTCACGGGTAGGACTTCAATTACTTTAACACAGTTGCTAAGCAATTTAAATTCATCGTAATGCATATAGTAAATTTTATTAACTTGCAGTGTTTGTATGTATGTTGGTGTAAAATCTTGCAAGTGAATTTTTACTCACTTCTAGTGGTCTGATTGACGTGAAATTTGGGATAGGTAATATGTCGGGTGGATGACAGTGCAAGTACTTTTGCAACACAGTCAGCAAAATAGATTGTATTACAAATTAAATTTATAGATTTCGCCTGCCACCATTATATTGTCCATTTGATAGTAAGTAGATTGAGACCCATTAGACATAAGAAATCTCAGGGCCGTAAATGTAGGGAAGTACTGCAGAGCGAAAAGTAAATAATACAAACATACTGTTTTACAGGTAATTTTTTATATTTATCTTTTTTAATATTAATATTTTACTTATTTACACTTTACGCAGTTATTTATTTACCAATTTACATAATTTATATTTTAAGTTTCACTTATTTATATTTAAAAAAATATTATTTGAACAAAAATTATTAACAGATCACACAAGCATTTATAGCCGTTTGTTAAATTTATTTATTTAACGATTTACATAAGCAGGGCCATCTAATCAAACCTGATGGTACTACTTTCCTTTTAGATCTACGACGAGATCTGCGAATGGCTTTATTTAATCAATAAGTTCTATAAGCAACCCAAAGAGGGCGTTGTTAAACTAGTATACAAGATTGTCTCTTAGAAATAAAATACTTTTTTTTCGCCATCACCGCCGGCAACGGTCGGCACCAAAAAATGAATCTGTATTTTATTATTCCCAGAATTAATTATTATTATTTATTATTAATTACCCAAATTTAACACCGTTATTATTCGGAAACTGGCATAACATAATTTGAGTTGTCAACGTTAGCTACACACCGGTAACTCAGATTGCAATCATACTTTATTTTCAGAAACTAATTTCATTATAGCTAATCTGCAATCCTCAATGATTAAAAACAATTATTTGATGCTCCAAATCTTGATTTTTGGTCTCAATCTGCAACAAACGTTTATTTTACTCTAGATATTATAGGGGTCAACTTTGTATTTAAGGTTCAACTGTATAATTTGAGTACAAAACAATAGAAATATTCGTAACACCACAGATCAGTACGGTCAGCATCACAGTAAAAAAGGCAAACTAGAAAAAAAGCGGCCTGTCTTTAAAACGAACCTTTTTAGAACCTATGTACAATACAATACTCTTAACTCTTTATTGTAAACCAAAGTATAAGAACATTAGTTCACTGGCTTTAAGTTAACACAAAACGTACTGATACTTGAGATACGTATTCTAATACTAAGTCGAGAGATGAGTTATTTTTCTCACATTCTTTTTCTATCCGAATTAAAAAAAAAAACATTTTTACAAGTTTCAATCCATAAAATAAGAACTTTATTTTTCAGCTCACGTAAAAATTGTCAGTAAAAAAAATACTTACTGTAGCTGTAGACCTACATGGTTTCTTAAGGAGGTCCTTATTATTTTTATCTGCAGTCCTAAAATAAATTTTCTTATTTATAAACTTGAATTTGTTATTAATTATACTATATAACTATGTAGGTAGGTAGGCGTTTAAAAAAAAACGTAAGTATACCTTTTCTTTCAAAATGGATTTAATTTTTTCATATAAATTTTATAACTCAGTTTTGTGACGCCCATACCGAGTGTATGGTAAATTATGCATAAATTTGACTTAGATTTAAGTATTCTTGTTTTGATTTAAATTATTATTATTGAATTGAACTCTAATTTGACATTTTCAATTCTATTTTTTTATTTTATTTGGCTGACAATTTATTGTAATAATATTTATTTTTTGTATACTTTTGACGATCCTTTTGTGAATTTCTTATAATTAACTGACATGTAAGTATTTATAATGTATTTTTTCAACAGGTAATAAATAAATCTATCCATCTAATCTATAAAAAAACGTAACAAAACTGACATTTGCTTCTGATTCTGAGTAGGAAAAACGATATTTTTTCCTAAATTGAAAAAAAAGAATGAGTACACTTTTTTTGTGAAAACGCCCAGGTACATTTTGTAACTCTGCATACATTGATAAACTTTCTCGTTTTCTAGAGATAAAAACTAAAATGAAAAGATTTTAACTTAAAACATTACTGAGGAGTAGGATATTCAAAATGAGTTTAAATTATCTAATAGAAACTCTTCCATAAGACACAGTTGTAACAATAATTACTTATCAACAATTATGTAATAAGATTACATTATTTTATATTCTAATAGAGACTGTATCCTGCAGACAAACTGCAAACAGTTTTGCAGGGCTATGTACAAAAAAAAGGATGTAAGATTGATGACAAATAAATAATTTCATTCGTTCATTCAAGTAAATACCTAGATCTTTAAAATTAATACGGATACATACCCTTGCATAAAATCGATTGACATTGTTTCATTTCCACCTAAATCTGAAGACGGCTCCATGACTTTATTTTCAGAACTTTGTTCTAACGATAATTTAACTTCCTGAAAGATAACAATGTACTTTATTATTTGTGAACTGCTTATTGAAATGTGAATAGTTTTCTAAGTATAGTCAATGGCTTTTTGTAAAAACACTGAATTGCAATAATAATAAGTTAATGTTTCCGCGTACTTAGGTACTTGCAGTTCATTATTGGTTCAGTACGTGTATACTTTAGAGTATTTTTAACTATTAAGTACCTACCTACTTATCTATCTAAAAAGTAGGTTAGTACCTAGGTATCACACAATATTATAAAACTAGAAGCAAATAGGGATTATTACTGCAATGTTCTGCCGTCAGAATGCAGCACTAACACGAACCGTAATCGAATGCCTTTTAAAAGTCCGTAGGATGCCAAATATCACATTATATCAATAAAATTATTGGAAATAGGTATCGCTCTATCGTTACTTTCGATGTAAATATCATATTATTTTGCTAGTGTGTCATATGTCATGACATGAACCGTCATGGCGACAAACAAGAACTGAAGTTGTCATGGCGGTTTGTTTACGGTTTGTGCCAGTGAACTGTAGAAATATAATGATTACTCACCTTTTCTGAGTCATAATCTTACATTGATCAATTAAACAAGCTTTCTTTTTTCCTTTTGGAAAATCCGACACTTATTTCCCATTTTTTGCTCGGTATTATTTTATATTCGATCGATAGTGCGTGGCAGTTCAACTAGCATAGGTCCGTCGCTGACAACGCCGGCGGCGGACTGAGCCTTGCGCTGAGGGGGGACTGATTTCATACAAAATACGAGCGCGCACTAGCTTATAATAAAATATCGTAAGCGACAAAACAGTTTTTCTTGCTTCAACTACAAATTACAATTAATAGAAAAATATCCAACCATCATGTTGAAGTATGGGTTAAAACTAATTTAATATGAAAATTTGGAATCTTAATTTGATCTAGGTTGCCTGTAACAAGCAAATCTCTGTCATAAAAGAGGTATCTTTGATATTTTTTTCTATGCTATAAAGTTTTACTAATCGTGTTTCGGCAACCATGAAAATGAAGTCATTGAAATGAAGAATCAGGTTTTCAAATATCACTTCGATATGTTTTGTAATTGCTGAGAAAACTCTATTTCCCTGGGACCAAAATTCCCAATTCGTCGTCTTAATATCCCTACAAACCTATCCTATCAGAACTTCCCAAATAATCTCAACATCGCATTCAATGCGAGATCTTTGTACGTAACTTACTGAATTCGGAAAGTTAAATTGAAAGTGAACAACTCACTCCTATTCAACAACTTACGCAAATACGGAAATCGTATGAAATTTTTATCTCTATCCCTTCCAGAGTAGTATGGCTTGAGGGAGACGTAAGATTGAGTTGGAATGGGTGGAGGTTGCATAGGAGGGTTTGCCGACGGCGATTGATGAGTGGAGCCATTCCAGCAAGGCTACCACGAAATTCGAAAATCGAAGTTCGTATCGTACCGTCCCGCCTACGCTTATGTTATTAAATACGAGAGTGAGAGGGACGGTACGATACGAACTTCGAATTTGGTGTTTCGGAGTAGCCTTCCAGTTTGCACTTCACTATTCCTCGTCCACACGTTCTCCGAGCATTTAGGCGGCCAAATGGGAGTATCTATAATTCTGTATTGGTGAAAGCAACGTTTCAACTTTATTGATAAAGATTGGCAATTGATGATCCTTTAGATTGTAGATCTTTTCACGTCAGGTACTGAACCTCCACAATTTAAAGTATGAAGAGAATAAAAAGAAAGATGCAAAGTTTTATATGTATGTAAACTCTTTATTGTACTAAATAAGTAAAACAGTATTAACAAAAAAAATACTAATACTGGTTTGTACATATTTTTCTAACTGAAGTGAAAACTACATTTTAAGGGTATCATAAGCATACATGTGCGTAACCTTTATTTCTTAAAAGAAGGACAAAATTTCGTACTCAACTTAAAGTTAATTTAAATGAATAAAACCTAACAGTTTACTTAGTAGCCAGCAAGAATAACAAAGTTGTTTTAAAAACAATTGTAGTACGTTTTCCATTCCCAGTTTCGATAGAAACTTAATCTCAATAAAATCTAGAAGTGGCACTAAAAGCTATTTAAGTCGTATAATAGACGTATAGCTGTATTTTTCTTGTCGTAGCCATTTTTATCCTCACTTATGTTATAATAGGTTGTTTGTCATGTTCGTCGTATCGATGGCTGAAACTGATATCTACTTTATGTACACTACACGACAACTCACCAAAAAGGGTTTTTGTGTTAACCAGGTTTTACGATGTTTGTTGTTGAGTTAACCCTGGAGTGGATGAGAATTGATGATCTTTTTTAAACATAAATAAGAGTAAGTACGGTGTGGGATTTTTTTTTAACAACAATTATGTAATTTAACGGCACTGGAAAGTAAACCGTTGAATGTTCTTATATATAGGTATGTGTAAGGTACAGTCTAGATTATTAAAAATACATAATAATGAAATAAGTGCGAGTTGCGAAGGGTTCCGTACCATTATCTATACAACATTAGACATTAGCAAAACACAGTAAAAAAAAATCAAGTTTATTGTATGAGAGCCCCCAAATATTTATTTTAAATTAATTATTTATATTAAATGAGATACGTCTTAAATCGAGTTAAGCTCGACATATTTCGGGCCATTTCGGACGGAGCGCTGTTGTTACTGTTGTGTGCAGCTACCCTACAGACAGTGACAGTAAAAATGACGTTAAAAATGCGGGTAGTTGTGCGCCGGTGTTACTTTCGTCGGACAGTCGCGGTCGCGCGAGCAGAGTGGCGCGTAGTGCACGTGTTGCGGCAACCGCCGAGTCGCGTGCTCCCTTGAAGAAGGGCTATGAAATAGCCCGTAACATGTCGAGCTAAACTCGATTTAAGAAGTGAGTAATCCGTTACATTATCATTTAAATATGTGTTAATATCTTCATGACTAGAAAACTATCTCGTAAAATTTATCTATCTAGCTCTACATCTGTAGCATTATAGACAATCTGACGACGTTGAATAAAGAAACGCAACCATAGGAATATTCCTAGGACGGTCACTTATCTGAACTCACATTCCTATTTACACACGAGGCTCCCGCCTCGTTGGTACATTGAACATCTGCACTGAACTGCAAGCTGCCGTAGTAAAATATTATCCGTAAATCCATTGCAATAAAGCAGTTTGTTATTGTGAAAAATGTTATACAGAACGGATGAAATTTTGCTACATTTTATTGTGGCGAAAGACGGAGGTTTTTTAGGGTTTCGTAGCCAAAACGGCAAAATAATATAATTTTTGTAAAGCGTACATTTATTATTTGTTTTTATTCATTTTAGTAATTAATAACAGTACAGATACGAGTTCGCCTTTGTACATATATCTCATTGTTTGTCAATTGTGTTTATTTACTCATTTTGTACTATAAAGAGTTTACATACATACAATACAGTGTAATCTACAAGTTCTTCTAGCTAGATTACAGGAGCGAAGTCCTCTCCAGACTTCCTAGATCACCTTCTACTATTCAAATACTAAACACAGCCTAAGACTTAGTCGCAATATAGGCTAGTTGAATAACAAAGGCGGCTAATTTGGGCCTTCGAGTCCAATTAGCACTAATAAATGGACCGTGTTCCTTGACTAAGCATTGGCCATCTCATAGAACTCTGAAAGCTCTACATCCCTTAGAGTTGCGAGGCCAGAGTATAATGGTCGGATTGACACTGCTCTTCGCACGTAATATTCTAAGTAAACGCTATAGCTTGTGCTAGTTAGACGGTTGGATGGAGCTGAAGTAATACTTGATGCGAAACTTAGTGTGTTTGCAAGAAGTTGACACTAACACCTTCGCCTGGTCTAGATTGTCTGGGATTTGAATAACATTGATTTTAGATTGGTTTTGGAGTATTTTTGCATTTTTTATTTCAACTCCGAATTCTGTTACTTTTACGGTCATCCCACAAAATCTACATCGGCAGCAAACCCAAATATTAATAAAGACACGTGAAATTATAGTTGGGAATGAACACCAGAAAAGCGTTTATGTGCAATAATTATTACTACGTTTATTACTACGAACCGTAATTAAATCTCAGGCCATTAACTTCATTATGGAGGAAACTTCCTATTTTATGTTTGTTTCTGTGTATTAAACAACTCAGTTGCAAACCGGCTAAGGTGGGAAGAGGCGCCACGGATTATTTTCCTTAACATAGTTAAGTCAAATAGTTCTATTCTATTCTATTCATAAACAGAAAATAAGCAATGAGCTCTTTTTAGAAAGGTTTCTATTTCAAAGAAACTTACACAGTATAACAGTTAAACACTAAGGCACTGCGCAAGACAAAAATTGAGAAGAAGAAAGAGATTTAATGACAATACAACAAAATAACAATTCATAATTTTCTTAGACGTAAATATATAACACAAAACATTACAAAAAAATAAGTAATATAGGCGCATATAGGCGTCTTGTTAGCTCAATTCCTTATACGTGTGACTAACATGTCGCCAAAGTCACCATACGTTCATATAGCGTTGGTATTTAACTGTATTAAACTATGAGCAACTATGAACGTTTACGTAAGTATGCGCTTAAGGCATTGGGTGTAAATTAAGTGAGCGCCTGAGCTTGAATTAAGCGAAATTCAATAAAAAACCTGAATACGGATTTTAGTCGAAGAACTAAAATCACCAACATAGCTGAAAAAATATGCTCGTTGAAGTGGCAAAGGGCAGGCCACATCGCTTGAAGAACAGATAACCGTTGGGGATGTAAAGTCCTCGAGTGGCAGGTGGTATATGGGATAGGTCTATCTCCAACAGTTGGACATAGGCCTGTTTCATATATCTACCTCCAGTTGCTTCATTCGTACCTAAGCGACCTGCTGCGCACCGCGAACCCGCAGCTTTAACCAAGCTATATCCCAAAGATCCTAAAACTCAAGTGAATTTTTACAGAACCCTTTAATTCAAAAACCCTGCGCTATGGGCCCCTAAAACCCGGTGAGCGGTTGTTTCCACGAGGTAATTGGCGCGAACCCTCGAGGTGCGCTTGACACAGATCCAACACTACGTGACGCTGGTACCATCTAAATACAAACGGAGCTCTAAGGGTTCCAAACTGTTTCGCCAAGGGTAACGCGGGCATTCCAATTTTTAAACAACGGAGAAGCTGGTTGGTTCTGATTATTACAAGCTTTTTTATATAAATAAAAGGTTGTAATAACCAGAATCTCTTTTCCAACCCGCTTTTCCGTTGTTTAAAAGCATTGCTTTTTTGTTTTATTCCGTAGTTTATGAGAGCATATTAGACAGGCTGGGATTTATAAACAGATACTTAGGCGATATTAGAAAGATCATTGTTTTTTTTTATTCAAACTAGTTGTGGTTCGCAACTTTGTTTGTTTCCCGCGGAAATTTTGCACTTGCCTTTATCCTAAATTTCTTCGGAAATATATTTATTAATAAAACATAACACGGTACAAATAAAAAAAACGTAACTAAAACTACATACAAACTAGACTTATAAATAAAAAATTTGCCCAAAATCGCTGCCAGGTGGTAAGGTGCCCAGAAAGAAGGCTGGCAGCATTACCACGCTGTATGGCAATGCTTATTCTTTGCGCTAAGAAAAAGCCAGCCCTCTGGTCACCAGAAGCCGCAATTAATTTTGAAGACAATAGTTTAAAAATATTAAATGCACTCAAACCCCAAACGGTTCAAAAATGTAGGCACTACTGATGCCTACATATTCTTCGGAATAGTGTAATTAATTTTCTATGTGTGAAAGAATTTAGAAATCGATTCGGCAATTATAGAGGTTAAAACTAATAAAATATACGTATTTATTGACATTGTTATGGATTTCGGTACAAACAACTTAACATACGCATAACCCCAATGCTCTTACCGTCAAATCAATCACTTTACATGTCAATAATGTACCGTTGTTCATATGACATACTCTTTGACCGGTGAAGACTGGTACGATCCATTTAGCTGAGTGGATTCTATTAATAATACCCGCCAAATGGATCACGTAATACACTTTTATTCCCTAGACCAATACCCGCGAAACACAGACATAAATTGAGGAAGACTCCCCTTATTTATTAACGGTTGTTGAGTTTGTATATTTAACATTCGTTTGTCTTTGTCATCATCATCATCATCAGTATCAGCCGGAAGACGTCCACTGCTGGACAAAGACCTCCCCCATAGAACGCCACAATGAACAACAACTCGCCACTTGCAACCACCGGTTTCCCGCAACTCTCACGAAGTCGTCAGTCCACCTGGTGAGAGGCCTGCCAACGCTTCAACTTCCGGTTCGTGGTCGCCACTCGAGGACTTTTCTCCCATCTGTTCTTCGAGCGATGTGGCTTGCTCATTGCCACTTCAACTTGCATGGTTCCAACGGAAGACCAGCGTCGGCCGCAAGGTTGACATCATGCTGAGTTGGGACCATTTCGTGACAAAATTTGTTGATGTTTGTTGTTTTTCTTCCTCTTTAATTTGTAAAACGTCACGAATAAATGTTTTTCTTTCTTTCTTTCATATTTTTTTAGCTATGTCAGTGACTTTAGTTCTTCGACGAATTTCCGTATTCCGGATTCTATCGCGCAAAGAAACTCCAAGCATAGCATTGTCTTTGTCAGTTTGACATTTTTCTTTGCTAGTCATAAACAAAATTAACATGTTGCTATAAGACATTTGATTTTTTAGTTAATGACAAGTAGTTATAACGCTTAACACAACGCAGTGCTACGAATAATAATTATCATTCGTAGACGCAGTGTTTGAAAATATTTTTAACTGCTCGAAAGTACTAAAATCTATAAGCTGCACGATACTGATGAAAAATATTCACATATTTCATTTTCAAAACGATGGAAGATATTAATATTAATTTTAATTATGCACCGTGAAAAGGGAAATGTTCTGATTTTAGAAGTTTTCGTAACTCGCAATGTTTATTTTGACTAGGTTAAATATCTAACAAGTCAATGTAGTTACTTCACTTACTTTATCTACATATTTGGAGAGTAGTCTGTGTCACGTCCAGACACAAAATAATCAATGGTTCATTTCATTTTATCTAAATGCCTTACATGCCTTTTATTTTGGTAAAACAAATGAGACAAAAAAAGAAGATCACGTATAGTCGAACCAAATGGATTCTGCACAATAGCCAACGGTTAGATTTAGTGACTCAAATAAGTGTTAAAAATAAATATATTTTTTATAGTTTTTATTGGTCACAAAGTTTGCAGGTCACATTAAGCCACAGTAAGTACAGGCGATTGGGGCAGAGCTGTACCACTTCCATGAGTGTACAGTGACCGTACTCTCCCCCCGTTCTCGTAGTGAGAGTACGGTCACTGTACACTCATGGAAGTGGTACAGCTCTGCCCCAATCGCCTGTACTTACTGTGGCTTAATGAAATAATTTACGCCGTCGCTATCGAGTACGGTCACTGTAAACTCATGGTAGTGATACTGGTTTTTGGATAGACACAGAGTGTCGGCAAACGTTGATGATTGGATGGAGCGAAGAGGAAGCGTTGATGGACGATGATATTGAAATTGAAGGAGTTTTTCACTTTTCCACGATAAAAACTATCCTTTGTCCTTCCCCGAGACTCAAACTATCTGTATACCGAATTACATCTAAATCGGTTCAGCGGTTTAGACATACATAAAGTAACAAACAAACATACCTACTTACAAACTTTCGCATTTATAATATTAGTGGGAATTGTGTGATTTCTATAACGAGCTCAGATTTAATATCGCTTAAACGTCTTACGTTAAAGTCAATAGAAATCTGGATCTACAAGATTCTTTCCTTCAATAAGGCTGTGTTTGTGATTTTGTAGTGGGTTTACTTCTGATAACTTTGATATATCTCGATATTACTTCTTGGTACAAAGATATTTTGGAACCAAGTCATCAATTAATGTAGCTATATTCTACGTTGTACAAATCCAATAAAAAAATCCGATTGGTCTGACTCATAACGCTCAACCGAAAACGAAAAACGAGTCTAGAAAAGCTAGAAAGTTAAAATTATGCTTACTTTCCATTATGATATTGAAAAGTGTTAAGGACGGATTTAATATCATCAAGTGATTAAGGCGTTATAATCAATAAATCGTTTACAATTTATTTAACTTATAAAATTATCACTTCGCTGACTCAGTGTGCGGATTTGCAAGATTGTACTGGTATTTGGAGGACGAATTTTGCAAAATTCGTCAACGATTAGAAAATTTTGTAATGAGATCGAATTCCTAGTTGTATAATCAAATAGACTTATATAAATTCTAGTAAATATAAATACATTCTTAAATACATATTAAACATCCAAAATTCTAGTACAAACATTGGCACATTTAAGCCAAAAAAAAGCTCCCAATAACCTTTTGCATACAATCGGGCTAGGTCACCTCTCCAAGCACGTACTATTTTCAATCCTTTTCTTCACAATTTTTTAAAGAAAATACCGTTGGATTTTAAATTTGTACATCTCCTTCGAAGATCAAACCTAAGCGTAAAAATGAAAATAAAACTCGAATTGATTCAATCATTTAATAATAATAAGTAGTATTTTTTTCAGGGAATGTGTAAATAAACGGTTTTTTTTTTAATACGCTTTTAAGACGGTGCCAGTAATTCATACCAGTAACTGTGTCCTATAGCCCATTCATAGTTCTATGTCGCTTCGTCGATTGCCGAGTGTGCCCGAAGTGCCCCGAGCGTACTTGACACGAAATACTGACGCCTTTTGATCTCTTGTTCGTTAGAATTGGGGAAACAATTAACCTTTCGAGTTCAGTAAGGTTTTTTCGTACAGTTCAAGATCATGGTTGGAAGTTTCGTGAACATTATTTTGTACAGATTATTGGATTAATTATTAAAATTATTATTGGATTATTATGGAATAGGAATAACTGTACGTTTAGTCAAGAAAACTGAATCACGTACCAGGATCGAACCTTTTCATATTCTATTTCGCTATGGTTTCTTTGACAAATGTACAAGATGTCATCAAGTCATCTAGTAGTGTGCGTGGATGCTATAGTTACCAGAGTGAATTATTATAGTGACACTTATCCTGGGTCTAAATTTAATTTATTTTTTTGTTTCAGGTGACAAACAGTCATTCTAAATGAGCTTCCGATATCTCGAATGTAAGTATTACTTTAAATCAAATTAGACTTAGCAATATCATATAACCAGCAGCGAAATTATTTAGAAACAAAGAACTCATTAATGGATTGAAGTCTGCAAAAACATTACAATAATAACTTGTATTAATTTCAAATAAAATATTTGTTACGGTAATATTTTAGTGTACGGAACAGCAGTCGGATTTTATTTTAGATGAAAATTTCCTTTGAGTAGGTAAAATTTGATACGTAATATTCATTATTTGAGATACTTTTCTCCCAGGGCCCATTTTATTTTTTCTTCCTTTAATATTCTTGTTGTCAGTAACCTTTGAATCAACCAAGCATGAAATCTGGTCCTAGCTCATTTATACCTATTATTATATCAATAATAATATAATATCTTTCTTCTTTGTAGCCTTCTTCAACCAATAATAATAAATAATAATAATAATAATAATAATCATTTATTCAAACATAAGGTTGTACAAACACGATAAGACAAAAAGTTTCTATCGACACTAGTTAAACAATTTGCACAAATTAAGATGTTAAAACTCTGACCTCCAAACTAAGCAAAAGCCTGTATCTTGGAGCATCAGCGTTCGACGCGGGTTCGGCTGCTGCTTGAATAATTTAAATATAAGAAAAACAAGTAGTTACAATTTATGTGACAGATTAAAAATTAAGAATATTGGTTTGTGTGTGTGTGCGCGCGTGTGTGTGTGTGTGTGTGTGTGTGTATGTGTGTGTGTGTGTGTGTGTGTGTTTGTGTGCGTGTGTGTGTGTTTGTGTGTGTTTGTGTGTGTGTGCGTGTGTGTGTGTGCGTGTGCGTGTGTGCGTGCGTATATATGTGTTAATTTGTATATAGTGAATCATGCCGTTCTTAGCAAGCTTGCTAAGACACACCACAGACAGGTATCATCATCATCATCCCATATATGTATATGTCCCAGTGCTGGGCATATGCCTACAGTCAGACTGACTTATTATTTATTCGTGGTTGGTAAGATTAATTCGGTGTCGTCATAATTAAGTTTTTGTAGCCAATTTGAAACTTTATTTTTAACTTCGAATTTGTCCAATGGATAGATGTTTAAAAAATTAAATTATTAATTGTTGTTTAATGAATTGGTGTAGGCCTCCCTGTAGACATGAAGAGGTTTGAAAAAGGAATAGGTACACCATACTCGTATACATAGTTCTATGTTATTGATATTCCAGCAACTACCTACTTTGAGGGTAAGGGTTTTGAAAAATTAAAATAAAACCACAATCCTTTGCGAAACGCTCATGATGCAACTCGAATTCAACATATTGTCCGAAACATTTCTTAAAGCTCAAGCTTCAAAAGCTTCGTATCTAACTCCAACAAAGCAAGAGCCATAGCTGGAGATTAATGAAGGCTCTTACACATCCCAAAAGCTCGAATTTTACTTGAGAAAACAGAATCACCATTTGAAACACAAGCAAGTTTGTAATAATACCTTCTGAAGAGCTCGGTACAAAGTAGTGCGATGGGTACACCAGGCAGCTGCTCAATTGTTTTAGACGTGGTTCCTCCATTAACTATAGCCGTTGCTACACCAATTTGTTTTTAAGTCCGTTGCAATTCCTTTGTTTCTCGTAACCGAACGAAACATGACAAAGGTAATTCAATAGTGCTACCCTCACGGTGTGTTTATGCTCAGAACTGTTAAGTGATTAATGTTCTATATTCATGGGGGAAATAAAGAAACTAGTTTTGAGTTAACGCTATACAGTTTCCTAGTAGACGAATTAATGATTAGACAACGACAGTGATAAAAGTGTATCCATTTGCCGGTTTGTTTATCTACTTTGTCACGCTTAAAACGCCTAACCAAATTAAATTAAATTTGGTAGGTATAGAGTCAGTTTGTCCTATTTTCCTTCTGGAAATTAGATATTATTATCCAAAAAACGGATAGTTCCTGCAAGATAGCGAACTCTTTGTAGATCTAGTCGTGGCCAATAGCTAACTGTTTTAGGTTCCTCGTGTTTGAAAGTGTCGACTTCTACCTGTGGCTTGAAAAACACAAATTCTACATGCCCTGTCCATTATTTGTTATCTTATTATCTTATAAGCTAAATCCAAACCTGTATACTTGTACACTTATAACTCTTCGGGACAGCTGTTCTGTGCGCCTTGTGACCGCACTTTTAGCACAAAGTTCGGGTTCGCGAGTCACATTCGGTCACATGAACGGAGCAAACCGATTTAATTCATGGAAGGGTTCGCCGCCGACGGATACTTCGTGGAAGACATCATACCGTGTGACAAAAAGAAGTGGTGAAAACGATTGTGATTACAAGTGTCTAAGACGATAAGGCCTTTGGACGGGCGTTCTGCCTTTTCGCAGAATTTCGTTTGGCCGAATATCACTTGCCAACCAACGTTGGAAAACCAGAATTGGAAATCCAATGTAGAGGGGCCTTTGCCCAGCAGCAGTACCTTATACAAAACAAAAAAAAATTGCGTGATCTAATCTAATTACCTATAATCCTTGAATTTAAATCCTGTCTATTAATAGTTAACTTTAGATCAAAAAATATTCTGAGACATCTTATCTTAGATATATGGCAGGCAACTTTTCTCGGCCATTCTCCGTGGCAAGATATATCGCGCATTACGTATCTGTGCGTACCCTCACCCTCACCCACCGCATATTTCTCACGAGCAACGAATGAGGTGAAAGCTTCTCGTACAATAAATACTGTGATACGTATGAACCATACAGACAGATTACAATCTTTCGTTTTTTACTTCATAAATATTCACATTCATACACACACAACACATAAACATCACGCCGCCACTTTCGGAGCCACTTTTAGTAATTTTAGGTTTTAAGTTTGACAAAAACTGTACAATAATGACAGGTCGCCTACGGTATACCTTAACCTATACGCTCAGTCGCCTCTTACGACATCCACGGAAGAAATGTACAGGTATAATTCTAACCCGACATGAAATTCATTTGTATAATTTATTGAATCATACGTTACTTTGCGGAGGTCCTTCAATGAACTGAAACAATTACTTGCTCACCCGCAACCTTAGGATAGCTGCGTTTATGCAAGAAATACGCGTAATATGCGTGGTGAACGGTTGTTGCTCTGAAGATGAGCTCTGGTTGAGTTCCAAACGCGTCAGTGTAGTGTGGTGGTGGTGATAACACGCGGGTGAGCAAAGTAATTGTTTTAGTTCATTCATTAGTATCAGAATCAGTATTAGTAAATACCACAATCTACTTTAAAAAAGCCGTGGTAACCTAGTGGTTTTATCTATGGCCTCTCAAGCAGAGGATCGTGGGTTCAAATCCAGGGTCCTATTTCTGGTACACGGCTAGTAGCGTTTTCTTTACGACTTCGCGCTGTCTTTTTTCGTGTTCGTGTTGTTTGGTGTACCTAAATTGTATTTTAGAGAAACCAAAGCTTTGTGACGTCTGACGACTTTTTTTGTTAAAAGTTTTCGAATAAAGCAAGACCAACGGTTTAACTAACAAAAGTTATGCGGATTTCTGATCCAAAACATTATTATCTGGGTTTGTGTTCTTAAATTCGTCCTTTCTAGAATTCCATAATCAACTAGGAACCCTTATAGTTTCGCCATGTCTGTCCATCTGTCTGTACGCGGCTAAGTTCAGACACCGTTAGTACTAGAAAGCTGTAATTTGCCATGTACAGTCAGCTGCAGAGAAAAGGTACCCCCCTGTAACGGCGGTATCCATACTACTGCCATTACAGGGGGGGTACCCTTTCTCTGCAGCTGACTGTACATGACATGAATAATAAATTCAGGAAAATCAGGATGTTGGTGTATATCAAATTTACAAGGAAAATTATAACGGCGGCGGATTATGTAAATTATAATGTAATGATGTATTGAATTAATAAATAAACTAAACTAAGATTGCTTGAGAATTATTAGTAGTTTAAGAGTAAATATAGCAGCCTAATGTATAAAATATATACCTAAACTTGGCAGATTCCGTACACACTACGAAATCCATAGAAAAATATTACGTATCTTGGGCTGGGCGTGTCCGACACTCTCTTGGTCGGTTTTAGCTTTCGGAAGGCAATAAAAGTTCCATGCACACCTCGCTTCACTCGGATGCGCGTAGTGCGGCAGATAACAACTTCAAAATTAAATTTCGGGAAGTCACTCACAAAGTTTAATATTTCCAACATGAAACTCGAAAATTATAACATGTTGTGCTCACACGTGGAAGAAGTATCAATTACTTTACTATTAATAAAAATGTAAGCAAACTGGAATGTACACTGGTATGTATGATCATAAGATCGCGGGATCGCGGTGGATGCGAAAAGCACAAGACCGGTCTAAGTGGAGAGCCTTGGGGGAGGCCTATGTCCAGCAGTGGACGTCTTTCGGCTGATATGATGATGATATGATGAACATGAAACTCGAAAATTATAACATGTTGTGCTCACACGTGGAAGAAGTATCATTTACTTTACTATTAATAAAAATGTAAGCAAACTGGAATGTACCGATCAATTGATGAAACCATGATGAAACGTGTGTGAATTTGAAACTGAAACTTAATTAGGTACTTGACAAGCATAGAGATTCCTTTTTTAAAATGAAATTTAAGTTTATTATCTGATAGTTACACAACTTAATATAGAGTTTAATTTAAAATTACAATAAGTCCTTTATAAAGGACTCTGGGCGTTAGGAGGATATGGGATAAAAGTTCGCTTTTGTGCACCTTTTTCCATTTCATGATTTTTTTTATGTAGGTATAGTAAATAGACATACAGTCAGCTGATAGCTCCTAAATTCATTTTTATAATATTTTAAGATTTCGGAAAATCGCAATTCTCACTCAGTTTTACAAACTACCACTTGATTTTCTTATACCGACACATAATCACTTTAACACACAACACTCACAATATCTCGCGACTTATCTGAAAATACATTTCGATGCCCACATTTACCTATCACCGGATTCCATGCAAAAGAGAGCGTAAATAATAAATAAAATAAATATCATGAACACTTGACACCAATTATTGACCTAGTCCCAAATTAAGCAAAGCTTGTACTATGTAAATTATTTGTATGGAGAATTGTACCCCTACAAATAATTTACCCCGTCGCTATCGAGTACGGTCACTGTAAACACGTGGTAGTGGCAATCGATCGTCTCCAAAATTCTAAATCTCTTTGTTTCAACCACTTCACGAACGAACGTGATGCCCTGCGCTTCCGTCGACAGAACCGCGGCTACTGCAATGTGGTCGAAACGTCGAAGTAATTTTAGCAGATAATCATTAAGTCCCGAGATTTATTTATTATGAAATACCTCTGTCAAAAAAAGCGCAGCGTTGAACGTCCTCCAACGAGATGGACGGAGATCCACGGTGGATGTAAGCCGCTTCCAGCCGAGGCAACTGGAGGTATATGGGGGAGGCCTATGTCCAGCAGTGGACGTCCTACGGCTGATATGATGATGATGATGATGATGACCTTTGTCACTGCTACCGCTGCCAGGAAATTCCATTTTGGGCTTCTCAGCAACTTTCAATGAAAGCCCTAACAATTTAACTTTTCAAACAAATCCTAGTTCTTTGACTTGTTCTTTATATAGCCGTTCCAAGTATTCGTTCGCTGCACCGCGATTAGCATAGAAAGCAGCCAACTTCGAGTTTGGATGCCTAAGCTTCCCTCTGAATTTGATGCCCGAGAGAATAGTACGGATATGCACTTGACTTTAAAATTACCCGTTTGCGTATTGAGTGCAGCTTTATTTAGGTTGAAGTGAGGAAGTACTTCTAGGAGTGGAGCAAACTAAACTATCTCATCATCATCACATCAGCCATAGGAAGTCCACTCCTGGACATTAGGCCTTCCCATAGACCTCGAGTTGCTTCGGCTTGCATCCACCGTGAACCCACGGCTGTAACCAGAAGGGCTACTCCGAAACTCGAAACTCGAAGTTCGTATCGTGCGGTCCCTCTGACACTTATACTATTTAATACGAGAGCGAGAGGGACGGCACGACACGAACTTCGAGTTTTAGAATAGCCCTGCAGATCGTCCTTCCATCTCGTCGGTGGACTACACTAACTATACTGAGCGCCAAAAAATGTGGCCCTGAAATGTATGCAGTAATAGATGGTACCTAATAGATAATTTTTTATGGAGAGTGGGCCAAATTTTGTGTCGCTGAGTATATTTAAGTAAACTGTCTTGTTATAAATTCGATAAACGAAACGTTTGTTGAATGCTGAATGAAACGGGTTACTCAGAAAACAAATCTAGATTTTTCAAGGTAAAATAGACGGCCTTATCGTTTTAGAGTTACTTTCACATTTTATTATAAGATACATTTTTATAAACGCCACTAGAAGGAAACCAACTCAAAAAGAAAAAGGAATTACATTCAGCTGCCTCTTCTCATTGTAAGGTAAAAATAGCCAATCAAAAAGACCCTTTCGCTCAAATTGTTCAAACTACCTTTAAACAGAGTCATCCCTTATCGTACCTCGAACATTAACTGCGAACATAAATCGTTTTATTACGGCAAATTAAATTAAATTTATCTCGTTCAGATGAATTTGTACCAGTTAGGGTAGAGTTCTGAAGTTGCCGACCGCGATCAACAACGACTCGCAGGTGCGTCTGGAGGAGTTATGTCATCTGAGATGTTTGAAATCGGAATAGAATCTCATAGTGCTGGCTGTTGAGCATGCTTTGACGTTTATATCAAACAGTCAGTCTTATACTACCTTCGAATTATTCAATCACTAGAATGCAATACGCCAATAGTCAATTCGTTAACTGGTGGTGTTTAAGTACGGTTTTCTGAGATGTTTTAAAGTGACAAAAAATGTCAATGGTTTTTCAGTTATATAATCGATAAATGATAAAAATGTTGGAAATTTGCAGGTCCAAGGTTGCAAGGTCCGCCTGGATTGCTACTACCATCTTAAAGAGAAAGAGCAGTCCTTGCACTGTTATGTTTCGGCGTGGAGAGTAAGATAGCTGGTGAAATTACTGGCACTTGAAATTACTCCCATCTTAGGCGTCTAGGTTGGCAACGCATCTGGAATCCCCCTGGTGATGCAGGTGTCTATGGCCGGTGATAATCTCTTACCATCAGGAGACCCACTTGCTCGTTTGCCAACCAATCGTTTTTTTTTTTTATAAGAATTGAAGTATTGTGTATTACCTATTGATCTTTTACTTTAGAAATTACAAAATTGACATCCGTTGTTTTAATTAGTGACTTTTCAAACTCAAATAAGCGTAGTACATTTTAATAACAATGTTACATTTTTTTTGTTTACAATATGTAATTACATATTATATTTAAGTAAGCTTTTACATGCCAATCTTAACATTTAAATTCGCATACAGCCATTATGCACCATGTTTACAGCAAATAATAAATGATTTATTGACGCACCGAATTGCAGTGACATTAAACAGCATGTTGGTTGCAGATGCACTTTTCACTTGTTTTATTTATTGTGAAACCGCGATGTAATGTAGTTTAAAATCCAGCCAAATGTATTATTTCCGTGGAACAAATGGCAAGTGGTCGCAGCGTCAGTCGTTGTCGCCTGTTGCAGTCGTCAACATCGGAACTGTACCGTAAGACTAGTAACTGAGGCGATCTTGGGCTCTCAAGCATGACTTTACGGCCTTACTTTCGGCAATTGCCTCAGAAATGGAAATACGTTGTACTTTTAACACCAAAGCTGGTCGTAAATGCGAGCTGCGCTAGGTCAATTAGAAATGAATAGCTTAGTCTCGGCAATATACCTTTTATCTCGATATTTTACCTTAAACTTACCTTATGCCTGCTCTTCACGTTGGGTTATTTAAGTATTAGCTGTTTCCCGTAACTTTGACTCCAAAAAGCCCGTGGGAATTTATTTATTTTACAAACAGTCATACATTAATGAGTATGCAGGTAAACCAAAACCAATATAAAGATCTCAAGGTTCATAGATATACAAAGGTACTAAAAGTTATACTTGGTGAAATATAATCTTGATAAAAACAATACTATACAAAATGTTGCCTGACCAATTTCTTGAGAGTAACAAGCGAACTCGCAAATGGGTCAATATCATACAATTGTTCATTAATTAACCGAGGAACTCGTCTGAAAGAAGTGAGTTTAGTGTAGTTACCTAGTTTTTTAACCGACTTCAAAAAAAGGAGGAGGTTATCAATTCGGTTGTATGTTTTTTTTTTTTTTTTTTTTTATTTTTTTTTATGTTTGTTACCTCAGAACTCCGTCATTTATGAACCGATTTGAAAAATTTTTTTTGCGTTCGTCTAGGAATGCTTTCAATTAGGTCCCATAAGCACCAAATCAGGATCTGATGATTGGATCCTAAGGAAATCGAGGGAACTCTTCAAATGTTGTAGGGACACCTATGGTAATTTTGATATATTTAGTAGTAACTCGTGCATTTGCTCTTGAAAATCATTATTTGGTAAAGTGGAACTGATGATGAAGACCACAGTTGACCATCGGAGTTACTACTCAATAACAAGTATTTCATGGGTTGAATTTCAGTTACTTTAACACAGTTGCTAAGCAATTTATGCTCCTCGGAACGCATATGGTGAAATGGAATGGGTGGTGAAGCACCAGGACTCCTCAATAATGAACATCTCTGCATCGGAAAAAGCAATTTTTCGTAAAAGGTGATGAGCAGTTGACATTAAAGTATTAAATCTTAGATGCTTTACACTAAAAAGCGTGAAAAAAAAATTTTATAACAAAAAATAGAACCGACTACAAAAAACCATGAAAATAATTTTCTACCAGTCTGAAGTCGGTGCCTCAGCACGAGCCAGCAGGAGTGATTGAAGCCATTTACTCGTATAGTTGTAGGTGAGGTAGACGATTATGGTCCACTCCTGCTGGCTCGTGCTGAGGCACCGACTTCAGACTGGTAGAAAATTATTTTCATGGTTTTTTGTAGTCGGTTCTATTTTTTGTTATAAAATTTTTTAATTTATAAAAACTATATCGTGTGCTTTATTGACTTTGCACTCAAATTTCATGGCTCTAAATCCAATGGTTGAGATTTATCCCGTGGAAATATCGGGGTAAAAAGGAACCTATTCCAGACATCCAGCTTTCTACATACCAAATTTCATGGATCAGTAATTTCGTGGATTCAGTAGTTTTTTTCGTGAAAGAGTAACAAACATGTACACACATCCATACAAACTTTCGCGTTTATAAATTTATAGGATTCGTCAGCTGAGAAGCACGGCTATAGCTATCTTGAGAGCAAAACTCAAATTAAATAAAAGTACTCGTAGAGACTGAATTTTGCGAGCGGCTGAGTCAGGTGAGGCCGCCACCGCTTCACGAATGTGTAGCCGAAATAACCTTTTTCGCGAAAACTTGCAGCCGTGTGAATTAGTTTGTCTGGGTACAGCCTGTAAACAGATACACAATAAATAGTAGATTGTACAACGAGAGCATAAAACGAGCCATTTTACCCGAGATGTTCATAAGGCCACCCGAGCCGGCACGTCGAGAGGAAAATGGGCTTATGCTAGAGTTTTACACTCTGCTTTTCACTTCGATTGCGAGGAAATGAAAAATAGCAACAGAGAAAACAATTTCTCATTTCCTGCAATAAACTTCATCTTATCGTATCTTATAGTCAAGAACTTTAAACCCTGACCCACCACGGCATCATTTTGAAACGAAAGGAAAAAAGAAAGAAACGAAAGAAAACATTCGTGACAAACATAAAAAAACATCAGCAGCAAACATCATTTGCAGTAAACATCATAGTGACATCGCATTCATTAACAAGGAAAATCGTAATGACTTTTCCTTTGAAAAGGTTCCGTGATGGGTCAGGAATTAAAGTCGTTGACCGTACAGACCAAGATGATTATGATCCCGGGAAAGAGCAAACTTCCCGCGGGATGCAATCAAAACTACAAGCTACATTGGCTACAGCTAGTTAATAAGGGGGTAACTCAATCAATGCTTCCGTACTCGTTTCAACAAACCTTTCAAACGCCATAACAAAGCGATCATCCGCGTTCATTTCTCAGGTTATTGCGACGTTTTCTTCCCCCGGCGCTTGACAGTGACGCATGGTCTAATTTACAGAGTTACAACTCTTTCTTTACATTTCAGAACACAGTATCACGTTGACGTAAGGTCTAGAACTCGCTATTAAGCGGTACGCGTTAACTGTGTTTAAGCGCGTATGGCACTCTTGACGGGCACATTGTCCCCTTGGAAATAAAACTGTGACACACTCTGGAGTTTTCTAGCGATTTATTAAATGTACGGATTTAGTTTTAAGAATTTTTTGTTTGTTCCTTGATTTAGGTCAATCGATATCTTTAAAGAAAGTTACTGATGTGTTTTAAAGAAGACACGTATTTTACGAGTAAGTTCGTGTCTGCCCATGTTTTTAAAATTATTTCATGTATTCTGCCCAACTTTTTAATTTAATTTATTTTATTTTTTACTGCCCCAAGTTGTACTCGTACCATACTCAAACAATTTCAGTATGATCCCTCCACACGATCCTGAAAAAAACGGTCCTGACAAACGGATGGACAGCAAAATGTTCCGTTTTTGCCGACTGTGGTTCGAACCACTAAAAATAAATTGTTTCAAAATTTAATGATGATACATTAGCTAACAGACACAGTCAAAATATTTGCAGAGAAAAACAACTCTAGTACGCGATCCAGTTCTTCGAAGTACCTAACCTCATAAATAAAAAACTTCATCGATTTTCAAGAGCCCACATCCTTGTTTGCCGCGTTACCCTCGATGTTAGTTTTATGATCCGTCATGTATGTCTGACATGGGTTCTTAGGTCGTAAACTATCGGACTAACACATAAACCACTGAGAGCCCGGGAGAGCGGATGTTTTGAAACTTTATTTTTTTAAGATGTTTGAGGATATAGTCTGTTCACCGACAGTTTCCAAAAAAAGTCAGGAGTTCTTAACTCATTACAAATGGGGCACGCTCATTATTTTTACTGATAAAAAATATACTCAGCGGCACAAAATTTGGCCCACCCTTCATACAAAATTTCCTATTCTGCATACATTTGAGGGCCAGATTTTTTTACCGCTCAGTATGTTAAATTAAACTTTAGAAAACTAAAAAATTTTATAATAAAAAATAGAACCGACTACAAAAAAAACCATGAAAATAATTTTCTACCAGCCTGAAGTCGGTGCCTCAGCACGAGCCAGCAGGAGTGGACCTATAATCGTCCACCTCACCTACAACTATACGAGTAAATGGCTTCAATCACTCCTGCTGGCTCGTGCTGAGGCACCGACTTCAGGCTGGTAGAAAATTATTTTCATGGTTTTTTTGTAGTCGGTTCTATTTTTTATTATAAATTTTTTTTTTCACGCTTTTTAGTGTAAAACATCTAAGATACAATAGTTTAATGTCAACTGCTCGTCACCTTTTACGAAAAATTGCTTTTTCCGATGCAGAGACGTTCATTATTGAGGAGTCCTGGTGGTTCACCACCCATTCCATTTCACCATATCCGTTCCGAGGAGCATAAATTGCTTAGCAACTGTGTTAAAGCAATTGAAATTCAATCCATGAAATACTTATTATTGAGTAGTAACTCCGATGGTCAACTGTGGTCTTCATCATCAGTTTCACTTCACCAAATGATGATTTTCAAGAACAAATGCTCGAGTTACTACTAAATATATCAAAATTACCATAGGTGTCCCTACAACATTTGAAGAGTTCCCTCGATTTCCTTAAGATCCAATCATCAGATCCTGATTTGGTGCTTATGGGACCTAATTGAAAGCATTCCTAGACGAACGCAAAAAAAATTTTTCAAATCGGTTCATAAATGACGAAGTTCTGAGGTAACAAACATAAAAAAAAATAAAAAAGAAAAAAAAATACAACCGAATTGATAACCTCCTCCTTTTTTTGAAGTCGGTTAAAAAGAAGAAAACAAGTCTATTAGTCTAAAATTCGTAAAGTAACTTAAAGTTTGACAGTCGGGCGGGACCCATTCTCAGTAATTGGTCTCGATTCATATCATAACAATCATAACTCTGGAATTTAAAATTGATAGGGTTCTTCCCGTGATACATAATTATGAAGTACATTAAGTACAGTCACCACCACAAATATTTGACACAACAAATTGTGCATAAATATTTGATACGACTCTATTCCAGGGCCAGTAGGATGTGAACATCTTTGCACGTCCCGCTGTGGCAGATACTTATACTGAAAGCAGGTGAAAAAGCCGGAAAATGAATGAGAGCGAGGGGAGTTGGGCCTCCAGATCTCCCACTCACCGGACGAAACAAAACAGTACAGTAGCAAAACTACTGAGTCTATATCGACTGGTAGAAAATTGTTATTCATAATGTATTGGTTGTCATAATGTAATCTTTTATTTGAAGATTTTTTTTTATTCGTCTGGAAGGCAAACGGGCAACCCTAACAAACCTAACCTAATCTATAGAGTTCTACAGGATAACCATTAAAAAAATGTGAAAAGCGTACAGTTTCAGTGGGAAAAAAAATGACTAACAATAATTATGACAAACATTATACTATAACTTATAAGATTATTGCAGTCGAAAGGATCCTAAAACTACTATTTCACGTCAGTATTCTGTGGGAGTATGGCCGTACTCCAGTTACTTTTGATGATACCCTAGTCCTTGGAAAATACAGTCACCATAAAAACTAAAGATAACGCGACACAGTTAATGCTATTACAGTCTGGTTTACAGTCTGGTTGCTTCGTTCCCATCCCGTTAATATTATGAACATGAATATCGCATGTATACTTATTGTGTTAGTTACTCTATTGTACTAAAATAGTTGGAACATTTAGACTCTATACATCTCTAATTATTTTGACGCTAGAATCATTATTATTATAAAAAAAGTATGGCTCTGTCCATTGAAGGAAAATTTGCCATTGTCAGTAGGTTTTGCCGTTGTACGGTAAAAAAAAATTTAGAAAACAAAATATGAGAGGTGGTCATTTCGAAATATGAGAGGTGGAGGTAATCATTTCACATCTCCACTGAACGTATAGTAAACGTCTTAAATAAGTGATAACTTTAGTACCTTGTCACTTTAACGTCATATTTGACAAGACATATGAAATTGTGTAACGACTGAAAGCGACAAGGTACAGAAATGATCACTTATTTATGACGTCGACTGTACCTAGAGTGAAATTAAATTGTATCATGATTGGAAAATAGATCTCATTTCCTAAGGACATTACTTTGCTACTATTTTTAACCAACTTCTAAAAAGGAGGAGATTCTCAATGCGTCTGTATTTTCATTTAAATACTTATTTCTTTGTTTAGTTTTGCTAGCTTTAACATTTTTTAACCACCGAACCGATTTAGATGAAATTTGGTTCATAAATTGTCTGAAACCTTTGGAAGAACATAAGGTTAGTTTTTATCCCGGAAAATTGTAATTTTAACGGGTAAGCAATAAGCCATATCTTCGCAGACGGTGTCGTGCCCAGCAGCTAGTATGAAATATATCGTTACCATGAATGTCGGCAGTTCATTCTAATGCAAATGGCTGGCAAATAACTGTCCCCATTCATGACCTACTATGAAATGGAACTCGAAACGCCCCTTAGATTACATCGCGAAGTTTTCACTACACCCTTTGAATAGGATTAAACTACTAACTTAGTAACTTGGACTTGGGGAGTTGAACCTTTACTATGGAGGATAGGCCGTGGTCTGGTTGTTAAAAATGTTAAGACATAAATGCAATGTCTAAAATTAAATTTAGTAACTTTAAATAACCTACGTTTTAAATCCCTAAAATCCAAATACCTAATGATTTTTCACTTACATTCGAAATACCCAAAGCTTAAATTGTCAAATGGTATGTTAGCGGTCATAATACCATAGTAAAAGTGTAATTTACTATGATAATACCGAAACCATCGTTACACCAGTCTGCTATTTTCAAATAACAACATTCTGACTTTTTCAAGCGGGGGTAGATTAACATTTATCTTTTTTGTGCTGTTATAAAAAAATACCTAACATCGAAGGCTAAGACGGGAGCTACTTCTGAACCTAAACTAAACTATCAAACTCGTTTCTGCTCTGTAACGTCTTCCTCGCTCGCTCCGCTCGCTCGCTGCCAGCGAGGTACCAAAAGTAAATATTATAATGACATCCCATCGATAATATTAAATTATTTAAAATAAATTTTATTTTAAATCCCGGGGATCCCCTTTGGTACAGTCGAGCTGGTGCCTCGCTGATAGCGAGCGAGCGAAGCGAGCGAGCAAGATGTTTCAGGGCAGAAGCGACTCGGATAGTTTAGGTTCAGAAAGCTAAGGCGGGAGCGAAGCGCAGCGTAGCTCCCGCCTTAGCCTTCGATGTTAGGTTTTTTTTTTGTAACAGCTCACGCTACTCTAATTGTAGAAGCTCGCACAAGTGCATAATTTTAGGTATTTTGACTGTTTGGTATTTCAAATGTTGTTGTATCAAACTTAGGTGTCATTGCTGTTGATATTTTAAACATTAGACATTTACTCCAATAGGTATTTTAAACTTAGGTAATTCGTAGGTAGGTGTTAGTTGCTTAGGTATTTAAAATCATTAGGTATATAAATTTTAGGGATTTTGAACGTAGGTTATTTAAAGTTAGATATTTTAAGTTTAGGCCTTGCAATACGTACCCGTATTTAAACCGGCCAAGAGCGTGTTGGACATGCCCAAGATAGGGTTCCGTAGCCATTCCGAAACAATTAAGTAATATTTTTCTAAGAATTTCGTGTTGTGTACGGAATCTTGCAAGTTTAGATATATTTTACACTACTTGGGCTGCTATTTAAACTTAAACTACTAATAATTCTAAAGCAATCTTAGCCATTATAATTTTCCTTGTATGTAAATTTGATATAGTTACTACCATCCTGTTTTTTTATTTTATTTTTCCTCTCACCAGTTTAGATTTTAGAGGGGGGGGGACGCTCGATTTTAATGACAAATTTGCAATTTCATGTTGAATACTTATTTTGCAAACTGATCACGAATCAAAAGATCGTCTTCGCTGCCCCCCAATGGTTTTAAAAGGCCTTGATAATTATGTATATTCATGTCATTACAGCAGCGACGACCTGGTTAAGATCGCGGGATCACGGTGGATGCGAAAAGCAGAAGACCGGTCTGAGTGGAGAGCCTTGGGGGAGGCCTATGTCCAGCTGTGGACGTCTTTCGGCTGACATGATGATGATGATGATGATGTCATCACAGCTTTCTAGTACCTACTAACGGTCTAGACAGACAGATAGACGGCAAAACTATAAGGGTATCAAGTTGACTACGGAACCCTGAAAAAACACCTTTGTACATTTATCTCAACGTTTGTCATACGTCGTTTTATTTTTTACAATAAAGAGTTTACATATACATTTACATCATTAGTTTACATAATTTGCATTTATAGCAATAAATACTTTACGATAAATTGAAGTATCGGCTGTACATAGTTCTGACGATGCAATAGCCTCGTATATAACTTCGTATCAAATTACTAATAGGTATAGTCAAAGTTCTGCGAATGGCCAAGTGAAGCCCGTAAAACTACGCCTTGCGAGTTCCACGCACACAATTGCAACCGAATTTTGAAAACAAACACAAACGAGCACAAAGCAAGAAGTTCTATCCAGCGTCACTTTTTTTTTCTCAGAATAGGGATGTTGACACCACCAATCAACTGACGTACTTTTTATGAGCTGTCAAAACACAACTCTCCCATAGAGTTTCAATAGCAATAGCCGGATAGCGACTTATGGACGTCATTATCCGCCAACTCAATCAACTAACTATTTATTTGTTTTAAAGCAAAAAAAAAATCAAATTTTACAGTAAATCGAATAATTAATTAATTGGTTTTCAGGGCTAAAATAAAGCGTTTTTTTACTGGAGTTGTGCCTTCGAATTATTTTTTAATGGCGTCAACATCCCTATTCTTTCCTTAATTTGTTAGACAGCGGACACTGGAGCTTTTATAGCAAAGTCCCGTCGACACCTTTTCGGTACAAAACTCTAAAAAGTCCCCTAAAGTTTGCCCCGTGCAACCTAGTTTAATGCATCCGTTTAACAAGAAACTAATTGCTACCCGCCACTAACAGAACTAACAAGTGTTGTTCTTTGTTCACAGATCACGACCGCACGATCTAACCAGCAAGAAACCCAGTGCTTAAACCAACACAGTGCTCACAAAAAATAGGCAGAAACTTCATCGAAACTTATCCATAATAAATTACCTTTAGTTTCAAAATGTCAACTGAATAATTTATGATCCGTCAAAGGGTCCCCTTTAAAATTTGATTCGATAAAGTTTCTGATTACGATTTGCGAAACGTGAACTAATTCTGTGTGAGAATAAATTAATACGTAGTGCTTTAATTAACTTGTGATGCCTCGAGAATGCCTGCGAGTGAGTGCCTCGAGTCTGTGGTAAGCATCAATACATACTTGAAACAATGCAAGCGAACTATTGGCTGCTTTTGGTGAAATAAACTCGGATAACTCACGTATTAAAATAACCTAACCAACAAAAAGTTGGAAAACCCCCGACTTTGTCGCTTTAAAGTTCAATATCTCAAAAGCGGCTAAACCGATTTCGCTGAAACATATCTAAGAACCAACGCTAGAAAATCGGGTTTTAAAAAAAAACTGCATTCAAATCGGTCCACCCGTTTAGGAGCTACGGTGCCACAGACGCACATAGCGCCCCTCTTTTTACGTCAGAGGTTAACAAGTTTAGCTCGACTGTTTCGGGCTCATTCATAGCCCTTCCTCTCGGAGCCGACGCGGAGAGGAGAATGGGAAAGATGGTAACGCTAGAGCTGCAAAATAGGCCGCAACATGTCGATCTAAACTCGATTTAAGACGTAAATTATCCGAGTTTATTTCACTATGAGTAAGTCTCATGGTAGTTGCATGTGCAAATGCTTAAAACGCTTTGAGCTTTAGGGATCCACCACACTGGCAAAATTTGTTCATCAAAATTGTAAATAAAAGGTGTCAAGTAATTAATATACGAAAACGAGCCCGGATTAGATCGAAAAATCGTACAAGTAGCATTACATTGCGATGCCGTAAAGCCAACAGGTTTTAGCGGTCAATCGAGCGCCGCAATGTACCTAATACAACTTGCACGGTTTTTTTGCAAGTCTAATCTCGGCTTTACATTGCTTTATTGCCAGAAAGGCAATTCAATTTGCTATTTTTGGAACTTCTACCTCGCGTGTAACGTAGGCGTGAAACGATATTTTTACGAAGTTTTACATCAAATTTTATAAATATAAACTTTTTGGAACTTTACGTAACTTTTACGAGTAAATTACTGTTTCCATCTTTAATTAGAAGGACAAGGTAACTACGCTAAAATGGGCGCAATTTCATTTGTATCTAATTTTATATAAGGGTCATTATTTGAGCGTTATTTTCGACTAACTTTCGTGGACTCTTTTGATGACACCAGATTTTGATACAGTGTCCATGACCACATACGGGCAATTGGTAAAAAAAATTGGTCGCGATAGTGAGGCGGTTGAAAGATACAACACCGCTCTTATGCTCGATAGACAATATCAGAAATATTTTTTTGTTTCTCTCTGTTCAAGCAGAGGGTCGTGGGTTCAAAACCCAGATCGCACCTCTGAGTTTTTCGAAATTCATGTGTGGAATTGCATTTGAAATTTACCACAAGCTTTGCGGTGAAGAAAAACATCGTGAGGAAGCCTGCACAAACCTGCGAAGCAATTCAATGGTGCGTGTGAAGTTCCCAATCCGCATTGGACCCGCGTGGGAACTATGGCCTAAGCCCTCTTTTTTTTTTTTTTTTTTATTCGACTGAATGGCAAACGAGCAAGTGGGTCTCCTGATGGTAAGAGGTCACCACCGCCCATAAACATCTGCAACACCAGGGGTATTGCAGATGCGTTGCCAATCTAGAGGTCTAAGATGGGATACCTCAAGTGCCAGTAATTTCACCGGCTGTCTTACTCTCCATACCGAAACACAACAATGCAAGCACTGCTGTTTCACGGCAGGATTAGCGAGCAAGATGGTGGTAGCAATCCGGGCGGACCTTGCACAAGGTCCTACCACCTGCAAACCACCTACCACCTCTTGTTCTGAGAGGAGGCCTGTGTCCAGCAGTGGGACGTATGTAGGCTGGGATGGTGGTGGTGGACATAATTCATGACAAACGTAGCTACATATTGCCTTGTTACTTAGTCCTTCTAACAAAGATTGAGCCTTTCTTGAGCATTTCTAAAATATCCCATGAAATACTTTCCGCAAAACGCACTCCGTAAATCCACTAACCCCTCACCGTTCCTAAGGGTGCGGTTTCATTGAACGAGCGAGCGGTCGAGTAAAGCTGGGTGCGCAACGCCACGGAGCCGTCGGTAGAGCGCCGCGGGGCGGGGGAGGCGGAGCCCGCGCCCTCGCCCGCGCCCGACGCGGAGGCGCCGCGTCGCCGCCGCCACCGCCCGCTCTACCGCCGCCTCTTCCACTACGTACGCACCGCGTGGACCGGCGTCAAGTTCGCTCTAGGTAATAGAATTTTAGTAGCTTGAACGTAGTATCATTTTCAAATAAGAATTCATTATTTTCTTAGTGCTACTTTACTTAGTCATCTCTAGCACATAATCTCGTTGCCCGTAAAACCATAAAATGCAGCCGAGAAATATGATGTGAATGATAATTTTTCACTATTTGTATATACGTACCGCATGGATGCTAGTTCAGGACGCAAGTTTACTCTAGAAAAAAGAGACATATTAGTACCCATCGACAACCTTTTAAGATTACTCAAGCTCACGTCTCATCATATTTGAAAAAAAAAATTTGGATTCTTTAATTACACGGGAACATGTTGCCACGAGCGAGATACACCAAGTCCCTTTACAAGCCCTCACCAAATTTGTCGATGTTTTACCATCTGTTTTACATTGTTTTCAGCGTAATCCATTCAAAAATACTTTTATTCTACTGACACTTATCCCACATTCGTCCTTTCTTTTATCTCTACCAGTTTTGTCACATCCCTATTGCAATTTAGTAAAATTGTGTGCAAAAAATAGTTGCAAGAACTCACCTACATCTTCCAATCGAGCGATGCTAACCTACTAAGCACCTACATAAGTCCGCCTGCTCCACGCTCTCTCTTCCACTATGTATACACCCTGTGGTCGTAGGCTACAGCATTATAGCGGTTCGTATCTATATTATGCAGTATGATATCACTATCCCTCGTCTTCAATCTCAGTCAGTGACCTTTCCACTGTAAATATCAGTAAGTATTTTTATAGTTATCATTGTTTGTGATTTTTAATTAAACAGCTATTTATATAAAATGGCATTTTGTTACTTGTGCCCGTAGGGTACAACCCTAAAGAAGCTGTTAGAATAAAATAAAGGAATCACAGCCAAAAGGTGATGGATTACTGATGTACTTCGTACCTACCTAGTTTTGATCTAAAAATCTAGTTCAGGGAAGGTAATAATTATGGTACTATTCAAAGTTAGCAAACTAAATATCTTTACGTACAAAATAACTTCACAAAATTTTACGTAGGTAGTCAACATCAAAAGCTTTTCGTAAGTCCTAAAAGCTGTAAAATATAACTTGTCCCTTCTCGCTTATATCATAATTCGAGTTAGAGACTTCTTTTGAAATACTTTACAAATGTAAGGTACAGGGACCAATTAAGGTAGTGAAGTGGTGGAATTCACAAGTACGTTATGTGTTCACTTGTACGCTCAAAGTGCCGTATTCTCTAGAATTTAGAAGTAACTTTTACAAAGCCCCTGAGACGACCATTCTAGAACATTGGTATCTAATGGTCTCAGAAACAATGATAGTATGTCTAACTTAGGACTCGTAAGAACAAAGCAATTGGCTACGATTAAAGTGGAGTAGGAAATCGTGATTTTATTTGAAAATGCCGGGATATTTCAAGTGATTTTTAAAAGAATTAGTTAATAGAATGGTCACAGTCACACGGATAATCAGATTCTACAGAACATTAGTAATTTGTCTCTTAATTGCGTTAGTTTAAGTATTACGGTAGTATTTGGTTTGTCCTATAGGAGATACGTTAATAGGAATATGTTCCCCCATTTTATAGGATACATAATAAATGGGCTAATCAACTATTTTACCGACACTTTGGGAGTCTCCTGCCTTACCAAAATTGTCTCTGGCATAAATCGTACCTCCAACAAGATATTTCACGATTTAATAGGTTGAATTTACGTAGGGCATGTATTCATGTACACTATCTATTAAATTACAGAAAAAAACATGTTTACTTACAAAAATCTGCAATTCTTTGAAAAATGTCGCGGACAGATTATTGTCGGTAAAATGTTGATTGGCCCAAATACATTTGTCAATTTCAAGAGAGCTGACCGACTATCCAGGCTTTAAGATTAAGATCACATCATGACATGGATGTTTCATTAAAGAGAAAAATTAAATAACTGTTTAATAACGCCAGTTACTACAATTATGCAGGAAGATAATGAAATTTATGAGGAAGGTTTATTACGGATCAATCCAAAACGTCAGATGCAAACGCAAGTTAAGACATATGTATAAATTCCTATGTATACCTAACACATACAAAATAAATTCCCTAGACTATACCAAACCAATTGGATAGGTATTAAAAAAAATGTAAACAAAACAACGTCAATTTCTGTCTTAAATAGTGAAATTCCCCCATTAAACTATCTAAATATTTACATTTCTGCATAGAAATACACTAGTCTAGTTTGTATTTATACTAATAGATAAGTAAAATGTTTAAAATCCTTGAATGTACCAAATTTGGCAGCTGAAGTTTGCTTACATTTATTTAATTACCTAAACGTTTCAAGTATAGATAAAGAATTCAAAACCCAGTAAGTATACGTATCAAGTATCAAAACTAAATTAACTTTCGATTACATAGCTCCACTTCATTTGAATGTTTGTTTCGTTGGCAAACATTGGCGTAAGAGCATAGGAGCTATTTGATGTTTGAAATGAGTTACGGCTCCTAAGGCGACGCGTTTTAGATTAAATATAAATTCAACTTATGCTTACCTTTGAAGTAAGAAACTAACAATGGAAACTAGTTGACTTGGGTTGATTGTTATTTGTAGATTTATTTGAGTTCAAGCCAACATAGTGCTGTTAAAACATTCAAATGGACCTGAGCACCTACCTAATGTGATGTAATGTGAGATAGTAAGTTTGGTCAATAAATTTCTGATTCAAATTGCATTGCATTTTCGTCGTCCGGGCTTTGTTTATAAGGGAATAATACAGCCGAGCGTTGGTCCTTTCAAGTCCTCGCGGTCACTGTTGCAGTACATATACTAAGTTCTAATATTATTAACAACATGATGTTACATCATAAGTGTGTTTGCCTGCGTAAACGAGATGCTTGTACATACTAGGAGTGACCTAGTTCCATACATAGAAGACAGGTAGGTATGCCACACGGGATATAATATACTCAGCAGCACAAAATTTGGCCCGCTCTACATACAAAATCACCCATTACTACATACATTTGTGGGCTACTTTTTTTGCAACTCAGTATACCAACTTGTTTATGGTACGACTAGACTTCACCCGTGGCTTGGACCGCGTAAAGCCGGCAATCCAATTCTCTTAAACGTAAATTAAAATCTAATTAACTTCATTAATTTCTGTCTTCGTAATAAGAAGTGCTTTTAAAACAACTACATTGGAATTGTTCGCCGATTTGTGAAAGGAAATTTTCAAATTTCGGATTAAAAAATATCATTAGGTCACATGAAAATAGGTTAAAGATTAACGACCAATTATACGTGATTAAACCAGTTTTCACATTTTCACATTTAGCTCCTAAATGTGAAAATGTGAAAATTGGATTTAGTGGCTGTTTCAACATCCATTGATTACTTTGATTAGTGTTAACTGACGGTTAAATGTGATGCCATCTCTATTTGTTTTGTTCGAATAAACGGAGACGGCATCACATTTAACCGTCAGTTAAAACTAATCAATGGGTGGTGAAACAGCCCCTTACAATACGAGTACTCGTATCCTCAAATGTACCTGGCCACTTTAGTAATTACCTACTTTTTTATGTTTACTGCTACAAAATACTAGCCTATTTACCTACTTTTAAGGTTGACTGTACGTACGTGTTACTCTACATTTGAATATATACAGTAAATACATAAAGAAAAAAGAAAAGAAAAAAATATTGCCATAAAAACAATACGTAATACATTTATTCCTCTATGAATGTTATTTTTATTGTTTGATATTTATTGTTATTATTTATTTATGATGCATCTACGTCATGTCCTATTAACATAGCAAAATTCATATAAATATCATTAAAATATAATCCCCCAGTTTACTTGTAGGTACCTAAAATGCCTTGTAACGCTTCTTGCATCATTTTACTCCCACGTGTGTAAACAGCGCTTTAGATCTGTTCGGATCAAACTCGTAAGTTACTAAAATAACTTCATAGGCTGACCATGGCCATCATTGTTCCATTAGGCGCTCGTAACCGTAAAGTGCGGAGGTGAAATAGTAGTTAAGTCGACCCAATCTCAGAGAATACGGTCGTAACGCCCTCTATTATGATTATACCTTTTTATTAGATCATAGTTGAAATTTGACCAACTAAAGGCAAGAAAGAACGTAAAAAAATCTTAGGAAAATTCTGTCGTGGCCTAGAGAAGGTTATCAAAAAAAAAGTTTAGTTAAGAACTATCCTAAGTCCTTTTCAAGGTCTAATACTATCTTCACGCCAAATTTAATTACTATCTGTTACTTTATACCTGAAATCAAGCTTTTTTTGCTGGCTGTATTTTTTGTTGACTGTACTTGTATTTTCACCCAAACTACATTAGCATACCAAATTTCAAGTTGATACCATCAACTGTTGAAGAGTTCCGTCCTGTAGAGGCGATCGTGGCCGGACTACCGGGATGTCACTACCAGATTATTGTACTGTCACGTAAACAAGTCAATCCAACTACTGAAAGTTGGTCGAATTTAACTTGCGAAATGGGTGAAGACCAAAAAGTTCATAAATCATACTTTGTATGAATTATTTTCGTGTCACATTGGAAAGAGCTAATGGAAATTATAACTACCTACCTACTAACGCAGCTTTAAAGGTGTGCAACTTTTTGGTCTTCATCCAAATTTGATTACAGACAGATAACGGGACAGATGAAACTAAAACAAAGCTTTTAAAAACAAATTAACGTACTCTCTTTGGCATTATTTATAATATAAGTAAGGATAAGCGGATACTGTTATCATGATGAAATAGCAATCTATGTCCCAGATACATAAATCTAATCTGGGAGCACGGCAGTGCCCCTGCCAAGTCGAGCAAAAAAAAACAAAGGCACGGCCGTACCATACTTTTCTCGATGTAATTAAACATTAATCATTTAAAGCTATTATTAAAAACCTGAATATTTACTGACTAAACGCCCAAACCATCCCACTATAAATATATTAAAGGAGACTATTCCACACTTAAGGAACAATATTTTTAGTGTATTCACGCAAATACGAACCCAAAGTGCCAAAATTACGAGAACATACAATATTAACCAATAAAGGTACCAATACAAACAACAGAGTAACTCAGCAACTTTCCTGTACTTTTACACCCATATATCATAATAAATGAGTATTACTTTTAAACAAACATAACATAGGAACTTGCTCTGCTTGTTTCGACGTCGTCTTACACGATAACGACAAAAGTTAACTAGACACCTAGTGATATAATGAAGGTAGTGACATTAAGAGGGATATACATGTAAATATGTTTATTTTTTACTATGAGAGGGAGGTAAACGAGAAAGCGGGGTCATCTGATGGGAAATGATCACTACCGCCTATGAATACAAACTATTCAAGAAGAGTCATTGGCCCGTTACCGGCCTTTTAAGAAAGTTTTTGGTAAAATAAAATTTCGTAGTACAGACAGAAAAGGTACCCCCCTGTAACGGCGGTATCCATACTACCGCCATTACAGGGGGGTACCCTTTCTCTGCAGCTGACTGTACATAATAAAACTCAATTTTCATGGTAATCCCAAAATTTACATCGTGGTCTACATTTAGGTATGTTCTCTGAAGATGACACATCTTCAGGACTCTACTTAGTCGAGATTTCGGATTTTATGGCAATTTCCTGAGAATATCGGAATAAAAAGTAGCGTATTTAAATACTTATCAACAATTTGCTTCTAATCCATCCAGCTGTTTTATAGTTAAAAGTAACGAATACACTCACAAACTTTCACATTTATAAAATGTATTAGTAGATAATATAAGTGATATATTATGCATCCCTAATTATACTTATATATACCTAATACGTATGCGAATGTATAGTGTTAGGGCCAAGCGCCTGACGCTAGCATCGCCAAGCCCAATGGCCAAGCCGGACGACGCAACAGCGCGGGGGACGCTGATGCTTACCCGGCCGCCACCCACGCCTTGGACCAAGTACTTCGAATGCAACGATTGCCGTCCGTACGCTGCTATCATCTATGTACGCGCCGCGCTTGCACTTTGTATTATAATTCCATTTTTGTCATTATACTCTTTTTTTCATAGTCCGCATATTATATTAAAGGAATATTATTAAAGTGTAGATTACCCCTCTAACTTGTATCAGGGATCTAAACGCAACATTATAGTGTACCAATACATCATTACGAAATTGCATTTACGACGTTATACCTTCCCGTAAGCCAGCGCAAAACTCTCAACTTAATTTACCAACTTCATTACACCCCTTGACAACTTCCCCGAATTTGTGGTCAATGATAAATTGCCATCCGCGATAACTATATACCAACAAAGTTCCAGGAATAAGGCAAAAATTTCCGAACTTTGACACGCGCTATGTTTTGATGGTTTTGTTTATCTTTTACAATGTAAACAAATGTATTTCGCGATATTAAACAGCTGTGTTCGTTATTTGTTAATAATAACTAAGCGAAACCGTCATAAAGTATTTCTTATCGTATCGGTGACTTTTAAAATTTTAGTGACATTACAACATATTTTTATCGAATTGAAATGATTATATTAATAATTTTAGTTATTCTTTGATTGAATTAAATATTTAAAATATATAATTTAACTTTTTAAATCAACTGAAAAAATATAATCACTTATTTAGTAATCGATTAGTTTCCCACCTTTTAACCGCCAATACGTTTTCGTTCGTACGTGCCCGTGTCGCCACCTACACCGAGACTATATGACATTTTGTCTTAATTATAAGACTGCGGCGAAATGAGCTGGATAATTTGTGTCTTTTAATTTAGACACCGGCGGTTAAAGGGTTATAGTTTGTCCCCCTTCGAGGTTTTCCACTTGCTTTTCCCTTTCTTCTCTTTTTCATTCTTTGCTGCGCGTTACCATTCTGCTACGTTCTTTATTTATGTATTTTATTTATTTATTGAGGTGTTCAACAGCGGTACAATTATGTTTATTCTAGTTTACATAATGAATTTTAAGGCCAGTAATAGAATTCTCTTAATAATACAAGTATTTTGAGTAAGAGGGCTTACTGTTGAGTGTGTGTACAACAACTGTCACGTTTACATGTAGATTTTTTTTTATTAGGTCCCTAGTAAGGATATTAGTGCCTAAACTGTTTCTGTCCTCTTTCTTGTAAGTTTTGTTGTACCTTTTTTTGGAAGAAAAATTATTATTATTATTATTTATAGCCTGAGTAGGAGTAAAAGTACCTACAACAATAAGAAAAAAATATATAAAATGTGTTGCTGCGAATCTAAAATCTTCTTCCCATCTCAACACTTCATTTTTATCTTACAGGTTTCTATTTTTACTGTTCCAAATGTTTATTTACAAGAGCTATAATCCGGCTCACAGTATTTAAAAGCAAAAAACGAAATAAAAACGGTGTTTAATCTACTCTTGTGGGCGTTAATATTCAAGATCCGATAACTTTCTTTGTTATTTCTTCACAAGATATTATCTGGGAGCATTTTTTTTAATCTTTAATTATTATTAGGTACGTAATATTTTCGTTAGTACTTTGTAAGGCATTTTTTTTTCTCCAATAAGCCCATTTTTTAAGTCCAGAAGACTTAGCGGTTCTATCGTATTCGTCAGTAGGGGATCAGACTCTATAGCGTACCTATGGAAGGCAGCGTCCTAGCAAAGCGACGCCTATGCAGCTCTAGTGCTGCGTTCATTCATTGCATTGTCATACTAGTAGCAAACCTTCGTGACGACTTTCATGGGAAAATATTTTGGTGGAAAATTATAGCGGTTAAACTTATAACACCCCTCTTTTTGCTTCGGGGGCTAAAAACCAGCACGGCACAGACTTTAATTAGCCTTAAAAGATCTATAAAAAGCTTTAAAAGCTGTAAAAGATTTTTTTTATTTCCATCCTATTCATTCAGAAGCAAGACAACCGGCAGTCCGTACACCAGTAACTTTTTTTCCAGTATCAACTAGGCATCGTGTATTAAAATCAATATAGTTAGGTATTCTACGTCAGAAAAACCACACTGTTGTTGTGCATGTATAATTAATTAGGTTTTTTAATTAATTACTTATTCAAAGTGAAAACTTCTGCGAACAGAAAACCTCTCCGATTTAATGGGATGTTGAGAGTATTACACGCGACTCTCTAAACATTGTGTCCGAAATGCCACGCTCCACCAGGCGTCAAAGGGACCGAATTTAATACCCCCCTATCAGACAGAGTTTCATCGAAATTGGTCTGTAATGCAAATCGTTTACAAACAAAATGGCCGGTTTCCGTTGACAGTAAACACGAAAACACAGTTAATTCCGGCTACTAATAAAGTCGTGTGAGTAACACTACGTTTGATTTACATTGATAATAATGTTAGCTTTGCTTGGGATAAACTCCTTATTGCTGAGCAATGGAAATCGAATGTTGCATTATACCGCTGTTTGCATCGTTTGGGTTGATGCCATAAATTGAAAATTTGTGTGTACTACGGCAGCTATGGCATGCGATATCTAACATCACGTCTGTTCAAGCGTTGCCAAATTGTCATCCTAATTATAATCACATATGCGTAATATTTTATTCACTTTAGATGAACATGTGTGGGGTTTTACTGAGTGAAATGGCAATGTCAACCGATTCATTTATGGAAAGGATGTAAATAAAAGCTAGATAACATGATTTACAACACAAGATATCTTTACTCTGTTAAATATTGTCATAATTATTCGACCCGAATCTATCTCACAATATTATGCCAAACGTTGATTGTCCTTAACTAGAATTCTAATAAAATATTGGCATGTAACCAAGTACCCATCGTTACTTCGTTCGATAAAAAGGTACTTTAGTTCTTCATCTTTGTTCATCACGTCTGGTTTCATGTCATAATTTGTGACTTCAATCAGCACACGGTCTGAATTTAGTAATTAAACTAGTTCTGTAAGTGCTATATTTGAAGCATAGCCAAGTGCCGTCTAGACTTTAGTAAATAGAAGTTAGTGGATCGAAAATACGTTTAATTGTTTTGTACGCCCTGTTGTTTTCGCGACAGTGTATAAGTAAGTTTTTAACATTGTAGCTAAAAGCATCGGAAAAGTGACAAATAGTTTGGCCAATGAAGAATTAAATTTAAAAATGTAAAAATTTTATAGCAGTGAAATGATGAGTGCAAATACTGTTATTAACACGACGATGACAATAGTAAGTGAATCTAAAAAGAGGTCTAGTTTCCGAACTAAGAATTCTGAAAAGAGAAATAAAGGGAAGAAGCGAGTGCGGTTTACGGACATCGTTTATCCGGAGAGCACTTCCTTTTGGAGACGTTTTGTTACTTTAGTGCGCACGTTCTGGATAAATACTACGGACACCGTAAAGACTGTTTTCAGTAAGTGAAAAGCCATTTCTGACCTGTGGTTATTCCAGTTCTGACCTTCGCATAAGATTCAATTTTTACGCAAGAATAAATTACATTAGACACGCTCCACGGCTCAAAGCAAAATTTTCAATGTTATGCTTTAACCTTTTTTTGCTGTTATTTTGGGCAGTGCTGGCGATATTAATCCCGTTTTTTTGGGTTCCATAATCCTACAAGGAACTCCTATAGTTTCGGCATGTCCGTCCGTCTGAGACTTAGCTTAGAGACTGTTAATGCTAGACAACATTAGTTTGACAAGAGTATATTTTATTAAATAGGTACACCGTCAAATGGTAACGTAAAGTAATAAATGCCTTTTTTTACACGTCCAAACTTATAGCGTGTGATACCGTTGGATAGGTCTTACAAAAACATTACGCATTTGCAAAATAATACGCTTTAAGGTGTTAATTTTCGTTAGAGGAAAATCGCATTCGTCCAGTTTATGAAAACAAAAGCTTTTTTAAAATAAATTACAGATTAAAAGTTACATAATCGTAACACATGCTTTCTCAAAGGGTTAAAATCTAAAGAAGTTTCCACATTAATCGAAATAGCTCTGAAAGGTTGAAACTAACAGTACAAATAGGTTATTTAGGGATCAATTTAATAAACAATTTCGGACATCTCCGGCGGAGCTCGTGAATGTTAGCAAACTTTGTCGGACCAACTTTACTCTTTGCGGAATTAATGAAATTTCCGTAGCGGGCCCGATACCGGCGCAGTTTGCCGTAATTAATAGTTGTCAATCAACCAGTTAAATATTTAAAATACGATATCGTTTTTCTGTGGAATAATGAGATTACTTTACTGAACAGTAATAAATATAAAAAAGTATATCAATTATTCAATAAATTATTTTAATAGCCACTTCACGAGCTTTGTATTGCGTGATTTCTTCGGGACAATTAATATATGTAAGTACCTAATCCAGATAGACATGAAAACATCTCTTATTTTAAATATGACAGACGAGTAATGATACTTTTAATGCTATTTAAAAGACCCTTTTCAAACTGTAAAACCGTCTTACGACATAAGCGGGTCTTCAAAGGAATCAAACTCTCGTTAAATAAAGTCTCAACTAAAACTTTCGCCGTCTTCAACATTTCAAAGATAATGGTTTCAAATAACATTCAATCTTCTATTACGGTAGTTAATTCTAATGTTTGCAGAGAAGGTTCAAGTGACGATCATGATGTAGTAGCAAGTTCGGAAAGCGGTCAATAAAAAGCAATTGTTGGGGTCACGTTTGACCCGTACCGAACTCGTAAAGTTTGAAAGCGAAGCTGACGTTTCGAGATTATTGCCAGCGGTATAAGTTTCGCTAACTTTTACTCTGACTATTGAAGAAGATAAAACATTCAATGTTAAAGTGTTACTGTTGCACGATTGGAAAATATAGTCTCGTAACATGATCTCACTAATGTGGGTGTGTGTGTGTGTGTGTGTGTGTGATTAAAATGCCGTTTTTTCGAAGCAGCTACTGTTCAGATATTTTCTATCCATCAACAATGTATTGTGACTCGTAGACAAGCAATAGTCGTAAGATTTGACTACTACAACAATATCGATGTTTTAAGAGAAAACGAACGATTTTGATTGAATATCCCATTCTTTTTGCACTTATATTATTTTGTGTACTTAATAACTTTCATTAAACAAAGCAAAACATCAAATCTTTTTTTTTAAAAGCTTTAACAAACTCGGCGTTATCAATTTCTTCTTCAACAGGTTTTTTTTCTACGGCTTCAAATTAAAAAGGCCAACAGCAAAAACGTGTTAATTTATTATACCTACTATATATTTTAATTTGTGAAGCTTAATGCTCCATTAAATCATTTTTACGTCGGCTGCGTACATTTCATTCCATTTTATTTATTATAATGTGCATCTTGTAGCCGTTACTTCGTAAGCGTTTTCGGATTTATATAGCTTTGCTCATCGCACTTTGAACATAAAATTTAAATGTAAAGTGTCATTATTATCGAGTGCTGTTTTCTGGGTTTATTGTAATGTTGACATTTTGTTTATTGGGTTGCTGGCATCTGTGTACGATGGCACTCGCATAAACTAATCGGTATTTTATAACTGTATGTAGTGTATTGCTCAGAATCCTAATAATCTAATATTATAAAGACGAATATGTGTAATATTTGTTTTTTGCGCTTACACTTAAAGTACTTGACCAATCAGTATGTAATTCGATGATGAAATAGTTTAAGACCCTGAAAAGGTAACAGGATAGTTTTCATCCCGGAAAATTGTACAGTTGGCGCGGGCGCGCGAAAAACTAATTCTTCGCAGATAAAGTCGCGAGTTACACTCTTCTCTTCTATCTAGTTGTGGTTTTCAGGATAGCAATGAGCTTTCATGATGACTTTCTTGGGAAAATCCGATGGTTTACACAACGCAGTACTTGAGTTCGTAGTTGAGAATAGGGAGCGCTGCTGCTCACTCTCACATCAGTAGGGCTACTACGAAATTTTAAAATCGAATTTCGTATCGTACCGTCTCGCTGACGCTAATATATATTATTTGATACGAGAGTAAGAGGGATAGGACGATACGAACTTCAACTTTCAAATTTCCCTTAGGTCACCTTTTTACGACACCAACAGAAGGAGATGAACCTATCCTAGTCTACTTAAAATCGGACGCCGCATAGCCAATGGGCTTACTACAACTAGTAAGGAATAAATTACTAATAAAACCTTATTGTATCGGTGTATCGGTACAGTATTGATATCGGTCTCATCCAAACTTATTTTAGAATAATTTATTGAACCAGGCGTTACTTTGCGGTGGTCCATAGCAATGAACTAAAAGAATTTCCTTGCTCACCCGCTACCATATTGTTACGTTCGTGGGGTGGGTTCGTGATTGAAAAGCACTTTTAACACCGATGAATAAGAGTAGGATTTATTTTCACACTGTTACTTAACTTTACAAAACACTTAAAAACAGTTCACAGTAATTTCGCACTCAAAAACTCACTTACAAGTCGCTTTGATTCTCTTCGATGTTTATCGCTCGGTATCGCATTCGAAAACTGTCTCCGCCGCAACCTCGCCCGGCTTATATACCCCCGGTGAATCGGTCCACAAGTTCGAGAACAGTCCAGCTAGGACGTCATACCTACATCTCGAATGTTCCTGAAACGAGTAGAGTGTCTGTCTCTTTCATGTGCTATCTCTCTCACACAGTTACTAGAATGTTCCGGAAACAGGATCATCAGTCTGTTTCTCTCACACATATAGGCTATCCTTGTTACACACCTTCTCGAATGTTCTCAGTATAACTGTCTCTTTCTAATCGTGCTATCTCTTTCACTCCTATTGAAAATTTCGCCATATACTGAATTGTAGTTCAAAGGCCCATAAGGGGTCCTGAAAACGCCTGAAAACGGGTTTTCAGGTTATGGCGTCATCGGATAGAGGGTGGCCTGAAACGGACTGAAAACATGTTTCAGGCGCCTGAAAACGACGGTAACTTGGGTGAAATTTTGATAAACTAATATGTGATAGAGCGTCCTCTGAAACGGCCTGAAACAGTATTCCAGCCTGCTGAAAACGCCTCCAATGGGTCGAAAAGCACGATTAAAGTTTCCACCTAACCCACCGCCGTAACACTGCCCCCTCCTAAGACATGCTCGTCCCGAGCATCATTAGATCCATGGTATTTGGCCAATCGATCAACATGAACAATCTTACAGGGGCTACGCGCGTTACGCTGTATCCGGTATGTGACATCGTTGATCCTAGTGACTACTTTGTACGGCCCTTCCCAACTCGGTGATAATTTCGGGGACTTCCCTTTTTTCCGCATAGGGTTATGTAGCCACACCAACGATCCTTCCTCAAATCTCGTCTGGTTAGACTTCCGGTCATATCTGGTCTTCATCTTTTCGCTGGCCTGCAGTCCGTGTTCACGAACATAATTGTGAACACCATCAATCCGGTTTCGCAGTTCACTTGCATATTCTGAAATCGTCTTTGGTGCATCTGGAGGTCGTCCTGTCAGTAGATCCGCAGGTAACCGCAGTTCTCTTCCAAAATTAGCACACGCAGGTGTCACGGCCGTACTTTCGTGAACTGCGGTCCGATACGACATTAAAAAGAGTGGAATATGCCTGTCCCAATCTTTCTGATGGCTGTCAACTACTTTGGCCAAATGTCGTTCCAGAGTCTGATTGAACCTCTCGACCATCCCGTCTGACTGTGGATGATAGGACGTAGTCCGAGTTTTATGAATTCCCAGGACTCGGCAAGTCTCCTGAAACACCAGAGATTCAAAGTTTCTTCCCTGATCGCTGTGGATCTCAAGAGGTACTCCATACCGACAAAATACTTCAGCCACTACCGTTTCCGCTACTGTGACTGCCTCTTGATTTGGAATGGCAAACACTTCAGGCCATTTGGTGAAATAGTCCATGACCACAAGGATGTACTTGTTTCCGCGGTCAGAGATCGGGAACGGCCCTGCGACGTCCAAAGCAATTCTTTCCCAAGGTGCCCCCACATTATAAACTTTAAGCGCACCTCTACTGCGTGTATGTGGCCCCTTGACCGACGAGCAGCTAGTACACTTCCTACACCAGTCTTCCACATCTTCCCGACAGTGTATCCAGTAAAATCGTTGTCGAATCTTCATCAGAGTCCTTTTTACTCCTAGATGCCCGCCGGAAATGCCATCATGAAAGGATCTTAAAACATCGCTAACTCTCTTCCTTGGTACGACCACTTGAAGGTGAGCATCCTTTCCGTTCGCTGACTCCCATTTCCTACACAGTACGCCATTGTGCATAATCAGACTTTCCCATTGCACCCAGTAGCTCTTGGTCACTGTACTCATCGGAGCTACTTCACACCACTTTGGTTTGGGCATTCCACCGTTAATCCAGTCGTAAATGGGTTTTATGTCACGATCTTCCTGTTGAGCTTCTTGCATGACAGCGTCACTCCATTCCTCGCTAATAGTGTCGGTCCTCAACATCTTCACGCAGTCCTTATCCTCTTGTCTTAAACAGTGTTTGCAGTCATCCGGACAAGGCCTTCGGGAGAGGGCATCTGCATTTCCATGTGACTTTCCACTTCGATGCTCGATGGAAAAGTCATATTCCTGCAGTTGTTCGATCCAGCGTGCCACCTGACCTTCGGGGTTCTTGAACTCTAACAACCACTTTAAAGCAGCATGGTCAGTCCTGATTCGGAACTTGCGTCCAAGCAAATATTTGCTGAAATGCTGCAAAGTTTTAACGACTGCCAGCAATTCTCTCCGAGTGACGCAATAATTTCTCTCGGGTTTCGATAACGATTTACTGAAATAGGCTATCACAACTTCCTGATCTCCTTTGTTTTGTGACAAGACTCCTCCGATGCCAGTATTGCTTGCATCAGTGTCAACAACAAACTCGTTATCCGGGTCGGGATATTCCAAAATCGGTGTTTCACAAAGTCTCTGTTTGAGATCTGAGAAGGCTGCTGCACACTGATCATCCCAATTAAATGGTCGTTTCTCTTCCGTCAGCTGGTGCAAAGGCTTTGCTATATCCGAGAAGTTCTTCACAAATCGTCGATAGTACGAGCAAAGTCCTAAAAAGGCACGCACAGCTGTCTTATCTTTCGGTGTTGGCCAATCCTTAACTGCACTTATCTTCTCAGGGTCTGTCTGGATGCCTTCTGATGAAATTACATGTCCCAAGTAGTTTACCTTACGCTTGAAGAATGAGCATTTCTTCGGACTTAGTTTTAAATTTGCGTCACGCAACTTGGACAAAACTTGCTCCAGTTTCTTAAGGTGGTCATCGAAATTTTTACCTACAATTATGATGTCATCCAGATACACTAGGCAAGTATCACCCAGGAGGCCGGCAAGTATTTGCTCCATTAACCTCTCAAAAGTTGCCGGTGCATTGCACAACCCAAACGGCATAACATTAAACTGCCAAAGTCCTTTACCAGTTGAGAAGGCTGTTTTCTCTTTATCTTTGTCCTTAATTTCCACTTGCCAGTATCCACTTTTCAAATCCAAGGTGGAAAACCATTTCATGCCGTTTAAAGTGTCCAAAGTGTCGTCTATCCTCGGCAATGGATAACTGTCCTTCTTGGTCACGTCGTTGAGTCTACGATAGTCAACGCAAAATCTCATAGTGCCATCCTTCTTTTTCACCAAGACTACTGGAGAACACCAAGGGCTGGTCGACGGTTCTATTACCTTGTCCCTCCTCATTTCCTTGATCATGTCTTCGACTTCTTTTTCTCGAGCTACTGGAACTCGCCGAGGTCGCTGTCGAATAGGCATGACATCTCCAGTGTCGATCTCGTGCTGCACTACTCCAGTTCTCCCGATATCACTGTCATGTGCAGAGAAGACACTCCTATAGCGCTTTAGTAGATTACGCGCCTTTAGAAGTTCTTCCTCCGTGAGATCATTCTCGCAGTTTTCCAATAATTTTCCAATATCCACAACTTCTTCTTGCAACTTGACCTCGTTTGGACCATGGCAACTCCGTATCCATGAGATTGCCTCGCATCTCCCCATAAGGGTTCCTTTACTTAGGACGTGTTGAGTGTCACTTAAATTAAGAACTCTTATAAATGCTGCGGATGACGTCATTACCACTGTGCGAGCTGGTATCCACGGCTTACTGCCATCTATTTTCTCTATTAGCACGCAGGAATGAGATCCTTGTCTCACACCATGTGGTAACTTCACCGGAACTAGGGCTTGCGATCTCGGTTGTAGTGTAGTCCTTCTAGCGCAGAAGACATGTCCACCCACTTCACCCTCCATAGGAACTTCATAAGCCCCAAATTTCAGCACGCCGCCTTTTAAGTCGATCTTACAATCGTACTTCCTCATAAAATCTAGACCAATAATACAGTCGTCTACGATGTCAGCAATGATGACTTTGTGCCAGTACTTCTTTTCTCCAATCTTTACTGACACTTCTTGCTCCCCTTGGACGGAAATGTTCTGGCCGGTAGCCGTTTGCAGCTGAAGATGCATTGGTCGGACTTGATGATCTCTGATCAGGTGTTTTAGCAGTCGAGACCTGATCACAGTTCGAGAAGCTCCGGTGTCGATAGTAAGGTGACATGGCACTCCGCCAATTTCTCCTTTGACAGCCAGACTGTTCCCGTTGTTCGCCTGGGAGATCATAACTGGGACATTTTGACCACCAGCCAGCACTCGTCCCATAGTCCTGGCTTTTACTCGTTTCCCTGCTGCTGCCGTTCTGGATTACCAGAGCTTGCTGGCCTGTCCATTTGGTTCGAGTCTCGTCGCCTCCAATGTCTTTTCGGGCAGCCAGATTGCATGTGTCCTCGTTCTCCGCAGTTGTAACATCGAGGTCCCGTTTCTCGAGGTGGAGCAATCGGCTCCCTGGCAGTGACTTCGCGTACCCTGAAGGATCTTGTTGGGTCTTGGCGTACAGCTTCCACCTCGAGAGCATGGGCAAGCGCATCCTTCAAACTCCCATGGTGACCCAGTCGTACAGCAGCCCTCACTTCGAAGTCTCGAATCCCATCTATGAATGTCTGCACTAGCATTCCATCCGTATAAGAGGATGAATCTCGGTATGCTTTTTGGACCAGTTTCTCTATTTCTAGGGCCCACTTTTGTAATGACTCATTACGACCCTGGGTCCTATCCTTCAGTTGAGCTCTGTAGACGTGCTCTAGATGACTGTCACCGAAGCGTGCTTCTAAAGCTTCAAGGAGACGGTCATATGTCTTATCCTTTCCCAACGTTTCCAAGATACTGAGAGCTTCATCCCGTAGCGCCAAACTCAGTGCCGTTTTTGCATAATCCTTGCTCCAGCCATTTGTTTCCGCAACCAACTCGAATTGGTGCTTGTATGCGGCCCATGAAGAGGTACCATCAAATGGTGGTAACTTTAACTTTTCACCTCCTGTGGCTGGTGCACCCGATAAACTGGTGGTGCCGTTGGCCACTTTAATTTCCAACTTCTGGAGGCGATTCTCGTGGCCTTCTACCTTTTCGTTGACACCGTTGAGGCGCTGTTCGTGATTTTCGACTTTAATGTCAACTGCCACAATTTTATCCTGGACCTCAGCCATCTCCTTTTTCCATTCTGCGGTTGCGTCGTGTACCTCACGGAGGAGTTCGAACTGGTTCTTTTGTTCCTCCTGTAGAATCCTAGCTTGTTCCTCCTGCTTTCTAGCATGTTCCTCCTGCCTTCTAGCTTGTTCTTCCTGCCTTCTAGCTTGTTCTTTCAGGAGGACCAGAATCGCGTTGACGTCTATTTCCGGCTTTGGGGATACTGCCGCCGCTGTATCTGACGCTGCGGCGGTGTTTGTAGGGTCCCCAGCTGCGGCGCGGCTTCGGGTCTGCATCCTCTCCTTCTCTTCTTCTCGCGGAGTAAGCGGCATTTTCAATCCCACTTCTGACACCAAATGTTACGTTCGTGGGGTGGGTTCGTGATTGAAAAGCACTTTTAACACCGATGAATAAGAGTAGGATTTATTTTCACACTGTTACTTAACTTTACAAAACACTTAAAAACAGTTCACAGTAATTTCGCACTCAAAAACTCACTTACAAGTCGCTTTGATTCTCTTCGATGTTTATCGCTCGGTATCGCATTCGAAAACTGTCTCCGCCGCAACCTCGCCCGGCTTATATACCCCCGGTGAATCGGTCCACAAGTTCGAGAACAGTCCAGCTAGGACGTCATACCTACATCTCGAATGTTCCTGAAACGAGTAGAGTGTCTGTCTCTTTCATGTGCTATCTCTCTCACACAGTTACTAGAATGTTCCGGAAACAGGATCATCAGTCTGTTTCTCTCACACATATAGGCTATCCTTGTTACACACCTTCTCGAATGTTCTCAGTATAACTGTCTCTTTCTAATCGTGCTATCTCTTTCACTCCTATTGAAAATTTCGCCATATACTGAATTGTAGTTCAAAGGCCCATAAGGGGTCCTGAAAACGCCTGAAAACGGGTTTTCAGGTTATGGCGTCATCGGATAGAGGGTGGCCTGAAACGGACTGAAAACATGTTTCAGGCGCCTGAAAACGACGGTAACTTGGGTGAAATTTTGATAAACTAATATGTGATAGAGCGTCCTCTGAAACGGCCTGAAACAGTATTCCAGCCTGCTGAAAACGCCTCCAATGGGTCGAAAAGCACGATTAAAGTTTCCACCTAACCCACCGCCGTAACAATATTATAGCTAAGTTTATGAAAGATATGCGTGTTCATGCAGTTCCTCCACATCCACACTGTAAGAACACACACAAATCACACAAACCCATCTTTTACCACCACATAAGTACATTTTTCTAGTTCATTTATTTTAGAATGCTAAAACAATTTGTTGTGTTTGGAGTATGGGATCAAATTTGTTTTATTTCTGTAATAACGGCACAATATTTCCCGGGTAGCGAGAGTAATCGATCATGTGTCTAGTCAAGTGGCCCACCCTTTTTCAATCGATAACAACCTTCCACAACATTTAGCAGTGTTTATATTATTATGTAGGCAGATTTGATCGCGTGTATGGGCCTATACAAGGGAGGACCAACTCTTAAGTCGGCATTATGCTGAGTCAGAGTCATTCTGTGGCAGTTTGTTTCTATTTCTTTTGCCTTAACTCTTACAATGTTCAGAACAAATGTATTTTTCTCTATATAGTCATTTGTCTATCTATGACAACGCTTACCGAATGACGTACATGTCATTATGACAAGGTTCTGTAGTGAATTAATTTAGTTCACTATTCATTTGTATACTAACTTTAAAAAATATGTGTGCGTATGCTTGTGATATTTCACACAATTTACCGTTGCTTTCTTTTGTACTGGCTAAAATAGGTAGGTATTAAACCTACATACATTGTCATATATGTCAAATTGGGATACTGCCGGTTACATGTGAACAAATTAATTACGCTTTGTTTGAATTTTGTACGCGTTGACAATCGCCAAACTTAATACCTTAATTAAATAAAAGAACAAACTCATTCATTTTCATGATCCAACATTCAGTAACTCTAGTATGGAACATGTCTCACGAATTATACAATTACTAACTTTATTCCAACGCCTTAAGTCTTAAACATGTGCTTTGTTTCGTGGTATTTCTGTACTTTTCATTCTCGATCGTGTTTTGTCTGTCAGTCGTAATTAAAACATCTATGCACAATATATTTAACTGGGATTTACAAATAGCAGCCTTATTGGTAACTTGATACAGTTGCTTTTTCTACTCGAAGTTATATGTTCATATGAAACGACGTGCCATTGAATTTAATTAGAGTTTCACCAGTTTTGTTCAGACGTTTTACATGAAATTATAAATCTTAAGAGAAGTCGCTTCGTTCCATTCTCCATACAAACATAGTCCCAGTCTCATTTGAAAACTAGGCAACAGAAGTAGATGAAATTTTGTAAGTATGGACTAGACATTATTATCTATGCCTGTGATTTTTCATATTTTCATATAAATGTGTAATATCAGTATTACAGGAGCTCAAAAGTCGACAAAAAAAAGATGTCAACTTTGCATGATAATTACAGACTATCAAAGCCTTTTTACAAAAATCGAAAAAACAACAGGCATAGAAAATATAATGAAGATCTTGATTGTAAAATATCATTGATTTCTGTGTTATACTTTTCGTATAAAATGAGGACAACGAAACCCAAAATTCAACCGCCCAAATCTTGAAAAGCCTACAGCTATCTCCATTATACATTAGCGGGAAGCGGAGAAGGGGAAGGGGATGTGCATGGGGGGGACGGCTGCGAGCGCTTATGTCACGAGCGATAAAGACAGCAATATCCCAAACGAATAGGTACCTAACGCGGCCGCGCGGCCGACAGAGAAACGACTGAGTACAAATTGTTGTAAGAATAAAGAAAAGTACTTAATACCATGATATTATTAAACAGTACAGTACCACAATCCTAAAGGTGTGAAGCATCTCATATATTATTAAAAACCTTCATAAACAAACACAACAATAGTGTAGGATAATTTTTTATTAAAACTTAATTGTAAGTCTATGCTAATTATACATTTTATTTTTATTAAGCAGATTAGGAACTTCACACATACCATTGAATTGCTTCGCAAATGTGCAAGTTTCTTCACAATGTTTTCCTCCACCGTAAAGCTCGTGGTAAATTACAAAATGTAGTTCTGAGAGGAAACCTGTGCCCAGCAGTGGGACGATGATGACTTTTTATTACTTTTGTGTTTATAAGCATCTTATTCACGGCTTCTGACCCAAATGTCTTAATCAATCAATGAGCTGAGTATCAATCCCAGCTAATCTCTCATTAACAAGAACATTACACGACGCCAATAATCAATGCAGTAATATCGGTACTCCTTTGAAGGTGGTTCCAATTGTTACAAAAGAAAGTACATACAAAGCAATACCATTATTATATAATGCACACCACAAATCAGTGATAGATCTAATTTTACACAGTGACAAAATGCAGAGTAGAAAATTGGATAAGTAATTATAGATCTCTTCCAAACAACCATTTAGATAGGAAATTAGAAAAAAAAATCCTTAAAATAAAAACCTTTTTTAAGAAAGTAGTATTTTAAAATCGTAATTAAAAGAATAGTATAAATAAATAAATTAATTAATTAATAATACTTTATTTCAGACCAAACAAAAGTCTATATTTTTTGTTTACTATTTGTTGATAAAATACAACTAAATAACTGTAATCTGTTAGTTGTATTAAGTGTAACTAACATATTATAGTACAAAAAAATATCCGGAGCATTAATCTGCTTCAATTAAACAAACCCACGCAAACTAATTAATATTATATCCCATTAATTAACTTATATTTGTCACTTTGCCACCAGTTTTCAACGCAATTTATTAATTACTGAACTCACGCTGCGGCTCGCAAAACCGCATTAATCTGCCAATTTTATCGTAAAACATTCATCATAGGGATAAAGCGGTCTAATCTCCAATCGACAAATTTATTATTCGCCGCTGTCACCGGTCGAACGCGCCGACCGCAACGGGAGACATTGACATGTGATGACCTGCTAATGTGCTGTTTGGTTAGTGTTATCGATGTTTGCGTGTCATCATCATCATCATCATCATGACCATCATCATCATCATCAGCCTACAGCATTCCACTGCTAGACATAGGGCTTTTCCATGGCGCGTCTAACACTCTGTCTTCAGCCCCTCGTATCCATGCGTTTCGTTTTAGAACTTCGATGCCACATACAAACAGACTTCTTAGTTGGCATCCTCGCATATCTCTAATAGAAACGCAGCCGTATTCTGTCAGTAGGCCGCATAGGAGTCTTATAAATGTCCGTTTTTACATTATGAGCGCTTTCGGAAAGACCATGATTGCCAAGAAGAATGTGTTGCAAAAACTTGGCAGTTAATTTATTTGCCAATTATTCTCGTCTCTGATCCACTCAGCCTCTATGGAGTACAATACACTCTTAGAACAATATGTTTGGGTATGTCTCAGCTTTCCTAATTTCGAACCAGAACCAAGGTTAGTTCCTATTCCGTATACAATGTGGCTGTACGTTTTATGACCCATTTACATGTTAAATGTTTTGTCCTTAAAACATTGGGCCGTTAGTTTGGGAATCTCAAATTGAATTAAATTAACACACATTTGCATGAATCCCTGCTGGTGTAGTGTAATAGCAAATATTAAAATGTTCACCGTGTTCACGATATTGAGCTATGCTAAGTTATTTAAATTAGTTCTGACAGTATTGGTTCCGATTTGATTGAAATGATTTGTACAAATGGCTGGAACTGATTAGCACTGTCTTCATTTGTTTATTATAAAGCCCTTCCGCCTTCAGAAATATCGTGGAAGTTTGTTATTAAGTACATTGCTGCACTCGATTGACTTCTTCAACCTCGTTTGCTTTAGGACGGCCAGTGTGATGCAATTTACTTGTAAGTTGTAAAGCTGCTAAACTGTTATGAAAATAACACAAAATAATAATTGGATATTTTTGTATCGCATTCTTATAAAGACATTAAGATACTTACAAAAAACTAAATTTATCGAAATTCCTTGAAATCACTGCAGAATTTTGCACATTTTTATGCAATGCACCCAAAAAACTTATACTTATTACTTAAGATAGGGTCAATAAACGTATTGCAATACCACGTGTAGATTCCATTGGAGTGTAACGTTCACATTAATTCAAGTAGTTTCACTCAGCCTTTATAATCTTGCTACTTAGCTCGCTCCTGCGCTGTGTCAAAGGGGATCGATTAGATTTAATTTCTAATGAGCACACAAGTACCCACCTACATAACATAAATAATACCTCCGAGGGTCTAAGAGCTTGTCCAAATAAGGCTATTTACGCGCAAGTACACTTTCACGTTTCGAATTACGCAATCGTAACACATGTCATGGATTTTTGCAAATAATTTCGATACGCATCGGCAATGTCTTAGAAGGAAATCTACTCTGTTAAAAAGTGTAGTTTTGTGTTAAATACTTACTAATGACATAAATCATTAGAAAACATTCTAAATCTGTTTAAAAAAACGTCGCTCGAACACGTTAACTGGAAAAAGCCTTAAATATAAAAACCAACAAGCACGCTAATGTAAATGTAACTCGAGATAAGGACACGATATGTCCTTGAAACCATTACAGTAAATTAGCACAAAAGCAAGCAAGCAGTCTTTTTCATTAAATCGATCCCTTCCAGACAACCAAGTCAATAAGATCGAGTATAAATAGACCAAATTAGGTAAACACACACACAGATGCGTATGAAAGGACCTCCAGTTTAATCCGATCCCATTCAGACCAATCTAAAACAAAGCACTCCAATTTGCGGATTGCATTTATTAGAACAAAGGCGGCCTGTTAATGAACCTGGCTGGAAATAGTAACAGAAGTGTTTACATCTCGCGTAAACGCTCATCGCGAACACCTTATCCGTCATCGTCAGGTGATCCGCCGATCAATAGAGTCGATCTGAAAAGTTTTTGTTATTTGAAGAGAAAAAGAAGACGTGTATTTATAGCACGAATAACACAGACAGATGATACACAGGCTTAAAAAATACAAACATAAACATACATAAGAAGTAATTGAAGAAGTTGTATACTTACACGCCGGTAATTAGAATTTGTATGAAAGTTTGGCGCTGGTTTGTTTCAGCAGAACTTTTTTTATACAGGTGATTTTGAGTCAAAATCTTCAGTATTTTTTTTGCACCGTCACATTAATTTAGGAAATTAGATATTATTCGAATTGTGGCTCTGTACCTTAAACAATTTGCCAATGTCAAGTTATAAGACATTTCTCGTAGTGGAAATTAACTATTGAAGAATGCTCGTACTACGAGTAAGTATTTAGTTAAGTTGACCAAAATGATATAAAAATGGTAAATCAAATTCGTGATATCAATTGAAATTAGCTCTCATGTACGGTCGGCGACGAAATTTCTTTACTATTACCACCGTAAAGTTCAATGTCAGTTGTTTATTTGAAACCATTAAAATTAAAATACTTAGGTACAAGTCAATAAGACAGCCAGTTTTATTGTTTTCGTTCTAGGAACTGACAAAGAAATGGCAAAGCTAAAGCACCTTCTTGATCGACTATATAGCATGGATTAAACACTACTGAAAGAAGCATGAGGATCCCAGGGCAACGAACAAAATGCGGTCATTTAACATTTAGCTTTGATGTTAGCTCCGGCCTCATGAATTAATTTCAAATAAACCGGGTCTCTATAGGCTCGTGATCGAAAATGTGTATTTGCTCACGATTTATTGCAGGCAGGAACTTTTTCGTTAACTTTTTTAATCGTACACGAGGAAAATAAAGTTTGTCACAATTTTTTTAAGCAATGTAATTATTTAACATTTATTACTAGGGAATTCTTGTCATTTATTAACAAATCTAAAAATGCTTTCAAATTGTTTTTGTAACCTTATCAAAATTGACTTTTGAATTATCATTTCATTTACATTTGGGATCAGCAAACGTAAATGCTAAAAAAACAAAGTTATGGATATTTAATTATATTTTGAACTTTTCGTACAAAACAAAATTATTTTCGGAACTGAATTATCTTATTATTATTATTTATTTAAAACAACCTTAGAAATCTGAAGGCCCCAGAAATAGCTGGAAGACTACTGGCAGAGATCGCTTTAAGGTTATAATTTACCTTTATACACCTGTTTCTTTTGTTAACTGTTATTTTCATGTCTTTTATGAACAGTAAAAAGTTTTACAATACATATAGTACAATAAAATAAAATACAATGCAATAACAATAAATTGAGAACTCAAAGACTCATTCAAAATTTTGATGAATGGCAGCCTGAGAAAGCAACTGGGACACATTGCTTTGTTTCTAAAGATTAGTGTAGGTAACTAGGATAATTACGAGTAGAATACCTAAATATTTATTCTACCATAGTATCAGATATATACCGAAAAATAGAATCCTAGCTAAATTCATAATAAAACCGTCAAGGCAGCCCCACGCTCGCCGCTGTTCCTTATGGTGTGTGAATAAGTTATCGTAATAACTGATTTCCACACCGGAACGTTAGCATGCAGTTTACTCGCAGTGTATTCTGGGCTTCCAGAACAAATAGTACCTACTAACGTGTATAACAACAAAATGTCGGTGAACATTGATATGGAGAACTTTTCGTCGAAGAAGAACTTGAGGCGACGGACGCTGAACACGATTCGATCGGCTGTGTCGGCGCTTAAACAAATTGCTAGTGAGTATTTTTCAATACTTCACCGTCATTAAAATTCGTCATTGATTTAAGTAATAATGAAAAAATGAGAGATATTCATACTCTACGTTAGATAAATTTAACAGAATTAGGCCATTGAAGCTAAAGAGGCAAAATAATTTTAATATGTGGAGGATAGGATAGGACAGACGGTAAAAATTTTCACATAATATATTTTCCATCTCAACTTTATTGTGAGTGTCACTTACCATCAGATGACCCACTTACCCATTATTCTTCTTCGGTTGTATGGAAGAAAGTGCAAACTTTATTAGATGAAATGAAATTCAAACGTAGCTATGTTTAGACGTACCATTCCTCTATATTTAGTTACATCCACCCTATTCTCAGATAGATTTTCTTTATTCGATTGATCTTTTTTTCGGCAGGCTGTGACGTTTGTCTTTCTTCCGCCACCATCCCCATTTGCAATTCGTATTTATTGAATCCATTTTATTCTTTTTACCAAGAAAACGGGTGCGGTATGTCTGATTGTTACGTATGACTCTTTCTTGAAAATGTTTTAACTATTCCGACTATGAATAACACTTTGATCATGAAACTACCGTGAGACTTACTCATATTAAATGATATTGTGACGGATAACTCACATCTTAAATCGAGTTTAGCTCGACATGTTTCGGGCTATTTCGAAACCCTTCTTCTATGGAGCACGGGACTCTGCGGCTGCCGCAACACGCGCACTACGCGCCACCGCTCTGCTCGCGCGACCCCCAAGCAAAGCGTAGAGCGTAGAGCGTAGTACGCGTTTTGCGGCATCCGCGGAGTCGCGTGCTCCATAGAAGAAGGGTTTCGAAATAGCCCGAAACATGTCGAGCTAAACTCGATTTAAGACGTTAGTTATCCATTACAATATCATTTAATACGAATATTGGTTTGAATTTATTAGAAACATGGTCTTAAAGTTTTAATATTTTCAATAAATATACCTGTACTCTTTTAATACCCCATCGTAGAACGGTCTCACAGTAATTGTCCTAATGATTTTCTTTATCAATCAACGCAATATTCGTATGACATTTTCTGTGAAAAGACTCCACAGATCAAATCAAGCTATATTGAAAAAACCCGCCAACCTTTCCAACGGCACTTCACAGAGCTTTACAGATTACTTTTTCACTGAAACAACCAACTTCCTACCCCGAAAGTCATTCACTTTAAATCCAGTAATTCCGTAACCATTGAGCTGGAGTCCTCACAACACTGCCACAATTCGTCGAGTATTTGCGGGACGTCAGCGACGTAATGAAGGTGTCAACCAAGCTTTAGCCATTGTGTCTTGGAGACTTTGGAAGAGCCCTGTTGTCAAACTCAGTGATCATTTGTTACTTAACTTCAGTTGGAGTGCCTATAAATTTACGGTTGAGTAAAGCCTTCTTGTGCGCCGTTTTTGAACACAATTTGGCGCTTTTAAGTTCTTTCGGAGAAAACATTGCAATAGTATAAAGTATTATTTGAAATGATACCCAGAAATATAAAGATTCTGATTGTGAGTAGATTATTGTGACCAGACCATTACATTATAAGCAAATAAGGTAAGTAACATTATGGGGCTGTTTCACCATCCATTAATTAGTGTTAACTGACGATTAAATGTAATGCCGTCTCTGTCTATTGGAACAAAGCAAATACTTATTTGTCATTTTAATCACTTTAGGACTTTATTAACGCCATAGCAGAACAAAGTAGAGCGAAACACATAATCCTCTAATGTCGTTATAAACAACAAAGTCGATGGATTGTGTGGAAGCATCCCGGTAGACACTTAGTGGTTTGATCGTTAAACCACTTTGTGCCTGACGTTGTTTGTTGCGCACTTGAAACCCGAATCAAACAAGAACACGTCAAATCTTGAAGTTAATTAATGAACCTGAACAAAACTCCTTTGTGTCTCTCGCGAACCATTGAATCTGTATTCCGACGGAGCCCGCGCTTTTAGATGAATCTACGAAAACAGAACGCGGCACAGATTAACAATTACACAATGCCACCCGAAATTTAGACTGTAATGTATATTTGGGAATTCGTAACGGTCCGTTTCGGTCACAAAACAAAATTCAGTGCACTGCGTTCGCAAATAAACAATGTTATCAGCGTCTAATAATAGAAACACTCGGAAACTAGGCTCGTTTTCTCATTGTTTATTGCGTTTTCGACTTAACAAAAGCGCTTTTCCGAGCTTCTACTTACAGGACAGTGACGTTTACATTTATATAACAAATTTCAATTTTAATTAGATTTCCCCCTTTGTTGTTAAAGGGGAAATCCTAACGCGAAGTTGGAACAATGAGCACCGTTATACCTACATCAAAGACAAACAAAGCATTGAATCGAGGATTTTGTTTTAGCGTGTGTGAATCAAGTTTGTAACAATCACAAGTCGGTAAACCTAGATGGCGGCGAGCCGCGGCAAACTTCGCTTGGCAAATAAACGACGCCCGACCTACCTCTCGAGACTCCTTGTGTAAGGAAAACAATCTTTTCAGTTTTATAGTTTTATTCTTTCTGCCATTGTCAATAGAACAAAAAATGTATAAAAAAGGTAAAATTCTAAATTTAAATAAATATGTCCAAAGAGTTTGCGACATCCTCCCCCCTCGTGTGCAAACACATTGATGTTTAAGGTGTCACGCTGATGGGAATCTGCTCAGAGTCTACGTCTAATCGAACCAGCTTTTTTGCAGGTCTCCGTAAAACGCCGTGAGCAGTGCTCACGTCAACAATACGAACTACTCCGTCTGACCCTGGAAGAATTCTTAAAACGCGACCTCGCGGCCACACTCCACGAGGCAGATTCCCATCTGCGATGAGCACTAGGTCACCAATTGCTAAATTTTTTATTGTTGATGTTGCTGCCCTAGGAATAAGAGTTGGCAAATACTCTTTCAGCCAACGAGCCCAGAAGTGATCTGCCAGTCGTAAGCCCTTACGCCAACGGACTCGACGAAGCAGATCACTTTCATTAAGCTGAGCGAGGGGAGAATATGTCGACGCTGAACCTAATATAAAATGATAGGGCGTAATGGGCAAGTCCGAATCTGGGTCTGTGCTTACATGGGTTAGGGGCCGAGAGTTTATGATAGATTCGACTTCCAGTAAGAAGGTAGAGAATGTCTCTTCGCTAGGAGAACGTGTTTTTAGAGTCGCATATAATGCGGTTTTTACGCTTTTAACTAGACGTTCCCAGCATCCTCCCATGAATGGGGAAGCAGGCGGTATGAACTTCCACCGAATGAAATGGTTTGTGGCAAACTCGTGGACTGGCTCCTCATATAACTTGCGTAGTTCGCGGTTGGCTCCAACAAAAGCAGTCCCGTTATCGGAATAAATGGTTTGCGGGGTACCTCGCCTTGCAATAAATCTCCTCAAACCCATTATGGCAAAATCTGTACTTAAGCTTCCAACGACCTCAAGATGAACGGCTCGAACTGACAGGCAAGTAAATAGCGCCACGTAACGTTTCTCTGATCTTCTTCCGACAGCGACTGTTACTGGGCCGAAGTAGTCTAGTCCCACATGAGTGAAGGGCCGCACATGGTGAGCTAGGCGTTCTGGAGGAAGATCACCGACTGGTGGACATGATGGTGCATCTTTTCTTAGCTTGCATTGTAGGCACGCCTTGAGCACGGATTTTACGGCCAATCGAAGACCAACAATATAAAACCGCTGCCGCAACTCACTGATAACAATGCCTTCGCCTGAATGCGCTGTTTTCTTGTGGTGAAAGAGTATTATGAGCTTTGTGATGTAGTTCTTGCCATGTAGTATGATAGAATCTTTTTCGATGTCAACACCTTGAGCCGCTGTTATTCTGCCACTGAGCCGAAGTAAGCCGTTATCGAGATACACCGAGAACTTTCTTAGTTTACTCATTTTATGGAGTGGGTTTCCTCCCAACAGTGCAGTGTACTCCTCTTCAAAGGACTCTAATTGCGAATAAATGAATAGATTACGTTCAGCTTGTTCTAGTATGCCTACCTCTATAAGCGGGAAATTTGGAAGGGACACAGACACAGATTGCCCAGTATTCCGCAAAACTGGATTAGAGCGGTTTAAAAGTGCTCGGAAATGTTTCGCGCATTGAATCGTACGAGCAGTAGCTCGTAGCAAACGCAACCATTCACTAAAATGATTAGGCTTAGCTACTAGTGGCAAGATCAATTTGTGAACATTAGTAACAGTTACTAGTTGCAAATCTGCTTGTATGTTTTCAGATATTACAGCTTTAATTTCGTCTGAACCAAGCAGAGTGCTGGTTAATGGTTCTTTGGGCCATTGAGATGGAGAATCGGTTAGAAAAGATGGGCCAGAGAACCATGTTGAAGACATATTAAATGGCCGGTTAACACGCGTAGCGTCGTCCGCCACATTTAACGCAGTGGGTACATAATGCCAGTCTTTTAACTTGGTTAATTCTAAAATTTCACCAACTCTATGTCCCACGAATGCCTTAAATGAGAGCACGTCGCTACGTAACCACTTTAAAACGGTCAGACTGTCTGACCATAAATATATTTCGGATGGTTTCCGCTTATGCGCCTCTACTATATATGAAGCGAAACGTGCCGCCATTAATGCGGCTTGTAATTCTAGCCTTGGAATGGAAACAAGTTTCATTGGTGCAAGTCGGGCTTTACCACCTATTAAGCTCAGCAGCACGCCTCCATCAACGCAGCTGAAGCGCCAATAGGCGACACAAGAATATGCTAGTTCGCTAGCATCTCCGAAAACATGAAGCTGCATTGATTCAGCCTGGCGCTGAGCTAGGTAGTGGCGAGGAATAGATCCCGTCGACAGATTTGTAAGTTCTTGGAACCAAGCGTTCCACTTGGCTGTGACCGTTGAGGGTAATTCTTGGTCCCAGGCAACTTTCGATTTCCAAGTTTCTTGGAAAATTACCCTGCCCTTCAGTATTACAGGCGTGAGGAATCCTAGGGGGTCATATATGCGCATTAAAAAAGCTAATATGGAACGCTTGGTTAGTCTAGTCGGTCGGTTTCCAAATGATGAGCGTAAAAAGCCAAGTGTGTCATCACTTGGAGACCAAGAGACGCCCAATATACGGACAACTACAGAGGAAGCGTTAGGTGTGCATAAGTCCGACGGTATTGATGCAAGCGCTTCGGGTCGGTTTGAGACCCAAGACCTCATTTCCAGACACGCTTTAGAATGAACGCTCACAATGTCTGAGACTAATTGGGCTGCTTCATCAACTGAATCAACGCTGCCTAAATAGTCATCCATGTAATGGTCGTTGACTATTGCATCTGCTGCAGCAGGGTAAGTCGATCTATGTTCCTCAGCGTTGCGATTTTTCAAGTAAATTGCGGTAAACGGGCTGGAAGTGGCTCCAAAGATCATTGAAGACATTCGAAATTCTTTGAGCGGTTGTGAAGGATCGTCGCGCCATAGAAACCTTTGTGCGTCACGATCTTCCAGCCTGATTTTTGTCTGAGGAAACATTTCACGAATGTCACCATTAAGACCAACTGCTCCCTCTCTGAATCTCATTAAAACGGAAAGAAGTGGCTGTAGCAAATCTGGTCCAGAAAGAAGAAGTGAGTTTAAACTCACGTTCAATGACATTGCTGCAGCATCGTGTACTACTCTAAGTTTGCGTTTTTGTGGATGGAGAACTCCAAAATGAGGAAGGTACCAGGTTATGCTGGACGTAGACCGCTCATCACATGGCTCTGCATATCCCTTTTGGATCATGGAATTGATATTGTCACGGTAAGCGTCGGCATAAGCCTTGTCCCTTTTCATTTTATTCTCGAGACTGATAAAGCGAGAGTGAGCAAGGTTGCGGCTGTCAGGCACATTGTTAATATTAGCGCGCCACAATAACCCAGTTTCGAATCTACCAGAAGGCAATCGAGAGGTTGTCTCGTCCAAAATGGCAATTGCTCGTTTATCATTCTCGGTCAAATATTCTTTTTTAGAAATGCCAATAGAGTCTACACGAAAATATTCTTTCAATTGATGGTCTAATGAATCGGCTTCATGAGTGGTACTGCAATGGTTAACGAACTCTACCGGAGAAGACCTCGATTTCATAAATCCAAAAAGGACCCAGCCAAGCGAAGTCAATGCTGCCACAGGCTGGGATTGACTACCTCGTCTAATGGAACAGGGCACTGATAGGTGCCAGTTGTCGATCCCAATCAACAGCATTGGCTTTGCGTCATCATAGCTCACCTCCTCGACTAAGTCGGTTAAATGATCGTAAGAACACAAATCGTCTATTTTAATGGTCTGGCTAGAGAGATTAAGATTTGGAATTGAGCGAACGTTCTCTAACATGAAGGTGGATGAACTATGACGACCTTGGATCTCAAGGGATACAAAGGTTGCCTCGGATTCTTGAGACATACCTCCCACACCGTTTACTCGAAGTAAAGTTCGCTTTCCGGTGGCACCAACAGCATTTGCCACAGAAGAGTCAACGAGGGTAGCTGTGGAACCATCATCAAGTAGTGCGTAAGTGTTTACTGTCCCTTTAGGACCTGACACCTTAACTGGCAGCACTTTTAGAAGAGGACGTCGTGATATGGCTGGAGTAACGCTGTGAGTAACGATGGCAGTAAGATCGTCATTGGCGACCGCAGCGCCAGCAACGTCCGCATGATGCAGTGCGTTGACAGTCTGTGATGGTTCCTTGTGAAGTAATGAATGGTGACTTCCCTTGTTACGACAGTTATCATTTTCGCAAGAAAACTTCTTACATTTGCGATAAAAATGAGTCCCTTTAGTAAAACATTTATGGCATACCTTTTTTGAAGTTACCCATTCCCATCTATCATCTATGGAAATCGTTTGAAAGTCTTTGCAATCGACTACTAAATGACCGATTTTACTACAGAATAGGCAAACTTTTTTTATGGGCAACGACGACTCTATGGTTGCGCGATAGTTGGCAGATTTTGATTCTGTAGTGACGTGACACCTGACAGATTTGATATTTGTGTCACGTTTGGCAGGTTCGTGCACAAAATCGTATTTTGATTTTAAGTTGGCCTCATGAGCGAGAAATTCTGACAACAACTCTAATCTAAAAACCTTTAATGGTTCTCGAACGTATGCAAAGTCCGTCCATCGAGATCGCAACGAGATCGTTAATTTCCCAACGATCTCATTTGTTAGCTCGGGCGACGCCATGTACTCTGGCACATTGAGCAACCGAACTACCTCAACGCAATGACGAACTCTACACGCAAAAGCATTAATTTCTGTCGAGCTCTCGAGGTTGGATATCTTAGGTAAAGCACGAACAGCCGATAGTTCTGCTAAAATAATGCGTTCCGGCCTGGCAAACTCAACCTCTAGGGCCCGCATTACTTCAAGGGGATCGCAAGCGGCTGCTAATAGAACTGCTACAGCGTTGCGTGCGGCTCCTCTTAAAGCTGAACCAATTCTAATTAAGTTCTCCGTTGGCGAGTACGACGAACTAGTATTTTGATACATTCTTTTGAAAATGAGCCAGTCCGTCGCCTGACCGTCGAAGATAGGTAAAGCGACACTCACTCTGGGGGCCCGCGACGCTCCGGAGACAGCAACCTCGGCAATCGCTTCAGCTAGGCGTAAAGTGTCGGATTTCGAACTATTCTTATTAATGTTACAACAATTAAACATGTGTGGTTGTGTACCTAACTTATGTGAATTGTTAAGTGTATGGTCTTGAGCAGCTGGGTTGACAGGCATCCGCTCGCGGTCTTGCACTTCCATACGCAACCCTCCGGGGGTTGGATGTGGTACGGCGGCAAGGTACGTGCCAGCGCTGTTGGCGTGTGAATGCACACGCGCGCCTTCAGCAGTCGAGCCTGGCGCGGTGACAGTAAGCGTGCCACCTTGGGGCGCCGTCGTTATTATGGGTGCACTGTACACATAAGACAAACAATTAGTAGCTGCAGGTAACAAATTAGGCAAGGCGGCGCTTACGTAGGGCAGTGAAGAGCTGTCACATGGGTTAGGAGTTTGACGCACGTCGTCGGGTAAGGCGACGTCTGAAGGCGCCGCAACCATCACTCCCGAAAGTGGCTCTGAAGGCGCGGGCATGGTGACGGATGCGTGCAACGTCGTTTGTACTTGCGGCGTCGTAGCATGTAAAGTAATCGGATTACTATTCACAGCATCATTACGGTCTAGCCACTCACCGACAACTGAACGGAAACTAGATCGCCGGCTGCCTCCGGCCTCTGCCTCCAATGCAGCAATTCTAGCGCGGTGTTCTGCTTCCGCAACAGTTCGCTCTGCGGCGAGCGCGCGCTCGCGCTCTGCGCGTTCCGCAGCAAGCGCGCGCTCACGTTCCGCGCTCTCCAAGTCCGTAATGCGCCGGAGGTGCTCCGCCTCTGCGGCGAGGATGCGGGCTTGGATAGTCGATGACGACGATTTTGTAGACACCGATTCACTTTTACCACTTTTATCACTACACTGCTTCTTAGCCTTGCTTCTTGTTAGCATTTTAATTACTTTTACTTCTGACACCAAAAATGTAAGGAAAACAATCTTTTCAGTTTTATAGTTTTATTCTTTCTGCCATTGTCAATAGAACAAAAAATGTATAAAAAAGGTAAAATTCTAAATTTAAATAAATATGTCCAAAGAGTTTGCGACACCTTGTAATGCAATTGCTGTAACTGCCAACACAAATTCACCAAGAAAATTATAAACACGAAGCTAAAATACGAGTTAAATTAACATACGCTTGGAATTTTCACGTGTTTACTTCTAAATTTGTTAAGTCACTGTGGAATACATTCAAATACCTAATTATCACTAAAACATCTCATGACCTAATTACGACTACTGTTTGTTGCTAAAACACATTGCCACGGCCGTGGTCACGAGTCGACTGAATTGTAGGGTATTACGTTCGTTAAGGCGCGCGAATACTTGTCCTACCCGCATTTCATTTTCTTGTGTTGGCACATAATCAAATAATTGTGGTTTAAAATCCAAACACACACTGCAACGATAAATCAAATGATAACCAGCTAAGTTGCTTTATTATCAGGTCTTATTAAGTACCATTTTTTGCTTTCATTACACCATAAGACTACTTTATTAAGCTCAAATACAGATAAATAGGTTAAGTACGTTGTTCTGTCTTGGAGTTCCAGTGCCTACCTTACTGTTCCCTCGTCAGACCCTGAATGGCCTTCTTGGTAAAAGTAGGCCCTAAGACTTGAGTCTTGACTTTGAAAATACGCTTTTACGTATTCTTCGTCAAGCTTAGATACGGTTTTTTTTTAAATAAGAACTTATTAAAAATGCGTGTAGTTTGCAAAAGTTATAAATTTGTGATTCGAGTTAGCAGTCGTTGTGGGCATAAAAAAGTCATAAAAAGGCGCTTGGAAAAGCCTGTGTATTTTTCATCGAACTTTAGCTCGGAATTAAGTCAAGGTTAAACAAAGTGGACTTAAAAATTCGGTATACAAAAACCCAGTCTACCCTACATTTTCTCTTTAAAACTACGTCAATTTATTAGACTGATTTGTGCTGCTCAATAAGGATTTTTTTTTGGATCGTACACAAAAAACTTGTAAGGAATTAGTTATACTCCAATCGATTACATTGATAACACCCTGTTAGCTGAAAGTCACGATCACGATTTATCGCCTTCTTAATAATGACCAGCAGGTACCTCATATTCCCAACCTTTAATTCCTTGCCTCGTAAATACTTTTGCCCGAGTTTTCCCATTTCCTGGCAATACATTCTCGGGCTCGGCCTTCCTTTATATGCGGGGGAAACGTTTTCTAACCGCGTTCTTTTCACCTCCAAGGTCAGATGATCTATCGTATGGACTCGTATTTAAAGTCTATTGTGAAAATAAACTTCGAAATCCGGTAAACATTATGACTGTTTTTGATTTTAGAAAGGAATGGAAGACTGTAAAATCAATATTACAGTTTATAGTTATGGACTCGATTTTATGATTTGTAAATCCTTATTCTTCCCTTGCGTGGCCCATTAGGGATTTTTGGGAATTTCGAAATCTTCATGTACTATAATTCTGGCAAATAAATAAATACTACATTATACTATACTAAGTTCTAAGAGAAACGCATATGCAAAATTTCGTGTCTCTACATTTAGCAATCGAAGTGAAAAGTACAATAACTTGCTGATAAAAGTTATTAAGCCCTTTATTTTACTATCAACTCTCGCCTGCAGCTCGGGTAGACATAAGCGTCTCAGGTGAAATGGCTCGTTTGTATGTACTTGTTGTAAAATCCTTCATTTATTACGATCTCACTTTTGAAGGTATTCGTGATGGAGAGAAAATTTGAGCTCTATCATTTTCACTACCTAAGATCGAGTAAAAATGTAAAATCAAACGCTGCAGTTTATTTGGCACCAACACTCCGTTTCCGTGTAGTCCAGTCTCGGAAATAGCAGCTTCACTCGATCTCCTGCTCTTTTAAGATCCCTTGTCACTTAACAATCTGTCAATAACACGAATGAGCGAGAAACTAGATAAGTATAACTAAAACTCAATTACTTTTGTATTAAATACAGTCGAAGTGAAGGACATGCTTACACTTTACTATTTTGTTGGTGTTAATTTCATATTTGGACTCTTGTAAAAAAAATCAGTAGGCATACAGTAAAAAAGTAGTGCATTATGAAGATATTAATAAGGCCTACACTTTACTCTACTTTTACAAACGAAACAAAAAAGTAGTCAGAATAAATAAATATTACTATTGTTATTATTATTTACAATAATTCAAATGAATGAGGTATATTGTTATACCACACTTAAAAGAAAATACATAGCCATATTAAATATATTTTCTGGATAACTCACGTCTTAAATCGAGTTTAGCTCGACATGTTCAAAAATGTATGTTCAAAAATACATAGCCAATTTATTTTACAGTTTTTTAATCACGAGCCATGCGCTCCCGGCCAAACACTGACGTTGAATTTAGTATAATTACCTATCAATCCACATTTCACAATGCGATTGCTTATATTGTCAAATCGTACCAACGTAATATCTAAGCAATTGCCCAATAACATTCATTGAATTTTTCGCTCTAAAACCACCCCTCTGTGTATATTTTTAATGTGCACCCTAATTTTGGCTGACCCTGAAACCTTGGGCCAGTCTCGTTTTATTGCTAATCTGTGGTTATTATAATGTAGCATGTATGTAACACGACGAAGACCAAATTGCTGCTCGTTTGTTTACGCGTCCGCATCGCACTTCAACGTGTTTTTATTTTAAAAAAGTAAATGTTGTGTGAAATTCAGTTAACTACTTGTATTATGAGAAAAAACAAAAAAGATTCTTTTGACTGCTGAATTACTTTCCTACAATACTCGTATGAAATGGCGAACGGTTTATTGGACGTGGAAATATAATAATATTTCCATCCAATTTTAAATGTAGAAATGGGAACCAAAATATTATGAAATACACGCATTGAAAGGGCAACTGGAAAAAGAATTTCGGAAAAGTGATAAGACTATCCTGTTTTTTACATTCATCAGAAGCCCAAAAGTTTTAAACTAGAAGATTGGATTGAGAGGTCAAAGGTCACCAACGGCGGATGCTTGTTTTGTAGCACTTTTTAATCTAACACCTGAAAAGCGTTTCACAGCATCCGAAATCCATCTGTGTGAATCCAAATCAATTAAAATCAGCAGACACCTAGAGCGTATTTTTCGTTTTAGGTCCGTCCGCTCGGGCGTTTCAACGTCGGGCTGTAGACGTCAGGAATTTTAAGCTATTTTCGGCTTGACCGGACCCCTTTAAGTACCCAGTGACGCGTTATCGGCCGCTGAATAGTGCCTTGTGATTTATCCTTATAATATTCCTGGCCATAGATAAGACGCACCATGCTTTATTGCCATAAAGATATGTCAAAAAAACGTGTTCCATTTATAAATTACCTCCACATATGGCCAGTTCATTCTTTAATTTCGATACTGCACTGGCTGAAAAGAAAAATCTGGTTATGAAATTCAACCGTAGACAGAGAATCCCTAGACGAATTGATAGCTTCCGTCGCATTCGCACAAGAAAAAGAGTAACTTACGCCAAATGTGTGTAAAGAAATGAGATGCAATGATTCGATTTTTTGTTTCGCCACGCGTGCCGGTTTTTTCAAGGTCAGGTTTGTTTAGCAAAGTAGTTTGCTAAACAAACTTGACAGATGCTCAGCTGATTTTGTTCGCGCTTTAAGAAAAAAGCTAGGAAAATACTTATAAACGTGATAAAATATTCACAATATTGCTTTAAAAAGTTTGTGGTTCAATATTCTAAACAGTATTGAAGAAAAATATGGTGCGGTGTAGTATTTTAGGGTGTAAAAGTGATAGTGAAATGAAACTACCCGACATATCTTTTCATTCGTAAGTATAAACGTTTTTAACAGTTATTAGGCCTTTTTATTATGTGCTAGATAGTATTCTAAAGAATGTCAAGTAAAATAAAGTAAATTAAGTACATAATACGATCAATAAAATAATCAAAAACGAAATAATCGTAATCATAACCTACAAATAAATTTTGTCCGGTGTTGCCAGATTTTCAATATTGGTTTTCCCACAATTTATGGGTATTATTTTCTGTTGTGCATCTAATAAATATCATTAAATATTTTTAAGTATTAAGTAACATTTTAATTCCATTACAGTTTCCCGGAAAATCCTAATTTACACCAGAAGTGGATTGCAGCCAGGGGAAAGGGGGTGTTTGAACATAAGAGCCACTACGTCACTCCGACTTTAACGATAACAGTATCCGTTGGATGCGGGGGACGCAGGACCGACCACTGTGGCGCTTTTTTTATATAATAAAAATATGTTATGGTTTATATGCATGTTTTATTTTTATCGTTTACACTAGCCTTTGCCCGTGTGTGCCAAGAATTCATTTATCGGTATCCGTTATAAAATTCAGTCTGTGAAATTTCGATTTACGAATGAATCCGTTTCTTTGATAGGCAAAAGTACCGGCTTTGGCCACCTTAAGCCGGTTTTTGGCCAGTTGACATTTGGAGTCATATAAAAATAATATTTTTAGTGAGTTTTCAAAAGTTAATTCTGAAACGAATAAAGTTTGTAGTGATTTATAACTATACATTTATTTCAAACGTGCGGAAGATTTATTGGTTTTGAAGGGAAACCAGAGTTAATAGTTGACACCGAACAAATCAAAAGCCGTGGTGGCCTAGTGGTTTGACCTATCGCCTCTCAAGCTGAGGGTCGTGGGTTCAAATCCCGGCTCGCACCTTTGAGTTTTTCGAAATTCATGTGCGCAATTTACCACGAGCTTTTCGGTGAAGGAAAACATCGTGAGGAAACCTGCGAAGCAATTCAATGGTGAGTGTGAAGTTCCCAATCCGCACTGGGCCCGCGTGGGAACTATGGCCCAAGCCCTCTCATTCCGAGAGGAGGCGTGTGCCCAGCAGTGGGACGTATATAGGCTGAGATGAAACGGTACAGTGGCCAAAAACGGTACTTCTTCTTAAATGTACATATTAAATCATGAAATGCCTATTATTTCATCATTTTCTTTTTATCTACTTAGTTAACTTTAGCTTGAATTATAAATATGTACCTTCCTGTATTAGTTGTCTATAAAAATTTAAAACTTAGAAAAAGATCGCATGTGACGTGGGGTAAATTACTTTGAGAGGGTAACCCTAATTATGCATGTACTCTTGTCTCCTGTCCCTTTCAGCGGCACGCTGAGCCGCCGTCTATAGTGTATTATAAGTCTATGAATTCAACATTATAAAATATAGCCCTCCAGTTTTTTTAAACGTTCTTGGCTTGATTGTCAAAAAGTAAGTCAAATTAATGGCCAGTGTTGTTTCTACGTTTTCACTGTCGAAATGAGGGATTCAGTGTATGTTCGAATTTACTTTCGCAATTTACTCTGCATGAAAATGCGAAACCTTCTAACTCGATCATTAAGACTTGTTTTGCTTGCGTAATGTGCCGTTCGTAAGGATTAACCTTTATAGCGTGTTGCGTTGTAACAAATCAAAGTTACCTTTAGGCGAGACATCGTAAGGAAGCGCGTGAAAGCGCTTCCATTAATTTCCATCCGCTTTGCCTAAATCTCAGCGAATGAAGGTTTATCTACGCCATGCTAAATCGTGACATCTTGGAAATGAAAGGGCGTAAGATGTTAGTACTATTGCAGCCTATAGGTTGTTACTATCGAGTAGCTTCGTGAGCATTTATTGTTTTAGATCGCAGGCGTAAGCCCAACGTAGGCAATTGATACAGATTGCGTGTGATACCATCTTGCCTGAGCAAATGTTGATATAAGTCTCTTTATTGGCTGTTTGACGCCATTTTGAAGATTCACATTCTAATCACTTTGCAGTATTTGTTTTTCGAAGTTAGTAAATTTTATTTTAATCAAATTATGTTGAGGCCTGTTGAAAACACTAACCAAATATAAATTTAGGATTGATACCTTTTTTGTCCTATTCTTGATTGGATATATTCTTGTTTCACATATTCCTGTTTGGACATATACCGTTTTCAGTACATTTTTGTTTCGACGCATGCCGTTTTCGACATAAATCATTATATACAACAAATTAAATCAATCCTAGATGTCATTATTTTTTTATTTTCAAAACTAGTAGTTATAAGAAAACGGAATATGTCCAAACAGGAATATCCCGAAACAAGAATATGTCCCCAATCTGCAATACGACGATAAAGGAATCAATCAAATTGAACTCTAGCACTGGGGGTTCCATGTTACTTTTTTTTTGAGGATTCCCATGGGTATACAAAATAAGACCCCATAATTTCAATTCCACCGTTCAAATAATTCACGCGAGCGAAGCAACGGGTAAAAAGTATAGTATTTCCATAAATTGGTCGATGTTCATAGTTAACGTCGTCTATGGGTGATAGTTTCTAAACAAACATTCAAATGGAAAACCTTTACATACCAACTTATCCATCTGCTGAAATATTCCAAATTAATTTTAAGACACCTTACACAAACAAACATCAAGCTTGTACTCCCAAATGGGGTAAGCAGAGCACACGAAATGTTACTGCTTCGGAGCCACTTTTAGCAAGACACCTATGTAGGTAATAATATAGCTTAGCGTTGTTGTAATACCAACGCTATCATGAAACTGCATGACTGACTTACCAGAAATTCAATAACCGTAACCCGGAGACCGTAACTATGTCACTAACCACGTGCCGAATGCCACACGGTGTATATGTAGGTGTCGGCAGGACAGTAGAGTTGAATAATTAGGTAGAATACACAAGGTGTTCATTATTAAACTGGAAACCTTAGACATCCCAAGTATCTTTTTCTATTTTAAATTAGTTTATTGCATAAACCTACAAATTTAAAATGTATTTTAAATTAATTTAAAATACCTTTATTATTTCAAAAAAATATTCGTATCATCATACGATCATCATAAGTATTGTCTACTCTTGTTTCTGATGTCCTTTAAATTGTTCAAAGTTTAACTGGAAGAGATCCCCTTAAGGGATAAGTTAGCCTTTGTTCATTGTTTTGTTAACTGTTATTTTCATTTTACGTACAACAAAGAGTTACACAATACAATACGAAACCGCCATAGCTTATGTAGAAATCGGAACGATTCGAATGTCACTTAGTAACTTTCTACATTTTCTTTATTATCCTGCTGTAGACACTACAAATTCCTACGGAAAGTGGCTGCCAAGCATTTGTTTTCTTTGCCTTAGGATCTTAACGAAAAAAAAAAAGATGCTCTCGAAGTTGAACGGAAGTCGTTAAAGCGCGAAGGAAAGTTTGCCGTACCGAGTTTTCTTTTGTTGTAAAGAGGAAAATCTAGTTTATAACTTTTGCTTTAAAGATAATCGATTGAGACGGGCTGATGAAGCATAACAGTACACGGGCACGGGACTGGCTTTTTGTCGCGGCGTCGCTCGCGTCAGCGACCCGCTAGCCCGTGAAGAAATATTCAATTCATTACAAACATTGAGGTAGTGTGTAAATGAGTTATTCAGTGAAAACGAGTCTTAAGTTATACTTAACCGAAAATATTGTTTTTACAATTATGGCAATGGTACTCTAACCTGTGCAGCTTGCAAAAGATCGGCTACGTCAGCCATGTAAGGGCTAAACATCCCAGCCCGTAAATACAATGCGCAGACTCAAGTCACTGTAGCCGGAAACGGCTAAGTATTATTACTTACTTTTACTTATTGATTTTACGAAAAAAGTTGTAAGGACATAAAATGTAGTAAATTTTCTCTTATTTAATAGTGTAGGTACGTACTTACATGTTTTCATCGTCATGCTTTATCGTAGAATGAATCAGAAAGGAGACATCGTCAAAAAACTGCTATAATACAATATTTTTCTAACATGGCAGCGCAAGTGGTAAAGATACGAGGTGGCAAAATTGAAATTCGAAAAAAGCACTACTTATTTTCAAGATTCCCGGAAAGAATCTAGGTAAAACTACCAAGCGACTGTATTATTATGTTGGTTTGTAGTACTAGTAAATTTTGTGGTAGAAGGGCAATCAATACAATTTGTTCGACGTCTACCCATGCTACGTCTTTCAGTATGAGGTAGTTATTTAAGAACAAATTGGCCTCGATGGTCATCAGTTCTTCAATGTTACCATTTTGGTTAATTTACGTTTATAAGCTCGGTAGTAGGTAGTGCAATATCCTCTATTTGTTTGTTTCTTACATTCTGTGACCGTAACACAACCTGGGGTCAGTATCATAAAGATTTATAGTGTAACGCTTCATAGAATTTTACTGATATTGTTATGTTCATGTTTAGTTACAGAGTTAATGAGACCGGTTGGTGGGTATAAATAAAAGTGCTAATGAAGAAGGTTATAAGTTCTATTTATAGTAAGATTTCAGTATATTTAGAATTCCGCTCCTCAAAAGGAATATCCTAACTTAACCAAACTTTAGGCTATAACAATTAAGCACTTAAAAAAAAAAAAAACTACCACCGGTTCGTAAAAACCTCTGTTGAGAGAAATCCGGCAAGAAATTCAACGAGGTATACTCGTATATTTTTTTAAACAGAAGAAACTTATAGCACCACTCCCCTTTTTTCGTCATGGGTTAAAATTTACAGCTAGCAAAGAAGCTTGTATTAAAAAAAGATTACTAACATTAAATGCACATTAAATGAAAATAAATAAATATTTATATATATAATATCACGGGACAATTCGCAATTGACAATAAACTAACATACTAGCATATACTCTCGTGTTCTCTCTTTACAAATTTCTTTAAGTGCCCATTATTACTGCCCCAAATTAAAAATCTCAAAGGACTTAAAAGCCTCAAGAAAAAGTTCAACAACCTGTTACTTTCACAGGGTTAAGCACCCCCATATTTAAATGAGGCTTCAATGGTTAGCCTTAGTCATCAGTTCTCGAGCCCCCTCCGATAGACACTGAGTACGTTTAACACCCTAAGGAGCTGACAGCGCGTCTAGTTGACAAAACCCAAAGTATAAATTGACCTAGAGAGGGACTTGTTTGTAGCGACTGTACTTGGTTTAGTTAGTGCCTGTAAGAATAGACCGCTGTTTGAAGACGATGGTTGGAAAAATAGTGCATAATATCCTTCTAGTTTTAGGTATACCTAAACGCAAAAGTTTGTGTGTGTGATAAGTATTTCGAAGCAAAATCTAGCCGCGTATGATAGTACATTTCCGTAAGTAAGATTGTCAAATGTGTTTTATTTATTTTCTTTGGTACAACGAAGAGTTCACATACATACATACTTTTTGTATAATTTTTGGGACACTATTTTTTTTTGCATTCATTACTTTGGAATGCAAATAAAGTATCATAGAAAAGAATTGAACCTAAATTACTGGAAATAAACAGTTCGCCGTGGTACTCTTGGTTTTTAAGTTAGGCATTTATAAACAAGAAAATGTATTGCAACGCCTTATAGCACTACGAGAAAAACCAACGCCTGTTTACTTTTCGTTCATTTGAAATATTACATTACGATCACGAGTATCCATATCATGTCGAAATATCGGGAGCTTGTTAAAAATAATCAAGTCAAGGTCTTTTACTTTAAAAAGCATTTATTTTTTTACTGTAAAATAGCGCAAACTATACTATTTACTCCGTATTGTGTACGTTAGCTATAAAAGAGACACTAAAATGCCATGCTACAGCGAGTTTATAGCTTTTCTAGGATACATTGTTGTTACTATTAAAATTGTCTCAGTATACGTAAGTGAATAACCACAACGAATATTACCGTAAATGGAAATGTCATTAGAATTTCTTCCCAAAACCAATTTCACCTCTGGTACCAGTATTGTACAAAACTATTAACGCACCAAAGTGTTTTTGAGTTTTCATAGGTTCAACTTAATTATGGTACTCGGTACTCAGCCGTGAAATCTTATGTTTTTAAAAGTTTTTATTTACCTGACTTCACATGTATGTACGTCCTGGAATCTCGCACGATAATAAATTTAACGGATTGACGTGAAATTTGGCACTTATGTAGGTTTGATGAGAATACAATAATCTAGGTAATAGTAGAATTCTGGAGGTCCATCCAGCAGGTCTGGAGGTCTCTGCAGGATTAACTCCTCAATAGTTAATAGGGTCGACTTAAAAACAAAGTAAGCACATTTATATTAAAAAAATCGTATTAAAAATTAAATTTCTATCACGAATTTATTTGCCCTGGTAGCAGTCGCCAATGATTTATTTCAATTTATTCTTTGAATTATTATATGTATTATTTCTCTTTATTTATTTTTTTAATTAATCATTACTTAAATTAATTACTAACATAGTTCTAGGATGACATTATATGGTACAAAAACTATGGATTCGTGATCTGAATTAAACGCTTTATTTTTTTTATTTTATTATTATACAATTTTCGCAATAATACATTTTTGAGTAATTAAAAAGTTCAGTTATAAAGTGAGCATGATAAATCTCTTTTAGTCTTACTGGCACCTGTGAAATTTAAATTCCTCTCATGATTATAAAACAAAAAATCTACCAGTGCAGACTAAAGTCCGCATAAACACCGAAAATTCCCAAGAGAACCCTAAAATGCTAACTTTTACAGATCTATCATCGTTCAAACTTCAATTTATGGAAATTGATGAGATTTCAGCTTTTAAATTTCCCCACGCGTCTGTCCGTGACCACCCCATTGTTACGTGAATGATATCTCTTTTACTTTTTTGAAGGGTCTTCAAAAAGCCCTACAAAAACGATCCAATCTATAGGACCTAATATGATCCCGAGTATATAGTTCAAGAGCTGTGTAGACCCAAAGAGGCGTTTTTATCTGAAGAGCTCACTTGCGCTTACGGTAGACAGGAAAATGTCTTAGTAAAAAGCCGGCCAATTGCAAATTGGAAACTTTGGAAACTTGCCTTAAAGTTCCGTAAAAACGTGAAAATAATTATATCGTCAAACTTAAAAAAAAAAAAGTTACATGATTACCGAAGAAGAAAAAACGTCAGTTTTGGATTTGTCTTTTATGTTGTGAAACCTCACTTCAAGCGAAAATACAAATGAGAAGTACCCTACACTATAGCTTTAGTAAAAAAAAACATCACTTTTAAGGGAGGTTACTCTAAATATTTATTTTAATTTTATTTTAACCAATAATAAACCAAATAATAATCAAAATTTTTTTCAGCCAAAATTACCTCTAAGCTAAGCCACGGACAAACATGGCGAAACTGTACACAGCGGTACAAATTTTGCCCACTCTACATACAAAATTACCTATTTCTGCATACATTTGAGGGCCAGATTTTTTGCCGCTCAGTATATAAAGTTTCCTTGTTGGAATACGGAACCCTAAAAAAACATGTAAAGGAGCCCTTTGAGGCGTACAATCAGAACAAATATTCTTAATTGAGATTTTGATTTCCATTCGAAATTCAAAACCCTCTGAAAACAAAAGAAGCAAGACGTCTAAATTTTCAGTGGCTTCGAAAGTCTACGCCTCAGTACACCCGAGACGTCTAACTAAAATAACAGAATTTCCAAAGCTAGATGTCTCTAAAAACATAATTACAGTTTCCGTTTGGGCCTTTGTTAATTAATTTTAATGTAGCAAATGATCAAAAGGCCGGTTACGAAGCCAGGCTCGAGTCGCGGGCGGCCTTTACAAATTTACCGAATCATTTGTATTTCTTAAAATTAGTTCATTTGATTAAACAATTTTGTAATGACTTTGTTCGTTAATTTAAATGAAAACGGAAAACAAATTACTTTCTCAATTTGACATGCAAGTAATATGACACTTTTTTACAATTAAATAGAAATGTACAAAGAAAGGTATCTGCAACATGTCGGAAATATATATGACAGGTACGAGTATGATAGCCGTAAACAACATACGACCGTAATATAATTTAAATAATTTGGCGCCAAATTCCGCAATTTTAATCTTTCAAGAAATTCATGTACCCAGTGTCACTCGCGTCATCAAGACGAATCCAATGACGTATCATTTATAAAAATCGGTTCAGCCGTTGAGTAGTTACGAGAGGACATAGGAATAGACATACATACGCGTCAAACACATAACCCTCCTTCTTCGCAGTCGGGTAAAAAATATGTGAACACCTCTGAAACTTATGGTATCGAAAAAAAAAAACATTGTCTTTGGTGTACCAAACCACCACACTATTTTCCCAAGAAAGTCATTGAGGTTTACTATTAAGGTGTCTGCCCATTACACCATATTATACCATGACCACCGCAACGTGCAACGTGCAACGCACTTGCAACGTGTCAGGCAAAAATTATATTCATTGTATTGTAAAGTATCAAACTATGCCCACCAACCGACGCGTCGTCGTCGCGTATCATTTAATTGTTTCTGACACATGGCAAGATATGTTGTAGTGGGTTGAGTCGCTACACGCGTGGTCGTGGGATGACGATTAAACGTCATCCCACGACCACGCGTGTATCGACTTTGAAGAAGAAACCATACAAACAAACAAATCATAAAGACGATAAAAGATTGCGCTCGTTTGTCGAAGTTAAAACCATTTAGTTAAAAGCCATTATTATTTAACTGACTCTAGTTCCAAGACGACTTTCCAAACAAACACATACTAGCCCTAAACTTTATCACATTATTTGTTGAGCAGCGGTCCTAGGTCAGGATTTAATGTTATTTACCTCTGGGGTACCTCTAAATTTAGAGAGGAAAATTGTTTTAGCACTACGAGCTTAGATTCTTTTAACCAGTGTTTGTAAAAGTGTGAATTTTTGTTTACTGCTTTTCTGCAGGAACTACACGATTTTCCGATTTACCTTTTTTAAGACTCTTTATCGTTCTGTGGATATTAGGTAAAAACTATACGTAAATGTCTACGTAGTTTTTTTTTTTCAATATTATTTAGAACCAGCTGTTGCCGGTGACTCCGCCCGCGTAGAATTCGTTTATCGCTATCCCGCGGGAACTATACAGTTTTCCGAGACGAAAACTATCCTATGTACTTCCCTAGGACTCAAACTATCTGTATACCGAATTCCATTTAAATCGGTTCAGCGGTTAAGATGTGAAGAGGTAAAAAACAAACAGACTTACAAACTTTCGCATTTATAATATTAAGGATTATAACATCGACTTCTTCGGCGATTAAATGTACGTAAATGGTTTCGGCCAAAACCGAACCGGTATCTGCCCCAGTTTCGGGGCAATATGTCAAAAAGTTCCCTCTCAATGGACCCTTTGTGGCCTGCGTGACTTATCACATCCAGCCTCCGCTAAACACATTTGCGTTTTCTTTGTGGCTGGGTTCCGAGTGTTTCGTAAAACATTCAGGGTAAATACGTCTCGATATTTAGGGCTCGTTCCAGCTGTGATTTTTTTAGGATGTCGGATTTGCTAGAGTACAAGTATTTTGCGGTCAGATATATTAGAATCACATTATATGTCGTGATATTTTGTACGTAGTAAAACTGTTACAATGATCTGCTCCATCATTTAGACCTATGCTTCTGTTTTGACTAATGAAGTTTTTCTCTATACAACGCTTTTTTGTGGCTAAGTAGACAAATGTAAGAGCTCGTCCACTTGAACCATGTTTTTTTTCTTCTAGAAAATTCTTTTACGTTGTTACCGTTTGGTTAACATGGTTGAACTTTTTCTTATTGAGTTAACATTGGTAAACTTCCTAAATATTTTTTACTGTTCGATTGGTTGATTCTGTAATCTCCTCTCCGTTTCAATAGAAAAAAGCATTTTTATCACGCGTTTCAGAAGTTACAGTGCCGCTTTTTTAATTACCGATAAAAGAGACAAGTGCTACGAACAAGTGGTAAGACGGCAAACAGGATGATTAATGATGTTGTTGCTCACACACACATCCGAGGAGACGTTTCTGCACACTTGTATGTTGGCATGCGATAGCGTCGACCTTGGGTCATTAAATTAACAGGAGGCGTCATATGCAATAATTTATATTGTTTAGAAACTATTAGATCTGGGAGACGAATTGAAACCTGGAACTTTGCTTGATTCCTATAGAAATCTCCAAAAAAATAACGTCATCGTTTTCATTAACGTTAGGTATCTCGTATAACGTTAGGTATCGTGCGAAATTTCATGTTTGTAGACTTAACAAAAAAAATGTGTTTGGTTGTGGTACTGTTGAGGCCGTTAATAAACTATTTTCCTTGCTTTCTTTCTAACAGTTCAAATTATGGGACTTTAGCTAGGTATGTGTAGTGCCACGAGAGTTGAAGAGAATGATTTGATTAGTTGATTACACACACACAACACAGCTACAAAAAGAACTGATTGCATAAAAGGAGATTTTTTTTTTATACGACTGGAAGGCAAACGAGCAAGTGGGTCTCCTGGTGGTAAGAGATCACCACCGCCCATAAACATCTGCAACACCAGAGGTATTGCAGATGCGTTGCCAACCTAGAGGCCTAAGTTGGAATACCTCAAGTGCCAGTAATTTCACCGGCTGTCTTACTCTCCGCGCCGAAACACAACAGTGCAAGCACTGCTGCTGCTGAGAATGAATGGAATAATGTCACAATCTCATGTTCTTGTGTGCGTGACGTATTTTGTGGTGACCATTTCTATGTCAAGTATCTTTGATGTTATGTGTTTTCTGATGCACGCGTGGTGTTTTTCACAGGGCAGAATTGTTTTTACCGTCTCCGTTTAGTTTAATGCTCTAAGAGTCGCCTCTTAGCTCATAATAATATTGCCGTGGCGAAGAGATTGCGTTAATGTGCTGATTAGTGATTAGTGTGTGTTACACAAAGAACTTTGAAGCGCTTTCATGAGTTTCGATCTTGCTCGAATACACGGGTAATTTCTGTGGTTATAATTAACTGCATTAGTAAAAATTCACTCTTACCCAGCTCTTCATTTTGTAATACAACGATCATATTAAATGATATTGTAACGGATAACTCACGTCTTAAATCGAGTTTAGCTCGACATGTTACGGGCTCTGGAGTCGCGCGAGCAGAGCGGTGGCGTATAGTGCACGTGTTGCAGCAGCTGCCGAGTCGCGTGCTCCTTTGAAGAAGGGCTACGAAATATCCCCAAAACATGTCGAGCTAAAATCAATTTAAGACGTGAGTTATCCGTTACAATATCATTTAATATGAGTGAGTCTCACGGTAGTTTCATGTACAAAATACAACGATCACTGGAAACACGCCCTACGAATAGGACTACAAAATTTAACTAACTAACGTAGCTACTAATTTTCTTCTTCACAGTTCTTCCAGTACTCAAAAGGTGCTGAATTTTAAACGTTGCAAGTTACCGCTCTAGATGTTAAATAGTTTTGCTGAAGTAAAATGGCCCTGAATACTTTTCCTGACTTGGAAACCCGCGCTACATCTCGACCGTTCATTGTTCTGAACGCCGCCATGATTGATCGAAGTGCGTTGCGTCAATATTTTTTTATTCCATTGTTGTGGCTACACTACACCCAGTCATATATCACTGCGCACACGGCAACGCAGTTGACAGATTATAACAGTACACTATTCTATTTTAGAATCCTACTGACAATCCGATAAAATGAAAACATTTTGTATTACAGCTAGACACGATTATGATAATGTATAATAACATCATAAAGACGTGCTTCATGGTTTTTTTGTTAACTTTGCTTTTAAGCATATCTTTTTTACATATACGAAAACGCCGCAGCGCTATTTTTCATATTATATGGCAAATTGGGTTTTCGTAACGACATCATTATACCGAAGAAGAACCTATGTTTTACCTTTCAGTGATGGCTTATTTTTACATAACAGATTAACTACCAAATATTTATTTCTTTACTCCACTGCAACGTGTACCCGACGTTTCAAAGATCGTGAAATCTGATCATTTCTTTACGTCTAGACATGAATACCAAAAGAAAAATATTTTTAACGTGGATAACCCATTACTATAAATTTTATTTAGGTGTGGCTTAGAACTTTCTTTAGGTTATACCGACTGTAATTTAACTGTTTACTGTGACTTTGCATGCGTGTGATCTGACTGATATTTATAATCAATTTACACTGTACCATTTACTACCAACATAAAGGATTTCTGCAGAGAAAGGAAAATTTGGGCATTCTATCAATATGATACGTTATAATGATTAATTTCCAACATTCACTCTGTTTGTGTTCAAACTCTTCCGAGCTTAGACTTTGAAGGATTGTGTACCTTTATGATTATACCTTTTCTGCACATAGCGCTAAACTATTCATACAAAAAGACAGTATTCTACAACTAATTATTGTAAACAAAATTTAGTAGGATTTTCGTTAGTAAGCTTATAAAGTTTAATTGTAAAGACAGGAAATTTAAAAACTTGACGTGACATTGATCACGGATCGTATATTTTTTTGTTTGCTCCAATCTTGCAAGTTAATTTGACTCACTTTCAGTGATCGGATTGACTTGATATGCGTTTGTAATTAAATTAGAAGGCCATGCAAGTACAGTCAACCAAAAGTATCTATTGTTGGTTAAAAAAGAAAATATATTACATTTATGTGGAGTTTCACAGTTCTTACAATAGATAAAACACTTAGTATTAAGAACATTATGGTTTTTAATCTACATCACCACCCGTATGAGAATTACCTTTAATTCTATTTATTTGACAGCTACAGCAGATCTTACATGTATTATCTTACAAAATAAGCTCATGCCGCTATTCACAACGAACGTTACGACTAGGGTTTGCAATATTCGAACCTTTTTTTATATTCGAATAAAATGAATAGTTCGATTTCGATATTCGAATTATTCGAATTTTTCGGATAATATGAATATTTTGTGAAATTAAATTAAATAATGCTCTGCAAGAAGGTGGGAAAGCTGATAAGGCGAGATCTCCCGTAGTTCCAATACCCACTCTATTATGGAGGCAACAGAGCGCAACCGGAGATCAAAAGTCTTTATCCAGCAACTTGGAAGAAGCAACCTAACGAAGGTAAAAAATTCAAATGGCCAAACTGTCTCCACTAAGCCAGAAATCCTCACCGAGATTGAGTTTTTACGGACAACTGTATGCTTCTCATGCTGCTTCCCGATCGATAACATCAAAGCCTCACTAACTCACCACTATACTAAAGATATCCCGGACGTCGAAATGAGCGTGATTATGAATGGCCTAGGGCAGCTTAAAAATAAGAAAGGTTCGGGTGAAGACGGTATTAATGCAGAGCTTCTCAAAGCTGGTGGCTTACCTGCACTCAGACAACTTAAGAGGCTTTCCAATTCCGTCACTCACAAATGCACTACACCGGAGGCTTGGAACAGAAGCATAGTGGTACTGTTGAACCAATATCGCTTCTGAGCCACAAACTGTTCGCCAGGGTGATCACGAATCGACTTGCGGTAAAATTCGACGACTTTCGGCCCCCGGAGCAGGCTGGGTTTCGTAAAGGTTACAGTACCATAGACCACATACACACAGTGAGGCAGATTATACAGAAGTCAGAGAAGATAATCAACCCCTGTGTCGTGCCTCCTGTCAGTGTTGTGTCTCCACTCGAAATTGTGTCTGAGTATGTATATCTTGGTGAGACTATACAACTCAGTACAAACAACTTTGAGGAGGCTAATAGATGAATACAGTTGGGCTAGGCTGTTTCAGGAAACTTCGGGATATCTTGTCGTCAGACATCTCTCAATGCCTAAAAACGAAAGTCATCAACCAGCGCATCCTACCAGTTTTGACCTATGGAGCCAAACGTGGACCAAGACTGCGGGGCTGATCCACAAATTCAAGGTCGTTCAGCGAGTTATGGACATAGCAACGCTAGGGGTTTCTTTGAAGGATAAAATCCGAAATCACATTATCCGACAAAGAACGAAAGTCACCGACGTTTCTCAAAGAATTAGTTCTCTGAAGTGGCGTTGGGCTGGCCACGTCTGTCGCAGGCCTGATTCGTTGGAGCAGAGGAGTCCTCAAATGGAAACCACAGACGGCAAAACGTAGTGCAGGGAGTCCTGAGCCACGGAAGACCTTAAGAGGGTCGCTGGCGGCGGGTAGATGCAAGTGACTGAAGACAGTGTTGTGGCGAGCCATGGAAGAGGCCTATGTCGAGCAGTGGACTGCTGTTGGCTGATGATGATGATACACTCATTTAAAAGTAAAGTAGTCCAAAAATATAAACTCAATGAAAAAAGAAAATCAAGGTGACAACTAACAAGCAATAATTCAATATCGATATATATCGATGTCATAAGTTTGCCGTCTTGAGTTTTTATACGAAACGTTTTAGGAGTTCAATTATGAACGTTTCTGTACTTAATGTAAGTAAAAGTACGACTCTATCGTTTTATTAAAGACGATACAGAATTATTTAATTCTTATTTTTGACTATTCAAAATATCCGTTTTATTCGAATAATCAACACTGCTAAATTCGAATTTCATTTCTGTCGGATATTCGAATAATATGAATATTCGAATATTCGAATTGCAAACCCTAGTTACGACTTAGGCAACCAACTCCTTATTTACTCTTTTCACCTCATTTAACTCCGAACTAGCATCTTGAATCCTAGCTCAACTCCAATGCAACGCTATTCTACTGTAGACTAACTAACTACTGTGTTCCCAGGTCTCACAGAGGAGTCAGAGAGTAAGCTCCAAAGTACAGAGTTAGCATGAAATTAGTTCTCACTAGATTTAACATTACACATATTCCATTGCACGTACCCTTCGTAATCTAGACTTCCTCCCATGCAGTAAGCGAGGAACTCCTCGTAACTACGAACGTTTTGTTTTAACATTAAATTGCAATAGCAGTTAATTGACAAAAAACAGTTACTCAAATCTTTCCCTGTGCATTGTGAGATGCATGGCATCGTTAACAATGACGCTTTAAAGAACTATTTTACTTTCCAAATAATGAGGGTTTTTAGACTGGCGAAATACAAGTATCGCTTTTCGTTAGTATCGTGAGGTCCGTTTGGCGTTTCAGTCTCGCTTGCGATTGGCTCATTTAGTTATTTAACCAATTACAAACATGACGCAAATGTCAAAAGGGTCTCACAATACTGACACCACCTAGCGATATTTCACCGGTCGGAAAATACTCATTGATACCCAAACTTCTTTGAGTAACAGTTATAAATTTTGTCAATTACGCTCGTTTCAGGAATGGTTAAAACGACATTAGACAATATTGCAAACTATGCATCAAAAGGATTTGCATGCGTTTTTCGCACGGTTTAAAGATTTAGTAAAAGTGCTCAAGATCGACAAGCTTCAGTGTATATAAAAAAATTTATAACAAAAAATAGAACCGACTACAAAAAAACCATGAAAATAATTTTCTACCAGCCTGAAGTCGGTGCCTCAGCACGAGCCAGCAGGAGTGGACCTATAATCGTCTACCTCACCTACAACTATACGAGTAAATGGCTTCAATCACTCCTGCTGGCTCGTGCTGAGGCACCGACTTCAGGCTGGTAGAAAATTATTTTCATGGTTTTTTTGTAGTCGGTTCTATTTTTTGTTATAAATTTTTTTTTTCACGCTTTTTAGTGTAAAACATCTAAGATACAATAGTTTAATGTCAACTGCTCGTCACCTTTTACGAAAAATTGCTTTTTCCGATGCAGAGACGTTTATTATTGAGGAGTCCTGGTGCTTCACCACCCATTCCATTTCACCATATCCGTTCCGAGGAGCATAAATTGCTTAGCAACTGTGTTAAAGTAATTGAAATTCAACCCATGAAATACTTATTATTGAGTAGTAACTCCGATGGTCAACTGTGGTCTTCATCATCAGTTCCACTTCACCAAATAATGATTTTCAAGAGCAAATGCTCGAGTTACTACTAAATATATCAAAATTACCATAGGTGTCCTTACAACATTTGAAGAGTTCCCTCGATTTCCTTAAGATCCAATCATCAGATCCTGATTTGGTGCTTATGGGACCTAATTGAAAGCATTCCTAGAAGAACGCAAAAAAAAAATTTCAAATCGGTTCATAAATGACGGAGTTCTGAGGTAACAAACATTAAAAAAAAAAAAAAAAAAAAAAAAAAAAAATACAACCGAATTGATAACCTCCTCCTTTTTTTGAAGTCGGTTAAAAAGTAAAATTCTTTTAAGATCTGGGTCATTACATTACGTAGATAAGAAGTCAAAGTTAAACGTAATGTCATTACTTTACCATTTTTGCAGGGAATTAGGTACTTTTTCTATATATCTGCACCGGAAAACATAATTAAATTTCTAATTGAAGTGCGATTTAATTATAAAGAAAGCCAAGTACGTAATTTCGAGAAATAAATACTTGTTCTCATGTTTCATTTGATCTCAAATCTATTGTACAGTAATTCGATATCTTGCCTCACTTCCTGTTTCCAATACTTGTTATTTTCATCTACAGCTTTGTTGGAATTCACTTAACTTTGTAACAATAGTCACAATTGGAAAGAAACGCGCTGAGCTAGCGATTAACGACCCAAAATGATCACTCCAGTCCAAATAAAGCTCTAATTATGCAACATTTGTTTAGCAAAAAGTTATGTGAATAGAAGCTGATAGAGTTGATTCTAGTTTTACCTTATTTCTACAGCTATTACATGAGAATCAAGCAAATTATCGCTTAATTAATCGAATCTCTATTCCTCTATGTTTATTAATAAACACAATTGATAGAATTACCGGTCGTGGGTAAAAGGGATTTACCTACTTCATACTACCACATCACTCACTCATTTGCAAGTATAATAGCCACACCTATGCTACGTAATTTAATTAATTTGAAGACTTTAATGGTCCCATAGTGACGTAATACACTAGATGGATATTTTAGGGCACCTAAAACATCGATATTTCCACTGTCGATAGTTTTATTGGCAAAAAATGGATATAGAAAAATTGTCAGTAGCAGAAAATCAAGATTATTTGATTAAATAGCTTCATCTTCAAATTCATAATATTTATAGTTTTCAAATATTCACCATGACAGTCCAGTACTTTCCTCAACTTATCAAAAGCTTTAGGTTCTAAAGTTTAGAAGCTTACTGTGGCTTATCTCCTGAATAATACAAATATACATCTTAAGCGTCTAAGAACTACTTCGATTAAACTGTCGACAGTCAACCTATCGATGTTTTAGGCACCCTAACCTTTTAATACACTTAGTTGCAAATCGATACGCTGAGATTATTTCTTTACAGCGCGACCCGACAGCACGTCACGTCACTTTAGTTTATTAATGATGGCAATATTTTCTTTTGCACTAGACTAAAAGTTTCAATAAATGCAACCACATGTAAAACTTGTAGAGTAGACTCTAGGAACCTATTAATTTACAAAACTTATTCATTTGTCAATTATCCTTTTCCATACGATCTTTTGACTTCTCTAGCATGTTTTATCTATAGATACGAGTAACTCCCACATAACATTTCAAAATTTCTTGTAGGTTGAACCATACACCATATTAGTTTAAGATAAAGTAATACCTTTAGTGAAAAACATGTAAAGCAAAGTCCTATTTTATTTTATTGCTCTGTTTAGGTTACGTTAGACTTGAGTAATGTAGTTTGATTTTTGAATGAACTTTACTTACCTAGTTGAATTGAAATTAGTGCATTCATTTGGTAGATTATATTTACAGTAACTTTGGAGAAGATCGATGAAAATGGAATCGGTAAGTCAACATAAGTTTCTATTGAGATATATTTTTCTGCACTCCTGTACTTAATCGTATAAGGTAGCAGATTATCTGCAACCTAACCTAAGACTTTATAAAATGATCCATTTACACATTCATCACTTATGTGAATAGCTTAACTTTTTAAATTTCTGAACTTTTTTTCTCTGTGCTTATTTCAGCTAGAAGAACCTCACAGATATTATATTGGGTAACGATCTTTAAAATCCTCCTCCAGCGTTCTAGTTTGGTACTAGTTCGTTACGCCGACATTGTATTTTAGAAAGAGAAGTGACCACTTCTCACGAATAGGCTCGCGTTACAAAAGACATCTTACTTTCTTGGAGATACACTAGGTTGATATGTGTTAGTTCGTGGTTCTGTGCCTAAATCTATATATATAAAATTCAAAGTCCTGACTGACTGACTGACTGATATATCAACGCACAGCCCAAACCACTGGACCTAGAGACTTGAAATTTTGCACATAGATAGCTTATACAATGCAGGCATCCACTAAGGAAGGATTTTTGGAAATTCCCACGGGATCGGGAAAAATCAGGATTTATATATTCGATTCGGAATGACCCTATCTCAGTAACTATAATAACTAGACGCTTCAAATTTGATACACAAGTAGATTATTACATTACTTAAAACATTAATTTCAGGATTTTTGGAAATTCCCACGGGATAAGGAAAAAACAGGATTTATATATTCAGTTCAACGGAATTCCATGAACAATTAATTACTAGATTCTTCAAATTTGACATAGAAGTAGGTGATTATAATAGTAAAAAATCATTTTAAGGATTTTTGGAAATTCCCACGGGAAAAGGAAAAAACGGGGATTTATATTCAGTTCAATGGGATGGATTTTTCGTTTTACTGGTCGTAGAAAACTGAAATTTAGCATTTAGGTTCCCTTGGGGGTTGTAGGGGAGCACTACAAAAGAATTTCCCGAAATTCTGATGGGAGCGGTGTAAGGGAATTTCCCAATATTCTGAAGGGAACGAGAAAAAACGGGATTTTTCGTTTTATTGCAAATTGCTTGGGAAGTGTAGAGGAGCATTGAGAGAGGACTTAAAAACGGCAACGGGAAAAACGGGATTTTTCGTTTTACTGGTCGTAGAAAGCTGAAATTTGGGAAGTGGATTCCTTGGGGAGTGTAGGGCAGCATTGAGAGAGAATTTCCCAAAAATTATTACGGGAACTGGAAAATCGGGATTTTCCTTTTTCCTTCTTATTTATTTAAAAAAAACTTTTTTTATTTGAATGAGTATGCTCCCGAAGTGGTCCATTGTCACCAAATCAGGATCTAGTGACGGGATCATGGGGAAATCGAGGGCAACCCTCAAATTTTGTAGTCACATTTCATATATTTTCTTTAGGAGTTGAGGATTTTTTTTAAATATGATTATAGGTATTTATAGACCGATAGTTATATTCTTTCAGGTTATTCAGGTGAGGTGATGATGGAAGGTTAAACTCCTTAACGGTTAGGACACATTAGTACCTGCGCAAAAACAATTAACTTGTTACTTAACAAAATGTATCCACACCTATAAAACAGTTTGCCTTGCTACGAAAAAACACCGTGACATGCTGACTGACTGACAGACAGCGCATAGCTTAAGCTACGGATTTTACAGACCTGGATTTTGTACACATGCAAGTAAGTGGATAAAGGATCATAGAAGTGCACATGGTAAGGATTTTTGTCTTTTTAAACATTGTCTGTTTCTTTGTTTATTGGGTGTAATCTCTGAAATAACTGAGCTGATCTAAAAAAAATCTATTAGTGAATGCTTTTTAAAAATCGATACCCTAAATAATTCAAATAATAGAGGCCTGTTTAAATTAAATCGCGGACAGTGTGGTTTTCTATTGAATTCACTTATTCCTATCCCACGGGAATTCTAAGCAAGGTTTTCTAAAATTACACCCCTGACCTGAAGATGTGAAACATGGCTTCAAAATGATTTTTGAATTCGAAAATTTGCAAATATAATCCTCCGAAAAATCAATTAAAACACGAAAATAAAGATCGTAGAAAGTAAATCTGTGTACCCCAAATTTAACGCGAGCGAAGCCGCGGGCAAAAGCTAGTTATAATATATTTGAAGTAGAGACAATAATACGCTGGCACAGAAATTTAACAATCGAGTTAAATCGGTTGCTCGTATTTTTGATACAATTTATGATTCTAAATTCATGAATATTGTTTTGTACTCGTAAGATGTCAACTTACCAAATAGTAAATTATACGATGCGTGATAAAAGCACTCTTTTAGGTAAAATTAAATACGTGTTGACGTGACTTTCTTCAAGGATCATTTCTGTCATTTGTATTTTGCCACTTCTTTTTTACTGCGTTTGTTGTACCATTAAACAATAAAGTTTAAACATCAAAGTAAAAAAAAACACCGATTCATTCCATTCTCGCGGACGTATCTCGTATAATCCATCTTAAAGTTGTCGGCTTTTCTTTCGGTTAAGAACAGTGAAGTAACCACAAAAGTTCACCAAACAAATTTAACTTAGCAAAGTTCCATTGAATTAAGTCATTGTGTAGGAATCCCGGCGTTTCTCTTTGATGACGACTTTAAGGAATTGCCTGGGTTTCAGAGATGCTACATTTTCTTTAGAGCTACATATGGCTGGCGTAACATATATTCGAATTAGATACGAATTTGTTGAGATAATTTAAACATACACATTCATTGCGGCGCATTGGTATGCTCTACTTAACACTTGTACTAGTAACTGTTAACAAAGATTTCCCTATTTTCGAGGGCATAAATATCTACAGCTAACCAGACTTAGATTTAAGTGCTGTGAACCGATATTAAAGCAAAGTGTTACCTGCCACTATTGTACCGTTTTTGTCAAACTTATAACCTAAAATTGCTAAAAGTGGCTCCGAGGCGGTTACGTTTCGTATGCTCTACCTACCCTATTTGGAAATACAGGCGTAATTTTTGTGCTTTGTGTGCTAATTTAGAATTAATTACAAGAGCGTAAATAATTTTTGATTTATTTCGAGCAACAATGTAATAAATAAGTAGAATAATTTGATACGAGAGAGCAGCGTTCTATGGCAACTTTCACGTCAACAAGTGCGAAGTTTTAAATAAAAACGATGTATATTTTCAATTTATTTATTTTATAAGGAAAATAATAAGTCTAAATTTGTTACTAGAACATAATAAAATGTGATTGTTAGAGCCTTCACTACCTAAAATTTGAGGTTATATCAAAAATAAACGGACATTGTGTCAATTCCTTTTGTTTCTGTCTTCACTGTTGGGTTAGGAAGTTTTTAACACGAAGTAGGTACATAATTCATCGTTTTTGAATGGCAACATTTATCACGTTACTTCGTAAGATCTACATCAAATCTGAAACTAAACGTCAATCAGTAGAGTTGACATTAGCTTTGACGTATGTCCTAAATTCAGGACGTTAGGCAATATAAGGTTAACTTAAAATCGTTTTTGACCTCTATACAGCCCTATAAAGATTTCATGCAAAATTTCATGGCAGTCGGTTTAGCAGTTAAGGTGTGAAAGTGGAAAAAACAAACTCACTTTCGCGTTTTTAATATTAGTAAGTATTTTATAAGCCTAATGGACAAACTCTGCGTTTTGATATAAAATTGACGATACGGCCGCGTAATGAAATGACAAGGTTTTCTACTTTGCCTTTTTTGAGCTCAAAGTATCCGCTGTCTCTGAAACAACTACGTTAAAGTATTTAAAACTTTTGGACATGTATTTTATGAAAATGAAGAAACAAACATATTTAAAAATATCAGTTAGGTGATATTGACATGAAGGGCAAACTCCAGCATGTTTATATGATCATGGTCAATAATTTACTACGTAAGGTACTATACCTATTAACAAATTATAGTGATCTAGTTCTGGTTTTTCTGAACCGTGGTGGCTTAGTGCTTTGACCTGTGGACTCTCAAACAGAGCATTGTGGCTTCAACAAAAGTTACAATCGAAATTTATCACGAGCTTTACGGTGATGGAAAACACAGTAAGAATCTACTCAAATCTGCGCAGCAATTCAACAGTGTGTGTTAAATCCCGCTCGTGCGGGAACTAAGGCCCAAACCCTCTCATTTTGAGAGGAGACCTGTGCCCAGCATGGGACGTAAGTACCTGTATAGGCTAGGATGATAAATAATTTAGGGCAAATTTATCCCAGTAAGCCATGTCTTGTAGAATGCTATTAAGTGAACATTTTAGAGAAAGTAAGTGAAAATGTTTCTAAAATAGACTTGCTCGTGAAAAATGACAAAGAAATAGATTAGCCTAATTTTTTAAGAACAAAAACTTGTAAAAGCAGTCCAATCATCCCACCAGCTGTTACGAGAAACAAATGATCCGTAATACCAACTTGTAATAATGAACTTTAAAAACCTTTTATCATAATAACATTAAGCAGGCGTTCCGAAACGGACCCGCGTCTCGCAACTTCGTTATTAGGGAGAAAAAAACAAAAATATTCTTTCTCGGCGTTTCTTTCCCAGTTTGTTAAGTATTTTGGTATATCGCCGAGATCCCCAGATACCCGAGTGTTGACGGAAATTTTCATACTAACTGTTTATTAGGGAAATTCTTCTCCGCGTAGTGTCCAAGGAAAGTAGGGCAATCACGGGCGAAAATAATAACCATATCTTTTTGTTTTACCGCCTGAGGGTGTATTACGTTCAGTCAACGCAATGTTTTAGTTTCAGACTGGCTGAACTGAAGTAAAACAATCTCCTTGGAAATTTCTAAAGTTAGTGAAATATCTTCTCTCGAGTTGCGGGCGCTGTGAATTCTGATGCAAAAATTCAACATTACACCTGCATAATATCTGCCACAGCGGAGAGTGAAAAAATATCTAACACGTTCAATTGGTCCTAGACAAGATATTTATAAAAATGAAATAAATAAAAATATTTTTACTATCAGACCCACAGATATAGATTAAACTAGATAACGCAAACACCTCAATTTGTATGAAAACCAACCGTGTCACTTTTTATATCTACTGTGACGTCTCAAGAGCGAATTAGCGATGTGAATTACCTGATGTTCGCGTAAAATCGTTTCAAATGCGCCGCCCGCCCGCGCCGTGGGGCTCGAGTGAGTCACTAGTCATGATTAGTCAGTTAGCGGTCAGCCTTTGTATGGGGCCAACCCCGATGTTTGGTCGGGGTTCGGACACACGAAATAGATACATTTGCGTAATTTAGTGTAATCTATATCTGTGATCATACCTTTAACATCCATAGGTATACAACAACATGCATTACAGTAATAAAAATAAAAAGGGATAACGATTATCCCTCTTCCCCACTGGGCACTCTGGGCACGTGCCCAGGGCCCCCTAGTCCTTACTCCATTACCAAACGTTAACCGATAGCTACTCCACTCTCACCTAAAAGTCAGGCTTACCGAATGCAGCATGTTGTGCCCAGGGCCTCTAATAGATCAAAGAAGGCCCTGATTATGCACGCTATGTTAGTACTGGTGACTATACAACTTTAGCCACTGATATGATCATCATTGTCAAACGGAATACGTCCGCTCTTGAACAAAGGCTTCTCCATTACTCATAGAACGACATTATGAACGAAAACTTGCCAGCCGTATCCACCGATTGCCTATAACGCTACGTCTTACAAGGTAAATAAATATCATAGAACACTTGACACCGATTGAACTAGCCGATAGCCCCCAAATTAAGTAAAGGTAACAAATAAACAAACTAAGCAGTGGGTAAGTCTGTGCAACACATAATGATCGAACTCGGAACCTCAACCTGCGTAGTCAGGTTCTCTAACCACTAGGCTTGTCGTCAAAAACAAAAAACACTCATCAAAATAACGAAGTTTAATCAAACAAATGAAAAATGACCCCAAGACATGACAGACAATAGAAGAATAAACCTGAAAGATGCAACCTAGCGAGATCTCTATTGAGACGATTTAAATTTTAATATCTTTAATGCTGGAGACGGCCATCTTGCCTCGGGTTAATAGACTCACAAAGGATGAATAGTTTTGCAGCAGACATGGAAATCTACTTTGATCTATACTAGAATGGTCTGCAGACCTGTTAATTGTAAAGACTGTTGATTTCAAATAAAGTGACTTCGCAAGTGGGTTAGCATTAAATTTGATAAGGAAACTGAAGTGTTAGCCTTCCAAGGTGGTCTCTTTTCTTTCGCAGGTATGTGGAACGACAATACAAAATCAGTATTAGATATTATGCCCGTGCCTTAACATTGTGCCCAGTCTAAAAGTTACGAATGCATACGCGATTGAGAGTTTTATTTTATTGGCAATGTTTCTGTCACTTTTATTTTCTTCTAAATACGGTACAAATTACAAGTGTAGAGTTAGAAATAAAGTATAATTACTAACATAGCAAAAAGTACCTACGAATTCCTCTATTTTTTGAAATAATTAGGTATTTGAAAATAATAGTAAAATAAATAAAAGCTATCGTGGTGTCTGAGTTCTTCAGTGGGTATATTAATTAGCGCCTTGTATAGCAGCTACTCAATAACTGTAGCAAATTAATGGCAATTTGTTAAGCAGCGCAGCATCAAGAGTCAAAGGAAGTCCGTGTTCTAGGAATAATAAATTGCATCTTCGTATACCCTTGATAATAGGAATCCGCTCGTAACAAGGACTTCGTTTTTCATCTATTTGACGTTGAGTTAATAAAGTCTACCTAGATTTTCCGAGAACCAAGCTTTAGCTTTTGAGCTCTGTAGTTTGATTACATTTTAGTACCAGGTGATATGAAAAAAACTGAGCGGATTATGTGTTCGAAGTAATCTCTTACGAATCTCAATTATTTTATCTTGTTTTCATATCTGATTCATGTTTTGAAGAACATTACCTAGCTTAATCTGATCTAGACTAAATCTAAACTACTTATCTTGCTTCTTAATTTACATTTTGAGTTTATCGTCTTAATATTATCAGATGAGATAAAAAAAGTACTTAAGTAATCCAATTGCTAGTCAGTTTTTAAACTAAAGCAACTTCTAGCCTAGGTAATTTTACTACTCATATTGTCATCAATATTGTGATTATAAGTAATCGCAGATCTTAAAATAAAAAAGCGATCTTACTAGCGATCGAATTAGAAACTTTTTACCAACACGTTTCAAATATTAAGTTTCAAACATGCCTTATCTTTGATAACCTTTTTGATTGTATTATTCTAAGAAACAAGGTTCACGATGATGTTGATAAAGATAAGCTTTTAAGGTGATGGCTACTAAACCGACTTTTAAAATTAGTAATTATGATAGTAGTAAAATATCCATAATTTGATGCTTTTTACACACAAAAAGACAAAATACGGGGTAGATAATAATAGTCCATTGCCTAGTCTTCCAGACATCCATTCAGATACAGGAACTAATACAAATAGAATACGTCACAGTAAGTATAACACTTACATAAAATATCACTGAAAATTATCAAACGGCCGTGTGAGAGCATGATATTTTAGGAAGTATAAAAACAAAAGAGAGCACAGAGAAGGTCTAAAGACATAGTTAAGATAGTCTCCATAATTCAATAAAAAAATGTACCTAAAGTTGTTCAAGTGAATAGACTTAACCGTTCCGTTACTATTTAGTATAAAAAGTAAAAGAGTCTCAATAGAATTGGTTATAAAAGTATGCAAAGAATACTTGTGCGAATATAATAGTATGATTATTTTGTCCGAAATGTTTTAAATATGAATAAATTTAAGACTAAAATAGCTAATTAATGGTGAAGCAAAGTCGCAAGCAAAACACAGACACTCTTAATTACAGCGTCACAGCGTAAATAAAACTTAATTACCTTCTGTGGACAGTTAAAAAGTAATTAAAAACGCGATATTACTTGACGAGAATAATTCATCTTCGCATTTTTATACTCCCCAGAACAGGTCTTTAATCTAATTCTTGTAGGAACTGTTGTTTAATCTAGACAATTTAACGGTTAAATATTTTATAGTGGATGGAAAATACCGTTTAAAATGTATTTTTTTCAGAATGATTTTTTTTCTTAAACGAAACAAAAGATTTTAAACATTGAATTAATTGAAGTGAAAACTTTGGCAAATTAAATATTAAGCTAAAATAAAATCTTAGACAGAAATGGTTGTAACGAAGCACTGACAATAAATGGAAGGTTTTTTAGTGACAAATTGTCATATACCCAGCAATAAACTTTTACTGTATGTAGTAAATAGCAGTACTTAAACGATAAAAAGCATGACAGTTAAAATTTTTTGAGCGATTGTTGCAGTTACACATTCTACAATACTTGTAGCTACGAGTATTTCCAATACTTGTACACAATACTTGTAGCTACGAGTATTTCCAAATTGCAGAGTTATAAGATAGCTTAGTTGCTTATTAGCTGCCACGCTACTCACATGTCTATAAAACCTTTCTATTTTTCAAAGTATTTTGCTTTATTACCACATAAAATAACCTGGATACTCTAAAACTATTTCAAAATGACTATTTCGTTGTAATATTCAAGTCTAATGCCCCAAGGAAAAATATGTTAACCCTAAACAAGCCGCTGCTAACAAAACTACTTATATTGAAATTAATCCGCCTAAACGCTAGGCGAGGGATTTTAAGGGACCCATAATCCTATGAGGTTAGGTATTAGGCCTCATAAATTTTAACTAGCCACTGATTGAAAATTAAGTCCTCTTCCCTCCGATTAAAACTTAACTCTTTCATAAGCGAAAAAAATCAAAAAAAATATTTATTTATAAATCAATAAAAATTTACAGCATTACAGAAACTACACTTTAAAAAAAAAACTATTTGTATCTGAGTCAAAGTACCTAGGAAACTAATATTTGTGTTTTCTAATTGATTGATGTAGGCATTACTTTGCGGACTGCTATATTAATGAAATAAAATATTTTACCAAGCTAGAGCTACTCTGCCACCACACGTTTAATACTATGATATCTGTGCGACTAGAAGGTGTTCGTTAAAATAACCACTGATAGCTTTTTTTGGGTGACTGTACTGTATTGTCATCCAAACTGCACATTTGACCACATTCCTTGTCATTAGAAGCACAAGATTTAAAAGCAACTTACATACCCAAAAATATTCCAAGTTGAACAAAAACTCGCAAAAGGAAAATTGTATCATTTATATTAAAGTAGAACTACATATTTCATAATTAAATAGGTAATTATCTATCAGAGTATTAAAACTAAACACAGAATGCAATGACATTGTGAAACTGAATAGTGTTGTAATTTAAAAGTCTGACACCGTCAACAAGTTAATTTTTCAATAGAGCTGCTACTAGCCGGTAAATTATTAACTGGCAACTTTGCCCGACCATAAATCTACCGTGCTCCTGCTGTTCTGATATATGAAGAAAGAGTTAAGAACTTGACCGGTTTAAACGTCAGTCAGTGCGGGATACTGTAGAGGAAGGTTTTTGTTTGTTTTCATTTACGGTCCCGAGTAGTTTGTTGGTCAACAAAAACCAACCTACGAGTACATAGTACAGTCGTATGTTTCCATTTTCATAACATTTTGATGGATAAAAGTATTGATTAGTCAATTTTTTTAAGAATCAACAATCATATAAACAATCATAATTAAATTGATTTAATTATTATTAATAATATAGTTCACCAAACTTTTGCTAGATCAAACCCGTTATAAAACTCTTCCCGTTTTAATCGACTGCTCAAAGGAAATGTTAAGTAGCTAGTTACTGTATGCATACGACATTTTAACTTTCTGACAGTTTGTAATTTACTCGACAATATCTGAAGTCAGAATAGGGCCGCGCAACTTTTGCTTTCAACAAAATTTGCGAGATAGTTCATGAAAATTACTAACTTTGGCGCATTCGACTTATAATTCTGAACTTTCCATGTCGAGTAATGAACCGAGCGAGAATGAACTATAAATTAAAGTAAGCTAAAATTATTGTTCTTTAAAAATAAAACAATTACTTTTACCTTAAAAATTTTTGCGATGCACGTATTTTCTGCATCGTTTACTATGTGTTTAATATGGTGAAATGTAATGAAATATTATGTAGGTAAGTCTAGTTTTTATTACAATGATAATATATGAAAAATGTTTAAAATCCTTGAATGTACCAAATTCAGCAGCTGAAGTTTTTTCTACATTTAGTTAATTACCTAAAAGTTTCAAGTAGGTATAGGTACATTGCTGGGCCCTTACAGGCTTAATGTTGAAGATACTTTTTAAAATCTTGACAACATTTAACGCAATAAACAGTTTGAATTTGAGTTTAAAATTGCGTGAATTGTATTACTACTTATAAAAAGAAACAATATTAAAGCATTCCAAAACCACATAGCATCTGTGAACACCAAATTTTGTAGCAAAAGCGGAACTATTTCGTCATGAGTAAAAGTTGCAGGATAGTGTCAACCCAAAGATATTTACGAGGAAAAGTTTCTACACTTTCTATCATATTAGTGCAACACACAAGCACTTTTGATATATGCGTTTACATCATTGTTTTTGGCCTTATTGAGGCTGATTTGAATTAAATTTGATACGATCCCGCGATCTTAACCAGGTCGTCGCTCCATCTTCTTGGAGGCCTACCGACAGCTCGTCTCCCGGTCCGCGGACGCCACGCCCGAGAACCTTCTGACCCCATCGGCCATCAGTCCTGCGAGCAATTACTGTATTCTTAGTATTGTTTAATAATTAAATATATAACTGATGAACTAAAACATTTTTTTACCGAGGAATCTAATCCAATATCAAGAAAAGTCAGTTTATCCTCTTAGCTACAAACAAGAGCAACTAATTATCCCAGTTTTTAAACCTTCCTTCTATTAGTATCCACTTAAGACCAACTTTCTTCACTTAGGCAAAACTTGGTTCCTGAATAGTAAACTTTAAGCAAACTGGGCAGCAATTAAGCAAATGGCTTCAGTGATTTAGCTGGACGTTCGCCACTTAAATAGTTGCCCGGAGTTGCTGGCAGTTGCGGAAAAAGTTGCCAGGTAAGTTTATGTGTGATCTCTATTAGGGGATAGTTAGCATTAGTCCAAGGGTCAAATGAACAAGGTAAGGTCCTGGGGGGGCGTACGTTGTACAATCAGTGTTAGCAAATATCTGAACAGTCAAACTAATAATGATGAAGATATTGAAATGTCGCATTAATCGAGCAAACTGTAAAATATCTAAAATGATATTCAAACATAACACATGAAGCCTTTGCACAATCCCTTTTTGTGATATTAAGTATGTTTTATTAATTACTAGCTTTTGCCCGCGGCTCCGCCCGCGTGGTATTCGGTTATCGCGCGCTGTTCCCTTGGAAACTGTGCATTTTTCCGGGATAAAAAGTAGCCTATCTCAATCTCGGGCCCATAAACTATCTCTATGCCAAAATCACGTCGATCCATCGCTCCGTTATGGCGTGAAAGAGGGACAAACACACAAACATACAAACACACTTTCGCATTTATAATATTAGTATGGATTTATTCAAACATAACACATGAAACCTTTACACAGTCCCTTTTGGTGACATTAAGTATGTTTTATTAATTATTAGACATCACGAAGTAAATAGCCCTTAAGACTATTATCTATCATATTTATTTTACAATGGACAAATTAAATATGGTCGACGGTGAAATTTCGGTACGGCGCGTTCATCCGGGGCGTTTCCGTTTCCGGTCCCCAAATTGGACGCAATCTCTTTTCTCCCGACTCTCTGTAATTATTCATTTTCAGTGACAAATCGGACTGGAAGTGTCGCCATTTATTTGCCAGAATAAGGGTAATTAATGTACTTTGTTTTTTTTTGTTTCGAAGTTCACTGCAACTCTGGTACACAAATAAGCCGTTTAAACCTAAGGCTGCGTGTACACCAGCCACACAAAACGCAAAATCGTTTTGAATTTTTTGCTACTTTTGAAAAAGTTCAAGTTCAAAATTGAGAAACACAATAGTTTCCAAAAAATCGTCTATCTTCTTGTAATATTATAAATGTGAAAGTTTGTGAAGATGTTTGGGTGTTCGTTACTCAATCACGTCTAAACCTCTGAACCGATTTAGATGAAATTTAGTACAGAGGCAGTTTGAGTCCCGGGAAAGAACATAGAATATTCTTTATCCCGGAAAATTGCATAGTTCCCGCGGGATAGCAATAAACGAATAGTACACGGACGGAGACATAAATATGTATCATTGAAACCACAAAAATTTACCATTATTTACATACATCAATGGGCGGCAATGGGCGGGCCATATAGCACGGAGAGCAGATGGCCGTTGGGGCCGAAAAGTTCTCGAGTGGAGGCCGCGGATCGGCAAGCGCAGCGTGGGACGTCCACCAACGAGATGGACGGATGACCTGGTTAAAGCCGCGGGTTCACGGTGGATGCAGGCCGCTGCCAACCGAAGCAACTGGAAGTCTATGGGGGAGGCCTATGTCCAACAGTGGACGTCCTACGGCTGAGATGATGATGATGACATACATCAAAACAGTCTTGGAATACTCGTTATCTCTGCACAAATTTGATGTTTTAGCTCAGTCATGCCTATATTTAAATGCACAAAACTATCTAGGGATAAAAAACCTCCTTAAACACTTTTGATGAGTGCTAGATAGATAGTTTCTTAATAGATAAAATGTTTATTTGTTACTGCAAACACACACAATCAAAATTACATAAATTAAAAAAAGGACAGTTGTAACTTAAAGTAAACAATTTCATTTGTTTTGCTAAAATATAATACGTAGAAATCTGTAACCAACATCCATCCATTCACCATTTACCCGCATTCTAATTTATGGAATAGCCGCAAGCGGTTAAAGCCAATTAGGTGCACTAACAATAGTACTTTTATTTAATAAATAGGATTCCCAACTCAGTTTACTTTTATCTTTTTCAGTGTCCATATTTATCCGGCTTTGGGTGTCCAACTTGTATTTTTATTCTAGTTGAAGAACACATTTCACAGATTTAAAGTGCTACTGTGTTGAATGACAACGGTTTTTCAAGATTTTAGGTTCAGTCTGCCGTTTATTTACTAAAGCGTCTCTTTCGTTACTGGTTTTTTATTTCTACCCAGTCCTTTAATTAATCGGATCTAGACGGTAAACGTTCTTTCTAGATTTGCTTTAAAACGTTCTGTTGCTTTGTCTACTTAGATTTTATAATGGAAAATACGGTTGAGAAACGCCCGTTTAAGAACGTATTTAATGCATTGAAAGAACTCATAGAGATTGAGTGTTAGTGTTGAAAAGTTTCTATTTTTCATCTACTTTATTTTTTAACCATGCAATCCTATAAAGTTAAGTATTTTTGTGCTTGTGACTAACAAAATATTTTCTATAGGGATAAAATCTCAAAACAACAGCCGCTGAGCTTAGAATCATGAAATTTGAGTGACAATGAAAACCACGTAAGTATTAATTTTCGGGAATTCCCATGGGAATTTTTAAAAATCCCAAATTTTCAATTCAGCTTCTGGATCTAATGATTTAAGTGTACGAAGCCGCGGGTAAACACTAGTCTGTATAATAAAACTTCAAGAACACAAATATATCACTCTTGAAACCCGATGCCAATACCTAAATCGTTACAGAGCTGGATCCAAAGCTAGTCTTATTCGTGAAACAGTCACTTGAAACTTGTATCAAAACCGAACCCTAGCACGTATCACGAGATCCACTTACTGCGGAACAAACATTTCCGTCCGTGGCCGGTGGATGTTTTATTCACGAGTTGAAGAGTAACTAGAGTCAGAGCCGACAAGTTGAGGGCTAAGCCGACGCACATAGGTACTGCTGGTGCATTTCTATCTGTTCGGTACAGCGCCATCTATAGTTCATCTGCTGAACTAGATAGCTTGCTAATTAATTATAATGATCGATGCCCCTTGACATTCGTGAACCTCATTAGTTCCAAAATAAAACACAAATGTGGTGGCGCTAGTATCGCGCATCAATATAAATAAGGTTTTTAAGTTTTTTTGTCACTGTTCCATTACAATCGGCTTCGAAGTAAAAGGTCCAAATATCCAACCGATCTCTCATTTCGGGCACCCAATTTTACAGTATCTTAAATACAGAATACCTTAACTCATAATATGTAGAAAACTAAGTTTTGCTCGCGGCTTCGCCCGCGTGGAATTCGGCTCAGGAACTGTATTTTTCCGGGATAAAAGTAGCCCATGTCACTCTCTGACCCATAAATTATCTCTATGCCAAGAATCACGTCGGTCCGTCGCTTCGTTTTGATGTGAAAGACGGACAGACATACAAACACACTTTCGCATTTATAATATTAGTATAGAGTTTGGATATGGGCCTATTTGACTGATGACTTTAGCATTTTGTGTAACGATATACTTAATAACCGAAGGATGACGAAAAGGAGGAGAACGGGCTCTGCATGATAAGGCCCTGTTTAGACTTGCAAGAAAAATTGTGCAAGTTGTATTACATTGTGAGGTCGTAAAGAGAACGACTTTGAAGAGCTCAATCAAACGCAAGCAATGTAATACTACTTGCACGATTTTTCTTGCACGTCTAACTGGGCTTTATTATACGTGTGTAAAAGATGGACGTAGCTTTGGTACACGTGGAACAACATAAAGAGGTTAGTAGATTTGTAGCCAAGTAACGCCAGAATCAATCAATTTATAAGTGTTCTGTCACTTGTTTCGAAAAATTTTCAAAATTTTAGCATTATGGTCCGAAAGTTTATGGACATAGTTATAGGTAAGATATTCAAAGTCAAAGTCTCTTTATTCAATTTAGGCTATAACAGCATATATGAACGTCAAAAAAAAATCTGCCACCGGTTCGGAAAAAACCTCTGTTGAGAAGAATCCGGCGAGAAACTTAACGAGGTATTTTTTTTTAAACAGATTCACAATATTTATAAATATTTTATTTATAAATATTTTATTCGTAACACACAGGCGTGGAGAGTAAGACACCCGGTGAAATTACTGGCACTTGAAGTATCCCATCTTAGGGCTCTAGGTTGGCACACATCTGCAATACCCCTGGTGTTGCAGATGTTTATGGGCGGTGGTGAACTCTTACCATCTGGGGACCCACTTACTCGTTTTCCATCCAGTCGAATAAAAAAAAAACACATACAAGAAAACATCCTCACACATCTCTGGTGGAAACGCAGCCTTACTCTGAATACTGTTTTGCTGTAGTGAGTTTGCCTTTCCGCCATCACAATAGCGCTTTCCGATCACGAATACAAGACTACCTCTACTTATGGCACGCTACCAAATATGCAATTCCTCGTTAACAATTTGCAAGACTGTTTACATGCGAGTGAAAATAATCTGAGAGCTGAATGTTGAGGACTTTTCAGATGAAACCGTGAAATCTTTTGGTGTTTTTGGTAAAGTGTTTATTACCTACTAGCTTTTGCCCGCGGCTTCGCTCGCGCAGAATTGGTGTGTAGCTTAAACCTTTTTTGATCCCACAGGAATGATACATTATTTCAGGATAAGAAGTAGTCTTTATATTAATACAGGGTATATACGAGTATTACCCGTATGCCAGAAATTTTAGGCCTACTAGATTAAAAATTTTGAAAGTTAAAAACAATATGGCAAACATTGTCCTTGGGAATAATATAAGGGCACTAAGAAGGAATTTTCCGAAATTCTCGAAATATCTTTTTTTTCCTCGGGGGTAAATTTTAGTCAAGCATACCTAACAAACAACTCTGAGTATGCCATGTCTTCCAAACCTGACTGTTTGTATCGTAGTACATAAAACTGCGAGCTCAATACTTTATGCTGGTCACGGAGACACCCGCTGCCACTGATGGCACCCTACCAAATATCCAATTTCAAATTCCGTTAACAATTTGAAGAAATTTCGTGCTTTCTCGGGCTTTATTGTGGTGGTTCCTCGTGTTAGCTGAGACGAATTGCTTGGATGGGATTGTGTATGTATTTACCTTTTTTAACCTATAAAATATCAACGTGACTGGTTGACAAACAGCGATCAAAACACTAGAGCTAGAGTCTTGGAATTAGCTTGAATTTGGACTCAATAGTTCGGTGAGATTTTCGAAAATCTAGCGGAGTCGAACTAGCCTGTTTTTTTATTCTTCCACGGGGATTAGCCTAAACCCCCAAATTTTAAAAGTAGTCTTAAAAACACTAAAAACACCGCGAAACCAAATAAACTACTCGTATTCTTAAAATAAACAAAAGCAAAATAATAGAGTAGCGATATAGACATAGTTAGAATTGGATAATGATGTCCTTTTATTTTGGTGATATTAGTATAATTACGCCTTAACCTCTAAAAATAGCATTTGCCTATATTTTGCTTACATACAAATAAAAAGAGAAAATCTTAATCATTCTCGAGATTGGTGCAGTCGCCATGAAACCCTCGTTTTAAGCAGACTCAGTCCGTAGTTCCATTTAATTTATCCTTTAAGAAAACAAAACACAATCTAGTGGTTTGCCGCCATTTTATCGCTGCGAGCGAACAAGCGAGCGCTAAACCGAGACAACGTTCGCTTGTGGCGATAAGCTGAGCGAGCGTCGGTTTTCCGTTTAGATTAGGGTGGCCAAGCGTTCCGGGACAGGGACAATCGGTTGGAACACCGGCTGGGTTTCCAGTTCCGCTAAAGCGACCGACGAAATATTTGATGAAGTTCAATAGTGTGAAACCTGTCGGATCGGATCGTTCCCTACTAAGAAATTGTTTAATTGCAAGTTCTTATTTAACTTGCAATTTTCATTTGTAGACAAATTGTCTTCAAATCTCACTATATACAGGTATATTTAGTTTTGAAGATAATGCAAGTCCTAAAGTGAAAAAAGCAGCAAAAATTAGCAGAATGTTTTAAAGACATTTTTTAATAAAAACTTATTTATTATTACATTTCTCTGCATTCTGAATTGGAAATGTTCTTTTTTCATAATCGTGTCTCTCACCTTGTTTAATTAGTTTATAAAAATCCTGGAAAATGTCCCGTTCGCTGTTTATACTATTATGGTAACCTAAGCCTAGATTAAGCCCGTCGCACGGCCGCCCCACAAATAGCCGCCAAAAATAAATGCAAAATGTCGGCTACGGTTTTCGGGTCATCAAAGCATTTGCGCTGGATTTTTAGGAAATTTTTACTGAAAACTTGAAATTTTTCGGCAAATCGGATGAAGCTAATAGTTAGTTTAAATAAACGAATATATGTTCGCTTTTCGAGGGTGCAATTTGCATGGATATTCTATGTAAAACTATGTAAAAATAAATACTTTTTCATTCATTCATTTAAATTATCAATTAATAGTATTTTATGCAACACTTGTATTGATGTTAACTTAACAGTGACGATGCTAAAAAATACGTATTTCGTTTACTTATGATGGAAGCCATATGTATTATCTACGGAAAATGTTTCTTTTGTTTAAAAACCATATGAATTAAGGAAGTAGCTGCACCTTAGCCTGTTCGAACGTACAAATTTTAATTAAGAAAAAAAATTAAGTGGTTCCAGTATCGTTTTAGCAACATTACGATACAGTGCTGTTATGGGGAATAAACAATATAGACTTTTCTAAAATCTTGTTATGTGTGTTCTTATATTACTGTTCGGGATGAAGTACCAGTAAATCACGGATACCAGTATTGGAGTATAAAAATAAAGTAACATACTCAGCAAGGATATGCGGATATGGGGAAGCACTTTCGTTGAAGGAAGTTTAACTACGAGGTCGATACGATAACATCATCTCTATTTGCTGGCTTTCATTCACTTTAAATATTTATGCTAGAAAGTATTAAATATCGTACAATCTGCCACTACCAGTTCCGAAATTAGTTTCTGTTTCAGAAAACATTAAATTTGTTAATAAGTACTTAGATATACTTTCTTCAGCATCATCAACTTTATGGTCCAATAAAAAATTATCATGCTAAAATGTCGAAACGTTAATATAATATTTAACAACATTCGATGTCTAAAGGACTTTCAAGAGTTGGCAACATTTCGCTTCGAATTAAAAGAGTTTGCGCCCGTTACAAACCTTGCAAAATCCATTTGCGAGATTGAAAACATCTACAACTAGAAATTAATATTAAAGTTTAGAAATGAGAAATTTTCTTGCTATTGACATTTCTACCGTTTAGTGCTCGGTGATTTATTTTTACTTCGGAATGAAACAGAATTAATTCTAAATAGTCGCATTTTGCAAACAAATAATACTTTTTACTAAAACTTTTTAAATTTAGCTAAATTTAAACAGTTTTAGAAAGAAAAAAAGAAAGAAATCAATTATTCGTGACAGAGTCCTCAAGTTAACTAAAAAGGATTGTTATCATCCAGTGTCAAGACTATTGGTAGGTATTAGAAACATCCATCTAATCCAAACTCTATAAACAACGCAAGCTTCCAGAACTTTCCAAAGCGATTCCTCAACCGTCCTGTCTAATTCCTCATACTCGGTATCTGAAGTACCTACCCAATCTCAATAAACTACTTACACTGTTACCTTGATTGTAGCTCTAAATAAGTTTCGGGTTTACCTTAAAGAATCACCTTTTCTACTTACCTTTTCGTGGATGACTAACTTTTGCCGTTTGTTATCTGACCTCCCCCGAATGATCTTGAGAGGAAGGGTCGAGGGTGTACCTGAAATTTTGATACCTAGAAATACCCAACTTTGTACTGTACATTTATAGGTACGGTTATTTTCAATGGATGAATTATTACTGTCTCATGTGCAAATGTAATGATGAAGTTCAAAATTTGTTTCCCTCATCTAGTCTGCCAGTATTCCTTTTAAAATCATTCCATCGAGCCGCAGTCGAGCCTAGTACTACTTTAAGGGGCTGTTTCACAATCCATTGATTAGTGTTAGCTGATGATTAAATGATGCCGTCTCTATTTGTTTCATTTGAATAGATGGAGACTGCATTACATTTAACCGTCAATTAACACTAATCAATGGATGGTGAAACAGCCCCTAATTATTTGAAATTTGTGGGGTTAATTACGCGGCGATTGGCGCAAAAAGTTTCAATCACCGCTTGGTGGATGTAAATAAGCCAATCAGAATGCGCTAACTTCGGAAATAGCCTGAAGTTGATACATCGTATTGGTTGTTTATTGGCTGTCGGTCCCTTTAGTGCTAACTCCGGAATGTGCCGTCAGCTATAAAACCCGGACAAGTCCATTATTGGGGTCAACGCCATTCGTCTGCGCGGTTGATTTTTGGTTGTTGCATTTGTGTTTAAAATCGTGCAATTTCGTGTTTCGTACATTTTACTGTTAGTAACATAAAAACATTTTTTATTTGGCCTAATCCAAGTTCGTACTGGCCATCAACATTCAACAATGCCGTGTAATACTTAAAAAAAATGCGTTCCTTTTTCTGTTATAAGAAAGGAAGCACGTCTTTTTTGGGATATTGATGTTGTTATAAAAACATAGGGCACTGGTTCAAATCCGGTTCGAAAGGACCAATAAATTATAATACCACAATCACAGTCCACAATGGTCACATTGTTTCGTGTGTGTGTGTTTTAATAACATAGGAGTTTTTCTTGAAAATAATTTAATAGCTGCACTTAACGATAAAAACTTAGTCGCTTTGTGCATTTCTTATACTATGAGATAATTAGAAACAAAGCCGAACGGTACTATCTTTACGGGCTAAATGATTCCGAAGCCACGCTGAGCCATGCGATTGTATGTTGCCAGAGCTGGGCTTATGCCTTTGCCTTTATATCTCTCAAGCTCAGGCCTCAAAGAAAGTGTTCTGCGAACGTTTTCAGCTACTCAGATGAAAAATCCGTACTGGTATTACAAATATTACTGTTTGTTTGTTTGTTTATTTATATAAGCGTTACTTTGTGGAAGGTCAAATATATATATATATGCAATTAATCAAAAAAAAAAATCAAAAATGCTTTATTTCATTCCACACAATCAATGGGTAGGGTGACAAATGGAGAGGCCTCCCAGTAGGTGTTTTGCACCTGTGTTAGGAGGACTAATGAGGATTGGAGGATTAATGTGAAAAAAAAAGTTATCGTAAGGTCAAAAGATACATAATCATCCAAATACTAATAAATATGTATAAAGCAAGTCCAAAAACTTGTATACAATGAAAAATAAGTACATACTTCGTATACCGCTGATAATAGTTTTGGTTGTAGAATTTTGATTGTTTACATATTTTAGATTATCATGTTGGATCTATAGGCTCGGATGATGATGATGATTACAAAATAGTCACCTACCAGTTATGAGCATGCAGCGAATGACGTCACTATTGTCTAATTACAATAAAACGGAATCGGAGCATCACCCGCATGAAGCTTATTGCTTTGTTCCTCAACACAGCCTTTGAGATCCAACTATACGGGCCATCTTAGACCCGGTACAAGGCTGGCCTATATTTGAACTGTATTACCACCTTCTTTAGAGACGCACGCTGATTGGATGTTAAAAACGATGCGAAGACGTAATTGGTTAATTCATAACGCTTACTCGCGCTTGTAAAATGAAGTATCGAAAATTTCATTGATGTGTTTTGTTATAAAATCTGTCTCATACTCGTAAAGGCATAAAGTTTTGTTGTCATTTAATTTTGTCATCGCAACTTTATACTTTTTCAGGTGGTAGGACCTTGTGCAAGGTCCGCCAGGATTGCTACCACCATCTTGCTCGCTAATCCTGCCGTGAAGCAGCAGTGCTTGCACTGTTGTGTTTCGGCGTGGAGAGTAAGACAGCCGGTGAAATTACTGGCACTTGAGGTATTCCATCTTAGGCCTGTAGGTTGGCAACGCATCTGCAATACCCCTGGTGTTGCAGATGTTTATGGCCATAATCTCTTACAATCAGGAGGCCCACTTGCTCGTTTGCCATCCAGTCGAATAAAAACATCGTTGGCGAAACATAAAAAATGTTGATAAACATTCGGATCACAAAAGACACCACCTTAACGAGAGCAGAAGGGACGAATCGAATGAGACATGTGGAGGAGTAGAGAAAATTTTGACAACCCGTTGGGATCGAATTGTGTTAACTTAGACAAATATACATTATACAGTTGTATACACAGATATTTAACCGTTTCCTTTCTGGAGCTGTTTACCTTTGGCTACGGTTTATATAAATAACGTATTGAGTATTTACATTTGTAGACTCGCATGTTGTAGGCATGTCTGTAACTTGGCCGTGAATTGGTGCCGCGAGGGAATTCGCTGTCTATTCAAGGGCACGTTTTATTATAGATCATGGACGATAAATTACTGTGCTTATAGCTTTTATACACAGGAGGATACTTCAGATAATTGTAGTTACTCTTACTTGTATTGTCAATAACGGATTTCAGACTCCAACACAGTGGTATGGACCAACCATCACACCATTTTCCAGTGTCTTCATGAAGGTTTACTACTCCTTAACGAACGATCACAACCACTGCCAAAAGTAAAGTGACTTAGAATAGAAGAAAGAGGCACCAACGGGACTTAATCCCATTCCACTAATATTATAAATACGAAAGTTTGTAAGTCTGTTTGTTTGTATATTTGTTTGTTACTACATCACGTCTAAACCATTGAACCGATTTAGATGAAATTCGTTTTTTTTTATTCGACTGGATGGCAAACAAGCAAATGGTATACAGATATTTTGAGTTCCGTAGAACAGGATAGTTTTTATCCGGGAAAATTTCATAGCTCCAACAAATGGATAAGAAAGTGATCTATACATGGGTTACGTTTTTGCTAAATGAAACATGGCCCATAAAAATTAAAAATTACATGATAAAGATAGCAACTGATTCAAGCGTTAGTTACAGAAGGCTCATATCAATGATTATAATTTTGTGGTAGGAAATAGAATAGGTTACCTAAAGGTTTAAAAAAAAAACTACTCAAAGACAATTGTTCTAATTTGATATCATTTCGTTCCGGTAAACATCATTCCTACTAACCTAAACTTGTTTTTTTTTGCTAAGTACAAACAAAATACTTCATCATCATCATCATTCCAGCCTACATACGTCCCACTGCTGGGCACAGGCCTCTTCTGAGTACAAAATACTTAATTATTTTTAAACAAATCCCATCCATCAATCCGTCCTTCGGGAAACCATAATCCAAACTCATTTACCCAAATACACCTCAAAATGTTGATGCAGCATCGTCATTGATTCCATTCCAATGACTTGCCAAAAGACACCATTACTTATCTCGAGTCTTGACTTTAAATGATTTATGGTTTTAAACTAATGACGTCCTTAAGGGTGAGCAGTCTAAGATAAAAGTAGGATGAGTTTTAATTTAGAGTGTAACAGGTTTAAAATACTTTAAAACGAAATAGGGAGGCGATCTAAGGCCTTATTGTGTAACGTACTTGTAATTAAAATCGTTTGCACCACTTCTTTCTGTCACACGGTATAAGACGAGGGTAGAAAGAGAAGGTGAATGTAGTCGCGAACATCAGCGCATTAGATAATACGACCTCAGGCTTTACATGAAAACAAAAATGTATCACTCAAACGTAGACTGTGTGGGTAAAAGAACAAAGTTAAAAGATCATATTTTATCAAATGTTCCAGCTATCACAGCCAATCAATACAAAAAAAGTGCGCAGAGTTAAACGTTCCGAATACAGCATGAATTATTTTTAGACAGCATTTATTTCCAATCTCGGATAAAATATATTTGCAAAACCTTTTAGGGACTCCTTTTTTTAACTTAATCCGAACAACGTTACATACTGTAATTGAACGGTTAAGCTCTTATCGGGCTCCAAATTAAACCTTTACTGCGATGGCCGGGACACCGTAAAATTGTTCCGCTTTTTAAATTTTCCGCACAATAAAACTGTTATGAGCTGTCGGCGCGATTGTTATAATATTTTTAAGCACCCGGTTAACCGCAAGTCGTTAAAGGAACGAATTCATTACGCTTATCCGTGTTACAACTTTAGCGAATCTGCTTTCAATGTTATTCAATAAAATGTCGATAAGAAGAATTCCTATTGAGTTGTTAACATCATAATCATATCGGCCGTAGGACATCCACTGTTCGACACAATACTCCCCCATATATCAGTTACTTTGGTTGACATCCGTCGTGAACCTGTAGTTTTAACCAAGTCATCCCTTCATCTCATTGGTCGACGTCATATACTGCGCTTGCCGATCCGCGGCAGTAATCACTTAGTACTATCATTTATTGTGCATAGACACGACGGCCGATAGAGCAGTGAGATTCTGGAGTGGTGACCACTAATCGGAAGACATAGCTAAGGTATATTCTATTTGTTATTATTGCTATTATTCCCCTCAATGGCGACTAAAGCTTGGGACAATGTCAATTAAATTAAAGATAAATATATTCTTCTTCACGTTATACGGTGATTTTAGTTTTTGCAACTTGATAGCAAAATTCCAGAAACCACGCGTAGACAACTTGCGCATTAAAAAATGTCAGACACGAGAGCAATATAGAATTTTATGATCACTGTTCACTGTTAAGGTTAATTGCCGCATAAAACACTTATCAAAATTATACTTCATAGTTGAAGTAGAAATACCAAAATTAGATATTGTCTACATCCGCCATGTTAGAATGCTACAAATCGAATCTTATTCTATTTGTTTTAAAATGATTCAAATGACAGATGCCAAACTGATGGAACTAGAGTACCTCCTACTGTTACGCAAATTATCGATACTAAGTACATCCTAGTGCTAAAAGTAGCAATAGCATTATTTGCTGGTTTAAACGTTATGCTATCGCACTGAAAGTCTTATTTGAATTTTTTTATACAATTTATTCAACACTTGGAGTGTCACTTTCCGACTCTGACGAACAATCGTGCAAATTAATAATATGTTCGTTTATTTTACCGCTTTTGTTTTTCCCGATAACCCTCACCTCTAGCAAATTGCAGCCTATTGAAACAACGTTGTAAGGACGTTCATTAAGGAAAGTAAGTTAATATAACACAGTACCTACGCAGTAACATAACAATTTTGAAGCAAATTTGAGTTCAAATGTTCAAACAATCAGCAGTTTTAATGTGATTAAATTTTTTCAAGCATTATAGTCTGCTGGAAAAAATGGAAAATTAGTTACCGCCTCACAAAGTTACATAATCATCATGTGTCATTTGAATCATCTTAGAACAGAGTATAGGATGTACCCCTAAGACCGGCCAAAGATCCAGTGAAGGTTATGGGAACCAATTAGATTCTGGCAACGCAGGATCGAATCTTACAGCATTATTTGGGGGAGAGCTTTGTCTAGCAGTGGACGTCTTCTAGCTGATGAATCCGATGATGATGATTATGGTGTCGATGTCACTCAGAGCCCAGTGTTTCTCAATCTGTAGGTCGCGACCCCCCTTAGAGTCGCAGTCACATTGTTATTGTGTATGATTATTCAATGTTTATATTAAATGATATTGTAACGGATAACTCACGTCTTAAATCAGTGACAATAAAAATGACGATAAAAATGTGGGTATTTGTTCGCCTGTGTTAGTTTTGCTTGCGTATTGCGCGTGTTGCGGCAGCCGCCGAGTCACGTGCTCCATTGATAAAGGGTTTCGAAATAACCCGAAACATGTCGAGCTAAACTCGATTTAAGACGCGAGTTATCCGTTACAATATCATTTAATATGAGTGAGTCTCACGGTAGTTTCATTATCAAAATGTTTATATTATTATCGTAAACCTTTTATTTATAAATGTAGGTAAGCAAGAAGGTCGCCAAATGTTTTTCAGACCTAGGGGGCTCGCGCCCTGAAATTGTTAGAAAAACACTGCCGAAGAAAACTTGTTTTCAAAAAGACTTATTTGTTTTTGGCGCGGTACCGAGCATTTATAATTAATTTAAGCGTGTCGTGCTGGGAAGGCTTGTTTGTGTTCGGGCGGTGCCAGATGGGCAGCGCATATCAGGAAGGGATCTAATAAGTTTGGAAAAAGGACAACAGACGGGTGCTGCCGTATTGGATAAACAATGGTAACATCGTAATAATGTGTCTTATTTGTATTTACCCAATTTGCCTTCGTTACATATTATTATACCTAGATATTTTCCTAGCACGAACTAAACGTTGTAAGAGTTTGACCAAATAAAAACGTCGACAGTCCTGTTATCGATAAGTACCAATTCAACGTCATAGAGGTTATAAAAAGAGATATATATAAACACTTATTTTTCTATGAATATACTCGTAAAGTCTGATTATTTTTTTACGCTGGTAATAAGTGGAGCAATTAAATGATATGTGTTTTTTTTACTTATCTATTTATACTACAATCAAGACAAACAAAAAAAGACAATACACCTTGAGAGCGTCATTTAGGCTGCTCTATATAAACCATTAACATATAACGCGAGCAACGATATTTTTGGGTATTTTGGACTAGTACCCATGTTAAAGGGTGATCGAAACTGGTAACAAAAATTTACTAATCAGGATTACTTGGATACGTGCGACTGTGGCGCGCAGGGCATTCGACGGGTTATAAGTGTACGGATTAAGTTCAATTTATACAAGATCGGTGGCTCGCGGCGTCTAGGTAGGTAGTTGGTATCAGGCTGTGATTGTATGTATGTCTTGTCGTTGAAGTGGTATGTGCTTATCGATAACAGAACTGTCGATGTTTTTGTTTGGCCAAACTCTTGCATTATTTCGTTCGTGCTAGGAAAATATCTAGGTGTACATATTATATTTACTTGATATTAATCGATAATCGTAATCTCTTAAGGATTTGAGAGAGAGAAAATGGAGAGAGAGAGAGAGAGAGAGAAAACGCAAAAAAATTGATCAGCACAGATTTTTCTTTTATTCGAATGGATGGGTCTCCTGATTGTAAGAGATCACCACCGCCAATAAACATCTGCAACACCAGGGGTATTTCAGATGCGTTGCCAACCTAGAGGCCTGATTAATAAATGATAACTATGATGGCTATCATGAAAAATAGACATGCACAATTCACGTCTCTAGCTAGATTCAGCGTCTTAGATTTCAAAATTTTACATGCGTTTCAGTTTTCGTGTGAATAGTTGAATACCGAGATAAAATGTAACAATTGTATGTAAATATGTAAACTCTTCATTACACATAAAAATAAAATCCGCACCGCGCCATTTCCACGCTACTTACCTATAGATGTAGAGTTTTGCGGGGTAATATCAGACACATAAATCACACAACCCATCTATCACCACCACACTATACTGGCGCGTTTCAAACTCAACCAGAGCTCGTCTTCAGAGCAATACAACCGTTCCCATACTACTAAACGTTAGAGTCTAACTCTTATTGTGTTTTCCGTCTGGATGATTTCAATCCGACAGATTCCGGGCAGGGCAACCACTTCGAGTCTTTTTCACTCGTCTTAAAATGGCCTATGCAGCCAATTTGGGTAGTAAACCTTACATTTACGTTATTAACCTTACAAAAAAGCAACAATTGTACCTCCAAAATATGACCCTCAAATGTAAATATTATTATGCAATAACAGGTAATTTTGTATGTAGAGTGGGCCAAATTTTTTTCCGCACAATATATTTCCCTATATTAGCTCATTAACTGCGAGAAAAATTGACGATAAAAGCTCTTTCCTCCTATTGGTTATACGATTAGCAAGACAACCTTTGAAGAAAACGAGGCATATTTAGTTAATAATATATTTAGTAGGTGTACCAGAGGCACCTAAATGTTGTTTAGCACGGAAATTGATCCTAATAGACGTGTATTGGAAGCTTGCGTGCAGTGATCAACAGAAGTGGGCCTCAAGCGCCAAATGAGCAAGTACCCTCATGCATAATCAACCGAATTAGATTAGATCCTGGTCTTCATTTAGATGACTATATGTTACTTCGATCAATTTAATCTTTCGTTTCTTTTCTACAAGAGTTTACGTACCTACATACATAGGGTTGTTTTCATATGTTTTTAGGGTTCCGTACCCAAAGGGTGCCAACGGGACCCTATTACTGAGACTCCGCTGTCTGTCTGTATGTCTGTCTGTCTGTCTGTCTGTCTGTCTGTCTGTCTGTCTGTCCGTCCGTCCGTCTGTCACAGGGCTCTATCTCTTAAGCCGTAAAAGTTAGACACTTGAAATTTTCACAGATTATGTATTACTGTGGCCGCTATAACAACAAATACTAAAAATAAAATAAAGTTACAAATTGAAGGGGGTCATCATACAAGAAACTGGTTTTTTTCGCGTTTTTTGGTTGCTAGGTGTTATTATCCGTTGCTAAGGCGACCGAGTCGAATATTTATCTTTAGGTTTGCAATTTTAATGATGTTTTATAAAAGTTTCGATTATATAATTAGTGAATGTCTGGGTTTATTCGTTTTGTGCAAAATTAATCAAGCAATTTATAAACCACAAACCTCAATGAAGCCAAGTTTGATAAAGCATTCGTCAAATCCGCACTGTGCTAATTCACTGTTTACCTATTGTTTTTTTACACTAAAAAAAATCACACTAAGTATTTAACACTATTTACAAGGTTTATAATACGTTTTAAAATTTATTCACTCTAGTCGAGCTTCTTATTATTTAATTACACAACATACGAAGTCGCCGAATTTCCCGCGAATGATTTTTTTTAATTTTATTTTTTTATAGCCGCGCCCTGCCTTGCGAGGGCAAAGATTTCAGAAGCAAACAGCCAAATCCAAAGAGGTTGACAATTCAAATTGTTTTTTACTCGAAATACTTGCACAAGTGCTTACATTTCGGCGATATTTTTAAATTATAAATCATAAATCATTTATTTGCATAAAAACATGGTACATATTTTGTGGTAAGAAAGAAAGAGAAGCTTTTCTTTAGCTTGCCCTGTTTGTTTATTTATTTATTTATTTATCGTTTTTTTGGGTCAGATCTTGGAAGCTAAATTTCATCCACTTCCAATGGTCTGATTGACTTGAAATTTGGCATACTTATGTAAATTTGGAGACAATATAATGATCTGGTAGTGACATCTTGGTGGTCTTGCCGGGATCGCCTCTGCAGGAGGGAACTCCTCAATAATTAATAGTACCGACTTGAAATTTGGTACAAATATCTAGTTTAGATGACAATGCAAGTACAGTCAACAAAAAGTACATTCGGCAAAAAAGCTTGTATTAAAAATGAAATTTTAACAAAAACTTATTACAAGCATTATAATATTTATTTGCAGTGTGATGTAACTAGGTATGTTTGCTCGGGTGGAATCTTTCAACTCAAATTTTCAACCGATTGAGCTGAATTTTACACGCATGTATAAATCCGATGACAATGCAATATTATTATGCCGTAGAGCTGATCTGATGATGAAAATTTAGATGTTCGCCATAGGAACTCTGTAATAAAACGACACAACCGCAACGTACGGAGGTTCGGAACCCTACATGCGCGAGTCGTTTGCACTCGCACTTGACCGATTATATTCTTATTAGATGTTATTAGTAACCAATAGTCTTTAAGCTTTAATAAAATGTACTTTATCACAGCCTGACAAGACGGAAGAAAACAATTTCTTCCTCATCCAGTATTTCTTCAATATCAGAGTATTTTAATTCAGAATTTGAGCTTATCACTGAAGTGTATTCTTGAGAAAATAACAATGTTGCGTATTAATTTGGGAGATTGCCCCATCCCGCACCTGGGGCTGACGTATTGTATTGACGTTTCATTGCTCGTCCCTTGCCCTACTTCTTTAAGTACAGTTTTATTTCTCCGACGTGAAAGTCCTTCGATTTTTATAAAACAGTTACTCGCAAATGTTATTTGGTATAAGTGGGGATATGGGGAGACGGTATTTAGTAGCGACTTTAATTGAAAATCATTTTATCTGAATCATTATGACTGGATTAATTTTCAACTAACAAAACTAAATATAACAATATAGAAAACTAAATATAGTTAAAATTATAATTACGTGGACGATGTGCTTACGTGCCGACAATGCGGACGATACGTTCACAGCTAAGATAGCTATGTAAGCTATCTTAGAGCGCATGAGCACCAATCAAATAATTAGATGTTGTGTAATACAAATGCGAGATATTGAATAAATCACTTTATTGAAGTAATTTAAATATAAAAATGCACAGAGCACAGCCAGCGAATAGGAAGGCTGAGCAGAGAGAACAAAAAAAGGAAACATAGACAAACCTATGTTTTTTCTTAAAACTAAAAATGTTGCTATTCTACAATAATAACATAAAAGTGTTTTTACACGCGTATTTGTATATGTCCAGTCTTGTACTGAACATAGTTGGGCCGGGCGAGATGGACTAATAACGCTATGAAGATAAGATAATATAAAAAAGACTCTACATTACCTTAATCAAGTGGTAGTGGACAAAATTTTGTTACAGATCTTACATAAGTTTTATTACCCCTCCTTACCTCGGCAACTCTTACTTTATTATCCTTGCCAGGAAATATTTCAACAACACGAGCCATAGGCCAAACAAGTGGAGCTGTATTTATATCCTTAACTAATACTAAATCGCCAACTTTTAGATTTGGCGAGGCCTGTTTCCATTTGGGACGGCTTTGAAGTTGATTGAGATAGTCTTTTGACCATGATTTCCAGTAATCCTGTTTTAGCTTGGTTACAATATTCCAAAATTTTAAACGATTAACTGGAATGTCTGTTAAATTTACGTCTGGATAACTTGTAAGAGCCGCTCCAATAAGAAAATGACCAGGTGACAAATATTTACCCTCATTGGGGTCTAAAGTTAATAAGGGCCTAGAATTTAGAACTCCTTCAATTTGTACAATTACAGTATATAACTCTTCAAAAGTAAGACATAAATTACCTATTACACGCTTTAAATGGTATTTTAGACTCTTACAACCGGCTTCCCATAATCCTCCATGATGAGGCGAGTAACTAGGTATAAACTTAAAGCTAATATAGTGTTTAGAACAGTAGCTAAACACAGAGTCTCTATGTTTTTCAGAAGATTGCAAATTATACAATTCTTTTAAAGTATTTGCTGCTCCTTTAAAGGTTTTCGCATTATCACAATAAATTGTAGTAGGCATACCACGCCTTGATATGAAACGATCGAGGCATGCCAAGAAAGCTTCAGTAGTGAGGTTAGACACCAACTCTACATGTATAGCTTTAGTCGTAAAACATACAAATAACGCTACGTAACTCTTCATAATTAGAGGTCGCCTTATTCTAGCAACTTTAGTCGAAAATGGACCGCAGAAGTCAATGCCGACATGCTGAAATGGCCTAGAAGAAGTGACTCTCTCAGGCGGCAATGACCCCATCAGCTGCTTGGCAGCTGCAGCCTTCATTCGTGCGCACTTCACACACTTGTGTACTACCTTTTTAACCTCCCTGATGCCATTAATGATCCAAAACTTTTGAGCCAGAGAGCTGAACACCAGACGGGCACCACCATGTAAGAGCCGTAAATGCTCTCTTTCTATAAGAAGGGTAGTAAAGAAACAATTTTTGGGAAGAATAGGCGGGTGCCTCCTATCATGCGGAATGTCAGCATTCTGCAGCCTGCCCCCCACGCGGAGGATCCCCTCCTGACAAATATATGGATGAAGGTTACTAATTCCAGACTTAATAGTCTTGCCTGAAAGCAACGTCTCTATCTCTTTAGCAAAATGTTGCCTTTGAAAACATTTAGTAATAACTAGCAGTGCGTCATTCAACTCCTTTGGAGTCAACACAGGAGAGTTAACTTTGGCATTTTTCAAAGAAGCATTATTAAAAAATCTGTAAATATAGCCTACAACATTTTGGAGTTTATTGAGACTGGAATATTTTTGAAGAAAACTCAGCATAGGCTGATCAACCTGATTAAAATTACAAGGCACTTCCTCGCAAGTGTCGTTTGAATGTAATTCCTGAAGCTCTATTGATAAAGATTTGTCACATTTAAAATTATTTTCATGTTTGTAATCTCTATCTTCCAAATATTTAGGACCATGCCACCAGGAATCTATACTTTGTAGGTTTTGGGGCTCTACCCCACGTGAAACTAAATCTGCGGGATTATCCGAAGACTTTACATAAGACCACTGGTCTTGCTTTGTGAGGTTAAGTATATCCTTGACTCTATTATTTACATAGGTATTATAAACCTTATTTTTTGTAGACTTTATCCAGCATAAAACTATTTGGGAATCACTGTATAGAAATGTTCTGTGAGGAAATCGAACTGCAAGCGTTTTACTGACTCTAGATACAAGCTGTGCTAATAAGAGGGCGCTATTGAGCTCTAACTGTGGGATCGTGAGACTTTTTGATAGAGGAGCCACTCTAGATTTAGAGCAAAGCAATTTTGTCTCTACACTGCCATCTAATTTTAGGAGCCTCACATATATGCAACACCCATAAGCCTTGAATGACGCATCAGCATAGCCTACTAACTCTACCGACTGACATTCGGAGTTGTAAGTTAACCTGGGTACTGAAATTTTACCCATCAGTTTTAGGTTAGCAAGAAATCTTTTCCACACTTGTAGTTGGCTTTCAGGTAAAACAGTATCCCAATCTAATTGCATGAACCATAGCTCTTGCATAAAAATTTTAGCTGACACAATAATGGGACTTATGAGACCCAAAGGGTCAAACATTTTCCCAATAAAGGAAAGTACTTTCCTTTTAGTATTTATGTTGTCTTCATTATTGAGAGGACATTGAAAGGTAAAAGTGTCAAAAGTAATATCGTACTTTAGTCCTAAAGTCTTAATAGTATTACTAGAATTAAGATCTATTTCTTCAAAATATTTTAGATCACTAGGTAAGTCGTTCAGCACTGCTGGGCAGTTAGAGCACCATTTATGCAATTTAAAGTTTCCTAATTTAAGTAGCTCTATCAACTCATTTTTTAAAATTTGAAGCTGCTCTACATCATCTGTACCAGTTATGACGTCATCAACGTACATACTGCTCGATATAGCTTGAGATACTAGAGGATACCTATCACCATACAAATTGACTAGCTCTACCAAGCATCTGGTGGCTAAAAAGGTAGAGGCCTTAAGGCCATAAGTGACAGTTTGCAGCTGCAAGCACCTGATGGGTTTGGACGGATCGTCGCGCCAGAGAATATTTTGGAGGCATCTTTGGTTTGAGTTAATCAAAATACACCTAAACATTTTCTCTATATCACAAATTAATGTAAATAGATATGTTCTGAACAGAATGAGTATATCGAAAAGCTCACCCTGCACCACTGGCCCGTTCAGCATGACGTCATTGACTGAAGTCCAATTTTTAGACTTCATACTGCCGTCGAATACCACCCTTAGTTTGGTGGTTTTGCTGCTGACATTGAAAACAGCATGATGCGCTAGAAAATATGAAACACCATTAAATACATCATATGAGTTGATATCTACATCCTTGGCATGCCCCATCTCCACATATTGATCAATAAACTTTTTATACTGCTCTAACAGCTCTACATTTTTTACAAGTTTTCTTTCTAAAGAATAAAATCTCTGTAAGGCAACTGAAAAGGAATTTCCAAGTTGAAGCTCATTTATTGGATATTTAAGTGGCATATCTACATGAAATTGACCATTTACAAGCTTAACGGAACTTTGAAATATTTTTTCTGCCTCTATATTTTCAAATGAAGCAGTGCTCTTCACCTCAGGCACCCTCTCAGTTAGCCAGAATTCATTCATTACATTTTCTAACTTATTATTATCAGAGATAGCAAAATTAGATACAAGAGCAGTATGTGAGCTGGAGATGTTACATCCTTGATTTATTTTTCCTGCAACAACAAAACCAAATAATGTGCTTTGTAGTACAGGACCATTAGGAATTTTTATGCATTTATCTAACAATGAACCAAAATAGATATCAGCTCCCAGTAACATAGATATTTCAGAGGGAACATTGAATGTGTCATCGGACAATTTGACATCTTTTGGTATGTTTAATTTTGAATAGTCAAAATATTGTTGTGGTAAATATGTTGTTATAGAATCAACAACATGGCAATCCACATAGAATTTTACATCTTGATATTGACAAGATTCGATAGGCAAAGTTATAGACTTATTTATTTTGGTAGACTTATTTGTAATACCAATTATATTTAGACTTTGTGCTACTGGCTGCAAGCATAGCCTTTCTACAAGACCTGAAGTTACAAAAGATGCACTGCTACCGCTATCCAACAACGCTCGGACATGAACTTCACGACCAAACTTGTCAAATATTTTAACCTTTACTGTAGGTAATAGTACCTTATAAGCTGCATTGTCATGGGACAAGGCAGTGGAAGCAATTACAGGTTGCTCGACATTGGCAGCGGTCTGGTCATCAGTATGTAGAGGGGTATTATGAGATTTTTTACATATTTTACATTTAAATTTGTACTTACAAGGCTTGCCCGTATGCACCTTTATGCAGATTGTACACAGCTTATGCTGCGCTGCAAATTCTTGGCGGTCCTCTATTGAGGCCTCCTGAAATTTCAAGCAATTATAGATTGCATGACCAACAGTATTGCAATACCTACAGGCCGTCATAGACGGGGTAGCTACATTGGTAACCCTGGGTATAGATTTACATTTATTATTATTATTGGTACTTGCATAGTCAGTACCTTTGAGAGGCAAACTATCCTCCAGCGCCATAGCACGCTTTTCTAAATAAGTTATAAATTCTGTCATTGTGGGTAAAACTAATGGATCCCTTTCGAGATTAAAAGACCTATTGGTGTAAGAGTCTAACTTTCTACCCAAAATGGTGATTAAAATCATATCCCACTTATCTGTGGGTTCATTTAGATTTTTTAATGCGCGCAACTGTTGTTGCACTTGTGACACAAATGACCTTATAGAGGCCGCTGTGCCTTTTGACATGCATGGGATGTCTAAAAGAACATTAATATGGCTACTAATCAACCTAGCTTTGTTATTATATCGCTTTTTTAATAATTCTAATGCCTCTTGATATGAACCATTTACTAACGGTAAATTCACAATAACTGACAATGCTTCGTCTGACAAATATTTCCTCAAATAAAATAATTTCTGTACATTGGACAGAGACTTATTATTGTCAATGACTGCTAAAAACATATCATAGAATGGCTTAAATTTAGTAAAGTCCTTACCATCAAAGGTTGGTATATCTACGTTTGGTAGTTTTGATGTTGACACATTATTTGTGTGTGCCGCTTCAGATCCCTGGAGCATTCTGATGGACTCGTTAAGTTTGGCCAGTGTGTTGAAGAACGCCTCCTCAAATCTTCCCATTTCTTCCTTGTCGCTCTCATCCTGGCTTAGAATATCGAGTTGAACACTTTCATATTCTTTGAGGGCGCTTATTAACTTCTCCTTTCTAGCCTCTAAAGTGTCCACAGTCGCCGAAGTTAAACTAATGGGATCCTTTACGAATGTTTCTATGCGCGTAACAGTTCCCTTGAGCTGCCCGCGTCGCAAGCGCAACATCTTGAGCTCCTCCATTTCGCTAACTTTAGGTAAACGTAGGTAAACAACGCGCACTTTCACTTGACGCAATTAAACGTTAGTTTTACGCACACGAAACACGATAAATACGGCAAAGTCACCAACAAATTGTTTGTTTTTATTCAATCCGCTAACGGCCGAAGTAAATGACAATGACATCAACTGACAGCTGTCACCTAGCGCGCGCAGATTACAAAGTCACCAGAGAGTATATAAAGGTGGCTACACACGAGATGATCACTCAAATTAAAAGTCAGAATTGTCAAAGTCAAAATGATTATGACGTTTAACGTCACAGGTTTATACGTTACCGTACGAATGAACAAACTTGTCGGTACTTCAACAAAAATTTCTTTCGAAGATATGATCTCGAAAAATTCTTGCAACTTGCAAGAACGTTGAATCCGATGAAACTCGATGATGAAGTGAATGCCTCGATGAATAGTGATGCTGATCACCCAAACTATAGGTTGGGTGAGGTTGCGGCGGGCGACTCGAAATCGCAAGTCACCTTCTGGAACCCACTGTGCGGCAACGAAAGCACAGTACGAGACACACAACGTCGAGAAAAAGCACTGAATTTATTTTTAAGGCTCGAAGGACCACTTCGCATGTGTAATACAAATGCGAGATATTGAATAAATCACTTTATTGAAGTAATTTAAATATAAAAATGCACAGAGCACAGCCAGCGAATAGGAAGGCTGAGCAGAGAGAACAAAAAAAGGAAACATAGACAAACCTATGTTTTTTCTTAAAACTAAAAATGTTGCTATTCTACAATAATAACATAAAAGTGTTTTTACACGCGTATTTGTATATGTCCAGTCTTGTACTGAACAGATGTCGAAGTGGTCGCCATGGCCGAAACCGGTCGGACCATCATCATTTTAATTCAAATTGACGTGCATTGGATCGATTCGAGGGTATAGGCTAGGTAGTCTGCGCTGCCAACCCTGCTGCCTCCATGCACGTTATAGACTTCGTTTACTCGGTTATTCAGCATTAGTTCAGTCAGAATGACGACAGAATCATCAGGTAATATTCACGATCTGAAGTACTGATCGTCCCGACTTATAAAAATCAGTGTCATTATCATCATCAGCTTACAGCAGTCCACTGCTGGACATAGGCCTCTTCCATGGCGCGCCACAAAACTCTGTCTTCAGCCCCTCGCATCCATCCGTCGCCAGCGATCCTCTTAAGATCGTCCGTCCACCGTGCCTCTGAACGCCCTACTCTACATTTTGCCATCCGTAGTCTCCATTCAAGGACTGAAGACAGACGTGGCCAGCCCAACGCCACTTCAGCTGCGCTCAAAAACACGCATAACCGACGTTGGGAAAAAGAATGCTGAGCTAAAATGGAAGTGGGCTGAACACGTCGTTGCATGCACCCACAAAGGGCTCACACAGTTACTTGGTGGGTGCAGGAAAACTGCCAGCGACATCGAGGCAGACCGAGAAGGAGATGGCGGGACGATCTGGACAGGTACGCAAAGGACTGGCCTGACATTGCGTCAGAACGAGAGTTGTGGAGGTCAAGAGGGGAGGCTTTTGCCCAGCAGTGGGACACTATACAGGCTACTTAAAAAAATGTATAGGTACATTGTCAAACATAAGCAACTCCCACCTAAACAGCTTCATATAAAGCAACACATTTTGTTGCACAGATCCAACTCAACAACAAAACATTGCTAAAAGTATCTTTATCAGAACATAACCTTGCTTATCAAGACACTTAATTACAAAAAACCCTTCATAATACCACAGCTTTGATTATTATTTGACCGCCAATCCTGTCCTACTTATAAGACAATGTCGCTTAAAAGGTTAAATATAACACAAAGCCCTTTTTCCCTAAAGAAAAAGCGTTTATCTTCACACATGACTCGAAGCTAAAGATATCATCGAGCCGGTTAGCGATCCCCCGAGAGCGCTCACGCGGCACACCTGAGTGGAGCCGTAATTTAATAACATCGAACACTCTCAAATATTATCCCTGAAAGAAAAATGGGGGATACGGGGATTAAGATAAATGGGGGCTGCGCTCGCGATTTTGTGTGGAATTAGTTTTGCGTTGTCACGGAATTGTGGCGTTCTTTATGAAAGATAGCCTGTAGGCTTAGCCTGCAGGATAAAGATGTTAACACTTCAGTTCTAGACGGCAAAGTGTGAGAGAAATATACTTACACACACACTCGAAAGTGTAATAGTAGAAAACCAGTGGTAAAGATTTTGGAAAAAAAAAAGTTTATTAATAGATTTTTTAAGAATGTTGATGTATTTCCCAATAATTGCGCTATTTAATATTAATTTTAATACGGCTATAATATAGAGTAGGTTGAAAGAGAAAGTAATTAAAAAATAAAACAAAATTTGTTCAATTAATGTTTCAAAAAGAGGAAAGAAATTAATGATTTCCCAATTCCATCGCGAACAATACAATAATTTAAAATAATTTCATTCACAGTGGTTTCGAGAGTAATTAATGATAATAATAAGCCCTGATTACCGCAGAATTGTACTCAATTACGCTACGTACAATATCTAATTTAAGCATATTTGATTAAGTACCATAATACATACATTATATCTAAAGGCATTACGTACGTATTAACGTGTACCCCAAACAGTGATTTGGCGTACATTATTTACACTGTACTTCAAGATTTCAGTACATTTTAGTAACAGCGCAGTTTCGCAAACATTACGGAAACCGATATGTTTAGAGAATTTTTGTTTCATCAAATTAAGTTATTACGATTGGTTTAAGTACTTAAAACAATCGAAATCGTAACATATGACATAAGCAAGGGAAAGAAATGGGATTTGACGCATAAATGATTTTGGTGATCTACATATCACCCATTATTAATTTACCGATGTCCTTATTGTCTAAATACACAATCGTACTTAACACTTTTTTCTGTCACACAGTTGTAGTACGATGATTGAAAGAAATGATAAAAGCGATAGAGATGCGGGCATAAGACAATACAGCCATTAAATAAATACAATATAACCTGAGATATCCGTACTTGAAACGAAACAAAAAAGACCTGACTGACTCATCAACGTAGGTACATTTCATACTATTGGACGAAGAATGCCGTCGATGCGAATTTAGCAAATAAAGTCCTATGATACCAATAAACAATTAATTATAACGAATGGCGGTAAGTGCCCGAATTTCGCGGGATTCAGAAGACGCTTCAACAGTTAATTTGAAGCTATAAGTACAAGCATCAGAACCAAACATCCCTTGTTGGCCAAGGGCAGTAAGAGCCCCATTACTCCGCTCAGCCGGGTTAATGCGGCATCGGCTTGTAATCTCCATTGGGTTTAGTCTGCCGCTAATTGGGCCGGATTTGTTAAAAGGAAAAGCTTGGTTTCTGATCCCGACCCGACAAAACAGCCAAGTGGCAACTAATAACTACCCACAACCTTTATGTTTTGGGCCATTACTTTTAGCATTATTTTCAAGGTGTGAAATCCCACCGTAAAACTACACTTATAGGTAAGTGACGTGGAAGTAGCAAGGTGAACAGTTGTGTTGGTCTGATGATGAACTCTGGCTGAGTTCGAAACGTGTAGACATAGTGTGTTGATGGTAATGGTTGAGTTTGTGTCATGTATATGGTCTTACAGTGTGGAGTTGGAGAAGCTGCATGACCGTATTTATTGGAAAGACGTAACTATCACAAGGTCACAGGTGAGCAAATGCCTGATTTAATAAATAAGAAAATCTACTTGAACTAATTAAAAGTGTGATGGCAGTTAGAAAAGCAGAGGGTAAAACTGTTATACTGTTCATGCTGTGTCTATGAAAATGGTGTGCGTTTCGTAGCACTTCTACAATAAAGTCGTAGCTGCTACGGCGTAGCATTTGTAGCACCCGCGGCTAAGTATCGTAGCAAAAGCGTTTTGTTCGTGGACATTGTCGCTCAACAATACCAAAGAGAATAAAAGATATTTCTTTTATTTCGTAAAAACGCCTTCAATTTGCTCAACAGTTCGATAAAACACAATGAACTGTTTCGTAAGTTCTTTTAAGTATCTTAATGTTTATTTTATCTTTGTGTAGGTACTTAGTCGCAGCTTATTTTACTTGTAAATTAAATACGCAATAACATAATAATGACTTTATCATATAACGATATGATAAAGTGTGTACGTTGTCGTATTGTATAATTTTAATGTATTAAATTTTACTGTTTCTGTAAAAGAGCCCTTCGTGACCTACTTTTAGAATAATAATAAACGTTTTGATACTTTCTTATTTCTTGTAAATTTTAATCAGTTGTTAATCTTTTTTCTCTTTTCCTCTCTTCCCCTTTCTACTTCTATCTTTAATCTAAATAAATGAGACATAAGAAGCTAACTAGGTCTGGCTTTCATTGACTGAGCGAGAGCCAAGTGCCAGCCGTCTTCGATTCAGCTTGGGTAAAAATGCTTTTAGTTATATAGCTATCCGACAAATTCTCACCTGTTCTCCTCTACAGGTCGCATTTCTCAACTGATTCTCATAAAATTAAGGGAGCAGGTCCCATTTTTTTCCATTCAGTTTTCTGAATTTTTCCAAAATGGTGGAGCGAGGATTATAAACTTGAAGAATACATTCCAGCCATTTTGTAAAACTCAAGATACATAGAGCTCACAGAGCTACTAGTTATACGTAGATACTATTATCTTATACATACTTCCAGGAACTTAACAATACTTTGTTTAGCGTGAGGAGGGTTTTACCTCAAAATAATTTTCAGAGAGTTAAAATCTGTATTTAATACTTTTTTTTATTCGACTTGATGGCATACGAGCAAGTGGGTCTCCTGATGGTAAGAGATCACCACCGCCCATAAACATCGGCAATACCAGGGGTATTGCAGATCCGTTGCCAACCTAGAAGCCTAAGATGGGATACCTCAAGTGCCAGTAAGTTCACCGGCAGTCTTACTCTCCACGCCGTAACACAACAGTGCAAGTACTGGTGCTTCACGGCAGGATTCGTGAGTAAGATGGTGGTAGCAATCCGAGCGGACCTTGCACAAGGTCCTACCACCTGCAAAACTCACCAAAACTGTCGAGTGTGTCTGTTTTAATCCATTACAAACCATGTTATTTCTCCATAAATACTATCTAGGTCCCTTTACCTTGCTTTTACTAGGATAATAGTTCTATTATCTCTCTGAACTAATTTTCACACCGTTGCTCAACAACTACATCTGCAACGTATTAAATTTAACGCTTTAGCGTCTACGTTAATCCAAAGCGATACCTAAAATATAAGTGAAAGTGATTGAATGCTGGGGTGATGGATGGATGGAATCTCTCACCCTTGTCACGTTGGATAATGACCTTTCAAGTCATTTTTTGCTTACAAGACGTTCCGAGAAAATTCTTGCCCTAATAAGTATCACGCTAAGATGACAGGTTTATCCTAATCGTGCTAGCGACGCGCGAATTTAAAAATATTTTCGTACATATACTTCATTTAATTTAGAATTAGAAACCACAGCAACATTATATTGCGGCTCGTGAACTGTAATCTCTTTACAATTTATTATTAGTCTATGGGCGGTGGTGATTTCTTAAGATCCGGAGACGCACTTGCTCATTTGCCATTCAGTCGAATAAAAAAACTACGTGTTTGGGTCAGAGACCCTTCGAAATTGATAGTTGAATTATCACTGAATCTCAAACTTAATACATTAGCAAAACGATAAATACAAAGCATGTCATTCAAACCCTCTGTCCGTATTGATTAAACCCATATCGGTAAAATACGTAAAGTTTGATAGCTCTCTTATCACTGACTGCTCGTAAAGAATCGCATGAAAAAATATTCGGGTTAGCGGCACTCATTGTTTTATTCCACCCTTATCATAAAAAAAACGATCAAAATTGCGTAAAATGAAAAAAGGTGCTTCAATAATATCCACGAACGTGTTGGTTAAGTTGATTATACGTAGAAATTCTAACACTATAATTATGTAACACAAGGGTTGTCTTTTTTTCGCAAAAACTGAAATATGTAATATGTATGCAATATAAAGGTTACAATGCGTATGTTACGAGATAATTAATCATAGATGGAATAGTGTACATTACTAGTATTCAGCAGCAGCAGTGGAACAAAAATTTATGAAATGATCATAATAATTGAGTACGTGGACGTATCGGGATAAAAAAGCATCCTTTGTATGATTCCAGAGATCACACTCAAAATAACACTAAAAAATTGTCATCTAGGACACTCAAGATCAGTTCGTCTCAGACTTAGGATAAGCCTTCACCCAATAGACATCTTAGCATTTTCCAGAGAATTGCCGCCGAGCCATTACTCATACGCAACTGACTCCATTCTCGTATGTCACATATTAATCCCATTAAGGTGGGGCTCAGTCGCCGCACGTACCACGTTCGAGAAACGTGACCGTGTGCTTGAGGCATCACACAAACACTTGGAAATGAATAGAACAAATGACACGCGATCATGAGAAATAATCAGCTTTATTAGCGTTGTGATTGAATTGAGAACAAAGACGTTGAAGAGTGTGGATACGGATGAAATTGGAGTGATTAAACAAAGAACAATCGCTTTCAGACTGGGGCGCTACCGGCGTAACATAACAGCAGCAGGGCAGATTTAATCCCTAGGAAATAAAGACTTGACGTGCTGCTGTAACGTTACTGGTATTTTGATGTGACCGGTGAAACTTATTAACGTATTACCGTACCTATTTCAAAGTTGTGATTTCAAATTTCGAAAAAAGTTTAAAGGTGGCAACAAATTACCTACTAAAACGCGATGTGATCGAATCGTGATGCATGTTAAGATGATTCTGATAGTGTTATGTTCTAAGACTAGAATCACGTTATGAACATCTGTGATTTTTCTGACATAGTAAATTAATGACTAAATTACTCGTAGACACGAAACTTGTTTCAAGCTAGTAAAATTTCGTATTGAAGAGATAAGAACCCGTTCGACTTGGTTTACACAAGAACTTCACTTTTAGTAATACAGCAATTAAATAGAAATAGAAATATATTTATTAATGCTTCCCTTCACACCTTAAAATAAAAACAATAAAAAAATACATAAAAACAATATGCGAAATCACGAAACGGTCACAGCTCAGCATAGTGTTGGCCATGTAGGCCAACGCTGGTGGGGTGGAATTACATCCATTGATACGGATAAAGTTCAAATTAAAGGTATTTCCATATTGTATCTTTTTTGTTTCACGTACTTCTGCTTGCTTTTCTTCCACAAGTAAGCCGAATAATAGTACATTACTGCAGAGGCTATGAAGTAGTAGTAGTAGTATGGTGTAACTCGATCCTCAACGTGTATTATGAAAACCATCCTTGTTAACCAAAAGCCAGCACAATATTCCTTGAAATACTTCCTTTTCATTCCATTTGCTAGTCTAGAATATTTGTCAGTCAGTCGGCTTTGAAAGAAACCTCTCAATGTAAAAACAGAACACGTTGGGACCAAATAGGTCCATCGGAAATGACGGCCCCGACATATTCATCTCGTAAATGTAAGCACAGGGCGACCTGCGTGTAAGTGAATAAAATAATGTATGCATGCGTAGCAAAATAGGTCAATGTGTGTCGGAATATCGATGGGCATAATATTATTTATTATACGCACAGCAGAGACGTGGCATTCGTTATACTTAAGATAGTATTGTATACCGCTGTTGCGTAATAAGGGATTAAAAAATCGAATACCGTTTTTAGACCACGCAGTAGAAGTATAAGTAATTTTGTATAGAAATTCACTAATACTATTTGCTTACTTAGTACTTTATTCTACATTTGGGCTCTGATCTCCCCTGCACTACGAATAATTTCTAGAAATATCCATTCATGAATTATCTAATATGAACGACTCGCTACCAACCGTTAAGTGTAAACACGTAAATCCGTCAAAAGAGTATTAAATTTAATCCTGTTGACAAAGCAGACACTATAGTATATTCATTATTTAGAATAGACCAACGTCAGTCTAGCGAAAAACCTGTTTCGTTGAGAAACGGACGAGCAAAGACCCTTTCCGCATTGCCATAATATATTTTAGTTAGTAAAATAGGGACACGAGATCGTGCGAAAGATGCCCGGAACTGTATCAAGTGCCAGAAGGGTCTCAAACCCTTCGGGGATTATTTACAACGGCTCTACGATTTTGTTTATTGTTTCAGAATATTTTACCTTTTCGAATTGAAATTATGTATACTAATACTTGATCGGAAAGTTCGAAATTGAGTATGATAGATTTGATAGATAGATTTGAAAAGTTAATAATAATATGTTGTAAAATACCGAGTGAGCCCTGCAACAGGAGCAAAAAATTTAAACACTTGTTCTGCTACTCCAATGGAGCTACTTTAGTTCTGCAACTTTCAAAATTAATTAATTTTATCATTATGTTTATTCTAAACAAATTAAATGGTATTTTCAATGTACGGCAGCCAATAGCCTAAATGACATGCCTGTTACGTAACAAAATGATAGAGTTCATAATACATTGCTTGTCCTATTCAACTGTAAACTATAATAAAAATCATAATACAAGTTAATTTCAAAAGTTGTAGAACTAAAGTAGCTCAAGATGAAGAGTGGAGCTTTTGTTATTTTGCTTGTATTACAGGGCCCACCTTGTATTTAAAGTAAAAAGATTTATTTTGGTTCCGTCAGTACTATCAGCTTACAGTAATAAAACTTTATAGTTTAGTTAATATCAGACAAGAAGTTCTTTTCTTTCACCGCTTAATTTAGTTTTCTGTTGTTATCAACAGAAAACTAAATTAAGCGGTGAAAGAAAAGAACTTCTTGTCTGATATTTAATAGTAATAAAGAATAAGACCATCCTAAATTGTCCAAAGAGAAATAGGTCCTTTAATAGTTTGCATGCTAGCTTCTTGTGTGTGTAATTACGTGCACTATTTTACTCGTAATTGTTACATTTAGGCCCACTAGACTAATACCTACTTACGAGTATAACTATATCACTGGAGCATCATCCAACGCCACTCCGTCGCCCATGCCAGTGGCCTATCGTGACATCTCAACTTGTACAATGTAGAATTTATCTCTTCAATGTAGAGTCTATACTTTCGAAGATGTATTAAGTATGTAAGCGTGAACAAAGGACTAGCGCTAAGCTAGCTCATCATGTTATCGTAAACCCAATTTGTAGGGCAATGTTTTCTTTTATACCTACGTAGAGCTAGTTTCGACTATGCTGCAGCAGCTGTAACAACTTATTTCTTTTTTGTCACTGTGCATCATTTTCTAGTTCCACCGTTATGAAGAAGAATAAATCTTGTTAATGTAAAATAGGTGTGCTTGGAAAAGTTGTCGGTACGTTTCAAGCAGTAGCGAAAACAAGTATAAAAAGTACGCACAAACGCAGTTTACCTAATTATAAACTATTTCGGTTGTAGCTTCGTCAAGATGTAAGCTAATTTGATAGTACCTATAGCCTATGTACTTCGTTCGACGAATACCTTTTTCAAAGAGAAGTGAAACCTTTTGCTTCTGTCTTTGTGCTATTTTAACTTTATGTTACTGGCTCACGATCGCGAGTTTTTGCTATTAACTTTAAGATAATAATATTATTATATGTAGAATTTTACATTTTAATTATCTGAGGCTATCTTGTAGAATAGATCTTGTAATGTCAAACCACATCCTAACCGAGTTCCAAAGCTTAAACCAGATTATTTTCTGAAACTTGAGTTTTCTAAATTGGAAAGCTGAAACCCCTTTATTCAAATAGACAGTATAAAATTTTAAAAAAAATCTTGAGAAGGATTCCAGGAATTGGTTAAATATATACCAGCTTGAATTTGACGTTGCAAAAACTTTCAAAAGCTTTATCTGGATTAAAATATCTACTCTAATAATGCCACTTACATTTGAAATTCGACGTAAATTCCATTATTTTACTTTCACACCAACAATCTTTTGTTCCGGTCCGTTCGGTCGTTCGTGTTTCAATGTTCATTCATTCGTTCTTTCATTCAATCCGTAACCTTCTTGATTTTGGTCCATTTAACTGTTTCATAGAGTTTTTTTATCATGAACTTGACATGAACATCTCTTGACGTTAGAAATGAAAATTTATTTCTTAGAATTTTTAATTGAAAGTTAGAGCTGGTTCACTCTTGTCGGATGCGGTGTTCCAGTGGCAGAACATTTTATATGAAGCTATTCATACTTGCCCGACACGATTTTCTATAGAAATCACTTATATGCGATAGGAGCGGATCCGACACCCGACAAGTGGGAACGGGCTGTTATTCAACGTGGTTTGTAATTAATTCAATTAAGATCTCTTTAGAATTACATAAAATATGTACATTTTAATTTGTCCACTTTTTATGGACTAAGAAAGATCGGATACTATTTATGGGTTAAGAAGATATCCGGTATCAGTGTGTGAAGGTGTCGATGAAGATTATTCGCAAATTTTTTTTTATATAAAAAATAGGCATACGTTTGGCCTCAATCTCGCTTGATGGAAGGCGAAAGTGAGGCCTAAGGTGGTACACCTTAGCCTAGAAGGTGTCTGTTCACTTTTACTTTCCCACAGACAATTCCCATAGGGTCGGCAATTCTGAAACAGGGATAAACCTGTGGGCTCAAACTAGTTCTTTATAAACCAATTTCAGAATTCCTCCCTAAATTAATAATTCAGTTACATTCGTTACACACTCAGCACCAATTGCCCAACACACGTGTTTTGCATACTTTTGATACAGCATGTTCTTCCATTTTGTCGCTTCAGAATGAATATTCAGATTTTACGAATAAAGCAGTGCCTATGAATAAAACTGAATTCCTCTCCGCCTATTTGCCCGTTCGACGTGAAACTGCTTTCGTCATTCTGTTGCAGTTGCTGTTACCAGAAAATCTCACTGGAAAAACGTTTGAAGTTTTATGACTGATTTGAAATCCATTTTGTTTTTTTAAGTCTTGGTCGATAACTCTGGATTGATTATTGCAACCACGTAGTACTAAGCAGTATATGCTTCTAAGTTGTGTTTAACTATTATATTGTGTTTTATTTATCTTTGTCTGCTTTAGCTGGCAACGTTGCGTTTTTGTTAGTTTTTCTCGACTATTCCATAAAAATAGAATGAAAATTAAGAATGTGGTCTGATAGAACTCTTTTTAATATAAATAAATAAATATCATGAGACACTTGACACCAATTGACCTAGTCCCAAACTAAGCAAAGCTTGTACTATGTACACTAGGCAACGGATAAACATAATTAAATATAGATAAATAAATACTTAAATACATATAAAACATCCAAGACCCGAGAACAAATATTCGTATTATTCATACAGATCCCAACAAACAATTTGGCGATAAGAATAGACCGTATTGTAGCTTTGAGTGGTAGAGTAGCTTTACAAGGTCTACAGTTATAGCTTTTGGTGACACTATGGATCTAATTGAATACATTAGTCAGCTGGCGATAGTAAAGTGATATAATAGAAATTAGAAAAATATAATAACTTTAAGCTGCACAGTGGAGCTATAAGCTACCACGTTATAGCTTATAGTTGCAGCTGTAGGGTGATTTTATCACTGAAAGCTCTTTTGGAGTGTCTATTAACGCGTCTTAATGCTGTCGCTCTGTAAGAGTGTTATGTTTACCTTCTAGTGCTAAATGTAGCCTTTAGTGTTAAATAAGCTGTAGGAAAATCTTAAAGCTGTATAAAGGTTATAGTGGCAATTCTAATAACTCTCAATGAGTGAGTGATATAACGGAGTTAGGGTATAGCTCTTTAAGAGCTTTAAGTGTTAATAAGATATGTAATAACTCTATTTTAGAGTTATCAGTTCTACAGTAGTAATAAATATGACTTTTTTAGTTAGCCTTGCGCTCCGAAGTGATAGTATAGAGATATCGGAATGTTTAAGAGTTACAGACAACAACGCCATTTTCGTTTACAAATAATAACCTTAAAATGGCAAACATAATCATGAAAATTAAGTATAATTTACTGTACAGTCTTCAAAAATATAAGATCTAGTTACTTTACTACACCCATTTGCAAACCTAACCCGTTAAATTAACTTTTCGAAAAAAAAAATGCACCGTAGTATTTTATCGTCTAAAATTTTAATCGAAACGTATATATTTCTAAGGCGCTTGAAAATTGAGATGTAAAATATCATATATAATAACAGAAAACTTACAACCGCAATAGTTTTTCACGTATCTACGTAAAAATAACTGATATTAAAATAACGCACTTACCGTTTTCCGTCTTTTCCGTCGCCATTACAATAATATTAGCACTGTTCGCGTTTTATTATTAAAAATGACACATGTTAATTTCCAAATAGAAATATTTCTATAAAATTGAATACAATAGTGTACACTAAGAGCTTTTATATCACGCAAAGAGTTTATTTTCACCACTGTAGCTCTTTTGTCGCGCTTTAAGTAATATAAGAAAACATTTTACAGGTTTTATAGAACCCTTGGTACAAGTTACGGCTGTTGTGGCTCTTTATTATCTCCTTTGGTAATATGCGTCGCTGCTGTAGCACTATTATACCACTTGAAGTGATAAGGTCTGTGCCAAAATCGGACTATAAGAGAGTTATAAGAGAGTTAGAGCGTGCTAAAGGAGTTTAAAAGAACTAATATACGGCGCTTATAGAGCTTATCTTAACGCCAAATTGTTAGTTGGGATATCTGCCCCGGCCGGGATTCGAACCCGGGACCTCAAGCTTCGTAGTCAGTATATATAATTTAATGTGTCTACTACAATAATTATCCGTATAATCATCATTCGTATAATATTTCTATCACGAGATAGACTTTTTGTGCAAACGAGATGCACTTTGGATGCAAGTGACGAGAGTTGCCATTCATTGTGTTCTTTCACTGATGATGACAGTGACATAACAAATTTTATTTGTTCTCAGCTGCAACTCAAAGCAATTGATAAAAAAAATCAAGTATGGTGAAAATCGTAAAGGTCTTAGCATTACAGTCCAGTAGATGGAAACTTAATTCCCAACTTACACCACCAAACAGCAAACTAGGAGCTACTTTAACAAACTCAACTGACCAGTGAATGGTGTCCCCAACATTACCTTCTGTAAATTTGCACGATCCCACAAAGTAAACTTGGAGCCACTTAGTGCCAAATAAAGTTGGAAACATTATCCACGACCCAGCCAAAGTTTGAATTGCGGCCTGGGGCCTTGTGTTATAAGCTCATGTTATTAGTATTCGTTTTGTTTACTGTTATTTTTAAATTTATACTACATAGTCGAGCAATAATAAAGGAACCTTTTCCATTCAGGGCCCCGTCATTTTTGCTCGTCTGAAAATTATTTTTTTCAGACAATATTTTGTTGTTTGTTGCGGACCGGGAGAAGAGTTGTCGGTAGGCTTCCAACGTGATGGAAAGATCGAGAAATTATAGTACCGCATTCTCAGAACATCTGAGTCTGCGTTTCAATATTCATTTGCATTCAACATCGAGCTCTTTCTACGTAAGACAATGGCTTCGCTCTATAGCCCAAAGGGTATTCACTGAGAAAAACTGTACACGCAAAAAGCATGGGAGTAGAAAGATTTGACTCGCGTTATTGGCGAATCTTCTTTAGTTTTAACTAAAACGTAGACTGCACAGGTCGTAATCACTATTATTTTTACATACCTGGAGCCGTATTGTATAACGCGTAAGAGCTAATAATCGCATTCATTGTCTCTTTCTACCCTCATCATTAACTTTGGCAGAAAAAAGGAGTGAGAACAATTGCCATTCCAAGTGCATTAGACAACCTCTGACGAGGACACTCGTACAAGACACCTCTGTTCTCTAACAGGCGACTTTCCTTTATTTTAAATTCAAAACTTATCTCACAAGTCATCAACATAAAGAGGCCAGCCGGTTACATTTTCCAACTTTTTCAACATGGCGCAGCCGATAAAAACTTGCACGTTCAATACCGACATTACTCGAACTGCAAACGGCGCAAAAGCAATAAAGGCTGTAATGAGCTTGGATCGACCGCCGGAGAACACTTGTTGAGCACCGCGGCGTAGAGTTGGATTTGGTACGCATACAGTACATTTGGGAAAGCTTTTAAACCAAATGAATCGTGACCCACTGTGGTGTGGAACCTTTCCAAAGAGAATCCTACAAATTTATGATAGTAAATGTGAAAGTATCTTTGATTACGTCTGTGTATGTTTTTCCTCTTTAACGCTAAAATAGCTGAACGGCTTTGGGTGAAATTAAGTCTGTAGATCTGGACGCCTCGAATAACTCGTAAGCTAATTTTTATCCCAATACGAGTATTCTCATGATATTGCGATAAAATCACGAAATCGCATCCTCTGGATATCGAATCATGAAATTTGACACTTCTTGTAATGTAATAAATAGTAATCAAACTAATCAATAATAATAAAGACCACGGATCTAATTTTTGAGAATTCTCACGGGACTTTAGTGAAATCATGGAATTTCAATTCAACTGCTGTAAAATAAGATAAAAACTATGAGATAATTAACACCAATTTGCCTAGTTCAGCATGATTCTATATATATTATGGCAAACGTTGGTATGGCAAGTGAAATTGGGGCAAGTAAAGGTAAACGGTATTTGGTACTTAGTGATTTTTGCTTGTCACCCGATGAAATAATCTATCAAATTTCAATACAAGTCTCTAGGTGCGTTGTCTGTCATTTAGTCAGCTCTTTTATAGGTATAGATAGAAGTTTGTGGTCACAGTGATAGTACGGGTCTGTAATTTGCATCGACTCGTGCGTAATCGCCATTTGCATAATAGAACCCACATTATCAAGTGATTGTGAAATATGGTTACGGTTAGTGATTTGCTACTGGTTTTCAGAATTGGTACCATTGTTTCGGCTATGTGAGTTATTTGCTGACATTAGTGTCCTTTCGAACACCGATAAATGTATTTAGGTGCCTACTTTACTTTATTACATGAAATAATATCAATACGAATGACTACTATTTTTCTACATCAAAACATGTCAAGATTGTTTAGTCATTTTTATTGCTTTTATCTGACAAAAATCTTGATCAAACCACTAACAACATAACAAAATAAAAGCACCCTTGTGCAAACGTTTCCTGTGCTGTGTTCATTAAATAGCCGCACTGTATATGTACTATGGTCAACATTTTCACTTTTATTTTTTTTATTTTTACACAATAAATGAAAGTACAACCGGCCAGCATTCCCGCGCTCCAACCACAGAGTAAATAGCGTTCCACTTGATCACACGCTCCCGGCGCTGACACGTGGTGACGTCACCTGTCGTCGCTTGGGTGACACACGATCGTGCATTTAATATTTTATTTCAATACTAGACTTAACCTGCAACTTTGCTTGCGTGAATCCATGGAAATTCCGAAACTTGCATTGTGCTCTTCTTTTAAAGTACGTAAAGAATACATATCTACGAAAAATTGCATTTGTATCTAGGCTTAGTGATTGAGATTTTGGGAATATGCATGCTTAGATCAGTATCCCGCGGGAATATCAGGATTAAAAGTAGGCTGCAATTAATTTCAGGGATCTAGCTATCTTCATACTAAATTAGGTACATCCAAAACCAAGTTCCTTCAGCAGGATACATCACGCCTCCAATTCAATTGATTTTTGGTTCTGAAGCCTTAAATTACTAGTTGACGTAAAATTTCTACTACGAGAAACCTACAGTGTGTAACGGTCTGTGGTCGCGGTTGACGTGACGACACCCGTGTGGGAAATTAATACCTGTTAATAACGAGCACCGGCCTTGCCCGCGCCACGTCACGTCATACCACGCTACATCACGACGTGACACGCCACATCGCGTCAGCAACTGTACCCACGCCAACCATATAATATCTCATATCTCATAGATAAACCATGGCTAAACCTAAAAAAAACAGACAGTTTGAAATAGCACCTTGCCTGAAATAAATGGTTTTATTTGTACCTAACACTATTGTTGTGTCTTGTGTTGTGAATAAAATGTATTTTCTTTTTTTTCTATTGCAATACTTTTTCTTAATGATTTATAATTTTGATAAGAATTTCATCTTACCTACTAGGGCCTGTTTCACCATCCATTGATTAATTTTATTAGACGGATAAATGTGATGCCATCTCCGCCTATTCGACCAAAACAGATTGAGACGGCATGACATATATCTATCAGATAAATTTAATCAATGGATGGTGAAACACGTGGTTATACAGTATAACTTGTACTGTCAATTTATATGATGTGGTATTAGAAAAAAAAAATCTTCATTTAATAATTCCTATGAAAAATTACACGTTAAGAAGGATAAACGTTTTCCCTGTCAAGTCCAAAGATCCTCAATCAAACTTTTAAGATCATAACTACATACGTGAATCTTGAAAACGTTACATCCTTTTTCTAAGGGCATTCCAAAATCCTTAGAGGTAATTAGTACTTCCAATATCTCGGATTGTTTTGCCCAATCCAAAAACAGCCAGTGATGTAAACACATCGTAATTCCCGGTCTAACCCCGTGTTTGCGCGGCGTGACACCCGGGATCCGCTAAGCCGAAAGCATTCCCGTATTGACATTTATTTTATGACGCGATTGTTTAATAAATATCACGGGACAAATCACATCGATTGACCTAGTCTCAAATTAAGCAAAGCTGGGTACTAGCAGTGGCGTAGCTATAGTTATAACACAGTATATATATATAAGCTAAATCAGGATGGAAGCTTCGAAGCTACGATCGAAACGAACACACACAGACTCTAAGGCCTCTAAGTACCTACTGCAGTACCGCGAAACCCCCTTAGAGGCCGTGTAGAACTTGCGTCAGTGTGAGTGTGTTCGTTTCAATCGTAGCTTCGTAGCTTCCATACTGCTTTAGCTTATATATATACTTACTGTGGTTATAGCCAGGTGCTGCAGTGCACCAGGGCCCTGGAACTCAGGGAGCCCTCTAACCTAAGGTTTGAAAAAAGAGGAGCATAAAAGAAAAAAAATCTTGTGAGCACGCTCGAGGGATTTTTTGGCACCCGACGCAAAAAGAGGAGTGTTGCTTAGAAAATGGTTAAACTGATCGAGTGTTGCTTCCAGGTTGAAAGTTTACTCGCGAACTTCCTTCCGCTGGTGTTCGTGTCGTCATAGTGTAGTGTATTTATGTTTTAGTTTTAAACGGGTCCCACTGAAAAACAGCGTTGCGGCTTGCCGTAACATTATGCTGAGTGGGGCCCAATTTATACTGTTCGATGTTTTTTTTAATTTCCTTCAATGTAATGTATTTTTATGTGTATCGAATATGTATAGGTAAATAAATGTTTCTCTCTCTCTCTCTCTTATAAGTTTGGCCGCTATATGTCTGTGTATCTGTCTGTCTGTGGCACCGTAGATCTTAAACGAGTGGACAGATTTGAATGAGGTTTTTTTATTTGAAACCAGGTTTTCTAGCGATGGTTCTTAGACATGTTTTATCGAAATCTGTTCAGCCGTTTTTGAGAAATTGAATTTTGAATTGACAAAGGGGTTTGCCTACTTTTTGTTGCTTATAAATATTTTTGAAGGAGAAAGTACAAGCTACGTGGAAAGAGGGGGTGAGGTCCCGATTCTTTCTCTATGCGCCGGTGCAAATGTCCACCTGGAGAGTAAAAGACAGCCGGTGAAATTACTGGCACTTGAGGTATCCCATCTTAGGCCTCTAGGTTGGCAACGCATCTGCAATACCCCTTGTGTTGCACATGTTTATTAATCAGACTAAGGTCAGCCAGTTCGCATTAGTCAGCGAAGCGTTTCAATTTCATTTTCACGCACTTCCTGAGGGCAACTTGTTTGAACATGTGGTAATAACATAATTAATTATCAACAAAAAATAAGAGTATTTTATCAAAAACTTGTTTAAACGCTAAATCGTATTTGTCGCTCGACCGTTCCGGTCTATCCACGTGTAAAGGACCATAAACAAAAGGTTTTACGGCCCAGACAGTTGCGCGGCCTACAATAAAATTACTGAATCGAATTTCCTTACGTTTCCATTATTGTAAAACAAATAATACAATGACATTGTTTGCACCTGTCGCCGTTGAATTTGTTGCTTTAAGCTACAAACATACACTAATGAATCTTTGAATTATATTTGATTATATTTACCAACACTTCAAAAATAGGGTATTTGACATCATTAAATTATATCCCATGACGCTAGCCTAATATAAAAAATACTTTCTTGTAGCCATGAAAACCAAATTTATACTCTTTTAACTGTAAAATTTGATTTCAGTTGCTTGAAAAGTAATCATCATCCCAGCCTATATACGTCCCACTGCTGGGCACAGGCCTCCTCTCCGAATGAAAGGGCTTGGGCCATAGTTCCCACGCGGGCCCAGTACGGGTTGGGAACTTAATAAATATTTAGATATATATATAAAAGTAATAAATATTTAGTTACTTTAGTTGGCAAGTAAGTGATGTTATAGCTTATTATTATTCAAAACCTACGTGCTAATTATGTTTTGACAGCTCATAAAAAGTACATCGTAAGGGTTTATTGATAGGTGAAATATCGTTAGATGGCTTTAGTATCAAGAGGTCCGTTTGACGTTACAGTCTTGCTTGTAATTGGCTCATTTAGTTATTAAGCCAGTCACAAATGTCAAAACTGTCAAATGGCCCTCATGATTCCGGTTTAATATTAGAGCACGCTTGTCTAAGCCACAATAGCGCAAAGCGCATAGCCTTTCAACCGATGTCTTTTTCGACCTCGACATTGGCGGAATCATCGATATTTAGTTTCGATGGAGCTATATTTTTCCTAAAAATTTAATTGAATTGAATTGTACAGCCTTTCACAGAAATCTTCACTGATTGGTGGTGGCAAATACCCTATTCGTATTATTCTCAATTCTGAAAATCGACGAAACATCACGACGTAAACGTCATTGTTTTAATACAATACAGTATTTCTGTTTATATGATAAAAATTAGATGTATCCGTTCACTATGTAAATATTTCTAGCAAATTGTTGTTTATCATCATATGTAGATACCAACAAAAAGAATAAAGAAACGTGTTTTGAAGGTTTCGTTTCATTTTATCTTAAATATTACGGTGAAAGAAAAAAAAACGCAAGGAATATAATAAACTTCTTCCAGTACTTTTCCTGTGCTAAAGAACACTCGAAAGGAAGGAAACTTGACGCGAAAACTGCCGAGTGAGTTGAACCCTCACTTGACCGCAAGCGCCGGCTAGAATCATTCACTAAGTAGCGCTTCGCCATTCATTCGTTCTGTGAATGAAGGAATAATTGACCAAATGCACTGAAATAAATTGCGCGCCCATCTACTCTACAGCGTGTATTTTTAGCTGTTGTTTTTATTTTTGTGAAGAGATTTTGTAATAAATATTAAGTTTAGGATTGACAAAATTAATTATAATCTTGAGCGAAGTGGATCTTGAGAGAAACTGATATGTGAAAATAGTAGTAACTGCTAGTTTAATAATGAAATAAAGTCGTATTTTTGAAATAAAACCTAATTTGAAATTATATTTATTAACGTTTTAACTAAATAACCTTAAGGTTTGGGGTAAAATTACACGATAAAATCTAATTTTAATGAATATTTTTAGCAAAATATTACATACATAAATAATATTCTTGCGTATTTTTTTACTCAAGCAAATAATATATATTGTCAGCATTAACTATCAATATATTGGTGTAACTCGCTCTTATAGTTTTACATTAATTACTTTAAATTAGTGCACCTACAGTTCTATATTAGTTTGTACCCTTTACATTTTTATTAGAAAAGAATGAAATAAAGAAAGAATAAATTTATTTACCAAGAATTATACAATATTATTGGAACTCTCATTCGTTTATCCGAAACCCGCAATACCCATTGTTTGAACTACGACATTTGAATATTGAAAATAATTAGCAAAACCGAATTGGGCAAGATATAGGTTTCACTTACAGTTTGTTCTGGCTCTTTTCCTCAGTCCTTGGGACACATTTAAGACACAATCACAGCACTTTCAGAGTTTTTATGAATAATTTAAAAGAGCGCGCGCCGGCCGGCATTCATTTCGAGCTGTCAAATTTGCGCAACTGACTGGTGGCGCCGCCGTGCGGGAGAAAGCGGAAAGTTCATTCAGCCAGTATGTTTTTGATATGTGCAGGAGGTTTTAATGCACATATTACTAATTATATCTGCCCAATGTAACGTACATAAACCCCCCACCGGGAATCTACCCCAGATTCCCCAGTTTACAAACCAAACCAGGGATGGTATTGAATAAGGTAAGTGGACTGTATAGTGTAAGTATTTGTTGACTTAGTGAACTAAACACGTGTAGCTGTAAATTGAGTAAAATAAATGACTTATTTCGAACCTAAAATTGTCATAAATTTGACACCTTCTTGCGTCAAATTCATGCAAAGAAACAAAGAAAAATAAAAATTATGCTGAATCCAATTCCATGGGAAGTGGACTAAGCTTTACAACGGGTCGCGTGTATTCGCCATTCTGGGTTTTTACTTTTACCACCCGTACAACTCCATCAGCTCCTGGATAAAGTTCCGTCACGCGACCGAGAGGCCATTGAAGCGGAGGAGCGTCAGCATGCATAAGAACGAGTTCATCAACTTGAATATTACGACAATTCCTATGCCATTTTTGTCGCTGCTGCAGCGTGTGCAAATAATCGTTTAATTGCAATGTACGCGGACCGATATGTAAATAAATTTTATGAAAATAGTCGATAAGAATTTTTGTAAAGTTGCACTTTTTAGGAAGCAATAATGGATACTTCTTTTGATACGGTAGTTCGGCGAAAGACAACCTACCCCCCACCCTGAGAAAACCGAGGGGGTCGACATAAGGTGCTAACCTTTTAAGTGAAGAACTACAGCTGTAACCATTGGAAATTGCTTGGATATCAGCTGCAAAATGCTCTCGCTGAACGGATTTAATGAGCACATCGTGTGCGTTCTTTAAATCTGATAGAGACGAAGGACCTGTGTTCCTATTAGACTTCGTCGATCTACAATTGTTAATAAATTGAAAACAACGCGCTAAGACCCTTTGAAGCTTGCTAAAACTCGAATATTTTTCGGTTAAATCATAAACAAGGTTTGAATCACGTGTTGTGTCTTGCACGCTAGTTTGAGCCAAAGTCGCGCATGGAATTTTAAGTTCTGGCACATTTGCCGATTTAAATTGATCAATTGATTTTACTGGCCAGTTCTCTCTTGGTGCGTGTAGCCAGTTCGGTCCCCCGAGCCACTCCGCTGTCGCTAGCAGCACGGAGGGCAGCGCTCCGCGCGAGCACACGTCAGCGGGGTTGGCCGCGCCGGTCACGTGAAACCAACAATCGCTTTGCACGGTCTCCAAGGTTTTGGAGACACGTGAAGCCACAAAGGTTTTGAGGTTGTAACTGGGTGTATTCAACCAACTCAGCACCACAGAGGAATCGGTGAACAAGAGTATTTCATGAACAGGAATTCGTTCAGACAATATTGACTTCGTATATTTGACTAACTTGACTAACAAATGCGCAGCCATTAGCTCGAGACGTGGAATGGTCACTGTCTTCAAGGGTGCAACCTTGGATTTTGCAATGACTAGACTGACCTTCGAATTACCTTGATTGTTAAAACTACGCAAATAGATGACCGCAGCTATTCCTTGAACTGAAGCATCGCAGAATCCTAGTATCTGGTAGTAGCTGTGCTGTTTGACAGTAACCTGGCGCTCGTGGCTAAAATTCGACAACAGCGGGAGCTCTGACATGTAGGTGAGCCACTCCTTTTCCAGTTCCGGAGGCAGCCGCTCATCCCAACCCAGCTGTTGGAGCCAGAGTTTCTGCATGAAGCATTTCGCGTAGAATATGCAAGGAGCCACGAAACCTAAGGGATCATACTGACGACCAATCTGTGACAAAACACTACGCTTGGTGATCGCCTGTGAAGCTGGAAGTGGATGGAATACGAAGGAAAACACATCTTCGGCGGGTCGCCACTGCAGACCTAAAACTTTTATGGATAGGTCCTTGTCATCCTCGAATGCAATGGGCGTTTCGCGGTGATCAGCTGGAACCCGAGCCAGTACCTGGGGACAGTTGCTGGCCCACTTACGAAGCAGAAATCCTCCTCCACTCAGCAACTCTAACAGTTCATCCTGTAGCCTAGCTGCTTCATCATAGCTGCTCACTGACCACAGAAGGTCATCGACGAAGAAACCCTTTTTTAGAACCTTGCTCGCTAAAGGATACTTCTCGCAGTCGTCGTCAGCCAGTTGATGCAGGACTCGGATCGCTAGGTACGGACTGCTAGCAACGCCGTATGTGATCGTGTTTAACTCATACACCTTTAAAGGTTGATCAGGTTGAAACCTCCACAAGATGTGTTGGTAATTGCGTTGAGATTTTTCGATCAAGGTCATTCGAAACATTTTACAAATGTCACTTGACAAGCAAATTTCATGTATACGAAAATTTATTAAAATCTCATTAATATCTGCTTGAAGCTTAGGACCGGCGTAAACGACTGAATTTAAAGAATTATTATTTGTCGTTTTGCATGAGGCGTCAAAAACTACTCGGAGTTTTGTCGTGGTACTTGACGGTCGGAGAATACAAAAGTGAGGAATTATGTACTTAGAATCCACAGTACCAAAATCACCCACGCAAGTCATGTGACCAAGGCTTTCATATTCGGACATGAATTTATTATATTCTTCCTTAAGTTCCGGAAGACGATTCAGCTTTGTTTCTAAATTGTTGAAACGACGTAACGCTTGTGGAGTCGAATCGCCGAGATCAAAACTGGGTTTGAACGGGTACTTCACTGTATAACGTCCCGTAGTATCGCGACTGTGTTCGTTTTGGAACAATTGTTCGACATACAAATCTTCTGGTTTTTTAGTGACGTCATACGGCACGTTTTCAGTCTCCCAGAAAGAGTTCATGATTTTATCGATACTACTAGTTTTATTAGCAGAGAACAAGTTGAGCGAGGCTGTATTTGACTCACAATCGTCACTCAGTACTGTCTGACCAGTAATGACATATCCGAATATGGAATGCATCGCGACGGGCAAACCCGGGTCACGTGGTAGTATATTTTGACCGTCATAAATGTAGGGAAATAAGTCACCTGCGATCAACAAGTCAACTGGAGCCGCCGAAAAGTAGTTCGGGTCAGCTAACTCTAGATTTTTGAAATTATTGATAACTTTGTTTGATAAGGTTACTGTAGGTAAGTTGCTAGTTATATTACTTACGACAACAGTATCAGTGCTAAGCACCGGACCAAATGAGTTTCGTGGTTTAATTGAACATGTAACCAGACCGAAATCTTGCACTGGCGCACCTCCCAGACCCATGGGTTCAAACTGACACTTGCGTCGAGACAAACCCAGGCGCTGGGCACACTCTTTTGTCATATAACCGGACATGGCACCGCTGTCAATGACTGCACGTACGGCGTGGTAAGTTCCCCATCGATCTGCGACGTGCACCATGGCAGTGCCTAACAGCACGGTTGAATTTGACGAACAAGTCAAGCCGACGTTTGGCATTGACCTTTGACTTTGATTTTGACCATTTGAAACGTTTTGAATACTTGAAATGTTTTGACTATTTGAACCGTTTTGATTAATTGATGAATTTTGAACAGTTGGAACTGTATCTAAGTGAATACTGTGATGGTGCGGTTGTTTACACAGCACACAACGCACTTTTGACGTACACTCGGACAACGAATGCTGACGAAAGCAATTTTCGCATAATTGAAGCTGTTTCACTTTGTCAAGACGCTGCACCGGTGTTAAATCAAAAAACTCGAAACATCGATAAGTTGAATGCGGTTTGTCGCAAAATAGACATCTATTTGAGCGTTCGCTATTATTCTTACTCACAGCTGATAAGCACGGCTTTTGGAACTGCTTCGGTGCACTACTGTAATTAGCAGCATTATTATTATTTTTTCGAACAAAATTCGGCTTTGCAGAGGTGTTAGGAACACTCTTAGGCGTAAACTGAATTTTTGATGTACTAATTTTAACCTCAGACATTTCCAAAACACGCGCCTGTTTCTCCACGAAATTAATCAGCTGTTCGTAAGTAGGTATATCGGTTTGATCTACTGATTGTTCGAATTCGCGCCTAGTGACGGGGTCTAAATTTCGCAATCCCATATAAAACAGTATGAAACTCGATAGGTTATTGATTTTCAAAAGTTTCAATGCTTTAACACACTCTTGATACGTTTGTAAAAATGTATTTAGACCAGTAGCCGACTCAGTTGACAAAGGCTTAAATTGAAACAGCCGATCTAAATAGCTCGTAGCTAAGGCACGAGTGTTCTCAAATTTTTTGACTAGCAAAGCCCATACTATTGGATAATTATCGGCCGTCACTGGCATCCCTTTGACCACAGTCAATGCCGGACCGCTGACTGCGGAGAGCAAGTAATAAAACTTCTCAATGTTCGTAATATCATTGTTATTATGAATTAAACTCGTAAACGTGTCATAGAATGTTTGCCAGTTTTCTAATTTGCTATCGAAATGGAACAATTCTAGTTTAGGCAGCCGCGGCTTAGCCGACCGCGAGTCTGGCCCGGTAGCGCCCGGCCCGCGGCCCGCGGAGCGCGACGAAGGTCCGCTACCGCTGCCGTCACACGATTGCCAAGTGTCGCTATTAGCCTCCGCTACACTCAGAATACGGAAATACATGTCGTCAAAGGTTTGAATTTCCTGATAATTTGGTTTAAATTTCGGGTTTTGTTTCTTATTATAAGAATTTAACTCGAATATGCACTGTTCGAAACATTCCCGAGTCGAATGAAGTTCTTTGAGTCGCAAATTAAATTCGGGTAAACGCTCTGGTGGAGTTGATTTGGATAGTTCAAATAACGTTTGACATCGTATAAAAAGCATTTCTTTTTTGTTGATAAGTTGTTCGACATCAAGTTCTTTTTCGTCCATTTCGAATTAAAAAACAAAAGACGCGCGCGACGCGTTGCAAAGAACGAAAATTGAAAACGTTTATTTTATACGTATTATTCTAGGTAAATAACTTAGATTCGAAATAAGCCTGTTACCTTAAAACTGCGTGAAATGTGTGTTTTATGTGTATGAATGCGTATTTAGTTTGCAAACTGAGGATGCGGTTCGATTGACCAAAATGTTTGAACTACGACATTTGAATATTGAAAATAATTAGCAAAACCGAATTGGGCAAGATATAGGTTTCACTTACAGTTTGTTCTGGCTCTTTTCCTCAGTCCTTGGGACACATTTAAGACACAATCACAGCACTTTCAGAGTTTTTATGAATAATTTAAAAGAGCGCGCGCCGGCCGGCATTCATTTCGAGCTGTCAAATTTGCGCAACTGACTGGTGGCGCCGCCGTGCGGGAGAAAGCGGAAAGTTCATTCAGCCAGTATGTTTTTGATATGTGCAGGAGGTTTTAATGCACATATTACTAATTATATCTGCCCAATGTAACGTACACCCATAATCCCTCAGACATTATAACTTTTCATTCTTTCCCTAATTAATCACCACAGTCAAGTGCCCTATAATCCCTCAGATATTATAACTTTTCATTCTTTCCCCAATTAATCACAGCAGTCAAGTACCCTATTACGCGGCACTTGTAAAATCTGAATACAAACATGATAATTTACGCGGACTGTGCGCCAACGCCGATCCGTAGCGAATGCAAATCGGCGTGCGTGGCTATGAATATTTTCGTCATATTGTCAAACCACGTCGAGATACGGGCCTTTTTTTTATTTTTTTAGGCCCCCAGCTAACCGGGAGGGTAAATAAGTAAATAACCCAAGCAAATGTTGCATGCGCTAATAAAAATATTGTGATATTTTTGTCAGTGTGTCGTAAATTGCGAATGTGAAAGGGAAAATACTGTTTATGGAATGTCATGAGTTTTACAACACTTCGCATTAAGGTAGGCTTTCGAAGCAAACGTCTTTGACGACAGGTGAATGTAAAGAAGAAACTGTATCTTTTTAAAATAAATTTAGTCGTCTCAAGAACAAAGGTTCTGATCTCGGCCTGGGCCGTGGCTGATTCAACATGAGAGAGAGAGAGAGAGAGAGAAACATTTATTTATACATATTCGATAGACACAAAAAATACATTAGATGGAAAGAAATAAAAAATAACATCGAACAGTATAAAGTGGGCCCCACTCAGCATGATGTTACGGCAAGCCGCAACGCTGTTTTCAACATGTGTCTATTGCGGTACAGAGGGGCAATGCAGCCAGTGTAATGGGGACTTTTTAACCGGGCACGATACAGGGGGGGGTTAATTTTAATTTTATAACTTGACATATATTATTTCCCTGTTATTTCTTTTATCTTACCTCTTTCTTATGTAGGTATTAAATGTCATTAAACCGTGCAACCAATAGGCTCCACCCTGACACGCGAACTAGTTTATTCTACTGTACTTATACACTCTATCTCATCACCGTTAGCAGAAAAAAGTCCAATGCTGGAATCATGCCTCTCTCAAAGAAGCTAACCTGACCTCGCCTTCACCAGTTTATAAAGTCCATCTTAAGGGGGTATACCAACACTGCGTATTCCTCTACCGGTACTAGTTAAGATAGGACCCTATTCAGACCTAATCGGTAACAAAGTATTTTTACTTGGTAACACTACTCTTAAATGTGCCCTTAAGGTGTCATCGGTAGGCAGGAACAGTGTTCGTTCGACTCACTAAAGAATGGCTTCCATAGAAACGGAAAAGTGCAGAATCAATTTACCAATAGGTCATGTAAATTGAAAGCATTAATTTATTACCTTAAACATAGGAATACTTTTATAACGTACCCTTGTGATACAATTAATAATAAATTAATAAGTAAAAGATAACAATAGAGTAGTTCTCCGTTGTCGAAATTCTGGAAAAATCCAAGTTCCAATACTGGCTACGTGAGTTGCATTCGCAACTAAACGTTTATTCACCAGCACTATTTTTATGATAAACAAGGAGATACTTGCTCACCGATACCAGATATTGGAGCGAGTACGTGTCCTGAGTACAAATACTTGGCACACAGGTATTTGAGCATTTCTAAAAAAGTTTATACATTTGATTTGCGACTCCGATTTGGGTAAAAATTTGCAGGTATATAATAATAATAAATTTACTTATTTCCGGCAACTTAGGCCCATACAATAAATACCTTACAGACTAACATAAGAGTGAACGATACTGAGTTTAAATAACATAGTTTCCCGAAATGTCCCAATTAATTTCTATGGAAAGTTCCTTTTTTGTTATCGCAAATCCATAGAGTTTTAGTAACAAAAACGGAAATTTCCATACAAACCAATTGGGATATTTTAAGAGACTATGTTATTACGACTCAGTATCGTTCAATCTACATATCTGCAAATTTTTATCCAAATCGGAGTCGCAAATCAAATGTACAAACTTTTTTAGAAATGCTCATTTACACTAGTGTCACGGCAAATATACTTCTGACGTAGCAAAGTTAAAGTTAAGAACGTAAGTCGTTTTACAACAATTTGCCACATTACATCGCTGCATAAAATTAAAGTATGCTCATTTGCTCCACTATTGGGACCTCTAAATGTGACAACACTAATTCCCAGTAAAGTCTGTTGCCTTCTGTGTCACAAATATATTAACCGCAAAGGGTTCATAAGTGTTCTCTTGGGTGTCTAATTTAGAAACACTAACGGGTGTGCATTATTAATGGAGTTTCGGTTACTACTAAATTACTTACAATGCGAGCCTTTTAGGTGACAAAGGTACTTAGGACAGGAGTATAATGAATAGTTCTACCACAATATACATGGTGTTTTATTATTAGCCTAGATTTTATCACATTCGACGGAACAGCTTTGAATATGACTTTCTTTTTTATTTAAAACTTGTCAGGGTCTCAAAATAACCTATCTTCTTTGTGTGTAGTTTATTTTCTTTAAAAATGTTTAAATAAACATTAATTCGTTTTTAAAGAGTATAAAAGTCTATCACGAATAATTATTGGCGAAGACACATTAACTCATATATATTAAGAAGAGTTCTATCAGACCACACTTTTAATTTCATAATTTTTTTATGGAATAATCGAGAAAAAGTTTTCGAAAGACAAAACTGTCTCAAATTACAGACGTTCATTGCCCCTAATCGCATAATTGCCATAATTATTCAGGTAATGCAAAATATTCACAAAATTATTCTAATTATAAATAAACCCGCGTAGCTCACCCAAAAACTATGAGATTAGACATTTCGTTGACCTCACGCTACACTAGCGCCTCTAGCGGAAAATTCATTCGCGATAGCCCCCACTCGTTCAGTTTAAAATTCGTCATCATCATGTTCTTCTTCCCATTCCTCTCCTATCGGAGGTTGGACAACATCATGACGATTCTAATTTTGGAGGCCGCTGCTTTAAACAAGGACGTGGTACTGCAGTAGAGCCTGTCATTATCATCATTGTATCAGCCATTATCATCATTCCAGCCTAAATACGTCCACTACTGGGCCCACAACTGGCGATACTGTGCTCCTCCAGAAGCCTGAGATACTCAATTTCAGTTCTGTAGCACAGTTTATTATTTCATCTTCTCGCATACGATACGTTTTATCGGCTAGCCCCGCCTCAGTGACAAATCCTACTAATATTATAAATGTGAAAGTTTGTGAGTGAGTGAGTGAGTATGTTTGTTACTCCTTCACGCTAAAACGGCTTGACGGATTTGGATGAAAATTGCTATGTAGATAGTTGGATATCTGGAATCCTACTAATATTATAAATGTGAAAGTTTGTGAGTGAGTGAGTGAGTGAGTGAGTATGTTTGTTACTCCTTCACGCTAAAACGGCTTGACGGATTTGGATGAAAATTGCTATGTAGATAGTTGGATATCTGGAATAAGACATAGGCTACTTTTTATCCCGATATTCCCACGGGATAGGGATAAAATCTTGAAATAATAACCGCTGGGCTTAGAGTCATGAAATTTGGTATGTAGGTAGCTGGACGTCTGGAATAAGACAAACGCTACTTTTTGACCCGATATTCCCACGGGATACCTAGGGATAAAATCTTGAAATAACAATCACTAGGCTTAGAGCTACGAAATTTGGTGTGTAGGTAGCTGAACCTGTGGAAAAACACATAGGCTATTTTTTACATCGATATTCCCACGGGATAGGGATAAAATTTTGAAATAATAACCGCTGGGCTTAGAGTCATGAAATTTGGTATGTAGGTAGCTGGACGTCTGGAATAAGACAAACGCTACTTTTTGACCCGATATTCTCACGGGATACCTAGGGATAAAATCTTGAAATAACAATCACTGGGCTTAGAGCTACGAAATTTGGTGTGTAGGTAGCTGAACCTGTGGAAAAACACATAGGCAATTTTTTACACCGATATTCCCACGGGATAGGGATTAAATCTTGAAATAATAACCGCTGGGCTTAGAGTCATGAAATTTGGTATGTAGGTAGCTGGACGTCTGGAATAAGACAAATGCTACTTTTTGACCCGATATTCCCACGGGATACTTAGGGATAAAATCTTGAAATAACAACCACTGGGCTTAGAGCTATGAAATTTGGTATGTAGGTAGCTGGACGTCTGGAATAAGACAAACGCTACTTTTTGACTCGATATTCCCACGGGATAGGGATAAAATCTTGAAATAAAAACCACTGGGCTTAGAGTCATTAAATTTGGTACGAGTATGTAGGTAGCTGGACGTCTGGAATAAGACAAACGCTACTTTTTGACCCGATATTCCCACGGGATATCTAAGGATAAAATCTCAAAATAACAACCGCTGGGCTTATAGCCACGAAATTTGGTGTGTACGTAGCTGGACCTCTGTAATAATACATAGGCTATTTTTTACCCCGATATCCCTACGGGATAGGGATAAAATCTTGAAATTATAACCGCTGGGCTTTGAGCCATGAAATTTGGTATGTAGGAAGCTGGACGTCTAAAATAATACATAGGCTACTTCTTGACCCGCTATTCCCCCGGGATACCTAGGGATAAAATATCGAAATAATAACCGCTGGGTTTAGAGTCATGAAATTTGGTATGTAGGTAGTCGGACGTCTGGAATAACACATACGCTACTTTTTATCCCGATACTCCAACGGGATAGTTTTGTAACTAAGGGACCCCATACATGCCTGTATTATTATTATTTTCAGTAATTGTATACTATAGTTTTTAAGTATTTTATTTTTAATTTAATTTTATTTTATTTTGAAAAAATGACTTTCTGCCAAGTTTCATGCGGCGCATTCTTCTTGGCAATGATGGTCTTTCCGAAAGCGCCGGCAGTTTTAAAAATGACGTGTAAAAGTGCCCATTGCGGCCTATTTAGGTACTGAATAAATTATTTGAATTTGAATTCGGATAGAGATTTTTTTTAAATTTCAGCACTGGATTTAGAGTCTTGAATTTTGTGCAGTTATTCACAACACTTTTTTGAAAATTTCCAGGGGAATTCGGAAAAATCCTGAAATTCTCAATTGAAACTACCAGACGGAATAGCTAACGCGTGCGAAGCCGCGGGTAAAAGCTAGTGGATCCATATTGGAATGTCCTACAGCAATCCCGGAACGTTTTACAGTCCAATACAAACGCTGCGGTCGCGAACGCTCGAACGTGATGGACTGTTCCGCGCACTTGTAAATCTGCTTGTTTACGAGCCGCCAAGCTGTGGATTAGAAACATCACACTGTAGATTATACACTGTGTTTTTATTGATTTCCGATAATTTCTACCGACGGTCAGTTCATATTAGTAGAAACTACATGGTAATTAATTTTTGGCCAAATTAATAAAAAAAGTCATACAAGCAAAAACTTCACAGTCATTTTTAAAAATATGTGAAATTCACAAACTTGACAAATGAAATTGACGTTACAGTGTGACACCGAAGATAGAGATAACAAATAAACTCACTTTTTTTGCCTAAAATATAATGTGAATTATTTTAGTGTCGACTTGGAAGTTTGATTTTTTCACGGCTCCAAAATGTAGCAGCTTGATACCTCTACACATTCCTGAAAAAAAGAGAAAAAAGGTAGTCTGGACAGTCGGATGGACGAACAGACATATTGATAGACGCAGATGGACAAACAAAGTGATCTTATAAGGGTTCCGTTTTTGCAAACTGATGTACGGAACTCTAAAAACTGAGAGGAACGAGCCCGAGCTCAAATCCACAATCCTCTATTTAACAGTTGGCGAAATCAAATGCCCACCAGCTTTTAAACTTTGGTAACGGATATATTCTCATGTCCTTCTAATCCTGCTGGTATTAACAGCGTTTCATTTTGAGCGAGCAAACTTTGCCCATAATGGAGCCACATATTGCGCCTAAACTATGCAATAAATATCTGCACCCTTTCACTCTAGCGAGACTTTCGCCGGCAACATTTTATGACACTCGCGAGCTTTGCTTCATGCGAGATGATGTCAGTAGCAGCTGGGAGATGGCGGGAAACTTTTGGTGTCAGTTTTATGGTGTTTTATGACTTTAGTAGTTTTTCAGCACCGTGGTCCCGTAGGATTTGACTTCATGAGAATTACTGTTACCATTGTTTATAGGTTTGTGATGCTTTTTCGTTTTTAGGATGTATGATGCGTCTTGGATGATTGATCCATAAGAAGTTGGGTTCTTTGGTTGGTTTCAGATCGACGGTTTTCGCCTTAGTAGTAAGTAAAGATTATAAAAGATATGTAATGCTTACGGTGACGGCCTTAGGAATTGATCTTAAAATGCTTAAAAAGTCACTAAGCGTTTTTTAAGGTTAAATTTCTACGGGTACTCACAGAATGTTGTCTAAGCATTCGCTGTTCGTGGGCTCTATTTTACAAACCAAAATAGTGAAATACTTTAAATTTTGATAGTATATATTGTAAACCTAAAATTGCTAAAAGTGGCTCCAAAGCGGTAACGTTTCGTGTGCTCTGCCTACCCCATTATGGGCATACAGGTATGATGTTTGTATGTATATGTATTATATTGTATTACTAATGAATGAACACTGCTGTAACAACAAATAGTATAAATTTAGTTAAATAGTATACAAGACACTTATTTTCTTTGTTATTTCTTCGGCTTCAACTCGTACTTCTGCGATCGCTGTCTTGCTGTCTTGTGCCACAATAGTTCTATATTGTGACACAAGACAGGCACTTTTTTAACTAATAATTTATTGTTTTTAATTTCCAAACGTCTTTCATGAGCCAGTTTTATTGGATAAGCGACTTTAAAAATCGCATAAACATTCACAAACACCAATAAAGTCTGGTAACACTGCAGTTCTCAATAAAACAGTCAAGGGCTCACGCGATCGCGTGTACGACGTCGTCGCCTTAACTGTCGCCAATGTCGCCATACAAAAGCACGAAAATTTTGACAATCGCTACAAGGTACTATGCTACATTTTGTGGCAGTCAAAATGTTACCTTCTAAGTTCCTAATACAAGGTTTTAGCAAGCTTTTGTCTTGCTATATTTGGTATGGCCGAGGGGATAGAAATAAAATAAAGTTTGAGGTACACTAGATGTAATAGATAAAGTTTGACACACAATTGTTAAGAGCTGATCACACAAGGTACACTAGATGTAAGTATATTCTTAGGTTAGACCTATTTTAGTGAAACCAGGCGGGGCGCACACGTAACACACGCGACGTGTTTCTATGGAAGGAGCTGAAGCGACTGACGTCGTGTGCGCCGTTCCCGGTGTCGCGGGAATAGGAATGCTGATGTAGCTAAATGCTTATCGCTGTGCTGCCACAACATTCCCCCCCTTTTGAAAAGAAAAAACTATACAAAACAAACAAAATTAAAAATAAGTAACCGCATACCCTATGCAGTAAATTTAGATTGTACAGTTTGTATTCCCGGTGTGTCCCAAACCTTACACGTCGCAAGAGCTGACACGGCTTGTGAACCGAGAAATGTAAACACGCTGAGGCGCGTCATGTTACAATTATGACTAAGTAAATACTAAACAGTGAAAGATTTTTTATGTACCAGGACTGAAAATTAACATCGAGCTTCCCTAGCTCAATAGATTTGCTGCTGCGGTGCTGGTGTACTCTGCACCTTAATGGCCGATGGTGGTAGGTCGTCGACCGCCTTCCTCAGCCAGCGCTTTGCGGCGCGGCGACACTTGGCTCTTACCGCGTAACAGAACCACAATAAGATGAAAACACCAAACACGATGAGGGCCATGCCCACGTAATTTAACTTGGTTTCTACGTGATCGGACATCGTCTGCACTTGTGCTATTGAAATGTTTGTTTGTTCCTTGTCATCTTTGCTCTGGCCCCCGCCCATGTCTGCCTATGTGGGATGATATTTGTCTTGATAAAGTACGACCCGTGATGGTCACTAGGTGAGTAGTTGGACACTGAAACCGGTACAGATCTGTTGCGTCGTCTTACTAACTACTACTTATATTTACTAGTTTTAGCCTAACATCTGCTTATTTAAATTAATTTTACATCCGGAATCGTGCCGGTGACCTGGTTACGCTAGAATCACAGTAGACGTTTTAAGTCAGTACTGTGACTCTATGCGCACAGTCATTATGAATACATGCCATGCTTTCTTACTGTTGTCTTAATGTTCTACTGTGGCTGTTTAAGTCTCGAATCAGCGTTTATGTTATTTGTTACCTGACTCGTCGATTAAAAAACGTACCGGCCTATTTATTGTTCTACCACTGCGTGTGGTACGGAGCACAGGCGGTAGCGTGGGCGATACTGAGGGCGTTTTCGGCACCTGTGAATCTTTTTTTGTACATTGGATGTCGGGCTGAATTGCTGCGCGTTCGCTACCGTCTGGCTCGGTATATAACATAAACGCTGGTTTTAATCTATCCAAAGATACCTCTACGTCTCTATTGGGTAAACTTATTCTATATGTTTTATCTCTTCTACTGAGCACGCGGTATGGACCATTGTATGTTGGGGTCAACGGCTTTTTTACCATGTCGTTTCTTAGGAATACATGTGAGCAGGTTTTCAAATCTTTGTGGACGAATATTTTCCGCGAATCTCTTGCTTCGTGGGCCGCTGGTCGTAAGTCGTCCAAAACCGATCTTAGCTGTTCTACGAATGAAAACGAGTCGTTGTGATTTATGCTTGATTTTGTGTAGAAATCACCTGGTAACCTTAATCCTTGACCAAATACCAATTCGGCTGAGCTGACTTCTCCGTCCGATCTACATGCTGCACGCAGCCCTAACAGAACTGTCGCGAGTTCGTCTATCCAGGAGGCGTTATCGGCTAACCTGGCTGTTAGTGCTGATTTTAAGGATCTATGGAATCTCTCGACCTTGCCGTTACTCATGGGATGATAGGCCGTGGTACGCACTTTGTGAATGCCCAGGAATTTTGTGAGACCATTGAAAAGGTCGCTTTCGAACTGCCGACCTTGATCTGTTGTGATTCTAGCTGGGCACCCGAATCTGCAAATCCAGTTGTCGTACATGACTCTGGCTACCGTGTCGGCTGTCATATCGGCTATGGGTACGGCTTCTGGCCAGTGCGTGCTACGGTCTATCATCGTCACTAGATATCTGTATCCATGAGGCGTGGTCGGCAAAGGTCCTACGAGGTCTATATGCACATGTTCAAACCTATCAGCGCCCTGAAAGCTGCCTAACTGTGTGATGGTATGCCTGTTTACTTTGCTCTTCTGACAGCGTAGGCATGCTTTGGCCCACTTACTGACGTCTTTGTTCATGCTTGGCCAGTAAAACCTTTGCGCTACCATTTTTCGTGACGTTCTAATGCCCGGGTGACTATTGTCGTGAACCGAGTGGAAAGCTATTTTCCTGAATTTCTCAGGTAAGTAAGGTCGCGCGCTATTAGTAGTCATGTCACAATAAATTACTTTGTCCGATGTAGGCAGGCGCAAAGGTTTTAATCGCGTTTCGCAAGAACTCGGCTGTGTAACCCGAGAATCGGTTTCCTGCGCTCGGGCTAGCTCTACGTAATCGATACCTGTGGGGCAAACAATGGTTTCCACACGTGATAACGCGTCAGCAACTGTGTTTCGCGAACCGTCTATGTGCTGAATTTCATTCGTGAACTCACTGATAAACATAAGCTGCCTAGCTCTTCGCGGCGTTTCTTTATCGGTGCCTATTTTTGTTAGCGCGAAAGTCAGCGGCTTATGGTCGGTGTAAACTATCAACCGACGACCTTCTATGAGATGCCTAAAATGAACTATTGACATGTATATTGCTAATAATTCCCTATCGTAGGTACTGTATTTTTTCTGCGCGTCTGAAAATGCCTTAGAAAAGTAGCCGAGAGGTTTCCACACGCCATTAACTTTTTGTTGTAGAACGCTGCCTGCGGCGGTTCCCGACGCGTCTGTCATAAGCGCCAGCGGAACGTTCGGTAGTGGGTGTGACAATGTAATGGCGCTTTTAAGGCTCTCCTTACACTGTTCGAATGCTGCGATTGCGTCTTTGTCCCACTCTATTACAGTTTGATCATTTTTCTTGGAATTATGTAAAAATTTGTTAAGATGTGATTGTATTGTGGCTGCGTTGTCTAAATGCGCCCTGTAAAAGTTCACCATGCCGAGAAAGCGTCGAAGTTGTTCTACCGTTTTCGGGCGTGACAATTCTGTAATGATCTTAACCTTATCATCTAGCGGTTTTAGCCCGGCTGGTGACACTAAGTATCCTAAAAATTCCACTTGCTCTCGACCGAATTGGCATTTGTTCAGGTTAATGGTTAAACCGATTTTGGTGAAAATTTCTAAAATTTTGCGTAGATGTTGCTTATGAACTTCCTCGTTTTCAGAGGCTATGATGACATCATCTATGTAGCAAAACAGATAAGACTTTGCCCCCTGCGTATCTGTGAACGATTCTACTCCTTGCAGGGCGGAATTCATGAAACGCTGGAACGTTTGTGCGGCGTTTCGTAGCCCGAACGTCATTCGGGGGAATTCGAACAGACCGAACGGCGTGATGATGGCCGTTTTCTCTATATCTTCTGGGGCTACCTCAATGACATGATAAGCGCGGTTAATATCGATCTTACTATATATTGACTTACCTGACAGCCCGTACGTGAAGTCTTGTAGCCTCGGAATTGGATAGCGGTCCGGTTTGGTGACCGCGTTTAACCGCCGGTAGTCGCCGCACGGCCGGATTTGGCCGTCCTTCTTGGGCACTACGTGTAAGGGGCTAGCCCATGGGCTCTTGCTTGGTCTGCAAATCCCCATCTCTTCCATGACCCGGAACTCTTCCTTGACTTTTGCGTACCGATCCGGCGGTAATGGCCTTGCCCGTGCAAATACCGGCGGACCGGTGGTCTCTATGAAGTGTTTGACACTGTGTTTCGCCGGCTCTGTGAAAGAGATGGGTTTCGTGACCTCCGCGTATTGCCCCAGGATGTCACCGTATGAGTTATCATCTTGGATGCATTTTACGGACGGTTGATTCCAACATACAATGGACCCGAGCGTGGATAATTCTGTAACGTTATCGACTAATCTGCGATTATGCAGGTCTACAACTAGTTTATGTGTCCTTAAAAAATCTGCGCCGAGTATAGGCTGCTGCACGTCACACACGATAAAGGTCCATTGAAAAGCTCTGCGCAAGCCTAAATTAAGTTCTAACGTAGTAACGCCATATGTTTTAATTAATGTGTTATTTGCGGCGTATAACTTGTAACTACACTCGCGGCGGTCACTTTTGTCTATACGATTCGCAGGTACAACCGAAACGTTGGCGCCGGTGTCTACTAAAAAAGTCATACCATTTCGGCGGTCCATTACACATAAACGGTGGTTGTCCATCGGTATCTCACATCCCCCAGCCGTAGCAGGATGCACCGCGCCTAGTTTCCCGAAGCTGGTGGCCAGGCGTATGCTGGTCCGTGGTGCGCTGCCGGTGGCTGCCCCGGGAATGGCGAAGCTGCCCGCGCTGGCTGCTGTATTTGGCGTCCCCAGGCACAAGGTTGGATGCATTGTCTGGCCTTCTCGCGGAAACGGTAGTGGTAGCGGCACAGTCTGTTGGGATCAAGGGCTGCCCCTCGTGACCGGGAGCGTGAGCGGTTCCAAGGCCCTCTTGGATTGCTCCTGCCTCTTTCCTGGCTCCTGATCTCGTTTATTTCGCTCCGCATCTGTCTCACCTCGAGCGCTAAATTGCGAAATTCCTGCAGGAGTTCTCCGTTGGTTTGCGGGTTTGCTGCTGGCGTAGATGTGGCGACCTCGGCGACCACGCCATGCCTGAGCGTCTCCATGATCTTGTCAGCCATGGTCGCTAGCGTCTCCAACTTGGCGTCCTCACTGACTACAAGGACCGTTCGCACTGCCGTTGGGAGCCGCTGGAGCCAGAGCTTCTTGACTGTGTCTTCCGCGACACCGGAATTTCGGCCTGCCTCTGCCATTTTCCTGTGCAGTTGTGACGGTTTCTGGTCCCCTAGTTCTAGTTCCTTGACTAAGCGATTGAAATGGGAATCTGCGCTTTCTTGATAATTCGCTAACAATCTCTCTTTCAGCGTGTTGTAATTCTTCTCCGTGATCGCCTTCTCTATGAGATCACTGATGCTGTTCAATTCTTCCTTGCTTAGTTTGCCGATGACTAAATCGAACTTGGTGTCTTGCCCCACTTTCTGCGACGCAATGATGGCCTCGAACTGGGAGAACCACAGCTTCGGCATGTCCCGCCAGAAAGGCGCGATCCTCGCCGACACGCTGATGGAAGCAAGGTCGGGTTGCGCTGGGGCCGGGACACCGTTGTTCTCCATTTTTCTTGAGTTTAAGCTTAACTACACACTCTTTAAATTTCTAATGCGCCCGCCTGGTTCGCCTCGGCCGTGAGTCGCTACGAAGTTCTATCGGGGTCACCACTTTAGCAAGCTTTTGTCTTGCTATATTTGGTATGGCCGAGGGGATAGAAATAAAATAAAGTTTGAGGTACACTAGATGTAATAGATAAAGTTTGACACACAATTGTTAAGAGCTGATCACACAAGGTACACTAGATGTAAGTATATTCTTAGGTTAGACCTATTTTAGTGAAACCAGGCGGGGCGCACACGTAACACACGCGACGTGTTTCTATGGAAGGAGCTGAAGCGACTGACGTCGTGTGCGCCGTTCCCGGTGTCGCGGGAATAGGAATGCTGATGTAGCTAAATGCTTATCGCTGTGCTGCCACAAGGTCTTCTTTAAATTTAAAAATGATATGATTTTGGCATGGCGAATGGAAAAGGCTGAGGATGTTTGTTAGAATTACAAATGCGTCCTACCACGCTTTAACGTGTTTTATGTTAATAATTCTTGTCTTGTGAACTGATAAATATATTTGGCATATGTTAATTAATATTCATAGGATGTCTACGTGCCCTATTTCAGAATTAGTAGTAGAATTAGTCACAGAAGCGGACTTATGTCAAACGCTACACTACGCTGGCTTTCTCTTACAAGGTGTCTTGTAATTAATCTGGAATATTTCGACAAAATATTTGGGTTCGCTTGACAAAACCCCTTCAAAGGTTTCAAACAAAAATTTTAATTTACGATTAGGTCTTTAAAAAATCCTGACTTATTTTCTGGTGGACTTGAGAAAGAGGTTCGAGTGTGAAGTTTACAAAGATGACAAATCGAAATGTCATAGTTTTTTAGCTTCTTTATCAATTGAATTAAAATCCTATTCAAATTAAAAAAAAAATAGATTTTATCAGGTTCAGGTTGAGGTGTACCTCAAAAGCGACAAAACTATTCGCAGTTAACTCGTGCACCAGCACCACCCAGCATTTTCACTACATGGTTATTTTTCCACAGCGGTGCATGTACAACCTCATTTTCAACAGTTTCCACTACGTTACCTTCAGTTATTTTTGCATGCATCATAAAATTTCCCTACATTATACATATTTGCTTAGCGACTTATTTTATTGCACACTTCACGAGTTGAAAATTTATTTTATGAGACCGCATTTTAGTAATTTTAAATGAAATTATGGTTAGGAATTAAAAAGAATTTCGCTTTTATTTCTTCGTCACGCGGTGATGTGCCACAAACATGCCCTTATGTTACGAAAATACACAAACAACAAAGCAAATTTCATTTTTGTTTTTATTCAAATTATCAAGCATCATAATAATGAAATAATATTAATATTTTTTTAGTTCCATTTCAGTCATAAAGTACATGCGCTAAGATTGAATATTTCATGAAATGGAATATGGATGGATAGAATAAATGGAAGCTTTATTTGTGTATGGTTTATTTATTACACTTTACTCATAATAATATTAAAATAAAATGAATTTAATTGTGTCGAACCTATATTGTTAAAATGTAACGTTCTAATAATAGGTTAGTTTGTTAAATCATTTTATTATGCTAATCCATCTCCGTAATCTTTCAGCCATTCTAATACTCGCAAATTTTCCTGAAATACCGCTTAATTAATATTTCGTATTAATGGCAACATTAAATTATAACTTAATTGCCACGGTGAACCGCAAGGAGCAACCACACGCCCGCCACAAACTACCCATCGTAGGATTTTCTAGGAAATGTTAACGGCAAAAAGTAATTTATAAAAGGATTCGGCAATATGATGATAAAGTATTTTTCCATTTTAGAAATAATAAAATGAAGGGTACTTTTTTGCCACAAAATGGTTTTGCATCTACCACGAGCAAATGATGAAGTGGAAAGTACTAATCGAATGATCAAGACGAACTGATATTGATTTACCTATTTTTAAATCTTTGAAGAAAATTTACGGTAAAACAGATTTAAATACAAAACATGTCATGCATAAGTACTTCAACTGCTGATAAGTGAGTCACACGTGCATTTTATTTTATTTTTAAAGTTATAACTGACCACCGGCTGGCCCCTACATATTTTATTTGATGTAGTTCACTGATTAAGAAACAGCCTATTTTCTCTGGTCTTGAATACACCACATCATCATCATCATCATCATCATCAGCCGGAAGTCGTCCACTGCTGAACAAGGTCTCTCCCTTAGACCGCCACAATGAACGACAACTTGACACTTGCATCCACGACCTACACCTAGATTATTCTTATTCCACAAAAAACAATGCAAGCGAATTTCCATTTCTTGACAGTCCACATTATAAAAGATGAATCGAGAAATTACCGAAATATTAAAAACAAGTGCGAAGCTGTCGCTCCCCACGCTTAATTCTATCTTTGTGTATTTAATAACTACGTAAAACTTGTTTTAATATTATGTATTGAATATCATTTTAATGAACTTATTTACCACAATGAAGTTATGAAAACATTTTGATAATGCAAACTAGCACAGACAAATTGGGTTCAATTAACGGATTCAGAGTAGTACTTAACAATTTCGAATTACCGCCCCGATTAAACAGCGACGATAACAAAATGACCTCATCAATAAAAACCCCATCGTCACTTCATTACGGGAATTGCCAAGAATATTCAACACCCGATCCCCAATTGAAATTCGCAAACACGCAAACTTTCGCTTACTTTCTTGAACGCCTGCCAACTCCCTTAAAGGCCACAGGTTTTCTACCACCTCATTGTTATCTTTCTATTACTGCGTAGATAAAACACTCGGAGCTGCCAGCTTCTTGGGATAAGATAATAATTCTCAATGGACAATTTGATGGATACTTTCTTGACGTTTGCCAGCTGCTTCGCTACATTAAATAAAGAACTTTGTTATATCGAGCTAAACTCGATTTAAGACGTGAGTTATCGGTTACAATATCATTTAAATTTGTTATATTAACATACAACCATTACAAGTGTTTTAGTAACAACCACTACAAACACATCTTACCATGACAAAGTTTTGAATCTAACATGAGAATCTACCTTCCTTTCCTAAGAACTACAATTTAAGAAGAACAACAACAAAATTAAATCAATCAACACTTTCTAGGTACTGTGGTCCGATTTTTAAGTTTACCTATCCCAGCCTATATACCGAATACCTTTACTTGCCCGTATTTCATTTGCCCGAATTTCACTTTCCATACCAACGTTTGCCATAAAATATATAGAACCATACTGTTTTCAAGATTTTTTATAATGTCATTTTATAGAATGCGTAGGATAGGTTAGGTTAGTTTAATATCAACTATGAAGAAAATACCATTTCAGAAATAAATTACTTTATGGCAAATGAAAATTCTAGAAAACGATACATTCGGGCATATGAAGTTCGGGCAAACATTAGACAACCCCTATATACACCCCACTGCTGAAGCCTCCTCTCAGAATGAGAGAACTTGGGCCGTAGTTCCCACATGAGCTCAGTGCGGATCGGGAACTTTACACACTCACACCATTGAATTGCTTAGCAGATTTGTTTCCTTGCGAATTTATCACGACGAAGGAAACACCATGAGCACTAATTTGAACGGACTTATGTAAATTGGATGACAGTACTCATGTGTAACGTGAAACGTACTCCGTAGGACGGAACCACAACGGTTAATGCAATCGAGGTCTAACTTGGCACAGATATATAGTTCGGACTACTATACAAGTACAGTCAACAAAGCTTGTATTAATATCTTTTAATAAAAACTTATCAATCACTACGGTTTAAGTTCATATCTCCCCTCGCCGTATTCAAAAGCAAAGATCAACAATCCAGCAAAACCAGTCCTCCAGTTATTAATCTTTTACGATCCCCAGGACGCAATAAATGTAAAAGCGGGGAAGCCAGTGAAACCGTATGATCTGGAGCACCCTTTATAATGCTCGATGTTCCTTACATGTTTACGATAAACCCCTACTTCGCGGGTACGACATATTTTTATTGCCATCGAGTTTGGGATATTGGAATTACAGAATGGGATGTAACCGGTGTACATTGGTTTGGCTGTTTGAGGTGTGGTGTGTTTGAGGTGTGTGTGTCTAATACTTTTAAATGAGCTCCATATTTTCAAATTAATTTCAAAAATGCAAATGTAACTCTATCTTTCTCTGTCTGTATATTACCTCTTCACGTTAAAATCACAGAATCGATTTAGATTAAGTTTAGTTGGGAGATAGTTTGAGACCTTGGGAAGGACATAAGAACATACGCTCCTGCCTATCAAAGGTACTTTTTTGGAATTTCTTTTTTTAAACTTTCAAACTATATTGCTTAGAGCTTAAGATGTTCAGGGAAATTAGAGGAAAAAATCTCCGGCTTTTCCTACTAGTTTTTCACTCTGTACTTTACAAAGAACATCGGTGTCCAATTATAATTATTTCTTATGTCCTTCCCAAAGAAAGGATGTAGGCACGAGGACGTAAAATTATATAATTCCCGTGGGATTGCAATAACTGAATTCTTCGCAGACAGCGTAGCGGGCACAAGCCATTTCTTATACAGTATTACCGATAGCCAGGCTTTTTTTAAGGGAGGGTAAAGTAACGTATTTCTGTAACTTAATCATGATATTCATTTATTTAATAAACTAAAATTCAGACTATTAAATTTCTAACAAAATTATAGCTGCCAGCGTGCTGCCAGCTATGTGTACATTGCTGTAGCAAAGTAAATAGTCAAGTAAATTGACAAGTAAGTTACAGCGGACAGATACTTTGATTATTATATTACTTGGTCTTATCAATTAACTTTGCTGTACATTGCTGGCGATTATAATTTTGTTAGAAAGTTAACAGAGTCTGAATTTTAGTTTATTAATTAAACGAATATCATGGTTAAGTTACAGAAATACGTTACTTTAACCTCCCTTAAAAAAACCTGGCCTCCGGTAACGTAACGGTATATATAATAGCTGTTACCCACGACTTCAACGAAGAATCAATTGGGTGTCAAACTATCTCCATTCTAAATTTCTTCTAAATCGATTAAGCCTTTTAAGTGTGAAGAAAAAAACAGACAACAACGCGTCAAAAAACTTGAAGCTTCACATGCTCTAGTTCATTTCATACACTTGGTCTAAAAAAATGCTGTAAGTTTTAAATTCGCTACTTAAGTATCCAAAACGATACATAGTGAAAATACTTCTCTATCTATCTGTTTATTGCCTCTTCTGGAATATAAAAAGCTACTTTCTGTTCGGGAAAATAGCTGATTTAATGCGGTAAAACATACATGTATAACTCATAAAATCACTTTCACAAGTGCGTATTCTAAGAAATCCACTTTATTTGAAGTTATAGAACGTAGATTATTTCCAGGGAAGAAATCACATATGAAATGAAAATGTGTTCCGCAGTATTTCCTAATGAAATCGAGATAATAAAACATTTTCATTCCTTTTAAAAATGTATATTCGTACATTTCCTATTCTTTGCATGTCCCGACGCAGAACTGTGCACATTATGTCTAACCTTTATCTTTATTCGGGTAATATATTTTCTTTCGTAGAATATTCTCTCTAAGGTGTAAGAAATATGAAGATGTGATAAGAAACATGCACGGGAAAACTCTTGGCGGAAAAATCTGGGTTAAATATTATTTTATCGTACACAATTTGGACAAAAAATTATTAGATGATTGTTATTACAATACTGTATGTGTCTACTATTCTCAGAAAAATGCTATAAGGATTATCCTGGTGTAGGAATAGAAAATCTTTACATTTAGTATTTATCTTAACATGGTGTAAAATAAAGACACTCACTTCCCGCTGTCTATCTATTTGTAAATCTTATAAACTACGCACAAATTATAATACGGTTTTCACTATCACTTAGATATATTTTTACTGAAGGTTTTTATTTATATAAAACTAGCTATTGCCTGCGATTCCGTTCGCGTAGTATTCGTTTATCGCTATCCCGCGGGAACTATGCAATTCTCCGGGATAAAAACTATTCTATGTCCTTCTCCGGGTGTCAAACTGTATACTGAATTTCATCTAAATCGGCTTAGCGGTTTAGACTTTGATAGGTAACAAAAACATCTTCACAAACTTTCACATTTATAACATTAAGTAGGATAGGATAATGTGTGTAAACAGTGACGCGTCCTACTTTTATTCCAATCGATCGAATTCCAGCAAATCGCAATAAGGTAAACCCAACGTTGCATGGACCTAATCGCATAGCTTGGTGTCTCTATTCACCGTCACAAAAACGATATTTCTAGCTTTGTCTAAACCAGAAGTTGTATTTTACTATTCCATGTACCAAAAAATTTGTCATGAAAAATAAATTCTCGTATTTTCGTATTGAGTATACGTACAATAACTTAACTAGCTGTTTCCCGCGTCATCTGCGAAGAATTGATGTATCTCGCAGCGCCAGAAACCACACAAATTCTGGGATAATTGTGATGTTGAAAAACTCGTTACACTGAACTCAGCATCCATGCCATGTATCTCTTTACTAGCTTCGAATAAGCTCTGCAAGTTAACGACAGATCGCATGTCGATAGGCTCCAATTAGTGCATACGACTGCGAAGGACGGGCTATATTTAGCTGAAGCTCCAATTATACTACTGTAGCGATCGAGTGAGTTCTGTAATCAATGGTATTAAATATTAAACAAGTTGGTGCAGATTGTAACGCGTGCGATGTGAATTTCTGTTTTCCTTATAATGATCGCTGCGCGTGCAAAACCGCGGAAAAGCAGTTTGTAAATACAGCGTGTCTGCGTTTTCGCCTTTTACAGGAGGCAGGAAAAACTTTATATCTCCGACATTTAACTATATTTTGCTGACTGAACTATGTAGTCACTCGTACTGCTGTGCGGCTTACTTTATGTGAACATATGTAAATTCAACGACAAGATTCTGTTGACGCGATATTTAAATTTTACGCGTTTTGCCGTTACGCGATATTTACAAAGTGCTCTTCCGCAGTTTTGCACGCGTAGCGACGTATTTTAATACAGAGCCGTATCGATCTCGGTTTTAGAAGTGCCTTGCCCTAGAAAAGGTTTTAGAGTAAAAGCCTTTAGCCCTAGAAAATCAAAAAATTGCATGACAGACAAGGAATGAAGACAGATTTTTTTTCAATTTCCCGCGGGATTCCTAGGACCGGTTTTTCTTTTAGAGGTTTTTGGCAACCCTAAAAAGTATTAGACCTATTAGAGAACACGAAAACGAATCCATTTATACATTTATACCTGCCACAAGCCCGCTGTCTCAACTCGTTTAATACCATCAACGGAAAAACACTCGTGAACACCAAGTGACTAATGGGCGCGGTGTGGCAAGAATTTGTCTTTTAGGGGAACAAAATTAAGATAAAGTATTGTTTTTGTTCAATTACGAATCATGAAGTATTCGAGAGTTTAGGGGAATTCTAGCACGTTCGCAAACGTGGATTGCAGTTGAAGCGAGGGGTTATTAACGAAAGTTATATTGATGATTTCGTTTAATCTTGGGCTTTTAGAATTTGATTTCGACTACATGATTGAAAAATACTTTAACAAAATATGTGGCAGCGAGTAATAATTAAATTTGATAAGCTTATTAACGTTGAACATGTGAATGGTACATTTTAACAGCTTTTTAACTAAAAAGGCAAATCGTTTACCTCATTTTTATTGCTGAAAACAAACCACCAGAATTTCACTACCAGATTATAGTTTTCTCACTGGATTTACATACTTAAGTATATCGAATTTCAGTTCCATCGAATAACAAGAAGTGGTCGGAATACATACATTACTTACAAACAAACAAGTATAAGAAGCTGCAAGTAAATAAAAGCTTGTAAAAATGTTGTTTTAAGTGAAATCCACAGCAGTTTAGCACTTTTGTCGGGCTATTTTTAGCGCACTTTTGGTGTCACCAAGCTGTCAACTGTCAACACTGCAAATGCAGCCAAAAACTGCAACCGTATTAATTTTAGTATTATTGCGTGTTAAGTGTTTGTAGGCCCTCCCTCGGCTTCGCTTCACCGCCAAAATATCTGACATTTGCGTTTATTTAGAGCACTTAATAGTAAGTGAAATCAAAGACTGCTCCACTCTAAATTTTATATGCAATGTACCTACTGTTTTAACAAATAAACGCATTTGTTTTCCGTTACGCCGTACCATACTTATTTTGCAAGCAAACCGGGACGACTAAATAAAGTGCATGCATCGTTTTGCACTCAATTGATATGGATTTTTTCGAATCTAAAATTGCTCCGTATTCTCGTGATTTTATAGAGTTGAAGCTATCCTAACTTGGAGGTTTTATCTGTATGATATTTTTATTCATTTCGTACTGGGAATCGAGACTGTAATATAAAAACATCGCATTGATGGTCGACTGCAGTCAGTTGTAGCGCTAGTGCAAATTAAATAAATATGTTTAGGTATTTCTATTTTCGGCTATGTAAAAAGTATGATTATTTTGTATAAGATTTTTGTTGATCACAACTTACAGTAATTGACTATTCACGATTTTATTTCACTCTTTTTAAACCAAGCTGAGTTGAGCAGGGACACTATCTTTCAATTTGTGAAAAAAATATAATACTTTTTACTATATTAGCATCGTATTCGTTCTGTAATTGTCTGTATGACTTGAATTTTAATTATGATCTTTTCTAACCATTAATTAAGAACCAAAAAGCAAGATACTGTCCTAAAACCGGAATCATTATTGGCTTTCTGCATAAACTTACCAAGGGGCTGTTTCACCACCCATTGATTAATTTATTTGACAGATAAATGTGATGCCGTCTCCGTTTATTCGAACAAAATAAACAAAGACGGCATTACATTTATCCGTCAAATAAATTCAATCAATGGATGTTGAAACAGGGAGTAAATCTACTAATTCACAAACCTCCCAAAAGGATTGCAAACGCTTCCTTTCCAAATGAAATGAGTTATAAAGATATCTAGTGTCTCACTCTATGGTACACAGCCAAGGAAAGCGAAGCAATCTTTTTCCAGCATTAATTACGTCTATAATTACTAAAACTATACATAGGTATCATATAAATGCCTTTGTTTTCCTCTCTGTGTATTTGTATTTTTATTTTTATATGCAAAAAAGAGTTTACATACATGATTTTTATGCAGTATGAGATATAGCAATGCTAGCTACCGATATCTTCTATCTTTAGCTCCGGTATGTTTTTACAAAAAGCGAAAACGTCACCCATTTCGCTTCAAATTAATCCATGTCCGGATGGTATCCGATGCCTTTGAAACATTCATAAAATGCTAATGTTGGTCAAACAGGCTTAACGTGTCTGTCCAAAAGGTGCCCGGCCTGAGTTTATCTGTGACTCTTATCAGAAATAATCCTTTGTGGTCTTTGAAACGAATTGGGTTTGAGGTGGACGGTTCACGTGAGTAAAGTCGAGAGATATTTGACGTGGATGACTGTAGCTTTAGCTTTGGGGCGTAAACTTGATAGAGTGCATCGGCGCGTTGCGGTTGCTTTTTCAGCAGGTAGAATGACGGATGCCCATTGTGTTTTATGGGAAGATTGTAAAAGTTTTATGCTAAATACAAGTTTCCATTACACTTGCAATGTTGACGACCGGATGGCCCAGTGGTTAGAGAACCTGACTACGAAGCTTGAGGTCCCGGGTTCAAATCCCGACCGGGGCAGATATTTGTATGAATAATACGAACGTTTGTTCTCGGGTCTTGGATGTTCAATATGTATTTAAGTATCTATTTATCTATATAAGTATGTTTATCCGTTGCCTAGTGTCCATAATACAAGCTTTGCTTAGTTTGGGACTAGGTCAATTGGTGTCAAGTGTCCCATGATATTTATTTATTTATTTAATATTTGTCTGTTTGTTTGTGGTTTGGAGGTTCGCCAGTTGAATTTATCTTACTTTTAGTGTTCGGATTATTCTAAAATTTGGTGAGCTTGGAAGATTTGGTGTGCTCCAACAATAACCTTACCAACTTAAGGGATTCAATACCTCCGACATTGTCATTTCAAAGTTCAATATCTCAAAAACAGCGGAACCGTTTTTTACAAACTTAACTAAGACCCACCGCAAAGAAACTCACTTTCACGTGAAAAAATCGCATCGAAATCGGCCCATCCGTTTGAAAACTACGATGCCGTAGACAAACAGACAGATAGACAGTCATTGGCGTCAAATTTTTAACACTCTTTTTGCGTCTGAGGTAAAAAGTAGTCAGCAAAAGAGCTACATATCCGCTTGTATATGTATATGACTCTTGTATATGTATACGTCAAGATGCAAGCTTAATGTGTTATGCTGTGATTAAACTGCTCGTTCCTACATATACGTGCACTCGACTCTGCGGAAATTATTTCCAGAACTAACTGTTCCCGTGAACTCTGATTGTAGAATAAATGAACACATATTAATAATGCAAGGATTGCGAGCTGTTATACCGCCTGCCTGAACTGTATTGCGGTCAAAGAAAAAAAACTCAATTTCAAGAGTCTAGAGCTGTACAGGGCGTAATTACATTGTAATTACAGTCGAGGTGCGACCGGTAATGTACTTATGGTAAATACAGTGTTGGTCAAAGATGTCTTTAGACTTTGTTTATGTAACCTTTTCACTGTACGCCTTCGTCACTTTTACACAAAACTTCAAATATGAAGTGACAGCGACAAGGTAACGTGTTAATATATCTTCGTCCGTCAAAAATTCGTATATATCCAGCGTAACTTTGAAATTTCCAGGAATGAAACCTATCCTATTTCCTTATCAGGGTCTTAAACTATCTCCATATCAAGTATAATTTAAATCGCTTCAGCGATTTAAGCATGAAAATGTGATAGACAGATAGGCAAACAATTACTTTCGCATTTGTAATTAATACATTAGTAAGGATAAAAGGATAATGAAACTTCATCGTATGTTTCTAATACCAGCACGTTCATACCGAGGAATACTTCGACTACTTTACAAATAGAAAAGTTTGTGAGTGTACATGGAAAACTGAAAAACAGCAAAATGACCGGCAGTTATCTAAAACATAAGCAACGAAATAGGTATTGGATAAAATAGAGCAAACTAGAAACGATCGCGAAGTTCGCCGGTGGATTGATCGCGAAAGACTGTCCCAAATTCAATTCCGACCAAATCTCATATCGGATAATCGGCTCAGGCGCAGCACACAGTTTGTTTTAACCAAATACAATTACGCACCTTTGTAACATTGTTTATTATGCACTAGCTATTACTACTTACAGTATATTATTCTCGTTAAAGAAGAAAAAATGGAGTGAAAATGTTAAAAATTCCGAAAAATACGACGATGGGCAAAACATATTACAAATTGAGAAATTTACAAAGACGAAGGACCATATGGTGGACGACCGGATGGCCAAGTTGTTAGAGAACCTGACTACGAAACTTGAGGTTCCGGTTCGATTCCCGGCCGGGGCAGCTATTTGTATGAATAATATGAATGTTTGTTCTCGGGTCTTGGATGTTTAATATGTATTTAAGTGTGTAAACTTGCATATATTTTATGTAATTCCGTTTCGTTACTCTCATACAAGTGTATATGGGAAAGGTATGAGAATAGAATACAATATTTTTGGACACTTTTTTTCACCTATAAAAATCGATATTACTCCTGATTCCATAACATAAAAATTTCAAAATCCCAGAATAAAAGTTTGGGTACAATTAACTTTTAAGAGAATAGCCCAGTTTTCCCCACCCTTCGTTTTGCGGTTGCAGTGTACCTTAGGGTATTTTACCTTAAATTTACTTTGCTTTTATTTAAAAAAAAATTAGGGTTTAAAACAATAAAAGTAACTGTTTTAGGGTAATTTCACGTAACGTTAGGGTAAAAAAAAATATCTGAGGTGGCAACACTGTACGGTTGTCCATGGGCGGTCGTGATTGCTTCCCATCAAGTGACCGTCATGCGCGTTTCCCCCTCCATAATAAAACCCATACAAAGGATATCGGTGTTCGTTGCAACCAATGGTTGCAACTGTGATACACTTACCCTGACTCTTACACGTCATGGTCAACCGTCCAGATGTCCAGTTTAGCTGAATTTAGAACCGCAAGAAAAATCGGGCAAGTTGCGATACGGGTCTTGGATGTTTAATATGTATTTATAAGCGCGTAAGGATGTATACTTGGCAAGAGAGTGCATAATAATAATAATAGTTGTAAAATTAATTATATCTACGTATCTAATAAACTTATTTTATTGTTTTTAAAGTCTTCTAGTTTACTAATTATTTATTTATTTATGTAGTCTTATGTAGTTAATGGTGTGTATAGTGTGTCTTTATAACGCTCAGAGGGTTGCCTACGGTGCTGGCTGAAAATCAGCGCTGGGGTGTTTTTTTAACTCTTCAGCATTATGCTGAGCCAGTGTCCGATTCACAATCGCAATGACACATACCTTTGTGTTGTTTATTTGTACCAAATAGTATTGTTGTCTTGTGTTGTGAATAAATGTATTTTCTTTCTTTCTTTCTTTTCTTTCTTTATTTAAGTATGTATTTATCTATATAAGTATGTTTATCCGTTGCCTAGTAACCATAGTACAAGCTTTGCTTAGTTTGGGACTAGGTCAATTGGTGTCAAGTGTCCCATGATATTTATTTATTTATTATTGAAGCGTTCATGATTAAAGTGGCCAATCGAGCAATCGAGATTTTTCTTGCAGATCTAAACTGGGCTTTTGAAACCGTTTGCAAATCGCACAATCAAGCACTTTTCCTTTCCTTGGATCGAATATGAACTTATCTTTCCTACTCGCACTGCAAATAATCTGTATGCTGCGGTTGTGTCGACGTAAATGCAATCTCGGCAGCCGACTCTCGCCTACGTTTGTCAATATTTCACACGTTCGCCAAAGAAACCATTTTATTTTTAACAACTCCATACTGCTACCTATTTTACTTGTAAACGTTTCGACCACATTGCATAATTCATTACGTACAGTCAAGGGCATAACTATATGTACGTTACCAAGAAGTCAAAAATATCTGTTTTTATGTCATTAACTGTAAGGTCGATGTATACCTTATGTAGTAACTAAGAACCAATGTAGAAAATTGCAACTGGTGAACAAAATAAATAAAATTATTATTATTATACATACAACCTGTGGTAACTTTACTGGTTGGTGTATTATCTAAGATTTCATTTGTAATTGGCCATATTGTACCGTTTGTACCCAAATATACATTAAAACATAAGTATGTTTGACGCTATGGCTGTATTTATATTAAGGCTTTGACTGCATGTACCATCAGCCAAATAATGTGGTCTATCACCCTAAAGTTGATAATCGTTTTCATGCATTAAACAATAATGACAATAGACGTGTCCGTCAACTTCAAAGTTCGACTTTAGCGACATATTCATTTGATAGGAACTTGTTTAAAAATTGATAGACCACTTATTTGACTGATAGTACTCGTTTGCTGGCGTGATAAGTCACGGATGTGGTAGTAAATTGTTATGTGTAAGTTGACTACCTGACTGAGTGACAAGGCTGACTGAGTGGCTGTATACATGATCACCGTATCTATAGTGGACTTTTTGGATTTTTAATTTCAAATAGGCGTGTAATTTGAAATTTGCATGTTGATTTTATATTCGAATGAATAGGAATAAGGATACTTTATTGTCAATAACTACTTATGTACAATTATGAGACAGAATTATACGGTTCACCCTCACTAGACCGAATTTCATAAAAGCTAATTTCACTAGACATATCAACGTTAGATATAATTTTCATTAGCCCTAATATCATGACAGCTAAACTTGTATGTCCGAATTGATTACAAGACCTAAAATTTTACATCCTAAAGTTTATTAGTACTAAACATTAAATGCTCTAATATTATTAAAACTAATAAGATTATTCCTAATGATTAATACACCTAAAGTTGTGAACCCTAATGTTTACTTGTACTAAATATTAAATGCTCTAATAATACTAAAACTAATAATGATTACTCCTAATGATTGTACACCTAAGCTTCTGAACCCTAACGTTTACTTGAACTAAATATAAAATTAAATTTGTGGGAGCGAGCAAAGCGAGCGAGCAAGACGGTTCGGAGCAGAAGCGACTCGGATAGGTTAGGTTTAGAAGGCTAAGGCGGGAGCGAAGCGGAGCGTAGCTCCCGCCTTAGCCTTCGATGTTAGGTTTTTTTTTATAGCAGCCAAGATAGCTCCCACCAGAAAAGTAGGTTGGATGCCATTTAATATGTTGCTAAATTAAGGTAAGTATTCCAATCAATACATTTGCTGAAAAATTGTTTCAGGTTTTTGATGTTAGGTGTTGTGTTCGCGATACACACGAAATCAAACACCCAAGTTGCTGTCTCAAGAATGACTGATGTTTATTCAGTTTTAATCAAGTACCCTACGAAACTACCCACATACAACATCTCCCTTCTCAACAAACGTTTAATGAATTTAATACAATGAGAAATTGGATAGGTAATTAAGTATATTTGTACTTAATTTAACATGCAATTGCCACCTTCATGCTTCATAGTAAAGTAGGGTTATATACAAAATAGTTAAATAATTTCTTCGTTTGGCATGCTACTACTACCTATAAAAATACTCAATAATTATACAATCATTACTTACAACTTTTTTAATATATGATGATTTTAACACATTACATATTGCTTTCTTTGATTGAAAGTGTATATGAAGTTTTTTTAAATATTAATAATAATATCTTATCTTTTTTTTTTTTTTTTTACACAAAAAAATGGAATCCGTAAATATTATAAGAGTTATTAATAATAATATGTGTTTTATCCTCGTGGGCTCTCATGTAGTTTATAAAAGATCACTTAACATTAATAATAATGACCGAATGTACCTACTTCATAAAGTTCAAATAGTTCATCGGAGAAAAAAAAAATGTATATCTTAAGATTTTTGTGATAATATCTATTTAAAATAACAAGACTGACGATGGCGTTACATTGTTTTACCATCTGTCTGGTGTGCGCACTCGTCTGCCTGAGCGAGTGTAGCGTTGAGCGGGGCCCGCGGCCGTGTCGGCCTCGTTTTCCCGGGGGCTCGCCGGCGGCGGCTCGGGCGCTCCGCCACAGTCCTCCAGGTCATCATAATATCGATAGCGCGGGCGCGCGTCGCTCTCGGGTGCTGCCGCGGTCGGTATGATGTGCTGCCTGTTCCGACGGTACAGGGCCCGGTCGGGCGTGCGCACCCAGTAGGAGCGCGGCTCGGCGGCGGCGCGCTCCACGCGCGCGGGCACCCATCGCCCTGTGCCGGGCGCCGCGCCCGGCTCACGAATTCGCACCTGCTCGCTGTTATTCAACGGTCTGAGGTTTCTAGTCCCTCTGTCATAATTTTTTTTAAATTGACTGATAATCTTTTGACGCCGTTCTTTGACTTCATTTTGTGGTGGCGTTTTAGGATTTAATAGATCCGTCTTCACTGGTAATTTTGTGTTCAGACGTCTGCCCATGAGCAGCTGAGCAGGTGAGAATTCTTCCCCTGATATGGGCGTGTTGCGAAAATTTAGAAGCGCTAAGTAAAAATCAGATCCATCCTCTTGGGACTTCACTATCAATTTTTTAATTGTCTGCACGTTGCGCTCCGCTAAACCGTTAGACCTCGCATATAACGGTGAACTCGTGATCTGTTGAAACTCCCAGTTCTTTGCGAAGGTTTTAAATTCCTCGGACACAAATTGACGACCGTTATCGGACACCAGCCTTTGGGGTATCCCGTGTCGCGCGAATATCGACTTCAAATGTTCTATTATCGTAACGCTTCTGAGATCTCTTATCGTAAATACCTCCACATACTTAGAAAAGTAATCGACAATCAATAGATAGTGTTGATCTTTTATTTGAAAAATATCTACCGCGAGCACTTGCCAGGGGCGGTCGGGCACGGGATGCGGGCGCAGCGGCTGGCGCGGCGGTGCGGCGCGGTGCGCGGCGCACGCGGCGCAGCCCCGCACGGCGCGCTCCACGGCGGCCGCCATCCCCGGCCACCACATCACATCGCGCGCTCGTCTCTTGCACTTTTCAATGCCGAGATGTCCCTCATGAACCTTTGAGATCATTTCGTTTCTTAAATTATGTGGAATTATTACCTTATCGATGCGAAACACCGTGTCGTCTATCACGTGAATTTCGTCCTTGATTTCCCAATATGGCTTTGCGCTTTCGACTACGATGCTCTTGTTATGTGGCCATCCTTTGTTACAATATCCCATTACCTCACATAGACCGTGGTCCTTTCTCGTCGCTTCCCTGATGGCATGCAGCTTCTCGTCGCTGAAGCTGAGATTGTTCATGAGAATGTTTACATGCAACTCCACTGCGTTTTGCACTTGACCGTCATACTCACCTATCTCGTCAGTCGTCGCCCTGGACAGGGTGTCCGCAACGTACATCAAGCGCCCTGGCACGTAGCATATATTCAACGAGTAAATTTGTAATTTAAGAAGCATCCGCTGCAGTCTAATCGGTGTTTCATTCAGTGGTTTTTTGAAAATACCCTCTAAGGGCTTGTGATCCGTTTCGACAGTCACCCGACTGTGTCCATAAATAAATTGATGGAACTTACCACACCCGAACACGATGGCGAGCAGCTCCTTCTCGATCTGTGCCCAGCGCGTCTCGGTGGGCGTGAGCGTGCGCGCGGCGAAGGCGACGGGCCGCCCGCCCTGCAGCAGGACGGCGCCCAGACCGCGCGCGCTCGCGTCCACAGACACCGTCACGGGCTCGTTCGGGGAGTAGTACCTGAGAGTGGGCGCCCGTGCTAACTGTCGTTTTAGCGAGTCGAAAGTCTGAGAGTGGGCTTCGTGCCATTGAAAATTCATATCCTTTTTTAATAGTTCCCTTAAAGGCTCCACCCGCTCTGCATAGCTATCAATGAAGCGTGATAAATAATTGGTCATGCCTAAAAAACGCTCCAACTCTTTTTTAGTTCTGGGAATCGGCATTTCGTTGATGCATTTGACCCTGTCCGGATCCGCATGCAGTCCATCTTCACTAAAAATATGTCCTAAGAATCTTACCTTGTCTCGAGCGAAAACACATTTGTTTTTATTAAATTTCACTCCGTACTCTGCCGCTCGCTGCAACACCGTTTCCAGCCTTTCGTCATGCTCCTCTCTCGTGCGGCCGTACACCAAAATATCATCGACGAATACTTCTGTGCCCTCCTTTGCGAACAATTTGTACATAATGCTGTGAAAAACCTCAGAAGCGCTACAGATGCCGAACGGTAGTCTTAAAAATCTAAATCGGCCAAACGGCGTGGCAAACGTACACAGCTTTGAGCTCTCGTCATCTAATACACACATGTAAAACCCTTTACTGGCATCTAGAACTGAAAAATACCTAGCGCCCGCTATGTTTGAAGCTATCTCGTCCAGGGTGGGAAGTTGGAAATGGCTCCGCTTTATTGCTCGATTTAAATACTGGGGGTCGAGACATAAGCGCAATTTACCATCTGATTTTTCAACAAGTACAATGTTTGACACCCAGTCGGTGGGCTCGGTGACTGGTGCAATAATATTGAGACTTTGAAGCCTTTCCAATTCCTCCCTTAACTTAGGTCTTAATTTTATGGGTATTTTTCGTGAACCCCTCACGACAGGCGTAATCGATTCGTCAACTACTAGCTTGTGTAACCCCGGCAGTTGCCCTATTCCTTCAAAAATATGTTTATATTTTGTTAATATATCAAAATTATTCTTATCACAAATTTCATTAACTCGCATTATTAATTTTAATTGAGAGCAAGCTTCCCTTGATAGTAAATTGCTACATGACACGTCCAAAACAAATATTTTATTTATAATTTTCATGTTTCTATAACGTAATTCTGCGTTAAAATAGCCAACAACGGGTAAGGGATTTTTACTAACCTCTTTTAGTACAGTATTTGTTTGACGTAAAGATTGTTTACAAAAACCAGCAGCCACATAACTAGCCATAGACATAACCGATGCATCTGCACCGCTATCCAATTTAAACTGCACGGGCACGCCGTTCACAAGAATTAACTCACACCAAGTCTTAATGTTTATAGTGTTGACTTCGATTCCTCTAATCGTGAACTCTTCCTCTTCGTCTCCCTCACTCGGCGACTGTCACAACAGCTCCCTCATCTCGTGGTTTATAGGTCTCCGAGACCGACAGCATCTTGCAAAATGTCCTCGCTTGTTGCACAGAAAACATGTCACTTGATAAGCTGGACAACGACCATTTTCATGCGAATAATTGCAATTTCCACATCGCAACCTTTGCCGTCCAGAGTAGGTTGGGCGGGCGGCTCTGGCCCCCAACGGCGCGTGCGGCGGCGGCGGTGGTGGTGGGCGGGCGGCGCGGCGTGCCGTGACGGGCTCGATGACGCGCGCCGCGGGCTCCTCGCCGGGCGGCGCGACGCGCACGGCGCGACGCGCACGGCGCCGGCCTGCTCGCTCGCCACCTCTGCCGCGCGGCACCACGCCGCCGCGTCTGCTAGCTGAAGATCTGACTTTCTTAACATCCGCTCCCTCAGTTGACTGTCCTTTACACCCCGAATCAATTGCGTCAAAATCAAACTGTCGCGAAGGGTGCCGAATTCACACGACTTACTCTTGACTTTTAAAATTGCAAAGAATTTATCAAATGGTTCATTTCCTTGAGAAGTCTCAAAAAATATATGTCTTTCAAAATTAATGTTTTTTGTAGGATCGCATCGGGCGTCAAATTTTTTGCATAACGTTAGGTACTTGTTTTGTTCACCGTCCTTGAAATCGAGTTCTTCGTATATTTCTCGCCCGCACTTTCCAATTACGTGCAAAAACAAGGCACATTTTTCTTTATCTGTCGCCTGTTCCCGTCCAGCCGCTATGAGAAACCATTCGAAAGTTCTTTTCCAGTCACGCCAATTATCCGCTATGTTCCCGGTGTCCGCCATTGGTGGCGGCTGTTGAATGTTCATATTGTTCACACAAGAGCTACTTTGTCCACTAACCGCCGCGTTTTTATCGTCACCCGCCATTTATTCTTCCAAAATACCACTAAATATAAGCTCAAATCTATTAATTAACACCTGACACCATGTTGTGTTCGCGATACACACGAAATCAAACACCCAAGTTGCTGTCTCAAGAATGACTGATGTTTATTCAGTTTTAATCAAGTACCCTACGAAACTACCCACATACAACATTAGGGTTAGTGAAATTAGGTACAACGTAAATTCGGAATGCCAAAATTAGGGCTACTGATTAGTTAGGAAAATCAAAAATTCGGTGTTTTGATTTTAGGGCTAGTGAAATTAGTGGCAGTGAAAATAGGGTTAAAATTTTTCGGGCTTCCATAGGAGAACCGAATTATACCTACTATTCCTGATGATAAACTATTTCATTTAATTTCATTTTGATACCTACTCGTAAGACCTGTTCCAGCAAATAAATAATTCATTTAATTTCATTTGGGAATCATAAAAATTTAAAGCATTAGGCATAATTATTCTTCAAATGATAATTGCGGTTTTATTACTGAAAAACTGTTTTATTAAATTCGAAAAATGTAACGTTTTACGTAGCGAACACAAATCCACTATGTAAAAGATAGGTCTCAGCAAACATTACAGTTTATTCGTTTTGACGGGACGAATTTATAGGTAAATCCGATTTGGGAACGGTAAAAATGTCGTAAAAGTTCCATTTTTTACGCTGATCGAATAGTGTAGAGATTTTGAAATAAACAAGCATTCGACAAAGTTTACTATGTCGACAAATACTGCCAATAACCAATTGTAATTTGGTTCCCCGTTAATCTCCAAATTTACCATGAATGGTGAAGGAAAACATGGTGAGGAATCTGGACACAAATGTGAAGAATTCAGTAGCGCATGTGAGTTCTCGGTCCGCCTTGAGTTCGCATGGAATCTATAGGCCAAGCTCTCTCATTCTGAGAGGAGGCTTGTGCCCAGGGTGGAAACGAAGAGTGATCTCACTCGATTATTTTTAAACTATACAATATATCGAAAAACTGGTTACTGATCCTGAAAGTGCTTTATAAGCTCTATCATATATAATATATATTTATATCGGAATGAGGGTGGATTTTTGTACGAACGATTTAATGTAAACGAGTAATAAACTTAATCACTTCCATTATAAATTTTGAAGGATTTCAAACGATCCCACATTTATATATTTCTAAAACTGTTAAGTACCTTAGTATTTCTGTGTTTTCGACATCTTGTATAATTTAAAAATAATCGAGCGAGTTCACTTATCGCTTCCCCCTGTATGTATAACCATATTAATGTTGATATTCAATTGCGTGGTTTAGTGTGTGAAGCACGCGTCACGAAATGATGGTAAACTAGGTTCGATACCGAGTCAAAGCTATACTTTTTAGATTTTTCAAAGTTTTTTGTTTCGTATTATAATTAAAAAAAAAACATATTTATCCATTCATACTTGATAATTACATGGGAAAGTACCTTTATTTGTCTGTTTCCTTTCACGTTTAAACCGCAGAACCAATTCAGATGAAATTCGGTGTGGATATAAATTGAAAACATGAAAAGTGCATATCATATAACAATAAACAAATTATTTGCAGACGAAGTTGGGGGTTCGAAATTTAAATAAAATGAAAAATCGAAGAGTAAAATTACCGAGTCGGATAGTAGTAACTTATCAATCTTTTATTACATTTTTTACACATACCCCTAGCCAAACCCTATTTTAGTTACTGAAGCTGCCCATTTATCCTCGTCGGCGCAGATGATTTTTCATAGACACAGGCTGCTTCCGACATGAAAAAATATGCATTAAAAGTTTCCTTGGAGCACTGATTAACCTTTTTTTGATGGCTCCCGAGCTAGAAAGTTTTTAATTAACGTGTTAAGTAGGTTAAGTTCCTTGGGATATAAATGTAATTAAGTCGCGGTTGAGCCTTTTGGGATCGGGATTTCGAATTGAGTTTCCATTATTTTTTCATTAATAAGTTAATCTTATTTTTTATAATTAACTATATAAGCCGGAAGATGTCCAGTGCATTCTCCTTAGATTGCCACAAGTTGTCGTTCAACCTGCCACTTGCATCCACTGGTTGCCCGCAACTCTCACGATGTTGTCAGGCCATCTGTGTAGTGATAAATTTCACAGGAAATTCAATACAGCAGCATAGAAGCACACAATTAAATTAATTAACTAACGTCAGTTAACTTAAACAGTAAAAAAGACCATCCGTATGAAATCCCTATGGTCACCCTATTCTATGTATATTCTGTGTATCTCGGTACGAAATTTGTCATAATAACATAGGCAATGTACCTATCCTTTTTAACCCCCGACGCAAAAAGAGTGGTTTTATAAGTTTACCGCTGTTTCTGTGAATCTGTCTGTAGCACCGTAGCTCTTAAATGGGTGGACCGATTCGAATGCGGTTTCTTTTTATTTAAAAGCAGGTTTTATCGTCTCCATTTTTTACATTAGGTAATTCATTATCTCAAATATGCAAGTCCGAGCTCCGTATGAGCCGCCATATGTTAAACCACAATAAGTCTACAACAGTTTTAATTACGTTGTTGCAAAGTTTGTACTGTAACTCAGGTGCCACGAACAAACAGTGGAACTCTCCGTCCTGTAATATTCTCCATCCATCATCCGTTAACACTAGTCCTACCCTGCATTATCGACGCATTTCGTCTTACAAATCGTCGGCAATCGGCGTGCCTTGCGACTAATTGCCGACTCCTGAATTCATCAGAATTCCCGCTCCATTTGCCGTGCAATTAGAGCTGATAACGTGTAATTTATTGCGGTTCCCGCAGGTACAGTTGGCACGCGTCTGTTTGTTTTGTTTGTTTGATCGGGAACACATTGTTTTTCTGAGCAACAACGGGTTTCGGGAAATGCGTTGCGGAACGGGAGAAGGTTCTGTTATTGTTAATACGGGCCCTGGAGTTTTATAGATATTTTAAATGGTGGTTATTCAGATATTTTTTAAACAGACTACGAGATTTCCGTACAGAATTAAGCCACTACTTTACTAAATAAGCCAATAATTCATAAACTATGACCAGATCATTTTAAATGTGCCTTTTAAGCAAAAAAATCGTATTTAATTATTTGTTTGAAACTGTACTATTCACGTTGTGTACCAAACCAGATTATAAATTGAGAAAACAAGCCGATTTTCTTACCATTGTATACTGGATAAATAAACAACATTAAACATCATTTCATTACCATCCCACGTTAATTAGCTCAAGTCTAGATTTAACATCGGAGTTGTGTTTAGTTATGATAATAAAAATTCACCTAATGATGACGATGATGAAACGGTAATGATGACGAAAAAGCGCCGCAAAAACGCTGAATATTGTTTTTTACTATAATGAATTTCATGGCACAAACTAGTTTACAAAGTTATATAGTTCACATCAACATTCATAATAAAGTATAGGTACCAAATGCCGAGTTGTTTTCTTGCTAACGTTGCTCGGGGAGGTTAGCATAAGACCGCACTGGCAACCTTGTAAACAGCTTTAGTGCTGGCTTAATGATTCAATATATGTTGTATTATGCTCTCGTAATATAACCAAAGCTGCTGTGATAACAATATTAATAATAACATGTGATATTGCTTTACAAAATTGGCTCCCACAATGTATCGTCATCACCATCAGTCAGAAGACGTCCACTGCTGAACAAAGATTTTTCCCCTTAGAACGCCACAATGAAGGACAACTCGCCAGTTGTATCCATTGGTTACACGCAATTCTCACGGAGTCGTCAGTCCACCTGGTGCGAGGCCTGCCAACGCTTCGTCTTCCGGTTCGTGGTCGCCACTGGTGAACTTTTCTCCCGCAATAGTTATTTGTTCTTCGAGCGATGAGGCCCGCCCATTGCCACTTCAACTTGCATATTTTAACAGCTATATCGATGATTTCAGTCCTTCGACTAATTTCCGTATTCCAGAGAAACTTTACTTACATAACACCATAATAATTTAATACAGTTTGGAATGTATGTGAAACAGATTTCACACGTCGTAGTTATAACAACGGTGTCTTTTACAATTGGGTAGTTTGCTGGGTAAAAAAAAAATATTCTATTGAGTTTATCAGCTAGGTTATCACTGTCATCAGAACATATTGGTCACTGGAAAATATTACAAGAGCATTGTGGTATTCTAAGGGGAAGACCTTTGTTAGGTATTATTAGGTTAATACTACATTATTGTTTATGTAATGTAGTATTTTGTTGATAATTATTATTTTTTACATTATTTTGAGCTTGAATGTATCATCTTCAATGAAGTTTCTCTGTCTGGTAGAATATCACTAGATGGCGTTAGTATCGTGAGGTCAGTTTGACGTTACTTGCTTGCGATTGGCTTATTTAGTTTTAGTCATCCCAAACGTGGCACTAATGTCTAAGTTATCAAACAGACCTCACGACACTAGCGCCAACTGACAAAGAAAACCTCACATCGGTTTTTATTCAAAATTCGATCGAAAATCTTGCCAAAGAGACTGTACACGTTACAAATTTCGCTTTACCTCTATATTCCCACGAGTGTAAATGGTTTCACTTACACATTCGTAAGTGGCAAAGTAAACGCTATTGGGAACAGAGTAACGAACCGCAGAGACGAAAAATTGAGCGGTTTGCAGAATTCGGTTTACACGTAAAAAGGTGAAAGAAACTGGCTCACATTTTGTTATATTTGAACGAAATTTAGGTCACATTTTGTGATTTTGAGATAGCATGAGATTGTATGTTCTATTTGCTTAAAGTATCGCGTTTTTGATTTGTTTTACTCTACTTGAACTAAAGGATATAAAAAAATTAAGTAGCGAGTATAGACTAATTTTAATTTATATTTATTGATGGCAATACACAATTTTTACCTACCATACCAAATTCCAAAGCACGGCTAATCATTACAAGTAGATGAAATTCTAATTGCAAGATTAAACCTAAGCAAACTAACATGTATTTACATCGCAAATTAAACAAAATCTTGTAAAAATAAATTAATATTAAAGAGACAGAGGGTCTTACCCATTTCAGGATAAACTTTATATTTATGTCTTTGTTGTGTAGAAGGGATTCGTGTTTATGTAAATAAAATTAAATATATTTATTAGTCTGTGCTGCCTTTACAGACTGTTTATTTCAAGGTTACATGGTCGTAAAGGATTCGATTATTTAGCTAAGCTAGAAACATATCCCGCATAATTGTGTAAAATAAGCAGATCTATCGTATCGATACTATTACAGTCAAGTGGCTGTAAACACAAAATAGGTACCGAAAATGAGCTTATATTGTCACTACTTTGAAAAAAATTGGTATCTCAAATTGATACGACAGCAAAATTGATCTTTGATATTATGCTGATAGTTAATTTTAAAAAAGTAAGTTTTTTTTTGGTACGAGCTTTTTTAAAAGTAGTAACGTATGTGTAGTTTTGTTCAAAATTTCAAGCTCTATCGATCTGTATATATGTATTTATAATTTGGATATCTTGTAAAATGTGACCTTTACACCTTAACCCCACATATTTTCATAGTTAAATTCATTCATCACAGTCAAGTCCAAAAGTGCGTCGCTTAGTGAGTGTAACTATAGAACTTGAAATCGTATGGAAAGGAAGTCATAAAATATAATATATATGGAGGAAAGTCCTGATTTTGGAGACGTTGCCCTAACAGACCTTTAAGACTTTTCAATTACTATGTTTGATAATTTATTCGATGTTTTTCATGGAAGACTTTTTTGATTTAAGAGCCCAATCTTTTCAGGGTACCTAATACTTGTAATGAAATGAAAATAAAAGTTTCAGCCTTGAAGGTTTTTTGTATCTCGTTTTTGTCATTTGAACGATAAAATATAGCGTCGAAACGACTCATCAAAAAGTAGACGAAGATAAACAAATAAACAGGAAAAAGTAGGCAGTGTTTAACGAGCAAACTTTTAGCCTTTAGGTACGCGATACTTGCCACAGATTATAATAGTTGGTAACGATGTTGTGAAAATAATTTGTTATCTGTGATACCAAAAGTAGGTCACAACACTGTGCCACCACGTGCTATCATATTAGTTAGTTGCATATATTAAATGCAAATAAATACTCTGTTACCACTATAGTTAATAACATCGAGATTAATTTCAAATTCCGGGTCAGATATGAAGTGATCCGCAGACGTACCAAAGTAAGGGTCATACCCCAAAGAGTTGTCAAGTTAAGGTAGTGGGCAAAACGCATTTCTCGGAGAACTGGTGGCCGTTGGAGCCAATAATGTGCTTGAGTGGCGATGTACCGGAAGGCGAAGCGTGGGTGGGCCTTCCGTTAGGTAGAATAAGACCTCAAATGGTCGCTGAAAAAAGCCGTGGATACAGGCGGAGCAAGACTAGACATTGTGTAATTTTTAGGGAAGCCTATGTTTGACGTTTGGCGACCGGATGGCCAAGTGGTTAGAGAACCTGACTACGAAGCTTGAGGCCCCGGATTCGATCCCCGCGCCGGGGCAGATATTTGTATGAATAATACGAATGTTTGCTCTCGGATCTTGGATCATTAATATGTATTTAAGTATGTATTTATTATCTATAGTTAAGTACGTTTATCCGTTGCCAAGCATCCATAGCTTTGCTTAGTTTGGGACTAGGTCAATTAGTGTCAAGTGTCCCATGATACGAGTATTATATTATTTTATTAGTAATAAATTTTCCGAACACTAAAACCATCAAACAGAATTACCAAAATTAATTGATAAATTATTAATTCGACTTTACACAATGGCCGACCGGCGTCCTCGTATGTCACAATCAGAACGGTGATAAAGCGAATTTTGATTAGAATTTAAGCAAAGGCATCACCTGAATATAAAACGGGGGAGAGCGTGCGATAATTTCAAATGAGGGTATTTTGAAATTATAAAAAATCGTAACAAACCGACCATGAGATAAACAATTTCCGGATTGAACTTCGGGTTTAGTCACGCGGATTAAATCGAAATCGCCTATACCTTGTTGATTTAGAGAGTGTAAAGAAAAACCGGCCAAGAGCGTGTCGGACACGCCCAAAATAGGGTTCCGTAGCCATTACGAAAAAATTAAGCCATATTTTTCTAAGGATTTCGCGTATTTTATACGGAATCTTCCAAGTTTAGGTATATTTTATACCTTACGCTGCTATTTACTCATAAACTACTAATAATTCTCAAGAAAACTTAGCCGTTATAGTTTTTCTTGGAAGTTTGATATACTGAATACCATCCTGAATTTTTTCAAATTATTCCACCCACCGGTTTAGATTTTAGAGGGGGGGGGGGACGCTCGATTTTAATGAAAATTTGCACTTTAAAGTTGAATATTTCGCAAACAAATTGCTGAATCGAAAATTCGTTTTAGCAAACCCCTAATTGTTTTAAAATACCTATCCAACGATATCCCACATTATAGGGTTGGATGAGAAAAAAAAATCACCGCCGCTTTACGTCTATGGGAGGTACCCTAAAAAAAATTGTTTTTGAATTTTTAATTGTACTATTTTGTCGGCATAGTTTACCTATATATCCGTGCAAAATTACAGCTTTCTAGCATTGATAGTCCCTGAGCAAAGCCGCGGACGGATAGACAGACAGACATGGCGTAACTATAAGGGTTCCGTTTTTGCCATTTTGGCTCCGGAACCCTAAAACCGTGAGTGGAGCATTGACGTCTATGTCCCGTATGGCACTAGACTGGCTGTTTGGAATAAAACGCGCGGCGCATCAATCCATACTTAATATTATAAATGCGAAAGTGTGTTTGTGTGTTTGTCCGTCTTTCACGCCGTAACGGAGCGACGGATCGATGTGATTTTTGGCATAGAGGTAGTTTATGGGCCCGAGAGTGACACAGGCTACTTTTATCCTGTAAAAATGCACAGTTCCCGAAGGAATAGCGCGTGATAACCGAATACCACGCGGGCGGAGCCGCGGGCAAAAGCTAGTCATCAATATTACTTTGACACAACCCCTGTCACGGACTTCAGTAAACTTAGTGAAACCGTGGGGCGACAAGCAATACGCCATGACAGGTTTCTTGTATGGAGATGGTGTAATATAAGGGGATGGTGGTGGTTAATAATACGATGTAGTTGTGCGTAAAGAACGAACTCCTTTATTTAATAAAACCTAGTTTATATACATTATGATTGTCGCTGATACAAGCAATATGCGTTTATGTAGCAGTAAACTATTGTGTTACTGCTAAACACTGAAAGTGGCCAATTGCCATACTACACCTCCCCCGAAAGTCCCTTCACCCCCGGGGTGGCAGAAAAAAAAAATTAAACGCATGTTACTTGTTTACATTTTTTTTAATTTCTGTGAATAAAACCAAAGAGACAAATTTTACTATTTAGAGAAGTTACTTATTTTAAGTTTAAACATGAATGTAATTTTTTCATTTATCATCTGTATTTTTTTTCTGTATTTATTCTAGTGTCACTTGTAATGGAAAATGTTTTGGAAAAAAAAATAAGGTGTTAAAAATATATATAAAATACTACTTATATCTCAATAACTTAATTATTCATCGTTGGCATATCTTTGTGCCTATTTATGTTTTTTTTTTATTTGTTATTGTCAATACTAGATTTTTTTTGTATTTTGGTATCGGTACTATTTCTGTATATTAATAACTAATGCCATAACTCGGAGTCATCTGCTCCTAATAAACTCGATGGGTAAGTATTATGAGTCACTAATACATTAAGACCTTTGGTCTCCAACTGTTGTCACGGACGCTCTTACGGCTGACTATGATCCAACTAGAAGGACATGTGCTCTACTTCCCTTACGTGTGTCAATGCACACAATGGGTTACGCTTCCGTGCGTACCCTAAAATATCAATATAATTGGGCATGATCACCCAAGGGCATGGTCACCCTACAATATAACCTTGGCATATCAGGTCACCCATATCGGTGTGCCTGTAATAGTTACGTGATACCGTTTAAGATTAAAATCTCCAATAGGATCTCACAGAGGACACGGTATTTCACACCATGATCAATCACTATGGACTGGTTCTCTAACTATAATTTCAATATGTACCGTACCAAAATAAAAATAAAAGTATAAAAACTTTATCAAGGAAAAATAAATAGTTTGTTAGTAAGTTATCAAATTTCATTCATTTTAAATTGTAATGTTTAAAAATATAATGCGCCCGCGCTCGTCCTAGTTAAAATTTTGCTGACGGGCCGTAACGTGCATTTAACTTCGCACGGCGATATTGCGAAACTGATTGTTTTGACCTAAATAAACAACGTGACACTAGAAATAAGTAAAAATTTTCATACTATGATTGATATGAATCGATCTGTAAATGAGATAAAACTTTATAAATTACCGTACAGCGACAATCCCTTATTTATAACTATGTATAAAATTATTACATATTAGGAATAATATTATTATAATGTGCAAATACTTTAAATATAATACACTTTTAAGTAATTAATTGCAATAAATTGGACTCTCACTAGGTTTCAAGGTGATCAGTCTTGAAACTAGCTAAAGTATAAATCACAACAATTAAAAAGCGTAAAAGATCTATTTTTTAATTATTTTTAATTATGCAATTCTTATTTTAGTTCACTTACTTTTAAATTAATGTTACTAGTAGGAAAAGTTACTAAATTTTAAATTATATGACGCGAATTAATAAAAAATATATACAAGAAGACTAAGAAAAACCTTTTGCCGTAAGCGGCAACAGCGTCGCTCGTATACACGCAGCATCTTTGCTGCTGTGCGGCTGCTGGCATCGGGCTCAGCGTCAGGCGTCACGGGGCGGCGACACGGCGCGGCACGTGACCTGCAGCGTCACGTCGGACATGTCGGCGGGCCGGGATATCCCTGGACTCCCTCGAACATGGGCCGGGATAACCCTGGACACCTCTTGATTTGCGAGCCGGGATAACCCTGGACAACGCTCTTCTTTTTTTTCGTTCTTCTTTCTTCTTTATTGATTATATTTATTTTAGTTATTTTAGTTTATTAACTTATATCTTCATATTTATTTTTCTTCAATTTTTTCATTCTTCATTTTCATAGTTTTTTTCGTTTCTGTTCTTACAGCATCTTATTTGTTTCTCTTCTTCTTATTTTATCTTCTTACATTCTTTATTTCTCTAAGTATTCTATTCAATAATTTCTTCATCATTAAATGTTATTTTTCTCTTCTTTCTTCATTAATGTATTTTTCTTCGTTAATCTTCGTTCTTCATATTGGGATTCTTTGTCTTCAATTAGTTTCTTCATTCTAATATTTAAAACTTAATCTTCTATATAATATATATTTTTTCTTCTTTTTCTTCATGATGTCTTCATATTCTTATTTTCTTCTTGAGGTCTGACTGCGTGGTTTTTCTTGTGGTTAAATTCCGTTGGTTCGTAGTGGCAGGGTCGCCATGTAATATAAGGGGATGGTGGTGGTTAATAATACGATGTAGTTGTGCGTAAAGAACGAACTCCTTTATTTAATAAAACCTAGTTTATATACATTATGATTGTCGCTGATACAAGCAATATGCGTTTATGTAGCAGTAAACTATTGTGTTACTGCTAAACACTGAAAGTGGCCAATTGCCATACTACAATGGAATCACTTAATTTTTAGTTTTATTTTATCTTTATAATTTTTCATTCAACAAACATTAAAAAGATACGTAACAATAATGAACCTCCGAGTTACCTAACATTAATTTATTTAAAGTACCAGTTATAATTTCCTGAAGATAACATGTCCGTTAGCGTAGAGCTCCCTGTAATCCACTTAGTATTTTTAAATTACTTTAAGGGTATTTAATTTATTATTTAAAGGGTAGAGGTAGAAATAAGGGGTGAGGTGGAAAGGCGCTTAGCGAGTTGCCGTCATATTTAAGCGCTTGAAAGTTGAAATTAAACGTTTTTGACGCCTTTTTATTGGGGTTTAAGACAGCCATTTTCCTGTAATAAATAAATAAAATAATAATAAATATCATGGGACACTGCACACCAATTGACGTAGTGCCAAACTAAGCAAAGCTTATATAATATGGATAAACATACTTATATAGATATGTATTGAACATCCAAGGCCCGAGAGCAAACATATTCGTATTATTCATACAAATATCTACCCTAGCCGGGAACCTCCCTCAAGCTTCGTAGTCAGGTTCTCTAACCACTTGGCCATCCGGTCGTCTTTACTTATTTGTTTAAGAGTATGAGATGGAAAATACTCCAGAGAACGGTGAATAACATAGTATAAATATTGTGGAACTGTTGCCTCATCCCTAGCCTAGTATGAACTAGGCTATGTATTTTGCTATGGGTGCTAGACATTGGAAGAACTTTCATTGACCTCATAAGACCTCATGTACCTGTGTTGAACAAATAAATAAACGATTTTGATTTTGATTTCATTTCTTTCAAATTTAGTTATACTTTCAGAAACTGAAAATTATAATTCATCGAATACATCAATGTCTGACACAGGGTGTATGACGTCATATCTTCCTACGCAGTTATCAAGTAACGTCCCAATGGATGGAAAAATTACGTTAGAGCGGTCAAGGGTTGGGTGGGGGTAAGACTCGGTTCACACTGTATCGCGACGTATCGCTGCTGTGCTGCACATTTCGTTTAGGCAACACGTCAGCGAATACTTATTTTTAAGCTTCATCATCATCATCATCATGTCAGCCGAAAGACGTCCACTGCTGGACATAGGCCTCCCCCAAGGCTCTCCACTCAGACCGGTCCTGTGCTTTTCGCATCCACCGCGATCCCGCGATCTTAGCCAGGTCGTCGCTCCATCTTGTTGGAGGCCTACCGACAGCTCGTCTTCCGGATTTTTAAGCTTATTTTCTCAATAAGTAAGTCTTGGTTTAAAAAAAATATTTTGAATACAAAAGTTTTTTTGGCAATTATAAGTATTTGCATTGTCATCGAAGCTATATGTCCGTATCAAGTTTTAAATCGACAATATTAGCCGTTGAAGAGTTCCGTCCTGCGGAGACATCGTGGCCGGGTCAGCAGTGTTTCACTACCAGATTATTTATATTGTCACCGATCTTAAATGCCAAAATTCAGCTCAGGATAAGTAAATCGTCGAAAAATTACTTGCAAATGTTGAAAGCACGATTCATAGACCTATATTTACTTAAGAACGTTTTCAAGTTCCCAGCAGGGCTACTACGAAACTCGAAGTTCGTATCGTACCGTCCCTCTCGCTCTCGTATTAAATAGTATAAGTGTTAGAAGGACCGCACGACACAAACTTCGATTTTCGAGTTTCGTAGTTGCCCTGCAGGCTGCGTTTCCACCAGAGATGTGCGAGGACGCGTTGCGAGAAACGCTACATTTACCTATCTTCGCTCAGCACTGCTCTAGTGGAAGCAGCTCAGCGGAGTGAGGTAAATAAAGCGTTACTATTGGTTCATGATAAACTCACTTCTCGCAACGGATGCTCGGACATATCTGGATAAAAACGTAGCCTCATCCTGGAAGAGGGCTGCGCCCAGCAGTGGGAAATAAGTAGAGATGAAATTATAATGCAATTTTTCGAAATGGATAATATGATTTCGTTATTCTTCCGCAAAGAAAGCATTACTTCTATAACTTTCCATTTCGTTTATCGCTAAAAATCCGGAATGGGTGGAAATTCAGCAAGAAAAATACTCTTTTGTTTCAGGCGTGCTGTTTCTGAAAGAATGAATAAATAGTCTCTGTATTTGCAAGGTTTTGTTTAGTTTAATTTGACTTGTCAATTGCCATTCAATTTCAAAAAAGGTTATTTTATTTCAAAATACGTAAAACATAAAAAACTTTTTGTAAAGGTTGAATTTTTAATATTAGCTTTTTGCTGATTGTACTTGCATTGTCATACAAACTAAATACCCGTAACTTTAAGATAAATCCGATCACTAGAAGTGGTTTGACCTTGCTAGGTACAGGCCTCCAAACCAAATTTTGTTTACCCAGTGCGAAGTCTTAGGCAAAGCAGGCATGCTGTACCTTACTTCTTCTTTACATTGCGATACGTTTTAAAATATTACGCTAAGGGTAGAGCTCTTCGAGATTACCCGACGGTCCCATCACCATATTATTTAAAACCGACACGGCTGGAAAGTTTTAAAACAGCCGGACAGGCGCGAGTAGGAACCGCACACGAAGAATTCCGTACAACCAATCCGAAAAATCTCTAAGAGTATACAAGCTGAAGTGGCAATGGGAGGGCCACATCGCTTGAAAAACAGATAACTAATTGGGGAGAAATATCCTCAAGTTTCTCCCCCGATCGTCCCCCGTTTTTTGTATGGAAACTCCCATCATTTTTTAATTATTTTTATTACTTGTTGTAGCATCAATAGAAATCCACATTTTGTGTAAATTTCAGGTGTCTCTCTATTATGGTTCTAGAGATACAGCCCTGTGACAGACAGACAGACTGATAACGAAGCGACAGTAAAAGGATTCTGTTTATCACCGTTTGGGTACGAAACGATTAAAAGGGTGTTTTTGAAATGTTTTTGAAGGTTCCGTTCTTCATTGCGTTCTCATGTGCTGTTAGTAACATGAACTCTTCGATATTTTAAAATTTCAAATAACATCTACTTATTGCTGTTTAATTGGTAAATGATTGTGACAGAGCGACAGATTCGGAGGCTTAGTAGTGGGCTCTCTCGGTTGCCTGTGGCAACGGAACCCTAAAAATGAACGCTTTAAAAATATTGCTCTTTCGAGTTACCTTCCCTGTGCGGTCGTCTTCCGATTAGGCAGAGCCCCGAAGTCATTCTAAAGAATGCGTAATGGGTCACGTAAAGAAACGAGCTGAGAACAAACTTTTTTGTTTAAGTATAATTTAAAAAAAACTTTGATTACTTTAATAATATCTACAACTCTGAAAAGTTGAAAAACGCCTACATTTGCTTTTCTTAGTCCAATATCGTAATAAAACAACTGTATACAATGTGAATTCTAGCTAAGAACCAACACGATTAAACCAAGTAGCGTCCGAATCGCTTCATCCCTTTGGAAAGTATGATGCTACAGACGAATACACAGATTATTAAAGCGTTTAAGTGTTAATTGGCAGGCTGATTGATTACGGTAATAATTAATAACAAGCCAAACGAAGCCGAAGCGTTCTAATTTTAGTCGTAGAGCAATCATTTTTACGGTAGGTACCTATACACAATTAGTAAGAAGACAGTATTGACATCATGTGATGGCAATTAAGCAATTTTTCGAATGTGGAACAGGGTCTATAACCATTGATTATTAGAAATCACGTTGACAAAGTTAGTTTATCACGTTCTAAGCCCCAAAATGACTTTGTCACGTTTGCCGCATTGCGCCTCATTACTGGCAACTCGATTTGAATAGAAAAGAACAATTTTGGGTACTGATTCGCCGCCAGGTGCTCGATATTGCTCAACTTGTCGAATCGGAGTTGCGGATGAGAAATAGCCCGATAGTGAAGTTACAAATTTTGTTGGGTGTAAAATTTCTTTTGACTGGCAATCCCTTACTCAGGTTTTGAATATAGTTTTGCAATGTTTTTATTGTTGAATGTTATTTTTTGTGTTATTTAGTTTTTAAATTAAAAACTGGATTATACATATTTAGTATATTTTTTCTTAGCTGTTTAATTACCTAAGCGCAAGTTAGAGTACTTAGGAATCTTAAAAGTTAAAAAAAGGGATAGGCAAGGGGCATGATTGGGGCTGTAATCATACCAGAATACAGCATGAAATGTGTATTGTTTAAAGTAGTTTAGACAAATTTAAAACTCAACCAGACGTTAGTTTTAGTACTATGAATGAATATTGCAATAAATTATAAATTTAGAATTATCTACCACAGCAATAATTTGACACAAGAGAAGTGTCAAATTATCGGCAAGTGCGACGTTTCGAATAAAAATAAAGTAATGAAATTGTAGTGATGTGTCGTGGAAAAGCAATAAAATATTGAGTTTTGAGTGACAGTTTACATGCTAATTAGTTTCATAAGTTAAAAAAGTCGTAATGTTTTTATCAAATTACACGAAAATATGTTTCTTTAACTTAAATAGCCTTAAATTTTATAACATAAATACACACTGTATAAGTCTGAAATAGGTACTCACAGAGAGGCCAAAAAAAGGCGATTGTTTTTAAAGCTTGAAGAAATAGAAATATTGTTTCGGGAAGACAAAAGGACAGGAAGAAATTGAGAAAAATGCAGGAAAGCGTAAATGCGAAATAAATAATGAGAAAGGGCGTTAAAAAGTACTAAAGTAACAAGTTCTGAAGATGTAATGCTCGTAAAACGAAATTATATTCTTTTACGACTTTATTCATTCTAGTTGCTCACACGTCTCTCTGCATTGCTGTTATTGCTGACCTCGACTTCATCCAAAAAGTCAGCGCCGCGCTGGACTGACATTCATAACTTGAGCCGTACACTCATAGGCTAAAGTAGATTTAAAAGGTGACGAAGCAAAAGCAACAGTGCCTCCGAATATACGGTACGGTAAAATTGTGTTAATAGTACCTCTAACCTGCGCTGCTTACAAAAGGCCGTTCTTTGCAAAATCGGCTAAGTCAACCATGTACTTACGGGCTAAACATTCCAGACCATAATTATTTTAGCAATACGCGGACTCAAGTTATTTTAGCTGAAAATGACTAGGTATACTTATTATTCTCATTATTATTAGTCAGGTGCCTTGCATTTCATTGGTCGTGCCGTGAGGCAGTGCGCGGCAACCACTGAATAGCACAATCTAGGGGGGCCCAGGCATCTACTTGTAGCGGAGAACAAAATCGCGGGAGTGAGCCATGGTTTGGGTGACAATGTGTTAAAAATAAAGTTGTGTTAAATTCCTGTGACGTACAGAGATATCATTTAACAATATTATTATTATACTATAACAAAAAAATATATATCTCGTTGAATTTCTTGCCGGATTCTTCTCAACCGAAGTTTTTCCGAATCGGTGGTAGACTTTTTTGACATTCGTAAGTGCTTGTTGTAGCTTAAATTTCTTAAATTGAATAAAGATATTTTGACTTTGACTTTGAATGCAAGTAAAGTCGAGAAAAATTACTTAAAGCTTGTATTAAAAATGAAATTTTTACCAACAACTTTATTTTCTATGGTCACTATTTAACAATAAAAGCTTTGAAATATAATTCAATAATCGAACTAAAGCTTTAATACCGTTAATAGAATACTTAAGCGGCCAATTCAATGACTGGGGCATTACAAGCAAAAACACCCCATTGTGATATAAATTACAGGAATATTGGATCAAAAGCAAAGCTAAATTGTCTGCGGTGTGAAATATAAGCCCTCCCTTCAATTAGGTCGATAAGTCTGCAGCATCTTTACTGGACAGGCCGTTTTAATAAATAATGATCCTGAGATTTGCTGAATGGATGGAAGAGGAATTATTAGAAACTATATTTGGGCTGACGGAACTGAGATTCACGATCCAAGAGCTATCAAAGGCTATACTGATAGTCAAATGTATTACTATCGTATTTTGTCGTAAAAGTTCGTATTTCACTTGCTTTCAAACTAAATTACTGAAATTATCTGAAGAAAATTGAGTAGTTTATTCGAAAAATATGACGAAATACCACTATTTACTAAATCACTAGCGCCCACGCATGTAGTTTCATTACTAATTAATTAATTTATTACGTAACTTATTAAAATAAATCAATGAATCTTTCATATCGAAATTATACTAGAAGCCAATCCTAATCTTATTCCGCCAATCTCTCCTAAAATTGCCCATATCATAAGACAACACATATCTTGAGACAACACGATATCTCAAGACAACCCTTTGTACTGAAGCAATCTCGTTCGAGCCAATTAGTGCTATCGGGAATCTATCCATTTGTAGACATGTATGTATAATAACGTAGCTATGTTGCTAATATTACAAATGCGAGTGTAGTTATGTTTAAATCATTTTTTAATCAGGCGTTACTTTGTGGAGGTCCATTTCAATCTATCTACCTAATAATTTTAAACGATACTTACTATACTTACTAATATTATAAATGCGAAAGTATGTTTTTATGTTTGTGTATTTGTATGTTTGTCCGTCTTTCACGCCGTAACGGAGCGACGGATCGACGTGATTTTTGGCATAGAGATAGTTTATGGGCCCGAGAGTGACATTGGCTACTTTTTATCCCGGAAAAATGGAGAGCTTCCGATGGAACAGCGCGCGATAACCGAATACCACAGGCGGAGCCGCGGGCAAAAGCTAGTTCTTGTATATATATAATCAGAACCTCGGCAACGGCTCCACCGATTTCGATGAAATTTGGTATGTGGCAGGTATTCGGGATGACAAATCGATCTAGCCTGATCTTATCTGTGGGAAAACGCTTCTTACCGAGTTTTAGCCCAAGCGAAGCTCGGTCACCCAGGTACTGAGCTATAAACAAAATTACTTTGCTCACCCAGACTTCACGCTACCTACCTTTATGCACCAAATGTGTATTCACGCAGCTCCTCTGCCTCCACACTGTAAGAACACACACATATCGCAATCTAACTATCACCAAAACCATAATAAGACGCGTTTTAAACCCAACCAGAGCTCATTATCAGAGAGAAAGAGATAGAGTGTGTTTTCGGGATCGGGAAAAAATCAAAAAATCTCGACCGTTAAGTTCAAATAGACATAAACTTTGGTACGAGTGTTTCATACGCATCTTAATAAATACACACACATCTTTTATTATAATGTCTTATTTAACAAAATCTACATCTTCATTCGGCAAGCGTAGCATAGGACGTCCACGAACGAGATGGACGGACGACTTGGTTAAAGCCGCGGGTCCACGGTGCAGGCCGCTACCAACCAAAGCCACTGGAAGTCTGGGGGAGGCCATGTCCAACAGTGGACGTCTTACAGCTAATTATGATGATAATAATGATGACATCGTCATTACATTTCTAGAGTGCAAATATCAAAATGTCGTGCAGTTAGCGATCTGTAAAGATAATACAAAGATCAGAAAGATAATCTACTAAGTCTTATGTATTTACAAATAAGGGTTATGTAAACAAAAATATCAAATGTCGGACTGTGGGGATGTACTTACGTCATATAACATCTGCGTCATAATATTACCTATACAGATATATATAAATAAAGGACAATACAGAACTTGTATTTATTGTAAGGATACAGTTTCAAATTTTCTCTCTACTTTAACAAAATGAAAGCGGCGTTTGCGAAGTACACGTATAATAGTAGGTCATAGCTATCTAGATAATAGTATAAGTAGATTACCTACCTAGCTAGGTAATTAGGAAATATTCAATCCAACTAATATTATAAATGCAAAAGGGTGAATCCACGAGCGTCTCAACCGCTGTCAGTCCCTTGCCTGAGATTTTAAGAATTGGAAGGCAGGTTGTTTCTTAATTATGACGTAAATAGCTTCTGTACTCTGGCCAGAATCTATTTCAATACAAAAATCAATGCATATGAATTATTTACTTCTTAATATAAACAGCTAGGGACTGACAGCGGTTGAGACGCTCGTGGATTCACCAAAAGTTTCTGAATATTTGTTTTTTTTTTTTTTTAATAGCTGGACATCTGGAATAGCACATAGGCTACTTTTTATTTCGATATTACCACGGGATCGGAATTTTTTTCAAATAAATCAAAAATGTCTTGTATTTAACATAAGATTTAATATTTTCTTTGTCAAACAATGTCATTTAACCTAGTTATTCGTATCATGAAACATTTCCTCGAAACGGGATAGCAAACAATATCCGTAGTCCGCATATTTAACGTCCCCAAACCCGATACCGTCGCTTTATAGAAATAATCAATGGATCATGGCCGTCCTCCATTGTAGTTTCATTTCTGATTTCGAATAAATCTCGGTAACCTTCCATAAATCTGGCGGAATGGATCCCTAACCCGCGTCAAGCTCGAGGCGACAGGGTGCAAGTGCAGGTTCGATTCCCACAACGGTCGTAACTCAAGTTAAGACCCAATTTCTGAACGAGCATCACAAAATCTCAAGGACCCGTTCAAAATTTCGCTACGGTAAAATGTATGAGAATCGAGGGTGTAAATTTTTAAAGAGATAGTACGGTGTTGGTCGAATCATTTCTGTAAAAAGATGTTATGCACCTCTACGATCCTTAAGAAAGCCATAATGTGGTTTTGGCTGTGCGTTATCTACCAGTCAGTAAATGAAGATGATGATGTTAAAATGAAGTTAATGTTTAAATATATTAACCTGGTCATAACTTCAATCTGACTTAACTCAGAGCAGTAGGTTAATTTCAGGCAAATTTATTTCTTAACCAAAACTGCTGTTTGAATAAGCGGATTTAAAACAGGGTTGTCCCTGTCCCTGAAGATTTCCTAATTTTTAAAATAATATGTATAATTTGTTTTAGCAATTGATAGTTTTTGAAGATAGTCCACTCGTATTTATAGTTTTCACGGCCGCCTGAAATAGGTATAATTTGATAGATGATAAATATCCCCTCAAAAATTCCCACCCATTATCTCCGATTTAACAACTTTCTGTTATCTTGATATAAAAAAATGAATCCCTATTTCCCTTGGTCACGGCATTACGCGTGAACGGCTAGACCGATTTAGCTAATTCTTTTTTTGTTGTGTTTGCTATTGTTAGGAGAAGGTAGATTTAGAAAATTAAGAAAAAAACTACACCGGGGGCGAAGTCGCAGGCACCAGCTAGTATTTGATAAATAATCTCAATATTCTCTTATCCCTAACTGAACAGCTATTCAAAAATGCTGTCGACCAGAAATAACTGTTTTTGTGCTATTGTGACCAGTTAAAGTCAAATCCAAATTATTCCTTGCATCACATATTTCGTGCATAGGTGAAACTATGAACTAGGAATACAGTGATGGCCTGGAAGAGTACAGAAAGATAAGATAAGTAGCTGGGCCAATCAACTATTTTACCGACATTGTGGGCGTCTCCTGCGTTACCAAAATTGTCTCTGGCGTGTTCCAACAAGATATTTCACGGTTTAATAGGTTGAAGTTACGTAGGATGGCATGTATTCATGTACACCATCTATTAAGTTACAGAAAAAAAATGTTCACTTAGAAAAATCTGCAATTGTTTGAAAAATGCCGCGGACAGATTAGTGTCGGTAAAGAAGTTGATTGGCCCAGCTATATTTGTTCCACGGTGTACTTTTACCAGTCTGGCAAGAGTAACTGACAAAAGTAACGAATATTTAGCTAACACAAGCCTAAGAAGTTTAAACTACCAGTTTGCAATAAGCTCACCAAGATCGCGCCAACCCTATTAAATCCCTGCACCGACTTGGGATGAATCTGGCAAGTTTGAAAACTGCATTCATTAAATAAACAATAAGCTTCCTTGATCCCAGCTGCCATTCCAGTCGCTTCTACATTTCCATGCCCACTATGGTAAGTAACTAAGGTTCTACGTTTATTTCCATATATATCAGGACTAAACTGGTATAGTCCTGATATATATCGAAATAGCAGTACCTAGTTAATGGTATGAAGAAGAAACGTATTATACAAAAAACAGTTAATTTTTATGTACTGCAATTATTAACAACGAGTAAAGTGCTAATAAAATTACGTGAAAAATTCCGGTTTCTACCTTCATATAACTACATTGTTTAATAGATTTTTTATTTTATTCGACTGGATGGCAAACGAGCAAGCGGGTCTCTTACTGATAACAGATCACCACCGCCCATAAGCATCTGCAACACCATGCATGCATGTGTTGCAGGTGAGTTGCAAAGATACCAGTAATTTCACCGGCTATCTTACTCTCCACGCCGAAACACAACAGTGCAAGCACTGCTGCTTCACAGCAGGATTAGCGAGCAAGATGGTGGTAGTAGTCCGGGAGGACCTTGTAGTCCTGTGTCGCGTGCAGACAGATGAACATTCACTTCACCGGAGCGAAAACAGGCCTTACCCGCTTCCTTCATCAAACCCCAAAAATTAACTAGCTATGTATTATGTATTTTATGAGAAAAAAATAAAGCGCTCATTAATTTTAAACTTTGATTGGAACCAAAGTTTCAAGACCTTAAAACTTGAGAACTTGTGCAGAAGAGCAACGGAAAGGAACCTGAAAAAAAAACAAATTCCGTGACAATACCACAACCACATGTTGTGTATGGAATGGACTGTTACTGTACAGGTAATTTTTCATTTCATGAATTCTGTTTCAATCGCTAAATTCGTATCATTCATGATGTTACTCAACATCATTCAAAATATAATGATACGAACACACAATTTTAATATTTATAAATAATTTTCTTTCACCAACAATTTAGTTGTAATGTTTACTTGTGTTGACCGTCATTCGCCTGACTGCACTTTCCCAAACTGGGTCGTATGTTGTGTGTCGGCACAAATCCTCAGCGGATAAATAAAAACCTCCAGGTTTCGGTTTAACTCCCGCCGTGAAAGCTGGGATTTTGTCGCGTTGATACTTTCTAAAAACACGCTACCTTTAAAACCAACCGGATTCAGCAATCTATTTTGAAACGGTTCCAATAAAATCTTTAGAAGATAAATTAAATTCACATTCAACTGTTGTCTGTGTCAAAGGATCTAATCGAAAAAGATAAGTGTATTAATTTAAAATTGAGTTTTAATAACGTTTTCCTAAAACAGTATCAATGAATAAAAATGTACCCTAGTAGAAGTAGTTAATTGAACTCTAATAACAAAATGAGAAGTGTTCTACCACTAGGTATACACTCATAGAATAAGATTTTCCTCGCGTTAGTCTAAAAATAAATGTTATTGTTCGCTTTTTCAATTCAGCGTAAGTATATTGTAGTTTTTTGTATAAAACGAAGTAGGGATAAGATTCCTTTCATTTTTGTGAGGGAACGCTTGTTTCCTTCACACAACGCTTGGGCATCCATTGTAAAGTGAATTGAAAGGATTGTAAGGCATGTAGTCAAGTTCACGAGCCCTTAAACCTTTCTAATAGGACCTCATCTGGCGTTGTGAACTGGATTATGTGACGACTGTATCTAAAGAATCTAAGCGAATCTTCAAAATGTTAAAAAGATAGTCTCTTTGTCACTGACTTCTTCGCAGATTGAATCTTTATTCGCTTGAATTTGCCAATATTTTTCTAGCTTACAATCGTTAGGTAAATAGCTGTAAATATTTTGATTTCTTTCTTTGAAGTTTGAACTGCTTGATCTTTTCATTCCTGGTGCGTCTACCATTCAACGTGTCTTCCCAAAGACTTCCACGATGGTAAATACCAACGGCATCTGGCATAGCAGTCTTGTCTCCACCCAATATACGTGCCACTGCTGGACACAAACCTCTCAAATTACAACGTATGGGCTTGAGTTTAGGCACTGCAGATTGGGCATTTCGCACACACCATTAAACTGCTTCGAAAACTTGTGCAGGCTTACCCTCTATATTTTCTTTCACTAAAAAAATCAAGTTAATTTCAAACTCAAGTAAACCTGAACTCAAATCTCCGATCGTTTGCTTGAGAACCCGCAAAATCAAACTATTAGGTTTACACAGATATCTACAGTCACCAGCATTAATATCTGCCACAGCGGAGCATGCAAAAATATCTGACACGTCTTTCCGGCCCTAGCAATAGAGTCGTATCAGATATTTATGCAAGCTTGTTGTGTCAGATATTGGTGCTGGTGACTGTACCACCCAAAGATGTGGCGATTGCGGTGCTTCCTTTAAAGCTGACTATTATTTATCTCTCTTTTCTTCTTTCCAGACTCCGAGCTCGAGGAGTTGGGTGAGCAGCTACCTCGCTACCGGCCGGACTCAATAGCAGCTCTCCGACGCGTGACAAGATTTTCGGAGCCCGAACTGAAGCGCCTTTACCGTGGGTTCAAAGCAGAGTGTCCAACTGGTGTGGTCAAAGAAGACACTTTCAAGCTGATATACGCCCAGTTTTTCCCTCAGGGTGGTAAGTATCAAGGCATAAAGACCGAAGCTCAGCAGTTCCGCAACGCATTGAACCACGATACGACGCGAGCTCATGAGACACAGTTTGTCTTGGGTTAAGATGATGAAGGAAGTATGTTGTGATATAATTCGACAACAGGGACACCTACTTAAACAGTGGGATCATCTCATTATGGTGACCGATCTATTCGTCTAAAGAACTGCCAACTCAAACAGGTAAGAATTATCTTTGGATCATTAATAAGGGATTGGATGATGACTATATTTGCGCGAAAATTGACATATTTGCTGGCTGGGTGTCAGTCAGTCTTCTCCAGGTGCCGCGAACACACAGGTGCGTTCAAATAGTTCTTCGTGACAGCGGCACTGAGCGAAGCAATCACGAAAACGTAAGTATTAGTAGACATCGAATTTTATGCATTTGCATATTTGTCTATACAAAAGCATATGACTTGCTAATTACGACGTTAATGCATATTTTACAATAGTGCATATTTTGATTAGCGGGTAAGTAGGGGGGGATGACTGGAGGGCATTCTCTCTAAACGAGCACGTAATACTTAATTAATTCAAAATGGTGTCGGATAACGTCACTCTATAAATATTATTATAATATTTTCAATCCATCCATCCCAGGCTATATACGTCCCACTGCTGGGCACAGGCCTCCTCTCAGAACAAGAGGGCAAGGGCCATAGTTCCCACGCGGGCCCGGTGCGGATTGAGAACTTCACACGCACCATTGAATTGCTTCAATAAGTATAATCAATCAAACAATCAAATATTATTGAAGACTGGTTTCTAGATTTCTTTAGCGAACGTTTTATAACTTTGGATTCCCAATCCAATCATATAGACCTTTTTTAGACGTTAAACAGCTCTAAGGCCTGTAAGCACCTGAAAGTCAAAATCAAAGTCATTAAATGTGAGTCTATGATTCGCGAACGTGTGATTAACATAAAAACAAGATCCTTTAAAGTCATTATTAGAGCATTCTTTTTATTTGATTTCCGTGGGCACATTTTTGTTGGAATGGTGGAAGATTCTGCAGTTTCCATTGTTATCTAGTACTGTGTGTATACTTATAGGACGTCTAAAAGAAATCGAAAATGTCATCAAATTCTACGAGCCCATTCAAGACAAAATGTGATCACGAAAATCGAGGCCGTTGACGAGTACCTAAATGACCCTCTATTGCCTCAACCATCACCAGGTGGACTGACAAGATTGTGACAGTTGCGGGAAACCGGTGGATGCGAGTGGCGAGTTGCGTTCTAAGGGGGAGGCCTTGGTTCAGCAGTGGACGTCTTCCGGCTGATGATGATGATGATGATGATGATGATTGACTCAACAAGTCCGTGCTACCCTAGTGACTAAGCTTGCTTTTCAAATAAAGGCTTCGACTGTGTATATTTCTTACCTTTCCCGTCCCTCATCAAATGGACATCGGAGTACACTCAACGGATGAATAATTCAGAAGATCAATCAACCCACGATGAAACAATATCAAAGGTAAGTGTTAGTCTAATTCAAACGGAGCGAGAACATCTTGCGAGTTGCGATACATTGCCGTGTATGGTAGATCACTTTCCAAATACAGAAAAAAAAAATCTTCTTCTTCTTCTCTTTTAAAATATGGCTTCTGTCCTAATTAATAAGACAATTTCGCCAGTGTCAAAGTATTCTCTTTCGAGAGGCAACGTTGTACGGTGATTGTAGTTTTTGTAACTTGATAGTAAAATTCCAGAAACCACGTGGAGACAACTTGCGCATTAAAAAATGTCAGACACGAGAGCAATATTGAATATTGTGATCACTGTTCACTGTTAAGGTTAATCGCCGCATAAAACACTATCAAAATTATACTTCAACTAGCCAAAGAAACAGAAATAGCAAAATTAAATATTGTCTACATCCGCCATGTTCGAATACCACAAACCGAATCCAAAAAAAAAAACATTATCGTGAACTGAGCAAGCTGTCAGTTTGTCGAAGTTGACGTAAATTCAGAAAAAAATAAAGTTTGGTATTGGAAGCCCGTAACGTAACGTCACGCCGTGATTATAAGTGTCGCACGACGTGACGACACGCGAAAATTTAACAGGCCATATCTTCATCAATTATTGTTTAATTGACAAAAGAATGAATGTCCAACTTGTGTGAGACAAAATAGTCGCAGAGACAAAAGTTGCTGGTTCGCGCGTACCCTAACTGACGGACTTCATAATTAGAATTTTTCGGACACAAGTCTATTATATATTACTATGTCACTTATAGTATAAATATATAGCCGCGCGGCCACGCAATGTAACCAAATCGCGCAATATTCCTCGCACCGTGTAAATAAGGCTTTACTCTAATTTAGCTTTCTCATTGTGTTATCGCCCACCGCATTTCCTTAACCCTGCAGCGTCGAGGTTTTTACAAAAGTAGGCAAAAGTGGAAAGATAAAGGCGGAAATGATGCTGATTATGATCTGTAGGGAAATTCGGCGAAAGGTTAAGTGAGTTGTTTTATACTTAGGTTGGGAAGGTTTATAAATAGTTGAGAGATGATAACAAAGACGGCAATCACAATTAGTCTTATCAGCAGGGCTACTCTGAAACTCGAAGTTCGTATCGTGCCGTCCCTCTCGCTCTCGTATTAAATAGTTCAAGTGTCACAGGGACCACACGACACAAAACTTCGAGTTTCGTAGTAGCCCTGCAGGCCCTAGACAACGAAGTGCAAATTTTTTACTTCATATTTTACCGTCGCACTTAGGTATTGTTATATTTAATACGAGAGTGAGGGGGACGGTACGATATGAACTTAAATTTCCAAAATTCGTAGTAGCCCCGCCCCCATTCGCCTACGAAATAGATAATGAAAAATAAAATTTAGAAATCTTTATTTTTTCACTCTTATTAAACCCCGACACAAAAATAGGGCTGTTATAGGTATAACGTTAGTGTCTCTTTCTGTGGCATCGTAACTCTTTAACGGATGAACTGATTTCAATTCGGTTTGCTTAAAAAAGTTTAAAAATGTTTGATGAAAAGCGATTCAGCCTTTTTTGAGATACTTATTAGACTTTGAAAAGACAATGCTCGGATCACTTTTTGGTATCCGAATTATCCAAAGATTAACGAAAAACTTTATGCAACTACAATGACAATACAATAAACCGATAGTGAAATTTTAGCGATCGTTCCCGCCTTAGATAATATAGACTATATTATCTAAGGTTCCCGCAGATAGGAACTGTTTAAAAGTTAAGGTTTTTTTTTACTTAGTTAATTAAACGCAACGTTCAACTTCCGATGATAGATAACGCAAGTACAGCCGCAAAAGGTTGTATTCAAAAGATTTTTTAACATAAACTTGCTGGCTGTTATTTTGGTTCTAACAACTATCATCAGAAATCATCATATTTATTGCACGTAGGTATATTCTTAGACAAGACAAAATAACTTACATCAGGTTTTTTATTGTGGCTCGTATGGAGCACAAGCCGACGTCCTTGAGGTTTCAACTGTTATCATCCGTCTGTTTTTATTACCCTTCTAAACAAAGGGCATAAGAAAAGGACGTATACAGTATACATGGTGGATCGCCACGAAAAATGTTAATAAAAGACACGGACCGTACTAAAAAGAATACAATGGGAACATGAAAAAAGCATAACATAATCATATAATCCCATCAAGTCGAGTTCGCGCGTCTGCTTTACATTCTGCGGGGTAACACTGGTTATGGGTAGGTAGACCGTTTATGGCAATTTACTAAAGTGAACATTGAATATTATTGCTTTTGTGAGACGCAACTCCGAATGTCTGGCTAAAAATAAATTATCCATTTATTTCACGTAATAAAATCTGTATTTAAGCTCAGTAAGTTTTCTTAATTTTATTTTAGTCAGATATTAATAATCATGACTGTAACAATTTCATAAATCAATTCAATTACCTAATAATGTCATAGTTTAATAATGTGATGATATAATAATTAACTGATGTGTGTACAGGTACATTATTGAAAAAATTAAATCTCAAACTTATAAGTAGAAACTAAAATATAATTCCACCTATAAAACCACCTCAATGATGTGATGTGAAAAACTCAAAGATGCGAGCCAGGTATTGAACACTTGTTCCTCTTCTTGGAAAGCCATAGATCACATCACTAGGCTACCATTGAAAATCACGATAAGTTTACATAAGTAGGCTAAATGGCAATCGTATAAGCGTAGAACAAACGAGATGGACGAAATGACCTCGTTAAAAGACACGGTTGTATGGTAACTTGGTAACCAAATGCAGGCCACTTCCAACCGAAGCAACTGGAGGTATATGTGGGAGGCCTATTTCCAATAGTGGACGTCCTAATTAGGGCTGACAAGATGATGATGATGAGGCTAAATTAAGAAAAACAGAAGAACAAAATGGTTTCCAACTAATGTGCGGATTATGATCACTATGTGCGTCGCAAGCGTTTCTTGAATCCACACAATATCTCGATTCATTTTTATTACAGTTGTGTGGAAAAAAGGGTACATAACCGTAAACGTACGTATTGAATCGTACACTGAGTGTACATTTGAACACTTAAAGTGTTCATTATTACAAACGTAGCATAAAGACGGTTATGGTAAATGCCTCGTCTCGGCTTTTTACCTATTTGCGTTATAGGTAGAAGGTGCAATCTCAAACAGATTTCCTTTTGTGTTTGCCCTCGATTTCACAGATTGCGATGATGTTAATGCATCGTGCTGGAAACAGGTAATGGTCTATAAGTCAAGAGTTGGCAGAGGGATTTTTATATTCCCGCCATTTTTGAATAAGTGTAGTACCAATACAGTACAGATGAAATAAAAAATATCCTAAAAATAATTTAACTAAAATATTAAATCGTCAGTATATTAAATCAAATTTCAATTTCCCCCATGAAAATGTATGAAATTATAACCCATATGAAAAGGGGTATATAATACATACATACATAAAATCACGCCTCTTTCCCAACGGGGTAGGCAGAGACTACATCCTTCCACTTGCTACGATTCTGGCATACAACTCTCGCTTCTTCTACATTCATCAATCTTTTCATGCATGCACGTCGGTTTAGAGTACTCCTGACTAAATCCTCCTGTATATAATTAGGTGAAAAAATTTGGCCAAGTGTTACTTGAACTTGGTTAGCAGAACCCCTCTCTGTAAGCAGTGTAGATGTGATTTTAGATGACTACAGGCAGGCAGAGAAAAATAAATATTTTCAGACTTTTTTACCTTTCCCTTCATACCAAATTTCAAGTTTCTGGGACAACAGAAATTTGTATGGAACATACATTTATTAACTACACAATTTTTGATGACTATCTTTTGATCACGTTGACTTAGAAATATATTTCTTCAGTGATTCTGGTCTGGTCGGTATTTGTTATTGATTTCAGCTTGATACAACCACGCGTTTCTGAGAATAAAGGTATTGATAGACAGACAGACGGACAGATAAAAAAGTGGTGACCTATTTTTGTAGCCTGTAGCAGTTCCGTCTTTCTATAAAAAGTGTAATTTGCGGCCCACTTCATTCCGACTTCTATTACTGACCGACTAGAAATTTAATAAAAACAACGATGTACAATGCAATAATCAAGTACCGTCAGTAAAAAGAGTAATAAAAACGAAAATAGTCACAAAAACTTATGTTACTTTGAATCTGCAATACCCCTGGTGTTGCAGATGTTTATGGGCGGTGGTGATCTCTTACCATCAAGAGACCCACTGGCTCGTTTGTCATCCAGTCGAATAAAAAAAAATCTTTGAAAAAACTCTTGAAGAAACTTGGTTTACATGAACACAAAATGAAGTCCTACCATTCAAATATTGGAGTACTGTTGTCTGAACGACATTATCAGTTCATTTTATCGTGTATTCTGACCCAATTTCAATGTTTTCGTATTCATTTATGCCAATTTTATGCTCAAGGAGTTTTCCGAATCCCGAGATAAACAAGAAAATGCAATTTACATTGACTTGTATTTACTTATAATTTAAGTAGATTCAATGAGAAAGAATTATTCTCACTGAAGTTGAACTTCATTTTAAACAAATTCATTTAATATAAAAATACAGCATCTCGATCTTTATTCAGCTCAAAAACAGAGATTTCTGTTTTATGCTCTGGGCGTAGCCTCTAATATAGGCAAAAACGAAAACATAGATCATCCTCGTCAAACTGAATACCATTAGTTTAGCAGCTTTTAAAAATAATAGTTTTTGAATTTTCCCTTTTTCATACAAATTAAATACTGTTATCAATGTACGGCATTTTAAAAAACAAATGACGTCGCCTGTTTTTTTTTATCTGACACACATTTTTTCTCATACTTATATATATATTTTTTACTTTCCTTGTAGTCGAAATGAAAAGCAGTGTTTAACTCGGGAAAAACACCAATATCACACTCGAAATATTAGCACCCTCGCTATGCTCGGTTGCCAAGTTAGCTCGTGTGATATTGCTTCTTTTCCTCCCTTGTTGAACAATCTACTATTTATCCACTAAACAGATGAGTGAAGGTCGTCTATGATGCCACACTGTTGTTCGTAGTTAGGTATGGCAAGTTATTATGATCGCAGCAGGTATTGTCATTCGGAATTCGGCCAAATGAAACTTTCAAGTTATGAAGTAATTAGAGAAAATTGTAAAGTCAAATTAAATGCTTAGAAAGAAATTATTATTACTGACTATACGGCTTGATTTATTCAGTGTTCAATTAAAATAAGGGTCGCCAACTAAAATATTGAATTAAATTGTTGGACGGGACTGATTGTTTAATTCGATTAATCCAGTTACAACCGGTTATAACAAGAATTGTCCGGGAAACGCTCGTTAGACATCTTTTGTTCAATTATATGTCAATGTTAAGTTACCTATTCAATTTATTCTAAAGAAAATAACTTGTTTCAGTTTAATTATTCAAATAGAAATAGATAGAATACAAATAAAAATATTTATTCGCACTTCGCAAATTACAGAGAGCACATAATAAAAACAAGTATTAAGTAGATAGGTAAGTATTTTTAAGTACTTTTCGAAGTCGCGAAGCGCGAATTACAGTGCTTCTGCTATTATTTTCGTAACCTAATTAATAATCACGCAGACATAGAGTTAAAAATGTTGTTTTTTAGAATAGGTACCTCTCCCATAAGTAAAGCGGGAATGATTTTTTCTCGTCTATTCTATCTATCGTGTTCTATCATGTACAGTGGTTGTTGCCAGTGTTTCAATACATAAGCCTTTATTAACATGCCTTGCTTGTTGTTGTTGGCTCAAATCTTGCAAGTTCATGTTGACCCACTTCCAGTGGTGAGATTGACTTGAAATTTGTTATACATATGTATAGGTTGAATGACAATGCAAGTACAGTCAACAAAAAGTACAGTCTGCAAAAAAAACAGAGTTCCCTTTGAAATTATACCCTATTAAGATTTTTACAGGCTCTAACCATGCTACACTATCTTGTGTTGTATTTCACCGTAAGTGACCTGGTAAATCGCAGTACTTAAATACTGAATCTTTTTACCGTTTACTAAATCATCCACATACACACTGAATCAGTTTTACTAAATATTTTTACCGTTTGCGTCAGGTAATAAAATAAGTTACAAGTTCTAGATACCGCTGCAGATAATAAATAAAAAAGTCCACCCAAGCACCTCTCTTTCCTGTTAGACTTAATTTTCTTTTACCACCGCCAAAAGACTACAATTTTCACAGCATGAGTGTTATTCTGCTAACCGCCCTACGGGAAATGCATCTCATTATGACGTCAGTTGCGGCTGGAAAGCTGGAAAGGCTTTGAAAGAAACAAGTGAATAAGGGTGTAAACCAATAATGGGACAGTGAGTACTGCGCCTTAACGCGTTTGGTTACGCCACAGATTCGCAATTCAGAAGATTTAGAGTAACGCCTTTATTTAATTTTACTTGTCTACAATTATCTCGCAGTGTTGGCTAAAAGGAAAATGTGTTCCTGTTGCCAGCTTTAGTTGAATAAAAAGCTGATAAAATGCTAAGACGAAGACGACGAAGAAATAATCGCACCGTCACTCTCACTCACGTATTAAATAACAATGCGTCAGCGAGACAGCAAGATACGAAGTTCTATTTTCGAATTTCGTATAGGGCCATTTCGTTATTCGTGTTAGCAATGGGTGGGTATACATTTTTCAAGTGAGTAATGGTTACGACTACGACCAAGCGTAGAACGAGTCGGTAAACTCTGTCTGTGTGACAAACTACGAATAAATATTCGTAGGTGACAAAGCTATGATTGAATATTTAAATTGAATTGAAATGTTAAAAAAGCTGAATACTTTTAGGGTTCAGTAGCCAAAACGGCAAAAACGGAACTCTTATAGTTTCGCCATGTCCATGACTAAGTAGGTATATATCAAACTTACAAGGAAAACTATAACGGTTAAGTTTTCTTGAGAATTATTAATAGTTTACAAGTAAATAGCAGCCTAAGGTATAAAATATACCTAAACTTGGAATATTCCGTACAAAAAAATACGAAATATGACTTAATTTTTTCGTAATGGCTACGGAACCCTATTTCGGGCGTGTCCGCCACGCTCTTGTCCGGTTTTTGGCATAGAGATAGTTTATGGCCGAGACAGTAACATAGGCTACTTTTATCCCTGAAAAATGCACAGTTCCTGAGAGCACAGCGCGCGATAACCGTACCGCGCGGGCATAGCCGCGGGCGAAAGCTAGTTACATAATGCTGGTTTGGTTAAGTGACAATAACTTTGTAGCGACTCCTAGTGCCACCTAGTGAACAACAATAGAAACTCCGACCATGTTCTACATCGCGCTATCGAAGTTTCTCAACGCGTCGGCATATATACAAGTTCCAACGTTCATCCTTCGGACTTCGGTCCCCAGGCATAACACCTGCCTGGAGACAGATCTCTCTATTGGAGCCTCCCCCACATTGGTGACCCCGACGTGGTAAGAGAATAAATAACAAAGAACTGCTATTAGTAGGTACGGTACGCGACGCGATTTATACCGAGTAACGTTATTTAATAGGTACAATGTGGTAACGCTATATAAATTGAGCCGCAATGAAGTCTGTTAAAAATAGTTCGGGCAAACACTTGTTGCTCACAAGAATTTGTAGGCGCGAGTGAGAATATCAGCTCACCGCGAAAAGTCAAAGGCTGGCCGGATCTATCTTTATAAAAGCTTTTTGGGTTGCATGCAACCCAGAGGCGCAACTCAAATGATCACAAATTAGAATTCTTATCGTACCGTCCTGGTCACTCTCACGTTAATTATAAAATTACTAATAGCGCGAAAAGAAATTAATTAAATGTATTTAGTTGTTCCAAATCGCAAAGCGCAAAAAAGAAAACTACATACGTTGTTTTCTAATTCAACACTCATTCACTTTACTTATTATGATTAAAATGTAAAAAGTGACACATTTATAATTTGTGTCTCTTATGAAGGCATTCAAATAAGTTTTATTGTTAGGCGTGAATTGTAGCTTTGCACTGTATTGTGTCCGCGTGGGAACTATGGCCCAAGCCCTCTCATTCCGAGAGGAGGCCTGTGCCCAGCAGTGGGAGGTATATAGGCTGCGATGATGATGATGACTGTATTGTAGATCCCACTAGCTATTTTAAGTTTTAAACTTAGTTTTTATCTGTCCCTTACTGAATGCTCCTCTAATCTCTAATACACTCAAAGGTTGACTGGCAGAGATCCTTTAAAGGGATAAGTTTGCCTTTGTAAGTACATATAAGTATCTAGGTAGTAGCTTAGGTAGGTAGTAGTAGTAGTGTATTTGTGAAATGTGAATAAACGTTTTTCTATTCTATTCTATTCAATTTTTGTCAATTTAAAATTTGGCCATGTAGGTCAAAATATATGATGAAACCAAAAAAAGTGATGTAACAAGTATCTTGTTTATTTATTTCATTCATTTATAGGGCCACCAGTGTAGTTAAACAGTGGTTTTTGTTTTACTAAAAAATGTGTGGCATACCAATTTTTTTTTCAAATAAGTCAATGGTGGCCATAGCCAGACTTAGTTAATTGAACAATTCTAATCTAAAGATTAATTTAATCTCTGGTACGTACAACACAAAAGTCATCGGCCTTTTCAATAGCGGCACACTTAAAAAAGTGTATTGCCGGAAATACCACAATGTTGGCAGCACTAACAAGTGCGAAGCTCTTTCCACGTAGCGAACAAAGGTACCAGTACCACATTCAAGCGGCGAAATGGCGGGAAAACGCTTAAAAAAAACAAGGTTAACGTATACTTTTTTTATTCTATAGCTACATAAAACGCCGTGGTTTCTTCCATTTTTTCTTTTCCAATCTAAATTGCGCTCATCTGTAGCCTGTAAAACAAATAAAAGTAAACAATGTGAGTTCACCTATATGTCCGAAATAAAAGAATATTATTATAATTATATACTAACTTAAAAGGTCACAGGACGTTTTACCACTGGAATAGATTGCTAAATATTCCAAATTGACCCATTTTTCCGCAAAAATATTTACTTATACGCCAACGCTTTTTGCCAGAAACTAAAAAAATATTAAAGCGATCGTTTGCGACTATCAGATATTATCAGTGCACTGCACACGGTGCACACTGGCCACAAATCCCGGATTTGTGCTACACTAACTAACCTAACTTAATGGAATGAACGACTCGTGTGGAAACAAAAGCCATAAAATCCACGTGCGCAAATGTTAAATTTATTACTGTATGCATTTGGTTTTTTAGGATGGAACCTGGCTATGTTTATGTTTCTGTTAGTTTTGTTAAATTCATAATTTAAAATATGGATAAAAATAAAGGTAGTTAAATCTGTACTATGTATTTTAAACTGTGATTATACTATACCTACATTATTATATCGATACCTACGTTTGTACATGTCTAATCTAGTGAACAGCATTGTGGTTTGTGGTTAACAAGAAAGATAATATTTTGTATACTTTAGTAACACCACCATTGATATTTATTCCTATCGCACTCACGGACTGCGCTAGTCACTCGTGTTATTAATATGAGAAAAGGGAAAAAAGAACATAAAACTACCATGAGACTCACTCATATGAAATATATAATATATACCCGGATAACTCACGTCTTAAATCAAGTTTAGCCCGACATGTTTCGGACTAATCTGTAGCTCTTCATCTTAGGAGCAACGCGACTCAGCGGCTGCTGCAACACGCGCACAACTCGAGTAATGTCGTGTTAAACTCAATTTAAGACGTGAGTTATCCGGGTCAATATTTTTAATAAAAGGGAAAATGCTTTTGAACTTAAGTACGACATAAAAAACTTAAACGCGTCGTAGACAAACAAACAACCTTGTTTTCGAGACTTAAAACAGTTCAAAATTAAATTAGGACGAAACTTTCATTACACGATTTTTTCTTGATTTCCGTTAATCCATTCCGCTAGTAAACTTGACGCGTACTATTGATTTAAATGAGATAAAAAAAAAAAAACATTTTTTTTTCACTGCTTATCAACAATCTAGTTATGGACTTAAAAAATGCCAAAAAGGAGAACCTACTTTGTTTTACTGCACGTAATTAGTTATGTTAATTCTTGATTAATTTACATACGGTAAGAATTAAGCCACTAGTATATTGGATAAATTAGGTAATTGTTATTTTTATCTATTTATGTTCCCTAAAATTTAAAGGAAATCAAAAGTTCCACGATGTATAAACTAGCACACTCTTTTAAGTAAAATGTTTGAAAATGGCAGCCATTTCCTATATAAATATAACTCCATTTTCCTCCGTTTACTACTCTTATACCGCCGTGCTAAACCGCAACATTCGTAAAACGGAACGCTTGCAGCTATCGACTTACGACATCCCTATTCACTTCCGGTTTACACGTTACATCGATAGAACAACACTAAGCGGAAATCGATTTTCTTCTTAAAGGTTGGCTACACTGACTGAAAGGGAAATGACGAAATAAATACTATAAATAGATTTTTTATTGATTTTATTCTAGAACTTTCTACGCCTTCATTTATTGGTATCTTATTCTGTTATCCTTTGATTTTATCGATAGTACACATCACTAAGACTCATGCGTAAATATCGATTTTCGAAGTAGTTCGAAAGAGCGAAAATATTAATTTAACTTCACATTTTAATCTTTATTCTTTTATATTAACATTAATAACTTATTGCAAGTAATCTGAAGAATTCCAGCTACGTTTTGAATTGAAATTACTGCAACATCGTCAAATATTTTTAAGCCGAGGTGCGCGAATTGGTTGCGCGCCATTGCGCCGTTATTACTGCGCATGTGTTGGCAGCACTGTGTCCTTTCCAAGCCACTCCGCCGCCATTACCACGCCACCGGATCACGAATCTGTCAGTAGTGCGTCTATTGTGCGATAATCTTTGAACTTGCGTTGCATTCCATAGTTTTGTGTTTATAGTTTTGTAAAATACTTGGATCCTAAAATGGCTGATGAAAAAAAGGTGAGTGAACTGCTGTAATATCAGTTTTAATTGATACGTTGCAAGTATATTTCACCGACATGGCGTTCTTTTGTAAAATGCGGTTATCTCGCATTTTTCGCACGAGTTCGAATCATGTAGGTATCGCTTTCAAGTATTAAACTGTTTTATTTCATGGTTTTCAGGGAGAAAGCGAACACATCAACTTGAAAGTGCTAGGTCAGGATAATGCTATTGTCCAGTTCAAAATCAAAAAACACACTCCCCTGAGGAAGTTGATGAATGCCTACTGTGATAGAGCGGTGAGTACATCAAACTATTCGTTAATTTCACCATTCGGAAAGTGTTTATATTCTATTACATTGACGAAAATTTCATCCTAATAATATGTATTTGTGTCGTGGCTTGGGGATTCAAATCGGCCATCTAGCATGGCTATCATGTCGAGACATTTTTGTATAATTTTAAATTTATAATGTATATTGTCGGTTTTTCGAACCAGGGTTCATATTTATAAAAAATAATCCATATGGCGATAAAAAATCCTAGATGTATGTATCATTTTCATATATCTGGCAAAATAACGCTTTGAAAACACATAAATATTAATGAGCTGCTGCAGCCACCTGGTAATTTTGTCTCAGGTCATAATTTATTTGTTTTTAGTTACAATGTGTAAGACGATCACTAGCCAAAACCAAAACATGTTTCTTTTACTGCAACTAAGATATAAAAGCCACAGTAGCTTGAAGATAGCTTCAAGTACCTATTACCTATCTAGCAGAGAATACAGACTTAGATACTAGGCTTGCGGCAGTTTTTTGCTGAAGTAAAACATTTCAGGGAAACCTTCACACACGCTCAAAACTATTAGATGACTGCAACGCTACCTACCATGACTTTATTTTAGTTGTATACTGCTTGTGCCTAAAATAAAGTACCACATTTCCAAAAATACTACATTACCTATTTATTACATTTCCCATTGAACCAGATGTCCAGAATAACATTCCACCAAAATAACAACTTCCTTTAGTAATCTTTGATTCTGTAATGTGGTGCAAGGAGAATCTGGTAAGCTAATGGGGTTTAGAAGGCTATGTAGTAGGTATTTTGGGAACATGGAATTTTAGGCACAAGCATTGTATACCTCATCATGTCTGTCAGCTGAAAGACGTCCACTGCTGGACATAGGCCTCCCCCAAGGCTCTCCACTCAGACCGGTCTTGTGCTTTGTATACCTATAGTACATGTAAATGTGTAGTTCTTATTTTAACTCATCAGCTGACATGCTGTTACTGTAAATCATCATCATCATCATGTCAGCCGAAAGACGTCCACTGCTGGACATAGGCCTCTACTGTAAATACCTATACCAAATCAAGCTAATGGACATTCAATGAAAAAAATTTTTTTTAATAATTTATAGCATAAAAAACTTATAAACAGGGCTCTGGATCCTGTCCTATGTTGTTCAATGTTTCTTAGATATCATTTAGTTACCTATAATTGGAAAATTGCATGTGATTTCGCACGACTGCAATTGAATTTAATTGTGTCTAAAGTACAGATATTTATTACGAAATTCCCTATTGTCTTGGGTTTTTTATTACCACTGTATTACGAGACAAGTTTTTTTTTTTCTATTTTGAGCCCAAATATTTCATCATTGCATTGGGTAAGCTATGCATAATAATCATGCTGTTCTGAATTAGAAATAATGTTTTTTGAAGATCAAAACAGTGACACCAGTTATAACAATGTATTGGATGTTACAACCAAGATAAAAGTCCCAACCAATATTATATACCATAAAAATTCTTAATAAGACTAAATATCGCTAGGTGGCGTTAGTACTGTGAGGCTTGTTCAGTCTTGTCCAGTCTTGCTCGCATTTGGCTCGTTTAGTTAATTCACCATTCACAAATTAAAAATTTGTCAAACGAACCTCACAACTAGTTCGAAGAGAAACAGTTATTACCTCATCATGAAGCACTAAGTGTAGTGAAACTGGGGAAGCCATAGTAGCCTAGCTAGTGGTTTTGATCTAAGTCCTCTTGGGCAGAGGATTGTGGGTTCAGATCTCCAGGGCTCACCTTGTGAGTTTTTTTCATTCATTTGCAATATTGTATGTGAAGTTCCTAAGCTGATGAAGGGCAACATTTTGAAGAAACCTACGTACTTGCAAAGCAATTCAAATGTGTGTGTGAAGTTCAAAAGCCTTACTGTGCTAGTCGGAATTACAGCCCAAGCCCTCAGAGTAAGCCTGTGCGTGAGACACAGGCTGAAATTATGAAATAGTAAGAAAAAATCCGGCCAAGAGCGCGTGTCGTACACGCCCGAAATAGGGTTCCGTAGCCATTATGAAACAATTAAGTAATATTTTTCTAAGGATTTCGTATTTTGTACGGAATATTCCAAGTTTAGGTATATTTTATGCCTTAGGCCGCTATTAACTCTTAAACTACTAATAATTATCAAGAAAACTTAACCGTTATAGTTTTCCTTGTAAGTTTGAATGAAAATTTGCACTTTGAAGTTGAATATTTTGCAAACAAATCTCTGAATCAAAACATCGTCTTAGCAACCCCCTAATGGTTTTAAGAGACCTATCCAACGATACCCCACACTACAAGGTTAGATGAGAAAAAAAATCATCCCCACTTTGTCTATGGGGAAGTACTCTAAAAAAATTGTTTTTGAATTTTTTATTGTACCATTTTGTCGGCATAGTTTAGATATATATTCATGCAAAATTACAGCTTTCTAGCATTGATAGTCCCTGAACAAAGCCGCGGACGGACGGACAGACAGAAAAACGTGGCGAAACTATAAGGGTTACGTTTTTGCCATTTTGGCTATGGAACCCTAAAAAGTAACTAAGAAATTGATGATTGTACGAACTAACTTTTGCTAGTGATATCACTGAAAACAATAGGTTTCCCTGTAAATTGCATAACATTGTGAAATATTTTGAAATGCAATGATGCTGCTGCCTCTTAATGTATTATCATCACTCAAAGTTGCCATTTGAATATGCCACTATCACTTATTTAATGAATAATTGTTTTACAGGGATTATCAATGCAAGTGGTGCGGTTCAGATTCGACGGCCAACCAATCAACGAGAATGACACACCTACATCGCTGGAGATGGAAGAGGGTGACACAATAGAGGTTTATCAGCAGCAGACAGGTGGCAGCCTAGTGTAATTAGGAACTTAAGGACTTGTCCATTTCAACTGGAAGATCGTCACGGTGTACCCTTCTCAAACCCTAACATTAAGTTAATTTTAATAACATGTTTTGTAACTATGCAAAATGTACGACTATCTCGTGTTATACAATTCCTCAGATGAACTTTTTGTGCGGGATTGTGTGGCGCGAAGTTATCAGTTAATTAAGGTGGAAATCTAAGGTAAACCAATGATAGGTAACTTCAATATTCCATGTGATAAGTTTTAGTTCTTGTCTTTACAAAGTATGCCATTATTTTTTCTTACAAGGCAGTGAACCGTTTTCTGGAGCTCTGTATGTGGTATCTGTAATTTATTGGATAAATGTCCATACTAAGTATCAGGTCTATAACAACCTATTTGAAATAAAGTTAATGTAAGAATTTGTGAATGTGTTTCAATTCAAATCCAAAATTTCGAAGTCAGATTTGATAGGGTGTCGTTAGTACAGTGTTTTTAGTAATTTATTTGTATTTTTATACGATTTGTAATAAATTAGAGTTATATTTCCATGAAATGGATTTTGTATCATTTTAGATGTAAGTTACTGAAGGTGACGACGTCCCATCAACTCTGATAAAATTATTATTAATGACGTCATCATGACTCATTTCGTAGAATCATCTCGGATTAGTTACAGCTAGTGTCATGTATAGTATTTTTTTTTTAATCGGCTGGTCTCCATGGGCCGTATTGCCTAACGTTTCTGTCGCTCGCGATAGTAATCAAATGACAGGTTTGTATCCGAAATCTGTTATTTGATCGCGATCGCGAGCATCAGAAACGTTAGGCCATACGGTCTCCGGTAGACACGAATACGGGGAATACCCAACTAAGTAAGCCGCAAATTAGTGTCATTGAAGTTGCTATCGCCGCCGTTTAATACCGGCATGGTAGCGTTGCGACTAGTGCTTCAGTAAGGTGTCCAGCTTTAGGCGATAGTTCCAGCCTTCCAGAGGCGCTGGAGTAGCAAATGTACTTGCTAGTTACTATTATAGCGCTGTTTACCATCGACAGATTTTGCATACACAGGTTGCTGAGGTTTTGATCCACTATCTTTTCATCCACTACTGCTTCAATTATTGAGGCAGTTTGCCGCTTATCTCTATCCCACGTGAACTGTAATTTCCGGAATGAAAAGTATCGTAAACGTTCATTTTTCTCCATAAAAAAAATTTAAATCCGTTTAGTGCAAAGACGTTGCTTACATACTTTCACGTTTATAATATTGCCAGAGATGAATGTGATTTAGTCACATTTAGTACTAACTGGGTTTGTATGGCCAACTCTGCGGGTGGTCAATGTAAGTAAATATAATTTATTTTTAGCCCTCTGTCTGTACCATAGCGTGAAGACAAGAATTTAACACATCGTGAACAGAACTACAGCCAGAATTATAAGGTAAGACGGAACAGGCTGAGGCTGCAGCATAGTCATTGGGTTATCTGAAACTACCTTAAAACCAGGTACATTTCTATCTTATTTCAACGTTTTTAATGACTTTAGATTTAATTATAATAATCAAACAGGCTTCCCCAAAAAAAACCACAATGGCCGATCCTGCGCTGCTCGCATCCATACTAATCCATGGTAATCAGTTCTTGTGGAAACCTACAACTCGACAGTGAAAATGTTTATTAGGAATTAGATCATCTTCTTGGCCTAATTTAATACGTCCCACTGCTGGGCACACAGACCTCTCAGAATGAGCCTGCCTTGGGCCATAGTCCCCACACGAGCTCAGTGCGGATTGGGACCACCATTGAATTGCTGTGCTGGTGCGTGCGGGTTTCTTCACCATGTTATAGAAACATCAATGGCTCGATGCAGAATTTGGAGTTATTGTATTTGCTCACTAGATGGCGCTAGAAGTCGCTACAAGCATTAAACATAATACTCCATTTATTACAAGCATTTATTTAGTTTCACCTGTCCTGCTGTCTGTCTGTTTATAACCAAATCTTGCAAGTTAAATTTTTGACCAACTTCCAGTAGTCAGATTGACTTGAAATTTGGAATACTTATGTAAAACGCGTGATAATACAATAATCTAGTACCTAGTGACATCCTGGTAGTCCAGCCAAGATCATCTCCGCAGGACGGAACACTTCAACGGTTAATAGCATAGACTTGAATTTTGGTATGCAAATGTAGTTTGGGTGACGATGCAAGTAGTCAGCAAAATTAACTGTATTTTTTTTTTAATGAAACAACGCAACTTTTTAAAATTGTGTTAGTTTCTATAATAATGCCGCTAATAATAAATATAATGTAGGTATTTTTAGTCCATTTGTGTTCGAAATACCGAGAAACGTGTTACAATGTGACCATTAATTCAAACCTTAAATTAAATGGAGTATACAAGTCAGTCAAACTAACACAGCATCTACTGAAATATTCTGAAATAATTTGAAGACATCTTTATAGAATACTAGCTTATGACCGCGACTTCAACTGCACGGATCTAGGTCATTGTTTCCTAACCTGTGGTCCGCGGACCCCTGGGGGTCCGCGAGCATCTGTTTGGGGGTCCGCGGTCCCATACGCATCTATCTTATTTAGATAATTAACAAAAATAGTATTGTCCGAAAATTACACCTTCTTTTCATTCAGGGTTCCTTGGCAATATGCTTGATTTCCTTAGGGGTTCGCGGCTGAAAAAGCTTGGGAACCGCTGATCTAGGTAATCGCGCGGTGGCGCCCTCTATCGGAATAAAAAGTATCCTATGTTGATCCTTGGGGTTTAAACTACCTATATACCAAATTTCATCAAAATCGGTTCGGTGGTTTCGACGTGAAAGCGTAACAGACAGACAGAGTTACTTTCGCATTTATAATATTAAGTAGGGATAAACAGCACATAAATAATTTGAGACTTTGTTTCTTCCAGCTAATACTGCGCAGTACGCCCACTACGTCTTTAACACCCTGGACCAGGACAGAAGTGGACTGTTAAGTTTCGAGGTAAGAACTAAAATAACGAATTACCTACAAACAATTACTTTTCACCCGCAACACAGTAATGAGGGCTACTTGACAGACGAAAAATATCGCTAGATGGCGTTATTATCGTCGGGTTGAAAAGCTTTTAAGCGGTTTATGAAATCACTAGCTTATGCCCGTGACTTCGTCTGCGCTGACCTAGGTTATCGCGCGGTGGCGCCCTCTACCGGAATAAAAAGTATCCTATGTTAATCCTTGGGGCTTAAACTATCTCTATACCAAATTTCATCAAAATCGGTTCAGCGGTTTCGACGTGAAAGTGTAACAGACAGAGAGTTACTTTCGCATTTATAATTAGTAGGGATTGTGAAAATGTAAATCAAAATTTGCATACTGCTACAGTGACAAAAATATGTATACACGACTTTATGCACTTAAGATTAAGGTCGTGCATACATATTTTTATAACTATGGCCGTGTCGATATCTTTGTACTTGACTGTACAAACGCTCACATTTTTTTAATAAGTATGTAGTTGTGAAAATGGACAGTGTGCTAATCCTCCTAGTCCACTTGCATTTCATGACCAATCGCAAAATATTATTTACCTACTAATTCAATAAAATTAATTTAAAGGATATTGTTATTATCATTTATAGTATAATTTTTAACCCCCACTAAGCTACGCTGTGCTGCTATTTAAATTTAATGTTTTGTACTTTTTATTATTATTTTTTTTTTATTCGACTGGAAGGCAAACGAGCAACTGGGTCTCCTGGTGGTAAGAGATCACCACCGCCCATAAACATCTGCAACACCAGGAGTATTGCAGATGCGTTGCCAACCTAGAGGCCTAAGTTGGAATACCTCAAGTGCCAGTAATTTCACCGGCTGTCTTACTCTCCGCCTCTCTCTGTCTTATAAAATCAAACCTAATTTTTAAATGAATTACTAAACATAAACCATTAAATATATAACCGCAAAAACATATTTTACTTTAATTTGATTACAGGAATTCGTGACCGGCCTCTCCGTGCTGTCAAGAGGGAGTCTAGAGGAGAAACTGCGATGGACGTTCTCCCTCTATGACATTAACGGGGACGGTTGCATCACTAAAGAGGAGATGACGGACATTGTTACGGCTATTTACGATCTCATGGGCCGAGTCTCTGACCCCTTGGTTGAAGACGACATAGTGCAGCAGAAAGTGGAGAGACTTTTTCAGGTTCGTAAATGTTTATTACAGATGTTTTTGGGTGAATCCACGAGCGTCTCAACCGCTGTCAGTCCCTAGCTGTTTATATTAAGAAGTAAATAATTAATATGCATTGATTTTTGTATTGAAATAGATCCTGGCCTGAGTACAGAAGCTATTTACGTCATAATTAAAAAACAATCTGCCTTCCAATTCTTAAAATCTCAGGCAAGGGACTGACAGCGGTTTAGACGCTCGTGGATTCACCCTTTTTTAAGCCGCTACCCGCGCCTCCGTCCGCCTAGAATTTGTTTACAGATATCCCGCGGGAACCTTGCAAAAATTCGGGATTTATTTTTTTTATTCGATTGGAAGGCAAACGAGCAAGTTTCCTATAAACTATCCTGTGTCCTGCCCCGGGCGGGACTCAAACTACTTATCTGTATAGGTACTGAAGTTCATCTAAATCGCTGAGTTTCGACATGATGAAGTAACAAACAAACACAAACTTTCGCATTTATATTATTGGTGTGATAGTAGGAAAAGTAGGATAGCAAATATTAATTTCGTCAAGAATGCCTATGTGTGATGATGTTGAATTGGGTTGTTTCTTGAATGGAAAAAAAAATATTAACAACTCACATGCTTTTGACAACTCTAGTTGCCTGTCAACGCTCTTACTTTGTTAATGAAATGAATAGAAACCAGGGTTGTTGCTGATGCAGGTTTTTACTATATCAGCGGATGCTGATGTTCTCAGACCAATATCAGCGGATGCTGATGCTGATGCTGATATTAATAAATTACTTCAATAAATCATATCCTACTAGGAAATTAATAGTAAAACAATAAAAGGCAATTTATACATAAAAAAACACTTTAAAGTAATTGTTCACAAAACAATCAAATGAGGGAATAAGTGACAGCTTTTATTGTATAACAGTCTGTGATTGATCGAAACTTCCACGTGCCTCGCGGTAAGTCTCGCCTTCAACAAACACGTTACGACTTGAATATCAGCATTAAAAATCAGCATCAATTGTTGCTGATGCTGATGCGGATGCTCATATAAAAAACCATGCTGATTATCCGCGGATGCTGATGCTGATATTCGCAATAACCCTGATAGAGACTAACTCAAAATTCAAAGCATCAGAGTGGTTTGTTTAAATACAAACACGTTACAAAAACAAAACAGAAATGTTAGAAAACTGACGAATTTTTTTAGGGCACTATTCTATTGTGCTTGTGGCCATCATCGTCATAAGGCTCGTGTCACACGAATTGTGATAGTAGAACAAAAAGATTCCAATAGATGGCGCTATTTTCAAATATTAAAAAAAAAACACTTTAATTTGCAGAAAATGGACCTGAATCGCGACGGAGTTGTTACCCTGGACGAATTTTTGGATTGCTGCGTACGCGACGAAGACATTTCGCGCTCTATGGGCGTTTTTGACAGCAGTTTCTGACATCCTGCTGACGGCGCGGGCACTTCTGTCGCGCGCCGCCGCGACACCCCGTGACAAAGGCCTTTAAGTGCCCCGTTCCTACTCGGGGCCTAAACAAAGGGGCTACTACGAAATTCGAAAATCGAAGTTCGTGTCGTACCGTCCCTCTCACTCTCGTATTAAATAATATAAAAGTCAGCGGGACGGCAAGATACGAAATTCGAATTTTGCACTTCGTAGTATAGGGCCTGGCACTAATGTCGAGGTTAAAAACCTCTTGGGCAGAGTGCACGGAGCTGTCTAACCCAATCTTTGATCGCGTAGCTGTTCTTGGATATGCTTCTTCTCGATTTAAATTACTAGTTTCTGACTGTGATCCAAGATTTAATCAGTCTTTTAATAGTGTAATGAGTAGGCACCGTCAGTCTATTCGTGTGCAAATAAGCCTCAAAAGTCCCTCTTTTAATCAAAATAGATTATCTACATGTTTAAGAAACGAGGGTTTACTATTTGAACTTCATATTGACTTTTGTTTGTTGTAAAATTGTCAAATTGGTAAGGTAAGGACAGTGTGAAGTTTGAATACAAGTAATAGTCAATGCGACTAGTGAAATTGCCTTAGAAAACTGGTCATTCTTTTTGTATGCGTAGTTAAATTGCTATTAACTTTAAAGTTACTTATCTTTAGTAGAAAAAATGTCGGTAGGTCTAATCTGGATGAATGCAAGCTGGTCTCATTTAAGATAAATACCAATTATCTGGCCGATTTCTCTACAAAAGAAACCCCTCCATACCCACGATACCAATATGACAATATGTACATATTGTACCTACTCTTTTGTAGAGACATTTGTAACATAATGTTACTAATCTTATCCATTAATTTTAGACCGCCAACACTCACTGAAACATACTGTAGCCTTCAATCATTGCTACTATATTGCTTGTCTTGAAAATCTTTAAAACATTGTAGTTTCCAATAATTACTAATATAGTCTATCTAAAAACCTAAAGTTTTAAATTTTGGGCCCACGTTAGTAATAGCGCCCGTCTGTGAAGATTTTGACCAAGTTATATTAAGCTAACTCGTACCTAGAGTACAAGGTCTACTTAAAAAGTTTTTCTCAATCATGAAGCAGTAGATTATGCCTTAAAATTTAAAAGAAAGTTACTTCAACCTTAATCATAAAATATTCATAAATACCTCTCAAGAAAAAAATTGTCCAGCGTCGAGACTACGACACAAGCAGACGTACAATTGGCTACCTATATCTATCGATACTATCCTCATCTAAAACTCTCTATAACTATTTGTATTATATTTCATTACATTACCTATGTATCGTAAGTATTGCAACATTATTTCTATAGTTGCCTTTAGTCTGTCATATCTGTAAAACTCATAACTTCCCTTCTTATTTAAATTGTTCCGGCCATTTTTAATAGTGTTTAGCATTAATTATCTGTTTAAGATGTTTTATAGTATACCTACCGTTTAAATGTTTGTACTGCATCGATAAAGTTATAGGTACATATTATATGTTTTATTCTTTAAAATGGATCTGTGTTGTTAACATAATAGGATTCGAATCAGGTACTTACTAAAATTCAGAACATTAGATGGCCTAAAAGTCCAGTCGCTGTAGTTACGTCAGATTTTAGTTAAAATTATCTTGCAGATATAACTCTAAGACAGGTCATACCAAACACTGCCATAGAGTAAAATATGAAACCTGGATAATGAACATTAAAATCAGCTCTATAAGTACATTTAGCATTTTCTCGTGGCGACAATAATTTGAGATACTTACTATTAACTGTACTTTTTTTTTCTCCATGAAACATATGTTACAGTCACATGAGCTGAACTCTTAAATTATATATCTATTATAAAAAGCAGTATGTATTTTCAGAAACATCACACATTTATATATAAAACTCTATGGAAAATATTTTCTATAAAATTATCAAACATGTAAATATTAATGTAAATAAACTATTATTACATAGCATTAGTGTATATATTTTCATAGTGAATGTTAAATGGAACCAAATAACTAGAACGCATATGTAAACACGTGTATCAGAATTAACTGAGTGTGTATGTTATGCAAATAAATTACTTAAAAATATAAAATTACGATGTAATGTGATTTAAAGAAGTGATGAAAAATAACTGTATAAAACATTAACGTATTTTAATTTGTTATGAGAGGTGTAATAGAATGGCCATCATTATTATAAAAAAGTTGATCTGTTTACACAATATATTTTCAAGAAAATAACAAAAACATTGGTCGAGCTTACATAGATAAGAAATTTGTGTACGTCTTCCTTAATAAAAGAAATACTCAACTACTCACATCCTACATTAAGTTTCAATAACCCTCCTTCTTCGCAGTCGGGTAAAAATGACAATTGAAAATCAGGTGAAGAAGCTATGGAACTAAAACCACTGTATTCCACATTAGAAATAGAACAATACTGATTTATTTATAGTCTTGAAGTAATTGCATAGAATATAATAATCATCGTGGCAGGAAATCGAGGTTGTTGTTGATATTACCTCCAACGTTGGCCAAACTTCGCATGACAGTGTGAAACCGGCTTTAGTTAAGATTTCCCTTTGATTGTTAAGCATACTGTTGTTTAAACTTTGTTTCAAACGCCGCCGTGAATTTCTAATCCTAAGTTGTTAAACAAAAAGTTAATAGATAAGAATTCAAATAAAGTCTTATGATATTTAAAACTTAGATATTTATTAGATAGAGATTACCTAATAATTCCAAAGAATTCATTATTTATTACCTACTTATAAAATATTTTTCTTGCGTTATTACTTTCTTATATTATGACCTGCCTACTGAATACAATATAACCTTTGTATACGGGAACCTGAAAGTCCATAATTTGACGATTTTATTAATAATATTAACTACCCTATTTATTATTTAAAAACGAAGGAATATCACTGGAACTTTGGCGGTACTCGTACAGATTGCTGCAGTATCTTGAATTTGGACATCCTGTTGGGAATAAAATGTTCAATTTGTTAATTAATTACTTAAATACGTTGATATTTTTAATCACTCATTTAAAAATCGATCTCCGCATATACCTAAAAAGAAGTCCGAGTGCCAAAACAATTCTATAAATAAAATAGGTGCGTTTGGTGTGTATGCTGATTCTATGTTCTAGCTAGAGCATCTCTTGAATAAGTTTACTTATTTTATTTAGACTATCTTGTGCGAATTAAATACCCTATTCAGAATTATGAACGCCATCATCAATTGTGATTGACCAATCAGGACGAATATTTCACGTAGCTTTATTTAACTCAACCAATAGCTGAAAAAGATTATTTATCACAGTCGATGGTGGTGCCATCTGTTATGCTTGTCTATAAATCCCTGATGAGTCGCGTCACGTAGGCCTATTATGAGGATAATGGTTACCTATCAATTTTATCTTTAGGTCCCAGTACTCAGTAAACCCTGACTTGATGTTAGTAACTTACTTTAGTGTAGCTGCTGTTCTCTTCAGGGACACTATATAATAAAGTCATATCTAAGAACCTGGTGTTATGTAACTACAGACTATTCTAGACACGGTAGAACCCCAATTGTTCGAACATTGATTAGACATGGAAATCAAATTATAAAAATGGAACTCGCTGGTGTGAAGCTGAGTTAGCTTAGAAGGGAATTGGGTAGGCAACAGTATATTATCTACTCTGTGGCAACAGCAACAACGCTAGCTATCCCACCATTCTGAGCAATATTGAAAAAATCAGGAATCGGCTTATAAATCATTTCCCTGGTACTGATTTGTGATTTACAATAGATGTTGTACCTATTGGTAGTACTTATTAAAGAAGTAAGAGACCACTGCAGTGCTAGTAACACGTACTACTTAATAATATAACACGTATAAAATAGATCACAAAAACGAAAAATACTACATATCAATGCTATCGAGACTACTTAACTCTTATCTATTAAAATATAGTCGGCATCGATATTATTCTCACGCAAGGCAAAGGCATTCAAAATAACGAAGTTGAGTACTTAGTAAAATATTGATTATAATTGCTTCACGACAATGAGGGTTTTTCGACAGGCGAAACATCGCTAGATGGCGTTAGTATCGTGAGGTCCGTTTGACATTTCTGTCACGCTTGTGATTGGATAAATATCTAAATAAGCCAAGCAGCAAGACTGAAACGTCAAACGAACCTCACTATACTAACGCCATCTAGCGACATTTAGTCTGGCGAAAAACCATTCATGCAGTTAATGTTAATACTTCATTGAATTGATGGGGTAATCCCTACGCTATCATGTGACACAAACTCTTAGGTACGGTCAATGAGTTCAATTCATGCCACCATGGAACCATTTCACAGTAAACGTCATAGTGAAATCGCGTTAGTTAACAAGGAAAGTCGTAATGACTTGAGGTTCCATGGTGGCCCATGAATTAAATTCCTTGGTTGTACGTACATACAGATGAACAAACCCTTTGTGCTACTTATGTCAAGTTGACATTTTAAGTTTACCATGTCATCCTAGTACGGTCATGAGCGTTAATTTGAGACTTAGAGAATTTGAACTTCCAATTCACTGGATATACTTATTGATATGAGATATTCCGCCACGGTTGGAATTTTTATATGCCTTTGCTCTGTTTTCTTGAATATCTGATGCTGACTGTACCAGGCCCTATCGATTATAATCATCTAGATAACATTGTTCCCTTGTATGTTTGTGTACCTTTTCCTACTGCATTTGTTTCGGCGTCACTAAACTAAACATTGAATTAATTCGTATAAGGCAGTGTGAAAATAAATCTAAATATGTTTAGAAATGAAATCTGTAATGTTAGATATTTGAATAATGAATTGTTTATTTACAAATTTTATGTGTATTTTATAGAAAAATAAATGAATGTGAAGTAATCGTGTTTTTTTTAAACGTATTTTAAAGAAAAGTCAAATATTACTTTGTACAATCGTTTAATAACACAAAAATATTTCAAACTGCATACAATACACATAATAATAATATTATGGAGTAAATTAGTGGAACACGATACTGTTTCAATTCATTTGAACAACAGTGATACAAGTACAAAAATGCTAGTTACATTCATAACTTTGCAATGCACAATTTATCGAAATGCATGTCTTTTATTGAAGAAGGGCACAAAGGAAAGAGAAGAAAAATAGAGAACGGGAGGCTATTAATATATGGAAATGACCCATGATGAATTGACCATAAAAACGGCATAGATTATATTCTATTGTTTTTAACCATCCAATTCAATAACTTATCGTCCGAGGACCACATTTGTGATCAGCTAAAAATTCAGAGTCAAGTGAAGTGGTATACCATCCAAGCTCTTCTCCTTTAAATATTATTTTAAAGTAAATTACCTACATTGTACACAATAGAAATAAAAATATATTAAAATAATGTATACTATACTAATTTCTGCACTGAGCACATCTTATATTCGATAAAAAGATTCTATTGTTTGAATTGAAGGGGCATAATTCACACATTTTTTCTCAGAAGTACATCAGTAAAATCACACCCTAACTTCATCCATCCATCATAACTACATTACTGAAAATTTAGTTTGTTCTTAGCTTAACCTGCCGGTAAGTTTTTGACAACATTTTTAACCATTCAGCAGAGATTCGACATGCTAAAGCCCGGATGTCCGATGTAAAATAGTGACAGTTCATTTAGTTCAAAATTATCGCTCTCTGCGACCGGACTTTGGCGGCTTTTTTGTAGTTTTTGCCAAAAACTTACTGACCCGAGACTAAACAAAATACATAGTCAAGTGTTTGCAAAGATGCTTAAAGGCGTCAACGGTAAGCGAGGCGAGCGTAATTCAATCCTCTTACGCTAATAAGGAGAATTTCGGTCGCGACACGTAGCGTTAGGTTGCCTGTTTGAGTTAATATCCTAATACTTAAATACTAAATTTCAAAATAAATTTACGGTTTGATATGTAAAATTAGCCATATGGGTCACCAAGTCACTATCATTATTAAATAAAATTGCATTAATTTCATAACCACAGCGATTTGGGTGAGCCAATTATTTATTGGAAAATATTTTAGTCAACAACTTATCATAATCAATCATCATGATGACATGAGCCATTATACGTACTAAAATTACAACAGATATTGTACTTCCAACTGCTTAACTATTAAATTACTTTCTTAGTCAAAATGTATACAAAAGTTAAGTAATAATTGATCCATATTGGGTGATAAAGGCGGAACGGTTAATTTATTTATCTAAATCAAAATTATTTGAGCATTAAAATCTTTGAACTGTGTGCCTACACACAAATACATACAGTGCAGTCAAGAGCAAAGATATCGACACGGCTAAAGTTACAAAAATATGTATACAATACACAACCTCAATTTTCTTCAACCTTCATAAAGTCGTGTAAACATATTTTTGAAACTTTGACCGTGTCGATATCTTTGCACCTGACTGTACAATTAAAATGTTAAATTGTTCAGGACTCGTCGGTTTTCTAAATTTTCCTGAATATGAGAAAGAAAAAGAAAACCGATCTTCTCCTTCGAGTTCCGAACGACATTAGCAAACTAAAATTGTACAGAAATAAATCTAGACTATGTTTAAAAAAATCAACCGAAACGCAGTTTTATTGAGCTGACAATCAACTTCATTGTTCTAGATAAAAATATTGCTTTACAAGCAGTCTTCAGGCACGACGGTCGATATTTAATTTACAAAATATCAAATTAATGCCTAATTAGATCTTAACTTACCTTAATTAAAGTTAAGTAGCGGAAGTTTAAGATCATAATGTTAAGATGAGTAAGACAAAAACTCATTATGATTTAAAATAAAATGGTAAAAATGCTTTGGTTGGAGTTTGCCATACTGAGGCCGCTATTCGAGACGAAAATGATATGCTTTATCTCACTCTAATGTACTCTCCATCATGTGCAAGACTGAGATGTAGCACCTAGTTTTTCTCCACTTTTATTAGGATTATCGAATAGCGGCCGTTAGTATAAGTAAGATGATACAAGCATCAACATAAATATCTCAAAAAGAGCATAAAACTTGTGAGCTTGTGACGTCCAAGAAAGTAATAAAAATAAGTATAAAGTATGCTAATTTTACATACAATCTACATTAACATAATTCATTCATAATAGATTTCATAGATTCAGATTTAATACCGTAATTAAATAAAAAATTAATAAAAGAGGTCATTAGCAGCTAAAATGCTTACTTTTTTTTTTACATTGTATAAATGAGTTGATATTTGAGTTTGTATTGCATTCCTTTGGAGATATAACTATTAATACTAATACAAATTTAAACGAAATCTAAACTACATTAAAGTAAATTTCAATTTTCAAAATACTGAAAACCAGATATCTTAAAAAATAAAGTTAAACTAGAGAGCTAAGTTCTAACAATCCGGTGGTCCAAAATGGCAAAATTTTGATTAAGTATTGAGCTTGTCAAAAAATTACTATAATAACCCAAAATAATGCTTATAAATAAATTAATTATAAAAAACTCAGCATCAATATTACATGACGTGAGATCTTGAAAATGACTTCTTTACATACAGAAACAGAGAAAAAAATCGGCAAAGTGCAAATCGGGCCCGCGCGCATTATATGCAAATTTCAAATGTATCTATTATGTTTTTAAACTAAATAGGTATGCAGCTCAGTAACAGATGGACAGTGATAGGGTCCTGTTTGTACCTTTTGGGTGCGAAATACTAAAAACATGCGAGTGTGTTATGACAAAACAATAACCATGTAGAACCCACATACTTTCTTGCATTTCAGATGTAAGAAGCAATTTTCAATATCTTACATTCTGTATGTAAACACTTGTGATGGTACAGAGACTCATTATGCATTATATCTCAGGTCATAGCTACTCTAAATTAAAACTAAAAAAAAGACCTACAATTTACAAATTTTGAGATTTAAAATAAAAAGCTTATTAGTAACTTATGCACCTTAAAGTATTTTAGGCAAGATGGCTGAAGGTACGCGTTTGCAGTATCTTTGCCACGCCGAGCCATAGCGTCGGTTGCAACGGCTGTGGTCTCTCATAGTTCTGTGTAAGAGCATTACAATGGTCAGCAGCGCCGGCGCCGCGGCAATATAATGCTCTGACACTATCCCGGGAATGGCTAAAGATACATGAATCAGGATATCACCCAAGTAATTTGGATGGCGAAGTAATCCCCAAGTACTAGATGTCAGCAGCTTCTTTCCGTGAAATGTTGGCATGGAATCCAGATCTGAAAAAATAGGTATTATTTTGTAAAGAAGTTGTATTTGTTTTCCTTGTGCTATGTACAAAACTAAGAGGAAATGAGGTGAATGGATAAAATCCCATAATATTTTTATCATAATATAATACATATAGGAAGGCATTAATATGGAATTTCCTCATAAGGAAATAAAATGAATTAGTTTTTCAAATAACAAATAGGATTTCTATTACTACTGATGAAATTTATGCAAGACTTAAGTTAGTAAAAAATTTAAGCATATCCTTAAACTTTTTTTAAAATACTAAAAATAGACTAGCTTGAGATAGAATATCTTACTCTACTTACGCATTAGGTTTGGTTGCAGAGGATTTTTTCTGAACTCGTGCTTTATATTGTTGCTTATTAGCATCAATATGAATCCCAGGACGTAAACAACAGCAGAGGCAATCAAAACATTATTAGAAAGGGAAATGTCAGCATCTACCACAAACTTTGAAATTGTTGTGAAGTAGAACGGATAGAGGGCGCTGGACACAATTTGGTAGTATCCTAAGCCTTCAGATTGCCAGAAAAAGGTTGTTGTTACTCTGTATTCCCTCATGATAAAGTTAAGCAGATAATTTATTTGCATCATTGAGAATAGTATGAGCGTTGGCTGGAGTTGCAATTTGTCCCAGATGGCTTTATAGTTATCAGGAGATAATTCTTCCATGTCTTTTGTTTTTAAGTAGAAGCCCTTTTTAAAGATTAATACTGCCAAGATCAGCTGAAAAAAAAAGAATAAATGAGCAATGCTAAAGAATGTGGATAAAGTATGTCACAGCTTAAAGTAGGTTGATCCAACATGAATGTTTAATCAACATTTCTGCATACAAATGCAGTATTATTTATGCATATAGATTTATTTTAATACTCACAGCACTTATGTTAGATATTCTTGACACCCAAATCTTGACGTCCAAGCTTTTAATAAATGGGTGAATTTCCCTGCCCATCCAGAAATCGTAGAGTACATATCCTGTGCTTCCATAGGGATTCCATTCATCACTTTTACGACTCTTAATGTATAGTGCCACAGATAACACAAGAGCAAATATGTAGGACACGACGGCCAGTCTCAAGTATTCTTTTAAAAGAGTGTCACTGCTAAATATTTGGAAGAAATCCAAGGCAAATAGAGTAATGATTGTGAACAAGCTTGAAAAAAATGCATTAAAACAGTAAGTTTGGTTGGTATCATCCATTCTGTCAGCTTTTATTCCCAAAATTGGTAGCAAAGCGAATACCGCCTGAATGATTGCTTGTGCAGAGAAAACAAGTGCAGTTTGGAAGCTGAACCATAGTGACACACTTTTTAATGCTGATAAATTTTTCAGTGGCTGAATGGAACATGTCTTTGTGCATGATATCAAAATTGTGAGCACTGTGACAGGTATAACTAAAGTGAGGATAGCTGAACCGATCCTGCCTCCGAACTCCCATTTGCTCTGCCCTTGTGAAAATCTGCTCACACTCTCTCTCAGAGGGGTAGCCAGTCTCCTTGTCACTGATTTTGATTTCTCTCTTTGGAACTCTAATTCAGAGTTCTCCTCATCTGAAAATGTGCCAATTGACTGGCTGATCGATTTGCTCAAAGACTTACTGATAGACTTGCTGAGACTACGCCTAATGTCCGGCGCGTTCACACTAGATTCACGCAGCCTACTAGATCGTCTTGGTGCTACTTCCTCAATGGGCTTACGGTTTCTAATCCCGTAAATATCCCTCGAAAGTTCGCTCTCGAACCCGTTTAACGTATCCTCCACTGAAAACGCTGAAGCCGTAGGATAGTCTTTGATGGAATACTCCGAACGCCGCGTACGTACGCTTCGGTAAGATTCTGTGTTGACAACATCTTGGAGTTTTACTTCAACCTCGGTCACAACAGGACGCTTCACTGGCGATTTTTTTGATTCAACTGTTTCGATCGCTTCTTTAGTCGTCCTCGAAGGTGATTTTCGCGCGGGAAACTTAGAGGAGGTCGCTGGCTTGCGACTGGGAGATTTGCGCGCCGGCGATTTGCGGGAGGGCGACCGCGCGGGAGGCGAGCTTTTTCGCGTCCTGGCGGGAGATCGAGGCGGCGAAACACCTTTCCGACTACGCGGTGGACTAGAATCCACCATACTAGGCCTAACTCGGCCGCTTCTTGTAGACATCATAGTAGAATTTTAAATGATTACACAATCTTGATGGATTTTAAATTACCCCGGCACTATAACCACACACGATTCCATTAGAAGCTAGGTGCACTCAATAATCATTGGATCATGGAATTCAACAGATTTTTCGATTTATGTTTAGATCAACGCACAACAAAGTCACAACACAACACTTCGGGTCATTCACGCATTCACGCACACGCTTCTAGTTTTTGACGCCACACGCCACACATCAATGTCAACGTCAACGACGCTAGAATGAATTTAAAATACGGTTTGTGATTGGCTTAAAATAGTTGCCGCCGTTCTACCCGGAAGTTAATATAATTTATCCTTGTCTAACAAAACTAAAAGAAAGAGAAAAAAATAAGTGTACACCTTGTACCAACATAACAAACTGACGCTTGCTGCCATACTAAAAAAATAAATATGTCATATTCGTAGTTGGCAACTATTTTGACCAAATATATAAAAAATCATTTTAGCGTTTTCATAAAAGCACGAACTGCACGAATAATGAAGGGACTGAAGCTCGTTCTCATGTTCACGATGACTTGTACGGAAGTCTCTATTCTGTTTATTAAAAATATATTTGCTGTCGTAAAGAACCTGGCCTCCGATATTTAAATTAACCAATTAAAATAACATTAGGAGTATCTATCTAGTAATAAATTTTAATAACTTCTACTTCTGAGTGGCTATCAAATTTCATTTTGTAAATATTAGCCTTATCTATTTTTTACAAACTGGAAGAGGGAAGGAGAGGTGCTAAGGGCGCCCAAATTCACTTTCGACCCGGTTTGTAAATTTCATGGGTAGATCCGGCCAAAATGAACTTTAATGAAATTTAATATATTCAAATGAATTCTGCATTGTTTCTGTGAATGTCACTTCTATAAGTTAGGGATTAGGGAACATTAATATAATTACTTTTAATGGCTACGAGACAATTAGGCTTCGGGGACTACTTACATAAGCATTAATTATACTCCTGAATTAATTTTACCAAATGCGTGTACTTTCTGTTAAATGTAATGTTTTTGTATTTTGTATTTAAAAAAATTGTAGCAAAAGTAATTTTTGTTGACAGCAAGCACTCAGGGGGGGGTGCACTTTTTTGCAAAATGAGGGCTACCGTTTTCGAACTCACCAGTTGGCGCCACTGTAGATAAAGGTCCTGCAATTTCTTATTGCGGTCGTGAAAAGAAAATTTGCATTTAAATCACATTTATTACCTTAAAAACGTACCATAAAAATTTCGAGCATGCCACAGTGCTGCGTAGTTCCGTTTTGTTCGAAAAAAAAGAGAGGACAAAGGTTTCCGAAAGACAAAACTGTCCCAAAAGACAGAAATTCGTAGGACTTATTTTATAGGGCCTGGGGATCGAATTCCGGAGGAAAAGTGCCGGAAGTTGTTTAGCAACTCCCGAGACAAAAAGAGGAATATTATAAGTTTGACCGCTAGTGTATCTGTATCAGTGTGTCTGTCTGTGGCACCGTAGCTCTTAAACGGGTGGACTGATTTGAATGCCGTTTTCTTATTTAAAACTAGGTTTTCTAGCGATGGTTCTTGGACAGGTTTCATCAAAATCAGTTCAGCCGTTTTTGAGATTTTGAACTTTGAAGTGATAAAGTCGGGGGTTTTCCAACTTTTTGTTGGTTAGGTTCTTAGATTATAAGTCTAAGGTTAGGTTATTATGCGTATGAGTTGAGAAACTTCTAAGGTGCGGTGTATAAATCGCACCCTTCGTGCAAGAAACGCGTAAGTCCCATAAGGTTTGTACGTGTTTTACGCGTTTCTTGCACGAGGGGTGCGAAATGTGATATAGGATTTGGAGTTTTCATATTTGCTCACACTGCGCTAGGAGTCACTACACCGCCAATCCTACTATATGGAACTTTTACCATTTAAACGTTTGGTTTTGCGTCTTCTCCGTCTTGTCCAATATTCCGCAGTGCCTGTATAGGGCTATTGTGAAACTCGAAGTTTGTATCGTACTGTCTCTCGCTCTCGTATTAAATAGTGCAAGTGTCTGAGAACTTCGAGTTTCGTAGTAGCCCTGCTCCTGCTGAAGACCAGTCTTCGACCATTGTGTATTCACAGTGATGACAAGAGCTATGCTTGGAGTTTGGAGTTTATATTATGCACGATAGGATCCGGAACACAGAACTTCGTCAAAGAACAAAGTCACCGACATAACTGGAAGAATATATAGGTACCTATGCAAGTTGAAGTGGCAAATTCACTACTGCACCCATAGCCGATGCCGATCATTGATTTATAGGTATATATCGATGATGCCGATACATTTCAACTGGCCCTTACGAAGTGCAAAACGAAGTCCCAAGAGGGACTATATGATACCAAATTGGATTTTCGTAGCAGTCCCCTAAGTCTGTTTGTGTTTGGAATGAAAAATTAAATTGGAATCTGTGATTTTTTTTATAAAAAATTCGATGGCTTGCCTTTCGATAATGCGACAACATTATCATTATTGTTGTTGTAAGTGTATGGGTAATTATCTACGAAGATAATTATAAAATGTATAAAGGCTGAAGTGCTATAGGTATATTCTACCTACAAGGGCCTTGGCGGCTACTAACCCGTAATTGAATTAACTCTTCATCAATTCGCGCCACAGTTTAGCACTTATTTTTACAGAATTCTGACTCAGACTTGAACAATTGCTGATAAAGTAATGACCTTGTTTATCCATCGTTGGGATGGAATAAAACGGCCGTGTTATTCTAGACAGCTAGACAGTAGACACTAACAAATCTCTCAAGACCAAGGGGGCTACTGCGAAATTGGAAATTCGTATCGTACCGTCCCTCTCACTCGTATAAAATAATATAAGCGTCAGCGGAACGGCAAGATACGAAGTTTGAATTTTTTATTTCGTAGTATTACAATGCAATAAAATACAATATAAAGGATAAGAAAAAAAATTCAAAGATGTTCAATTTTAAGACAAAAGAGTCATTTTGTTCAATGTGATATTTATTGGTTGGTTAACAAAAGGGTTATCTCAATGGATAAGGACAGAAAAAAGCCGAAAATTTGCATTATTATTTGTTGTTATACCATGGATGATTCACTGTGAACTGAGTACCGATTCACTGTATCCCACCCTCAGCTCAAATTAGTTTTTTGTTTAAATCTATTAAAATAATCAATGTAGATTAGTTACGCTATCATGCTAATCGGTTTACATCTTTTTAACTCTTCCAAATCGTCTGCACATCGCGCGAAAAAAAAAAGTGACCCACTGTTGCCGCCTTGGTCCTACGCTAACACGGCTTTCACGGCGAAACTAGATACATATAGAAAATCGTAAGTATCTTTGTTTATTATTGTTTTTTTTTGTTCTAATTTTGTTGTTTTTGTGTGACTTTGTGAATCTGAATGTCTTCTTTCTTTCTTTTCTATTAATTTATTATAAATATTCTGTTTTACTGGGAATACACCAATAAAAATGGAACAAGTACCAAATTATCATAAAAAAAAACTATCAACGAAAAATATTTATTATCAATATTTCTATAAAACAATCAACTTCACTACTCAAAAAATAAAAACCGATTACAAAAACAATGACTACGTCGCTTGAATCAAGATATAATCACAGACAAAAAATGCAAGTCAGTGTCGAGTATACCTATACAAATTTAAAATCACTGCGAATTGCAAATTTTAAGCTTAGAACTAGTATTAGATATGATTACAAGGGTCTCTGAAGGACAAAATGATCGTCAATAATTCCTTAGTTAGAGGACCAAAGGGTACAAGTTCTATCTAGTCACATATAGTGACTCACTTTCCACTATAATAGTATGAAAGGGACGACACGACAGCTCGTATTCAAACTGCTTGTACTTTGTTCTTGTTCTGCATGAAGGTGCAATAGAGAAACCAAGCCTATCAAGAGAGATGCTATTATTTTCAAGTGCCTCAATTAAAAATTAAAACGCAGGGTTTGAAACCAAATCTTTAAATAAAGTAAGTAGATTGATTAATTAATCTTTAAAAAAAAATTGGTCCAAATCGTATGGATTTTACGAATTTAATTTAACCCTTAATATGTATGTGTAAAAGAAAACAAGTCTTGATGCATTTTAAAAACTAGCAACACCAACCAGTATAAAAATAAACAGCATATATTATGCCTCATTTATGTCAGAAACATTAATAGTGCAATTTGTATAAAATTGGATATCATATGAACCAGAAGGGTAAAGTCTAGAATAGCATAAAAACGGCCTTCCCTTCCCTATAAACCTCTTACATATAAACAAGTGATGTTGAAAAGCAATGGAGGTTTTAACCATAGCCTCTACCAGTATTTTTCAAGGGACTTAACAAGGTTGACAGGATCAACATTAGGTCCGTGGCGTTCAACTGGGACACCGTTCTTGTCAATGATGAACTTGGTGAAGTTCCATTTGATGAAGTTGCCGAGGGAGCCTCCTTGCTTGTGCTGAAAGTGAAATAAGATTTGAAAATGTTTTAGAATAAGCTATGGTATTGCAAGTTGCAGGTGGCCTCAGGTTGTGGCAAACACTCGCCAGGGATAAAAAAATTAGAATGCACACATAATTTGTTAACTTTTTTCACCCTTAATATGAGGGAAGTGGAAAAAATCTTCATTCTAGCCTCAATTAATGCATGTAATTTAAATTTTGCAGACAAATATAAAAAATGGCAGGCATTACATGTTGGACAGAAAGACTGTGCCTAAAAATAATGAAGGATAAGTTGAATAAAAGGTTTGTTTTTAACATGAAACTACCGTGAGACTCACTCATCTTACTTAAATGATATGGTAACGGAAAAGTCACGTCTTAAATCGAGTTTAGCTCGCCCAGTCGCGCGAGCAGAGCGGTGGCGCGTAGTGCACGTGTTGCGGCAGCTGCCGAATCGCGTGCTCCTTAGAAGAAGGGTTTCAAAATAACCCGAAACATGTCGAGCTAAACTCGATTTAAGACGTGAGTTATCCGTTACCATATCAATTAAAAAGGTTTGATTTCAAATTTTTTTCAGAATTGTACCACAGTCTAGGTAATTTCGTCTGGTTCCTTGTTTGATTGTTTCCCCATTTGTCTATTTCTAGGGATTGTCCAAACCTACACTGTACTTTTTTTTTTTTTTTTTTTTATTCGACTGGAAGGAAAACGAGCAAGTGAGTCTCCTGGTGGTAAGAGATCACCACCGCCCATAAACATCTGCAACACCACGGGTATTGCAGTTGCGTTGCCAACCTAGAGGCCTAAGATGGGATGCCTCAAGTGCCAGTAATTTCACCGGCTGTCTTACTCTCCATGCCGAAACACAACAGTGCAAGCACTGCTGTTTCACGGCAGGATTAGCGAGCAAGATGGTGGTAGCAATCCGGGCGGACCTTGCACAAGGTCCTACCACTTGTAGGTTACTTGAAAAAAAAATAGGTATACTTCGTTTTTTTTTTAAGAATAAGAAATAGGGTAAACAATCTTGAGTATTTTTATTGAAAAATGATTTTAAAAAAAACAGTGACTATAACTTACAATACCAAGAAGATGCAAATTATCATAATGTCCTTGCTAATTGTTACATCATATTGTTGAGTTGAGAGTTATTTTTCAAAAGTGTTTTTCAATAAAAAGATACATCAAGATCGCTACCTTCTTTCCAATAAAACAAAGTATAGCTTAAGTTACAGTTAGGGCGTCCAAAACCAGTTTTTATTGTATACTAGCTTTATGCCCGCGACTTCGTCTGCGCGGACCTAGGTTATCGCGCGGTGGCGCCCTCTACCGGAATAAAAAGTACCCTATGTTCATCCTTGGGGCTTAAACTATCTCTATACCAAATTTCATCAAAATCGGTTCAGCGGTTTCGACGTGAAAGCGTAACAGACAGACAGAGTTACTTTCGCATTTATAATATTGTATGTATAGGTAGGGATGGACAAAACAGTTTGATAAACACTGGTACGAGTATAAGGCTGGAAACAGTACTCGACCGACGGTCAGCGCTGAACGACGGTCAACGTAGCTATATCTATGCAAGTCTATGAATGCGCACACAGCTACGCTGACGGTACGCGCGTGATTAGGTGCGCGCGTACGGTCGGTCGAGCCGTCGGTCCGGCTCGTCGGTCGCACGTCGTCGGTCGACCGACGAGCTATGAGACTGTATGGATGCGTTCAGTGCTTCGCTGACGGAGCGACCGACCTGTGAACTGCACACACGCGTCGCAGTTCGCTGTCAGCGTAGCACTGAATGAATTTTCGCAACCGACGGTCAGCGCTGACGGTCAGGACGTACGGTCAGGACGAACCGTCGGTCGAGCACTATTTCCAGCCTAAAGAATTAAAAAACAGGAAATGAACAAACAGGGACCAACCAGATGAACAGGGTATTAGACAAACTGTTCAGAATAGATTGTTTCATGTTGATTGCTTAAATCAGTTATGGGCAAAGTATGGCCTGTATACATTCCTTCGAAGTGAATAGTACCTACCTATATGGCCTGCGATTATAATATAATTTCACTATTTGGCAAAAACAAAAAATGTAAGGTATAATCCTGGCCTTCTTCTAAAATATCTGTATGAAGCAAGCCCCCCATGAAGAAAGTTTGGCCACCACTGGCCTAAATACAAACATTACAACATTTGCTTTGTGGGAACTTAGACAACTGTTCCATAATTGGATATTGATTTTGTTCAACTGAAATTTCATCTATGAAAAACACTCTTGCCAGTCAAGGTTAGTATAAAAAATAATCAATAGTCAATCAACATGAATATTTAATAAACACTGATAATGAGTCAGGTGTTGCTTTTTAAATCAAAATAGTAGGTATCTTATCTAAGTCCAAAGATCCATTACTTGCCTGATCATCATAGACTTGTGTCATAGTCAATGAATGACAATTAACATTATGTAATTATGGTGAAACTAGTTTTGTCTGTGGCTTCACCCGTGTGGAATCCGGTTATTGCACACTGTTCCCTTGGGAACTGTGCATTTTTCAGAGATAAAAAGTAATGTCACTCTTGGGCTCATAAACTATCACTATTCCAAAAATCACGTCAATCTGTCACTCCGTTTCGACGTGAAAGACGGACAAACACACTTTTGCATTTATAATATTAGTATGGAAGTACAGACGAAAGCCCAGTACAACAAACTTAACATTTTCGATAGAAAAAAAAAAAGTACCTAGATAGAATTTGTTGGTTTGTATATAGTGTTATCTGAGGGAGGTCGCACTTTTATTTAAGTACAGTTCAGTGTAGTTTACCTTCAAAAACTTCCACAGTGGGCTGGCATTATCTCCATTGACATCAATTTTTTCGAATAAATCAAACTTCACTTTGCGATCGGCAGCGAAACAAACAATGTCCTCAGGGTTCCCAGGCTCCTGGCCGGCAAACTGATTGCAGGGGAACGCTAAAATACGAAGACCTGAAAAAAAGCAATCAATTTATTATATTATCACTCGAAACAATATTTTATTTTTTTGGGCGATGGTATTGCTAATTAGGCTTCACCTTTGCTCTCTGCGTATTGTTCGTACAGCTCGTTCAGTTGTTTGTAGTTGTTGGCGGTCAAACCACACTGTGATGCGACGTTGACGATGATGCAAACATGACCCTTGTAAACATCCAGTTTTACTTCTTCTCCTTTAATTTTCTTTACTGTAAACTCGTGGATAGATGTAGCTGATTTGTAATCCGGATTGTTAGAAGCCATTTTGCTGTAAATATGTAAAAAAAACTTGTAAAAAACAATCGGCCTCTAACACTGATTTGACTTGTAATTATTGACAATGACGTCACAATTTGACAGATAATGTTACCGGCAAGTGTATAATAATAATAAACACTTGGCAGTAACTCACAGGTTGCATAATAACTTTATTAATAATGTATATATTATTTGTTACTTACACAGTACTTAATTGTGCTCGTGATAAACAGACAGCGTTGCCAAGGATTGGAACGACAAGCCTAGAAAACGCTCTAAAACCGTATGTCATGATTTTATCTAAAGCACGAAGTTTTATAACTGCTGGGCGTTTACGAAGTACGTTACATTGAATGAATCGATGATTTGACATGACAATTTTGACAATTCACTATGAAGGCGCGGCCCATCGAAATAGTAAGTAAGTAGATGTACGTAGTACTTACTATTTCGATGGCGCGGCCACCTGCAAGTCGTTCGACACTCGTTTCCAGCGTCAAATCTGGTCACGTAGCATACAGCAATGAAATGTTGAGCTTTATCGCTGGAAAAAAAAAAACCTCTTCAATTTCGGCAAAAACACGGTTACTTATTTTTTTTTTTCATTCACTTGTAAGTTCTTTTATTTGTACCACTACTGCTACTTAATTACTGAGATTTCGGAATCCGCCTCCAAGTCCAAGATCAGTTCTGCAAACAGCAATGACATTTAACCGGTTATTTCATCAAAGGCAAACGGCCATCTTGTCGCTGCAGAAGGGCTACTCAGAAACACGAAATTCGTATTGTGCCGTCTCTCTCACTCTCGTATTAAATAACATAAGCGTAGGCGGGGCGGTACGATACGAACTTCGATTTTCAAATTTCGTGGTAGCCTTGCTGTTCGACGTGGCGACTAGACGCTACTTTTTTGTCGCGGGAAATTAAAAATCACATTAAAATGGGGTCACGTGACCAGATTTATCGCTGCAAACGAGTGATGAGTGACTGCATGTTGCCGCACCTTAAAGGAAACATCTCTCTCATTGAGAAATCTTACACAAACTATTAAGAAGTACACTCATCGAAATAGTAAGTACTACGTACAGCTGTACGTAGTACTTATTATTTCGAAGGATTTCCGTGAGAAAAGTATGAGATGTCAAGATGGCATTAGTAGTACATTGGTAGGTCCACCCTGGGTCATGATTTGGCCAACCTACCTACCTACTTGGTTGCCTTCAGTATATGGGTCTGGCCGCCAAAAGTTGTACTTTTCGTTTGAAGCTCGCACTTTAACCTTCATAAAAAAATAATACAAAGGTATAATGACAAACAACTTAGGACATTACGTTCTAAAACGGTTTTGCCATACGACAAAATAATTAAATATTACAAAACAGTATTGATTAAGCACCAAAAACCTGACAAAACACTAAAAAGTTGGCAAAAAACGTGAATTTTAGTGTTACCTTGCAGAACTTGAACACCTACAATTTTTTAACGGAAATAAGTATACAAATAAAACCAGGCTCAGCAAACTTGGTAAGAAATTCCCCTTAAACTAGTTAAGCTAACAATCTATTATCTGAATATTTCAGGATGTTAAACGTGTTTAAGTACGTGTTCCCGAAAATGGTTCCAAACGTAACACAAATTTTTTATATGCATGGGAAATTTTTGTTTCTTATTGTAGCAACAATGTCTCAGGTTTTTAAAGACGGCCAATACTATTAGTATGCTGGTAGAAATTTTGAATCAGGTGACGTATCATTTGTCTACACAATTCTAGGTTTTCGGTACAGGGACAGGTGAAATTTGGAACGATAAAACATTTAGTGGAACTTTATCGCGAGATTATGTATTGAAACTAATCGTAATTATTATTCTATTCGAAGTATGGATTGTTTCCCCTTATTTATTATGAAGACTCACGGCAGTAGGGCGAATATTTTGGGGACCCGAAATCGATGTCTCGCCATAAAACTCCTCACCATCAAAGAAATCCAAAACTTTGATTCTTGAATCTGGTAGCTAAATAAGTATAGTAAATGCTATCAATACCGTTTTGTGATTGAATTAAGGGAAAAAAATATATTGAAAAAATACAATCAATAATTGCATTATTTACGATGTCGCTCTTGCATGAATTTTGCTATCTGACTGCATAAAAAAATCAATTAATACAATATGGTAAAATGAGTTCATAATTATTACATACCATTAAATGCACAATGTATTTCATGAAAAACATATTAAATACTTAAGTAGGAAGTGGATAAAAAACCACGTCAAAGAATGTTCAAAAAATAAACGTCATTAACAGCAACACAATTGGTTTACAAAGTTTTGAAAAAACGGAATGCACTCGAAACATCACACCACGTCCAAACGACGGTCTCCCCCATTCCTCAATCAGCCGCCACGCATCGAAAGGATCACAAGCCCCGTTTATAAGCGGTAATTTATTGAAAGACAATCTCCAAAATTTGTCATTCCGATCGTCATTCTAATTTGTAGCTATATATTAGTTATTTGTGCATGGTAAAGTGTTATTGATTCACGATGATAAAGTATTCTGGACACAAATAACTCCAGTGCTTGTGTTTTGTACAACTTATATTTATTGCCGTCGTGGCGTCGAATTTTCTAGAATTGGTCATTTTCGGCAACATCATTGTCAGCAACAATGCAAGAAACGACAATGACGGCTGTTGCTAATAATGATCTTGTATATGGAGAGAGCAATGACGATTGTTGCCAATAATGATTTTTTTGTATGATTTATATTTTTTTTATTTTATTTTATTGTAGAAAAAGTAGATGATAAAGCTATAGTAACCAAAGACAACTTAATTCCTAAAAAAAATATAACAAAAAATTTAACCGGCTACAAAAAAGCATGAAAATAATTTTGTACCAGTCTGAAGTCGGTGCCTCAGCACGAGCCAGCGAGAGTGGACCTATAGTCGTCTAATTTACCTACATACCTACTTATATATTAGACTTCAATCACTCCTGCCCTGCTGTCTCGTATTGCTCGTATTGAGACTGCTGAGGCACCGACTTCAGACTAGTACAAAATTATTTTCATGTTTTTTTTGTAGTCGGTTCAATTTTTTGTAATATTTTTTTCACGCTTTTTAGTGTTAATAATCAGGGATACAATTGTTTAATGTCAACTGCTCGACAACTTTTACGACAGATTGCTTTTTCGGATGCAGAGACGTTAATTATAGAGAAGTCTTGGTGCTTCACCACCCGTTCCATTTTTTACCATATGCATTACGACGAGCATAAATTGCTTAGCAACTGTGTTAAAGTAATTGAAATTCAACCCGTGAAGTACTTGTTATTGAGTAGTAGCTCTGTCGGTCAAATGTGGCCTTCATCATCACAAATTATGATTTTCAAGACAAAATGCATGAGTTACTGCTAAATATATCCAAATTACCATAAGTTATCTCGATTTCTTTAAGATCTAATCATCAGATCCTAATTTGGTGCTTATGGGACCTAATTTAAGGCATTTCTAGACGAACTCAAAAAAAAATTGAAATCGGTTCATAACTAACGGAGTTTTTAGGTAACAAACAAAAAAAAATTTGACAGAATAGATAACTTATAACAAATTGTCAAATAACATTTGACCAATTTTTATGCTACAAAGTTCTACTTCAAAATTTGTGCGAGCGAGCGAAGCGAGCGAGCAAGACGGTTCGGACCAGAAGCGACTTGGATAGTTTAGGTTCCTTCGATGTTAGGTTTTTTTTATAGCAGCCAGTATAACCTGCCACTAGGAAAGTAGGTTGGATGCCATTCAATATGTTGCTAAGTTAAAGTATGCCAATCAATACATTTTGACCAAAACATAAATGACATCTTAAAGAAATCCCAGGTAATAATTTTCATAATAATAATTTATCAAATGATTAGTTGGGAAATGATATCAGTGTGAAATGTTTAGTTGGGAAATAACATTTCGCCTAAATAAAAATATGGGATAAATAGTTTGGTAGCTAATAATTTGCTAAATAATTTTCACCGAAACATTAGTAAACCTTTTTAGGGTTCCGGAGCCAAAATGGTAAAAACGGAACCCTTATAGTTTCGCCATGTGTGTCTGTCTGTCCGTCCGCGGCTTTGCTCAGGGACTATCAATGCTAGAAAGCTGTAATTTTGCATGGATAATGGTAACCTATGCCCACTATGCCGACAAAATAGTATAATTAAAAATTCAAAAACAATTTATTTAGGGTACCTCCCATAGACGTAAAGTGGCGGTGATTTTTTTTTTCTCATCCAACCCTATAGTGTGGGGTATCGTTGGATAGGTATTTTAAAACCAATTAGGGGTTTGCTAAAACGATTTTTCGATTCAGTAATTTCTTTGCGAAATATTCAACTTTAAAGTGCAAATTTTATTAAAATCGAGCGTCCCCCCCCCTCCCCTTCTAAAATCTAAACTGATGGGTGGAAAAATTTGGAAAAATTCAGGATGGTAGGTAGTCAGTATATCAAACTTTCAAGGAAAACTATAACGGCTAACTTTGCTTGATAATTATTAGTAGTTTATGAGTAAATAGCAGCGTAAGGTATAAAATACATAAACTTGGAACATTCCGTATAAAATACAAAATCCTTAGATAAATATTACTTAATTTTTTCGTCATGGCTACGGAACCCTATTTTGGGCGTGTCCGACACGCTCTTGGCCGGTATAGTATATATTTTGCATATTATTTAAGGTTTTGTAAGATATATTAATAGTTGAAATTAAAGTCATCAATTTCGTATTAAAATATAATTCTTATGATTGACATAAATCAAAGAGATATTTAAAAACATGCGCCAAAAACGAGGGCTGTGGCTTCTGGCCATTTGGCCCTACATCAGCCCCCCTCGGAGACCGATACCCCAGAAAGGAATCGCGACGGACGACGGATACAACGTCCACCGCGTGTAGTCTGTTCTGGAGGAGGAGGCAGAGTCATTTCATGCGCAGGACCAGTAGACGGAGTACTCGTAATTGGAGGAGAAGCATCATCTGATGGTCTTTCCTCTGCCACTATATAGGCTGGCTTAACTCTATCAATAGAAACTGTCACTTCCTTGCCGCCGATATTCAGTTTCATTGTTTTATTATTTCGTTCTAGAATCTTGTATGGGCCAACGTAAGGTGGTTGTAATGACTTACGAGACATTCCTTCTCGCAAAAATACGTGTGTAGCAGTGTCTAGAATTTTAGGAACGTAAAATGTTCTGTTTCCTGAATTCCACGTTGTTGGCTGAGGTAATAATCTTGCCATATGGCTACGAAGACGTGATGTAAAGTCGGTAATATCCACTAGTTGATCGTTGCTTGGCACGAAAAATTCTCCTGGCAGTCGCAACGGCTCGCCGTAAACTAATTCTGCTACAGACGACTGAAGATTTTCTTTCCATGCTGAGCGAATTCCGAGCAAAACTAGAGGAAGTACCTCTGCCCAATCCGAATTTCGATGGCACATAATGGCAGATTTCAGCTGGCGGTGCAGACGCTCCACAATCCCATTAGCTTCTGGGTGATAAGCAGTGGTTGGAGAATGCCTGGCGCCAAGAATATTTGCTAGAGACTTGAACAAGTGACTTTCAAATTGACGTCCTCTATCTGTTGAAATTTGAACTGGACAACCAAAACGAGACACCCACTCAGCAACAAAGGTTTTGGCAACCGTTTCAGCAGTAATATCTTTCAGAGGATAAACTTCGGGCCATCTAGTAAATCTATCTATTACCGTGAGCCAATATTGAAAGCCGTTTGACATCGGAAGAGGCCCAACTAAATCCATGTGCACATGTGCAAACCGTTGAGTTGGGGCAATAAACGCTGTCAAAGGCGCTTTAACATGTCGTGCAATCTTACTGCGCTGACAATCAAGACACTGTCTCGCCCAGTGTCTGCAGTCTCGACGCACGCCTGGCCATACAAACCGTTGTGCCACTAGTAATGCTGATGTTGAAATGCCGGGATGGCTAAGATTATGCAAAGTGTCAAATACCATCCGTCGAAATTCGGGCGTAAGATATGGACGAGGCAATTGTGTCGAAGTATCGCAAATTACAACTGAGCTAAACCCAGGAACATTTATTTTTTGTAATTTCAATGCAGTACCATTACGGAGAAATTCTTGCAACTCCCGATCTTGATCCTGAGAACGTGCAAGAGCAGCGTAGTCCAGAGGTACTGCAGTTATGGCTTCAGTACGAGAAAGCGTATCAGCAACAACATTGTACTTTCCAGATATATGCCTGATATCAGTACTGAACTGGCCAATGAAATCTAAATGCCTGAACTGGCGTGGTGAGCAGCAATCATGACGTGTTCTGAAGGCAGATGTAAGTGGCTTGTGATCGGTGAAAATAATAAAAGCTCTGGCCTCTAACATGAACCTAAAATGTTTCACAGCATTATAAATCGCCAGAAGTTCCCGGTCATAAGGACTGTACTTTTGCTGCGCAGGATGTAACTTCTGAGAATAAAATCCCAGCGGCTCCCAACGATTACTGTTACGACTTCTTTGTTGTAAAACTGCACCTACAGCCGTATCTGAGGCATCCGTAAATAATGCGATTTCGGCTGAAGAGTCAGGATGTCCCAGTAACGTAGCATCAGCCAGGCTCTTTTTCGAGGTAACAAACGCATCAATCAACTCTGCAGTCCAAGGTATGAGGGCGGAGGGTTTGATTTTGGGCCCTGAGAATAGATGATGTAACGGGGCTTGAACATGTGCTGCATGCGGAATAAAACGCCGATAAAAATTCAGCATCCCTAAATAACGTCTAAGCTCTCGGTATGTCTTAGGCTGAGGGAACTCTGTAATAGCTTTAACTTTATCCGGAAGTGGTTTGCTGCCATAGCGATCTATATGATATCCCAGAAATTTAACGCTGGTCTGCGCAAGTACACACTTAGCTGGATTAATCAAAACGCCATACTTCGCGAATCGCTCAAAAACCTGAGTTAGATGATTTTCATGCTCTTCATCCGACCGAGAGGCGATCAAAACGTCATCCAAGTATGGAAAAGCGAATTCTAGGCCTCTGAGTACTTCATCCATGAACCTTTGGAATGTCTGTCCTGCGTTCCTTAAGCCAAAGCCCATGAATGGAAACTCGAACAGCCCAAATGGAGTTGTAATGGCTGTCTTTCCAATATCCTCAGCATTAACAGGAATTTGATTGTATGCCTTTACTAAATCTAGTGTTGTAAAAATTTTGCATCCAGATAGTTGATTGGCAAAGTCTGCAATGTGCCTTATAGGATAACGATCCGGAATAGTTCGAGCATTCAAAGCACGATAGTCTCCACACGGGCGCCAACCATCTGTCTTCTTAGGAACTAAATGAAGGGCTGAACTCCATGGACTATCAGATGGCCTGGCTATGCCATTTGCAATCATATCTTGGAATTCTCGTTTAGCTATTATAAGGCGGTCAGGAGCAAGGCGGCGGGGCTTACATGACACAGGAGGACCAGGGGAGGTACGTATGTAGTGGACCGTGTTGTGTTTCACCCGTGATTCATGAGGATTGCATGCCGGGCGTGTTATGTTCGGATATCGCTCCAATAAACCATGAAAACGCGAAGCTCCAAAAACAGCTCGAACTTGAGGAATAGAAGAGTGTGCAAGGGTTCCTTCAGTGCTGCGTAAAGTTGTACCATCAATAAGCCGGCGATTACGAGTGTCTACCAAAAGGTGGTAAAATGTTAATAGATCCACGCCGATAATTGGCTTTGTGACGTCTGCCACTATAAATCGCCAGGTGATGTCACGTTGAAGGCCGAAATCCAAATGTAGCTGAACCCACCCGTAGGTTTCAATTATTGTTCCGTTAGCAGCGTACAGCTCATAATTTGTTCGTGCTCTTCGATCTGGCAGCGCTTTTCGGGGATAAACACAAAGGTCCGAACCAGTATCAACAAGAAATTGTTGTTTACTTGACCGATCTGTCACAAAAAGACGAGTAGGGCGGCCAGAGTACGATGGGCAGAAGCTATCCGCCCCTAACGCCTGCCCGTCACATTTCCCGCCGTCGAAATGTTTTTCCATGCACAAGGTGAAATGCACTTCGAAGCTCGATCTTTGAAACAACGATGATACCAGCACAGTTTGGAAAGTTTGGAATCAACACCATCAAAACGGTCGTTGCGGGGTTTCTTCGAAATGTCGCGACGTTGCCGCAGCCCGTCCACTGATAGTTCTGCAACCTGTTGCGATAGATCTTCGAAACGTCGCACTAATTCTTCAATTGAAGTCGTCGGATTATGCTCCGGTTGAACTGTGGCAGTTACTTGGCGTAACATGGGCTGCGATGATACTTCATTAACCTTATCTGCCAGTTCAGCCAAAGTATCCAAATCTATAGTAGAAGGCTGAGCGGCAACAAATGCTTGGACTTGTGCCGGAAGACGTGAGGACCACAGGAACAGTAACATTTCGTCTGTCATGGCTGATCCTCCGAGACTGCGCATTTGACGCAAAAGCTGTGAAGGCTTGCGGTCGCCCAGCTCTTCGTATTTGACAACTTGACGAAGGCAATCCTTATTAGATGGAGTCAATCGAGAAATTAATGCGTTCTTGATTTTTTCATATTTTCCTTCTGAAGGAGGCTTGTTGACTACATCGTCCACTTGAACTAAAAACTTCTGTTCTAATTGCGAGATGACATGGTAGAACTTGGTGCTATCCGCAGTAATTCCAGCAATAGCAAATTGCGCCTCTAGCTGTACGAACCATAAGTCGGCTCGCTCTGGCCAGAACGGCGGTACGCGTACTGATACTCGGCATGCACTATTTGATGATCCGCCGTCATTATCCATGTTTAATTTATAGTTTCTCGAACCAGCGAAACGATTAATAATATATTTTGATTCACATGGGGTCACCAGTGTAAGATATATTAATAGTTGAAATTAAAGTCATCAATTTCGTATTAAAATATAATTCTTATGATTGACATAAATCAAAGAGATATTTAAAAACATGCGCCAAAAACGAGGGCTGTGGCTTCTGGCCATTTGGCCCTACAGTTTCATCAAATAATCGTCATTGTCGGCAACACTGCGTCATTATATTCTGCAATTTACGTCATTTTTCTCAACGATCGTCATTATGGGCAACACCAACTTTTTTTCAATTTAAGATATTTCCTGAAATATCGGGTAACTTAGCGTGCCTTTATGACAAAATAAGATGTATTTAGTACATCTTTAAATCTAGTAGGAAATAATAGCTTTTGCACGGTGATTTTATGAAGCTTATTTTTTTCAACAAGAATAATAGTTTGAAGAGATCCACCCAGTAGTACATACGTTAAAAAAAATCTTGAAAACGAAATAATTACGTGAGATACCTCTCCTATCCTCGAGAGATACAAATTTAATGGTGGATGTAACGTATAAAATAATCGTCTAGCTGTAGTTGTATTCTTATTCTTTTTTTAAATATGGCTTCTGTCCTAATAGTTGTAAACCAGACTTTGTAAACGCTTCCTTTAATGTCACTTTGACATTGACAGATACGGATACGTTCGAAAACTTTTTTTTCAGGAATAATCTATTTACTGTTTCTAATGATCACAAGATCATAACTATTATCGTCAACGACTTGGAAGTTATTTACACTAAAATAAACCTATCATTATAGAAAACGTCTTAAAATAGAAATAAATTATATCAATATAACTATTGATTTATTCTTCTTCGTTTGTTTCTTTATACGTCTCATTGCGAAATGTGGCGAAATAGAATTTTGACACGTATCTCGTTTTAGAACAGAATTTTCTTCTTTCATTCATCGAAAATACCGGAATAGTACGGCGCGCTATAACAATCCGTAAAAATATTCGAAATTTAATTTAAAATGGCTTACATGACGTCCTGTTTCCGCAGATGCGTCAGCCTAACGAATCTGAACGTCTTCAGTGGTGTCCAGGCCATCCAGAAAGCGTCGTATCACGAACGGGTAAGTTGTTATTAAATTTGTTGTGCAATGTCAAGGTCTATCGATCGGGCTCCGACGTAATGTTTACCAATTTCGTTAATTTTACAGGTTATCGATCACTATGAAAATCCGCGTAATGTGGGGTCGCTTGACAAGAAAGACAAAAACGTGGGTACGGGCTTAGTGGGAGCACCAGCTTGTGGCGACGTTATGAAACTGCAAATTAAAGTGGACGACGCAGGAAAGATCATAGATGCTAAATTCAAGACGTTTGGCTGCGGCTCCGCTATCGCCTCCAGCTCGCTTGCTACGGAATGGGTCAAAGGAAAAACGGTGGATGAGGCATTGAAACTGAAAAATACTGATATCGCCAAAGAACTGTCTTTGCCGCCGGTCAAGCTGCATTGCTCCAGTAAGTCAAAGAGTGTGATATACTTCACTCATGGTTTGACATTTGGCAGTAATAAATAGAGCCCTATTTTATGTTACTAGCATTTGCCTGTGTGGAATCCGGTTATCGCACGCTGTTGCCTTGGAAACTGGGCTTTTTCTGAGATAAAAAGTAGCCTATGTCACTCTCTGGTTCATGAACTATCTCTATGCCAAAAATCACATCGATATATCGCTCCGTTTTGTGATGTGAAAGATAGATAAACATACAAACACACACTTTCGCACTTACAATATTGGTATGGATTAATACAATAAATCCAAACTTTCATGATGAGAACGGATTGTTTACTACATCTGTCCATCACTTTTAAAAGATGATAATTATAACTTGTTTTGACTTTTTTTTTCAGTGCTTGCTGAAGATGCAATCAAGGCGGCGCTATCTGACTACAGGATCAAACAACAGGACAAGAAATAAATTGGAATGTCAAAGTAAAATTTGTAACAGATCTGTGATTGTTAAAAGGTAATAAACGACAAAAGATTGTAATGGATATTGGAAATGATATATTTGGTTCTAGAACAAATAGCTAATTTGGCTTTTGAAAATTTCAGCAAAATAGAATAGAACCTTTATTCTAGACAATGTTGATGTTAGAATAGACTTAATTAAGTTGACTATGTTTTACTTAAATAAATTTTATCATGAATATATGTGGCCTTATCAGTGTGGAGGGACCTTACTGTCTGTATTGAGTTATTGATATCCCCTTAATCTACATACATTTAGCTATCGAACCATGTAAAAAACATGCATGTAGGTGTAATAGATATTTTAAAAAAATTGTTGAAACTCGTGTCAGAAAAGGTGATTATTAGAAAATTTAATTCTAACAGGTATATACCCAACAAAAGTATGTTTTTGTTGGAAATTACATAGATATTTAACATGCTATTTGAGGAGTAGATTATACATATGGGCTTTCAGGTTTCAAGTATGATTTTGTAATTGTATAATTGTTTTCCTATTGTTAACCTTGTTTTGGATTTGTTTACTTAATTTCCTATTTATTTTATTGTATATTTCCATTGGAAAAAATGTTATGCGTAACTGGACGCTAAATAAGAACTACTCCGATTTGAATCAGGGACCGGACAACCCTATCCGCGAGAAAAGCCTTTCAATGGGCATCCCTTAAAAACGTCTAACCCATTGAAAGGCTTTCCAGTTTGAACTGCTAGCTCATTCATTTGACTACCCCTTACCGAAAAACTTAGCAAAAAATAAAGCTAGCCCTGCTATCATTTAACGCTTTTTATAAAGCTTTTTTCCCTTTCCATTCTTAGTGGCCAGCCACATATTTAAAAAATAAAAACGTCATCCTTGCATTGCTGCCGTAGGTCGGGCATGACGAGGATGTATACTCGCGCACTGAGCAGTCTGACTGCGGCAGCATGATGAACATGACGAGGATGAATACTCGCACTCTAAGCAGCCTGGCTGTTCAGCCAGGGCAGTGCTGTGTGCAGCAGGCTTAAACAGTTAATGTTGTGGCGTTTTTTAATACTTACTTTAAAAAAATTATTGTAGATTGGTGCATCAAGCAGAAAGTTATTTATTATTACACCGAGTGCCGATTTGGAGCCCGAGCATCAGCGCGGGCTTTAAAAAGCACGAGGGCAAATGCGAGGTGCATAATCTGGGGGTACGTTAGTGCCCCCGCCAAGTCGAGCACGAAGCAAACACTGCCGTACCATCCTTTACTGGAACCATTTCGCCGCATTTTCAGGCCCCTATTTGAGAACCTCTGGATAAGACCAGAACGCAGAAATTTTCGTCATCCAGTAAGCTATAATCACATAATTAAAATCCAAAATTTCAAGTCTGTAGGTCATTTAGTTCCGTAGTTAAGCGAAAGCAGTTTCTCGTTTATGGTGTCATAAATGACTCGTGCTGAGGCACCGACCGACTTCAGGCTGGTAGAAAATTATTTTCATGGTTTTTTGTAGTCGGTTCAATTTTTTGTTATATTGTCACCAGTAAGTACCACTACCATGAGTATACAGTGACCGTACTCGATAGCGACGGCGTAAATTATTTGTAGAGGCGCTGTACAATTCTTCATACAAATAATTTACGCCGTCGCTATCGAGTACGGTCACTGTAAACTCATGGTAGTGGTACAGATTTATAGCTTAACCAAAAAGTTGGAAAAGCCCCGACTTAGTCACTTCAAAGTTCAATATCTCAATAACCGCTAAACCGATTTTGATGAAACATGTCTAAGAACCGTCGCTAGAAAACCTGCTTTGAAATAAAAAAAAAAACTGCATTCGAATCGGTCCACCCCACGTCCACCCGTTTAAGAGCTACGGTGCCGCAGACAGACACACAGCGGTCAAACTTATAACACCTCTTTTTGCGTCGGGGGTTAAAAAACGACGACCTGCTGATGGCTAGTTAATTGTTTAGGTAATTATTTAAATCCATAAGTAAAAATTCTTATGCTGAAAGGCAAGACATGAAGGACAGGACATAAAATTATTGAACATCTACATATTCAATTTAATAATTGTATATATTCCTATCATTTTTGACAGTTAAATTATCTTTATCATTAACTTACTCGTAGAATCGAATATCTGTCATTTTGTATGACAATTCAAAGTTTTTTTTGACGAAATGGTTCTCAAATTAACGCTCGTGACCGTAATACCAAAAATCATGAAAAAAAAAAAGATCTACGAAAAAGATTTATTATGAACAATTCTATAAAACAATCAAGTTCAACTAAGTACTAATAAATAAAACCTATTACTAAAACAATGACTATGACGAATCAAGATAATTACAGACAAAAAATGCAAGTCTTGTGTCGAGTATACAGATTTATAATCACTGAATTGCAAATTTTAAGCTTAAAACTAGTATTAGACGTTATTACAATATGACAAAAACACGTCAATGATTTCTTAGTAAGAGGACCAAAGAGTATAAGATTATATCTAACATATATACTACTTACTACTTTACCTACTTTACTACTTTTACTTTACTTTACTTTACTTGTTACTTTGGGGCTAGGTCAATTGGTGTGAATTGTCCCTTGATATTTATTTATTTATTTATATATGTCATATCATATGACTATAGTATAGACAGTGATTCACGTTCCACTATTAATAATATGAAAGGGATAGCTCCTATTCAAACTACTTGTACTTTGTTCTTGTTCTGCATGAAGGCACAATAATAATAATAATGAGCCTATTAAGAGAGAGAAGATCATCATCATCATCATCATCATCATGTCAGCCGAAAGACGTCCACTGCTGGACATATGCCTCCCCCAAGGCTCTCCACTCAGACCGGTCTTGTGCTTTTCGCATCCACCGCGATCCCGCTATCTTAACCAGGTCGTCGCTCCATCTTGTTGGAGGCCTACCGACAGCTCGTCTCCCGGTCCGCGGACGCCATTCGAGAACCTTGTGACCCCATCGGCCATCAGTCCTGCGAGCAATGTGCCCCGCCCACTGCCACTTCAGTTTCGTAATTCTTCGGGCTATGTCAGTAACCTTAGTTCTACTGCGGATATCATCATTTCTGATTCTATCCCGCAGAGAAACCCCGAGCATAGCACTCTTCATAGCCCTTTGAGTGACTTTGAGCTTCCTCATGAGGCCCATCGTTAGCGCCCATGTCTCAGATCCATATGTCATCACTGGCAACACACACTGGTCAAAGACTTTTGACTTTTTGATCATGAAACTACCGTGAGACTAACTCATATTAAATGATATATGACTTCTGACTTCAAACACTGCGGTAATTTGGATGAAAAGACACTGCGAAGCTTCCCGAACGCTGCCCAGCCGAGTCGGATTCGACGAGTGATCTCTTTCTCGAAGTTGGACCTACCTAACTGGACCGTTTGTCTTAGGTATACATAGTCGTCAATAACTTCGAGCGCAGAGCCTCCGACTATTACGTTAGTTGGCACAACATGGAAATTAGACATGACTTTCGTCTTGTCCATGTTCATTCTCAGGCCAACTCGGTCGGATACCTATTTCAAACGCAGGGTTTAGAACCAAATTATGTTCTAATGAACTAGAATGTTAATTCATTATTAAACAAAACCAAGTTGTAATGCATGACAAAAAAAAACAAGTTGTAATGCATTTAAAAAAACCAGCACAATCATCAAACAGTTTATGTGTCTAATGTACCTACCTATGTCCGAATGATTCAGGTGCAATAAAAAGTTTGTATAAAATTGGATAATCGTACGAACAAGAGGGACAAAGGTCTAGAACTAGAATAGCGTAAAAACAGATTTCTCTGCTCTAATAAACCTCCTACATAACAAGTGATTTCAACCAAAGCCTCTACCAGTATTTTTCAAGGGATTTCACGAGGTTGACAGGATCAACATTAGGCCCGTGGCGTGCGACCGGGACACCGTTCTTGTCAATGATGAACTTGGTGAAGTTCCATTTGATGAATTTGCCGAGGAAGCCTCCTTGCTTGTGCTGAAAGTAAAATAAGATTTGATTTTTTTTTAGAATAAGCTATGGTATTGTAAGTGTCCACAGGCTATGGCAATCACTCACCAACTAGCATGTTTGTCTCCAATATGGTCAGTGGCGTAACTATACCATCTGGAGCCCGTGCGTGGCAAATTCTTTTGATGGGGCCATATTTGTAAAAATCGTCACGTTGTACTTAGTTTAATTTAAAGTAAAATTAAATACTCAGGTACAATGTTAAAAAAAAAATCTGAGCTCGCGGCCTCTTGGCCGGGGCCCTCTTGGGTCGGGGCCCGTGGCATTTTGCCAGCCCTGCCACCCTATAGCTATAAAGCCCTATAGCTATATAGCTATAAAAATCTGATAGCTTAAATTTATTTTTTATAACAGTTCTTTATGTTCAAATTTAATATTTTACGCCAGTCATATTCTGGCTACAACATTATATATTCTGTGCTTGAGGGGTGGGGTAACTCGAACCGGGCCATTCTGTACGTTAGTACTATTATATATTCTGTGCTACAACTGAAATATTCTTCCATATAATTTAGACCGCAGCAACTTTTTTTGAGTAAAACGAAACGTGCATCAAGTGTCACCTGCACCATGCTAGAATGGAAGCACTGTAGACGGAATTTGTTAGTTTGTATACACTGTTATTCTATCTAAGGGAGGTCGCACTTTTATTTAAGTTCAGTTTAGTGTAGTTACCTTCAAAAACTTCCACAGTGGGCTGGCATTATCTCCATTGACATCGACTTTTTCGAATAAATCAAACTTCACTTTGCGATCGGCAGCGAAACAAACAATGTCCTCAGAGTTTCCAGGCTCCTCGCCGGCAAACTGATTGCAGGGGAACGCTAAGATACGAAGACCTGAAGAAAAGCAATCAATAAAGCACTCGAAACCAGGGTTGTTATGGAGCTCCGTATCCGTAACCGAAACTATCGGATATCCGAAATAAAAAACTATCCGTAACCGTAACCGAATCCGATATAAAAATTCGGATAGTTTCGGATAGGGGCGGAGTCAAAATGCGACATGTTGTGACAGGTTTTTGTTTTTGCCCAGCTGACCGTGCGCGTCTTCTGCAATTTTCTATTGCTAAATCGTAATTTACAACTCGTAAATATTACAATTAAAGTCAAGCCATCTATATTCCTATTAGAAAGCGCTCTTTTAATTGTACAAAAGAAAATAAATAAAAATACAATAAAAAATTACAAAATTATACGATTACCTCGGTGTTTAAGCCTATTTTATTTATTCCTATTTGTATTTTAGTTTACTTCCTTAAAAATCCAATATCCGTAACCGAAACCGAAACTAGATGGACGTCCCACGCTGCGCTTGCCGATCCGCGGCCTCCACTTTTCGGCTTTTCGGCCCCAACGGCCATCTGCTCTCCGTGCTATATGGCCCGCCCATTGCCACTTCAACGAGCTAATTCTCTTGGCTATGTCGGTGACCCTTGTTCTTCTACGTATCTCCTCATTTCTGATTCGATCCCGTAGAGAAACCCCAAGCATAGCTCTCTCCATAGCTCGCTGAGCAACTCTGAGCCTATTTATAAGGCCTACAGTAAAGCACCATGTCTCGGATCCATATGTCATCACTGGCAACACACATTGGTTGGTTAAACACTTTCGTCTTAAGGCACTGAGGAATTTTGGACGAAAAGACATTGCGGAGTTTCCCAAACGCTGCCCATCCGAGTTGGATTCGACGATTGACCTCCTTCTCGAAGTTGGACTTACCTAATTGGACGGTTTGTCCTAGGTATACGCGTCAACAACTTCAAGAACCGAATTCTCAACCAAAACAGGGGTAGGCAGCACATGGACAGACTTGACCTTTGTCTTGTCCCTGTTCATTTTGAGGCCCACCCGTTGGGAGACTCGATTGAGGCCTTCGAGCATCGTGCTGAGTTCCTCCATCGAATTTTATTGAATATAAAGGTAGTTTATTGAATTTATATCAATTCCCACTGTTCTTTATTCAACGGCGTGGGAACCCTGTTCTCTTGGCACCTTCCTATATATACAATGTACAAACCTTCCTATACCTTCCTATATATACAATGTACTCTATGCTTGGCACCAAACGAGGTTTAGAGCAGGGGTAGACAAGTTATGAGCATTTGGTTTTGACAGCTTTAAAACTCAATTACAGCGCTATCTCTTGAGATCATGACAATGTATGTAGTCCACAGCTCTCTTTTTGGCTACGCTTTTTGGACTCGAAATTTTGTCGTAATAGATGATAGATGTCGTTAGTGCAGTATTATCTAGTTTTATGTATTTTTTTACTTATACTTCTATCTGAATACGCATTTTATTATTGTTTATCAAACCCAACTAATTACAGTGTTTATTTTAAAATATTCTCCAAAATTATTTCCTATTTTCTTTGTCATAGTTTAGTTAGCAAGCAACACACAGATTAATCATAATGTCTAGTCGGGTGACAGTCTTTCCCGGCCCGGATAACACCGACATGGAAATACCGGCCCTGTTTTTTGTGTACACGCCTATAGAAGCTCCTGTCAGAAGGGCTACTCCGAAACACAACGTTCGAAGTTCGTGTCGTGCGATCCCTCTCGCTCTCGTATTAAATAGTATAAGTGTGAGAGGGACCGCACGACACGAACTTCGAACGTTGTGTTTCGGAGTAGCCCTTCAGTTTCTATGGACGTGTACACGCCGTATACACCACCACCAATCTGACACCAATTTTCAGAGGGCAGCACGGTAGTATTTCAAATATGGCATTGCGTCAAACGGGGTGACAGATAATGAGGGCTATCGTTTTTTATCTCACTAGATGGCGCCACTGTTGCGTAAGGTTTTTAAGTCTGTTATCGGGCGTGAAAACAAAGTTTAGATTAAAATCATATTTAATACATCTTGAAAACAGTACCATGAAAATATCGCGCAACCACAGTATTGCGTAATCCCTTTTTGTTCGGAAAAAAGGGAGGACAAAAGTTTTCGAAAGACAAAACTGTCTCAAATTACAGACGTTCATTGCCACTTATCACATAATTGCCACATGCAAAATATTCACAAAATTATTCTAATTATAAATAAACCCGCATAGCTCCATTGAGCTATTATTACTACGTAGTAATAATAGCTCAATGCATAGCTCACCCAAAAACTATGAGATTTCACATTTCGGAGACCTCACGCTACACTAGCGCCTCTAGCGGCAAATTCATACGCGATAGCCCTCATTGCATTGAGTACGCTCTCTATTCGGGTGTAATGCATTACCGGCCCGGCTAACACCGACGTGTAAATACCGGCCCTGTTTTTTGTGTAGACGCCCATAGAAATTGACAGGAGCTGACAGGAGCTTCTATAGGCGAGTACACAAAAAACAGGGCCGGTATTTACATGTCGGTGTTAGCCGGGCCGGTAATGCATTACATCCCTCTATTCCTTTTGGTATATTTATCTTACTCTATGGTTTCGAGTCAACGGTTCTCAACGGGATTTGAACATGATAAGTTTAAATTTCGCGTGTAAGTCGTAAGTGCGGAACGATTACACTTACACTTAACTTTTGTTCGAGAGTCGCTTCTGTATGGTAGTACATGGTAGTACTATTAGTTATTCTGTGGTTTTGCGCCTAAGTCTTGCTAATTAAACCTCACCTTTGCTCTCTGCGTATTGTTCGTACAGCTCGTTCAGTTGTTTGTAGTTTTTGGCGGTCAAACCGCACTGTGATGCGACGTTGACGATGATGCAAACATGACCCTTGTAAACATCCAGTTTTACCTCTTCTCCTTTAATTTTCTTTACTGTAAACTCATGGATAGATGTAGCCGATTTGTAATCCGGATTGTTAGAAGCCATTATGCTGTAAATACGTAAAAAAAAAACTTGTAAAAAACAATCAGCCTCTAACGCTGATTTGACTTGTAATTTAACCGTTGAATCTGGCCCCTATTTTATTTAAATATACCTTTCTAACAATCTTAAAATAAAATAATAACACCTAAAACTAAAACAAATTGTAATTTTGTATGTATCATAATAACTTGTTGACAATGACGTCACAATTTGACAGATAATGTTAGCGGCAAGCACCCGGCAAGTGTATAGTAAAATAATAATAAACACTGCAATAACTCACAGGTTGCTTCACAATTAATAATGCATATATATTATTTGTTACTTACACAGTACTTAATTGTGCTCGTGATAAACAGACAGCGTTGCCAAGGATTGGAACAACAAGCCGAGAAAACTCTCTAAAACCGTATGCCATAGTCACAGTCACAGACTACGAGACGAGACTACTCAGAGATACTACGTAGTACGCACTACGTAGTACGTACTACGTAGTACTACTACGTATGTCATGAAAACTACGCACGAAGTTATAATGCTGAAGGGCTACTCCGAAACACGAAATTCGAAGTTCGTATCGTACCGTCCCTTTCACTCTCGTATTAAATAACATAAGCGTAGGCGAGATGGTACGATACGAACTTCGATTTTCGAATTTCGTGGTAGCCTTGCTGAAGGGCTACTCCGAAACACAAAATTCGAAGTTCGTGTCGTGCGGTCCCTCTGACACTTATACTATTTAATACGAGAGCGAGAGGGATCGCACGACACGAACTTCGAATTTTGTGTTTCGGAGTAGCCTTCTGAGCGTTTACGAAGTACGTTGAATGAATGAATTGGGCTTTGACATGACAATTTTGACAATTCACTATGAATGAAACACCTCATTGTGATTCTTACACAAACTCATGGAAATAGTAACTACTACTACACTACACACACTACACTACAGTGATACGTGTCGTGCGGTCCCTCTGACACTGATACTATTTAATGCGAGAGCGAGAGGGATCGCACGACACGAACTTCGAATTTTGTGTTTTGGAGTAGCCCTTCTGACCCTAACCCTCAGGAGATAGGATAAGTCAGAATAAAATACTGGTCCGTGGGGCCCTGGCGCAAGGGATCTTTTCAGCCAACTGGCTAAGAGACTGGTCGACGCCACCGGAGACAAGAGGTGTCGCCGTGTTATCTTATATGTGCCTGGGTTTATATTGTTTATGGTTGCGACAGAATAAAACTGAATTGTTTCCATGGATAGAGCTTAAATTTAAAAAGTATGATATGACTCACATGAGTATCTCCGGGTGTATCTCACTGTTCTCTGATACAGCTCAACCTCTATCCAGTGCGTTCTGCTTCGCCATCTGTAGAATTACAGTACAGATGACACCACAGCTTGTGGTGCCTCTGTTCCTGAGCCACACCGCCAGCTGATAGCCAGGGTGACTCCAATGATGCTGAAAGTTAATATCCATTCTAAGTATACATATACATGGTATGATGAGTTTACTCTTTAGTACAAGTGGTAAGGTGTGTATGTTGTTGGTGAGTAATGTGTTAGGAGTGTCGGTAAGATCTAGCTGTAGTCAGTCCACCTAGTAGGTGAGTAATAATAGTACTGGTGTAGTCTCACGGAGAGTCATCAGGTCATAGAGACAGTATATGAAGCTGAAATCGTTTGGCCCCCTCACGGACTGGATTTCTTTGGCTTCAGCTAGTTGCTGTGGGCAAGGCTTAATACACATGGAGCCGAAATCGTTTGGCCCCACACGGACTGGATTTCCTTGGCCTCCGCTTGATGCTGTGGACAATACAAATACATATGGAGCTGAAATCGTTTGGCCCCTCACACGGACTGGATTTCCTTAGCCTCCTCACGATGCTGTGGGCAAGACAGATACATATGGAGCCGAAATCGTTTGGCCCACACATGGACTGGATTTCCTTGGCCTCCGCAGGCTGCTGTGCGTCCGACGTCAACGCACAGCAGCGACGATGACGATACGAGCCCACGTGCCCACCACGACCAACCACTCTGGCCGTACATGATGTCTTAAGAGTACTTACTGATCCGATGCTCAGTCAGTTGTATGGTTAAGTCCACATATCTGATGTCCAAGTGGTAGCTCGCACAGTGTGTTCATAAATACTCAGTCAGTCAAACTCGTCGGTCTGCTAGATACGTGTAGGACAGATTACCTACAGTTCTCAATAGTTCAGAAGACATACAATACTTAGATATACTTAGAATACTTAGCTTTATTGTATGATGCCCCACAGTCTCTCAGAGCACATTACACTGAATTTACTGTACTTATATCAGCAAAGAAAAATAGTTTGAACCAACTCACTTTGACAGTTCATTCTTTTGGCGGGGTTCTCATAGCAGGGTTGCGTCACGGTAGTGTTGCCATAGGAGAATTCGCGTGACGTCGCGACACTCCCGGCGGCGGAAATTAGAACAGGATGACTAAGTTCTGCGTCCACTCCCGGATCTTCTCCAGGGCACGCGTGGCTGCAGCACGTTTAGGCTTTTCAACGTCATGATTATTAAGTGATTCGTTTTGAATGTCAAATGTCCGTCCCTGCTGATAATCATCAACTATGTCTATTTCAGGTTCTTCTACCTGACGTGATTCAATGTCCATCTCCCAGGCTTCATCATTAGAATCGTCATCATTGTTTACGACGTTCTGTCTCATGTCAGATGTACTGTCATTTGCGAAGGGCTCTGTGTCTTCAGTAAATAATTCATTGTACTCTTCCTCGGCTTCAAGAGGGTACAGTTGTCCTACTGAACGCGTATATACTTTCTTACCTATTTTGACTTCGGCAGTTCTGCCAGATTCCGAGACTCCTATTAGTCGTCCGACTTTCCAGTTATGACGGTTTGAAGTATCGCCTTTAATTTGGACTAATTGCCCAATTTTAGGTTTCGATTTAGCCTTTACTCTAGGTTCTTTTGGAGAATTTTTGTATCGCTCACGTAAACTAGGCAGATAGCGATTTACAAACATTGATTTGAATTCTTCCAATATCTTAAGACCTCTCTTCCAACTACTGATCAGATCAGTTTTCGTGACAGTTCCTTGTTTAGTGAGATCGTTACAATCTACGTCTGGGGTTAAACATTTGGACATTGCTAGAAAGTCAGATGGTATTAGGATATGATCTTGTTCAGCGTCGACACACGTGAGTGGTCTTGTATTCAACACAGCTTCTATCTCCTTGATGATAGTGAGTAGCTGGCTATCATTTAACAGATTCTTCTGGAGAGTTCTCTTCATGCAATGCTTAACTAGCGCCACCAAACGCTCGTAAAAACCACCATACCAAGGCGCTAGCTGTGGAATAAATCTCCACCGTATGTTGTTTTGGATGCAAAATGGTCTCGTTAAGACTTCAGCCGTAAGTTTGAATTGTTGAGCATTGTCTGAAGTTATCACTGCTGGAATGCCTCTGGTGGAAATCATTCTTCTTAGGGCGAGAAGTGTTTCTTCGGCGGTCATATTCTGGACGACTTCGAGATGTATGGCCCTGACTGCTAAACACGTGTAGAGGCATATCCATCTCTTTTGAATGCCGTTTTCTGTGCTAACTAGCACGGGTCCAAGATAGTCTAAGCCTGTATAGGTAAATGGTGAACTGTAATTCACTCGTTCTGGAGGCAAGGCCGGCGTCGGTGGTAATGGGAATGGACCACCTCCATGTTTGACACACTGTGGGCACTTCTTCAAAACTCTCTCTACTACAGCTCTTCCCTTTGGTATCCAATACTGCTGTCTTACCAAGGTCAAAGTATGAGACGCTCCAACGTGATAGTTGCTCTCATGAACATCTTTGATGATTTTGTTAGTAAAGTCACTGTGTCTTGGCAAAAGGATAGGATGTTTCATGTCGTATGACCAGTCTGTATTTTTCATCCGACCTTCAGATCTTAATAGCCCGTCGACGTCAACGAATAGTCCTAGGTTGCGACTAAGGTGAGTTACCTTACCGCTATATTCATCGGAAAAGTGTTGTTTTTGCAGAAGTTTTATTTCTTCAATTAATGCGTGATCACGTTGTGAGTAGTTCTGCCTTTCTGGAATACTTTTTCCTTTATCTGCCGTATCTTTGGAGGCTTCATACACTTGTTCTTCTGTCCTTGACAGACCCTCCCGGGACAACAGAGAAAGTTCTTTGACTCTATTGGTCGGCCATGTGGTTTCTTTTTGTAAGAGGAAATCTGGTCCTTGTAGCCAATATGACTTTTCTGCTTTTGTTTTTCCGATCCGGGTGCCTATATCTGCCGGATTTAATTCTGTAGGGACATATCTTACGACCAGCTTTTTATTTTCTTTAATCTCACTTACTCGCCGGGTCACGAACGGTGTCAGCAACTTGTCAGAGTTGATCCAGTCAATGACTATCTGACTGTCGGTCCATAGAAAATGTTGACTAATTTTTAAGCGTAGAGAGTCCTCAGCGTATTTCAGCAAACGGTTTCCTATAACAGTACCGAGCAATTCTAAACGTGGAATTTTTAAATGGTCTCTGTCTTTAACTGGAACAAGTCGAGATTTTCCAATTATAAATCCTTTTCCACTGCTGTTTACCAAATAGACAACAGCAGCGTAAGCCTTTGTTGATGCGTCTGTGAAGCAGTGTAGTTGATTTATTTGTTCTGGTCGTGCTCCTGCTAAGTGTCTTGGTAAACAGATGTCGGTGATGTCGTCAAAGCTTGTATTTATTTCTTTCCACTTGGAGTTCAGTTCTGATGGTAGTATCGTATCCCATTTAATGCTTTTTTCTTTCCATAGGTCTTGTAGGAACAGTTTTCCTGGCAGCAAAGTTGGTACAGCAAATCCGCAAGGATCGTATACTTGAGCAATGTTTCTCAGAACTTCTCTCTTCGTGTTAACTTCCTTCAGGTCTTTGAGTCGTAACTTGAGTGTATCATCTACAAGATGCCAATCTAATCCAAGGAGTTTAACAATGGTTTTGTCGTCCCTATCAGGAATTTGGTTTACAAACTCTTCGTTGTTGGAACTCCAGCTTCTAAGGTTCATTGAAATGTCACGAAATGCCTCTCTTGACGTCTTATGCAGAGTCAAAGCGTCTTCAACCGTGTTAGTTCCTGTTACTAGATTGTCGACATAAATGTCGTCCACAAATCTTTTTAGTTTGTCAATTTTGGATAAATGATGTTTGATAGTAGCATTCAGAAGGAATGGGCTCGAGATTATTCCAAAAGGAACTCTGCAGAAGCGTAAGCGCAGCAGATTATCTTGCGTGACTGGTTGGTCTATATCCTTGACCCACAAAAACCGAGTTACATCTCTATCTCTCTTCTGGATACCGATCTGCAAGAATGCTTTTTCAACATCTGCAGTCAAACCTATTTCGTGGGTCCTGAACCTGATAAGTATGTTGGTAAGATCCTCTACAAGCGAGGGTCCACAATACAGACAGTCGTTTAAGCTCTTATAATCTTTTCCCTTCGCAGAGGCATCGTACACTATCCTCATGGGTTTATCTGGCTGTTGCACACCGTGATGAGGTATATAATGTACAGGTTTTCCCTTTTCCAGGTTGGTTTCACAATCAGGTACTATCTCGATTATTCCGTTTTCCAGCTGATATTTAAGAGTTTGATCATATGATTGTAGATATTCAGTACTTGATCGCTTGATCAGGTTTGTTAGTCGTCCAAAGGCCATTCCATAATTTGAAGGTAAATTTGGAGGGTATTCCTTCCAAGGCCACTGTATAGAATATCTTCCATCCACAAACTGGGTTGTTTCATTGAAGTTTCTGATTGCTTCCTCTTCACGGGTAAGCTTCGGTGAATCTGTAATACCTATAGACTCTAATTCCCACAGAACTTTCATGTCTGACTTGTCTAAGGGTAAGTCCGGTTTAGTAAATTTAGTTATGGTATTTGATTGGAGATAAGTTATTACATCCAACTCAGGTTTATCGGTTTCTGAATTAATCTGACCTGTTATTATCCAACCGAGTCTAGAATCCACCAGATGCAGGTTCTTCTGCATTGTGATCTTCTTTGTACCTATAAGTGAGAAGTAGTAGTCGTTTCCGATGAGTATATCTACTCTTTCACCTAATGAGCCATCATCGGCTAGGATGATTTCGCGGTGAAGGCCGTCGATCTTCTGGTAGCATGGTATTTGGTGACAGATGAATGGCACCACATTGGCATACACTGTCAGCTTGTCATCAGTTCTAGATGAGATGTGTACCTTAACCAGGCTGCTGTCATACTCCATAGGGTGATCAGCTCCGAAGGTGTAGACTGACAAGCGACATTCTTCTTCAATATCAAGTTTGAGTTTCTTAGCCATTTTTTCAGTGATGTAACTTCTCTGGCTGCCCGAATCTAGCAATACACGGCATGATTCGCTATGAGGTTCATCTTCCTCCCTTCTAGCTTCGACTATCGCCGTTTGAAGAAACGTTCGGTTCGGTGTGTTAATGTGCATTGCACCTGTGGGTGTCCTTCCCCCCATAGGGATCCTTTTTGGACACAAGGCACGATTATGTCTCCCCTCACAGTGATTGCATGGACGAATGGTAGTACAATTCTTGATTAGGTGACCTTTCTGCATGCATGCATAACAATGCCCCTTCAGCATTGCCTTTCTTTCTTGTATAGTTTTATATTTAGTACATTGGTCTGTATAATGACTTTCTTTACAAAATTTACAAGAATATTTTGGTCTTTTCGGTGTAAATTTAGGTCTCGTACTGCTCTGATCGTCTAGTTTGCGCTTATTGCCACTTTGAAAGGATTGATTGTTATAAACTCGGGTAGCATTTTTCCTGTTATAATTTTGATGTCTCTGACTGACTCTGTAAGTATTGCCTTGCTTGCGTTGACCCAATGCTTGTCTGTGTCGCTGTATGTTTGATGAGTTCCCATTTCTTGTATGCAGAGACTCCACGGTGTACTTATTTGGCTTTGTTGGATTTCTGTCCTGTATGAGACGACTGGCTTCTTCTCTAGCCGATATAGTCCTTTCCAGTTCTGTTCTGATCTCGTCTATAGAATCAGATTTAATCTTGGTCTTTAGTTCATATACCAATTCTTCTGGGAATTTTTCCAATATAAGGAATCTAAGATGGTTATGACTGATATTCTCTCCTAGGGAGCTTAAGACACGAAGATGACGTTCAATTTCGCTCAATACCCGTCGACATTCTTCATTAGACGTATCTGCAGGTGATATCTTTGTCAGCGCGGAGTAGTGTGCATCAATGACCTGGCTGTCCTTGCCATACCTTTCTCTTAGCGCCTGCACTGCAATGTGATAATTTTTATTAGTACTTTCCAAGCCATCGACGACTTTCTTTGCGGAACCTTGAAGAGATGCCTTGAGATATAGCAGCTTATCCACATCTGGTAAATTTCTTTCATGTATGTTGGATTTATATTGATCCCAAAATTCTTGCCACTTGAGTATGTTCCCATCAAAGGTGGGTAAGTTCAGTTTAGGCAGCTTGCTGGATAACTTCTCATTATTCTTTACTGTTGGATTTATCTCCTTTAATTTCAATGACAACTCTATCTGAACCTCTTCTGCCTGCAGTTGGATGGTGGTGAAGCGAGAAATATCATCAGCGGACGGATCAATGCTTAGTCTAAAATAGTTATTCAACTCCGAACTGAATTTAGAAATGAAGCTCTCTAATTTTTGACAGATGACTTGAGCTTTCTTATAATCAGTATCTGATAGGACGGACAATTTGTTCAACTCATCAGCTGAATCACTTAAGCCTTTTATGTGGGTTATCAATTGTTGAAGCCTATTTATAATAATTTCTTCCATTTTGATATTCTGAAATAAATATTATCTACTAATAGTATAAGCTACATAAAGACATTCCATAAATATGGAGCATTAAATAAATTTTTTATTAGTTATAGCTTCATATTAGACAACAGAAAGATGATATTTAATTATCAAATGATATTCCAAACAAGTACTAACTGCCAACTAGTAATAGTGATATAAAACCCTAAACCTTAATAAACAAGAATAGATTTAGTTGAGCTACTATTAATTTTAATGTTACTAATCAGATTTAATAAACAACATAAGTAGCTATTCAAAATAAAATTCAACTTCTGAATTTAAAATAAATAATAATCATATTTGGTTCAGTGTGCAAGTACCCTTATTATCATGTGGTTGTCATAAAATCATTTCAGATTATATTACTATCATCAGCTGTCACTTTATTTGAATTCTTGCGCGCACTAATGTCAGCGTTACTTAACGGTACCAAAACAAAGGAAGTATAGACTCAAATTCATTTAATAAACAAATAAACTTTGTCAAACAAGGTAATAAATGGATATGTACTATAAACTTATCTTCAACCAGGTTATTATAGTACTGCTCAATGTTATAATAACTACCTAGTCCTATAAACAATACTTGAGCAATCATTTATTGTTAGAATTTTAATTTTTGACACAAGCCCCCTTTTGTAAACTGTACATACTTTGTTGACTGTACTAGCATTGCCACCTGACCTACATTATGTGTACCAAATTTCAAGTCAATCTGAGCACTAAAAGTGAATCAAACTTAATTGCAATTTTGTCCCAATTAAAAGAACAATAAACAGGGCAACTAAACAAAGTTTGCATGTAATTAGTTATCTATAGCACACAGTTATACATACAGGTCAATTCTCCCCATAATGTAATCAGTAAGAGACTGATTGATTGACAAGGAATTAATTTAGCACAAATGTTTTAATTTTCTTATTAGATTCCAATATGATCAAAGCGTAGCCCTTTGATGCTTAGCCCAGTGTGACGTATCGTTAATTACTTAGTTCGTGCGGACAAATAGGTATTTAATTACCATACCTCATATGTATTCGATCAGCACGCATTCAAATCTCGCTGAAGAACAGCTGCTCCAGCTTGCAGCCTGCCTGTCGACTTTGCCGAGCGAGTCCCGCACCAGCGTCAATCGGCGAATGCTTTCGCTCCGTGTTTATTTCCTAATACATGAATAAGTTGTTAAACAGTTGTAACGACCACTATTGTCTTGCTCCTGAGCAAGCTTCTGGTAAAACTGTACCATTTTGAATTGACCGATGCCGTTGTATCAGCGTGCGCAACATGCGCGGCGCAGTCCCCGGGTAGGTAGGTACTTATATCGCGATCGCAGCGGTACCTGCCTTTTACCTACTTTGAATTGGCTGCTAAGCTATTTAATGATGACTTTGGTTAAATGTTCTTGCACTAGGGTATCTATGTAATACCTGAGGATGTTTCTGTAATTCGTTTTCAGTGCACAACACAAAGATGACGCCGCAATGGCCGCCTTTAAAAATTTTCGACTACGTGCTACGGCACACTATATGACCAAATTATGGTTTGGTTAGACAAATGACCAACTTAAAACGAACCTGCGATGCTTGCCTTGCCTAAGCATGTCACCTGACAAATCTTTGTCGTATTTTTGCAACAACGGGCACGACTCGAGCACATTCTGATCAACTTTGCACAGTAACATTAACTTTGTTACCTATATATCACGTCGCCGTCATTTATCCACAACAATTATAAGAAATATACATTATTCTCACTCACCTGTATATTTCCAGAACTTATTTTCATTGAAATAAATCAGACCAAACACTTTCTTGCAGCAACTTGCGCGCGGATTCCATGAAAGTACGAATGGAAAAGTGTTGCCAAGGGCGGAAAATTATTCCCGTAATCGTTCGATCGTTCTTAAGTAGTCGATAATATTTTAAAGACTTAAAAGTAAATTCTTAATACCTTTCACTTTAAACAAATAACATTCTCATTACTAATAGCATAATAGAATAGTATTTACACTTTATGAACATAACACACGAAGTAACTTTATAATATAACGATTAGGTACGTATATGATTGAACAATAGCAGCGCTCGTCATTTATTTAAACAATGTTTAAGAATTGGGTTCTTCATTCACATCAAATCACGTTAGTCTTACTTGTAAAATAATCTTTAATTCTAGTTACAATTAAATCCTCGATTTTTGTCATATACATTAAATGTCAAGTCAAGGTAAGGACGCAAATGGTACCATGAATAAAACACTTTATTAATTACACTTCTTTCATAAGGATACACATTGTAAAAATCCCCAACACTTAGACCGAATTATTACCTTTTGCCTTTCCGTACTCCCCAAATCCCCCAAATAGCGCGGCCGTGTTGCATTACTGGCAACACTGCGTTTTCACGCGGAAGCTAAAACACTTACATTTAATTCTGAAACCTTATTTCTAGGCCTGAAATTTCACAGTTTTAGCACCTTTCATAATAAGATTCAAATAATCAACTAAGAATTATATAAATTCATGCACAAATTAAAAATTGTTCGAAATAGATGGGATTTGTTCATAATTCCGTTCCTAGATGGCGTTGGGAACCACATATCAACATGAGAATTTTAAATATTAATTTATTTTTAAAGTATTGGCTGTAGATTGATGCACATTTCAATAGCTTGGACGTTCAGCTTCCTTCATATGAGGATTTTCTAAATAGACACTCAGTAATAAGTAGAAATTACTCAAATAATTCATCTTTCTTTACCCAGATAGGTAGTTTGTTCTCAGGTTGGCTATCTTATATTGTAAATACACCGAGCCAATGCAAATGACAGTTTAAGATTTTACAGCGCTTCTTGGGTTAGGTATATTACAAGATGGTTGTAATAACCCTTGTCCTTTTTGGGTTCTGTGGTTATACTTTACAGTACATGTCAAACCCAGTTGCTATCTTTACCATTTCTATTTCAGCAGCTATGTCTACCATTTCTATACCAGCTTCTCTTCATCATTTCTATCTCAGCTTATCTCCAGCAATTCTATCCCAGCATGTCTCCACCATTTCTGTCGCCGTGTTATCTTATATGTGCCTGGGTTTATATTGTTTATGGTTGCGACAGAATAAAACTGAATTGTTTCCATGGATAGAGCTTAAATTTAAAAAGTATGATATGACTCACATGAGTATCTCCGGGTGTATCTCACTGTTCTCTGATACAGCTCAACCTCTATCCAGTGCGTTCTGCTTCGCCATCTGTAGAATTACAGTACAGATGACACCACAGCTTGTGGTGCCTCTGTTCCTGAGCCACACCGCCAGCTGATAGCCAGGGTGACTCCAATGATGCTGAAAGTTAATATCCATTCTAAGTATACATATACATGGTATGATGAGTTTACTCTTTAGTACAAGTGGTAAGGTGTGTATGTTGTTGGTGAGTAATGTGTTAGGAGTGTCGGTAAGATCTAGCTGTAGTCAGTCCACCTAGTAGGTGAGTAATAATAGTACTGGTGTAGTCTCACGGAGAGTCATCAGGTCATAGAGACAGTATATGAAGCTGAAATCGTTTGGCCCCCTCACGGACTGGATTTCTTTGGCTTCAGCTAGTTGCTGTGGGCAAGGCTTAATACACATGGAGCCGAAATCGTTTGGCCCCACACGGACTGGATTTCCTTGGCCTCCGCTTGATGCTGTGGACAATACAAATACATATGGAGCTGAAATCGTTTGGCCCCTCACACGGACTGGATTTCCTTAGCCTCCTCACGATGCTGTGGGCAAGACAGATACATATGGAGCCGAAATCGTTTGGCCCACACATGGACTGGATTTCCTTGGCCTCCGCAGGCTGCTGTGCGTCCGACGTCAACGCACAGCAGCGACGATGACGATACGAGCCCACGTGCCCACCACGACCAACCACTCTGGCCGTACATGATGTCTTAAGAGTACTTACTGATCCGATGCTCAGTCAGTTGTATGGTTAAGTCCACATATCTGATGTCCAAGTGGTAGCTCGCACAGTGTGTTCATAAATACTCAGTCAGTCAAACTCGTCGGTCTGCTAGATACGTGTAGGACAGATTACCTACAGTTCTCAATAGTTCAGAAGACATACAATACTTAGATATACTTAGAATACTTAGCTTTATTGTATGATGCCCCACAGTCTCTCAGAGCACATTACACTGAATTTACTGTACTTATATCAGCAAAGAAAAATAGTTTGAACCAACTCACTTTGACAGTTCATTCTTTTGGCGGGGTTCTCATAGCAGGGTTGCGTCACGGTAGTGTTGCCATAGGAGAATTCGCGTGACGTCGCGACAAGAGGGCTGGCAGCTTCCTCGCACAGCGTATTAGCATCGCCATACAGCGAGGAAATGCTGCCAGCATTTTTGGAACCATGCCACAGGGGCCTTTTTTAGTTATATTAGTTTTTAATTATTATTATTATTGTTTTTATAGTTTAATTCATTTCTAAATGTATTATTTGTTCCTCAATAAATACTGGAGGCAAGTAAGTAGGTCGGAGAAACATAAATGCCACAAACAACTAATTTCCAGTCAGCTGTAGTTGTTGTTATTTTTTTTATATATATGGCTCTGTCCCTTAGAGGACAATTTTGCTATTGTCTAGTAGATTTCGAGATAAAAAAAATCTAGAAAACGAAATATGAGAGATGAATATAATGATGGATGAAACGTATAAATAATCGTCTAGCTATAGTTGTAAACGCTTCTTTTAATGTCACTTTTCCAAATGAAGATACGTTCGAAAACTCTTTTTTCCAGGATGAGAATTTATTTTACCGTTTTTTATTATCATATCTATTATCGTCAACGACTGAAGCTATTTACGGAAATAAACTTATCATTACAGAAAACGCCTTAAAATAAAAATAAATGATATCAATATGTCTATTAATTTATTTTTCTTCGTTTATTTCTTTATGCGTCTCATTGCGAAATGTGGTGAAATAGAATTTTGACACGTATCTAGTTTTAGAACAGCATATACCTCTCATTCATTGTTTTGAAAACATCGGAATCGTACCGGCGCACCATAACATAACAATCCGTAAAAATTAAGATTTTTTTCTGTAAAATGGCTTACATGACGTCCTGTTTCCGCAGATGCGTCAGCCTAACGAACCTGAACATCTTCAATGGTGTCCAGGCTATCCAGAAAGCGTCGTATAACGAACAGGTAAGTTGTTATTCCTTGTTCAATGTTAAGGTCCATCGATCGGTCTCCGACGTAATTTACAGATTTCGTTAATTTTACAGGTTATCGATCACTATGAAAATCCGCGTAATGTGGGCTCGATTGATAAGAAAGACAAAAACGTCGGCACGGGATTAGTGGGAGCACCAGCTTGTGGCGACGTTATGAAACTGCAAATTAAAGTGGACGACGCAGGAAAGATCATAGATGCTAAATTCAAGACGTTTGGCTGCGGCTCCGCTATCGCCTCCAGTTCGCTTGCTACGGAATGGGTCAAAGGAAAAACGGTGGATGAGGCATTGAAACTGAAAAATACTGATATCGCCAAAGAACTGTCTTTGCCGCCGGTCAAGCTGCATTGCTCCAGTAAGTCAAAGTGTGATGTACTTCACTTATGGTTTGACATTTGGCAGTAATAAATAAAGAGCCTTATTTATATATTGAACCTTCCGAATTGTACTGACTCAATTCGAAATAATGTAATTTTGCTGGGTTAAAGGCAAAACCACTTTTTTTTGGACGAGATTTGGGTCTGCCTTTAACCTGGCGATTTTTAAACTATACCTTGTTGTTTTGGTGCTGTTTATTATTGAAATGTCAATAGTTCAAATTGAGTCAGTACAATTCTGAAGGTGAGAATGTTACTTATTAACACTTTCAGTGCCAAGAACATGCTAGGCGGGTTATCTGTTTGTAGGCAGTTTTCGCTGCAAAGCGGAAAAATGCTGCTATGCGCTACGAGTGCTTTAACCTTTTGAATGCGAAGGTGGGCCAAAGATGACAAAAAAAAACATTCTATAAATCGTTCCATAGGTGCCACGAAATGCCAACAAATTCAAATTCAAATCATTTATTCAGTAAATAGGCCGCAATGGGCACTTTTACATCTCATTTTTTAAACTACCAGCGCTTTTGGAAATCTTTTGCCAAGAAGAATGCGCCGCAAGAAACTTGGCAGAAAATCATTTTTTCAAAATAAAATAATTGAAAACTACAGTATACAATTAAAGAAAAAATTACAAATAATAATATATATATTTTTTTAAATTCGACTGGAAGGAAAACGAGCAAGTGGGTCTCCTGGTGGTAAGAGATCACCACTGCCCATAAACATCTGCAACACCAGGGGTAGGGGTAGGGGGGGATTGCAGATGCAGATGTAATAATAATAATACAGGGAAGTATGGGGTCCCTCTCCCTCAGTTACAAAACTAAACACTAACTATGTACATCTATGTTCAGTGGAAGTGTGGAATGCTTCCACCATCATAAACAAAAAAAAAACTGAAATATACATTTCAGGTCAAGTAACAAAGCTTTTGGAATCCGAAGGCAAGCTCAAGTCTGCCGCCCCCAAAGTTAGCTCACACACACTCATGTCATGCTATGAAAGCAAAGCGGTACCGAGGGCATGGTATTGCTTCCGTTCCCATAAGCTCTATGGGATCGTCTTGGGAACTTCAATGTCGCGAGCTTGTGACTAGAAATTAAACTTATAATATATAAGCTTAACAATATACAGCCTTAAATGATAGTATGTATAAAGTCCCTGAGTTAATAATAAAATTCCTAATCTAAATAATTTAGAGTAGGGTTGTCACGAATGTTTTGTATTCGAATTCGCACATGCGAATAATTCGCATCATTTTAAACATGCGCATCAACATTCGCATTCGCATTAAAAGATGCGAATATTTTGCGAATGCGAATGTGTGCAAGTCGTGACGTGTTTCGCCTGCGCCGGCCACCGGCCACCGAGACGCAGACTCGCGCATTCGCAAAGCGCGCCAACCCGTATTACGTGATTAATTTTGACCAATAGAAAGCACTTACTTGTGACAGTGGCTTGTGATTGCTTGATTAGTTTTGTTTTTGAAGTTGAGTTTTTAGTGTACTCCCTTAATATTCCCATTCGCACACTCGCGTTCTAAATATTCGCATCCGCATTCACATTCGCGAATGTGACAGAAATTACATTCGTTACATTCCTAATTCAGAGATGTATGGTTAGATGTATGGCAACATGGAGTGTATGGCACGATTTTCAGCTGCTGTGTTTTGCCGACTGTGGCGTTCAAAAGGTTAATAAAATAAATCCAAACTTTCATGATGGGAATGGATTTTTTATTACATGATGGACATTTCATTTTTAAAAGATGATAATTATAACTTGTTTTGACATTTTTTTCAGTGCTTGCTGAAGATGCAATCAAGGCGGCGCTATCTGACTACAGGATCAAACAACAGGTCAAGAAGTAGATTCGAATGTCAAAGTAAAATTTGTAACAGATCTGTGATTGTTATAAAAGGCTATAAAGGACAGAAGATTGTAATGGATATTGGAAATGATATATGTATTTAGTTCTAGAACAAATAAACAGCTAATTTGGCTTTCGAAAATTTCAGCAGAATAGAACCTATATTCTAGAAAATGTTGATGTAGATGTTTTGATGTTAGAATAGTTACTATTGTTCTCTCTTCTATTTATGTCTATACTGTGTTTTTGTTGTGATGTAGTGTTTTTGTTGTCAATAAATGTTGTGAGTTTGTAGAATAGATTTAATTAAGTTGATTATGTTTTAAATAAATTTTATGATGAATATATCTATTTTTTATTTACATTGTGGAATGTTAACGAGGGTTTTTCGACGGGCGAATATCGCTAGATGGCGTTAGTATCGTGAGGTCAGTTTGACATTTGCGTCGCGCTCGTAATTAGGTAAATAACTAAACGAGCCTTTTCAACCTCGACATTGGCGGAATCATCGATAGTTTCGATGGAGCTATATTTTTTCAAAAATTGAATTGAATTGAACTAAACGAGCCAATCGCAAGCAAGACTGAAATGTCAACAGACCTCACGATACTAACGCCATCTAGCGATATTTCGCCTATCGAAAAACCTTTTTTTACATCAATGTCCTTAATCCAGGTGCTGTTGTAAAAAAAAAACAAAATAAATGTTGTTTTGACAATACTTTATTTTTTTGAACTTAAAAACAGTACTTTTACATTTTAATCTGACATTACGTCTAATTAAATGTTAAGCTCCTTTCAAAAGTACCAATTCTAACATTTTTTAATTAACCTTACTAACTTACCATACATCTAACTCAATATTATTGCTATTTATTTACATTGGAGAAATAAAGATTCCTTGTTGTAGAAAATATCACACTAAAACAATAGTCAGAAATGTTTCAGTATTACAGATTACAGTAAAAAAATGTTCTTTGTATACTTGGTTACTCGTCGTCATTTTGTCTACAAGCATGGCAACCGCTGCCAAATGAATGACAAGTGGCAACAAAACTGATTCAACATTCTGTGGGATTGATTTTGAATTGATGAACTGTCTATTTTTTTCATTTATTCATATACCTATTAATTTAAGTATATATTTTAATGAATTTAAATAACAAATTTAATTATGCTGAAACATTTCTGACTTATTAGGAAAAGTTTTTTTTAATAGTGACGTTTGGTGACAGAAACATGCAGAAATAATTGGCTGTAATGTTAACCACTAAGTCTCATTATGGGTTCAACACAATTTGGAGAATGATTCGAATGATTTAAACTACCAATAAAAAAAATCAAAAATCATACATTATTACATTCATATGAGACATCCCTAAATATACTTTATTTTTGTTTCTCTGCATTGAAAAAAGGTGAATTATACTGACCTGCCCTTCTTTTTAACGCTTTTTTATTGAATAGGTATTAGTTATAAAACCATACCTAATAATATACATATGTATGCATTATGCAAACCTTTCCATCATCATCATATTCATGCAAAAATTTAGATACATTAGTATTTTAATCATGAAACTACCGTGAGACTCACTCATATTTAATGACATTATAACGGATAACTCACGTCTTAAATCGAGTTGATCATCATTACATTAGTATTATTGAGGATAGTGCAAATTCGCTTATCTACCATAAGCACCGCAATACCGGGCATTTTCCACTACGTGTAGTTTACGTAGTAACTATTAAGTAATCTGTTTTAGCTTCATATTTGTTTCATTTCAACAAAAATAAGGATTTGGCTAAATTAGTCGTATACGTGGAATTATCCAATGGTAGTTACGCGAATTTGCACTATTTACGACGATATCCCACTGTTGTTCAGTCGTTACTTGCTGGTATTTTCTAAAAGAATTACAAATAAAAAGACAGATCAAGATTCATCACCTTCACTCTAATGCTGTAAAAAAACTAAGTACACTTAATTAATATTAACTCATCTCATTAAGCTGCCAGCACACAGGCAAGGCTATATCCTAATAGACATATTTGTGTACGGCAGTTAATCTTCTTTATTCTCAATATAGGTAGTTTTAAATTAATACAATTAATTAGTTCAGTAAATGTCTTAAGACATTAATTGTGGCGCTTTTGGAAACTGTCTTTCCACCACAATTCACAATATCGCTCACTATGAGTAGTGGTTGGGTATTTAACACATTTCCAGGCCAGGCATAGTGCATATATATATTATATATATTATTATATTATACAATATGGTACAAAATCACTTGAATTCGTTAAAAACATTATTCGTTTTTAAATTAATCCCTCATAGGTAAAAAACATAAAACTATGATGAATTTTGTGGTAGCACATCTAAATTCGCAGGGCCTGTAAAAGCCAGCAAAAAAGGCATGATCTTTAACTCCCTCTCATGAAGTACGAGAATGTGGTACCATAAAAACTTGTTAACAGGATATGATCCTTTATAGGCGTAGAGTTACAACGATCAAGAAACTATATTAAATTTATTTTTTATGAAATAAACCTTTTACTAAAATTTACGTTCATATCTGAAGGAATCCGCTTGGAGTTATGTTTTTTCCCATACCTATCTTCACCGATCCTGTACCCAAACGGTAGTCCAAACAGAGTATGTAACTAACATAATTACGCATAAATAGCTCGTGTGATGTTATTATGAAAATCGCATATCAGCACTTTTTATAAACCCACACTCGTATTTTAACGCTTCTCATTATGTAACAGTCACATAAACTGCTATTACATTATTATAGCAATCAAAACAACCTCTTGAACACACCAAAATATTTCCAAAGTATATCTTTGTCAGTTGCGCGTAGTAAACAGTTGTGTAGTAAATACGGAATATTCCGCAAAGCTCTGCGTAGCAGGCGACGCTAGCACAAACCGTAAGTAAACAAACCGCCATGACGTCAGTTCTCTTTATAGTCTTTCTTTAGAGCCGTAACGGATCGTGATATATTTATTATTAGTAACAAAATAACATGATATTTACATCGAAAGTAAGGATAGAGCTATATTATTAAAATAATAATTGCAATAATAAAATAAAATGTTATACGTACATTAAAAAGACACTGCCTTAGGGCATTCAAAAAGCGATTTACGGTTTGTGCTAGTGCTACATTTTGACGGCAGAACGTTGCGGTAATATTCCCTATTAAGTATTGAACAAAAAAAAAACTAAAAATATAGTTCCCTTCGTCTTTAGTTTATATAATGAAATATTTCTTTTATAGACCTAGATCAAAAGCAGTATCAACTCAAAATTACAAAATTTTAATTTAGACCTAATTCCTGAAAAGCGTAAATTAAAATGCTGTATTATTTTGAGTTTATGCCCTTTCAGTCTATATGTGCGACTGAATACAAGAACACCAGAGACAATTATGATGAAAAAACAAATTGACAGTGCTAAACTGAAATCTTGTCAATGGCACTCTAAAAAACTTAATCGTCCTTTACTGAAACCACAGAACAGATAGTACAACTACTGAAACGCTAACCATTCTATCTGTAAAGGCAAAATTACAAATGATATTATTCTAAAACTAGCTCACGGTGTGACGACGCCTATCTTCTGCAACGCTAGTTGAGCGGCGTCAGCTTTAGCCTGCTTCTTGTTGGCGCTCGCTACTGCTGGCTGGTATTCTACACCGGCTACTCTTACCTGTGCAGATAAATCGTATTACTTATACATACACTCCGTGAGATCTTAAAAAAACCTTCGGATTTTAGAAGCATGCTTCGGGTATAGACGATGACACGCGATCGTGATATGCGGTTCTGTTCTGTTATCAACTTGCAAAACTTTTCAAAGTTACCATAAAAAGTTATGTAAAGAATAACCATCAGCACAAAATAAACCTTACTGTAATAATATTACGCTTCTTTATCTTTTTCTAATTTTAATACAATATGACTTTTTTTCATGATACAAATAAAACAAAATCAGCGATTTCGAATTCTTCCATTTCATATCTCGGCTTGTTTTTACTTTAATTTGTAAGTTAAGCAGTTACCTAGTGCCATCTATATTGTCTAACAATTGTATTGTATTGTTACAAAGTAAAGTAAAAACAAGCTGAGATATGTGATGCATAGGGAAATTGGTGTCTGTGCCGTTGACCAGCAGTGGTGTAGCGGTATAGCACGCGACACGGAATGTAAAAGTAAAAATTTGGAATTGAAATAAAAAATACAAAAAGATTAAAAAAAAAATCATAAAGGGTTAAACTTGCACTTACTTTGAACAGGAAATTCTTCTTATGATCGGGCCCGCACTCGAAGCACAGGTTGTATTCCGGCGGGCCGAGCTTTTGCTTCGAGCAGTACTCGCCCAGCAGCGACACGGGGTGCTTGCCGCCGGCCGCCACCGGCGCCGACGCCGCGCCGCGCCGCATCTGACGCTGCACTTTCATCTGAAAAATATTTTTTTGTTAACATAATTGTAACTAGCGTTTACCCGCGGCTTTGCGCACGTAAATCATCAGAAATACGGCATTTGACTACTTTGTATGTGTTTTATCAATTAAAACTACACAATGCCTGTTATCGAATAGAGAAGCAAATTTTAAGCTAACTTTACAAATAACAAAGTTATAAAGGTTTGAAATTCAAGATTAGACAGAGAAAGACATACTGGCATGTGACGTCACACGCCAGTACCGCCATACTTGCTGCATAGAGAAAAGCGTTTGAGAAAGAGACAGGTAACTATATAGATTCAAAAAATCGCTGTAAATCCAATTTTCAACCGATTTAAGTTTTTTCTTCGCTAAACACTGTATATCTAAATTTTCATAATAATATTAAGGTATGGCAAATTCAGAAGTTGTCAAATACCGTATTCCGGGATTTTGCTAAATTGCCATGTTTTAATTCATGAACATATGGCTAACCTACTTGCAACAAATTCATAGAATAACAATAAAAAAACCTGAATAGGTTTAAAAATATATATTATGTTTACGTAAGCAAATGGGGGGGGGGGGGGTGGTCTTTGCTGACTTTCGCTGACAAGGGGGGAGAGGGGTGTTAAAACACTAAAATTCTGCTTACGTAATGCTTGAATGACCCCAATGATAATAGGAGTACCTTAATATAAATTATAACATAATGGTTTCGTATAATCGGAGAAAATTAGCTGTGACAGACGGATAGATAAAATTACATAAACACGAGTGGCCATGTAAGAGTTCCGCTTTTTTTTTAAGTATGAGACCCACACGGCAAATATTTGTATGTTTGTTACTCAATCACGCCTAAGCCGCTGAACCGATTTAAATGAAATTCGGTATACAGATAGTTTGAGTCGCTGGGAAGGACATAGGATAGTTTTTATCCCGGAAATTGCAACGAATGCTTTTACTCAGAGAACATATAAGTGTAAAACAAAACATAAATAAAATAATATAAAAAAGTACTCACTCCTTTGTTGTTCCTGCTACTGACCTCTTCTTTAGCCTGTAGACCTCTTGTATCCAACTTGACCTCCAACAGTAAAGGTTGGAGGGTCCCCGTACCTTCTTTCCCCAGGCCTTGGCCCGGGGTCCAACCCATTTTCTGTAGAAGATGCATACCCATTCCACCTTCAACAGGCGCTGCCCTCACCAGTTGATCCTAAACATACATTTCAAATTAGTTTTGCTTGTAAATTCGAGGTTCGTTTCTCAGCCAATGACAGGCCGTCGATTTTAGCCAATCGTAACACCCCGTTATAGCGCCATCTATTGGTGACTTCAAACAATTTTTTGACACTGAATTTATTTTCTATATTTTAAGAGTCAGTATGATGGAGAAACAATTTTCAATGTTAATAGCTACACTTTTTGCTTCAACTTTTTTTTTTTTTTTGGTTCTTTCTTCCCCGCTGTCTGGGATACTTACCTCGTTTTTGGCACCTATCGGTCGGTCGGGCGTCTAACGCAGAGCGCGGTTCTCCTTATGACTTAAAAGCTGTAACAAATATTCACGGATTCCCCACATTAGCCATAATTTTCAATCAGGCCGAAAGTTTGGAATTTTCGTAGCTTATACGTAGCAAACTTTTCAGAAAGTATGAAAACTTTGCTGATTTAGAGTAAAGCTATTACAATCCCATTACTTTGCTTAAATGTCTTTATGTTTGGCAGCTCATTGAAAAATAGGCCGATTTTTTATGACAGACTGACGCAGGACACTAATAAATATATCTTAATATTAAATGTAACAAATATAGATATCTATATTAATGTAAAATACATACTAATACAAAATAATACATAAAATTACGTAGATTTCTAACTACTTGATGTGTGACATAGTCGTAAAACAGGTACAACTAACCGATTTTAAATATGAATTAAATTATACAAGACCTCTTTCTTTAAGAAGTACACAATCAAATAAAAAAAGAATCATCGAAATCACAGGCGCATATTCATACAAAAAAAGATAGATTTGGAATAGTGATTATTTTGATAATTTTACAAACCGTACTTAAAACATATAATACATGATAATAAATAACTTTGAATTAGGTATACACAGATCACTCCAGTATAGTAAAGTCAGGTTTGCTCGGCATGTATATGATCAGCGAGTGGCCCTTGCTCAAGGAATTCTCGCGACAGCGATCAACCAAGCACTGAGTCAACGTTTTGGTAGCTCGGTGTGAGCGTCGAGTCATTTGATGACACAAAACAGCTCTTGGTCGACCGTCACTGCAATAATTCCTAGTCAAAGGACCAGACACTAGAACCAGAAAGGCTGGGCAAAAACGACTTTTAATAAATAAGTGGGTAGCTATATTTATATCAAAATAATAGTAGATTATTAATGTCAGTCATATTTGGGGAATACTGAATATTTGTTTGCTGAATGAATGATAGTAGTCATGCCATCCAAGATGGCACAACAACTACCACAGAGAACCGATATAATGCAGTGTAAGGAGTGAACTGAACAGTTCTCACTTTACACGTGACGAGATGTATAATTTCAACGGGGTGATGGTTGCAACAACATAACAAAGGTTTTTATGGGAGATCAACTTGTTTTTTTGTAATGTTCAAATCCTACCGACTGCGCCAATAAGCAGTACAGAGAAACTCGAAAATACAAACAAACACAAAAACAGAAGCAAATAGTATTTACGTTAGTCTGGAAGACGTAGTCAAACAAATCTGCTAAACATTTTAAGGGTCAAATGTACATACGTGCAAGTACTTGTGGTTTTGGCAGCTTTTTTATGACCGGACGATACGCGAGCCATGAAGCTCGGCGAGCTTAAACTACGTGAACATATCCGCAATATTTGTGTCTATCTGTCACTTACTCGTAAGATGCGTTTGCTATGGGTTTCTGGGATCTTTTGAGTTTGACCGTGGTTTAGCTAAGACTAAGATAATAATAATAACTTTTAAAAAATCTAGAGCTTTGTCGGAATGCAATGCGTGCATTGCGTTCGAAATCCTTAAGTTCGAATTCTTTGTCTGAATTTGTGTTATCAAATCTCAGAAGCAATGTTTTGACTTTTGACTCTCAGAAAAATGAGAAGATGAAAGGTAGAAAATAAAGGACCGTATACACAACCCGATTCAGAAAATATCAAATTTGTGATGATACTTGTCATTGGATAACATTCTCACGTATTAACTCATTAGTCACTTTTTACGTCATCTGATACTATCTTATTTATGAAGTCTATTGGAAATATTGGAATGTCATCGTCTAATCTTTCACGTAGTGTTTATGTGATAAGATGACGAAAGATAAGTGATTTTATTTTACCGGATGATTATAACATGAGTAACGTATTATCGTTAAAAAACTGACTTGAAATCTAAGGAAGAACTTGTTTTCGTAACCACAGCGTTTACATTATTTTTTAATGAATTGTTTAAACAGCTGATGGACACCACTGGGGACCGGAAAAGCTGACAGCTTCCTCGCACGTCTCCGGATTGCTGTACAGCGACGAAAGGAAATGCTGCCAGCACGTTTGGGTCCATGCCGCAGGTGGAATCTTTTATATTTCTTTCTAGTTTTCATCATCATATCATCCATTGGACATAGGCCTTCCCCAGTTTCCCCATTTCTAGTTATAGTTCTTATTTATTGTCTGTATTTTTAAGCATTTATTCTGATTAGTATTTCTCTGAAGTGTTATAATATTACATTGGTGTTTCAAATAGAATTTCACATATAGATTGAAACACAGTAAGAGATCTTTCATCATGAAAGTTGTACAAGTATGTACTGAAACTGGGTAAAAAAAAAACTTGTTTAATAATAAGCGGCCTAAGCGGGTAAAATATGGTGGGCAAATAAAAGACAGCTGCTTATTGAGAATCGCAATGCGAGCAAACACAAACTAATTGTCTGGGTTGGCCTTCAGGAAATTACGTTATTTTACTTATTTTGGCTTCGACCACACTCCCTGCTCTCCACGAAACGTAATATTGTTGATAATTTACGTCTATATTCTATACAATAGAATCTATTGGATGAAGTCGCCTGGGTAGGTACTAAAATAGTCACGTAATAGGATTGGGTAGTTGCCCCACTAACCAATAATGCCAAGACGCAAATCTAACAACTATTTAAATCTGAAAACCAATCTAGTAATAAATAAATATGTAGACATTTGAGTTGTGATCAAAGTTTGATTATACGGACTACTTAGTATTTTTAGGATACGAGGCCGTTTTTCTTGCTGGTCTAAACGAGGCTTTTGTCGCATTGTACTGTAAAGGTACATTCACAAGAGCTGGCGCGAATGGAGTGAACGAAAGTAATGTCACTTTGACATTTTTCTAGGATAATAGCAGAAGTATGACATTTACATTTGTGTCAAATGTATTCAAATAGTTACCGCACAGGTAATTTCATTCACTCACTCAATCCATTCGTGCCAGCTCTTGTGAATCGCCATATTCTGACTACTTTGAAAAAATCTCGTATCTCAACTCAATATATCAACAAAATTGATTCTTAAAAAAATGGCCATAAAGTTCACTCAGATTTTTTTAATTTTTTGAGATACGAGCTTTTTTAAAAGTAGTGACGATATACAGGTCGATAGTCGGAGGGATAGGATCATGACAGCTCATAAATAGTATGCCAATTGATTTGCGATACAACTGGCCCTATGAGGGTTTCTCGACAGGCGAAATATCGACAGATGGCGTTCGTGTCGTGAGGACCGTTTGACATTACAGTCTTGCTTGAGATTGGCTCAAAGTTATCCAATCGAAAACGTAACACAAATGTCAAAGTTGTCAAACAGTCCCTACACTACGAAGAGTAAAATTCGAACTACGCATATGCCATCTCGCTGACGCTTATTTAATTTAATACGAGACTGAGAGCGACGGTACGATACGTTTCAATTTACGAATTTCGTAGTACACTCACGAATTCTAGCGCCAACTAGCCTGTCCAAGACACCCTGATTGTCATGTAATTGCAACCATCACGTGTAAGACAAGGTCGGAAAGTATAATACGTGTGTATTATAGATTCTGACCGCAGAAGAGGAGCGCGCCGCCACCCGCGGCACTGAGCTGAAATTAAATCATTGCGACTTTCTTAAAGTATCAGACAAAACCGCACACACACATATTGGGAGGAATATCTTGGAGAATTGTATATTTAAAAATAAAGTAACTGTTCACTAGAAATTTATTAGACGTTGGCTTTAGATATGTGTATGGGTGTCGATTTTAGAGGTTTTGTTTGATACTTTTAACACAAAAATTGTACGATTTTACAGTCGAAAGGTCGTGTTTAATCAACACAAATGATTGTTTTATGCGACTACTTTTAATTTTAGTATTTTTTAGTTAATTACTCTTGTCAATTCGTATATAATACTCTACTGTATTTGTTCGTCATAAATTTATAATTAGAGACCGGATTTTAAGTAGCGATTACAAGTTTAATATGGATACGATTAGTACAAGTAAGTATATATATTGTACAAAAAGGTGCGTAATAAATAGGATCCATTATGTTTGGGCTCCTTAATTTTTTAACAATGATTAATTAATTAATTTAGAATAAAATATTTTTCTTTACATATAGTTTGTTGCAAGAATAATATTTATCGAATTTAACTATGTATAAGATTGCATTGCGGTAAGTAAGTAAGTAAGCAAGCAAGATAACTGTAAGACCAATAAACAACATACATAATATCTAATACCTAAATCAATCTATCTATCTAACCAATCGCACTAGTCATATCCATATTAAATTTGTAATCGCTAGTTCAAATCCGCTCTCTATTTATATTATAATACTTACCTACCCCAGGTTTCACTAGTCTCATTCAAGTTTCTTATAAGTGAGAGATATAGTGAAAAGGCTCTTAGTCTAAATCTGTAGTTTGATATTTATTATATTCGGCTTTGGAATTAATAAGTATTGTATAGATGATAGATAATTAAGTGTAAGTCGTACATAGACACCACGTATTATTAAGAACCTATAAACAAGAATATCCTAGTTTAACTACGATAATATTTTAACGAAGAAAATAATAGTTTTTTAATAATTTGTGAAGATTAAACACACTATTTAATAACATCGAACAAACTAAATGAAGCAAGTAGCCAGTCAGAAAGTTTCATGTTGATTCAAACTGAAATTCGATGCGTTTTAACAATTTCAATAACCGTTGGACCGCCAGAACAGTTAGTTTTTAAAAATTTTGCACTTGTTTCTATGCATGCATAAGCATAAGTTCAAAAATTTCGTAAAAAGCCAGGTTTACTGTAGGTTTATTATTCATCTACCATTAAGTGTTACTAGCTAAGCTGTTGACACCTTTCTACAAAGATTTTGCAGCAACTGGCACTTGCGTCCTTTAGTTTGACAATAAGCTCGACTCCAACGTTTCTGCCGTCCTTATCTTTCGCGTATCGATAGAAAAGGATGTCTAGCATGTCTAAGAAACACTGATACAGCCTAAATATTTTAATTAAAAAAAAATACTAGTATGTTTTGAGAATTACCAGTCAATCAATCAGTCAGTCAGTCAAGTAACTCTTTGGCATGGTTATAAAGAATGCGATTTTTTAAAGCTGGAATCTTCTTTTCTACGATATTACTTATAATTTCGTTTCGTTTATAATCACGAATCCTCCCAGTCTCGAGCCCTTATCTCTTCAGAAATTCTGTGTTCAAAAGAACTTCTCGTTTCGACCAGTATCTCTAAAACATGTTACGTTCATCCCATTCATTGACGTAGTTAAGGACGGTAGAAACGCCCGAAGCATGTTCTCACAGAGTAGGATAGAGGGTACCTTCTTAGCCCAGGCTTGCGTGCCGCTCGCCAGTTCTTTGGGGGTGAGGATCTGAGCGCCAGTAGACCCAGTAAACTGGCCGAGAGAGCGGTTGGCCGACCAACCGAACTGTGGGGCAAGCGACTGTTCAAAGTCGAATGGGAATAAATTGAACATTAATAAAATTATAAAAACTAAAACTGTATGAAAAAAGTAAAAAAAAAAAAAAAAACAAAAGAAATAGGAAACTTATGCGGGTAAAATATTGACAAAATATGAATAGATCATTTTAAGCTACAACAAAACATAACTTATTTTATTGAACTTAGATCAATTAATGCGAAAATTATTAAATAAATTTCAAATAAGAAAAGCACTACGTCAAATTTACTACGAATTAGGAAGTTTAAAATATAAAGAAAAAAACTTACAAATTGACAAATAAAACGGATAATAAAAGTATACTTACGCCACTAGTGGTTGTTAGTTCATTCTGTTCCTGTTCTTTACGGATCATCAGCAGCTTCTGGGATACTATTGATGCTACATCCTAGAAAGAAAGATATCCATATCCGTACTAATATTATAAATGCGAAAATGTGTTTGTATGTTTGTGTGTTTGTATGTTTGTATGTTTGTCCCTCTTTCACGCCGTAACGGAGCAACGGATCGACGTGATTTTTGGCATAGAGATAGTTTATGGGCCCGAGAGTGACATAGGCTACTTTTTATCCTGGAAAAATGCACAGTTCCCGGGGGAACAGCACGCGATAACCGAATACCACGCAGGCGGAGCCGCAGGCAAAAGCTAGTAATAATATAATCCAGACTCCAGTGGCATTAAGTAGGTGGTTACAGCAACACTAAAACTAGTGTAGACCCGAGAGTGACATAGGCTACTTTTTATCCCGAAAAAAAAACGCAGTTCCCATGGGAACAGCGCGCAATAACCGAATTCCACGAGGGCGAAGCCGAGGGCAAAAGCTATTTTAATATATTTTGTAGTAAGTTGACAATAACACTTACTATCACTTTCGGGGGCGGAATACCCGGTGGGTAAGCTTGCGGGCCGGGAGCAGGCAATGCTGGCACTGTGGCCAATTCTGAAAAATAAAATAAAATTTGTGGTTACTTTTGTCAAATATTAAAAATAAAATTATCTACGTAAAAACACGAAAAGCCAAGTGCTATTCGGACTAAAAAAAAACCTTTCTTCCATAAATACCCTAAACTTTTTAGTTTATTACAGAAAGTTCAAAAGTCAAAGTCAAAAAAATATCTTTACTCAATTTAGACTACAATATAACAATATATTATTATGTATTAGTGTGTACCTATATATTTTTATGTGTATTTATAATAAATTTTTGAGTTAATTTAAGTTTGTGTTCTTTGACCTTATCATTGTACTTGTAGTGTCTACTCTTGTGTCTGTTATCCTGTCAAACGTTCAAAGGTTAACTGGAAGAGATCCCTTTAAGGGATAAGTTCGCCTTTGTACATCTTATTATCCTGTGTTCTGTTATTATCATGTGTTTTTATGTACAATAAAGAGTTTTACAATACAATACAAGCATTTATAAATACCGAAAAAATCTACACCCAGCACGGAAAAACCTCTGTTAAAAAACTCATACAACACCAGATAAAGAACAGAAAGCAGTTTCTTAGCAATACACTCCCACTTGAAACTTTTTGGTATGGGACGCTAAAAATTGTCTGAAAATGTTTATACAATCCTTAAATGCTGTACTCACGAGTGGAAGTGGTGAAACTCTTGAGGTATGGAGGCGGGTTGGCAGCGGGTGGAGCGGGCAGCGCCAGTGGCGCCGCTCTGTGGAAAAAAACACAAGTTAATGAGGGCTATCGTTTTTTGTCTTACTAGATGGCGCCACTGTTGCGTGAGGTTTCAAGTGTGGCTTTCAAAGTCTGTTATTACAGGCGTGAAAACAAAGTTTAGATTAAAATCAAATGTAATACACCTTAAAACCGTTCTATACAAAAATTCGACCAACTAGTGTTGCGTAGTCCCGTTTTGATCGGAAAAAAAGAGAGGACAAAAGTTTCCGAAAGACAAAACTGTCTCAAAACACAAGACATTCATTGCCCCGTAACGCATAATAGAAAATAATTCATTTCAGGTAATGCAAAATATTCACAAAATTATTCTAATTATAAATAAACCCACGTAGCTCACCCAAAAGCTATGAGATTTGACATTTCGGTGACCTCAAGCTACACTAGCACCTCTAGCGGCGAATTCGTACGCCCTCATTACCAAAGCTCATTACCATAGAAACTAAACCGTCTCCGAGTTTCGGATTTTGGATCCTATTTCGACATGTCAGGGAGGCAGGATGGAATCAAGCATAAAAAAAAGCCATGTTGAACAGGAGCTCCAATACTCCGTCGATTTGATGGCAATTTAATATTTTTTGTTTTGTTATAATTTGACGATAAGATCGTGTTTTAAATTTGGAAATCATTTACCACTTTTGGTAATTATATTTGGTAAATAGTGCAGCACAATTATGATAATGTGTAATTATAGTAAAAATACTCACTTAGTGGTTTCAACAGGTGCTGGTATGCTGGGGGCTGGTTTTGCTGCTGTTGACTTCGAGCTTAGTTTTGCGACTTGCTGCAAAGAAAAAAATAATAATCTAGCACATAATATAAATAAAACAGAACTCATAATATTGTACAGTCAAGGGCAAAGATATCGACACGGGCAAAGTTGAAAAAATATGTATACACGGCCTTAATGTTAAGTGCATAAGTCGTGTATACATATTTTTGCAACTTTGCCCGTGTCGATATCTTTGCCCTTGATTGTACCGGATAAATAGTTCTAACATTACGTAGTTCTAGTTCTCTTATAAGAATATTAAAAAAAACACTCTTACCATGTCCTTCTTTGGCGGTGATACGGGTACCCATTCAGTGGCATTGTCTCTATGCTGGGACCCCGAGGATACCGGGAACTGGAGTCTTAGCTCTTCCTTGTTGGCTACCGGTAACGGATTAGTCTTGATCGGCAGTGGCGCTCCGCCCTAAAAGTAATTAAGTTATTTTGTTAAAAATTACATTTTAGTAAGTTTTTTTTTTGCTGAAATAATTTTTTTTATTGTTTTGTCTTGGCTCTATGTTCGACAAACGAGCATAAAAATAGGCAGTGTGCAAAAGCTTTAAGAATCATTTATGATTTGTTTAATTCATTTTTTTTATGAGTTACTTAGTGAATTATTCACTGAATATTATGATATGACAATACTCATTTTAGAATATTTTTTTTTTAGTATTTGAGCATTCAAAAATCGCGGTCATTACTAATTTTATGAATTAAATTCTGGTTTTGTTCCGCGTACATTGATGCTTCGTCAGCAGCTCGATATTTCGTCGTTATACAGTCTCGTGATATGGCGCATGCAACTGTGCCGAAATATCTAGCTGCTCTAAAATCAAGGTATATGGAACAAAACCCGAATTTAATTCATAAAATTGTAAAATCGACCGAATTTATTTTCTCTGATGATTCCCTAGTTAGAAACGAAGCCATTATTTTTTACATCGTTCTATTTTTTTGTGATAAATCTTGTTGTTATTTTGATGATCTCAGCACGAATTCTTATATAATAAATTTAAAACATGTATTTTTGTTGTCTTTGTGTTTTCATTTATTGTATTTACAACGTTTATGCTAAGTTAATAAATAAACAAATAGCTCACCCTTATATTCATGACGATGGGAGCCTTTTCTTTGACCAAAAACGGATGATGAAACGCGAGCGTATCCTCGTTCTCGCTCATATCGTCGTCGTGGGACGAGACGGAAGACAGTTCGCCGAGCGCTTCTTTCTTCGATAAATGCTTGCAGAAATCTGTTAGCTCATCCACTGATTTACCTGTGATTTAGTTGGATTTGTCAAAATCTTGCAGCTTAGGGATATACAATAGGCTATTCTGTGAGTGGGTATTCCGTGGGAGTATCGATATTTGAAAGTTATTAAGTACCATCGAGTGCAGCGTCGCCTTTCCCCTTTAGGTCGCAATTTGTTTGCGCGACAAGCACCAATAGAAATTCGACACTACTACAAAATATTTTTTTTTGCAGGTTAAAATATGTAGTATATTTTCTCTTAAATTTTGCCCAAATCCATAAAAAATGGTGCTTTCTTAATTATGAGAGCTGAATGGTTTACTTAATAAGGGGCGGGGCAAGCAAAATTTCTGGTTGCAAGGGATTTTGTCGAAAAAGGGGAAAGGCGGCGCTGCACATGATGGTACATCACTTTCTTTCTTTGTTGTTTTTCGTGATTAAACATTTTAACATATTTAGTTGAATTTCTGCATATAGATAATATCTAAATGCAAATATTAACTATATTATCTATCATACACTTGCTTACTTACCAATATTACAAATGCAAAAATAACTATGTTAGTTTGTCTGTTACTCCTTCAAGCTTAGTTAGACCGCTGAATTTTAGCATGGTGATAGTTTGAGACACTGGACAGTTTTTGTTTCTGCAGGATATTGATAAACGGATTCCTCCCAGACAGGGTCAGATAACAATAACAACTAGTTTCTAGAATTAGTACGATATGTCACTCCCCAACTGTATGTATATTTTAGGTCATAGGACAGTTTTTGTTCCCGCAGGATAACGATAAACTTCGCAGACGGAGTTGAGGGTAACAACTTTTTTAAATTTTTTTATTTTTATTCGACTGGGTGACAAACGAGCAAGTGGGTCTCCTGATGGTAAGAGACTCCACCGCCTATGAACATCTGCAAAACCAGGGGTATTACTGATGCGTTGCCAACCTAGAGGTCCAAGATGGGATACCTCAAGCGCCAGTAATTTCACCGGCTGTCTTACTCTCCACGCCGAAACACAACAGTGCAAGCACTGCTGCTTCACGGCAGGATTAGCGAGTAAGATGGTGGTAGCAATCCGGGCGGACCTTGCACTAGTTTCTAGAATTAGTAAGACAGTTCACCTCCTGACTGTATGGCGGCCATGACTTGGTTCCTGGTGTGAGGCGGCAGGGCAGCCGCGCCGGCCGGCACCGCGCCGTTCTTGAGCATGTTGATAGCGTTCCTTCGCGCCACTTCCAGGAGACGCTTCTTCTCACTGTCAGCTAGCTTCACGCCCGTTGGAGACCTGATACATGGTAATGATGGGAACTGAACAATTGTTCTCTCAAAGATTTAGAACTCTCTTACCATATTTAAAGCACACGACTTTGAAGATATCACAAGTGAACAGTACTAGGTGATGTTGATAAGTATTCTATTTCATGGTATCTCATACAAGAGATAAGTGTAAATTCAAATGTTTATTAGTCAAATTTTATCCTGAATAATATTGTTTATTTTTTAATTTTTAGTGGGTTTGATTCCTGCATGAGACCAGCTAGGTTTAGAAGATGTTTCATTTTAAAAATAACAAAATAACTAGATCTAGAACCTAGAATCTAGAACTAGACCTGCCAAAATTAGAAGAGCGAAGAAAATGAGGCGACCTTATTGAGATATAAAATTTTGTACGGTCACTACAAAGCTTCAAGCATGAAAAACCTTTTAACTCATGGAATGCGCTCCCTGAACTTGTGATAAGTGCACCTTCAGTGAACAGTTTTTAAAATAAAGTAGAAAAACACTTAAAAAAGAAAGACTTTAAACACAAGTGCAGTGATGTACACGCATCAGCTCTAAGAGATGTTGCCTTTCAGTACAATTAGCTAACTAAAGGATTCAAGGTTTTCCACAATGTATATATCGACACATACCTGGACCGCCGTCCTCTAATATCCCTGTGGCGCGGCGACACGTGCCTCGGCCGGTGCCGGGAGCGACTGCGGCTGCGGCGGCGCGCCCGTTCCGGCTGCCGCGTCCGGCTGGAGCGCCGGGAACGGGACACGGAGCGACGAGAGCGGGACACGGAGCGACGCGAGCGGGATACGGAGCGCCGGCGCCGACGTGAATTAGAGCGAGAGCGCCGGGATTTGCTTGAAGATCTGAGGTTCAATAAAAAAAAAAACCCGCTCTAAAAACCGCTATACTTGGTTCAGATAGGTATTTAGCTAAATGTAAACAAAACAACTCAATTGGTGTAAACAAAACAACTCAAAACATGTGCATTTCTGAATTGAAATACGCTAGTCTAGTTTCTAATACAATGATAGATAAGTAAAATGTTTAAAATCCTTGAATATACCAAATCTGGCAGCTGAAGTTTGTTTACATTTAGTTAATTACCTAAACACTTCAAGTATAGGCACAGGCTTAGAATAGGAGTGCTTGGGTCGTAGTTCCTACGCGGGCCCAATGCGTATCGGAAACTTTACATACAGCATTAAATTGCTTTACAAACTATTGACATTTCTTCCCCACATTCTCCTTCACTGTAAAGCTCGTGGTAAATTTTTAATGTAGTTTCCCACATGAATTCTGAAAAATTTGGATGTGCAAACCCAGGTTCGAATCTACCCTCTACTTGAGAGGTACCACTAGGCCACCATGGTCATTTAGAACAAACTTATGTTAAAATCAAATAAAACTATACCTCTTGCGGGATTTACTTCTATCCCTCCTTGATGACTTGTGAGAGCTTTCTTTTGTTTTCTTGGAACTCCGTTCTTCATCAGGCCTAGAAAAAACAAACAAAGGATGGCATTCAAATTAATATCAACAAGAACGCCATTTACATCAGGTAGTTTAAGTCACTTTCTAGTACAGGCAATTTTCATTTCCGTTCCTAAATTGTTAAGTAAAATTGCCTAACCATAAAGATTTCATTTTTAATATAACCTTTTTTTCCTGACTGTACTTGCATTGTCACCCAAACTACATCTGCATACCAAATTTTAAGTCGATGCTATTAACCATTGAAGAGTTTCGTCCTGCAGAGACAATCTTGGCTGGACTACCAGGATGCAACTACTATATGATTGTATTGTCACGCAATTTACATAAGCATTCCAATTTCAAGTCAATCTGACTATTGGAAGTTGATCAAATTTAACTTGCAAGATTTGACTACAGACAGACAGACAATGGGACAGGTGAAACTAAATAAAAGCTTGTAATATAGTGATTTGAAGTCGCGGATGGTTGAAGTTCACCCATATAATACATCAACACATTAGTAGTACAAAGAATACTTGATCAAGGAAAGGAACAGCTAGATTCAGTCACCTATCAGTTGGTTCCAACTGCCTGCCAGATAATTGAAATAATAATAATATCTCGTTGAACGCCCCGCGGTCGACAGTGTTGCATAACTAAGTACTGCCCATTTTTGTTACTAATTTCAATCACGTTTTAACATGGTACTTATAGCAGGGTATTTATCAAAATTACCCAAAAAAGTTGTTGCTCACGTGACGAGATATATTTAGTTTGCTGCTAAACTTACACTTTAACTTCCACAGCAGCTTGCTTTTTAAGTATTCCTCCAGGATCTGACGACTTTGGAAATTCAGCATTCGGAACCTCTGGCTTTTCACTATTTGTTGAAGAATCAGTATATTCGCCTTCTTCATATTTCTCTGCTTTTTTTCTAGCTTCCTCTTCCGCCTTCTTAACAGTCTCTTCAAAAACCGCACTGAATTTCAAATTCTTGATCTGAATCTTACTCTTTGACTTATCATTGTCAACTTCTTGTTTTTTACTGTCTAATTTATGCCTCAAATCTATTTCTTGTTTAGGGGAGTCTGGCATGGGAATGAGACTAGCGTCAATGTTATTGACATCAACCCCATAGTTGTGTGGATCTTCAACTTTGATAGATACTCTTCGGTGTGGAACTTCTTTAGCTTCAATTTTAGGCTTTGGGTCCTCTTTGATATCCTCAGATTTAACACGGCCCGTCTCATTCTTAACTCTTATTGTTTCAAGATCGGCTTTGATTTTGCTGGGCGTGCCAGAACGTGAGCGATCGCGCTTCTTCTTTGATTTACTTTTTTTTCGCTTTTTGCGCTTATGAGAGTAGTCACTGTCATCCGAATCACTGCTGCTACTGCTGCGGCTTCGCTTTTTCTTTTCTTTCTTGTGTTTCTTCTTGCTTTTCTTGGATTTCTTCAAAGAAGCTTCATCTATCTTAGGAGGATCGGCATTGAAGGCACTAAATAGTTCTGATAGGATCTCGCTGGAAGATTTACTAGCTTCCTCTTTCTTTTTACGCTCCGGTGTCGTCTTTTCTCTTTTAATAAGCAACTCTATTTTATTAATTAAACTCGTCATTTTTAACCAAACAACCAAACTCACATGAAAACAACTACAATACAACCACCATTTTGTGGATTTTGACGTTTATTTTGACGTTTTGTTATTTTAATTTTTATCTTGATGTTGGCGAAAATAAACCCAACTGCACATAAACTGAGTATGTGATTTGACTAAGGCTGCATTTTCACCAGAGATATGCCAGGATCGTACGTATCGTACAGTCACCAGCACCAATATCTGATACAGCAAGCGTGCATAAATATCTGATACGACTATTTATAGCGCCGGAAAGGCGTGTCAGATATTTTTCCACGCTCCGCTGTGTCAGATATTAATGCTGGTGACTGTACCATCCCTCTCGCTTTCGTATGAAAATGGCATGAAACTTCAAAAGAAAAAAAATGAAACAATATTACCGTCAGCGGGGCGGCACGATATGAACTTCGATTTTCGAATTTCGTAGTAACCCTACCGGCTGCAGCGCCTAAGGCAGCGCCTCGAACACCGTCGTAGAGTTGCTTGTCTGTCTGTTTTTTACCGGTTGCATTTTGGTGAGTGTGCCCAGCCAACCAACGAAGCCAACGAAGGAAAATCAGGGGAAAAACTCGTGTATATGCGAATTTTGGAATTTGGCATAGTTGTAGTGTAGAGAATGATGTTTTAAACCACATTACTGATGTAGGTAGGTACTGGTCCCATTTTTTAGTTTTTCGTGAATAACTCGTAAACGCTGGCCCACAGCAAAAAATGTTCGAAGACATAAGTAAAACATAAAATTCTCAAAAAAAAGATTCTGCGCCATTTTTTTTCGGAGATCAATATTTCACGAGATATGGCGGGAAGAAGATGGACAGTGAAAAATAAGCACATTTCTTTAAGTAGGTATAGGGAGGGGTGGATATTTGTTACTCTTTCACGCAGAAACTACTGAACGAATTTGCATGAAATTTGCCATACAGGTAATAAATATTCTGGATTAACATAGGCTACTTTTGTCTTTGCCCGCGACTTCGCTCGCGCAGAATTAGTATGTAGTTTAAAACTTTGTCATCATTTTGATCCCACAGGAACCATAGATTATTTTGGAATAAAAATTATAATACATGAGTTTCCTGAGAACAGTAAATAAAACGTATTAAAAAAACGAATACTTACTGAATATCTTCATCGTTGTTTTTCGCTCCTAAAAGATGTCTCAGCCGTAGAATCTCCACTTGATTGAAACTTTCAGAATTAAGTAAGTCATCAACTACAGGAATAGAGTCGTCGGAATCTAAGCTGCTGGGTGATTCCAACGGTAATTCGTCTCCGAGTGCTTCAAAAAGATCGAGCTCAAAATTATCTACATACTTCAAGGCATTTTTTTCGAGAGTAATATCTGGGACACACGAATCATTGTGAAATATTATAGTTGTATTATCTTCATTGTCTAATCGAATAGTTCCGATTTCGAAAAGTGACAAATGAGAGCATGTTTCCTCACCGAATATTTTGAAAAGCTCGTGTTCAATGTCGTCGGCAGATCGGGAAGTTCCCATGTTATTTGAAAAACTTTAAATTATTAGGTTCTTTTAAGTCGCTACAATTTTGACAGTGGTAGCGGATATTAGATTTCAGGATTGGTAGTGAACTTCATGTCAACTTTTTTGGGAAAATACTGTAGTTTTCTCCTTGCCTTTCACAATGCATGGAGTGGGGAGTTTGTAGTTGGCAAAGGTAGCGCTGCTGCTCAAACTTGCATCAGATACCTAGTCGCTGCCGACATCCACAGATAGAGATGGAATCACTATTAGGTACTGAATAGGTACTTTATAAAGATACGTATGTTTGCAAATCGGAACGGAAGTTCTTTTTTCAAAAGTAACACAGGAGACACTTGCACACTCAACGAAGTAGAAAATCACTTGGTCGTACTCAACCGTAATAGAAGAAGGAACAACACTAAGTTATGGCAGCAGTTCTAGATGTGTCTGGCATGAAGCAAAACAAAACACTGGTCCGATCTAAATCTAACTGCAGCCAGATGGACACCATAAACCTTTCTTCGGTCGGTATCGGCATTTCCAAAAAGTACCTAATAATGGGATGCAATAAAACAGGTGTGAGCGTGAATAGGGTTTAACAAATAACGGAGAGTTAGGAAAACAATAGACTGCGTTTACGGCGGCCACATGTTGCTCTTTCTCTTTAGCGGTTACCTGAACTGGTAAAAACAATCAAAAGATAGAATTATCTGTCTGCCATTTACTTTATAATTTTAAGCAGACGTTTTCAACCTTTTTGTTTAAACGGCACACTTTTCGTTCATCAACGTTTTACGGCTCACCAATAAATAGCCAAGAGCGAGTTTAGGGTCTACGCTAGCTGAAGCGATTTGCACGAAGCGGGTAGACGCCTAGGTATTGAATAACCTAACCAGCAAAAAGTGGGAAAACCCCGAATTTGTCACTTTAAAGTCCAATATCTCAAAAATGGCTGTACCGATTTTGATGAAACATGTCTTAGAACTATTGCTAGAAAACCTGCTATCAAATAAAAAAAAGTGCATTTAAATCGGTCCACCCGTTTAAGAGCTACGGTGTCACAGACAGACACACATAGCGGTCAAACTTATAACACCCCTTTTTTGCGTCCGGGGTTAATAAAAATAAGCAGTAGAGTAGCGCTACTTGTAAGTACGAGTCGCTTGCGACGGATTTTATCCGCCACCCGCATCCTCAGGCGCGCGCCCGCTCCGTACTCCCGCGCCGCGCCAGCTGTGTACTTGTGTAGCCCCTTAGGTAAACTAAAGGGCTGCTTAGTGCAGTAAATAAAGGTAGTGGACCCAAAAGTAATTCCTCAGCCCGAAAAAACTTGACAGTATGATAAAGTATCAATAAATAAAGAGTATTGTAAAATTTTGATCATTTAATATGAGTATTGTAAAAATATCCAAAATAATAATAATAAAAAAAAATGCTCCGTTCAAACTTTCTTCAACATAGGCATACTCATGTAACGTATTGGAACAATATATGAAATATTTAAAAAATTATACCAGCAGAAATTAAATTAAATTACTAATATAAACAGATTTGAGTTTCGTCACTACTTTGAAAAAATCTCGTATCTCAAATCAATACGTGAATAAAATTGAACCTTGATGTAATGGTCATAAAGTGCACTCGGAAAAATTATCCATTTCGAGATACGAGTTTTTTTTAAAGTAGTGACGATTTTTAGCTTATAAATACCTGACTTAGGTGTTTTTTTTTTTGGATTTTTTATATTTTAGTTACGGCTCATACTATACAATAACCAAGCAAAATTTCATCGACTGAGGAATTAATGCTTGGGTCTCCACACAACAACTTCCTTCATTTACTGCACCAAAGAAATTCGAAGTTCGTGTCGTTCGGTCCCTCTTACACTTATACTATCTAATACGAGAGTGAGAGGGACGTTATGATACGAACTTCGAATTTTGAATTTCGGAGTAGGCCTGGGCATTAGAACGAAACGAAAAGGAGGCAGGTAAAAAAAGACAGTCACATTATGTCATCATTTTATTCATTTCTGGTTACCTTTGCAAGGTATGTGTTACACAGAACGGACACTACAATCTCAATGCTGCTGCGGGAAATTTCAAGTTTATTTAAAATATACAGCTCAACTGTTTTGTAGGACGGAAATATGTCCTTGAAGAATTAGGGATAGTGTTCAGAAAATCTCTCTTAATTTTATAATTTCAAAATATTTCGAAGTAGTTACTAAGGTTGACATTATTATAGATAGGTAAGTAATTAGAAAGTAGGAAAGCCATTAGCATGATTTCGTGTTGATGACTGACTTTAATTTCATAGAAAGAGCGGCCAGATGGTAGTCATAACAACTTGATTGATCACATCGGCTAACTTAATGTTAAGTTAACTTCAATCCTCAGGGTAGAATCTTCAGGCGGGTGGCCAACTCAGTCACTCAACGGAGTTTTTTTCAAAATGGCCGCGCCATCTGATAGATAGTTATAGTACATGGCGTCGATTCTCGAAAGGAACCTTCAAACCCATTTTCGAACTTTGCAAAATATTGTAATTTGAGGAACTAGAGCTACAAATTTAAGATTTGGGTTTGATTTTATCTTGGTTTTAGGGAAACTCACGTACCTACGTGTACTCATAAAATTAGTAATAACCGTGATAGTCTAAAACATTGTGTTACTTTAATGTTATCTAAGCTCCAACTTTCGAGAATCTTTGTAGAGTCATTAATACTACGATCTGACGGCTCGTCATCAGTTGCCAATACAGTTTTTTTTTATATATTGGCAACTAATCAATGTGAGTATTGCATAAATGATCACACAGTGAAGAGAATGTTCATCATGTTGTTCATTATCAAATCCTTTTCAGATAGATTAAATAATTCGAATCAAATAACAATTTGGCTTTGTATAATTTTGATTTTTTTTACAATTATTTTAATAACTGTGGAAGCTCACCGTTCTTGAGCAAAACTTGAATTTTGTCACTCGCTTTCCATTTTAAAATTAATATTCTATGCATTAATATTTCTTAAATAAATACTCAATAACCTATCCGAATCTGCCACAATAATTAATTCGTAGGAGTTAAATTCGTAAATCATATCGAGAAACTCTTTACAGCCAGTTTGAATTTTCTGTTTACTTTCTTTAAAAGATACTATTACATAAACATTTCATAGTATTTTCTTTTGATTATTAAGTATTTTTTCCCGAATAACATTGCAATTTCCATCTTAGTGCCAGTATAGTGTCAGAAAAAAAAATTGAGACGGAATTGTTTTTTTTTTTCAGTTATATTACTGGTTTAATAATACAATTTTGTAAAACAATTTGTAAAACGATCGATCGTATCCACAGCTGTACGTCTTGCCAATAAATGGTGTAAGTTAGGAAGACCGTTAAATTTTTTATAATAAGGTCCATTCTAATAAAAATAATTAACATAAGCTTAATAAATTAATTTAAATAGTATCACACGCCATCTTTATAAAAATTATAAATCGATGAATATTCATTAAATATTCGGCCCTTTCTCATCAACTAAGAACAGGCTACTGCAATTATAGTTCTAAATACAACCGTTCAGTAGAGCCAACATAAAGATTTACATTTAGTTCGTTATGTTGGCGCTCCTGCGTTCTCCAGTAACCTTTCCTACTATAATATAAATAGCAAACTTTACCAATACATAGGTCGAAATAGTTGTACATTCCCGTATTAAAATACTAGGTACCTATCTACGTTTCGTATCAAATTTTAAATGTTTTTTCTCATAACCAACAATGATTTGGAAGAGAGAGGCTACTTGTAACGGACATCCTTTCTAAGGGAGATCAAATAATTCTTAAATTATAAATAAGTAACACAAAAGCATAATCCCTTCAAATGCATTCCGCTGAGATCCTTTGATTATTAATTCAATTCAATCATACCTACTTAGTAACTAAGAGTGTTAAGACAGTTTCTGAATATTAGTAGGCAAAATGGTTTAGAGAAGGCACCGCTCCTACTTGTTTAGTAAGAAGCCATCTTAACACCCTCTCTAGTTAACTCCGCCGACACACAGCTTTACAAAATTAACTCAATATCAAACTGTCAACACAGTCCACGCCAACTGATCGTTCACATTCGGTTCATCTGTCGTCATTAACATGATCAGTAATGAGTGCTATGAAAATTTAAAATTTTCGAATGAATTGTGCAATCAGGGGTGCGATTACGGCAACCTTTCTTTCTCATGTATTCCCTTAAGTACGTTTACACTAACGTTTTATCACACAGATCATAACGGGTCCCAAAAAACCATGAGACAGAATAGTTCCGCTCGGTCAACGACAGGCAATGAAGCGTTCGCCTAAATGCTAACTATGTCAAGATACTGGAATCTTTCGAGTTGCACGCCGAGTATACGAGCGTAAGGAAAGAAGTCTTGACACGTTAGAATGATTCGTAGTGCGATCAGGTAACTATATGGCGCCAGAGATCGCAGTTGGCGGCTACGGCTCTCAGCTGCGCCGAACAAGCCTAAAGTGTCTACCAAGTGGGGGGTGGGGAGCCGTTCGTTGTCATAACAAACTGGTCAAGCATGAGGTGCCGGGGCCAAAGACGGTCCGAGCCAAAATGGGGTGAGCAGTCAAACCACCGCGTCTTCTTTCCTTTAGACTTGTTTTGACGCTCGATTTTGCATTAAGATCTCCACCGACTAGAACGTTATGACACCTTCCAGACATATCATTTGTATGAATTCTATGTGAGATAGCACCCATTGCTATAGCGGCGTCGGGTCTAACATGAGGGTGGAGATCTTATTCGTGACGACGCATTCTAGCGCGACTCATAAAGCGAAGAATCGCGAATATCGAACGCAGACGGAGAGCTCTAGCCGCTCCAATCTTAAAGCTACTACTAAAATTCTCTAAGCGATCAAAGATCGCAAGCTAAATTTGATTTCAAAAGTCTTAAAAAAATAAAATCTGCTAATGATCAACTTTTGTCCGCTAGCGGGGGCGAAGGACGGCGCGCACCGTCCTGAAACGTTTCTCGAAGCCGAGCTTGCAGTACAGGGAGCGGGACGCGTCGTTTTCCGGACGAATCACCACGAAGGGCTTGTAGCCGCGCGAGGCCACCTCCTTCGTGAGACGCCTGGCCAGGTATATGCCGAAACCTTTCCTGGAAACAGAAAACAATTCGGATCACCACTTCAAATAGGAATACGCCCCATGTTTGGAGCGCTTGCGTGTAACGATTGACGTTCACAATGTGACTAGACAATGCGGGTTAAAATTGGCTTAGAAATCCAGGCACAGAGTGATGTAAAGAAGGCGGTATCATAACTTTATTTTGCACTGGAAACTGAAAAATAGTGCCCCTTGCCACCTGGCACCCAGAGCCCCAGAGCGACCACTCCTCTCTAGCTCCCCAGGGCCGATACTATTCCTTTCTTTCTTGGGAGTTCTAGTAAACGTCACAAACTCCTGAATCAGAGGCGACTAGAATCTTGCCCACATCCAATTTAGGCCCTGAGCCGCCACTGTAAAAGTGATTTCGTCATAAGAACTTGTCGATAAACTTAGTATGATCTCTGAAAATATGACTCTCCTCACCTACGGAACTCAGGCCGCGTCTGCATCGAAAACATGGCGCCGTAATACGACTGCACCATCCAGGCGGCCAGCTGTCCCTCCACGAAGATACCATAAGCTGGCAGTTCAGCTACAAGCTTTTCGAAGATCTCGCGGCACTCGATGTCGCTGGCTGGATACAGGTCGTATACATCCTTCATGTGCTCAGGCTGAAGGCGGACTAACTCCACGTCCGGTGGCAGCCTGTGAAGGTCAAATGTGATTGAGAAAGGAGAACGCTTCGTGAAATCAAAAGGATACCGGCGAATGAAGAAACAATTTTAATGGAAGATTTAAAACCGATGAAGATATGATAAGACTCAATGAGGGATGATAGAAACAGGAATAATTCCAGTCTTTTCAAGATTACAATCATGTTAGACGAGTAAATTTAACGAGCTCTGAGTAAAAAATTCTTGGTGCAGAAACGTGTGGGAAAGAGACGAGAGACCTTAATATGTTCAAAGTCATACATTAAAGTTATTATAGAAAAAGCAAAGAGGCATTAGAGACTGTAAACACTAAACGGCACTGGGAAGAGGACTCGGTAAGCTGACGTTAAAATATTAAAAATTGTTGAATCATATTTGCCGCTAACCTAATATTTACTTGAGCATACGTAATTACACAGTCGAGCTCATACCTACCTACACAGTATAAATAAAATATTATCTTACTCCTCGGCACTGATGTCGACCGGAGGTGTATCACAGGAGTAGACATCGCCAGTAATCTTGTCATGAGCCTCGTAGACCCGTTCGAAGCGGTTGACGATGGCTTCGTGAGTGAAGTTCAGGTACAGAGGCTGCGTCAAGTCCAGGAGTACGTCCTCGGATGTCAGTAGGTCTACCAGCTCCGCGCGCTCCGATGGGCAGAAGACCGTCACGCTCTCAAATATGTCCTTGTTTGGCTGAAAGGGTGGAGTAGACTTATGCTTTAGGAGATACAACATTATTTGTTAAAGTTACTGTCTAATACAGTCCCGTAAGATCGCGTAAACTATTGCAGCGGCGATTACTGTTCTATACCGTAATTATTCAGCGCATTACAGTAGAGTGAAACCAAATAGGCAATCTGAACGGGCGAGTGTAGAACCAATAGCGAGCACATATCACATATGTTTACGACAATGGCGTTAGCCTTAACCATACTAAATTTATGTTATAGCAAGAGTTCTTAATTCTGCCAATAATAACACTCAACACCCTCAATACCTTTGTTGGCTTTGTTACTAAGCTTACATTTTTGCTGTAGAAAAATCAAGGTGTAAACTTAAAAAGGTGAAATTCTCGGAAAAGCCGACACTTTTGCGAGTAACCTCTCGACAGAAGTCTCGGCTCTGAAAAGGCGTGATAACTCGCGACTGTAGGGGATTACCTGCCTCCGCGATGTTTTGTTTTTTTACGCAGAACGTTTTTTACGTTTGATAAGCATAATGGTAAAATAATAAAATATAGTATATCTATTAAAGGCTGGCTATGAGTATGTAGATATTAATAAATGTTTGGTGGTTTTTCTATTAGTATAAGTCAGCACACTCAGTCACACTGTTAATGTAAACATGGTCCTTTGAACCGGATGTTAGTAATAAATAAAACTCTCAACGGAAAGCAAAAATAGGAGTAAAAATATGTTGAACGTAGAGATCGTCAAAATAGGAATCAAATTGGAGCGTTTCAATTCAATTTTCAAAATGTTTCTGTTATTTTTATAAAAATATAAAAGCATTCGTTTTTGTGTTCACGTCTGTAAGTAGTACCTATGAATAGGTAAATTTAATTAGTTTAACCAGTTTAAAATACAATAAATATTCTTACCGTGCTAGTGCAGCCAGGGAAATGCAGACAAATCGGATCTTCGGGCCAATTCTTCGCTACATAAAAATGGAAGTCCCACACCTTGTTGTTTCGATATGTTTGAATCGTCTGATGAAACTATGGAAGAAAACATTGTACACAACAACGATCAAGCGCAGGTAGGATCTGTACTAATATACTAAAACGGCCTGTTTTACTATATACCTATATTGATAAATTTTATGTGAACTACATAAATCTGAAGTTGTCTCGTTATTCCGACAAAACAAACCGAGCATCTCGGATTCACATAAAATGTATCAATGACCGGTGAAATAGGCCCTAAGTTATACAATACTAGCTTTTGCCCGCGGCTTCGCCCGCGTGGTATTCGGTTATCGCGCGCTGTTCCCTCGGGAAGTGTGCATTTTTCCGGGATAAAAAGTAGCCTATGTCACTCTCGGGCCCATAAACTATCTCTATGCCAAAAATCACGACGATCCATCGCTCCATTTTGGCGTGAAAGACGGACAAACACACAAATACTTTCGCATTTACAATATTAGTATGGATTATGATGCATTTTGGTCGAATTTTACTCGTAGATATTACTGTTACTACCATGATTTTTTTGCACATATCATTAAATAGGTATCAATCAAAATCAGCGCTTTTTAAACGGCGCAAACGGGTCCCTGTATGATGTTTTTAAACGGCGCAAACGGGTCCCTGTATGATGTTTTTAAACGGCGCAAACGGGTCCCTGTATGATGTTTTTAAACGGCGCAAACGGGTCCCTGTATGATGTTTTTCAGTAATTTATCGGAGTGATGATTTACGTATTTCTATGCCAAAGTACAGTTTTCTAGTGGTAAAAGTATATGAGATAAGCCGTGTATAGATGTACACTAGAGTTTACCCGGAGGTTTGCACGCGTAAACTACTCGATTTGGTAGTTACAATTGAAGTACCAGGATTTTAAAAATCTCTCCTGGGAATTCCGAAAATTTATATCGTGGTCTTCATTGAGGTTGTGATAAGAACAACTGTCCAAAATTTCAACTCTAAACCCCGAGGTGGCATTTTCAAGATTTTATCCCTATTCCTGTACCAAATTTCATCTAAATGCGTCCATCCGTTTTAGTGTGAATGAGTAACAAACATATACACACACACAAAATTTCGCATTGGTTTATAATATAATGCGAGTGTAGTGTTCTATCTAAAACAAGAAAAAAGAGACGGTATATACCTATATACCGTCTCTTTTTTCTCGTTTTAGATAGAACACTACATAAAAAAGAATCATAGAACAAGGAATCATATTTCGCGTTTCATTCAACTACACATAAGTCTAGATTCTAGGTCACAGATAATCGATAGCAAATTCCAGAGCTCAGTCTGAATAATAAAGTGTGGTCAACCCACGTTACGTTTAGACAATTAAGCAAGACCTAAATATATCAAGTCACTTGTAAAGAGAGTATTCATTGACTAAATATAGGTTGGAGAATTTAGATAGGTAATTACACTTCGACCTTGTTGAGATCCGAATTCCATGGGAAGTTTTAAGAATTCTTTATTTTTAATTTACAAGTGAGAACCTCAGTGCAAAATTTCAGTATTGTAAAGTTCAAGGCACTCGTTAGTTAGTCATTGAGTCAGGACTTCTCTTTATATTTACCAGGTGGAACATTTAAAAGGGTCAATTGCGGATAAATCTGAAATTATAAGATACTAGCTTTTGCCCGCGGCTCCGCCCGCGTGGTATTCGGTTATCGCGCGCTGTTCCCTCGGGAACTGTGCATTTTTCCGGGATCAAAAATAGCCTATGTCACTCTCGGGCCCATAAACTATCTCTATGCCAAAACGCACGTCGATCCGTCGCTCCGTTACGGCGTGAAAGACGGACAAACACACAAACACACACGCTTTCGCATTTATAATATTAAGTATGGATACTTAAAAAGATATGTTTTAAGACTTTTAAGGAACCATGTCTTCGATTTTGTGACTTTTTTGTTACGCTATTGTTGGGGAGGAGGTACGAGACATCACTTTGTTAACTTGTTTTGTTCTAGTCCTGGAAAAAGCCTTTGTTCCCTGTACATAATCGTCTTACATAATCACCACTGACAAGGCCATATTATTTCCTAGCTTAACGCATTCACTGCCAACTGACTGACTTATCTTTTTTTTATTCCACTGGATGGCAAACGAGGAAATGGGTCTCCTGATGGTAAGAGATCACCACCGCCCATAAACATCTGAACACCAGGGGTATAACAGATGCGTTGCCAACCTAGAGACCTAAGATGGGATACCTCAAGTGCCAGTAATTTCATCGGCTGTCTTACTCTCCACGCCGAAACACAACAGTGCAAGCACTACTTCACGGCAGGATTAGCGAGCATGATTTCTCAAGATCCTGGGAACCTACCTTGAGAGATTCAGGCATATACTGCACTAGAACATCGGCCACCGCAGGGAGCTCGTCTTCCGTTACCAATCGAAAGTTTTTCCCTTCGGGCACGATTTCCATCTCTGAAACAGAATGTTTTCGTGAATTTATATATTTTACGAGCAGCTATACACATGTCGAATAATCAGCGTGGGTTATTGTCTATTGAACATGTAAAGTTCAACGTCAAGGCAGCCAGTTCCTACGATATAAGGACGTTCAGAAAAGTCATATGAAAAGGTGTGGTATTAATCCCTCTCGCTGGGAAGAGCAGGCAAGGCGCCGTTCTGAATGGAGGCGCGTTGCGAGGGATAAAGTGACTGAATTTGAGTTGCAGAGGCGGTCTGATCTGGACATGAAACGTGACGCCCTCAAGGCTAAGCCACCCACATCCATCTTTTACCACTACGTTGACGATGTCCTTACGTGCTGCTGTTTGCGCACGTTTTCTAATAAAATTGGCTATTGCAGTCATTTAAGGGCACATGAATGGGCGAACAACCTTAGCCCTCTCGTCCAATAGATAGTTTTAGCACTGTGGTTTTAGTAGTCGCTGTAGCAGAAATCAGCCAGGAGCTATATACAGTTTAAAGTATTGGTGTTGTAGCACCTACGAAACGCCAGTGGCCGTGAGTGGCGCGGTCGACAGTCTGAGATGTGGGATGCGGCCGATGCGGGAAAATGATTGTCAATTATAATTGTTGGTTTGTAAAAATAGTGAACAATCTTAGGAACTGTATGCGTTTCATTATTACTAATTAAGCTTTTCTTTTAAGTTTAGGAAATCGTTGTGGTAATGGAATTACTAAAATTTCAGTGATTCCATTGCATGTCGTACTCTTTTACTGTTATTGTAATAGTGGACTTTTGTTAGTACTAAAATAGTTTCATTCATTGTTGGAATCCCATTTAACCAAAAGGCGTCCATATCGGCTCGCATACTTATTAGAAGTCCAAATGTAATGTTTGTCAGAACGATCGTTTGTCATAACTTTTTTTTCTCTGAAGCGAATAATAGTTCAGATTGCTATAAAACAAACATAACCTAAATTATAGTTTTCTATAGGATGACCATTTAAAAATTTCAGAAAACTGTAAGGTTTCAGTGGGGAAAAAATTATTACAAACGATGATTCTGACAAAAATTGCGGTATGACTAGCGAAGAGTATGCAAACTTTGACGCTCCCATCCAAATGAGCTAGTTGGCGCTCATCATATCGTGAGGAGCGTTCGAGAACATTGACGTTAGTGGATGCGATTCTACGCGCACGTCGGCTAAATTGTCTAAATCTAAATTTTCTAAATTTTAATTGACATTTAGACGGCTGATTTAACAAGTGCTATTCCATAAAGTCACGCTGACCGGCTAGATAGATCGGCTAAAATAAGAAACGTCAGATTAAATTAGCGTTGTCATTTGATTATGACAGGTGCTCATAGAATAGCAAAGTGATTTAGCGACGTCTAAATAAAATTAGGAATTTTAGCGGCCGCTGTAGAATCGGGTCCACTGTCATGTTTGTGATTGGTTATAACTAAATGAGCCAATCGTATGCAAGACTGAAAAGTCAAACAGACCTCACGATACTAACGCCATCTAGCGATACTCCGCGTGTAGGAAACCCTCATTTGGATAATTGGAACGTAATGACGGTTGCAAACGCCGTCTTAATGAGTCAATAAAGATAGCGTCTACGCTAATGTGCCTCACGTGCCCTGCGATGGGTCTTGTTAATATTTGGACAGTGCCTTTTTCAACCCCCGAGCCAAAAAGAGGGGTGTTATAATTTTAAGTTTGATGCCAACATTTGTCTGTAGCATCATACCTCTTAAACCTATGGATCGATTTCAATGCGGTTTCTTCGTGAAAATTTGTTTTCTTAGTTATGTTTCATCAGAATAAGTTTCTCGAACTATTGCCACCCTCGCTCTGGTCGGGTGGCTTAACGTCTCGTGTCTTTATTTTGTTTTAGTCCCTTGTTGAATAATCTACTATTTTAGCATCAAAATGCCTAACTGTGCTTAGTAGCATACAATAAGTCGTGCAGCATAGTCACAATACCTAATAGTGGTGTTTCAGAACGAACATGCCAATGCAAATTTAGCTTCTTTTTATCTTAACTTTAGTTTTGATGTGATGAGGTCTACGGGATTTTCAAAAATAATACTAAATTGATAAGTTGTGGGAGAAGCATAAAAAATAAGTCTTTAAAATATTAAAAAAATAAAATATTGTGATTTTTATAAACTACTGTTTATTTTCATTCTCAGATCTAAATTAAATATACTTTATTTCTTGTAAAAAAAGTTGGCAACCCTAAGTGGGAGGCCTGCCAACGCTTTTTCTTCCGGTTCGCGGTCGCCACTCGAGAACTTTTCTCCCCCAACGGTAACGTCAACGGAGGTCTATATACAACAGTGAAATGATGATGATAATGACAAATCTAGAGCTCACCGTCATCCTATGTCAAAAAATACGCTCTTAATTGTAATAATACACACGAAATGCAATTCCAAGATGACTTGAAACAGACTGAAGGCTGGTTTATCCAAAAGAAAGCTTGTAATCATCTCAGATCAGCAGGGAAAAAATCCAGGGCCATTGCTCAATAACATGTACGGGGCCTACTTTGACATAATGTGCCATACGAACCCCGGGGCAACTACAAAGAATATATTACGCTTAATACGTAATTATAATTACGTATGAGGAAGCTGTTGGTTCCGGTGACTTCTTGATTATTCTGACGGGAATGAATGATATGGACCCTAACGATTTATTTGCGAACCTTTAATTACGCAATCCAACAACTGAGTTGTACGAATATTTTACCCAATACCACGCGCCATATAAATCTGCCTAAAAGTTCATTACTTAATACTCAGTTTTGACGCATTTTTGAGACACATTTTTTATGCGACGTCTTTACGTTACCACCGGATTGTGTTCGATTCGAATCGCTTTACGGTGTAGTGTCTATTCAATTATTGGAATTATACCTTTACAGTTTACCCTGTAATGGCGGTAGTATGGATATTGGGCAAAGTTAGGCGGCGAAAGGTATATCATCGTTACCTTAATGAGGTGCATTAAATAAAATTTTGCTACAAATCACAAGCCGATTCCGCCATTGCGGATGTTTAATTCAAGATTTCAACACAGCACAAAACATAACGATACCTTTGGAGATGTTGGCGGTGAAAATCGTTAGTAAAATTGCTAATAAACTTTACACACCACAGTACCATCGTCAACTACTGAGACATAACACTTAGATCATCAAGAGGGTCCGAGCACACATTCGATGTTGACGACGGCGCTGCGTCACTACACTACTAACTCGTCAGCGCAAAAAAATAATGCATTAATAACGGTACCATCGAGGGACAACAGGTTTTTTCGGACCAAATCACTTTAGCAACCGTGTAGGTATTATGCACCAAAATATTTTTGGAGCAATGAACAAACAGGGTCTGCTCAGTGCCACAATATTCGATTTAGAAAAAGAAGGGGCACCTATAGACATATTGTGCTTGAAGTGAAACGAACATTCTACGTGGATAAGGGCAATCTAAAAATAGGTTTACTAATATCTTGCATAAAATCTTTGTGATTTGTCCTTTAGCAGAATCATCATATCACCGAATTACTTTTCGCATAATTTTTTTCTCATTCTATCATTTCTCATAATTTTGTATAGCCGAATATTAACATCACATAATATCGATGAGAATAATATTTATTTGTCAGAATAGTTGCTACGCAGAAAGACATATCTCATAATATTACTTTGCATAAGGATAATATTTTGGGACAAATGACACCAATTGACCTAGCCCCAAACTAAGCAAAGCTTGTACTAATGGATGCTAGACAACGGATAGACATGTATACATAATTATAGATAAAAATATAGGTACTTAAATATATACAAACATCCATGAATCAAGTACAAACATTCGTATTCATCAAAAATATTTGGAACTGAATCCGCAACCGTTAGCTTCATATAGTCAGGGTCACTAATAACTTAGCTATCCAATCATTACCTGCAGCAACATTGTTACTTTCTAATTATAGTGTGTACCTAATTCACACTAATTCATCCGTAAAACGACCTTGCATGCACCAAAAGCCTTACGTGTTTGTAGAGTCGTAGTGCGCTTATACTGCATGCGGACATGATGTGTTGTAGCTTAACGTACACGAGCGAGCAAGTGCATTGCGTTTGCATGCGGCATACTGCAACCTTGACCTTGTATGCATCGAAAACACTAACGGTTAGATGTTATAATTGGTCAGATACGAGTAATTTATTCCCACCGGCTACTAAATTAGTTTAAACACGATACAGTCAGTAAATTGGGATTTTGCGATTAAAATTTAATCCTGTAAGTGATATTTAAAATAAATATAATCTTATACAGTAAATAGTGTATAACCGTCTTTACTCGTCCGAGGGTAACTGACGGCACTGTCTGGAAATCAGCGCTGGGGTGTTTTTAACGCTTCAGCATTTTGCTGAGCCAGTGTCCGATTAACAACCGCAATGGAACATAATACCTTCGTGTTGTCTATTTGTGGTTATAATATAGTTGTGTCTTATGTTATGAATAATTAAATGTTTTTTTTCCCGAACTAAAAGATTTTCTTTGCTCACCCGCGACCACCGTAGTCTTGGTCGTGGTGGTTCATTGATATGGACCTCCGCAAAGTAGATTCAATAATTTTGTTTTCTTTCTTAAATTAGGAGCGGTTCAACGATGCAGATGCATTTTAGGGTTGCCAGGTGGTTGCCCCGAAAATTTAGTATTTTAATGTCTTATTCCAGTAGGTTTAAAAGTACATACCTATATGTAACCAGAGCATCTGGTATTTTTGGTGTGAAACAAAGAGCTTCCTCGCTTCCTAACTCTAAGAAATTATCGTAGCGTAACGCCGCGAAAGTAAAAGTTTGCGTAAAGACTTTCAGACTAGGTACTTAAGTAGGTAGATATTTACAGCAAATTTTTTGTCGTGACAAACATCTACAATGTAAACTAAGTAGGTACTATCGAACCAACTGAATCGTGAGCCACTGTGGAACCTTTTCGCAGAGAAAGTCGTAGTCACATCGCATTTTTTGACAAGGGAATTCATCGTGAACGTTCCACAGTGGGTCAGTGCCCTTAGTGTAAGTTTTCGGTTACAAAACACGTCACGATCGCATTCGCGTTAAAATCTCAATTTGTATGGAAACATGAACAGCGCCTCTAGCGGAACGCTTGCGATGTTCGTGTTTCCATATAAATTGAGATCGAACGCGATCGAGACGTATTTTGTAACCGAAAACTTGTTTACACTAAGGGTACAGGAGTCAATTGGTTCGACTGTAATTATGGTCAACATAAAAGCCGAACTAGTTTGTCAAAATTTCATTTTCATGTTGACATTACAGCAAGAGAAAAATTCGATTTAAATCAACATATAGAACGTGAAAGTGTTAAATTCAATGAGAATTGTAAATACGTGGTCTCTATACCTACGTGTTGCCCTTTTGCTGACGTTTATTCTGTTTACAAATTGCCTGTTAAATAAAAGCTTGTAAAAATTACACTATCATTGAAAAAAAAAAGGATAGCTGAACTACTTTGGCTACTTGACGTTTAGCCAAAATTTACTAATTAGGAACTAAAATTATGCTAATATTACAAAACAATTTTGTAAGACATCCATCACCTAACTTTAAGCTACTAGTAGGCCTTAGTTTTGTAGTCACTCAAGTCACAGTATATATATATATGTATATATGTATAAGCTAAAGCAGTATGGAAGCTACGAACAATACGATCGAAACAAGCACACTCACACTCACACTCGCGGTACTGCAGTACCGCGAGTCCCCCTTAGAGGCTGTGTAGAGCGGTACTGCAGTACCGCGAGTCCCCTCAGAGGCTGTGTAGAGCGCGCGTCTGTCTGAGTGTGCTCGTTTCGATCGTAGCTTCGTAGCTTCCATGCTGCTTGAGCTTATATATATACACTGTGCTAAAGTAATGTTAAAAGCCACATTTTTTTGTTACAGTTAGCCAAATCTTTTTTTTCATTGAAAGAACATATGTTTATGGTCCTTGACTAGAACGAAGCACGATCGTATTATTAAATACGCCGATAGCAACCGAGTAAACAGGCTCAGAAGACAAGGTTCTCGCGCAAAAGTAGGTATTGTTTAAACTCCGTTTATCTTGTCTTCAAGTGAACTGATTTATTTAATTGCAGAGAATAACAAAAGATTTGTTTTCGTTAGTTAAGATTCGTTAGTCCTTTCAAGAAGCTTTCCGCTGGATTTCAAATTACCGGTGTAAATATCTTTCCATTAGAATGAATTCGGATTGATTATTTAAGTGTCCGTCTGAAGGGTAGTTTGAGAGTTTAGGTGCCGTTAATTATGTACGATTGCTAAACTTTGCTAATAAAATCTTAATTAGGTACACTTGTTTTGGTAACTTCTAGATTAATTGTTTCGATTACAGTTGTGACTAAAATTTGACAGATGCTGATGTAACATACAATGAAAGCGCAAAGAAAATACCGGCCAAGTACGAGCCGGACTCGCGCACCGAGGATTCCGTACAAATTTATAGGTATCTATAAATATTTAGTGTCAGCAGAGTTCTTTTCCTAAGCAAAATGTACGCAGTGTGGCGTCATTTTTAGATGATTACTAAGACAGTCAGACTGACACATTAGAAATTATTTTAAAATATATGTAGAAAATGTTTTGTTTGTGGCTGTTGACACCTACAGACCAGATACATTTTACCTTGGTCTTAGACGAAGATTTTACTTTATGCACTAGAGCATAAAAAGACATTTTATGTCGCCTAAATCCAGCATTAACACGAACTTTACGAGCAGAAGTGAAAATTATTTTTCTTGCAGGCTAAATTTCCTACTCAAAACTAAACACGCCATTATATTAAAAAGTAGCTTTGGCGTTTGCGTACAACTTCCGACGCCTAACATCCGGTAAATATGTAATAAGAGCTTAAAGCCGCCTATCCGAGGTCACTCGAAAGCTTTAGCTAGAATAAAGGCTTCCATTTGATACTGATTTATATAAGTAACCGTAAAATTAAAACCAATATAAGCACTAAGTAAGTATAGGTAGAGTCATTCACGAATGACGCGTGCCGTGGTTCTTATTGCAATGTCATTAATGGCTAATTTTGACAAAATCACGCGGCTTTGTGGATGGCATTAGGTATACCTACCTATTCGTGACGTAGTACGAAGAAGTAGACTAGTCAGCTCGTCATTGCATGGTTAGATAGTTATTATGACACCACGAATCAACTGACGACCTTTTTAGGGTTCGAAAGAAAAATATGACACAGAACGACCACATTACCTATGGGAAATGTTTGGTTGTGTGTTTCACATTTGTGTCGATTTTACGAGTATTTTGGTACAGTTTACCACCACAAACTGTCGGAAATATCTGAATATGTGGTGTCTACGTTGTCATATAAATAACTGAATACGTGACGTGTTTGTTAAACGCGTAAAAATGCCATCTAATATTTTTGAGCGCGTAGCTTCTGTTAGAAGCCATGGTGGCCTAGTGGTTTGACTTATGGCCTCTCAAACAGAGAATTCGGTTTCAAATCCGAGTTCACACCTCTCGAGTTTTTCGAAATTAATGTGCAAAATTACATGTGCAAATTACATTGTGGGCTTAGTTTACGTAATATGAAGAACGCCCGTGGACAAAATTTCATGGTTATAGACTTGTCACGAGATTTTATTCGCTTTAGTGTTTATCTCGGTCCCGTAGGAATGTCCGGAAAAAGTACTACAGATGACTTCATACCTTTCTTGAAATACACAAACTTTCTTATTTATAATAGTAGGGTTACGTAAAAGCGTCAATCTGTTCAACCAAAACCAAACTCTAAACAAAACACACAAGGTTGGCTTTAATATATTATACTAAAAGCAAATATGACGTTATGTCTCGCGTACCGTTTATTGAATCAACACGACGTATATCGAAGCAGTAGTAGTGCAATCATATCGATTTGCTAATGAATGCCATGGCCGTGTGCCTTGTCACATTCAGGCCGTTATAGACGGACCGCTTTTCGACTGCACTGTAGCTGTCAACTGCAGACTGCCTTTTCCATTGCAGTCTGCAAAACAACTCGCAGACTTCCCGCTAACTCGCACGTATGGGCAGGCGGCACTTCTCTGCCCTCATAAGTCAAAAGGCGGTCGGTACCTATCTGAAAAACACTTTTGAGTCATTTATATAAGTATACCATCTGATGCACAATGCTGCACAATGGTATAAATATAATATCGGATGGTAAGTCGGAAGTGATTTTGAGGAGCTACCTCACCTTTTGCCTTAACAGGGCAGGCAGGCTTGCAGTTACGTTGCAGATGGAATGCAGTCTGCCTGTCTGTACCTAACGGCTTCTATTTAAGTTCTAAGTGGGATATATGTGAATGTGCCAAATAAGTTAGAGAGTCAAGGTAATAAATATTGTACGTGGTTTGCCCGTGAATATGATTAGCCCAATTCTTGTAAGATCGTTTAGGGTTGCCACATAATATATTAAATGATATTGTAACGGATAACGCACGTCTTAAATCGAGTTTTTAAATTTTTTGGAGAAAGGTGGTCTTTATTTTTGTTATTTTTTCCTGTTTTTGTTTTGTGAAGGTTTTGTGTGACTTTTGAGAAGTGGCGGCCGGCGGCGCAGGACTTAAATTTGACATGAGTAAAATAAACTTTGCGACGCTCTATGATGGCATACCACACATTAGACGACGCATTTTTGAATGAGCATAGAAAACCGGCGAGAGGTGGCTGGTTAGTGAATTAGCAGTTATTAAACTGGAGTGTCGAATGTTTTCGTATACTACGAAGTGGAAAAATCGAACTTCGTATCTTATGATTGGTTATTTGAAGTCTTTTTGTAAGGTGCTTTGGGGTAATTCTGTAAACGGGGTTATTCCATTTATCTAAAATTTCTCCTATACGTGTTGATGTTTAACCACTGGCAAAACTTAAATGGATGCCCTATTTACCTCTCCAGATGATGCGAGGCACTGACATCGGTTTGACGAGCAATATTTTTTTTTCGGGTCGAGCGGATTTTCATGCCAAAAAATTAAATACGAAATAACCCCAACACCACTATTTCAACTCCAAATTTGTTAATTTTACTGTCATGCCGTATAGTCTTCGTATCTTGCTGCTTACAACGACGCTTATATTATTTAATACGAGAGTGAGAGGGACGGTACGATGCGACCGGATGGCCAAGTGGTTAGAGAACCTGACTACGAAGCCTGAGGTCCCGGGTTCGAATCCTGGCCGGGGCAAATATTTGTATGATGAATACGAATGTTTGTTCTCGGGTCTTGGATGTTTAATATGTATTTAAGTATGTATTTATCTATATAAGTATGTTTATCCGTTGCTTAGTACCCATAACACAAGCTTTGCTAAGCTTACTTTGGGGCTAGGTCAATTGGTGTGAATTGTCCCGTGATATTTATTTATTATTTATTAACTTCGAATTTCGAATTTCGAATTTCGTAGTAGCCTTTTTGTTTCGTACTTGACTACTAATATGCAATCTATAGTGGCAACCCTAACTCAGTTACCTACGAGTACTTACACACGTAGGTTTTATAAATGGATGGAAATAAATGCCTTCTGAAAGGACAAACAAGACATGAAGCCCTCGCACGATTCGTGTGAACGCAAAATTTGATGTTCTGTTTTTTTTATTGACTTCAAACAAACATGAGGGGTTCGGTATATAGTAGCAATTTATATCAATTAGAAAAAAAATATCCAAATCGAAATTCAGGATCTGGAGAGTGGATCCTGGGAAAACTGAGCTTTCCTTTTAACATTTTTAATTAAAATCTGAATTATATACCTAGTATATAGATATCATCTATAAATATTGTGAATCTGTTGAAAAAAAAATACCTCGCTGAGTTTCTTGCCGGATTCTTCTCAACAGAGGTTTTTTCCGAACCTGTGGTAGATTTTTAGACGTTCATAAGTACTTGTCATAGCCTAAATTGAATAAAGAGATTTTGACTTTGACTTTGAATTATATTGGCGAGCCGCTGTAAGCTTGACCCGGAAAACATTTTGTAAAAAAAAAACAATTATGGACATTGTATAGCTGTACATTGACATGAACAAATTGGTTTAAGTATGCACGTCATTATGTAAGTCATTTACGTTGTTCCTTGTGACAAGTGCACAATAACTTATATTACAACAAAATCTATCAAAGTTACTAATAAATAAAAGCTTAACTATAATTTCTGACAGGATTTACTCGTAAGCTCTCTCTCGTAGAAAAAAAATCTTAAACACAGCACAAACAAAAGCAAATTCAGTTTTAAAACTATAAATGTAAACTCCATATCGCGTGCCAAGTCCACTTGGCAACAACAAAATCAAGAAATATGCGTGACTTGAAACAGGAAGTTGAGCCCAGCACTATTATCGATAAAAAAATTAAATTACCTATTAATTTCATATCTCCACACGCTGATGCCAGCTCTAGACGTTCGATATCAAGATTTTGCCTTTGGTTTCGCGATCTGCAAAAAAGAAAAGTATCTTTTCACTTCTCATGCTCTAAAAGTAAGTCAATATAGCCTTACAAGGCGGGAGTAAAGTGAGTACTTTAGTCCCTAGGGAGTAAAAGTAATTAATTTTTTAATTCACTTCGAGTGACTTAGATAAACTCAAACAGCCAGTTACTTGCAAAAAATAAGATTGTGTGTGGACCATTTTCATGACGCAAATGTTACGTTCTTAGTCTACGTGGTCTTAGTTCTATGCTTTTTCCGCATAGAAGGTAGCGCCACTCTATTTTTCCGTTTGTGTATGGACCATTTCGCCGGTGCTATTTTGTTAGTATCTGTATTGGTAGTATCTGTGTCTGGATGGAAAAAAATACTTACCGTGAAAACTTTGAAATTGTTGTAGAGCGTAAATCGTAAACGATTAAAATAAATTGATTATTCTCACAATGTCATCAAGTGATAGTGAAAATTATGATGTTGACCAAAGAGTAATAGACTTAATTGATAATCTTTTGCCGCCGAAATCTAGAAAGATTTATTTTTATTTTTTGTTAAATCTTTTTCTACTAAATTGACTATTTTTTCTCGCAATCGAAGTGAAAAATAGAGTTTTCACCGCGAGACTAAAAGTCAATATAAACCCTCGGATAAATAGACACCCTCGCTAAAGCTCGGGTGGCTAACCACCTCGGGTATATATTGGCTTATTTTAGTCTCTCGATAAAAAATATACTATTGATACTTGGCATTGCTATGCCTGGAAGCGAAAACCCATGCACGTATCATTTGAATCATACAATAATACAATATGGACAGGCATGCTTAATTCTCTTTTCGTTAAAAGGGAACACCAAAATAAATACTTAAAATATATACCTAATGGTATAAGTTTTCGCAATTAGATATGTATCTACCTAACTACAGCTTTAAAATTCTTGAGACAAACATGCAAAATAAAATGTAGCCATATACAGGGTGTCCCAGAAGTACCACGTCACAGTGACACCAGAGGTAGGCCAGCTCAAGACGCACCTAACCAACCTAACATGACCCCAGTAAAAGTTGCACGGTTTTCGAGTTATTACCGAAATAAAGATTTTTGGGGATACTCCCCTTTGTCTTGACATTTTTAGTACCAGCATCGGCTTGAAAAGCTTTTAATAACAGTTTTTTATGTGTATCGAATCTTGAATAGTTACTTCAGAAGTGCAGTGTGTTATTTTGTCAGTAACTTCCCTAAAATGCTGAAAACAGCTTCATTAATCTTAATTAAAGTTGTTTCAAAAACATGAATTTCAAGTTTAACCATCTGCCATGAAAAAAAATTACTAGAAATGAAACAAAGAAATAACGTAAATAAATTAGGCATGTTATGCAGATTTAGAAATGGTATAACACATGTACCTTACTTCAAGAACATTAGGCATTCTTATCACTTTGCTGATACCGCAAGCCGTCACTGTTAAGTAAAAACATGTTACATTACTAATTTATTGAATCGGGCGTTACTTTGCCGAGGTCCATATTAATGAACTAAAACAATCACCTACTTTGCTCACCCGCGACCTTATGATAGCTACGTTTATACTAGAAATGTGTGTTCATTCAGTTCCTCCTCCTCCACACTGCAAAAGTACAGGGCAGTTCGAAGGACTCGCGCTGCTAGGTAGACTTAACACCCCACACTTCAGTCTACTTGTGAACTCGTGACCACGGCCACTGTAATGTTGCCGAAACGTCGAGGTAAATATTACTCGTGTGTGTTAGCGTGATAAGTCCCGTTGGTAGTATTTTGACTACGAATGAAAATCACGAAAGTTTAAAACGATAGATAATATTATTTGGTTAACGCTATAATCTGGACATCTTTAAGTGTACGAACCTTGGATGGATTGGTCAACTGGGACCAATTTTATGGCCACTGCGTTCCCCGGATCTAAACTCCCTAGATTTTTTTTATTGGGGATGTTTAAAATACAAAGTGTACGCGAAACCAATGTTGATGTTTTTAACCACCCACGCAAAAAGAAGGGTGTTATAAGTTTGACCGCTATGTCTGTCTATCTGTGGCACAGTACCTCTTAAACGAGTGAATCGATTTGAATGCGTTTTTTTTTATTGAAAGCAGGTTTTCTAGCAATTGTTCTTAGACGTTTCTATCAAAATTGGTTCAGCCGTTTTTGAGATATTGAACTTTGAAGTGACAATATTGGGGGTTGCAAAAACTTTTTGTTGGTTAGACCATTAATTGACATTTTTAACCCCCGACGCAAAAAGAGGGATGCTGTAAGTTTGACCGGTATGTGTGTCTGTCTGTCTGTGTGTCTGCCTGTGCCACTGTAGCTCTTAAACGTGTAAATCGATTTGAATGCGTTTTTTTTATTTGAAAGCAGGTTATATCCGGTTCTTTATGATCCAGTCCTAGCCTTGAAAAGGGAGACAAACATTAATATTTAGCCTTCGTGCATTTGGTAAAACAATAGTATCAGATATTAGATGAGCCATCGCTTTACACAGCATTTTTGTACCACTTAGCAGGGACTGCTTCCGGAGTTCCAGTTTTAAGTTGGTTCGATAGGGCTTCGCTAAAGTGATAAGAATATCTAATGTTCTTGGAGTAAGATACATGTGTGATACCATTTCTAAATCTACATAACATGCTTAATTTATTTACGTTATTTATTTGTTTCGTTTCAAGTATTTTTTTTTCATGGCAGATGGTTAAAGTTGAAATTCATATTTTTGAAACAACTTAAATCAAGATTAATGAAGTTGTTTTCAGCATTTTACGGTAGTTACTGACAAAATAACACACTGCACTTCTGAAGTAACTGTTCAGGATTCGATACACATAAAAAACTGTTATTAAGAGCTTTCCAAGCCGATGCTGGTACTAAAAATGTCAAGACAAAGGGGAGTATCCCCAAAAATCTTTATTTCGGTAATAACTCGAAAACCGTGCAACTTTTACTGGGGTCATGTTAGGTTGGTTAGGTGCGTCTTGAGCTGGCCTACCTCTGGTGTCACTGTGACGTGGTACTTCTGGGACACCCTGTATGTGCCAAATATCAGGTCCCTATAGAAGCTAACCGTTTTAAAAATATCTCTTTTATTTCTTATCGAGCAAGAATTTCGGAAAATTCTTTCTTTATAAACCCTTTAAAGAAATACAGGGATTTTATTTGCAGTGGACCTGCAATGAGGGTTTTCACAGAGGCGAAATATCTCTAGATGGAGTTAGTATCGTAAGGTCCGTTTGACGTTTGCTTGCGATTGGCTCATTTAGTTATTTAACCAATCACGAGCAAACGTCAAAAGGACCTCACGATAGTAACGACATCTAATGATATTTCTCGTCTGTGAAAACCTTTATTAGAATTTTATTTTTTACTCAGGAAACTACCAAATTATTGCCTTGCGAAAATAAAAGACAATTGCTAACCCTGTTTAAAGTAATGTTTCAGTGTAACACTTTAACTTTCAATTGTTCTGTTGTGAAAAACATATTACTCATTCATTACCTCTTTTCCGAACTTGTGGTAGATTTATTTCAAAGTTTTATAAGTGTTTGTAAAGGCTAGATGATAAACATTGTGGACTTAAATACTTATTGACTTTGTCATGTTTGAATTTCAGTAATGGGGACCTTTAATAAAGTGTAGAATGGTCCCATCGTTGAACGAACAATAAATATTAGATTAACCTGTATCATATTAAACGGTATTATCAAGGATAATCAAATGTAAACCTCAGTATTATAGTGGACGAATCAATTGCGTGACAAACTCACGTTAGCTAACGGATTTGTGAATAATGTAGTCGAAGATTGACCCGGGCGTGGTAACTTGATAAGTTTAAGCCGCCAGTTACACTATAGGTAATTTTATAAGTACCTTTTATTTGTAAATGAACTAAAATGATTTCTTTGCTCACCCGCGACCTTAAGATAGCTAAGTCTATGCAAATTATGCGTGTTCATGCAGTTCCTCCACCTCCACACTGTAAGAACACACACAAATTACACAAACCCATCTATCACCACCACCACAACACACTGACGCGTTTCGAACTCAACCAGAGCTCATCTTCAGAGTGACACAACCGTACACCATGCTACCAGTTGTTAGACTAACAAACCACCACCACTGTTTTAATTTGCCAAACAAAACAAAAAACTACCCGCAAAATATTAATAAATTTTAACTATGCTACAAAACTACCTTGATTTTTTAATTTTTATTTATTTTTAGTCAAGGCATGTTTTACTAACTATCGTTGCTAAAATTAGACCCAAGCCGTAGCAAGGGAGATGACACTAAATTTATTTGCTCATTAATAATAGACCCCATACTATTGTACCTAATTATCTCCATACATTCTAACACGTCGAGACGAAACCCCTTATCACAGTAATGCAACACTTCATACGAATCTGAGTCTGATATTGAATGATTTAATTCTAACAGATGCTTGGCAAAATTAGATCTATCAGGATGTTCGTTCCTATATGCCGATACATGCTCTTTAAACCTAGTATTAAAACTGCGCCCGGTCTGACCTATATATACCTTACTGCAGTCATTACAAGTGAGCTTGTATACACCCGATTTAGTTCCTTTATCCACCTTCTCTTTGTGGTTACAAAGTTTAGAGTACAAAGAGTTGTTAGTTTTAAAGGCTACATTAACATTGTTTGATTTTAAAATGTCATGTTAATGTAGCCTTTAAAACTAACAACTCTTTGTACTCTAAACTTTGTAACCACAAAGAGAAGGTGGATAAAGGAACTAAATCGGGTGTATACAAGCTCACTTGTAATGACTGCAGTAAGGTATATATAGGTCAGACCGGGCGCAGTTTTAATACTAGGTTTAAAGAGCATGTATCGGCATATAGGAACGAACATCCTGATAGATCTAATTTTGCCAAGCATCTGTTAGAATTAAATCATTCAATATCAGACTCAGATTCGTATGAAGTGTTGCATTACTGTGATAAGGGGTTTCGTCTCGACGTGTTAGAATGTATGGAGATAATTAGGTACAATAGTATGGGGTCTATTATTAATGAGCAAATAAATTTAGTGTCATCTCCCTTGCTACGGCTTGGGTCTAATTTTAGCAACGATAGTTAGTAAAACATGCCTTGACTAAAAATAAATAAAAATTAAAAAATCAAGGTAGTTTTGTAGCATAGTTAAAATTTATTAATATTTTGCGGGTAGTTTTTTGTTTTGTTTGGCAAATTAAAACAGTGGTGGTGGTTTGTTAGTCTAACAACTGGTAGCATGGTGTACGGTTGTGTCACTCTGAAGATGAGCTCTGGTTGAGTTCGAAACGCGTCAGTGTGTTGTGGTGGTGGTGATAGATGGGTTTGTGTAATTTGTGTGTGTTCTTACAGTGTGGAGGTGGAGGAACTGCATGAACACGCATAATTTGCATAGACTTAGCTATCTTAAGGTCGCGGGTGAGCAAAGAAATCATTTTAGTTCATTGATATGGACCTCCGCAAAGTAACGCCTGATTCAATAAATTTTTTATTTGTAACTTTTAATATAAAGTCCTTGTTTCACTTTCATTCATCGTTCACCGTTTCACTTTCGCGGGGACACACAAAATTATTGTGTTATTTCATGTTGATTTATTATTATTATTATTTTTGGTTTATTCCTGTATAAATTTTGTTGTATATATGTGTCTTCTGTGTTAGTGAATAAATGTCTTCTTTCTTTCTTTGTTAGCTTAGTGGTTTGACCCACAGCCTCGCAAGGGTTTGAATATTCAAATTTCTTTTTATATTTTTTTCTTTCTATATTCAAATGGCTAGATTTGATGTGCATGCATGAAAAGATTGATGAACGTAGAGGAAGCGAGAGTTGTATGCCAGAATCGTAGCAAGTGGAAGGATGTAGTCTCTGCCTACCCCGTTGGGAAAGAGGCGTGATTTTATGTATGTATGTGTATGTAGATTTGATAAAGTAAGATTCGATGATGAAAATATTTGAACCGAATCTAACAAGCACACACAAGCACGAACAATCTAACAAGATAGCAAATTGTAGCTAACGAGCTACAATTGCTATCAACAGCTATAATAGTACTTGCCAAAAAATTATAAAGTATTTTCTTGGTCAAGTTTACTAAAATTGCAAAGACTTATAACATTAGGGTAGACGACCGAATTTCTCAAAGTCATAAATGAAATATTAATATTACTTACGAGTAACTTCTAAATTCAGTTAATGAATTGCCTGACCTTAAGTCGTTTCTTGTGTAAAAATTCAAGATGAAAACTTGATATCAAACTGAAAGTTCTTAGAAAATCAAAAACTGAGCAAACTAGCAAGTTATTAGTTTTATTATATCTTTTCAAAATAGTGTCCATTCACATCAATACACCGCTGCATCCGATGGAACCACTGAGAAAAGCACTTAGCCCAGTCGTCCATAGGGGTCTCTTCGACGGCCTTTTGAAACGCACCCACTGCTTCCTCGGTGTTCATAAAAAGTTTTCCTCGAAGTTTTTCTTTTATTTTCGGGAATAAATAAAAATCGCAAGGTGCGAGGTCGGGGCTATACGGCGGTTGACCCAGTAATTCCACGTCTGACGTCACTAAATAGTCGATCGTTCGCCTGGCGGTGTGCGACGAGGCGTTGTCGTGGTGAAGAAGGATCCTACTTCGAGGTCGCTTCTCCCAAACTTTTTCCAATACAAGTGGCAAACAATTGTTAGTGTACCACTCTGCAGTAACTGTTTTTTGATCTTCTAAAGCAATTGTCGCATAGTGACCTGTCCTTCCGAAGAACGAGGCCACCATCTTTTTTCCCACGCTTCGACCTCTCTTCACTTTAGTTGGCAACTCCTCGAAAGGAAACACCCATTGAGCAGACTGTCTCTTGGTTTCTGGATCATAACAGTAAACCCAGCTTTCGTCACCCGTAAGTATGTCGAAAACAGCATTTGAGTCACCTCCGTTAAATCTTTGAATCATTTCACGGCACCAATCAACCCGACGGAGTTTTTGGGCCTCGGTCAAATTATGAGGTATCCACCTCGCACAAAGCTTCCTGACCGCTAAATGTTCATGGAGGATTTTATGCACTTGACTCATACCGATGCCTAAGCTTGTCCGAATCTGCTGATACGTCACTCTTTTGTCAGTCTCTATCATACGCTGCACAACACTGATGTTATTTTCAGTCGTCGCCGTAGAAGGCCGTCCCTCACGCAGAACGTCGGTGAGATTAGTGCGACCACGTTTAAACTCATTAAACCAGTTGTAAATGGTCGCACGAGATGGAGCTTCATCATGAAATGCCAATCGAAGTCTATCATAGCTTTCTTGTTGACTTAAATGACATCGAAAGTCATAAAAAATCATTGCACGAAAATTTTCGCGAGTTAAATTCATGTTGACGTGACACAGACAATTTTCAATTTGCCGCCAAATCGTAAAACTAATGACAGATGAATGAAATACATACTCAATAATATTGGCAAAGAGTTCCATTTTCAAAATTTAAACTTACTTTTTTATTATATTGTTTACAAGTGGCCAGTTCTAAAAACTTTCAGTGTCGCCCTCGTAATTCGAGTAGAACTTTATTCTAACAAGATTAAACATATCTTTGTGCGATGGTTAAACCTACCTCTTTAAATAAATAAAAATTGTATACCTACCTACTCAAAGTAAAAAAATTATTAAAATTATAATTATTGTATCCATTCATTCCAAATAATCAAGTTATATTATAAATATTGACTACAACAATCCTATTAATTAAGGATTAGTGGTTAATTAATGAAATGTACGTGTATTTTTTTATTGAAATAAACAGCTTTAATTTTAATTTTTATTCCAGTTAGTATTTTAAATCAATTTAGTAGAAATATCAAATTGATTACATGTTTTTATTTTTCCAAATATAAGTCAAGACTTTTTTATAAACTTAATTTTTTGTTATTCTCAATTTGCATGTCAAATTTAATAAACACGTTTTGCTTCGCAGATTTTTGATTTTTACTGAGAGCAACGGGTTTATGTGTGACCGGTTCCTCTCTAGGAAAAAGTTTTAATACAAGCTTTTTCTTTGTTATTGTCATTCGAACTACGTTTCAAGTTGAGGCCATTAATCTTTGAAGAGTTCGGTCTTGCGAAGAAAATCCTGGCCGGATCACCAAAATTTCAGTGCAGGTTTATTGTGTTGTCACCGGACTTCAGTATGCCAAATTTCAGCTCAATGAGGGTTTCTTGACAAGTGAAATATTGCTAGGTGGAGTTAGTATCGAGAGGTCTGTTTGACATTACAGTCTCGCTTGTGATTGGCTCATTTAGTTATTTAACCAATACGCACGCAAATACATACGCATAGTACGTGACGCAAATAGCAAAGTTGTCAAACGGACATTACGACACTCAATGAGCTTCTACATACTAGATTGGCAGTTTACGGCACTGACGTGGAGCCACTTCGAATATGCCTGCAGGCATATCTGACTTCAGTTGCCTGCTTGACATTAAGTGAGCGTGACGTCTCCGATAGTTTTTCAAAATGGTGAAATGTGCCGTTAAAAATTGTGTTTCACGGTCCGAAAAGCATAATAAAGCCAGTGGCATTACTTTTCACACCTAAGTTTGCATAATTTTGATCATACTGACTAAAATTACATCAGAAAATAAAATAAATACATCTTGCATTATTTTTTCCATCAGTGTTACCAGTAAAACGATTATAATTTTCCCACTTTTTTGGGGTTTAGTTAATGAAAGAATGAATGACGGAAGTGTGCGCCAGTAATACCTGGGTGTTTCAGTAATAAAATTTCGGCAGACTGTAATATGCTCAATCATTTCGAAAAGTAGATTTTATTATACTAATTAACTTTATTTCATCATCGTAATGTGTAATCATCTTAAAATAGTATTAAGTTAACTTAGAATGGTCTTTTTAGGGTTCCGGAGCCAAAATGGCAAAAACGGAACCCTTTTAGTTTCGCCATGTCTCACTGTCTGTCTGTCAGTCTGTCTGTCCGTCCGTCCGCGGCTTTGCTCAGGGACTATCAATGCTAGAAAGCTTTTATTTCTATCTTCATACCTTTTTAATATCTTACATATTTATTATTTACTAGCTTTTTAAATAAAAAACTAGCCAAGAGCGTGTCAGATACGCCCAAGATAGGGTTCCGTAGCAATTACGAAAAAAATCAAGTAACATTATGTACGTTATAACAAAATTAAAACACTTACTCGTACTACAGTCTTAAAATCTATTGCTAGAAAAAGAGCGTATCTTCACGGCACTTACGTCCTATTGTTGAGAAGCGCAGTTTTTCGGAAATAACTCGAAAACGGTATATCCGATCATGTTGAAACCAATTTCCGTTGAAAGTATTTATTAAGCGTTACCTTCCCATATTTTTTGCATATTTTGGGACTCAATTTTTGCTCAAAAAAGTTTTTGAGAAATCTTACTATCTTTTCTAAAGAGCTGTCGAAATACGTGCCACACGTTGATGCGAGTTAATTTTTTTTTCGTCCTTTATGTGTATGGAGGGCACCCCTGTAAATATTTATTTTTGTAATTTAACTACAAAACTAAATAGCGGCTTTGACAAGACATTTGTACTCCAAATTTCATTGATATACTCTTGTAGTTTTTGAGTAACATGCCTGTGACATTCCAACGGACGGACAGACAGACAGACGGACTTGACGAAACTACAAGGGTTCCGCCTCCGCCATTTTGGCTCCGGAACCCTAAAAACTGTAAATTATTCATATCAAAATCCGTTTACTATTTTTTTCTAAATATTTTTAATATACCGTGTACGTGTACCTTCCGTTACAGTTTTATAATAGTATAGACTGAAAATTTATTAAATTCTGCTCACAATATACAACATTAATCACACCAAAACAATTACATACATTTATTCATTTTGGGGGAATTATTTCTCACCACTGGCAACTCTGTCCATTTTCACGTCAGCAGTATTATTGTCTCACTTCAACGGTGATTAGTTGATTATTGGAAGAAACGAGACAAATATAGTTTACTTTGGCATAATGTATCGGTTTCAAAGCTACGTCTTTCACACTATCAAGTGGCGACACATATCTGAGAATCGTTTGTAAGACGTTGCTGCTCTAGTGACATATAACATCATTGACGACACTACTGCCAACTAGTGACTAAAAGCAGAGTATGTACACCGCCCTGCATAAGTGGATGGACACCTTGCGTTCTATAATCGCTTGCACACGAGAGGCGGCGATTTTGTTAGTTGTTCACCACAAATGCACTAGATGGCGCGCTTAATGCACGGTATGAATATGATTGATATTTTGTCCTCATAATTGGTATGTGCCGATGGCTCAGTTGATCGGCTGCTTAGAAAAATTCTTAAATGAACCCAGGTTCGTATCCTACAGTTCAGAATTAAGTTTTCGTTTTTAGTGTTTTTTTTTTTATTTATTACTTTATATTTTAATTTTGTAGATAACTAACATGGAAACAAAAAACAATCTGAAAAAGGATAAGGTTGCAACAAAAATAATACACGTTTTGAAGTTTAAAACATAAAAAATTTTTATTCCTAAAACAATATTTCTATTCATTAAATATGGCAGTGCTGTTATTAATGTTATACTAAATATTATTATTAATTAAATAACTGAAAACCAGAAAGTAGTTTACTCAGAATCCAGAGTAGAATCGATTACACGATGTTTTAAATCAGGTTGTGTTTGTGCCCAGTCTAAATATTACGAATGCATACGCCAATTAAAAATGTTTTACGAATGTTTCATACCCCTTAGATAATTTAATACCTACTGGCCGTTTGGCTGTCAGTTTGACTTTCTTCTAAATCTGGTATTACAAATTACAACTGTAAAGTTAGAAATGAAGTAGAACTACTGATACAATTATTTTAAGAAATAATGAAGGTTTTCAAAAATAAACGCAAACAACTAACTTAAAATAAAATACAAAAATATTTTCGGGGTGTCGTGTGAGGTTTTTAGTTATTTAATTAGCACTTGACCAAAATTTGTATTTTAAGATTTTATTGAGGTATTCGCTTAAGTATTCATTTCCGTTTCTGGAAAGAGGATTGAAGCGACCACAATAAAAAAAATGAATTTGAAAATATATATATGTGAGACCGGGTTATCATAAGACTCGTAGGCGTTATTATAAGTTATATATATAAACAGTGAAGTTTTCTAGTTTTAAACATAACAATAATTTATGGCGTAGATCCACTGTTAGTGTGTTACTGACAGTTATAATAAGATTACAGTCGTATTATATTGAACTTTCACACTTATCTCACAAAAAAAAAACTATTAAGGCATTGGTAATTAAATGTTTTGTTCATAATAATAAAATAATTACTTTTCGTAACAAAGTGATACTACAGGATCATAAATAAAGATAATTATTTTGGTTTCTATAATACTTTTATATAACATGATTGTTTGAGTATATAACCCGGTCTACACGTAAACTATCAATTTTATTTTAATAACTAGTTTAACCACCATGATTGTCGATAACTGCTTGCAGACGGGAACACATAGATGCAACTAGATTTTCACACAGATTAGACCCGCGAATACTGTCCCATATTTTTACACAGTGAGCTTCTAACGTTTCTGGAGTTCGCTCATTTTAGTTATCTCAACGTTGGACAATAAGACCCCATATATTTTCAATGAGATTAAAATCCGGTTATCTGGCAGGACAAGAAACTACTTTAATATTATTTTTGTGTTGATCAAACCAGTCTTGCATAATACGCGACCGGTGTATTGAGCAGTTATCTTGCACGAACGTTATGCACGGCACTTGTTCTTCTGGATAAACAGTGGGCAACATGGTCTCCTGAAGCAAACTGGCATAATCACCACCGTTCGCTCGACTGGGTATTCTAACAAGTTCTCCCGGATCAGCGGCACTCATCCATCCCCATGGTTGACGGTTATACGACCAGATTCCATGTTGGGCACTACGAGATCACCGTCGTTTCGCGTAGGTATTGTTTCGAATAGTATCTAGGAGTCGTGGTCAAACCGATCTTTGACGATGCAGCAAAAACCGCCGAAAAGGTATTCGTCTTGATATCGTCGTATCCATAATATAACTGTTTTTTTCTGTAACAATATAAATAAACATGAAATAATGTAATGTAAATATAATTGTAGTAAAAAAAAATGGTAGGATAAACGTAAAAAAAACTCACATCAACTCCAGTTTCTCTAGAAATTTCTGAAATAATTTTTACTTCTTTATATAAATTCATTTTATCACACCTTTTAATCATTTCAACATTGCGATGAAAACTAATCATTTTAAAGAATAACTACGATAGTAAGCAGATTCAACTTGAAAGAGACAATGGAACGAGAAGTAGGAACAGCTGAACAAGTAGGTAGCAAAGTTTAAAACAAAGTAATAAAAACAGCCTGGTAGTTTGAAGATCTTCAGTCTACCCTCTTTAAGTTTCGTAAAATATGACTTACCGATTAATTTTAAGGCGACCAGAGTTATAGATCCAATTTTCATGACTTCAAATAACAGATCAGTGGCTGAGTGGTTTGAGAGTGCTCCGACAGAATCGTATGTCGCGAGTTCAAATCTTATGAGGCGACGATATTGAGTTTGTGTTTTTGTAAATTTACTGCTTGGAGATAAGTAAAGTCGATGTTTCGATGATAAAAACAAGCAACATATTATGGGTCTCCGTAAAGAAAACAATAATATTCTCCCTCTCACACACTTTCGCACAATACGAAAGAGACAGAAATGTCGTTACACGAAGGTAGCATCTCACGGTGTCCCACCCTGGCAGCTGGCAGGGACACATGTTTAGCTGGCCACGAGAGTTGAAGTGAATGATTATACACACAATTACAACATGTGTAATGGGCAGTAGGACGTTGAAATTTGTCTTTCTAACATGAAGATAAAATAAATATTTTTTGAACCCTTAAAAAATCAACAAACTAGCGCCATCTAGCGGGATTTTGGTAAACTAACAAGTTAGTAAATAAGTGAATTCCGCTAATACACATCGAACACATAGATGGCGCCGTTTCTCGCGTCAGACGATTATGATTTGGCATTGTCCATCCACTTTTGCAGCCTATAGTATATAAGCTAAAGCAGTATGGAAGCTACGAACAAATCGCGCAATGCAGTACCGCGAGACCCCCTTACAGGCCGTGTAGAGCGCGCGTCTGTGTGAGTGTGTTGGTTTCGATCGTAGCTTCGTAGCTTCCATACTGCTTTAGCTTACCTATATATATACTAGGTATGCTACAACTCTAATTGGAATAATCCTCTCAAAACGAATAGACTTTTCTGAAACCAAAATTTTCTTTTATTTCCTTTTTATGCTGCCGTTGCGGTGAACGGAATGTTCAAACCGTATCTATGTTATGTGTATCAATTCGCGTATGACATACAAACGTACAAATCAATACAGGAAATGGTTGTGTATTCATAAGTTTCATAGCCAAGAAAACATAAACTGAATAGACTATTTCATGGTTTCCATGTCATGGGGTATTTATGGAAATATCATGGGTTTGTAATAATGATCGTCATAAATGCATGTTGGTTTGCGGTCTGAAGTAGATGTTACGGGACAAAACACGCCAGAGATATTATTTACATATAAAATAAACCTTAAGTACCACTACCATGAGTTTACAGTGACTGTACTCGATAGGGACGGCGTAAATTATTTGTATGAGTAATGATTAAAAGCCGTGGTGGCCTAGTGGTTTGACCTATCGCCTCTCAAGCAGAGGGTCGTGGATTCAAACCCCGGCTCGCACCTCTGAGTTTTTCGAAATTCATGTGTGGAATTACATTCGAAATTTACCACGAGCTTTGCGGTGTAGGAAAACATCGTGAGGACACCTGCACAAACCTGCGAAGCAATTCAATGGTGCGTGTGAAGTGCCCAATCCGCACTGGACCCGCGTGGAAACTATGGCCCAAGCCCTCTCATTCTGAGAGGAGGCCTGTGCCCAGCAGTGGGACGTATATAGGCTGGGATGATGATGATGAATGAACTAAAATAATTTCTTTGCTCACCCGCGACCTTAAGATAGCTAAGTCTATGCAATTATGCGTGTTCATGCAGTTATGAGTCTAACAACTGGTAGCATGGTGTGTGGTTGTGTCACTCTGAAGATGAGCTCTGGTTCAGTTCGAAACGCGTCAGTGTGTTGTGGTGGTGGTGATAGATGGGTTTGTGTAATTTGTGTGTGTTCTTACAGTGTGGAGGTGGAGGAACTGCATGAACACGCATAATTTGCATAGACTTAGCTATCTTAAGGTCGCGGGTGAACAAAAAAATTATTTTAGTTCATTGATATGGACCTCCGCAAAGTAACGCCTGTTTCAATAAATTACTTATGATGATGATGATGATCGAGTACGGTCATTGTTAACTAATGGTAGTGTTAAAGGTTTGAGTTTTCATACTCGTTTAGATAAATCTGAAACAATTTAGGTTTTCATGTACACGCAGTGAAAATATGGGAACAAACGATGGCCACGTTGTTCAGGTAAATACGCCATCTAGCGGTTTCCAGAAAACCTTTATTCTATCTACAAATTGAAGCTCTGAAACGACAGTGCCGGTAAGCCCGAGAAGCGGCTGATCATTCAAATTAGGAACGCAATGGCACCAATGTGGGCAATGAGAGGCAAGTGCTACGCGCCACTACGGCTACCAACTCGTAGAGGTAACTCGTAGACATGCTACGAATAATGAGAGGAGTCGTAGCGGTAAATTACGGTAGCATCGCACAGGGTAACTGTCTTTGTAACTTTCGTAGAAGCGTATTGTCTATTGTCAAAGGTTTTTCTTTAGTGGCATGTTGTGTTTAAATAACTGGACAAAATTATGCTGACGCTCAAGATACCAGGAAACTCAAAAAGTTAGTTTTAGCTCTTGTACATACTATCCCTATCCACATTTACAGAATAATCAACCCTGTCTGTGACTGAAGCACGTAATCAACTAATAATATAAACTTTCAAAATATAGTATATTATCATCATCATCATCATATTTCCTACATTTCGTCGGAAGTAGTATTTTGATGAAATATACTTCATTTTAAAAATAATGCTGTAAGCATAATATGGTTGCTATCCTCCTCTTTTTACTTGTGTATTTTAATCCGCGGTTTTCTTTACGTGCTATCTTTATTGAACAACTTTTCAAATAAATATTTACTTGACTAATACAAAAACAATTACAAAACTAAAACGATTTATAAACTAAACTAAAAGAACCCCAAGACACTAGCAGCATTACCTCTCTGAACTGTTATAATTCGCGATTTATAATAAAAAAAAATATAGAATCACAAAGGCGCTTCTTAATGCTGAACCAAAAACAATTCTCTATGGTAAGGTACTGTATCGAAAAATTTCTTCAAAGTTCTATAAGAGAACTGGAACGAGTTAAAAAAATAATGACGTACCTACCCAATTTAACCTCGTTCACTTTTGTGAACGAGAGCATTTGCAGTACTTACTGTTTTTTTTTAATTAATAGGACTCGGGCTGCTCTGCTGTTACCTGATTGGGTGAAATTTATGCCTGGCCATTCCATTGTCTTGTGAATCGTTAAAATATTCGACACTTGGTTAAACATAGAAAATTAATTCGGACCATGTTTATCTCATTTTTGTGTTTTTGCTATCGTTAGTGTTGGTTGATATTCAAATTGATTGGAAGACGATATTTTATTCAAACGATATTTCATAGAAAATTTAAATTAATGAATAAATGAAAAATGATAAAAATAATAATTTTTTTGTTGTTGTTTGTTTTAGTTTATTAGTTTGACATCTAATAGCATGGTATACGGTTGTGTTGCTCTAAAGATGAGCTCTGGTTGAGTTAGAAACGCGTCAGTGTAATGTTGTGGTGGTGATAGATGGGTTTATGCGATTTGTGTGTGTTCTTACACTGTGGAGGTGGAGGAACTGCATGAACACGCATTATCTTGCATAAACGTAACTATCATAAGGTCGCAGGTGAGCAAAGATTTAGTTCATTGATAATGGATTAATTTATTTGAAATAATTTATGTTCTTTTTTAAGAACTAAGTTTACTTAAATGCCTACAAGAGTAATATGAGAATTTTGCGGGATAATTTACTTTGATTTTAGGATGTTTCTGAAATTCCATATTTTTAGACTTTCAGTCGTGCACTGTAGGTATATAATTATTGTATAATTAGGCCTGAAAATGTAATAAAACCTTATTTAGCCCACTCAGAAAAATAAGTCTAGTCATAAGTACATGACTTTAACGATAATTATGAAATTATTGCATAAAATTATTGATAGTTGTTCGAAAAGATTGTGCTTCAAAATGTGCTCATTGGATGCAGTGTTTGCCGCCGAATGTGTCAGGTAGGTAGTATTCCTAAATAAAAAAAAAACTCTAACTCACACAAGTGTAACTCACACATACGTGATTCGCTCACGTACGCCGTATTGCGTGTGAGCGGTTGCCAAGGGTTGCCAAGCGTCAGTCGGTCTAGTTGCCACTGCAGTGCCATCGATCGTCAAACGGCTGGTATGAGAACTGGGGTCTAGCTTAACACATTTATTGGCAAACCTATCACATTCCTAGATCAAGAGTATCAACATCAACTCACAATAATTCACCATTTTAAGTCTGGTCTCCAATGTTACCGCTAAATTTAAGTTACTCAATTTCTAAATTAAGTACTCAATTTCATTGTGTTGGTAAGTGTGGCAGCTTTGGATTAATTATTTCTCAACATAAGCGTGTCAGTGTTAAATCAGTGCGTCCTTTTCGCACCCACTTATTTAAAAAAGAGAAACTGTGGGTGTACGAGAAACTTCATGTCGTGCCGTGCTATTCGTGAATACTTTAGTCAAGCGTTCAAAAGAGGCTCGTTAAGCATTCCAGGTTACTGGCTGTGTAGAATTTCAGCTCGATTTACCCTTTAATCTTTAAAAAAGAAAAAGACGTGCCAGTGACTCTTAAAAGTATACTCGACTGGTGCGAATATTTTGATAGACAGACATTTATTTACATGTAGTGATAAAATCGTACACAACATTTTTAATAAGTGCTCTAAAAGTGATAAAGATAATATGTATATGTACATGTTTTTTGACGCTTAATTTTATTTCTTATTATTTTTTAACTTGAACGATGGTGTTTTGATTTCTAAACCTTATAAAAAATCATGATATCCGTTAAACGGAAATGAGTAAACGTTGTACCTACATACTTGCAAAATTTACCAGTTTCAAGATCGATACTTAAGCATCTATTCTGTGACTTAACTATGACATTAACAACTTGTTTTGTTTATAAGCTCTAGCGACCAAACGTGTAATTTCCCTAATTAACGAAAAACATTTTGGAGAACAGTTAATAAGTCATTAATACAGTCGTAAAACAATATTAATACGTAGCTTGAAACATTTGATGTTGGTAACAATTATATTAATAACTTTTGACTTAACTGACTGAAATAAACACTCAAAACAACATCGTAAGAAGGCAACTACAGAAACCTTCAAAAGGTTTCTTATTTTTCTCGTTCTAAATTTAAACGACGCCGTACGTCATTAGCGATTTGTAAAGTTGGCAACAAGCAAAGTTTTTCTTCACGGTTGGTAGAACGCGATTCATTACTGGCCAGCAACACTCCGAATTAGTCCGAATAGAGCATTCCTGTTTACAAACTCTATGTTCCGTTAATGACTGTTTTCCATCTCTAATGAAATGGAATTAAATAAATTGTAGTTTTAAATGGAGTTCCTGAACGGATGCGCTAGTAATAAACAAAGGTGCCAACCCTTTACTCATGAAATGCTTATACTATACCTACCATAGTTATAATATAAAACAAATAAATAAGAAGAAGAACACAAATGTTATTTTCTTTCACAGTCGATGTCGTCAGTCTTTCGTCTATTCCGCTGTTAGTAGGTTTTTCGTTTGAGTCGGATCAGATATTTATTATGCATGTTTTTTTGTGTTAGATATTGGCGCTGGCGACTGTATTAAAATACGAAAATTATAATTTCACGACCAACATCACCAACGCGCTCTTTTTAGTGCTGAACCAAAAGTCTCATGTTATGTATTCCAATATTTTATATTCTGGCGCGGGAGCGGGACAGACAATAGCTAACCTTGAACGCGTCTCATTCATAATAAAGGTTTCGCAAAAAAATAAAACGAACCATAAATCTATGTTAGCCTAGAAACGCCACTAACTGTTGTTAATGCGATTTAAAAATAGATCTCGGGAAAAACTAGATTTTTGCTTTTTATTTCTGAAAACTCTTCGTGTAGTTGGCAGGCGACAAAAGTTTTTTTTTTTAATTCTGTTTGTTTGAGGTTTGTCCTCTTTAGATGTAATACTGGCTGTTATGCTTATTTGTTATGGAATATAGACAGATGATTGTAGGTATAAGTACAGAGGCCTTATTGCCTAACGTTTCTGACAGTCGCGATCGCAATGAAATGACAGTTTTTGTATGCGACCCCTGAGGCCGTATTGCCTAATGTTTCTGACACTCGCGATCGCAATCAAATGACATATTTTGCATACAAAAACCGTCATTTAATTGCGATCGCGAGTGTCAGAAACGTTAGGCAATAAGGCCTCTGGTTTTGCCTAATCCAAATTGCCGGAAAGTACGCCTACTTAAATTTAATATCAACCAAAAATCACCAAGCGTAATAAAAACCCTTCAATCTTGTTATTTACGGCTTATACAGACCTGACTTCCTGACCTTTACCTTTTTATAGCTTTTTAAATCTAAATAAATAAACCGTCAGCGCATAAAGTTATTAAGCAGTTGGATATTATGTCATAAAAGGAATCCAGCCATTTATACCGCATCTAACTAACGTCGGAAATTAAACTTCCACATGGTGGATGTTCCTTTACCAAATAAATACTTAGTTTTAAAAATAACTTTTGTCAATGTAGAGTGTACGTGCATTATCATCTCAACGCGCTGACTTGGGTCTAACATCGAATGTGATTTATTACTATCATAATATAATATTAGTATGGCGGAGGAAAAGGGAGGCCTTTGCCCAGTGGTGGGATTACGAACTACATAAAAAATAGTAGGTTGTTCAACAAAGGACTAAAACAAGTCATAATGACACGAGATGTTTAGGCACCAGAGAAGAGCGAGGGTGGCTATAGTTCGAGTGGCATATGGTTGTTTAGTCTCGCGTTAAACACTACTTTTCTTCAAAATTACTATATTAATTTTTAAAAACGTACGCTAAAAATCTTCCATTCACAAACACCGTGTTGGCTGTTTAGGGGTTTCCAACGTAAATTAAAAAAAATACTTTAATCCCTAGAGAATAAAAAGAAGCTTTAGTCCCAATATGCAGAGACTAAAGTAACATTTTAAGAGCATGAGAACAGAAAAATATGTAAATGTCGTTGATTGAAAGAACAAGGATTCTTGTGCCGACGTTACACGTTCAACATAACGTCACCGAATGTGCGTGACTCCGCAAGCGACGGGCACGATTGCCAGACAATGAACAACCCGACTTTTATTGCGTCACCAAGCACGCTAACCGTTTTCACTTTTAAGTGTTTTTGCTGCACTTTTTGAAACAAATGAAGTGGCAATTTGAAGTTGAACTGGCATGCGGTAAAAAAATTAAGCTAATTCATAAAAGTGAAGCGTTCTCAAGCGACTGGCGACTACGTCTAACGTTTTTGGCGCTCGCGATCGCAATCGAATGACAGTTTTTGTATGCGATATCTGTCATTTGATTGCGATCGCGAGCATCAGAAACTTTAGGCAATATGGTCTCAGGTCGAGTTGTATCAGGGAAGAGGATAAATAGAACCGGACAAGTGGCTCTTATCTTTAAAATGGTTTATATACACATATCTTCGGGTCCCATGTGTACCTACCAAAGTTAAACTCAAGTGGTTCAGTAGTTTCAGAGCGAATTGACTGATAAGGATTCCGTTTTTTCCTTTTGAGGCACGGACTCCAAAACAAAATGAAAAAGGCTCATTGCGTTATGAATCTGAATTTCTTTCATGAAATCCATACTAATATTATAAATGCGAAAGTGTGTTTGTATGTTCGTATGTTTGTGTGTTTGTCCGTCTTCCACGCCGTAGCGGAGCAACGGATCGACGTGATTTTTGGCATAGAGATAGTTTATGGCTCCTAGAGTGACATAGGGTACTTTTTATCCTGGAAAAATGCACAGTTCCCGAGGGAACAGCGCGCGATAACCAAATACCACGCGAGCGGAGCCGCGGGCAAAAGCTAGTAAGTAATATAAAAGAAATATTACTTAATAAAGTAATGAGTGGTCGGAATTTAATAAGGTTAGAATGCGTCTATTTTCGTAAAATAAGAGGGGAGGTCTTAATTTCTTTTCAATCAGAGATTAAGGGGCTGTTTCACCACTCACTCATAATTTTTATCTGTCGGATAAATGTGATGCCGTCTCTGTCTATTCGAACAACACAAATAGAGACGGCATCATATTTTTCCGTAAAATAAATTTGATCAACTTTTGGTGAAACGGGCTAAGATAAGTAATGTAATAACTGAAAGTTATTTTTAGAATTACATTAAGGAAGTTTGTCAGACGGTGTGGGATGAAATTCAAAATCATTATTTATTCAATTTACGCTGTACAGTCAAGTGTAAAGATAATTGTAAAAATAAGTCGCCATTTAATACTGCACGAAATTGGAATCCATCGTAATAATGCTAATTAATATGTACACATTTAAGAACTAACAAATAATATATGTATACTACACGTATTTGACTCATTGTACACATGAACAACAATTTGTATAAATCAACTACCTACACACTATTTAAATTTTCAGTTGCCCGCTTTAGTAACAAATAATAGAAACAAAATAAAGTTAAATTGAAGGTACACCCTTTGTAGGTAACTTCGATCAACACTGTAGGTACCTAATGTCAGTACGAAGTAGTATTTAAAAGTAGGTACCACTGATTTAATTATATCTTCAGTTGTTTGCTTCAGAGTACTTGGGGGCTGTTTCACCATCCATTGAGTAGTGTTAACTGACGATTAAATGTGATGCCGCCTCCGTCTATTCGAACAAAACAAAAAGAGACGGCATCACATTTAATCGTTAGTTAAAACTAATCAATGGATGGTGAAACAGCCCCTTCACTATTAATAGGTTACTTTAAATTTTTATTCAAATGTTTCGATCATTGAAGTTAAAATTATAATTTATTTAGGGTCTATGCCGCATGAGGGCCTCTTAGATGGTGTTTTCTTTTTAGAGTTAGGTATATTTATGTAATTTTAATTGCCATCTATGAAAAATGTATTATCCTTTAGTCAATAAAGATATTTTATTTACAAACATTTAATTATTTGTTTTAGAAAACTTTCAGATAAATTGTAATAAGCTGGAGCCTTGTTTTCGGATAAATTAACTAGTTAATTGCTTAGAGACTTACAAAGCCTTCACCAATTACATACGCTGTGAAAGCTCATAATGATAACAAAAGCTTCTAACAGAGAGTTAAAAGGAACGTTAACAACATATGATGTATACACCCCCTTTGCGAAGGTTCCACGCTTTGAACTTAATTGATTAAGATCTCACTTTAAATTGTACACGTATCTATTATTTGATCAAAATATGACTAAAAATAGGGGTTATAATACGCAAAAAGTCAGTAAATAGAAAACTACATTACACTACGGAGAACGGCTATCGAAGGTGAGGTGACCGAGAAGTAGACAGCAGGGCGATTTGGACGCGTATTCAAGAGATTGGCCTAATATTGCATTGGAATAGGATGTGTGGATAACAAGAGAGGCCTTTGCCCTTTGCCCACCTGTGAGACACTGTACCGGCCTAAAAAAAAAAGAAATTTTCCTAAATTAAATTAATAAATAAGACACAGCTCGACAGAGGTAACGAAAGATTTAGGGGCTGTTTCACCATCCATTGATTAGCGTTTACCGACGGTTAAATGTGATGCCGTCTCCGTCTATTCGAACAAAACAAATAGAGACGGCATCACACCTAACCGCCAGTTAACACTAATCAGTGAATGGTGAAACAGCCCCTTAGCATAAGATGCGCATTGTTAGAGTTAAGTAATCTACAACTACGCGGTCATGTAACACGGAGATAAGGCCGTCGGGCCGAAAAGTTCCCGAATGGAGACCGCGAATTTAACCTACTCGATGAGATCGCATTAACTTGAAAGGACCTCGGCCCAAAAGCATAGAAAATGTGGTTTCAGTTAAATGTCCTGAGATTTGTGTGTCATAAATTTCAAAATCCTGAACTTGCTACCTCTGTTTCTGATCCAAGTCTCTTTCAGAGTTAAGTTTAGTTTTTTAGGACTTCTCCAGAGGAGTCCGCGGATCGGCAAACGCAGCGTAGGACGTACACCAACGAGATGAACGGATGACCTGATCAAAGCAGGTTCATGGTGGATGCTGTGTTCATGACGGAGGCCGCTTCGGTTGGTGGTTTGGTGTGGTATGTTACATAAGAACAGATTCAGCCCGTGGTTTTGATTGCTCAAGCAATTGGAAGTCTATGGGGGAGGCCTATGTCCAACAGTAGACGTCCTACGGCTGATGTGATGATGATGATGAATCTACGACTACTCACTTGCCGTTGAGCTAACTGGTGCCTATTTCCCGAAGCTACAAGTTACAATTTACAAGCGGTAGTCTTTTTTTTACAGTATGAATTGAAAAGAGACTATCGCTTGTAAATTGTAACTTGTAGGTTCGTGAAATGGGCCTCTGGAAGGTTAAAATCGGCTATCAAGCCCGAATGTCTTATCTGTTACTATGTTATGTAATCTGTGCCAGTTTAGCGTTCATGGTCTAGGACATCAATCAAATTAGATCGGCAAGTGACCCTGAATGGCAAACGTCCATCTCTATCGGCTAACGATGATGTGAGCGAAACGGCGCTAATGAGGCTTTAAGACGTAAATAACGTCAAAGGAGATCTAGGTTATACTATAAATAAGTTTTATAAATTCAGAAGGTTGGGTACGGGAGCGCTAAAGAGCCAATCGTAGTTTTAAAACGATAAACATATAAGTTTTGGTAAAAAAAATCATTTTTAATACAAGCTTCTTTTGATGACTGTACTTTTTGTTGACTGTACTTGTATTGACACCCAAACTACATTCGAATATCAAATTTGAAGTCGATGCCGTTAACCGTTAAAGAGTTCCGTCCTGTGGAGAACGGAGGGAGACCTGGATGTCACTATCAGATTATTGTGTTGTCACCAGATTTACATAAGTTTATCAAATTTCAAGTCGATCAGACTACTGCAATTTAACTTGTAAGATTTAACCCAAATAAATCCATACTAATATTATAAATGTGAATGTGTGTTTGTATGTTTGTGTGTTTGTGTTTTGTAGCATAGTTAAAATTTATTAATATTTTGCGGGTAGTTTTTTGTTTTGTTTGGCAAATTAAAACAGTGGTGGTGGTTTGTTAGTCTAACAACTGGTAGCATGGTGTACGGTTGTGTCACTCTGAAGATGAGCTCTGGTTGAGTTCGAAACGCGTCAGTGTGTTGTGGTGGTGGTGATAGATGGGTTTGTGTAATTTGTGTGTGTTCTTACAGTGTGGAGGTGGAGGAACTGCATGAACACGCATAATTTGCATAGACTTAGCTATCTTAAGGTCGCGGGTGAGCAAAGAAATCATTTTAGTTCATTGTTTGTCCGTCTTCCACGCCGTAACGGAGCGACGGATCGACGTGATTTTTGGCATAGAGATAGTTTATGGGCCCGAGAATGGGAAAAATGCACAGTTCCTACGTGGGATCAGTGCAGATTGAGAACTTCCTTCACAAACATCGGGTATGTGTATATCCACTGTATGCTGAATTTCATTTAGATCGGTTCAGCGGTTTAGACGTAAAGAGATAACAAACAAACAGACTTACAATCGTATTTAGACATGAGTAACATCCTCATAACTTATAGTACTTATATACATTTAAACAAAACAAACGAACAAGGAACGGCCAGACTGGCGACAGAAGGAAATGTGCACAACCTCAAATATTGACGGAGCCCCAGGGCTTCGTAGTTAAACAAAGAAGTACTATATAGCTTGCTATCCAAAACTACAGTTACCTTGATAAATGGTTTCATACAAATATATTACGTATTAATATTTTACACAATACTTCTATAAAAACTTCATTATATTCTTATTCTACATTTTATGTATCCGAAAGAATTGTTACAAAGTTAGTATTCTCAATTTTGGGTTTGGACCTATTTTCTGTTCTGCGAATTAAACTGTATGACTAAAAAGTACCTATGTTAAAAAGTTTACTATCATTTAAGACTATAGATACTCTACAGTACCTAAAGCTTCGACAGTTGACTCAAAAGGAACGTTCGAGAAAAGTCCTTTCAAAGAAGTTATAAACTTGCAAGCGACCCTTTGTTCGTGTCTTGCCTCGTAACTTTAATCACTAGATGCATTAACTTTTAACTCTTTACCAGAGAAGTCATATTGGAGATTGGAGTTAGAGAATAAAATTACAAACATTTGAATAAACTGTCAAACTCTATCTTCTAAACATCGACTTAATTTGCAAATTTCTCTTCCTCTCTCTCTGTCTTTTTTCCTTTCTCTTTGTCGAGCACACGTAGTTCCTCATTTGACCGAATTGTGTTTGTTCTAAATTTCGTTATGCTAGTATTTTAGAAGGAATTTAGTGGCCTAACAATTGTTAGTGTCTGATACGTTAGTCATTTACATATTTAGCTAAAACTTTACTATTATTTCAATAAAATAAAACTAGGTAACAAATCTAAGGTGATCCTGAAGAATAGTACAAGATTAAAGAAGATTTTTAAGTTGCATCAATTAAAATCAAAGTAGTTCAGCTAGACCTTAAGTTAGCGACACTCATACAGTTGCAGAGGCAGGTGAGTTAAAACTATATTTTCTCCGTTATAATATAAAGTATCAACTTTGACGGCAATGGATGAAACTTCAGACGCCAAGGCTCGAAAATGAATTCACAGCAAACATTGACTCCGAAGCAATATCTAGTTCGGAGTTAGTTTGGTGAGTTTGGAGCAAAGACAGCAGGGCTACTACGTTCCATCTTACAGACTGGCTAAAACCAAAAAGTCGTTTTTGGGAAGTTGCATACGTTTTTATAATAAAATTACAAAAAATATTACTGAAGAAACTGATACAAAATTTAAATCTACTATCAAAAAGACGTTAATATCTATGGCTTATTATAAAGTTAACGATTATAATCATGGACGGGGATATTTGGAAATAATTCCGATCCGCACTAGCGATCCCTTCAAATAGTGAACCTACTGTGTTAAAAATAAAATTGTGTTAAATACTTGTAATGTATAGTATATAGATATTATTTAAATATTATGAATCTGTTTAAAAAAAAATACCTCGTTGAGTTTCTTGCCGGATTATTCTCAACAGAGGTTTCTTCCGAACCGGTGGTAGATTTTACGACGTTCATAAGTGCTTGTCATAGCCTAAATTGAATAAAGAGATTTTGACTTGACTTGACTTGAAACTCGAAACTCGAAGTTCGTGTCGTGTTGTCTCTCTGACACTTATACTATTTAATACGGGAGCGAGGGGGACGGTACGATACGAACTTCGAGTTTCGTAGTAGCCCTGCTGCCACCAAATGAGGGTTCCTTGACAGGCGAAGTATCGCTAGATGGCTTTAGTATCGAGAGGTTCGTTGACGTTATGGTCTCGCGTGTGATTGGCTCATTTGGTTATTTAAATTTAACCAATCACAGACGTGACGCTAATGTCAAAGTTATCGACGGACCTCACGAACTATAGTCGAGTCCAGAATTAGGCGAACCAACATGACAGTTCATTACACATAAATGTTGCTGCAGTTTCACCAGTGCTGTAATATCGATATAAAAAAAATTAAATCATTTTTTTTTTAAACTTAGGTTAAATTAGAATGCAACGACTAAATTCGAATTTTAAAAGTCAAGTTGTAATATAAACAAAAGAACAGCATCCAGTTTTAAACTAGACGACAAGTTTCCAGTCACCATTCAGATGACAGGTATACAAATCATCTAGCTATGACATATCAATGCAAAACTTCGATTGAGACGATCCGATTCATGCAACGACGAAGTTATGATGTGAATTGTACACGAGAAAGTCACAAATTCAGTTGCATTTTTGAAGTCCTCGTGCGGAATGCATATTGCTTGAGTCTCCATATTGTATAAGATATAGTAAGTGGCTGAAATATGTACTGTGAAATAATATTGCGCGAAAGGGGTTAAAATTCACGTTTATCCTTTTAGATTTAAATGATCGAGGTTTCTGTTGTGTTTGTACCCACAGTAAAGTAGTAAATATGAGCTAGGTTGCAATCATAAATATTCATAATGTGTTTTTAATTAATTCACATAAATAATACATGCTAGAGCGATAAAAGGGATAGATTAGCCCTTTACGGTTTTGTTCTCTTTTACAAGCTTTTATTTAGCTTTGAATGTCTACATGTACCTAAGTAAGCCTTGTTTTATTTTTTTAGTAATCACCATGACTTAAGTTTGGGATGGATTTACGAGGTGCCGATTGGGAACTTCATACACAGCATTGAATTACTTCACAGGTTTATGTAGGTTATCTCACGCACGATATTTTTCTTCACCGTAAAGCCGTGGTAATCAAATTTAATTTTGCACATGTATTTCGAAAAACTTAGAGATGAGAGTCAGGGCTTGAATCCGCGATTCTCTGCTTGAGAAGCCAAAGGTGAAACAAACCACTACGCCACCGCGGCAAAAAAAAGCTAGCATTAACGACATTTTTAGCAAAATTTCAAATCTCAGCTCAAATTTCAGCCACTAGGTCAAAACTAAAGCAAGATTGATGCCAATAAAGTAACAGTCGAAGTTAATTAAAGATATCAACTCGTAAAATCCATACTGCAGTGTCTTAATGCGGTAGACACGAAATGCAGTAACACCACAGTCATAAATCACAGTCCAACATAAAGTTACAAGCACAGTAAATAACCGAGATGCATTGGCCGAAAGGCTTGGCTGTTGGCCGAGCGGATTCGGCCTCCAGCGGCTGCCAAATTACCAGGTGTTACTGCGGCCAATCAGGGGAGCGAGGACATATTTGTGGAATTTAAGCCCTAACGACACGCGATGGAACCACGGAACCCTTATAGTTTCGTCATGCTGTCTGTCGGTATGTCTGACTGTCTGTCCGTGGCTTTGCTTTGCTAGAAAGCTGTAATTTTGCACGAATATATGTATGTAGCAACTATGCCGACCAAATGATAAAAAAAACGTTGAAAAAATTTTTTTAGGGTACTATACTTCCTTTCCTACAGACGTAAAGTGGGGGAGATATTTTTTTCTCGTCTAACCCTACAATGTGAGGTATCGTTGAAATCATTGAGGGGTAGTAAATACATAAGGTTTTGCGATTCATAAGTCACAGTCCAATATAAAGTAAATAAAGTAACAAGCGTATTAAATAACTGAGATGCATTGGCCGAAAGGCTTGGCTGTTGCCATGTTGGCCGAGTGGATTCGGCCTTCGGCGGCCGCCAAATTACCAGGTACTGCGGCCAATCAAGGGGAGAGGGTGAGGCGAGTTTAGTAGCCAAAATGGCAAAAACAAAATCCTTATAGTTTCGTCATGTAGGTCTTTTTTTTATGCGACTGGATGGTAAAGGAGCAAGTGGGTCTCCTGATGTTAAGAGATCACCACCGCCCATAGATACCTGCAACACCAGGGTGATCGCAGATGCGTTACCAACCTAGAGGACTAAGATGGGATACCTCAAGTGCCAGTAATTTCACCGGCTGTCTTACTCTCCACGCCGAAACACAACAATGCCAGCACTGCTGCTTCACGGCAGTATTAGCGAACAAGATGGTGGTAGCAATCCGGGCGGACCTTGCACAAGGTCCTACCACTGCTGACTGTCCGTCATAATATTAATAGGATTGTAGCCCTGGTAACATTATTTTATGGTAGGTTCTATAGGGGTTAAGATTACCTAGTGTTCGCTGAATTCCATCATCTACTACATCTACGAATACGTACCAAACTTTCAGTTTCTTATTAAATAAATGTTCCGGATAACTCACGTCTTAAATCGAGTTTAGATCGACATGTTTCGGGCTAATCCGTAGCCCTTCTTTTTCGGAGCAAGAAGCTAGAAGCAAGAAGCTCCGAAGAAGAAGGACTATGGATTAGCCCGAAACAGTCGAGCTAAACTCGATTTAAGAGGTGAGTTATCCGGAACATTTATTTAATATGAGTGAGTCTCACGGTAGTTTCAGTTTCTTATAAAATCTTATATTTCAAAAACAAAATTGAATCACTACAAAAAATTAAGCTCAGTAGGTACTGTCATGGAAATAAATAGGCACATTATCGTTAAATATTCTAAACCAAAACTTTCCATAACTTTTCAAGTGAAATAAATCTTGAAGTCACGACAAACGAAGCAGATTCAAATTATTCAAACCGTTCAATCCGATTTAAAAACTTCAGGTCTTTTAAACTTTTGAAAGAACTGACTTATAAGATTGTCACAAGAAGTGGTAAGTGTTCAAGAAAAGTGAGCTAAAAAAGTGAGCTAATTAGAATTTAAAACAGGTCCCGTGTTTTTTTTTAATACCTTTTTTTACGTGGCCAGTCTAAAAGTTAGGAATGCAACAAACCCACAGCCACAATTATATTTTAGCGAAGTTGCATTACTGTTTTATTTACCTAAAGAATTCGTTAACACTGGCAGTTTTTCTGTTGATATGATTTTCTTCTAAAAAGGGTGTAGCGCAACTGACGAGAGTAAATTATGAGTACAGAGTTAGAAACCAAGTAGAGTGGCTGACTTAGTAAAACTTACGAATATTTTTTAAAACTTAAAATAAAAAAAGACTGTTGGGGTTTGTGAAGTTTCAGCACATTAATTAACATTTAATATATTCAAAGTCAAAGTCAAAGTCAAAATCTCTTTATTCAATTTAGGCTATGATAAGCACCACCGGTTCGGAAAAAACCTCTGTTGAGAAGAATCCGGCAAGAAACTCAACGAGGTATTTTTTTTTAAAAACAGATTCACAATATTTATAAATGATATCTATGTACATACAAGTATTTAACACAATTTTATTTTTAACACAGTAGGTTCACTATTTGAAGGGATCGCTAGTGCGGATCGGAATTATTTCCAAATATCCCTGTCCATGATATAATCGTTAACTTTATAATAAGCCTTAGATATTAACGTCTTTTTGACAGTAGATTTAAATTTTGTATCAGTTTCTTCAGTAATATTTTTTGGAATTTTATTATAAAAACGTATGCAACTTCCGAAAAACGACTTTTTGGTTTTAGCCAGTCTGTAAGATGGAACTTTAAGCTTCCCTGTGTTTCTAGTGCCTTTGGCTTATCGACGTTAGTGGGAAAATCACATATGTTCTTCCTAACGTACATGATTATTTCAAAAACATAAAGCGACGGCAGGGTTAGGATAACAGTTTCCTTAAAAAATGATCTTAAAGATTCACGCGTCTTCAAATTATAAATTGCTCTGATTGCTCTCTTTTGCAAGATAAAAATTGATTCGATGTCTGCAGCAGATCCCCATAAAATAAGCCCGTACGAAATAATGCTATTAAAGTACGCTAAATACACCATTCGTGCCGTCGCCACATCGATTAGCTGCCGTATTTTCCAAACTGCAAAAGCAGCAGAGCTCAATCTACCCGCGATTGCAGTGACATGAGGTCCCCACTGCAGTTTAGAATCGAGTGGTATTCCTAAAAATACTGTTGATTTTACAAATTCAATAGTTTGCCCATTTAACTTTATATTAGAAATTGAATTCGAGTTAGATGAATTTATCAATGAGAATTTAATACATTTGGTTTTCTTAGGATTTAGTAACAAATTATTAGCAGCAAACCATGCGGATATCACGGACAGGGTTTCATTGGGTTCAGTGAAGTCGGTATCTTTTCTACTAACCTAGAACAGTAAAGACGTGTCGTCAGCAAACATAACGATACCCGACTTTTGGCTTACCATATAAATTAGGTCATTTACATAAATAAGATACAGGAATGGGGCAAGAATGGATCCTTGAGGCACTCCCATTTCGACCACAGATTCCTCCGATACCGATCCGTTAATCGCTACCTTTTGCTGTCTTTGTGTGAGGTAAGATTTAATGAGTTCTAAAGCGAGGCCACGAATGCCATAAAAATGTAACTTACAAATTAAAGTATCATGATCCACACAATCAAAAGCTTTCGAAAGGTCGCAGAATACACCTATAGCGTCATGTGATTCCTCCCAAGCTCGCAAAATGCATTTAACTAAAGTATGACTCGCATCTGTAGTAGACCTGCCTTTTGTGAATCCGAACTACAGTGGATGCATGATTTTATGAGTATTAAAATGCGAGATCATTTGCGTCAGCATTATTTTTTCGAATATTTTGCTAAACGCTGATAGGATGGACACCGGACGATAATCAGAGGGATTATCTTTATCACCTGATTTAAAAATAGGAACTACTTTACTATATTTCATTAAATCTGGAAATACGCCTTCATCTATGCAGCTATTGAAAATAAAAGCTAAAGTTGGAGCAACGACATCTAAAATAGACTGTAGAACCTTAACTGAGACGCCCCACAAATCTTCCGTTTTTTTTACTTTCAATAATTTAAAAGTCCTAATGATGTCACCGGGAGAGACATGCGTGAATTTAATGTTTGGAATAGACACATTTTCTTTTAAGAGCGATTCAGCTAGCTTTAAGGAAGACGCGAGACATTTTGTCGTTTCGATGGGGATTTTAGAGAAGTAGGTATTAAACTCGTTAGCTACTTTAACCGCGTCCGTTTCTAATACGTTGTTAATCATTAGTGATATCTAGGACTCCGCGTTCTTACGTCGACCGGTTTCAGTATTTATAATTTTCCAAACTGTTTTAATTTTATCATTAGAGGACTTAATTTTATTAGTTACATGGGCTGCTTTTGCTTCATTACATATAATTTTGAATAATTTTGAATAATCCCTAACATACTGGTGGAAACGTTCATCAGTAGTACATGATTTCTTATCATAAAGATCATATAAGACGTCCCTACTCCTAAATATTCCAGGCGTAGCCCATTCATTGAATGACAGTTTGTTTCCTATTTTAATACGTTTTTTACTACATGTTTTATCGTATTCCTCGCATACAGTATTTAACAATATTTTGAAATTTTCGTTTGGGTTTTTAGTGCATACTTTTAAATTGTTTACTTTTTGCGCGATGTTTGTTTTGAGACGGTCAAGTCTTTGTTTGTTCAACGGCCAAATTTTTTATCTCACTTGTTTGCTAATGACGTTATTCCATGCCTGTATACTAAAGGACAATGGCCTCAATTGTTCCTGCGGGAGTTATGGATTTACGTATAGTTTTTCTTCTAAAGGCAGTTATGACTTGAGTTTAAAATAGTAAGTAGGTTACGTCATTTCAGAATAAAGAGGTTTCAAGTCAGCCAAAGTATTTTACATTTTCAAAACTTAGCTATAACCTAATTTTATACCGTAAAAAAATTCCACGCATAATCGAAACTTCGTTATTTTATATATTATATTTTAAATTTATATAAAATAGTTTTGCAATAAATTTAGTAAATATTTTCGAATTTTGTTGTAGCCCCCTGTATTATCGGGTAGCCATTATTTTATTCCGTTGTTTTCTTAGCGTCTTTCTTTTGCCGAGCTGTGAAGGGTTTAGACACTAAACAATTAAATTTTTGCTTTTTTTCCCCGCAACATGATGACAATCATTGTGTGTATCATAAGCGTAAACCTCCGGCGTCGGGGTCCTAATAAGATCCTCGTTAGTAATCCCCTTCTTACGCCCCTTAATGCACAATGTACTATAAGACTATAACCCAAATGAATTCACTCGTTAAAAAAATTATGAACGTTGTTGTCAAGCTTGTCAGGACTAAATATTGAGTTAAAGTTATTGAAATATCATTTTACTCCCACTAGGTGGACCGACGACATCGTGAGAATTGCAGGTAACCAGTGGATGCAAGTGACGAGTTGTCGATCATTGTGGCGTTCTAAGGGCCTTGTTTGAGGAATGGACGTCTTCTGTCTGGCTCATGATGATGATGATGAACAATTTTATTATGAGGTTTCATCGTTCCGTTCGTATATATTTTCTGACACCCTATTGTTAAAAATAACAAGATATTTGTTTGTATTCTCTCGCGCCGTTTCATTATTTTTGTTATTTATCACGTTTCATGAGCACGACAAAATGGTTTCAATATTTTTTATGACCAGTCAGGCGGTTCTTATATTAGAAGTATTTACAACGGCAGACGAAGGTATAAAATAAAGATAAACAAATCAGTACTGAATAGTCTAAAGTTAATATAAAAAGATTAAATTTATTACAGGCCGTTGAACCCACGTACAGTAACCAGCACCAATATCTGACACAATGTCTAAACTCTATTTCTAGGGCCGGAAAGACGTGTCAGATATTTTTGCACGCTCCGCTGTGGCAGATATTAATGCTGGTGACTGTACACTTATAATCCATACTAATATTATAAGGAAGTGTTTGTGTGTTTGTATGTTTGTCCGTCTTTCACGTCGAAACGGAGCGACGGATCGATGTGATTTTTGGATAGTTTATTGGCCAGAGTGTGACCATAGGCTGCTTTTTATCCCGGAAAAATGCACTGTTCCCGAGGAAACAGAGCGCGATAGTCGAATACCACGCGGGGAAAGCCGCGGGTAAAAGCTAGTTATAAGTAAATTAGCAGTGAGAAAAAGGGAAAGATACGGATGCTAAAATTCCAATTTACATATTATTATAACTGAACCAGCATTAATTTAAAAACACAATATCAAATTACATTACTCTTACTTAAATGAAACAGGTAACGCTCAAAACACGAGTTTCATGGTGAAGGAAAACATCGCGATGAAACCGACACATACCTGCGAAGCATTTTTTTTATTTATTTACTTCACTAACTTTTGCCCGCGGCTTCGCCCGCGTAGAATTCGGTTTTCGCGCGCTGTTCCCTCGGGAACTGTGCATTGTTTCACACTTTCGCCCATAAACTATCTCTATGCCAAAAATCACGTCGATCCGTCGCTCCGTTTCGACGTGAAAGACGGACAAACATACAATACCAACACACAAACACACACACTTTCGCATGTATAATATTAGTATTTTAGTACGGATTTATTTGCATGTCATCAAAATCACATAGGTACAGTAATAATACGATAGCTGGAAGGGCATTGCAAAATACAAATTTTTAACCTAAAAATATTAGCCTATTTCAATGGTGTGTGTGAAGTTCCCAATCCGCACTGAGCCCGCGTGGGAACTACGGCCCATACCCATTCCGAGAGGAGGCCTGAGTGGGACGTATATAGACTGGAATGATGATGATGATGATGAAACTCTAAAATGTCATTAGTATATAATAATATTTATTTTTAATTACGACTTTGAACCTTGCGTCATTAAGCTTTAAGCCGATAAATAGTATACTCCGTACTAATATTAAGGGCAGTTAAAGCCAATTGTCAAATAGGCAGGGGAGTTCAAATCCCTCGATAACACATTGCAGTGATTCCCAAACTTTTCTGAACCACCTCCCCTAGTGATTCAACATGATTGTTCAACGAAAATGTGACAACTTTGGACGACATCTTTTATTTGGCGCTCAAACTAAGTAAGGGTGGCGATAGTTTAAATGTAAAATTGAGTTTACATTTCAAGTCGAGGGACAGTAAAAAGTGAAATGAAAAGTGAAACATTTTTTATTTAAAAGCGGCAATGATTGCTTGCTCACTATGGGTTGATCTCAGGTTTTAATCAGCAGTACAGTGTCGAGACTTAAAAAAATATTTTGTAAGTAAAATATATAATTAATTAATATTATGTTTATTCTTATTAATAAATGCGCAAGTGAGTGTCTGTTTGTTACGCTTTTACGCTTGAAGTACTCAACCGATCGTGATGAAATTTAGCATAGAGATAGTTAGAGGCCCTGAAAAGGACGTACAATACAATACAATACAAAGACTTTTACGACGACGTACGATAATTAGTAACTCAGATACTTGTACGCGCGCGCAAAGTTGAATTCCTCACACACAAAGCCGCAAGTAATAGCTAGTTTATTAGGTACAGTTGAGTTCATAAACTTTTGAGCAAGAATGAGATCAAAAATATCTGAACACGCTTCTACGCCGTTAACAATAGAATCGTGTTCAGATATTATTGATCAAATTTTCGCTCACACGCTTATGCACTTTACTGTACTAGCAGGTGCCCGTGACTCCGTCCGTGAAGAATTCGTTTATCGCTATCCCACGGGAACTATGAAATTTTCCGGGATAAAAACTATCCTATGTCCTTCCCAGGGACTCGAAATATCTGCATATCGAACTTCATCTAAATCGGTTCAGCGGTTTAGACGTAAAGAGGTAACAAACAAAAAAAAGACCAACTTTCGCATTAATAATATTCGAGGGATATGAAATATTTAAAACCCCCTGATCGGTTCCACGACCCCCGGGGTCTTCGCCTTAAACTTTGAAAAACGCTGACCTAATAATACTAATATTTTTAACGGTGCTCGCGTCGCCTGGCGTTTGTGTAGCGTGAGACAAAAGACTTAGAGGGCATTAAGTCTTTGTTAGACCGACCTTGCACTTGAGATCGATACGAACTGCAGAATTGGATATACTTCATTTTTTTAGCATTAGAAAAAGGGTAAACGTAATGTTAATAAATAATCCTAATAGACAAAAGGGACATGATGTGGCTACTTGCTGGAAACGCATAAATCTCGAGTTAGTGTTAAGCTCAGTTTAGTAGTGTCAAAATGTATGGAACTGTCAAGCGTCAAGCTTAAGCCAGGTTTAACTACTAAATCCAAATTTATTTTTTCCTGCAAGACGGCCTAAGAATGTCATAAAAGTAAGTTAGTTTAATGTGATTGTAATATTTAGCTATAAGATAAAATTTACTAATTAAGTATATAAAAGCTGCCCTCTTGTATAAATATTGTTGTGCCCAACAGAGTCATGATGATCACATAATCTCCTTGTAACATCTGTAACCATACATTGTGGAAAAGCAACAAAATATTGAGTATTGAACAATATTGACGAGTCTTTTTATTGAAAAACGATTGTAAGGTTGATTGTCAGCTAGGCACTACAGCGCCAGTAGATGGCGTTAGTGTGCAAATTCCAAGTATACTTAGTTTTTACAATTTATTTTAGTTAATGGGCCAAGAGTCCGCGATTGCCAGACCTTCGTTATAGTATAAAGGCTGAAAGTTTATAATGTTTTCTGAGTAGTGTGCCTACACGTATACTCTCATCTGCAAGCCACAGGACTTCTCTCCATAATTCCCACGTAGGCCCAGTATGGGTTGGTAACTTCACACATAAATACGATTAAATTTATTCATACGTGTGTGCAGGTTTCCTTCCTCATTGTGATTTCCTTCATCGTAAAACTCATCAATTTGTACATAAATTCCTAGATACAATGTTTTTTTTAATGGATGGAACTGGTTTATGAATTAGGGGTTAGTAACTGCCAGTGTTATTCGTCCATACAATAAAAATAAATAAATAAATAAATATTACGGGACATTCACACCAATTGACCTAGTCCCAAAGCAAGCTTAGCAAAGCTTGTGGTTATGGGCACTAAGCAACGGATAAACATAATTCCATAGATAGATACATACTTATATACATATTAAACACCCAAGACCCGAGAACAAACATTCGTATTTTTCATACAAATATCTGCCCCGAGACGGGAATCGAACCCGGGACCTCAAGCTTCGTAGTCAGGGTCTCTAACCACTAGGCCATCTGGTCGTCAAAAATAACATTAACATTTACTTTATCTGTGGAACAAGGTATGAAAACTACGAAATTATATTTGGAAAGGCTAGCCCACCCCCGTAACCTATAGACCGGAGACCGCTACTCTGGTTTTTATCGAGGTTTAGCGGAATTGCTCTTGCCAAGGGCAGACAGAGGCGTTCGAGTTATAGCCCTGTTAGATAACTGGCAATAGGTTCTTATGTCTTTTATTTCTTAAAATAAGTGCACGTTCTAAATATGATTCCGTTTATGACATAAAATAGTGGCCAGTGCTAAGTAGATGCCAAAGTGTATTTAATTTGATAACCGTTTTCATTTTATAATAAAAAATATATGACACCAAACATGGCACGTATAAAGTTGCCAGTAACAAAGTTAAGAATGTAGTAAAGTAGTAAATAATTAAGTTAAGATATACTCAGCGGCAAGAAATGAAGAATCAACGAGAGTTGTAGAGTTAACATAGAGAACATGTTGCCCAGCAGAGGAACAAGAAAAAAAAGAAAAAAACAAACTCCTACTGCGTCTTGTCACTGAAATTACGTTACTTTAATCGAAATAGATACCTACAAAAGACTGTAATTAATTACTAAAATGAATAATGGATACCTACAAAAAGATGTTACGTACGTATTTGTTAAATGGAAAGACAAGAGTCATTGTTACTAGCATGTTGAGTTCCGAGGAACACCAAAAAATAAAGGAGAAACAATTTTATATTGATGCAATTTTATAGTATGTAACACTAACGTATGTAAAATTAAATTGTCGTATCTTCATTGCATCGACTCCATAAAAATAAAAAATCCTGTTATAATGGATCAGTAAGAGTAGTTCTGATACTTAAAGTGTCTGATCTAACATACGTCCAATTGAAATGTAGGAAGCCGTAATGAAGTAAGGTCAAGCGCAATCTACTTATCAGTTAACAGATTACGAGCAAAGGCTTTTAGCGTATGTAGTACATCCTTACTAATATTATAAACGCGAAAGTGATTTTGTTTATTCCGCTTCCATGCTTTAATTACCGAACCGATTGCATTGAAATTTCGCACACATCATATTGGAAGAACAGAGCAAATAATAGGATACTTTCATTCCGAAAACATTTGGAACTGAGGGCGCACGATAAACTAATTCTTCGCAGACGAAGTCGCAGTAACAGCTAGTAATTTATTAGCATAATTAAGTTTTGCCTCTTAATTTTTGACAATGAGTTGGTATGGTCAATTAGTCAATGTAGAGTTAGGTATGTAATACTGTCGCAATACGTCATAACACGTTAAATTGAAAATGCCGTATGTCTTTTGGCTATCCACTACGATAGTAAAGTACAGTTAGCAGCATCAATATCTGACACAATAAAGCGTGCACAATTATCTGACACGACTCTATTTCTAAGGCCACTAGGATGTGTCAGATATCTTAGCGCGCTCTGCAACAGATATTAATGCAGGTGACTGTACAACTGCAGTAACTTGAACTGGAGAGTTACGACATTTTAAAATTTTCATAACATCCTTTCACGTATCGGGATACAAAACGTTACCAAATCACGATGAATTTAGCACAATTAAATTGCAATACGATTTCGCGAGAGAAACTGTCGTATGTCGAGTTACAGCGTTATTGTTTTTGTTCTAGTTGTAGTGTTTTATTATTATTTATATTACAAGGTAGACAGTTGGGGGTAACTGATAGGTGCCTGCTGATCCTTGGTCAAGTATTCTTTGTACTACTGTTAGTCTGGCCGGTTTTTAAATTGATTAGTATTAATTTTAGTCTTACCTCTCGCCGGGTTGGTGTGGTCCAAACGCCGTGCCCCTCAGCTGTGTAAAGGGTTGTATGCGTGGGGCAGCCGCGGGGGCCGGCGTTGGCGGCGTGCGGCGTCGGATCGGGGTGCCGGCGGAGTGGCCGGGTGACAGCCGGTGCGCGCGCCTGCGGCACACGCATGCGCGGTGCCCGGCGCTCTGCCGCAAGCGATTAGTTGCCGGTGTGGCCCGTTTACACCATTTGCGACAGCTTCAAGCTTTTTGATGCCTTTAGTGATTAAAGTAATGTCAAAGTCGAAATATCTTTATTTAATTTAAGCTATAACAACAATACAATACAATACAAACAAATATTCTTTATTGCACACCATTAGCAGTACAAAAAACTTATAATATAAACACTTATATTCAGGAACCACTACCACCCCACCACCACCACTAAGAATCACTTATGAATGTCATAAAAAATCTACCACCGGTCCAGAAACTCTGTTGAGGAGAATCCGGCAAGAAACTAAACAAGGTGTATATTTTATTGTCATAGAACAATTGACACTAATTGACCTAGTGTCCCAAAGTAAACAGTTTGTGCGATATGGGTACTAGGCCACGGATTAACATACTCATATACATAAATACATATATTAATATTTAACGGACTAGACTCGAGAATTACTCGTATCATTAATACAAATGTCTGTCCCGACCGGGGATCGAACCCGAGACCTCAAGTTGCATAGTGTTCTCTAACTACTTGGCTATACCGTCATCATTTGATTTAGGGACAGCCGTGGTTACGAGTGGTCAAAGTTAAACCAGCCATGTGCGAGTTGGACACGCGCACCGTGATTTCGTGCAAATTTGTAAGAATCTATTAGAATATGTACACTATTATCCACTGTTGACAACGACCGACTCAAGATACATTTTACGTACAAGCAATGTGGAGTCGGATAAGATTGGTGGGTACTGATCGACTTAGGCAGACAGACATAAATAATTGACTTTCAGACTTTTTATTGGTTGTTTAGTGAGTTAGTCTTTTACAGGTAGGTACAGATTGAAAAAAAATAACGTAATTGAATAATAGTAAAATTCTTTTATTTCGGAGATTGTAAAAGAAAAAAGTAAAATTTTTCAACTTGAACAAAAAATTAAAAGAAACCAGTCGCACATGACATTTAATACCGTATTAGCTCAAAATGATTCTGTATTACATAATGAGTTCTTTGTAGAGGTTAGATTATAGTACATTATGATACAAGTGTGCTATGTTGGTCATTACACTCGAGTCGGTTTTTAAGCCTGAGCCGAAGGCGAAGGCTTAATGGAGACGAAAAGTGTAATGACCAATGCTCACGTGTTTCATACGACGTTTTTCAACACACTTGCGAGGAAAAGTAAATAAAAGTTCACATTTAAATAAAACTTAACAAACAGAAACCCATTTAAAAGATGGCGGCCGTAATTTTTTTTTTTCGCGCGCTCAGCGCTGCATGCGCGCGCAAGTCTGAGATAAGGGCACCGGCAAAGTAGCTAATCAGCCACATATTTATAAATTTTGAAATTGGGTATTTATAGTTAAAAATACACCGTCAAATTATAAATACCAACAAGCTAACAAGCAGTTTCATGAAATTCTTTAATTATTTATCACATTTTGAATTGAATTTTATATTTACGCAAATAACTACTTAGCTGTTTTCGAAACATTAATACTTCTTGCTAATATTTAAAAAGATATGTAATGAAAAGGCACTAGTGCGATAATGTAATGTAAAAGGCACGGCATGGGTAATATTCTGCATTATCAGTGTAAATACGCTGTAATAAGACCTACTTTACGAGCAGGTGTGTTGAAAAAATTATTATTCAATACGGTTTTATTTCGAGTTAATACGGTATTGAATGTCATATGCGCAGTGTAACCTATTTCTCTCAGAACTTTGTAAACTGGCACTTTAATTGAATTAGTATCTGGCAACCCCATTACACGTATACTAAAAGCAGCCTTAGTACAATACATGTGCTATATTTCTTGTGCATTTGCATATATCGAGGTGAGCAGAGAATTTTATGTCAAATATTATTATTATATTTATGAATTTATATCAAATCCAAGTACCATTGTTTTGACGAGCGACTTTTTTCCCTGAATAAAAACTTACACAATGTTTGAGCATGAATTACAATGCGTCAACATTTTTTCTTACAATTTCTGTTAGATATTATTCATTATCAGATACTTGTTTCCTTTTATTTCCCAGTAAAATAATGTTGCTATTTTTATATTTTTTCTTTCCTGTAAATGTTACGTGTAGTTTTTATTCCATTAAGAATCAGCTGTTCCATCGATTAGTTTCACTTTCACGGGCCAGTTCTTTGTTTTGGCGACGATCCAAGCGCTTGTTACTAAGCACTAAGCGCTAAGCACTTAGTACTTAACATATCGTTTTACTACGAATATTTGGGCAGTAAAACCTATTAGGACCAATATGTGATGGACACGGGATGCGGGTAGAATTGGGTAGATTCTTGCGTTAAATAAATAATTTACACTGAAAATAATAAATAAATAGTAAATAATTAAAAATAATTTACATTTGTAAAATGAAGCGCGTCACAAGCCGCGCGAAAAATTGTTACGTCGTGTTTTTTTTTATGAACGGACTGTTGCTGTTACCCTCAGACGGCTTTTCCAGCTTACCGGAGAGAGGGTGAGCGGCCAGATAGGTGGTTTAGCTTAGCCAAAGGGTTCTATTGAGTCGACCTCGGACTTTGGACTTTTTAGATTGAGCAATTGGATTTTACAAAGTAAACCCGGCAAACTCGAAACTCGAAATTCGTGTCGTGCGGCCTCTCTGACACTTATACGAGAGCGAGAGGGACCGCATGACACGAACTTTGAGTTTCGAGTTTCGGAGTAGCCCTACTGTGGCTACTGTATCGGATCGAATCACGTCGTGGTGTCACGCGGAACTTTAACTGCGTTAATCACCATATTTTTTTGTTTATTTGACAAAAAAACAATACGAGTCCAAAATTAAAGAATGAGAATAAGAAACATTTATTTAATAACTAACATAATCAATAGGAAGTAACAACTATTCCAATAACTAAATATCTAAATACGTTTTTTATGAAAAAGGAATCCACTCAGTATTCGGCAGGCCACGGAAGGTGACTCGACGCTGATATTATGTGGATCCTAGTTGGCATGCGATACAGGACTGCCCAAAGCGCCGCGCAACGCAGCTCTACTAAAAAAGAAAAGTCACCCACCATTCCTGAACGTCCTCAAATAACAGTTATTTATTGATTATTTAACACGCACAAAATTATATGGGTATTTTACTAAAAAAAACTTTATTATTTACCTATAAGAATAAGAATAATTTATTCGCTATTCGCAAAAAAGTTCTATGCTAAGTACAAACAAAATAAAAAAAATTATAAAAGCAAGTTTTTGCAAAGTCGCGAAACAGTTTCAGCTCAGCATAGTGTTGGCTGTGTGGGCCAGCGCTCGTCTTCCACTGTAATTACTTGGCGGCTTCACGGAAGGCGACAATCAAAAAAAAAATTAAGTCATAATACAATTTGTATAAAGAAAAAAAATTATAATAATAGAAAAAAGAATAAAAAGAATCAATTGAAAACGAAATGAAATAATAATAAAAAAAGGAATAAAAAAATAAAAATAAAGCAAACAAAGAATCCACAGCACAATCCGTAAATTTTCAAGTCTGTCCTCGTAGTCTGTCCAGTATCATATCGCATCTGTACTACATAATGTCTCATTTATACTGTTTATTTGCACTATGTGTACCTAAGCTACGACCTAGTATTTTAATATTACCTATTGATTTTTTTAATATTACGTTTCCTTCTAGGATTTTTTGCGATAAAATAACTTTTTTTTATTTGTGTCGCTTTTGTATACAAGGTGTTAATTACATAACTGAAAACTAGAAAGTAGGCAGTTTGCTCAGAATCGTGAGTACAATTACTACCGTAAGGTCGGTGTACTTTGGCCCTTGGGATTAACTCGGTCCTGGTTTTATTATTGCTTTGAGAATAAGGCTCTTTGCCATGTGGATGAATTGATCGATTACGTTTTTATTTTACGTTATATGGTTTTCATATGAGCCAAAGTTAAACCTCCAACGAGTCAAATTTCGGAGTACTTTGACCCACTGGAGGGCAAAGTTGCCTTTCTTTGCGGTGTGTTTTAAATCAGGTTAAGTTTATGTTTTTATTTAAATCCCTTTTTTATGGTGCCCAGTCTAAAAGTTACGAATGCAAAATTCGCCAATAAAATGTTTTAGTGAGGTTGCATATTAGTTACAATTGAATACTGGCCATTTTACGTCGGTTTGATTTTCTTCTAAAAACAGTGAATGTAACTGACTATAAATTTTTTTTAAACATTAGAAATGAGGTAAACAATCTTGACGAGTCCATTTATTAAAAACGTTTTTAAAAAATCAGTAACTATTACTTATGATACCAAAGGAATGTAAATGAAATGATCATAATAAGTCCTTGCTAATTTTGTTACATTACTGTAACTTATTTTTCAAAAAGTTTTTCATTAAAAAGACACGTCAAGATCGCTTAACTTCTTTCTAACGCTAAAAAAATGAAGTAGAATGATGAGCGTAGAGCTAGCGTAGAGTTATAAATCAAGCAGAATTATAGACTTATCAAAATTTAAATATATTTTTTTGAAATTAAAAATAAATTCCATTAACTAACTCGAAATTAACAAAAATATAGTTAGGGTGTCTGAAATTTTCAGTTATTTAATTAACACTTTGAATAAGTAGCGAAATAGCACGTCAGTCGAATTCCTTTTAGTCTATGGTACCGCAGAGCGGGTCAAGGCTTCCCGGAATCTGCAGTGTCCTGGGAGATACTGGCTGCTTTTTTTTCGGCATTTTTATTACTGCAGTCACTATCCAAGGCAATTTAGTGGTTTGGTTTTTATTGTAGTGAAGTTTAAAGTATTATTTATATCTGACATAATAAATGTTTAGGTACCTATATTATATTTACAGGAAATAGAAATAAATTTTTGGTAAAAAATTAGACATTTTTGCTGACTGACGGTACTTTATTGCATAGACAATAGATTTACCATTTGTAAGTTTTTATGTCTGTCTGTTATGGATTCCACACTACCTATAATATTATAAATACGTAAGTTTGTCTGTCTGTCGGTTCTGTTATGTACCGCTTTACGATTAAACCGCTAAACCGATTTCAGTAGATGTAATTTGATATGGAGGTAGTATCATCATCATCATCATCGTCTCAGCCTATATACGTCCCACTGCTGGGCACAGGGCCTCCTCTCGGAATGAGAGGGCTTGGGCCATAGTTCCCACGCGGGCCCAGTGCGGATTGGGAACTTCACACGCATCATTGAATTGCTTCGTAGGTTTGTGCAGGTTTCCTCACGATGTTTTCCTTCTCCGCAAAGCTCGTGGTAAATTGCGCACATGAATTTCGAAAAACTCAGAGGTGCGAGCCGGGATTTGAACCCACGACCCTCTGCTTGAGAGACGATAGGTCAAACCACTAGGCCAACACGACTTGGAGGTAGTATACGAGTAAGTAACAAGACCCTGGGAAAGACATAAGATAGTTTTTATCTCGGAAAATCGTATAGTTCCCGCAGGATAGAGATATTTTATATAATAAATGATATTGACCGGATTACTCACGTCTTAAATCGAGTTCAGCTCGACATGTTTCGGGTTATTTCGAAACCCTTCATCAATGGAGCACGCGACTTGGCGGCTGCCGCAACACGCGCACTACGCGCCACCGCTCTGATCGCGCGACTGTCCGACGAAACTAACTCAGGCGCACAACTACCCACATGATTCGATTTGTGGCATTCGACAATGGCGGATGTAGTCAATGTACAATTTTGCTATTTCTGTTTCTTCGGCTAGTTGAAGTATAATTTTGATAGTGTTTTATGCGGCGATTAACCTTAACAGTGAACAGTGATCACAAAATTCTATACTGCTCTCGTGTCTGACATTTTTTAATGCACAAGTTGTCTCCACGTGGTTTCTGGAATTTTACTATCAAGTTGCAAAAACTACGACTACCGAACAACGTCCCTCTCAAAGAGAGTACTTTGACACTGGCGAAATTGTCCTAATAAGGACAGAAAGCCATATTTTAAAAGAGAAGAACTACCCACATTTTCATCGTAATTTTTATTGTCACTATCAAATGTAGGGTAGCACACAACACTAACAACATTGTTCCGTAAAGGCACGTTCACACCAACCGATAACGCAGCACGAGTATTTAATACTGTTTTCCAACTTGAGAGTACCGACCAACCACAATCCCGGTTAAAATTCGGGTGACGACCAATCTCAATGGCTTCACGCACTTTCCGCGGAATGAAAAACTTTTCTCTCGCAAGTACAGACACCTTATCAAAACGGATATAATGCGTCGAATCCGAATCCATTGAATGCTCGGCCACCGCGGATCCCCTGTCATCCTGCTTTCTCATACTGCGTATGTGCTCCGATAACCTAGTAGAAACGTTACGCCCAGTCTCACCGATATAACTTTTGCCACACAAACACGGAATCATGTATACCCCAGGACCACTCAGGGGCTCCTTATCCTTCGGCGAACGCAACAACTGTCTAAGCTGCATATGAGGACGGAAAATTGACTTGATGCTATATCTTCGGCGTAACAAGCGCCCGATTTTATCCGTTATCCCCTTTTATGATTTAAGACGTGAGTAATCCGGTCAATATCATTTAATATGAGTGAGTCTCACGGTAGTTTCATGATCAAAATATTTTATATACGAGGGTCATGCCAAAAGAAATTAGATATTCAAAAACTACAAGGTTTATGATTTATTATATCTATCTTTTTTTTTCGAAGTACTCACCGTGAACACGCATACACTTTTTCATCCGGCTAAATCACTTGGAAAATGTCAATGACCATTCTTCTTTGGGTCCCTCAGAAATTTCATAATTATAGGCAGCCAGGGCATCTCCTTTGGTTTCAAATCGCCTTCCCTTTAATTTTTCTTTAATTTTTAGAAACAGTTAAAAATCGCAGGGTATCAGATCAGGAAAATATGGCGGGTGAGGCAGTATAGTGATATTTTTCGAACCAAAATAGTCGAGGGTTCTGGCAGAAGTGTCCGGGGCGGCGTTGTCGTGGTGCCAGAGCAGGTGCTGGGTTCCTGACTTTGGCTGCTTGTCACACCAAGCTGACAACACTTGTGGACCATAAACTGTCACATACCATTCTGAGTTGACAGTTCTTTGATCCTCTAGCACCACATCCGCAATATGTCCTGTCTTCCAGAAAAATGAGGCAGTCATTTGTTTCTGTGTGCTTCGTGCTCGGCGACATTTTGTTGGAGTCGGTTCATCTTCAAAGCACCATACCGTTAACTGCCTCTTTGTATCAGGATCGTAGTTATACAACCATGTTTCGTCACTTGTCAGTATATCATACACAGTTTTCTTCTCGGCACCATCGAATTTATTTATCATAAATTTACACCAATCCACGCGGCGTTCTTTCTGCAAATCGTTGAGTTTATGCGGCACCCATCTCGAACAACGCTTATGGAGAGACAGTTGTCCATGAATTATGGTTTGCAGTGCTGCTGATCCAATGCCTAGATCGTGCTAAAGCTCTACGTATGTAATTTGTCGGTTCTCACCGATATTTTTTTCCACGGCTTGCACATTTTCTTGAGTAACTGCGTTTGGCGGTCGCCCCTACTTCGCCTCATCTTCAAAGCTCTCTCACCTTCTTTTAAATTCAGCAAACCAATTAAAGACAGTTGCACGAGAACAAGCAGACTCACAAAAAGTCGTCGTTAAAAGTTCAGAACATTCTTGGGGCTTTAAACCTTTTTTAAAGTCATAATAAATCATAACTCGAAAATCTCGTCGACTAAGTTCCATTTTAACCGCAAATTCCCGCCAGATTCAATCAGAAAAAAAATATTTAAAATAATACTACACAGATTTCCGGAATATTCCATTTTTAAATTAATAGCTATTTAATCAGCCTTCACGGTGGTGTATGACTTTCCAGTATCAATCAAATGAGCATGGAGTATCTAGTTTCTTTTAGCATGACCCTCGTAATACCTAAAAAAAACGTGACTGCGAAAATCAGGCAGTTAAAACGCGGTTATTTGAAACCATTACCTTTCGTTGTTAATGCATATCTGCATATATAAATCGGTCAAGTACGAGTCCAAATAATATAGGTAAGGCGCGCTATAATCAGTCGCATAATATGTAAATTGTGTTGTAAGCTTTTGCGTCTCACTACTTGAGGTCATTTTTAACCCCCTGACGCAAAAAGAGGGGTGTTATAAGTTTGACCGCTATGTGTGTCTGTGGCACCGTAGCTCATAAACGGGTGAACCGATTTGAATGCGGTTTTTTTATTTGATAGCAGGTTTTCTAGCGATGGTTCTTAGACATAATTCATCAAAATCAGTTAAGCCGTTTTTGAGATATTGAACTTTGTGTTGCAATAGATATTAAGTATCAAATCATTTCAGTAGTCTATCTATTAACGACCGGATGGCTAAGTGGTTAGAGAGCCTGACAACGAAGCTTGAGGTCCCGGGTTCGAATCCCGGCCGGGGCAGATATTTGTATGAATAATACGAATGTTTGCTCTCGGGTCTTGGATGTTTAATATGTATATAAAAAGTATTTATTTATCTATATAAGTATGTTTATCCGTTGCCACTAGGCAACCAACCAACCAATATGTAAATGGGTACTAACCCATATTGGTGTCAAGTGTCCCATGATATTTATTTATTATTTATTTATTAAGGTCTTAGAGCAACACGGACTTCCTAGCTACTATCCTTCCTCACTTTGATCGAAGTTCCTTACCTACCTTCCTTCCGTAGGAAGCCCGTGTTGCTCTAAGATTAAGGTTCTTGAGATACAGCTCTGCAACTTTTTAGTTTTTACAAGCTTAATAATTATAAGCTTGTAAAAAGGTGCAAATAAATTTTAGTTTCACCTGTCCCGTTGTTTGTCTGTCTGACTGTCTGTAATCTTGCAAGTTAAATTTGATCAACTTCAAGTAGTCAAATTGACTTGAAATTTGGAATGCTTATGTAAATCGCTTGACAATACAATTATTTAGTAGTGACATCCTGGTAGTCCAGCCAGGATCGTCTCCGTAGGATGGAACTCTTCAACGGTTAATAAGTAGCATCGATTTCAAATTTGCTATGCAAATCTAGTTTGGGTGACAAAATGCAAGCACAGTCAACAAAAAGTACAGTCAATGAAAGTCTATAAGTAATTATAAGTCTAAGTATTATTGGAGTAGAATAACTATTGTATTTTTGTTAGTTCATACCAGCCTGTGTTTATATCTGCTGAGTTCTGTTCTATTTACAGGTTTGGAGCACAACAAACTACATAACAAGATGGCAAATTCATGTTCAAAAGAAAAGTATTTAGCATTTTAATATTACGGTTTCTGATACCATTCGCGGGAATTTGGAACGATGCTCTTACAAAATTTCAAAGGTAAATTTCGATTAAAAAGAAGCAAAGGAAAGAAAATAAATAATTGAAATACATTTTTTCAGATGTACAAACAGTCTCACCAACTTTAGTATAAAAAGGTGGCAGTGTGACACCGGCGCTAATATAACAAAAAAAAAAGTTTATCTTGATTGTTGCTATCTGTTTTCAGTTAGTGTCAGTGTCAAGTGTCAAGTCAATGTCAAGTTAGCGGTCTTTTATTTACAAGGTGTCATTTAATTATTTACAATATATTTTCTGTTATTAATTCTTGGAATTTCCGAGGAAAGAAAAACCTCTTGCCACCCATTTTAAGTAATTAATAATTTACAGAACATCGCTACCACCTACACAACCTTTTACCGTTTTGAATGAAAGGTAACTCCTGCATTTCGAGCACAAGTAGTAATTAACTTAGATTTGCTTGTGTAAAAAAATCATATATTACTTTTGTATTCCGTAGTAGTACTATAATTTAGACAGGTAAGAGGCAATTATCGCTAGGTAATTATCATTATCTGTTAAATAAAGTGTACTATTTCATCCAGCAAGGGTGTCAAAAGCCACAAAAAAAGAGAATTACTATTTCACCAGATAATACAAAGTACAATATTAGAGAGAAGCGTCAACAATCCTAATATAAGTCTCTCCTTATTCGGGTAGATGTATCTACATCAGAACTAATTCAAGCAAACTTAATTTCAGAACACATAAAGCAGTTCAAAATGTCAAGATTCCGTCCAAGAAGGCAGAACAATGGTTATTTCCAAGTACCGAGTGATGACAGTGGCTTCTCTGATGCTCAATTCGACACACCGCCTCCCAAAATCCCTTGGAAAGCTATTACTTTAGCTACTTTTTTGTTTGTTGTTGGAACTATACTATTATTAGTAGGTAGCTTGATAGTTACTGGACATATTGATACAAAATATTCAGACAGACTGTGGCCTATGATTGTGTTAGGTGGCATTATGTTTCTGCCAGGAATATATCACATTAGAATAGCATATTATGCTTATAAGGAGTATCCAGGATACAGTTTTGCTGACATTCCAGAGTTTGATTGAAAGAATATTAGTGTAATATGTGATGTTATGCTTTAGCTTAGTTAATACTCAAACTAGTAATGGCAAAGGGGTTAGTTTACAGGCCAATCATATTATCAGCTTGTGTAGCAAAAGAATGAGAAATGCGTGGTACAAACAGTGGCATAAATATATGGTGGCAGGGCTGGCAAAATGCCACGGGGCCCCTGACCCAACAGGGCCCCGGCCCAGGAGGCCGCGAGGTCAGATTTTATTTTTTAACATACTCTGCCGCCTTAAGGAGAAAAACCATAAGTGAAATTTTTTGCAAAATTGACTTTTCACCAGCCTCGTACTCAGTTTTTTTTCCTGAGTACGAGGCTGGTGAAAAGTAAATTTTGCAAAAAATGACACTTATGGTTTTTCTCCTTAAGGCGGCAGTCTGTACTTGAGTATTTTATTTTACTTAAAATTTGTGTTATAGCGGTTTGAAAATTAGTCATCACGAACAATTACAATGGTTACTATTTCTTTAAAAGTTAAAAACTACTTACAATTAAATTGTTTACTTAAAATTAAACTAAGTACAATGTGACAATTTTTACTGATAGGGCCCCATCAAAACAATGTGCCACGTGCCTCAGATGGTATAGTTACGTCACTGGATACAAAGGTGTCCAAAGCAGTCAGTCAAGTGTATCACAACATTTATTTTATAGACTAACTATAAAAGATAAAATAGCATGGGTCATATAAAAATAATAAATAGTTGACTGTAATTTCTTTTAAAATATAACAGAATCATCCCAAAATTTCTAGTAAATTTGGATACACAAATGTTCTCAACCAAAAAACCTTTGCACTACTTTGACTTTATTCTGCAGAGAATTAAATTTAGTTACATATGTGCCTACAAGATTTTATTGTACAGTTAACCTATTTCATACCTAGGCCACTTGGTCATAACATGTCATATTACATGCCCTTCAATAAAAATTGTTACAAAGTATTGAAATTATTTACTATAAGGTTCAATAATGGCCCAGGAATCAAATTGGTTTACTGTACATAAAATTCGTGAAATTGACAAATAAATAACAATAGAGACAAAGGAGAACTTATTTCTTAAAGGGATCTCTTCTAATTAACCAGAGAAAACCGGCTATGTGAGTGTAATCATCTTTCCATGTTCTTAATTGAGTTTGATAGTAATTATCTAGCTAGGGGGAACATATTTTCTGCAAGTGGAAGTAGAGTTGTGGATAACGCTCATTTTGAGGCTTAAAGACTCTAACCCTTTAGAGCCAATTTAATTCTCAAATATAGTTGAGTCTTCAACTCAGCTATATTTGAGAATTAAATTGGCTTATTTTATGCGTATGGACGCAAGAAACTGTCTTTGCAGGCTTTTGAGTCTTTAAGCCTCGAGTCGTTAGGGTTTGAATCTTTACGCCTCAAAATGAGCGTTTTTCACAACACTAAGTGCAAGTCTTTTGGAAATTAATGCATGGAACATAATTGATCATAATCCATACTGTTGTTTGATTACCAAGAAAGCCTTTTGTTAAAACAGAATGACTTCAACTTAAAACCTATACTGCTGTAAATTGACCCTCAGCTATTGGTCAATGTCAAAGATATTATTGTGCACAAACTTGGTGTGTAGTATGTTTTACACCTGTATGAATGTGTATGTTATATTTACATTGTGTAAGAAAAATGTGCTTTAGTTTTAAAAGGGTTACAAATGAAATATTTCCAATAATTTTGTCTTGGATATTGATTTTTTGTTGACTAACTTGTTTAAACATAAAATAAAAATGTAGTTTTACTGAATGTGTCTGTGTAGATTTTGTTACTATAAGTACAATGTTACTTTAGAAGTATTAATGCAAACCAACGTCGTCGAGAGGTCACATCTGTGGAACGGCTAGTGGTTTAAGGGAAGGTTTAAGGTACGAGAGCACGCGACAGGTCACTCATGCGTTGGACGGACCAAGTTAAAACTGCACTCAACGGTCCACTGCACGAGTGTTCGAGAATGGCTGCAGTTCGGGAGGAATGGCGACGGATTGTAAAGCTTGCCACCCGTGATGTGACGACCACTACCACTCTGCCAAGAGTGTGACGACCAAGAAGAAGAAGAATGCAAACCAAAAAACCCAGTGCCTCAAATAAAACAACTATATTGATGCATATTTTAATTTAATGACAGTGATCATAGTTTTAATTTAATAAATATGTAGATTGATAGTCACTTTTAGAGTTAAATAAATCACAATGATTTCCAATGCATTAATTATTAATACTTTCCATCCTATCTAAATTGATTGCACATTTATCTATTAGACCTCTTGCCTTTTTTAGTTTGAGTGAAACTAGTTTGCGGGAGGGGTACAGAGTGTCCCGTCTTTTTTAAGTGCTCGAACAATCTATTCTTAGATGGAAAGTCTGTTTCACACACCGCACACCGTAAATTGAGTGCTGTGCTTGAATCTTCAGTTTCCGTAGTTCTAGGCCGTACTGGTTTACGTTCCATTTGTTTCTTAGGCTTTACATTTCTTTGCATTTTGGGTAGTGCAGGTTTGTCATGGGGCAAGGCGGCTTCTCCTAAAGCGTCATCTGTGGGGGTTGTGCTGGAGACTTCATAGAGATTTTCAGTAGATGTTTGCGATTGCGATCCCTTTTTGAGATTTGCCTCCTTCTTAGCCTGTATCTGGCTCTTGAGCATGTTGAATTTCTTGGCTTTCCGGCTGCGCGCAGGGCCTTCTATTTCGTTGAAGCTCATTTCGTCGTGGCTGTCGTTGCCCTCACTCTCTGGCATTGGTATGAAGGATTTCTTCTTGTTCTTCTTTTTTTTATGACTTTTTGGTAGAGCCTGTAAATGCAATACAAAATAATGAGGGGAGAATAGTATCAACGCATAACTTAACTATTTCCTGGTATAGCAAACAAAAGTAACATATCAAGAAACATTTTTTACACCTTTACCACACAAATCAAGTTACGTAAATTACGAATTTGAATAATCATTAGTTTGTAAAGTTTCATAGTAAACCGGACATAATATGTCAGTTACGTTCACTGAATTCAAATCCTACAAAGGTACTAACCTGTACTTTATCAGAATCATCACTTAGCGTCTCTCTGATGTCATGATCTTCAATATCAGACGTGGAGTTCGGGTGATCCCCCTCATCTTCAGTCAACCCATTGACTTTCCCCTTCATGACTTCTATAGCAGGTTCCATTTCAACAATGTTTTCTTGCTCGTCATTGTCCGATATCACAACATCGTCCTCCAACACCATGTTGGAGACATTTTCTTTGTGTTTCTTGCTGTTCTCATGGTTTTCGAATGACTTGATGTTTTTAAATAGTTTGTTGCATGCTGAGCAGTACAGGTTTTTGATACCTGCTTTGGATTTTGAAGGTTTGGCTGTGGCTTTTGATGCTTCGCTGGCCTGTAATTTATGATATGAAGTTGTCAGTAAAATTAAATGACTTTTTGGTTTTTTATTGACAGATTCAGAGAGAAAGGTGATTTTTTTTTCTAATCAAGCTGTAGAGGTTTTACTATTGCACTATATCTTTAGTCTATCTAGATTTTTAACATTTTTATATCAGTTTCAGTGTTTAAAAAAATATAATGCAGCATCTTTTTATTGAAAAGCAGATAGAAGTCTAGATGTCTCATATTTAATGGAAAGGGATGCAATCTCCAAGCCAAAATGTGTCACACTAAATACATTAACTTTTTACAAGCTTGTAGTACTTAACAAGTTCGTATGTTTAGGTACTTGGTTCTTGTGAATCTTGGGTGTTTAAATTTGTATTTAAGTATGTTGTATGTTCATATTAATTATATTTATAGGCTCATGATAGTCATGATTAATTCCTACCTCTTCAGTCTTGGAGCTCTCTTCATTGCTGCTTTCCATCCCGCCTTCGCTGATAGTATCATCATCAGAAGAGAGGCCAAACTCCTCGGCCAGCAAGGACTCGATCTCACTAAGCTTCTTCTGGTAGTCTTCACTCTGCATGAAAGAGCTTTCGCCTTCTTGTTTCTTTGCCTCTTCAATTTCCTTCTGTCTTTGTATGATTCTTTCCCGTCTTAATTGCTCTGCCTGAAAGTAAGATTAAAATATTATAATAAACCAGTGTTAACCTGCGGCTTCGCACGCAGCTTCCTGCAGTTGAATTGAATTTCCGGGATTTTACTTAATTCCCGTAGGAATTTCCGAAAATTACATTGTAGTCTTTATTGACTTTGCATTATAATTATAAACAACAGGGCCAAATTTTTTGATTTCATTCATACCTAGCGGATGCGATTTCGAGATTTTATCCTGACCGCGTGATCAGGATAAAAAGTGACTAACGTGTGTTAAGCCACAATTTCTTTTCGTTCGATTTCTTTCTTGGCGTTCTACAAGTTGTCTAAAATTTAAAACAGACCTTTTTCTTGTTCTCTTCAGCCTTCTCTTGCAGTTGCCGGGTGTGCTCGATGACTCTCTTGTCCTTCCTCCTCACGAAGCTGACCAGCCTCCGTATCTCCTCGTTCCGTTCCTTCCTTGCTTTCTGCCGGATCTTGTTGTTTTCCTTCTCCATCAGTTTAATCACCCTACGGTTGTCACCTTGTTGTATCTCGTATTGGTCAAGCCATACAAAACCTTAAATGAAATTAAATAGAGTTTATTTGTCACAAGTGGGTATAAATACAATGGTTTAAATTTAATAGATTATAATAAAAATAGTACAAATTTCAATTTGAATTGAAAATCACATTATATTATTTACGAGTAGAAGCATAATTATTCAAATCATTTTCATAACAATACAAGAAGCCAATCACATTCATAATATATTTACAACACCTTTTACTTGTTTACATACTCGCTAAAATGCATTTGTTAAATTTTAATAACAGCTTCTAATATTTATTTAAATAGGACATAAATAAAAAACATTTTTTTTATTGGACTGGAAGGTAAACGAGCAAGTGGGTCTCTTGGTGGTAAGAGATCACCACCGCTCATAAACATCTGCAACACCAGGGGTATTGCAGATGCATTGCCAACCTAGAGGCCTAAGTTGGAACTAAGTTGGAAGTTATAACTTTAGTTAGTGGTACAAATGGATGTTTAGAAACACAATAATTAAAATTACTTAGTCTAATTTAAAAATAGTAATAATAGTAAAACACTCTAATAACTAAACTATAACTAAAAGAAATTAAAAAGTGTCCCCCTGCAGCATGTATCTAAAGATGCTAGCAGCATTTGTATTTAATTTATACATAATAACACCAAAACTTACTTTTGTTTGTAGAAAATGACATCCAGAAAGCATAGAATTCATGAACCTCTTCATATGGAGTGGAAGAGTTGCCGAATTTGGGGATAGAGGCCGTGTCCTCAGGATCATCCAGGAAGTCAGTTTCTTCAGCTGCCAACTTCGAAAATACCTAAAATAAAAGATAGAAAAGATAGTAATAGTTAACAGACATTAGGTTCTTTGGTAGGTGGAGCTTCCAAAAAGGCTCTCAGATGACAGTTTTTTCCATTCAAAGGTGGAATGGTAGGAATAAATTCGCCTCTGTACATGCCTCTGCATTATCACGAAGGAGGTAGATGTGTCAAAATATTTAAAGCCCATTAAATGTAGTTGTGGTCAACATCCCATAGTAAACATAGCCAAATAGCAGTGCAGAATTGATACAGGGAAACATACATAAGTAGCCTTATTATCCTTTGTGCTTTATTCTCATTTAGACATAAAATAGCTACCTGATAAGGTTTTTTTCTAAAAAAACATTAACTTCTTTTCAAAATAGATTTTTTTAGTTGTTTTGGCTATTGTATCACACTAAGCGCAAAAACGGTATCTCAGTATATTGCATGCAACTTTCATAATCTTAAGCTTAAGCTCACTCTTAAAATAAAAAAAGTAAATGGAAGTAGGCCGGGCAAGTCCAGCGAGGCCCAGGTAAAATGGAGTAAACATGTAACCACATGGTATCAAAGAGATGGGACAAGGAATATGGGAAGGCTATTTCGTACTTGGAAGACAAAATAGCCGGAGTGGCTGGCAGAACATGGGCAAGAGTAGCTGCATGCGAGAGGGATTGGAGATAGCTGGGGTAGCCTTTGCCAACAGGCACACAGATGCTGAAGACTGAATGAAAAGTAGATTAAAAAATTCTGTTAAGTGTTAAGATTAAACTATTTTGAATATTGTATTTCCATCTGAGTAAAGAGGGTTAATAATAATAATCTTCAGCATTACAATATAATACAAATATTCTTTAATGCACACCACAAATCAACATACACATAATTTAAGTTTCTAAGTCTTACTTCAGAGTAAACTCCATAGAACCCTTTGGGGTCATCTCCAAAGCCTTTGTAGCAGGACGGAGTGAAGTAGGGAAACACATCAAGGCTGTCATCGTTGTATGAGCTTCCAGCACCTCGGAGTAGTTGTTCTCTGTGATTATCATACCTAAACAGCAAGAAGTTCAATTTGTAAATAACTAGCAGTTTCTTACGAATTTGTCTGAATCCTGTAGGAAGTTTTTATTTTTCTAGGAAAAAAGTAGCCTATGTTTATCATTATTCATCAACACTATGTATAATAAAATAAAAAATAAAAGAAGCTAGGATCTATGTTACTTACTGATAGTTTATATGGCTTTCTATAGGTAGAATTATTGTGAAAATTTAGCTAAAAAGTTTTGAAACATATCCATTAAAAATCAAACAAACATACAATCAAATCTTTCCCTACAATTCTACAATTATTTTATAAGTAACTCTCTCCAATGTTTAAAGTTGTGCAACATCTTTTAATAATTTTATTTAGATAAGTACGGTACCTACAATTTTGTTTACATAAAGCTTTGAACAAGAAGAAGTTGAAATAAAAACAATATGGTTGGTGTGCTTAATAATCCATAGGTACTAATATTATAAATGTGAAAGTGTGTGTGTGTTGGTATGTTTGTCAGTCTTTCATGTTGAAACGGAGTGACAGATCAATGTGATTTTTGGCATAGAGATAGTTTACAGGCCAGTGAGTGACATAGGCCACTTTTTATCCTGGAAAAAAGCACAGTTCCTGAGGGAACAGCGCGCGATAACCAAATACCACACGGGCGAAGCCGCGGACAAAAGCTATAAGAAATAAATTTGCACTACCTTATGGTCCAGTATTTATCATATTGTTCTGTTTTTCTGAATAGCTGCTATACTGCCTGCTACTTTTAATTAATTTACTATATAACTTGAGTTTAGTAGGTTATCTATCTGTTCCAGTTTTAAGAACATTTATTTCTCAAAGGAAGATATATAAATTTCACTTACATTGAGATTTTAATTAATTAAACACTGTGCCAGATAGTTAAATATGGATAAAAAATAAGGTTGTTCTGTTCTCACCATGCTCTCTCCTGAGGATCAGAAAGAACTTCATAAGCATTTTGAACAAGTTGAAATTGCTCCTTAGCTTCCTGAAGGTTGTCCAAATTCTTGTCCGGATGCCATTGTAATGCTAGCTTTCGATAGGCCTTCTTTATTTCAGAAGAACTTGCCTCTTTAGCTACACTTAAAACTTCGTAGTGGCACTTCATTTTGAGATCATTCTATTCTAATAATAAGTTAAATTTTTCACAGCCTGGTGCAATAAGTTAGGTTAAGAGTTAAGTTAGAAAATAAAGTTCTGTGACACTAAACTGGAAAATAATAGCTAGCCACGATCAACAAACAAAATAATGTAAAGGAACTGCATATTCGGTTTTTCTTGGGAAAAACAGTATCGATCTATTTTGAAGCAACGTTTTGAAACGTGCCGAAACAGAAGGTTTCACAAGTTTCACATGTGGGAGCGAATTTACGAACGAAACGTAAATGACGTTTGTCTCAAGGTCCGTATTGGCCTAAACAACTTATCTGATAAGTACTGCAAGGCATAGTACTCATGTCATGATATTATAATAATAATAAATTGTACATAATAAAATTTTTTTTTTGTAAAAACGTGTATAATTCTTAAATTTTGAAGTTAGAATCTTACTACGCGGATTGTTTGAATAAAAGTAAAATTATACTAAAATAATAAGGTGCAGTGTATTATTATAATTCAGACAAAGTAAGTACAAGTAGAGTAAGTTTTTGTTGTTAAATTGCTTCTTAATTATTATTACTTATTGATGATTTCTTTTAATTATTATCTTTATTTATTTTTATTCTTAGGATTAGGTTTTTATAATAGTTATAAAAAGTAAAATACAGAAAAGTACATACAAAATAAAAAAATTATAAAAACCTAACCTAGTTTGCCACCGATAACGGAGCAGGGCCCAAGTTATCGGTGGTCAGGGCCGCAGAGTGAGGAACCTCCGGACGATGCGTGCCGTATCCAGAAGTACCGCCTTCTGTATTATTATTATACTTAGTAAAATAATTTTTGCTCTCGATATTTCTCACTTACCTACCTACAGTCCAGATTCGCGCGAATATCCGAATAAAAGTAGTTCCGTAGTAGCTCTGTTAATATTTCTGATAAAAATTTTGCTCGGAAGTTTACGAACTCGACTGTAAAAGATATGCCGATTTGTGTAGCACTGCAAGGGAGGTTCCAGATTCGATTCTCGGTCTACAAAGTACCCACCCAAAATAAATTTCTGATTGAAATGGGAAGACGTTTTAAAAACTAACAGGTTTTCCTTAAAAATAAATAAAAACTTCGGTTAACTGACAACCTAACTATAACTACCTACTCCTGTTCTTAAGCCGACTTACAAATGGGTAAGTTATAAGTTAGGTAGGTATAAGTAGGTAAAAAAAAATCATATGCCCTTGATTCTTGGTCAGGTATATAAAAAAACCTCCCTGTACTTACCAAGCTATTAACAGCATCAATTTTAAAGATTGTTCATTGAAACAAACGAGACAAAATTATCAAATTAGTTGCCTGCAGCCGCTGCCTTGAGATATCTTTGTGTAATTATCTTTTACAAAATGGATGTGAAATGTGGTCCGTCACGACCGCTCCGTCACGAGGACCGTTGCTAAATCAGATCAACACCCTGTTTCACAACACAATTCGCAGGTAAAGTTTGAACAAATTCAGTGCTTCATTAAGGAGTTGGGAAGTTATGAGTGGGTGAAGCTCGATTTGTCATGTAGAGGAAGTCTGTGGTATTTAATGAAAAAAAAACCCCGGATAACTAACGTCTATGATCGAGTTTAGCTCGACATGTTTCGGGCTAATTCGTAGAACAGAAAAGAACCCTTCCTCTAGAACAGAGGTTTCCAAATTTATTTCGTCTAACGCCCACTTTGAAAATCTGTTATTTTGTAGCGCCCCCCATTTTTTTGCCTTTAAAACCTCAATAGTATATTAGTCTCGCCTAATGAAGGCACAAAGAAGAAGAAGCAGAGAGCGAATGGGGCGCAGTAAGCGTTTTGCAGAAGCCGCGTAAGCGTTGCTCCTAGAGGAAGAGCTACGAATTAGCCCGCAACATGTCGCGCTAGACTCAGGCCTTTTGTTTCCTACGACATTACTTATAGATTCTGCCCGTTAGGTACAGATTAAAACCCTCCGTTGCAGTAGCGTATCATGACACTGCGGTACTCGATCGACCTTGTGTAACTGGTTAGGATTGTGACCCCGCAATGTATCGCTACTGGTACGATTTCACTGGAATAATGTTAACCGGGCATTATAACTAACTAACTAACTAACTAGGCTCAGCGACCCAAAGAGGGTCTTGGCCTCCGAAACGAGAGCCTGCCATCTGTCCCGATCGTGCGCAGCCTCTTGCCAGTCGTCGACTTGAAGACGTCGCAGATCCGGCTGGACACTGTCCTTCTCAGCGGTACCAGCGGTACCGGGCATTATAGTCTTGTCAATTTTAATAGTACACTAGCTTTTGCCCGCGGCTCCGCCCGCGTGGTATTCGGTTATCGCGCGCTGTTCCCTCGGGATCTGTGCAATTTTCCGGGATAAAAAGTAGCCTATGTCACCCTCGGGCCTATAAACTATCTCTATGCCAAAAAACACGTAGATCCTTTGCTCCGTTACGGCGTGAAAGACGGACAAACATACAAACACGCTTACGCATTTATAATATTAGTATGGATTGTGCAGTAAGGGGCGTAAGAAGAGGATTACCAACGAAATTATAATTGCCACCAATGTACAGCCAAGTAAATTGAAATTGACAAGTAAGTGAAATGACTTTCAACAGCCAGATACTTTATTGCTTTTCAATTTACTTTGCTATAGGCAGTGAGCTTCTAAATACGATATAATATATGTTACGATGGTAACATATAATATCATTGGCTTTTGGCAAATTGCTGGCAATTATAATTTTGTTAGAAAGTCGGTGTCACTTATCTTGTCAAGCACTTGTTCCATGTTATTTATATATTTTCAGTTTTTATTGTTTAACTTGAAATACAAGAATTTTAGAAAAAATAACCATATAAAACTTAACTATAAACTAACTACCTAACTTAAAAACTTAATACCTACTAAATTAAATCTAAAAAAGGCCCCCGTGGCATGGTACCCAAGAGGCTGGCAGCATTCCCTCGTTGAATGGCGATGGCGATTCGTTGAGAGAGATAGCTGCCATGTTATTTATATTTATATTATGTTATTTTTATTTCGGTTATATAATATATCATTGTAAAAAAAACAATGTAACGGAGTTAGCCCATTTATTTTTCAATTAGGTGCATCATCTTATACACCCGATGTACTGTCATTATCATTGCTGCCAAATAATTCAAATTTCAGCCGGCACTCCTGTTTAGGGTACATCTTGGACATCCTAAACCACCTCCAAGGCGGTTCTCTGTCGTCCACTTCTTCCTGTGAAGGAAAAGCACCTTACTTACTAAGCCAGCCTCGCCATTTTTTTAGCCTAAACGTTTGCTCGTGTAGGAAAAATCCTCGTGACTTTCACATCTCTCTATCCATAACTAAGCGTCAGATTATATATAGTAAGTGCAAAAGCAGTCGCCAGTTTCTCAGGTTTTTTATTTTTTATTCCACTGGATGGTAAACGAGCAAGTCTCGATCTCGAGCAAGAG